>OX388040.1:16422218-18922218 GCA_947578705.1 Lacanobia wlatinum
ATTGTGAGTGTTTAGCATTTGAAGAAGCCAATGTTGAGCTTCTAGAGGTGTCCCTATGCGTAGTTTTTCGCGGGCGTGTCCGAGGATGTTGAGTCCGCGATATCGAACTCGAGTGTTCCTCTCCTTAGATCTACTCCTACGCTCTACTACACGTGGAGGTGAATAGCCCTCTCTAGCAGATGTCCTATCCGACATTGTCACAATCTTTTATTTATTATTATTGTCAAGTTGCGGTCAAATCGGTATCAGGATAGTAGGAAAATATTGATATGATTAGAATAGTATTCATAAACCTTAGTATGTAGGTACATGTGAAAAAAAATATAACAAGTTATCAAACATAAAAACAGCGAAATAAAATTTTCAGTCCAGCAATAAACAGTTATTCTATTAAATATCGATAGCGTAATCATTAACATCATTGTATTGAATTCCTTTCATGTGTATTTATTATCACGTTCCACTGTGTGCTGCGTAACAGTAAGATCGAGCCCAATACAAAACGATCTTTGTCGGAAGACGCCAAAACCAATACATATTTAACGAAAAAAAATATCCACACCCATCCCAGAGTGTAGCCCCGGTAAGGTGAGAGTGGACATCTCGCGGTGTTCCTCTTGTACCTCCATAGAGTAGCCATGGCAAAGTATTTGCAGGAACACCCCACAATGAAAAATATGCATCGGCTCAATGACAAAAAGCTGCGTCTCCGTAGAGTGAACGTAGAAAGATGCATGCATTTTGGAGGCCATAATAACATCCCAGAAAACCCGTGTATCCCGGAGTGTAGCCCCGGCAAGATACACAAAGTCCTCACAATCCATGCCTACGTCTCCATAGAGTAGCCATGGCAAGACGCATGCACGTTGGAATATCACTATACCGCCCCGGAAAACATGTGTATCCCGGAGTGTAGCCCCGGCAGGATAAACAATGCCTTCACAACCCATGCCTGCATCCCCATAATTATTTAAACATCAATAAAGCACACAGTGACACATGCATTTCTTTCTTAATTTCCTTTAACCAACATGTGACCGTTATTTTATTTAAGTAGGAGGTAGGCAGCACAAAATTATGTAACTAAAATTATATTTGTATTATGGGCGCTGAATTGTTCCACTTCTGATTTATTAGACAAACCAGAAGTTGAGACTTCAAATTAGATATAAATAGCATTTATCTGTTTATATTTGTACAAGTCTGAAGGAATAAAGTTAATAAAATGCTTGTAGGGTAACATTGAAATCACACATTTATTATCGTTTACCATGATTTAACATAACCGTCTCACATAGACTACACAGTACTCATTATTTTGGAATATAACGCATGGTACACATTTTCTACTTTAATTATATAACTAGCAATAGTTATACCACAGAATTCAACAAGTAAAACAAAATAACGGTCACAGTTTATAACACAGTATGTTTTTAAAGAATACTTATTAAAATAGAATGACTTACAGTAGGTCCTTTTACCTGATACTTTATGACTTGTTCTCTTGGTGGTCCAGGCTCGAATGCCCCAAAACCCCGATGTTCTCAACCTCTTATGAGCGTTGAATCCATGGACAAAAATTACAAACTATCGTTGTCACGTGACAGGCAATGGAAATGTATCTAATCAGCCAATATGGCTAACAAAATTTAAAATGTAGTAAACTAAATGTACTTCTTGTGGAAATGTGTTAAAATACAATCTTAATTCCCTAACAAAATGTTTGGGTGGAAGGTATTTTAAAGAACTATATTTTAAGACCCATGTATTTAAAGAAGTCAAAACGTTTGATCTTTGAATAACATTTTGTAGGAATTGGTACCTAAGTACCTATTAGTAAAAATATGCCAAACTCTTAAGTTTTATAATGTTAAAGGTTAGTATAGATATAAACAATTCTGGTCGAACCGTCTCGATGTAGGTATGTGAATGAATACCTACTTATTTTAATGTATAAGATCTTAATATCGCAGTTCTGGTTCTGCTAAGGAGCGTGCACGCCTACGCACAAAAGCACTTAAATTACAGCAACACCCGCTCCCCGCGACGCCGACGTACGTAACGACAAAACCTCTTTTGCGGGAATTACGAGTCTGGAAAATAAGCTTAAAATGACGCCAATGAGATCTGGCAGTCACCCTTCAAGCAAATTACAATCTCCAAATTGAACAAAATTGGCACCAACTTTGAAACTCGACTATAATTTGTTGAAACCAGTGCAAAACATCCAACAAGAAACGATAATGACCGAACAAAATGTTTACGCAAGAAATTGGCATTGACTTGGCAATGTTTGGCAAATAGGACCTGCGGCCGCCGGGCCCTGCGTGTGACAGGAAATCTAATAACACTTGAACGAGTTCCACGTATAAATTTCTTACACAATCGCTATTTGCTTGTCCCTTTCGAAGTTTCGTACTCATGTAGGCACCTATATCGCCGGAGGACCCTACACATCAGGGGTTTACGGTAAACGCATGGATCACTCTCCACATTTGCTAGAACAAGTCCTTTTGTCTTTTATTAGTTGAACCTTCGCGTAAAAATCTGATCCCATATGCACGTAACTAAGCAAATGTGTGTCTCAGTACGCCGGTGCTCACTTTTTACGGAGCTAACAAAGCTTTGTGCTAGAAGCCACGTAGTTTGTACCTAGGAGGTGTCAAGAAAAGCAACTGTTACCAACATTTTTTTTTTTCCCGGAACGTTTGCATGTAGGCAAACCGAACACAATAGTTCCCCAGTTCACAGATATACCCGTAAAATAAACGTATACGCAGCAACGTAGTTTATGGAATACGTGCGGTGTGTGTAGACAAATGAGTAGCAAGGCGAGTGGCGGCCACCGGGACTGTTCCTCGATGTACGCCTCGCCTTGTGTCAATACATTCACGTCACGATACCCAACGACAAACTGAAACCTATATTTTGTTTGTGTACGTTTCGATTCTACGATCCTACCTTTAGCTTAGGATACCTATGTTGATAGAACATCAGATCAAAGTGTCGAAGTTGGGAATACAGGAAAATATATTATTTACATTAAATTAAACAAAGCAAAGGCAATCCTGATTAAGCGACATCAATCCGTAAAGTAAAATGAGTTATATTATACCATTCGAACCGCCAGATTTTTCTGCGTCGTTTGGTCTAAGTCTCATGGTTCTACGACGAGTTTTGTTCTCGCTTAGATATTGCGTGATTTCGTTCAAATCTACATTTTCTGCTTACTAAACAACCAAAAAAATAGTGATTTTAAAAATATCCAGCAGCAACATTCTAACAATTAGGAATATGAACTTAGTCGGTTTTTTATGTTTTGAATTTTTCATTTATTTGTATTTACGTATTTTTACTTATTTTGAAATTTTCCTTTGAAACCACTTAGTAGATTTTACGTAGCTCAAAGCAATTGTAATTTATGTGGTTAGGTATGTATTTTTACTTGTTATTATATTTTGTGACAGTGTCGTTTGTATAAGTTAACCTGAAATAAAGTATAAGAATATTAGAGCTTAGATATTTTTACCTGTATAAGATATTATTTCTTTTATCACATTCCACAAATTTTCATAACATAAAATGATACAAGTGTTATTATTATAGAAATTACAGCGATATTAATAATTAAATCTTGCTGTTACGTTGTAAGAGTGTTATTTGGTTTGACAACTATGTTTAATAGTTTAATAACTAATTTACTGACAGTTGTGTTTTTTTTGGAAAGTCAGTGATGAAGATGATGGTAGTGTAATTTATTGCGAGAGCAATAATAATTATTGCTCTCGCATTATTGTTCAATTAAAAAAAATGATTTTAGACTGAACTTTATGTCAAAATTAGTTTCCTTATTGATTTTTTATGGTCGACACTACGTAGCGTATTTTTTTAAATTTTCAATAAGGACTTATATTCAATAATATTTTATAACATTTATTTTCGTGCATGATAATAATTACCTAAGTATAACAGTTCTTGGTTAAATTTCAGTTGCGAAGGGAGGTTTGGGGTAATTTTAATAACTAAGATACAATTTCCACAATCACAAAAATCATTAAATAACACTTACCTAAATTTACTTGATTTATTTTAAACTATCAGATGATTTTAGATCAATCTTTCTGTATCAAAATTCTAAGCTAAGTAATTTTACCTATTTTTACATGTTACTGCACATACTACAGCTATGACTTAGATAATTTTACCCGTTTATGAAATCAGGTAAATTTTATCTAACCGACACAAACCGGTGTTTATAAAAGTGTCAGCTGTCTTATTTTGCCAATACAGATAGTAATAAAAAACGATTTTTACGAGTGTTGACAGCATTTTAATCGAACAATTAGGTGAATTTTTATGATTTTTTTTGTTTAAATTTGTACTTTAAATCACTCTTCGGTAAAGTTTACTCAATGTCGCTTAGTGAGGGTTGCCTTTCAAGCGTCGATATCTATTAGGGGTTAAACCTTGTGGTTAGAACAAAATAAAAATAAGGAAAATACTTAATAGTTACGTAAAGGAAATTCGAATTTAATGAAGCGAAAAATGTTTGCAAAATTCTGCTTACCACACTTGGGTAACATAGCATAGCGGACGTCCCTTTATTATTTACAATGTCTACTTAAACACATAAGTACCTGCCCTGTTATAAAATAACACGGGCCCGTATCCTGAGCATATTATCCCAGCGAAACAATGTTGATAAAAGAATTTCTCTGTTCACGGAATGACGTGTCCCTTGATCGTAACTCATCCCGGCCTCCTCATATTACTTTCATATGTGGCTGTAAGGTTTATACGCAACTTACTGCATGTCAGTACGGGACTCATGACAAAAACCGTAAACGATGTGTCATCAGGAAAACTGAGACGCTAACAATATCCTTGTTTACGTACTTACCTACACAATTTATTTTTTATTTTCTTACGATGGAGTGAACTAGTAGCGCATGTATGTAGAAAGAAACGTTACTAAGCATCAGCATGTCGGAACCGAGTGTGCAAGCGTTGGAACTGCAATCTGTGAAGACACGTTTAGCTCGCTTCTGTCCTGGTAAAATGTGGCTCTGAACCTTGCAGCTTCCTGAAAATAATCTAGCTGGCGCCCATTTACTTATCCGGGAAAAAGACACGAAAACGAATCCGTTTCCTGACATTCAAAAGTTCCCATTACGAACACACCGCAGCACCGGGTATACTTAAGATCCACCGTAAGGGAGAAACAAGCTGTTGGAAGAACTCTCCACACCACCTGGACGTATATGTAAAAAGCACACTCAATTGGCTGCTGTAGCTGCGGACCTGGGCAGGACGCTGTAAACACAAATTTGCCAAAATGGGGTGTATGGCCCTGTCGGATACCCAATGTGAGCGCGGTGCTCACATGATGTGTGAGTCATCACACGTTGGAGGCCCCAAGTGCTAAGCCTGCACTCCAACTGGGCCCGAACTATTTCCACAGTTAATTACTATTGAATCGAAAATAAGGAGCCACGCTGTGCGAGGTTAGGAACATGAAGTATAATTCTATTGGTCGGTATCGCACACAATCTTCGCTTCGCATCTATGGCAAAAAGTGATATAGCTCCCTTTAATGAAACATGGACGGTCGAGCGAAAACATCTTCGCTATATTACAAGCAGTGGGGTAAGTAAATAACCCGATTTACAGCTCATTGCAATCAAAACTAACTCGGTATTTTAAAATACAGCCTTAATATCAACAGTGGCTAGATGGCACATCATCAGAACGGTATTTAGCGACACGGATGATACGAACAATGTTATACAATACAGCGTCTGCAGCAGCAGCTTACTGGTGGTAGGCATCGGCCAATGGCTTGTGACCACCCACTGGGCAAAGATGTACCGCCAAGCGGCCTAGCCGCGTTCCGGTACGATGCCCAGTGTAGCCAATTCAGAGGAGTTGGGTCGAAATAGTTGTTCCAATGCAGGCAGACTAACCAGGCTTGCGCTGACATGGACGTATCGGGAGACTAGTCGCGGAAGGAAGCGGGATCCGAGGCACGGTGCGCCGCTGGCCGACCGCAGATAGTTGGGGGCCCAAGTGGTGTGTTAGCCACACATGAAAGGCTGCCCCGCCAACTGCCGAAAAATCCAGGAATGCACCTGGGGGGGGGGGGGCTCGGGCATCCCCGCTGCCTCCAGGCTAGTCCCCCAATGATGCCGTCTTGTCAGAGCGTGCCTGAAGGTTAGCAGCATGGAACCTCATTTCACTTCCTTCCTTCACTCAAATCACACACAATGAACGGGAATATAAAAAAAAAGCTGTACAGCGGCAGCACTCCCTCTCACACAAAGTGCACCTCTCTAACATACGAGGTCTGCACTCAAATCTCGCCGCAGTCCATTACCACCTCGAGACTGAGAAACCAGCGCCCTTATTCCTGTCGGAGACGCAGATCGAATGTCCGTCAGACGTGTCATACCTGTCTTACCCAGGGTTTACCCTGGAGCACCATTTTAAACCACGTCCCGGGCGTATGTACGTACGCCCGGGATGACATCTGCTATCGGCCACCTGAGTGAGGTGGCGGATGCGGCTCAGCAGCGGTACCCTTCTGCCCAATTGGTGTTACTGGGGGACTTCAATGCCCACCATCAGGAGTGGCTCTTCCCATACCAGTGCACAGACCATGCTGGATGAGAGACACGAAAGCTTGCGCTAGCGTTAAATCTTACCCAGCTGGTCCAGGGGGCAACGAGGGTGCATATATACGTATACTTGACAGTCTACTTGCTTTTCTTCGACTGATGCTTCGTCGTGCGCAGACGCCGTGACGGATGTGTTGCGGAGGGGAATGGAGTACTACATTCCGTTCTCTGACATAACAATGTCTGGCAAAGCTCGTCCATGGTGGGGTGCCGAGTGCAATCGCGCTGATGCGCTTAAGCACGCGGCGTACCTAGCATGGGTTGACGCTCGTACGCGCAAAGCAAATGACGTGAGTCAGAAGAAGAGCCTAGAACAGGGCTGCCAAGTCCTGCAAGAAGATGTTACGGAGGGCTCGGTTTGACCACATTAGCCGAATAGGGAACAAACTTTCTTCATACCCAGCAGGTAGTAAGGCTTTTTGGTCCCTGGCTAAGTCGGTCGAATCGAACTTCTGCCGCCCATCACTACCACCACTGCTGAGACCCGACGGGACGCTAGCCCACTCCGCTGAGGAGAAAGCGAACTTGTTTGCGGAATCTTCACGTATGGATCCTGGTGACGCGAGGCCCCCTGCTTCTCCTGATGGATGCGAGTCGAGTATGTCGAAAATATGCATTCATCAGAAGGAAGTCTGTGGGGTACTGCGAAACCTAGACGTGAACAAGGCTAGTGGCCCCGAAGGGATACCGGCAATTGTTTTGAAGACCAGTGCGCCTGAGTTGTCTCCGATCTTGACACGCCTATTTCGCCTTTCGTTTGAGACTGGAAAAGTACCGAAGGCTTGGAAGCAAGCTAACGTGCAGCCCGTGCCCAAGTAGGGTAGTCGAGCTGACACGTCGAAGTATAGACCTATCTCGGTAACGTCCTTATTCTGTAAGAGTATGGAACGCGTGCTGAATCATAAGCTCCGCCAGGATCTTATATACCTAGAAGCGAATGATATCCTTAGTGACCGACAATACGGGTTCCGCGGAAATCGGTCTACTGGGGATCTTCTAGCGTATGCCATTCGCACCTGGAGTGAGGTCATAGAGAAGCACGGGGAGGCACTAGCCGTTTTGAGCATAGACGACGATTTGCTAGCCTGTCAGTTTTCTACCGATTGCATTTTGGGGAATTCCGCCAAGCCCGATCCATCATCGGACCACAAGACGAACGGCGATGCGCCACCGGTACATGGGGGTCATCCCACCCACACGCACAAAACTTTTTGGGAACACGTTCGTAGTGCGTACAGCAAAGGCGTGGAATTCCCTGCCGGAGTCTGTGATTCCTGATAGTTAAAACCTGGGAGTCTTTAAGTCAAGAGTGAATAGGTTACTTCTAGGCAAACGTGTTCCATCTTCGACCATATCATCGCTTACCATCAGGCGAGATAGCGGTCAAACGCGTGCCTATCAATAGTAAAAAAAAATCTCGTATAGCTAGTAATATACATGAAATTTATAAAAAAAAATATACCGACTTCAAAACTGTAATTTATTTAATTAATAGTAACTGATAAAATAGAAGAAATACAATTTAAAACAGGTGGTTATAGTACTAATTATCTATGTTTTTTTTTTGTCATACTTTACATCATTTAATTCAATGCCTTTTTTTTAAATCATCAAAATATTATTAACGCCTTCGCCTTCTTTTTTTTCCTCTTCGCCTCCCTTCGCTTTCCTCTCTTGCCTTTTTTTTAACGCATGAACCTGTTTATTTTAGAGTTTGAGGAACACGGACTTTCAACAACACGTATCATAAAATAGCATGACTCCTATATTTCCGAAGGATTATTGTCTTTTTGTCACTGTTCCAACGGACGATGATGTCGACGGTTCTTGGATACAGTGTGCTCTTGGTATGTCATCAACAGTTGGTTCTTGATTACCTATATAAAGTTTACACACAACTTGGCCAATCAATATTTGCTTCAAGCCAATTTCCGTACTGTCTTCTGAATTTATCAAGGAATTGGTTGGTGGTTTGGAAGAATATACTACCTGTAAGGATATTACTGTTTTCTTTCTCGTTAAAGAGATATTTAGATTTTTCATACTCGCTTCATACAAATTTTTCGTAAAAAAATTATAATACCTTCGTTTTTGGGCAGAATTAACTCGCGTGACATTTATGTATATAGTAATAACTAATAGAAGCAATATCTAGCAAAAAATCCGGGATTTGCAAATTGAAATCCCTACGTCTATGAAAGCCAATTTTCAGCCCACCGTGCGGTGGTACAGTGCGCGCAAGATATGTCTGCGCGTAGATGGTGGCGCTGCTTCACATTGCGGGCCTGATCAAATATTTTTACTTCATTTATTTAAAAATTATATTACGAAACTCAAATTTTAACTGAAAGAATCAACTACCAATGTATAATTAATGTACTTGATTATATTAATTAGCATACTTATAAAATTAAGACGTTTTCGTTCCGATTTCAATCGCGCGCTGACTTATTTTACGCGCACTCTAGATGGGTATACCGATAGCGATATACGACTATTTACCAAGTGACAACGTTTACCTATTTCAAATATTAAGGCAGGCACCGACGAAAAAAATAGTTGGTACACGTAATACTTACTTAAATAAAAGAATTTACAATTTGAAGTCGGTTTATTTTTTTAAATTACTTCCTTAACAATTTCATGCATGTACCTAGCTATACGAGTTGCTGCTGAGACGCTATATACTTATAGTAAATTTTGCGCTACAGTATTTACACTATTGTTTGTGTCATCCGTGTCGCTAAATACCGGTCGGCACTATGTGCCATCTAGCCACTGTTGATAATAATAACCAGGCTGTGATAATAACGCTAGATCCCAACGTAAAATATCAAGATACCACTAGGTCACCTCTAAAGATATTGGTTTAAATAAGGAAAAATAGATGGCGCTAACATACTTACCTTTAAGGTTTCGTAGAAAGAGATAGAATAAAACTCTTAGCTAAATGTCATAAGAGTAAGTGAATAAAAATATGAATATTGAACTCGACGAAACGAAACTTGCGAAACGCATTTACTGTTCTGACGTTGGATATCGTCAATCTGACGTCATCACAAAGCAGCTGTTTTTTTCCTTGCGTTACACTCATCTGTGAATATGGCTAATAATTCGTATTATGGTGAAAATAGTGATGTTGCAGCTATATTTTTTGATTTAGACAATACGCTAATACAAACAAGAAAGGGGGACACAAGAGCCTGCAATAAGGTATGTATTTTTTTTCTAAAAATATTGTTGTGACATTGCCACGGTCATGGATTATAGTTCGGAACGAAGTGCGCGCGCTGTCATCGTGGTGGATATCTCGCAATCGCAAGTTTTTACGTCGTTGGTTGGTTTTGGTAGGAGCCGCTGGTTTGCTTGTTGCACCCCGCGTGCGTGTTTAGCGTCCACGTTCCAGCGTGTGTTTAAAAATAGTGTTTCATAGTTGGAGAACGCAAGCTCGACGTCCAGATTTAGATATTTTGGAAGAGAACTCACGCTAATTATAAACGTGATGTAGATCGAGCCGCTGTCGGAGCGATTCAACTGCGGAGCCAGCGCTCACTCAGTGGAGCGCTCACTACTGCGCTTTGTGATCGCGTCGTGTGTTTCGTAATCATGGGCGAGATATCGGAACCGATAAAAAAATGTGTACTCATACTAAAAGCCGCCAAAAGCGACACGGAAAAGTTCGCGGCTCTTTTCATGGTGACCAAACTCGTGAAGAGTAAGGACTGCCAATCGCAAGCCAAGAAAGCACTTTTCGAAGCCATCGGATTCAAGTTCCTGAAGAAGCTGCTGACAAGCAACTCTGTGCAGGATGACTGCCCGCCGTCAGTGTACAAGTCAGTGGCTCTCTCAGTGCTTACCACCTTCTGCAATGATCCTGAACTTGCAACTCATCCTGAAATGCTTGCCAACATACCTGTGTTCCTCGAAATAGTGCAAAAATCTGAAAGTGAAGATTATGATGATGACCTCATCATTGTCAGTGAAGCATACACATGCCTGCAATGCATTGCTGAACATGAGGCTGGTCAGAAGGCCCTCATTGAGGTTGGTGCCATCACTAAAATGTCAGAAATTTACTCCAATCAAAGTTTCCAAACTGATGAAGCTCTTAACATCCTTGTGAAGCTAGTGAGCAGGTACGGGCCCACTGCCTGGGGTGATGATCCTAAACCGTTCCATGCTTTGGTCAATAAAATAGCATTGGACTTTGCCACTGACCAATCGGAAAGAAAGTTTGAATTAGCTACCATCCTTAGTGCACTTCTCTACAGCTGCAACAAATGTACTGTCGTACCTACCTCCACAGAAGAAACATGGCCCCAGAGTATCTACAAAGCCCTTCATGATATCCTCACCAGCAAAATTGGTAAGAACCAAAGAGATCCCTCTCTTAAACTGGCCGCCAACATTGTTGATCTTCTCGGCATTGAGTGGACATTAAATGATGAGGAAAATCCAAAGAAGTTTTTCCTGCTGCTGCAACAACTTTGTGCCATAGAAGTAAGAATGCAACTGGAGGACAGGAGTTTCAAACAAGCTTATGCCAATGCTGAATTAGTAACAGCCTGCTTTATTGTATTAGAATTATCTATTAATTACATGGCCACAGATCAACTGGACTTGGAACAGAAGGAGAAACAATCTGTTTACACGGGTCTCAAAGGTGCCTTCAATGCCATAGTGTCAATGTTGACTAAGGTGTTCAACGACAAGAACAGAGACAAACTACCCGATGCTGAGAAGGTTTATGTCTGTGCTATGGTCCGAGTATTGGTTGCTTGGATTGCTCAAGAAACAACAGCTATGAGGGAACAAATTTACACCTTGCTGCCATTCATGTTCTCTCTTGCAAATGACTCTTTCCATGCACACAGAGCCAGGAAGATGGCTGAAAAGAACAAGTCTGAAGGTGAAGCTATGGATACTGATGTCAATCTGATGGGACAGATTGATCTACTTCGCTTAATGTTGCCAGCTCTCTGCCATTTGGTAGTTGAAGACAAAGCCAGAGCCATAGTATTAAACCTTAAACAAGAAGATATTTTATATGAAGCTATGTGTTTCCACTGGTCAATTGTCCATTACAAGAAACCACCCGTACCTAGAGCAGAAAGGCTAAAAGCTCTCAGCCAGCCTGCCCGTGAACTAGACCCTCAAACATTAGAAGATATGAAAGATTCCAGAGCCGCCATGGTCAGCCTTTGTAATATTTTCATGAACCTCACAGTGCTAGCCCCCAAAGTTGTTGAGACCAGCATGTTGTTCAACACACTACTCAAATTCATCTTTAATGACTTACCGGAACTGAAGGACATACCTGAAAACTTAGTTCTCCATGGACATCTGGCAGTGCTGGGCTTACTCTTACTGAAACAACAAGCTAGTAAAGTCAAGAAAAATGACTTCTCTATATGCAGATATATCCAATCAACAATTAGATTCCTGTGGGACGCATACAACATTGATGAGTCAAACGACCCCACCGCACTAGTTGTGTCAATGAGTTATAAGGAACACTGGAATGAAATAGCTGACTTGTGGTTCTTGGGCATGCAGACTATGAGCGGAGTTCTAGAAATGGTGCCATGGATATCAGAGTTTGCTATTGAGAGTGGTTGGGCTCAGGGCATTGCAGAAATGCTGACTAAAGTCAAAGTTGGTACTCTCCCACCCAATGTGAAGTCAGCATTTGAGGACTTCCTTTGTAGGCTAGTAGATTCCAATGAAACTGTTATCCCAGTCTTGAAGAAGGCGGGTGCACTTAAGATGTGCAGGAATCACAGATTAATGGAATTAGGCAAAAAATTGTTTGGTGATTAAATTATTATTAAAATTAATAGGTAGGCAAAATACCTACTAGTTTTTTTATATAATACATACAACACATATAAACATTACATTATAATACATTTTTACAACAAAGTACTTAAATTTATTTTGTAATTACTGTAGGATTCTTTTAATAACTAACTGTTCTCAGCTTTGATTGTTTTAAGAACTTACTGTACATACATTTATAACGAATTTCATAACTGTAATATAATTTGACTGGCTACTTACTACTTCTGTTTTTTGGATAACAATAATATTGTTTGGTACTCAATAAAGTTTTTAATGTGAACTGAAGTCTCTTTTTGATTTAATCTTGTGGAAGGCATGTACTAAACACAAAGTTTAAGATGAAACAAGCAGACACCACAAAGCTACACTCAAAATTAGAACTTAAGATAAACTCACAATTTCCTAGAACACTTTTCTTTTGAACAGCACACATATGATACTTAGAATGTGGTAGATAGCATCTAATCTACATAGATGAGGCATGAGATGACACAAGGTGATTGTAACTCATTAAACTGCGCGGTATCAGTTTTCACGCGAAGTGTGCCAACTGCCAAACAGCAGGTGAGTGAACCACGCTACGCTAGGAACGTTGACCCGGAGCTATTCCTGGAGCAGACACTTCCTTAGATACAAATGTCATGCAACAACAGTGGAGTCTTTCAACTAAATTAAGGGAAATGGGATATTGCCGGTCTAGTAAAATCTCTAGAACAAATAGAATACCTAACATTTATTTTTCATCATATTTTAATAGATACTGCCAGAGTAGGTGTTAATTGCTCAGATCATTAACGCAGCGTCTTAGATTGTTCGACACGCTAATTGTGACGCAACTTAATAACTACATTGTAAGTAGGTAAGTGTTCGTCTTGCATAAAGTTGCGCCACAATTCTGCTTTAGCTAGGTATTTATTTTTCACATCGTTCCGTACGTACCTTGAGAAAAGAGTGGAACCGCTGGAGTTTTTTCTGGAATGAGGTCAAACGCTACATTGTTGGACACGAAATAACAACATTAATATTTTAGATGAAACCTTGTTCATAACGTGTTTATTTCCTCCCCAAGAACATGCTATATTGGGCGTTGATGAATTCAGATCTGCAGACAGGTCACCTTTACTGTCAGATGCCTGTAACGTCTGTTTATTCTTATTTTAGGAGAAGTTTCCAGGCCGGAAAAGCTCGAACTGTAAACATAACACTCCAGAATTTAGAGCAAGCCAAGTCACAGCTATGATTTTTCCAACCGAGGCAGAAATTTGATACTGCCCCCCCCCCCTTCTCTTCCACGTTTGTGATTAATTTTATTATGAATCGAGTGAAATGTACCCTAAGATAACAAAGATCTATTGTAGGTACCCATCATTGGCATACATTTTTTTTTCTAGGCCATGCATGGGAAGTTTCTTAACAAATCACGATTAAAAAAAATTGAACTAATTGGAAAACTGTAAGTATTAATTAATTACTAAAAAAAGAGAAAAAAAGTTTTATCATGAAAAAAATCTACAGTAAATATGCCAAGTATTTTTTGATTAACTGAAAATTTTAACACCGCCATCGAATAAGTTTTTCTTCTTTTTCAAACATTTTAATTAGGCGCCCCTTAAATTTGCCGCCCGTGGCAGGTGCCCCGATTGATCCGGGGCTGCCAAGTCAAGTGAACAGGAATGATTAATAACAAAATGCTTCTCAGTTTTTCACGTGTTCAAACTACGACATAGATCAATAGGTATCCTATATCAGGCCAAGTATTGTTCTTCATTCTGGCTGATGCTGTTGGGCCAGCCCTTCTGTGACGATGTTCATAGCAACCCCATCCAGTGCATTCTACTGCCACCATGTGTCTCCTCTCAATCCCAAAGGTTACACATTATGGGGACGGAACAGCAGGCGAACCTAACGAGACCAAGGGATTAGTGATAAATTGGCTGACAAAGAGATGCTATTAATTACCAGTTCAAAAGTAAAAATGCCTCTAGGTTTTAAGAATTAATCTTTTGAATTCTATGTTCTTAACTTCTTACCCTTCGTTTAATTGTCCAGATTATAGAGATTCTGCAGCAGCAATATGGGCTGACTCAGGAAGCGGCCGTGGAGAGCGGAACGAACTTCCTCCGCGCCTTCCGAGCCCGCCCCGATGATGACACGTACGCCCTGGATGAGTGGCCAGCTCACCTGTGGCGTAACTGCCTGCCAAAGAACTATAGACATATCGCCAGTTAGTATCCGTTTTACTTTTACGTTATATATTGAGTTAGTAGACAGCAGGCCACGTTTCAATAATCCACTCAGAGAAATGGGCGAAGATCGTCACTCACTAGACGCCTGAAGTGGACGTCGTGTGTCGCCATCGAGGTAAACCGCGGCAAAGGTGGTGTGACGATCTGATTACGTTTGCAGGCCTAACTTAGCCAGAGATCGCACAAGATAAGATGTATGGAAGGAGAAAGGGAACCCTTTGCTCAGTAGCAGGACACAAACACGGCTAGTAAAAACTAAATTGTCTGGCTGCAGACGGCCCAGGATCAGGTCAAGTAATAATAATAATCTTTATTGACATAAATTATTATATACATTTTTATGAATTCCCTAGCTCCTGCGCTAGTGTACACTGTATTACAGGAGCTAAAGTGCTATTCAATGGGGGAGTTGAAGAGCGATAGGTCAAGCGGTCGCAAGCGCAGCTGCTAATTTGAACGTGGCAACCTGGGTTCAAATCCCGGGGCAGTGTTATATTGGGTTACCGTGTAAGTTAGGAGTCTGATTTGCACATCAATTCTAACAATTTGACATTAACATCGCCTATAAAGCGCTGTAGTAAAAACGTTTCATAGTGTTACCACTGATGTTGATCGACCGTAGGTACCTAGATTTGTATACAAATCTAATACACTACAAGCGAAGAGTCGTGGGCGTATTTATTAAATCATCCTTATAACACAAAATCACCTTGAAATCTGAAATAAGGTATTCCACCTCAAATATATCACTCAAAACCTACATGTTAAGAAGGTACATGATGTCGTTTGGCACAAGTAAAATCCATATTACAGAATAATTCCATTTGTTTATGTGCAAATGAAGTTATGTGCATCGTCACGCTCTATACCATTTTAGTGTCAGTAGAACTCAAGGTAACATTACATTAATTAGGTAGGTATTCAGACTTAATGCTCATTTTGTGAATTTACACGAAATTAGACACAATATGCAACTCAAGGTGTTCCTTTTACGCAGACATCTTCTTTAATAGTTTGCTCATGAAACATGACAGATTTATTTAGTTATGCTTTGTGTAGGAGGCACCTCTACCTACAATTTTCACAAGACAAACTTATTAATACACTATCTCCCTTGACTCAGTAGCAGTTTCCAATACTGTATGAAGCACCTATAGAGTAACAGACACCTACGTTTACATTGTTTAACGTCTAAATTACGCAAAATGTGCCAAACGGTGACAAAGAGAGTGCGCCGTCTATTAACAACATGTCCGTATACTCGGCGAAATAGTTTCTTACGATTAGACTTGGCATCGAGCCTAGAATGTGAATGCACTTCTACGTCTGCTACGTCCGAACGAAAGTACAAACCTACAAGTACTTTCAATGACTAAGCACATCTGACTACACCTATTAATGTAAACACCATACACATGTATTGCGTGATGATATATTTTCATCTTCTGCGTAAAATGTTACCATTTCGTTGTTAAGCGTGGGCGCACAAGAGATTTATAAACGAACAGTAGCCACAGCTATAAATAATTGTAAAAAGACACCGTTCTGTTATGAATGGGAATGACGTGACGATTGGGACCACAAAACTTGAAAAATCTAAGGATATTTAGTACAAATATTTTGCTGAACTTATACTGTTACAAGTACCTACTGAAAGATAGTTGACAGTTTTGTGTCACAAACGGTGGAGCATCAGACAGCAATACGATATGATAATGTGTCGGATTCGACGGCAGGGCGTGTGCCAAGGAGTTTTTCAACCATTTGTACACAATTTATAAACATTTCGTGGTAGGTCGCACGCGTGTGCGTGAAGTAAGTTTAGATAGTGAACACATTTACAGCGATGATTCTCCGAGTCCTATAGTTGGATATCCTGTGCGAAGTACGCCATTAGCCCATTAGGTACCTATACGTACTCAACTCACTATTCATATAAGGAAGCATTCGCAGCCAACTCCTGAGAAAATAACTTTATGGTAGTTAGAAAATACTTTATTATACTTACACGACATTAAAATATAAATGTAGGTACCATTTTTTTTTTCTTAGAATATGTGCCAAATCCGAGTTAAAAAGAAATATCGAAAATTACTCAAAAAAACTACGGGCCTAATTTTGACGAAAACTAAAACTGCATCATTGGGTTTTTCAAACATCTATATTCCTAGCCATACGTACGGGATACATAAGGAAAATGTTGAATTAAAATTAACTGATTCATTTTTCGTTCTCCAATGATGCAGTTTAAACTGTCATCAAAATCGGGTTTTTAACCGACCAACTTGAGCTTCTTGGGGTTACATTAACGTCTACCCTCAATTTTGGCCCTTTCATAGAGGCAAAAGCTCAAGTGGTTGCAAAGAAGTTGGGGATCTTAGCAAAGGTGAGACGGTACTTCACGCCGGAACAGCTGCTCAAACTCTATCAAGCACAAGTTCGATCGTGTATGGAATACTGCTCTAATCTTTGGTACGGATCTGCCAGATACCAGCTTGATGCCCTTGAATCAATGAAGAAACGAGCCAAGAGGATCATCGGCAATGAAAGGCTCGTCGCGACGAAGCTCTAAAGTCTTGAGCATCGACGACGAGTTGCTAGCCTGTCGGTTTTCTACCGGTTGTATTTTGGGGAACGTGCGACGCAATTGCACAATTTAATTCCGCCAAGCCCGTTTCATCATCGGATCACAAGACGAACGGCGATGCGCCACCGGAACATGGTGGACATCCCACCCACACGTACAAAACGTTTTGGGAACACATTCATAGTGCGTACAGCTAAGGAGTGGAATTCCCTGCCGGAGTCTGTGTTTCCTGATACCTACAACCTGGGAGTCTTTTAGTCAAGAGTGAATAGGGTTACTTCTAGGCAAGCGTGCTCCATCTTCGACCACATCATCGCATACCATCAGGTTAGATAGTGGTCAAACGTGAGCCCATCAATAGAAAAAAATCGGGCCCGAGACGACGAGTATTTCGCTATTCAGTCTAATTCGGTCTTGGCCATCCACGCCCACCTAAAAAAAATCACCCTGTATGTCATAAAAAAGCAGCTTTATGTTTCTAAAACAATGCAATATGTCTCTGTTACAGAAAATATATCAATCGAATGGGTAAAATTAAGGTTTCAGTGTTTGGCTCTAACACACGAAGTAATACACCTGTTGGAGACACTGCGGTACGTTGGTTACATTTCACTACATTAGTTACATGTTATGAAGAAATATTGACCCTATGGGACATCACCCTACTAACAAATATTTCTCCATGATGTAATTTTATGTTATTTATTATTTGTAAATAATTTTAATAACTAGCAATTTCTTTGCTGTTTTATACTGACTTCTCTCGCAAAGTCTATGTCAATATAAAACAAAGAAATTACTGCAATTATAGCGGAAAGATACGTTGTTCTAAGATTGAGAGCAGTAAAGTTTAACTATTAACGAAATCATTCCACGACTACTGCCCAACCCTTTTGGAATTACAGGTATGGCAGTTGTGTATTGAAAAATATTTATTTTTTATTCGTATTTCTTCTTTTTAATTGAAATATCGATTGATCTCAGAACAATATCACCTGCTACCACTTAAATTGTGCATGGTGTTATGTGGTACTAAATTGTTTTGGTCATTTTTCAGAAGCGTTTCATGTTTACCATCGCTCACTTCCTGCCCACTTCGCATATCACTAGTATTACGAATATTTTAGATCGTTATAGTAACAATCATTGAATCGTGCATGCCACATAAGACTATGAATAATCAGCGCAATACTGATTTGTCAATATCATAACAAAGTCGGGACCAAAACATTGTGGAGGCATAACTTGTCACTTGTAAACAGTAATAGCCCAAAAGCTGGTATTTAAAGTAAAATTAGAAATCACGAGACTTAGATAAACAATATTGTGCACACAAAGTAATGATTGATATCTCACAGATGCCTTCGCAAGTGTATTGGGCTGGCTTTGAGCGCATGTTGCTAATAAATGACTTGTTTTTCAACAGTTCAGTTGTTGCCCAACGAGTGAGTTAACTCGGGGCGCCGCGTGCGCAACACTTAGGTTTGAATTGTATTTGTAAAATATATGAGGGAGTACATCACGGCGAAGGTAATACATTACCTCAGAAAATTCAGTTAAACAATGGAGATAGTTTTGGAATTTGTAAGAAATGCATAATAACCTTTTCAATACCTCGAATTAGCAACACTATTGATTCAAAGCTGTTTAAAGTATCTCCATTGTCTTAATCCTAAATAAATGTGCTATTTTGAGATAACTTTATAAATTACTAAAATATCATAAACAATAATTTATGTAATCTTCTCTCAACATAGCATATCCCTAGTTCCTAAGTTTTCTTATTTCCTGTGGAATTTATATTGATAGTATGAATTGCACTTGAAGTAATGTGCCACTGTCCATGATGTGTGTGTTATCTTAAATTCTCTTGCCAGACTGCAATATTTGGCTTCCATGTTCGAAACAAAGCGTTTCATTCGGTTGAAACACGAGCGTCGTAACCTCGTTGGTGCGGCTAGAGGCATCGTAACGATAATTTTAGTTCCGTAATTGCTGGAACAATTGCAGTGTGCAAGACCATTTGGCTTTGTTGTATCCTGTGCTGAGTTTCAGCATGAGAGGCAGCTAGAAATAACAAAAGGCTGGTGAATAAATGTGGACAGGGAGGATTACTTACTCGGTCTGATCACGAACGGGCCGTCTCGCGCCCAGTGGCAGAAGATTGAACGGCTGGGGCTCCGCAAGTACTTCGACTGCTTGCTGGTGTCTGGCGACCTGCCGTGGGAGAAGCCTGACCAGCAAATCTTCCTGGAAGCCTGCAAGTTGCTCAACGTTGAGCCTCGCATGTGCATCATGGTTGGAGACAAGCTGGAAACTGATATCAAGGTGGGTGGTCGTTGTTCTATTCATTTGAACTGAGTAAAATAAATGCTTGATCTCTGAATTTTAACTAAATGGAACCAAATACCATCATCGACGTATTTGACGATAGTACATACACAAAATTCATAAATAACGTTGTTTACAAAGTTACTCTAGGCATGAAAATTACACGAAACTTGCAAACAAGGTCGTTTCCATACCAACGTCCTTGGACCGCGTGGGCGATAGTAACATGCCTTTCTTAGCAGCAACACGATAACATCGATTTTACGTTGTTGAGTCCTCGCCAACAATCATAAAATTGTTTAAACTTCTGACTTACACGATTCGCATTTACACTGATGACAGAGTGGTTGAAGCTGTTTTTCTGCCTTCAAACACATTGTTGTTCTTACCAATTCCGGGCTTTCAGAAACAACACACATCCCAAGGTCTTAGGAGTCTTCCTTATACAAAACTAGTATCGCGCGAATACAGAATCGACGCAAAACCGAGAGGCGCCCTCTGTCGGCGTGATAACACGTTCACTTTGGCTGAACAAATGTCCACGTATTCGCACAATGATGCGATTAGCGATTTATATCATGACGATACCTTACCACATTTGAAATTAAAATTCTGTTTTTTTTTTTTTTTGCTTCAGGGAGGAAAAGAAGCTGAACTAGGTGGCACTGTGTGGATTCCGCTGCAAAAGGACATGGAGGCTTCCGATCTACCGGACTTCACAATCGACAAGGTCACAGAGTTGCCAGAAGTGTTACCCAATTCACCCAAACTGAAGCGCTCCGAGCACACATCTAACATACCCTGCTGATAATTTTACTTTTCGATGGCTGTAATATTCTACCTTTGGCAATGACTTTAGTACACGCACTAATATTGATCTGTGAACAGTATTCAAACAAAAGTACAAAATTTTGTTTACAGTACAAATGTATAGGTTTTAGTTACGACTCACATATTTATAAAGCATAGAGATGCTAACACGAATTTACCTTATGCACAAGTTACCATTGAACGCTCGCATAATCCGTCTTATACTTGTCCAAGTATTATGTTACAATGTTAAAATATTTATTTTTCTGTCTTGTAGGTAAGAATATAAACGCCTGATTACTTTTAAGGATTTAAAGAAGCATATTTAATGCATATTTTTATAATGAGATTTCAAATATTATTTTTTAAGTTTTTTGGTTGTAGGTACTCTAAGGAAACTTCTGATGAGACTGTCTTATTGTGATACTGATAGTTATAAATGTTCCTTGTAAGATGTCTTGCTCGGTTTGTGGTTACTCATTACAATTATCGAAAATTAAATTATAAGGGATTATGTCACATGGGTGCTCACAAAGTGTGATTCTAGGTGTTGTGGGTATATCTATTACTGTACGTTCTTGTTTAAAGATAGCTTATGTATGTAGACTGATATGTACAAATACTCTGTACATATTATCCTAGTTGTTCCTTGTGTAAATCTCTATCTTAGTAAATAATTTAGTCTTATGACAAACTACCTTTGGTAGCAAACTCCATCTATGCTTAATCATTTTTAATGCCTATCTGTGCCATGTTTTGATTACATAATACCTTTACATAAGGTTATTTTAGTTAGTAAAAATTATGAACTTGACAATATGCTTTAACAGTTTGCATCTACAAATTATCCCTATGTCCTAAAAGTTAGGTGAACTACACAAAGACATGATCATTTAGATGGTTAATAAATAAATAAGTTTTGGGTATAAATCTTTTGTTTGATTTCAATAAAACACTGTAATTAAAACCGATTTCTTATATCTCAAACTAGTCCCTAGTAACATTCACTACCTATTATAAGTATTTATAATATATAATTAAGCTGTTCTCAACATCTTGGCTTCTCGTTTCTCTCGTAACATCTTCTTTTGTTCTTCCACAATCTTTTTCCTTTCTTCAAGGAACTCGCCATATTCCTGAAAACAGTTGAGGTTCTAATTAATTAGGGAAAATCATTATGTTTGTACAAGATTATATAGTTAAAAATGGCTTTTTCCCGTTTGGTCACATTCCCGATTTGTCAACATGTCAAAAGTTTTCAAAACAACTGAACGCAAGTGGCGTTTGGTCAAGATTAGTTTGGAGAAGATAGGCAGGATTATTATAATTGCAAAATATGCAAATAATTTAAGAATTTACATAGACTAGAAAAACATCATATCAACCCCTAGGAAAGTCTGGTGATAAAAAGGAGCGGACTGTACCACACGAAAAACTAGTTTAAAAAAAGTGTAACGAATCGGGAAAGAATGTATGAAGATCAAAATCTTGACCAAACGCCACTTTCATTCAGTTGTTTTGAAAACTTTTGACATGTTGACAAATCGGGAATGTGACCATGGCAAGTAGCCTTAAAACAAGGCTATATTGTTTAATCTGTTAACCGCCTACGTCCCATTCCGCCTGGATCGTATATTTACGACAGCTCGTTAAGATCAAGTTAAGTATTCCACATCCCTATTTGTTGTTGGTACTTATTTTCAGTTTTGTTTTGTTCATTTACCTTACAAACTAACAAATACAACCTAGACACAAGGTGTGTAACTGTATACCTGAGCCTTTTCTTCTGAGAAGGCTCATAACAGTGCTTATAAAATCATTGCAGCCCATAAATATCCAGTATTTTTATGAGAATAGATCCCTAATCTCTTCAAAGTAAGAGAACTGGATTCTACTGGGTAAGCTCACTCCATCTTCGACTTTGTCTCTGTCACCTTTGACCTAGACTAGAGTTAAGACCAAACCCACCCACCTCAAGTAAAAAAAAACCGGACAAGTGCGAGTCGGACTCGCCCACCGAGGGTTCCATACAAATTTGAAGGTACATAATATTACTTTAAATACCTAAAGACTATATTTTTTTATGATTTAATTACACAAATGTCTAGTTTTCAGACTTTTCCCTATACTTGTAGTATAAGACGGTATTAATTGCCAAATTTCATAGTTCTAAGTCAACGGTAAATCCTTACTTCCTTACTAATATTATAAATGCGAAAGTAACTCTGTCTGTCTGTCTGTCGCGCTTTCACGCCTAAACTACTGAACCGATATAAATAAAATTTGGTACACAGATAGTCTAGAGCCTGAGAACGCACATAGGCTACTTTTTAATGCGAAAAAAGGGTTGTAAGGGGATGAAAAGTTGTATGGAAGTATCGTAATTTTTAGAGCTAGAAGCTTCAAACTTATTTTTTAGGCTGTTGATTCGATACAAATAAATATGACTTTCAAAGTTTGTAAAAGTTTTACCCTCAAGGGAGTAAAATAACAATAGGGAATAGGGGATGAGTTTGTATGGAAATATGTACGGTTTATGTGAATGTTTTTAATGCAAGCGACTAAGTATAGGTAGGGTAGGGTAGGTAGGTGGGGTAGGCAGGTGGGGAAGGCAGGTGGCGTAGAAAGGTGAGGTAGGGAAGGTAGGTCGGGGTAGGCAGGTTGGTTAGGCATGTGGGGTAGGCAGGTGGGTTAGGCAGGTGAGGTAGGCAGGTGGGGTAGGTAGGTTGGGTAGGCAGTAGGGATAGGCAGGTGGGAATGGCAGTAGGGATAGGCATCAGGTAGGCAGGTGGGGAAGGTAGGTCGGGGTAGGTAGGCAGGTAGGGAACGTGTACGTATACGACAGAACCGAATGCTCTGTTCTGACTTCGAGTGCAAAAACAGATTTGCTAATATCTCGAAAACGGTGTGTCCTATCGCAAAATGAATGAAATATTAGCCCCCTAAAGAAACCCCTGCCGCGTAATTCTCAACATGTAGGTAATTATTACTTATGAAAACTTTTAAATCTGCGCCCGTGACCCTAAATGTCGTATCTGATTTTTTCCGGTATTCGGTAAAAAACCGCTCGTGTGAACTCATGTATTGAAATACTACTGCCACTAAACCATATTCGGTTTTTTGTCGTGTGACCGAATCTGGGGGGCAACTCTTTAAGCCCGAAGTCCGTAGCTTCGGGCTTAGTTGCGAGTGTATTCTACCGTATCACCTATGAACTTATTATCAGTCCCGAACCCGAACTAAGAATTAGTGGTTAGGTGATACGCACAACACAATCGGATCTCAAGTTTTGTCCGTTTCGGTTATTTGTTGGAGCTTAAAACCGACTGCACGTGTAAACTTCTTCACATAAAATGTATTGTGACTAAACCGTATCCTGTAAAAATCAGATCCGGCTAAGAAATTTATGTCGTCGTGTGAACGTAGCGTTACTGCCGTCTCTACACGTCTTCTCTTTCCCAGTTATCGTCTTTTACACACATTGCCGGCTGCGTATTCGGTATTGTATAGAATACCTAGGCAAAATATAAAATGAATAATATTTCATACATTACCTGAATGTTTTAGGTATTATATATATATTGCCTAGGTATTCTATAGAATACCGGATTATACTGATTGCCGGTAACATTATAGTATAAAATTCTCCCGTTACTGACTGATTAAATGACTGACAGACAACGCACAGCTAAAACTACTGGTTGTAGAAAGCTGGAATTTAGCATATAGGTAGTTTCCCTACACCCCGTAGCGGAGCACTAAGAGAGAGTTTCCCGAAATTCCTACGGGAACGTGAAAAAACGGAACACGCGCGTACGAAGTCGCGGGCAAAAGCCATCCTTACTAATATTATAAATGCGAAAGTAACTCCGTCTATCTGTCGCGCTTCCACGCCAAAACTACTGAACCGATTCAAATGAAATTTGTTTCATAGATAGTCTAGAGCTTGAGAAAGGACATAGGCTACTTTTTAATGCGACAAAAGGGTTGTAAGGGCTTTAAAGGGGAGCATGAAAAGTTGTATGGAAGTATCGTCATTTTTAGAGCTATAAACTTGAAACTTATTTTTTAGGCTGTTGATTCGATATAAATAAATATGACTTTCAAAGTTTGTAAAAGTTTTACCCTCAAGGGTGTAAAATAATAATAGGGAATAGGGGATGATAGTAGTGTATGCAAATAGCTCATTAAAGTATTTATACGTATCTGTCTTATTTGTAAAATAATAAGCCTAAATAATTAAAAATGCTACCCAAAGACACTATTCCACACGGATGAAGTCGCGGGCACAGCTAGTACCCTATAAATTTTGATTCCCTTGAGAGTGTGAACCTCGTTTTTGACGCATGAATGGCCATATCTTTTTTTAAAGTTGACTTAAAAGGACGTAATTGCCATCAAAATTAACAGGCTAATCTACTATTTACTATGCTTGTTAGACAGATTTATGCCTGCTGTATGTTATTGTTAGCAGATATGTTTATGCTACTGCCTCAAACTACATTAATTTTTCAACAATAGCAATTTGGATAAGTAAAGTGAAATAAGAGTACACAGAATAAAAATTTTGAAAGAACAGACACATATACCTAAAAACATTGTGAAATGTTATACTGAAGACCTGTTCTTACCTTGGGGTCCAAATCTTTGACTATCTCTATTCCACAAGTTCTTGCTGTGGCTATCAACATGACACAGATCTCTTGCAAGGACTTCCACTCAAGAGGAGGGTCCTGAGACTTTATTTTTGCTATTTCATACAGATGCTTGTATGTTATTTTTCCACTTACTTCCCTGACTGAAATAAAGAATCAATTAAAACACAAAATTATTAAGTTTAAAAAGAGTTGACTACATATTCCTTTTTTTAGTCTGCGATTTGAGACTTGAATTATAGCTTCTGACCTTTATAACTCAAAAGCAGAAAAGAGGGCTGGCAAAGAAAACTTCTGAATTGTCATGTCCTAAAATAAGACAAGTATCTACGATTAGATTTGAATAAAGCCCTAACTTACCAGGTTCCATAGCACCCCTACTGATACCAGCAGCTTGCTTTAAGAAATATGAAGCTGGAGGCTGGTGAATAACAAGTTGATAGGAACGATCGGCATTTACTTTCACTCTCGTCGGCAAAGGCACACCAGGCTTTATGTTAGCCGTGCGCTCATTAAAGTCCTTACAAAACGCTGCTATATTGATGTTACGCTGAAGTAAATAAAAATATAGGTTATGATTACAACATTCAATAACTTTTCAAATACACTTTATAAAGAAAAATTACGTACTTGACCAAGCATAGGACCCAAAGGAGGACCTGCTGCAGCCATACCAGCAGGGATATTGGTTCTTAATTTAGACGAATGGTCAATTTTATCCGCCACTTTCTTCATAGATTTTAATCGAGCTACTGACTTAGACATGGTGATTATTGGAAATCACAACAATTCTGTGTTCGTTATTTTTATTATCCAATCTTGTTTAAAATGTCATAATCAACCCGAAAACTTAAAAATCTAACTAATAAAGAATGTTTTTTCAAATGCACACCGATATTGACAAGAACGGTGTATTTGACAATTTATGATGCTAAAAAAGTGTTACGATTTGTACCCTGAAACGCGAAACAGTACAGCTGACATCACTGACGTATAAATCATATGGACTTGAAATGTTTGACTATAGAAAAAACAGTTATACAAATATGTGGCATATCGACACTGAAATCATAAAAATACTGTCATCTCTTTTTAACTTTCATAATTTTGCTTAAGTGAAAAAGGACAACAGTGTTTTTGACAGTTACTATAATGGCAACCCTTCATTCCTAGCGTCATTAAAATACCTATTTGCGGCCGGGTCGCCATTTTATCCTCTCGCTGTTTGACAACAAGTTGAGGTACGTCAACTGTCAAATACTCTTGAGCTGTGGATATAATTTGTGAATTTTGAAGTCATTTTGCTGTGTTATTACGTTTGAACTTGGTTTTATAGTGGAAATCGTCAATTGCAAGATGCCTAATTGTAATATAATCGGATGTGGCATTAAAAGAAGCGGAAATCACCCGAACATAACTTTGCACCAGTATGTACTTAATTTCAGCTGAAATATCTTTGGATTTAGATAATAAACAAAAGATTCTGCATTCGTTGAAGAGTTTCAACAGTAAAGTATTCATAATTTCCCTTTTGCCCTTATTATCAACAGTAATAATTGTATTTCTACTTCGAATCATTTTCTTGTTATTGTTATTGTAGGGATAGACTAGTGCAGTGCATGCATGACATTTTTATATTTATCGATAATGCTATATTATGGCTTTTTATTGGTTTGTTGTTTTATTTGCAGGGCTGCCTGCTAATAAAGGAAAAAAAAAATTGGCTGGAAACAATTGGTGTTGAAAATTTAAAGATGTCAACAAAAACAATATATAATTGTTTTCACTTTGAAGAATCTTGTTTCAACTGGAAAATGAATAAAGTAACATTGCTTGACGATACTACCTTCTACTTCTACCTTCACGAACCTTATTGGTAAGTAATATTGCTTGTTATAAATTTGTCTGACATGATTGTGTAGCGGCTGATAAATGATGGTGATGTCGTCAATTGCAACACTTGCCTAATGGGCACAAAGAGTGATGTTAAGAATGTATTTGAGTGTGATCCTTAGATTAATTGCCAAAATAAGACTGAATATGCGTTAATTTGGTTGTACTACTAAGTACATTTATGGTATTCCTTTTATAAGGAATTTATAAATGTTTAGTTACAAATGTCACCAGTAGTCTGCTTTTTGAATAGTACTTTACAGTTTACTTTTAAATAGTATAATAACAGTCCTATTCTGTAAAAATCTCCCTATGAATATTTGGATGAGGTTAATGTGAAGTGAGCTTATGTATGATTATTTAGCTCATTACCACTCGAGAGCTACTAAACTAGAGAACGAGTGAGAATGAAAAGAGACTTCTCAACCCACCAATTGCAAATTAAATGGGGTGCTTTATAATAATAAATAAACCGATTAATAAAATCAAGAAACATCAAAAATACTAACAATTTTATTGCTTTTCTACAGCCTGTGATTCAATCAAATATGACTTTTTTTTTTTTTTTTTTTAAGGATGGGAAATCATCAAATGACTCCTCCCGCTCTGGGTGAAGCAGAAGGGAGTGTCAGACTCTTACTGACTAAAACCCATCCGTGTTCCTCCTAATGCCCTTTGCGTTCCAGGGCCGCGGCGACTCTCTCGAACAAATCCCGCAACCCCGGCAGAATCAAATATGACTGGCATTTTAATTGAAAGGATCAAAATCTGACAAACTAACAATCAATATCTGGGTGTGGTGCTCTTAATATGGTAATATTTTTTTGGAATTTTAAGCAGTGGGATCACCTACTGTTTTTGAAGTGTCATAAAACTTTTGAGTATTTACTTTTCTGTTTTTGTTAATATTTATGTTAATAATAGAGTGGTTTTTAGATCAAAGCTGTTTGTGTGCCTACCATTCAATATCAACCTAGGGAAGATTTCAAAGAGGAGTGGCATAGATTTAGCCTCTAGCACATCCGCTACGCCAGATTTAGTCACCAGCACCTCCACTGCGCCAGATTTGGCCGCTAGCACCTCCGCTGTGCCAGGTTTATCCGCTATCACCTCTGCTGCGCCAGGTTTAGTCACAAGCACCTCCGCTGCGCCAGATTTAGCGGCATGACTAGCTTCAGTTTTTCCTGTCATCATTATTTGCGAATTTGATCTCAATGATAACATCTCATCAACTGAATTAAAATTGGGTGGGAGATATCTCTCGCTTGTGTTCAATATCTATTAAAGCTTACTTTTATTTTATTTGATTTCAGGTACACACAATCAAAATGATCAAAAAATTAAAGGACAAATGTCAAAAACAGAACATGAAGATAGAGACTTAATGAGAAAGTTAGAAGACAGAGAAAAAAATTGCTCGTTATAGTAATATTATCAAAGATTTTTTTTACAAATATTATGAGAAGAAATCTACTGAAAGAGGATCACACGGAAATTACCTGATCAAAATAATAATTGTATTGTTCAGAAATGAATGAGATTAATTTGTTTAATATTACTTTATTATAAATAATTATTGTTGACTTTTAATTTAAACCCAAAATCATCGGCGTGTTAGAAAAGATAGGCGTTGGTTGGAGACGTCCGTACCGGGAGCCCATTGCGGATGCGACGTCATTTGTTTTCTTAGAATTTGTTCCCTCCGCTCCGTCTCGAACGTCTACCTAACAACTAAAGGCTCTAGAATAACACTTTGCCGCTCGTACGCCGCCGCCACGCTTCTGGCGCGCCGCTGCCTTCGTGAAGAGTTCCATATAAATCTATGCCAGGGATGGCCAACCGGTTGATCGCGGCTATTAGTCCAGTCGATCGCGGCGAGACAAAAAATATAAATAGGTTCGTATAACAGACTGCGCACGATGTAATTAAATACTGAATCATCATCATATCAGCCGAAAGACGTCCACTGCTGGACATAGGCCTCCCCCAAGCGTCGCCACAACGACCGGTCCTGTGCGTCTCGCATCCATCGGCTACCCGCGACCTTCACCAGGTCATCGGTCCACCTTGTGGGAGGCCTTCCAACGTTACGTCTTAAATACTGAATAGGTTATGTTAATAAAATACTACATAAATGTCTTTACCCCACCGTTTCATTTGTAGTTTTAAGAAGTACCTATGTAATTCGTAGACCGTACAGGATTTCGTCAATAAAAAGTCGATTTTGGGTCTAATCAAGTTGGCCACCCCTAATCTATGCATTTGAACGCGTCGCTGGTCGCGCCGCCGCCGCGCCGCTGAGTTCGTGTCCACGGCCTTAGAATGACATCAGTTAGCAGTTAGCTGACCATGCATTGGTGTCGATTCTGTTGTGCACAAACTAAATTTAGGCTATTGCTATCTTTTCTCTCTAATAAAACGAGAAAGAGACAGACGTAATTTAGAGCTGTCAAATTTTATTAAATTGAACTAATTTTTCCATATAAATTAATTAAGGTTGGTGCACGTAAAAACCTGTCGACTAAAAACATGGTGAAGCGCAAGGCATAAACTCATAAATTAGTTTGACATTTCTAACTTGGTTCATAGCTATAGCCGTATTTTCGCACTGCCTTTTAGTAAAAGATAGCGATACTCTAATTTTATTAGATTAGTTATTGAACAAGAGAATCGGCAGCAATGTCATCCAAACTAAACATGTACCTACGCAAAATTTTAGCTTTATCAAAAACCGGGAAGTGTGGGTCAAAACATACCTTTTAAGATTTGTTTACATTTGTTACCAGTTATTTTGTTAGTCATATAAAATTTAAGTTAAGAAAAGTGTGTAAAAAATACCCGTTGATATTGTACCGTGACAATATGGAAACATTCTCACAATTTTTTATCGATGTTATTGTAGAGAAATATCGCTAAGGGCTGCCCTATTAGCCGCCATTTTATCTTCTCCGTAAAGTGTAGGTATGCACGTTTTTTTTGTAGGTATGCCAAGTCCATATGATTTATACGTCAGTGGCTGACATTGATAGACGAGATAGTGATGCTCCATTCAGGACATTGCTTCCTAAAAAAGTCGATTGGAGTACGTCCTCATCATCATGCAGATGAATAATTTTATCGAATACCTTTTTAGTTACTTCTTTTACAGTTTTTCATAAGTTTGCTTGTAATGACGATTCGTGATCGATTTGCATTATTATTACTCATTGCTTCTGTCTTTTTAATCTGTAAATCGTGTGTTGTCACTTGTCAGATTTGCAGTTGTCACCACTTTGTGAATAGTGAACAGAAAATAATTTACTTATATTTTTATTTTGTAAATTAACACGTAATTATAGTATCCACATCAGTAATTATATATTTCTAAAGATTATGCTATTTGACACACCACTGCTAGTGAATTTTACGGAAAGATATGTGTATATGTCGTGAAAATAATTATTAATAGTTCATAATGTGGTCGTTTTTCTCTCGGGATCCCACGAAAGACTTTCCCTACGAAATAGGAGATCCTGTGCCTGGATTAGAAGATAGAAGCGTGTGGACCCTACACAAGGGCAAGAAGAGAGGCACGCAAGATGAAGTATCAATATTTTTATTCGATGTTCAGAAGCATTCTGAAACACTTTTTGACATAGCTAAGGCCTCCCTAAAGAAACTTAAGACTATGAGACACCCTAGCCTTTTACATTATTTAGATAGTTGTGAAACTGAGAAATTTTTATATGTAGCTACTGAGTATGTAGAGCCTCTAGCCACGCACTTAGAGGAAACAAAACTTGAAGGTCCACAGAAGGAGTTATTTCTTTCGTGGGGCATATTTCAAATCACTGTAAGTATCGTCCATAATTCACAACAAATCTTTAGAAGTTGAGTTTTCTTCAGGCTTAAATCTGATTGCATCATCAATAAAAAAGCAACACTATAAAATTATTACTTTGCTATGATTGGCCATGAATCATTGAAGCAGCTATAATAATTAAGAATTTTTCATATTACAGAGAGCATTATCATTTTTAAATAATGATGGCAATATGAGGCACAATAATGTGTGCTTGTACTCCGTGTTTGTGACTTTAGCGGGAGAATGGAAACTCGGTGGTTTTGAGTTTCTCACAGCCCAAGGAACGGACACAGCTAACCCTATACCTATCAAAATATTGCCAGCACTTGAAATATATGATCCTCCTGAGAAGAAGGATCCTGTGAAGTTGAAAACAGTAACCAAGTGGTTAGTATTTATTTGTTTTATCTGTTTAAACAAAGTTGTTGAATACTATGCTCATTAGTAAGTTCTAATGAACAAAGTATTCAATCTGGAAATGTAATATCAGAAAATGTATTCTAATAAATCTGCTTAGCCTTTTCTAAACTACATCAGGTTGGCTTCCACTCAAACCAGATGTAGCTGAGGGCCAGTATTTTACACGGAGCAAGTGCCTGATCTGACCTCTGAAAAAATATTCTAAATGAACTTTTACAGATTAAAATTACAGACTAGATTTGTGCCTATCAATATTAAAAAAAATAAAATGTTTTAAATAAGAAAGAATTATGAGGAGAATATTTACTAACAAAATCAACTTTGATTCCTTCACTAAAGATACTATGCTTTATAATCTTATCTAAAATCTAAAAAAATATCTGAGTAATGAAATCCATGACTCAATTACCTGTATCTTTAAAATTATGTTGCAAATGTTTCTTTTAACAGCTCTTCAGACATGTGGGGCCTAGGGTGCCTAATATGGGAGGCATATGATGGGCCCCTAAAGAACCAACCGGCACTGAAAACCACTGATAACATACCAAAGCAGCTATGCACGTTATACTGTGAGCTGGTCAGTGCCAACCCTGCATCTAGGCCGAACCCTGCTGATATTATTACAAGGTAAGCAGAAATAAGATATAAAAGCAGGAAGGAGTGCCCCCTCCACTCCTTTGCCAAAGAGTGGGATGGAACAGGATAGCAAAATAAAAGGAATTTTTTCTAAAGACCTTGGTGGAAGCCTGGAGTGGAGTGATTGTTTTTATATTCTAATTAAAATAACAGAATGGTGTTTCAAGTTTAATTTGTTTCACCTCCTGAACAAGATTCTTTTAACCTACCTCCAAATTATTTCTACAATTGCGTTCCATATAGCAAACACTGGAATGGACCCTGAATATCCTTTCAAACTATTCCAGGTGTAGAAAACTAGGAGGCTACTTCAAAAACGATCTGATAGACACTATGCTATTTCTTGAAGAGATACAAATCAAGGACAAAGTGGAGAAGGGCAAGTTCTTCTCCACACTCAGTTCTTACCTGGACAGCTTCCCAGAGGCTGTGTGTGTTCACAAGATCTTGCCGCAGCTGTTGACTGCATTCCATTATGGAGATGCTGGCTCATTCGTTTTGGCGCCCATGTTTAAGGTAATAATAATAAAGGTTTAACTATATTATTAACGACATTGGAAAAGTAGGACACTGATCAATGAAGATTTGGTCCACTTGTTCATAGTCTTGTTAGAAGAATTTATTAGTGGAGCAATGTTTTTTATTAGTTTATTAAACAGTAAGTGTAAGTGTTCTCACAAGTCATATTTGTGTATATAAATATTTGAAAGTATTGCTCAGCTGAATAAACAATAATTTCTTCAAGAAGTAACCACCATATTTCAGCGTCTTATAAAAAATAATTCCTATAAATTTCAAAGTCATTCAACGTAATTTATTTTTTCTTATTTCAGTTGGGTAAACTGCTAGACGATGCGGATTACCAGAAACAAATAGTGCCGTGCGTAATCAAACTATTTGCCTCCAATGACAGGACGACCCGATCGCGACTGCTGCAGCAACTGGATCAATTCATTATGCATTTGCAGAACTCCACTGTACGTAAATCTTAAATCAATTAAAACAAACAATAAATCATCTTAAAGAGCTCCTTGAATCAGTTAATATTGGCGATTCAGCCGAATAGGGAATATAAGTGATTTTTTTTTTATTATCTATATAGTTTATCTAAAATGTATAAAAATACATTACTAACAGTGAAAATAGAATCAAAATTAATCGAAAAACAAACGAGATATAATTATTTTAAACAAATATGTCTGTCCCTCTCGCGAAAACGCGGTTTTCTATGGCAGCTGTATAGGCTTCATGGACTTTGACGCCAAAGTTCATATCAGACTTCTCTTTCTTATTGTAAACTTTGAAGCTTTATAACTTCATCGCTGATGAAGGTATTTAAAAAATAATTTCATGATTGTTTACTAGGGCTGATAAGTAGGTATTTCATTTTGCAACTAAAAAAATCGCATGCATATTCTCTATTGATAGCCTACTCCATTTGGACGTCATTCAATTCATTAAGAGAACCTTGACATCTGCTGAAAGGGTACAACAACCTGAAAAATGGGTCAACAGTTTAATAATCCAATCTTCTATTGAATCTGGTAACCAAAGAATTATTAAGCCAATCAGAACCAATTCCTAAGACAATATACTGCTTTTATAAAAGTGTTATCAGTCTGTAATTCACATTCCAGCAAACTGGTATGCAGCAGTTTGATTCACGTTTTGTAGTGGTTTATCGTGCCAATTTGGTAAACAAAAGCATTTGTCGCGCCATATCTAATACGGATGTGTACGGAATTCCGCGTCACTTACGCAACGAGCATAATGTTCAAAAGTATGAAATAAGCACCATATGTATATTATGTGAAACGTGTATTTTGCATATCATCAAAACAAGGATGAAAATAAGATTCTTTGTTTTAGGTGTGAAAACGATACAAAACACACACAAGTTACTTTCGCACTTATATGAATGGATACCTACATGTCCTTATTAATGTAAATGCAAAATATTTTTTTTCTATGAGGTCGAGAAATAGTCTAATAAAACAGGGAAAACAATGAAAAAATATAGGATTTATATATTTTTTCCAAAAAAATATCGTCATAAAATAAATATTACCGCTTTACCATTCTCATTGTTCACTAAAATTACAGGTAAATGACCAAATATTCCCTCAAGTGGTGCACGGTTTCCTGGACACCAACCCCGTCATCAGAGAGCAGACGGTCAAGTCGATAGTGCACCTCTCGTCTAAACTGAACTACAATAACCTGAATGTGGAGGTCTTGCGACACTTCGCTAGGCTACAGGCTAAAGATGACCAGGGGGGTATACGGTAAGTGTACCATGGCGCGAATGAATTAATTTTAGGGAGTCTCATTTGTATTTCAATTGTCCATAACACACACAACGGATGGAATGGCCTAAGTGTGGATGACCGAGTCCCTAACTCCCTACTCTACTGTAATCCACAGCTAATAACCAAATATTAATCAAGGCTGTATGGCAAACATACAAATCGAGCGATCCAATTTTAACAAATCTTTGCATACGTTAACGCCCGCGTTAAAGCAACGTAATTTACAGAATAGGGAATATGCACGAAAAAAATATTTATTATCTATACAGTTTATCTAAAAATAAACACAAATATAATACTAACAGTGAAAATAGAATCAAAATTGCTCGAAAAACAAACGAGATATAATTACTTTAAACAAATGTATCTGTCCCTCTCGCGAAAACGCTGTTTTCTATGGTAGCTGTATAGGCGCCAAGAACTTTGACGTCACAATTCATATCGGACTTCTCTTTCTAATTGTAAACTTTGAAGCTTTATAACTTCATCGCTGATGAAAGTATTTAAAAAATTATTTCATAATTGTTTATTAGAGTTAGCAAGTATTTCATTTTGCAAATAAAAAAATCGCATGCATATTCCCTATTATACCGCCTGACATGACGATGAAGCGTACAGCCTGTTACAAAGAAAAAGAGGCGTATGACGCAGTGTTATTGTGACCGTGGACAATTATGACTTTATCAATCTCAATCACACACGGTCAATCGTCGACATGATGATGAAAACACATTATTATGTGATCTTGTTAAATTCGATGCAAATACGTGCATTGTTTAACCAATGGGCACTATTACAAAATCGAGCGCTTGGCGCGGACTTAAAACTACAGACCACGTTTCCTGAGATTTATAGTGATTGTAGCGCTGTATGCAACAATTGTTTAAAAATATTGTTTTATATTTAAATAGACATTTTTTTTCAAGCAAGGTAACATAGTAACCTTAGTCATTAGTTACTTTTTGTTTGAATTTGAATTATATTTTCATAGAAAAAAATATTATTTCGGACGAAAAATTATCACTAACTCTGTTTTATGGAATATTTTGGTGTATTACTGTATAAATTGAATAAAGCACTCCAAAGTAGCAGATACAGTTGTACCCATTAACATTTTTAATAATGATTAAATTATTATATCCTCGATGTAACAAAGCATCAAAAGATGCCTTAAGTAAAATTTTATGAAACATCCTTTGCAGAGACAAGGTTTTTACTAATTTGCGTAAACAAATTAAAATATTTATTTGAAGCACTCTCAAGAAAAAGAATCAAACTTTCTTGGCGATACATTTAATTTTTAAAATTTGTGGCTATATATAAACCATAATCACACAACAAAACTCGAGTCAAACGCTCAAATCCAAGAAAAAATGTAATAGCCCTCTTAAAATAATGAACAGAGCACATATTTCAGATAAAAGTACATACGATCGCGTTACGACCATTCTTACCACCGCCACCATTCCATCCTTTCTTTACGATTCCTTTATCCCATAACCTAACTAACATTTTTTTCATTCCCAGGACCAACACAACAGTGTGCCTCGGCAAGATAGCCCAGCACTTGCACCCTCAAATCCGACAGAAGGTGCTGGTATCAGCGTTTGTTCGTTCGACCCGGGACAACTTCCCTCCCGCCAGACAAGCTGGGGTCTTAGCCTTGGCGGCCACGCAACAATACTTCTTGCTAGCAGAAGTGGCCAATAGAGTGTTGCCAGCGTTATGTCCCCTTACTAATGACCCGGAGAAGCAAGTAGGTTGAATGTTTTACATATTTGAAAGTCTGTGGTAGAAACGTAGATTGTTGATTAAATTGCATGTTAAGTAATAAAATGGCTGTAAAAATACTACCATTAAAAACCATAATTAATGCCCATATAGTAGTTAAAAATATAAGCAAATTTTTAGTGTGTTATGTTCATGCATGGTATTTCGCTATAAAATTGTAACCAAAATAGCATTATTATCATATTGTATGAAGAACGATCGTGCTATGTAAAACTATTATCCACAGGTACGTGATGCAGCTTTTAGAACTATAAAAGGTTTCCTCGGTAAATTAGAGAAGGTATCCGAAGACCCCAGTTTGAAAGAAGGAATGGGTAAGAAATCTTGTACATAAATACATAATCAGCCAAAGGGCGCCTTGCTCATTTATTATTAACTAACGGACGTCACGCGGTTTCACCCGCGTAGTTCCCGTTCCCGTGGGAGTATGGGGATAAATAGCCTATGTTACTTGCTGATAATGTAGCTATCTATTGCTGAAAAAAATTTTCAAATCGGTCCAGTAGTTTTTAAGTTCGTTCGTTACATACAAAAATACAAATCTTTCCTCTTTAAAATATTGGTGTAGATTACTAACATTTACTTCGACACTTATTCATATACGTTTATTTGGAGATCACGAGCAATGCTTATTTCTCCCTTTTTTATTCTGTTCAGAGGCTGATGTACACACAGCGACTCCCTCGCTCAGTAACGCAGCAGCGACGTGGGCGGGCTGGGCGGTGACCGCCGTGACCGCTAAGTTCTACCGCTCGCACTCCGACACCGCTCGGGTGTCGCACACCAAGTCTGTGCTCTCTAAACCTGGCTCATTAGGTAAGTTATACATAAGGTGACTCCCTCGCTCAGTAACGCAGCAGCGACATGGGCGGGCTGGGCGGTGACCGCCATGACCGCTAAGTTCTACCGCTCGAACTCCGACACCGCTCGGGTGTCGCACACCTAGTCTGTGCTCTCTAAACCTGGCTCATTAGGTAAGTTATACACAAGGTGACTCGACTCCCTCGCTCAGTAACGCAGCAGCGACATAGGCGGGCTGGGCGGTGACCGCCGTGACCGCTAAGTTTTACCGCTCGCACTCCGACACCGCTCGGGTGTCGCACACCAAGTCTGTGCTCTCTAAACCTGGCTCATTAGGTAAGTTATACACAAGGTGGATCGACTCCCTCGCTCAATAACGCAGCAGCGACATAGGCGGGCTGGGTGGTGACCGCCGTGACCGCTAAGTTCTACCGCTCGCACTCCGACACCGCTCGGGTGTCGCACACCAAGTCTGTGCTCTCTAAACCTGGCTCATTAGGTAAGTTATACACAAGGTGACTCCCTCACTCAGTAACGCAGCAGCGACATGGGCGGGCTGGGCGGTGACCGCCATGACCGCTAAGTTCTACCGCTCGAACTCCGACACCGCTCGGGTGTCGCACACCTAGTCTGTGCTCTCTAAACCTGGCTCATTAGGTAAGTTATACACAAGGTGACTCGACTCCCTCGCTCAGTAACGCAGCAGCGACATAGGCGGGCTGGGCGGTGACCGCCGTGACCGCTAAGTTTTACCGCTCGCACTCCGACACCGCTCGGGTGTCGCACACCAAGTCTGTGCTCTCTAAACCTGGCTCATTAGGTAAGTTATACACAAGGTGGATCGACTCCCTCGCTCAATAACGCAGCAGCGACATAGGCGGGCTGGGTGGTGACCGCCGTGACCGCTAAGTTCTACCGCTCGCACTCCGACACCGCTCGGGTGTCGCACACCAAGTCTGTGCTCTCTAAACCTGGCTCATTAGGTAAGTTATACACAAGGTGACTCCCTCACTCAGTAACGCAGCAGCGACATGGGCAGGCTGGGCGGTGACCGCCGTGACCGCTAAGTTCTACCGCTCGCACTCCGACACCGCTCGGGTGTCGCACACCAAGTCTGTGCTCTCTAAACCTGGCTCATTAGGTAAGTTATACACAAGGTGACTCCCTCACTCAGTAACGCAGCAGCGACATAGGCGGGCTGAGCGGTGACCGCCGTGACCGCTAAGTTCTACCGATCGAACTCCGACACCGCTCGGGTGTCGCAAACCAAGTCTGTGCTCTCTAAACTTGGCTCATTAGGTAAGTTATACACAAGGTGACTCGACTCCCTCGCTCAGTAACGCAGCAACGACATAGGCGGGCTGGGCGGTGACCGCCGTGACCGCTAAGTTCTACCGCTCGCACTCCGACACCGCTCGGGTGTCGCACATCAAGTCTGTGCTCTCTAAACCTGGCTCATTAGGTAAGTTATACACAAGGTGACTCCCTCACTCAGTAACGCAGCAGCGACATAGGCGGGCTGAGCGGTGACCGCCGTGACCGCTAAGTTCTACCGCTCGCACTCCGACACCGCTCGGATGTTGCACACCAAGTCTGTGCTTTCTAAACCTGGCTCATTAGGTAAGTTATACACAAGGTGCCTCCCTCGCTCAATAACGCAGCAGCGACGTGGGCGGGCTGGGCGGTGACCGCTAAGATCTACCGCTCGCACCACCGCTCGCATGTCGCACACTCAAGTCTGTTCTCTCTAAACCTGGCTTGTTAGGTAAGTTATACACAAAGTTACTCCATCGCTCAGTAAGGCAGCAGCGACATGGGCGGGCTGGGCAGTGACCGCCGTGTGCGTGCATGGCAAATCCGAAACTATTCCCGGTTCTACGGTGATTCGATTCTCGGCTAGAAATACCAATTTTTCCAAAATCCAATAATTCAGTTTTAGTTTTCATCGATATCGAGCTCGAGACTCCTTTGAATGTTTTTCGATGTATAGAACGACACGACCGTCTATAGTATGTTCAAATTTTACCTTGGGATCAACATACTTGTAGACACGCATTTTGCAGAGTACAACAGCACAAGTCCAAAAACCGCCCATCTTTTTTAACTCTTATACTACTACTACTTAACTATAATATTATTCCTTCTTGCAGAACAACCATCCTCAAGCAGTATGTCAACGACGACGTCATCGGTCACGTCAATGACGTCACTCGAACATAGCGAATCGGCTTCCGACTACGATCCCGATCACTGGGACATGGCGGCTTGGGGCGAGATCGACTCTAGCGCAGGTATGTTGAAAATCTTTTTGTTAAGGCCAATATTCCTTGTGGTGAAAAGTTTTGTCGTCTGTAAAATATTTTTAGTATGTAGTATGAATATAATATTTTTATTATCAAAATAATGTTTTTATGAAAAAAAAGTGTAAGTAATAGGAGTATGAAATTCTTTATTTTATTAATCACAGACATCACAGATGAAAATAAAAATTGAGTTTAAAAAACTGTAACCCGACTACAGAAAAATAAAAGTGATCTGAAAAGTAAGAAACAAGAAAATATTTCAGAAAAAAATCAAGACAGGTACAAAAATGGTCAAAGTAAAGCCGTGGTCGCATGCCTGTATATCATGTTGGTGCCTGGCACACCTATAAAACTATAAAGGCATGCGACCACGGATTTACTTTGACCCTTTTTGTACCTGTTTTGAATTTTTTCTGAAATATTTTCTTGTTTCTTACTTTTCAGATCACTTTTATTTTTCTGTAGTCGGGTTACAGTTTTTTAAACTCAATTTTTATTTTATACTTTTCCGTTTAACAAATCGTTACTATTTATTTAGATTTGATTAACTGCAAGTCGCCATCATTTTATCCATGCTTTTTATTGTACAACTAGCTACGCTCGCGATTTCGTTCGAGTGCATGATGGTGAAAAAATGTGATACTATGGCATAGATATAATTTCAATAACCTGAACCCTCTCGAATAGAAAAGAAAAAAAGGAAAAAGAAGGTTATGCAGGGTGCTTACTATATCACCACTTCCGTTTAAAGTGGCGAACAGCCACTGCGTACTACCTACGTACACTGGTATCTCCTAGTACCTCGAATCATGATGATTCTTAATTTCTTATCTACTACTAAATATAAACCAATTATACAAAAGAATGAATAAAAAAACACCCAAGACATTATTTTATATACGAATGATTAGTGTCACTGTCGGGTCTCATCCCTAAACGTTTGACGCAATACGCATTCTGCACTATGTATCAACAAAAGACTTCTATAATATTTATGTATGAGTAATCAAAACACTGTAAAACTCTTCTGAAAAGGTGTAAAAATTTCAAGCTTCGCTCGCTCTTACATTGTGCACTCTGTTTGTCCTCGAGCTTATCTGTATAATTCAACAAAACTTATATTTTTACGTGTGAATGATCAAAAGAAAATAGAATCTTTCCGAGTTGCATGTATTTTCGAGCTCACTTCGTTCGTTCTTGCGTTCGGGCCTTTTTCAGTTAATGAGCTTTCTTGCATCAGTTCATGAATTTACTTCTATTTAAGTATGAATAATTATCATCATTATGTGCTGCAGATTCCCCCCCCCCCGACCTCTCGAGAAATGGCTTGCGACTGCCGTCACCAGTATAACGGGCAACCCATAATTATTTTGGAGTGCCCAGGTGCCACCCATGCTAGCTACGCCACTGTTACTGAAGTCCGTCTGTGGATGGTTGATCGTCATAACTTATCATACCGAAACTACTGCGCCCCTCGAAAAGTACTTCAACGTAAGGTTCAGTAGAAAACCAGCGTAAGGTAACTCCTAGTTGTCTGGCATTTTGCTAAACTGGACCTTTTTGGCGCAGCCGTGAGACACACAATGTTATTGTTTTATTTAAATGAAGTTTTACAACGTTTATACCCACATTGTGTTTACCTAGGTGTGCCAAATAAACAAGTTTTATTTCTTTCTTTACTAAAATCGTTAGTCTGTTATTTGTAGATCTTTGACGGTCGTTACGGATTATCAGAAACCAGAAAATCTGACACCAGTCTGGCCAAAAAGTACCAGGCCACCCAGTTATTGGGATGTGGAGATCTGTCACTCCGCGTAAAATATTGGTATTCGACTGAATCCGGTTTGTCTGGACTCCGACTTCAATATTTTTGGGAAAAGATTGGGCAGATGACCAAGATTTAGAGCATAGATACAACACTTTATGTCTTGTCTCAAAACTCAACACTTTATGTCTTATCTTAATAGTCGCGACGAACCAATCACGGGGCTTTGCCCCTCACCACGGGTAGTACACCATTAAGCCTGCAAGTGACCCAATGTTGCCAGGTTTCCGCATAAAACCGGGGGTCCATCTTTTAACAGCTTTAGTTTATTATAAGTTAAGGTAATATGTATTAGCAGACATGGGGGAAGGTCCTTTTTCCGCGAAGAACACCGCTATTTAGAAATTGTGATCAAATTAAGATTGCTATCCATCGACCTTGAAGTGGATCTGGCAACATTTCAATAAGGTTACCATATAACGATAAATCCCTAACAATAAAATAATACAATGTTCACTTTTCCTTTGCTACTTATCAAAAGTTTCACAAATAACTCCACAGTATGTAACCTGGTGTTATTTTCACGAATTGGTAGTACTATTTTTGTTCAATAGATGGAGTTACGTGTATTTGCTTTACGTAATGTAAATTAATTTCTCCTTCAACACTTTAAATTCACATATCTTTTGATAGAGTGAACCGATTGGGATGAAACAATACTTTAATTGTACTTTGAGTTACAAAATTATAATAAATAAAAGTTATCTACATTTATTTTGACCTTTCCACGTGTTTTGTACAACTAAACAGACAAACGGTAGAAAATTCAATGCTGGAAATGGGTTCTGTTAGTAATCCTGGCTAATTTATTTAATTTTGATAATCACAGATATTATTAACATTGAACTTTGGCTCCCTTTTTCACATTTATGTTTTTGATGGGATTTTTATTTTACACCAAAAATTATTTCCAATCAGCATGAGTATATGTATGTGTTTATGTCGTTACGGGTAGTCAGAAGCTAATAAATCCGGTAATGGAGGTCAAATGGGCAGTCACCTCATGTGAAATACTGGTATTTATCTGTATTAGATTAGACTGCAAGCCAACCCCAACGCACGTAGTTGGAAAAGTTTGAACTAATAAAAAACACTAACGAAACCAGGTGACTGCCGAGGTTTTGTGAAGATACTACTCTGAGATAAAGGCACTGCGGCGCGCCTTGCGGTACACAACATGCATTTATACATACGTTGCGTTTGAGATGCTATCACTTTTTGGGCAGGCGCACGCTCAACGAATTTTAGCATTTTTAGCTATGGTACACAGTGAGTGGCCTGTTTTTATAAGCCGAGAGGTTGCCAAGGGCAGGGTCGTGACCGCTCGCCACGTTCCATTACGGGGACGCAACGACATCGCAGACGAAAGCGTGGCGTGATTTGTTTCGACGCCAACACCATCTATCGGGCTTCGAAAAAATCCGAAATATGAATATTTCGTTTTATGTATTTTTCTTCTAATGAGTGGCATAAAAAATTGTGTTGATTTTAAAATTTTGATTATCTTCGCGTTGGTATCATTTTGATCATATTTTTCACTATTAATTGTACAGCCACGCCGTACAAGGTTACAGGCTTTCTTTTACTTGTTTATTAGCAATTTAAATTTATACGTTTACTAAGACAATATGATACACATACATATTTGTAATGTGCTCGTCAAGACCTTTCTTTTGATACCAAACATGTCACAATTATCTGAAATTTATTTTTTTCGTCGTCAGAAATTTACGTGTCAAGGCCACCATAATACATTTAGGAATAATTTATATAGCCTATGTCACCCGGAACGTTTTTAGAAATCTATTGATACCTCAATCATAAAAATCGGTTCAGTGGGTTAGGCACCAGAGTGGAACATAGAAATATACATACATACATACATACATACATACATAGACTGCTAAAATCATAACCCTTCCTTTTGGCTTTGCCGTAGTCGGGTAAAAATAGGAGCCATACAATAGAAGTTTAATGAATGATGGAACACACAATTACATAAGTTAGTTAACAATATTTTAATACTTCATACAGTAGAAACTGGCTATTCTAGAAAGAAGTAGCTTTACAGAAAATATCATGTATTTTATACATTTGTACTAATTCATTAAATACTGGTTACAATACACACATTTTAACTAAACAGGGTCTTACGACCGGTATTTTAGTATAATTATTCTTACATAATATCACTTTTCTTCTTGATATTCACAGCTTTGAGATGGCAATCTGAAACCAATCAATGAATCTTATGTTATTTGCCATAAATAATACTGTCGTTTGAGTATAGCAGCATACACAACTACGCGCTAATTTAGTTTAAACAAAATTCCATGCATAATTTATATTATTATGTCCTTTTTATTGAGATAATTAATGGCTTAGTACTGTTTAATATTTTACATAACAGCGTTTACCATCGATTTGATAAGGAGAAGAGTAAGAAGTTTAGTATTATTCTCTACCAATGACGTATTGTACAACATCAATACATCCATTATTGAACATCCCTGGTTTTAGACTAAGTTACTTTTTTTTATGTTGCCATTTCAGAGTTAGTGCAACGCACCTGTTACTAGTTTATACATCACGCATATAAAATGTGTATGTTTATATTAGGTACCGGCGCAAGCGTCAAGTCTCCGCCCAGCAGCGGCAGTGCGCAGGCGACGCCCGCGCTCGCGGCTCTGTGCGAAGACGAGTGGGACAACGAGGAGTGGGGCGAGTTGCAGGAACAACCCGTGAGTATACTAATATGGAGAATGCTCGTCATCTAATTTTGTTGGAACTATATGTTAGCCAGAAGTCAAAATTAATTTACTTATTCTTGAAGTAATTTGTGCCAAGAAACAGAAAGTCTGAAGAATAGTTGCTTGGTATCTGAAGTAGCTTCGACGAGGCATTAGCTTGGGGTATGCTAACGATAGTGTTCAATCAGTTTTCTTTGCGCAATGCGTTTAGTTGTGTATGATTGGTAATACGACCGGTTTTTTTTATAATCCTTAGTGGCGTACAAGAGTCATGAGTGTGTTATCAGTTGTCACAGATATTGCATAAACAATATCTGCATGAGTCGTAGTAGTCGAGCAAACTCTGCTTTATGTCTCTCGTGTTTGATATGATAGAAGTCTATAGATTGGCAACACTTCTGTTTATTGATAGAAATTATATGTCGAACACTAATTAAATTATTTAATTTGGATATGACAGTTCAGTTGCACCCTCCATAAATCTTTATGCTTTTTAACAATAGAGGGTTGGATTACTACCCTCTACGACTCTCCCTCTCTGCAACTCGAAAGGTTTGCTGGGAAGTTAAGCTCGCCTTTGTACACAAACTTTTATTAATGATCACTGTACTAGTAAGTTGTTTTGGTGTACAATAAAGAGAATCCTATCAATCTACAGTTAGCGGAATCCGAGCTAGCGAGCCCGTCAGAAACATGGAACAACTCGCAGTGGACGGACCCGGTGTTCAACAACGCAAACGCCACGTACGTGCGCGGCGGCCGCCTCGAGCCCCGCGCCGCCGCGCTCGAGCCGCGCCCCTCCGCGCTGGCGGCGCAGCAGAACAGCAACGACTCGCTGGGCGGCTGGGAGGACAGCGAGTTCGAACCCATCGAGGAGAATGTCGACGGTAACAATTAACACGTTCATTGCCCAGCAAATAGTCTTACTTACATAGATGGCCAAAATAAAAAATCGTCTTCGATCAAAACAATTGTAAGATGGCTACCCCCAGGCCACGCCCACTAATAAATAGGTAATTCCCTTTCTTAGTGGCCAAAACAAATACCAGAACCCAATACGCTGCAGCCGCTATTTTATGGCTCGTACATAGTTGTAAAGGCACCATCACGCGACGTCGCGTGGTAAGATAAGTCACTTTTATTAGAGTTGGGCGGAATTTCAGGATTAGACTTCGAATATTTTCAGTGATAGTGTGAATTAGGGAAATACCAGTAAATGATGGATGGACTGTTTAAGATAATACGTCTAGAAAGGGGGTGATTTCTGATATGATGACTAACAAAGAAGTATGGAAATAGAGATATATTGCACCAATCTCAAAAAAAAAATATGGGAAAAAGTGCTGTTTTTTTCCGCCCAGTTTGAATAAATGACTTTTGATTTGATTTGAAATTGGGATCCATGAATATGTGGCGAGAAAATTACAGTAGTAGACGATGCATTCCACTGGAGATCCCAGAACTTTCCTCACATACCTTCCTCATATTTTGTCGACTTATCTTGTAACCCTCTAGTTTTCTTCACGAAAAAATATTCAGTTATAATAATCAGCAGTGACAATTATTCTGTCATCATCATTATAAATCTCAAAGTAAGTGCATCCCGGCAGTCAGCCCCGCTACCAACCCTGCTGACTTGTTCATCTATTCACGATAGCATGCGAGATCTTCTCCTATGTTTCGGATTCCAGTCTTACCTCCTTTTCCTAGGAAGGGCGCGGGTCAAGTAACAAGTAGTCAGGGAGTCACGGTGTCAACTCAAAATAGCCTAAGCAGAGTGGCTGAATATTGGTATTTAAATTATTGATCTCATTTGAGCTTCATTGATAGTATAGTCGTGCATCGAGGCTGCATTTTTTGTTTATCTATAAGTAATTAATAATTATAGTTAGTTTTATTCACGGCTTTTACCGCTTTTGAGAACAAATTGCAAGAACTCAGCCGCATTAAAATTTATTTTGTTTTATTCTATGATATAGACTAAAAAAACCCAACAGTAATACATTGAATGCAACACGTATTCAGAAAATATGTTACACAAAACTCTCACGAAGGCCTTCATTTCACAGAAAACAATGCCTCAAAAATGGACGAAATGCGAAGAAAGAGAGAGGAAAGGAAACTCCAGAGGCAGAGAGAGATGGAAGCTCGTCGCTCGGCGCGGGGGCAGGGGCCCATGAAGCTGGGCACCAAGATCACCACCGCGCCACCGCCATTTTAGTACTCAAGCGACGGACACAGGACTAAACGGTGAACGATATTCCAAATAATCTTTTTAAATTGGAACTTTTTCAAAAATACTTTTTTGAACGTCGTCTTATTAAGTGTTTAGCTGGGGAGTTGGCATTTTTCTAGGCTCTAGACCAGTGACACGGCATTCTAGTAGTGTTTATTTTGTGGGCCTATGTCTTGGAATAGGGATGGCAACACAAAAGTAATAGGTGTTAGAACTGTGGGTTTTGAAGACAAAGAAATTCACGTGGTCTTTAGGCTAAATGAATAAAGCTCTTATCGATTTATTCACTTAAAAATGACATGTGGGCCTGGTTACCCTACGCACGCTCCACGTTGACTCAACAGTTGCTTTCCCTACTTCAGACATTCCTAGTATACAATTCAAATATTGGTATACTTAATATTATATTTTTCGGATCTTGATTTGAAATGTCTAAGCGAATCAATATTGTTCATGAATTGTATCGCCAAAACACAGAAATTAGCCGAAAAAAAATGTATTAAAGATGACTAAATTCCTCCAAATCATCTCTACAGATATTATTTTCATATATCAATATAAAAAAAAACATGAATTTTGTTTTTAATGCATTTGTCTAGAATAAGTTTTGCTTTATTTATTTTTAAGTAAATTATACTTAAAATTTTACATCCATTCATATTATTCACATATCTAACAGATTACTGAATATTATGAAAGCTATATTATAGTGATAGGCTCTACAGATTTCTGATAAAAATACCGTTTTTGATTATTGTACTACATTTAGCGATACACTATGACCCAGGAGTTTGTCGACTGTTTTTATAATGATACAAAAGGACTACTTCGACGATTGAGATGTAATATATACGCCTCTTTATCACAAACATTAAACTATTAAAAATAAATGGTTATTCATATTTGTTTTCTCAAGTTCATTGCAACGACCCCCGCGATGTTATCCGGCTTATGTCGATTAATTAATCTACTTGACTCTACGCACATGCTAACGAAATATAAAGTTACATTATATTTTACTCATAACTCATTACTGGTGTAAAATTAACAGACATATGAACCGCCCGTAGATCGCTAGGTGTGGGCACAGCCTTAAATAAAAAAAAAAAACAAAAGTAATTCCATTAAATCGATTGTGAGTGACGTCATCATAGTGTTCTGATTGGTCGACATTAGGGAACAAGTATTGTAAATTGATATGCACCAAATATAGAGCGCTCAAGTGAGACTAGACGCCAATAAGGCATAAATTGATATTTTCAAATCGTACGTAGCGAGACTAATCGTAACGCCGAACGAAGATTTTTGACCTGAAATGGTGATTTTTGAATTATATCGAGACATGATATTGAATTTTACAACTTTTATATAGTCACGTGATTGAATCGATTGTTTATTCATATTTTAGGGACATCCCTATCTATCGATATGCACGTCACTATAAAAAAGTCGATGATACATAATCGATCGCCATGTTTTCCTCTAGCTTGTAACTATGCGTATGATATTCAAATAAATGTACAGATATAAAAATGCTTTTTTCCTGTGGTATGGGATTTGTGCAATCGGCAAATGAGGGTGTCAATTTGATGTAAGTGCTTGTATGGTGAGTGTGTGAATTTATTAACCCGGTACTTGAAATTGGTAGCTATAAGTGCCTTTTCACACGGTACGACTGACCCGACTCGAAGTAGCTGGGTAAATTGTCCGAGTAAATGCTTGTATACTTGATCACACAATACCCAGCGGTTATCGAAAATATCAGAGCGTGTGAAACGACACTTACAGTAACTGAATAAGGTGAATATAAAATAGACACAGTACATTCATCACTTTATAGGAAATAGTCTGAAGAATGCAGGAATTTGCATACAATATAATGCAACAGTATGTTCTCATCTCTCGACTCCTTACAATTTCAAGTATACGACAATCCCGACACCGCTCGTATGGATAGCAAGTGCTATTTTATATGTATTATTAAAAGTATATTATAAATATTATGTATATAATATGAAGTATCAGACTGAACCGGTCTATGATTTTTATGTATTGTATTTCGCGTTCTAAATTGTACTTATTTATGTATTTTGTCAAGTGTAATACAATCAAGTCTTTCACCGAATTTCACACTATCTTTTTGAATATCCCCTTGAATCCAATTCAGCATGATTACAGTCCTATAAATTTAGTTAAAAAAAAAACAAAGTTTTTAAATTTTATCATATCAATCTACACATGATATCTTGATCAGGCACTAAAGCTCTGTTTTATTAAATCCTGTAATTCGAAATTATTCAGATACTTTAAAATGATATATTATCTTCAAGACTTAGCTTCCATATTTCATGATAAATTACAGCATGTAAAAACAGTACCTACTGACCTCACGGTATCTTTGTACCTTCACGGCTTTCAGGAAATTTTGGCGTAAGCAGATATCTCTGTATACGTAAAGCTTCTACGTATTAGACTATAAAATAAAATTAAAAATACATGGAAAAACATAGAATGGAAATATTACTGAGAATGTTGAAATATAGGGACGTATTATAGACCATTATTTTACTGGAAAGAAAGATAAAGAAAAAGAAGAAAAAGATAAAGATAAAGATAAAGATTTGAAATATATTGAGATGAGTTTAGTAAAGTGTTTGCTACTGAGGCTACCGAATAGGTGTGAATAGATACGAGCCTTGTATGAATACGAATTGACATCGTATTGAATGTTTGGTAAACGAAATTCTTATAATATCCGCTAAATTTACACTTCTGTAAATAAAACATGTAAAATGGCCAATTTTGTTTTTTTTTTTCTATTAAAATCCCACTAAAGAAGAGTGTAGTGTTACCCAGTTACTGGAAAGGTCAGATAAGCAGTCAGGCCATGTAAAATACTGGTATTCGGCTGCATCCGCTTAGACTGGAACATAGTTGGCTGATCCATTCAAAATCCCACTAAAATACAACCTACACAATACTTTCAAATAAAACTAACACATAAAGCAATAATGGTTTAATAATGCAAAATTTTAACACAAAACGTTAGTTACAAAAATAGTAATCTCTTATATACTTTTAAGTCCATAATTTCAAAGCTTTAAAACAACACGTGTACATATGACAAACTTAGCCAGTCATTGTAGTAACTCGGTTAGCAACTGACTAGGTTTAAAACTAAATTAAGCATAATCTAGCGTAACAACTAATTGGCAACATAATATAAAAAAACGTTAGTATTTAGCTTTTCTATTAACTCAAATAAAAAGCAAAACAATCTAAAGCACGAAAGCTACTCAAATATAAAACGAACAGGTCTTTACATGCGCGCTTCGATGATAAAAACTACTTCTAAACATTATGTGCTAGGATATCCATAATCAATTGGTCACCCCATCAAATTGAAAGGTCACGCCGAGTGACGTCACATTTTGATGGATAGAAGAATTGACCCTGCGACCGTAATCACACGAACGACCAAACAGAAACCACAACAAGATCCACTAGGCTTCGCACAGACCAAAAAAGTTATGTCATTTAATAATGCACCTTAATGCGCAAATTTTTTGGCGTGGCGACGATAAGTCAATATGTCGATGCAATTTTCATGATTAAATGTCAAAAACATTATCTTTGGTCTGAGCTGAAACCTTGATCAGAAAGCGTGATGCAAGTGAGAAAAAGTGCTTTTACAACTGCTAACAATAGGTCAACAACATTATAAATAGAGAAAAAAAATCCAAAATCGTGTTTTTAGATTTACCCCATTGTCTAAAAGACTGATAGATACTGTTTTTTGTAATGTGATAAGATATTACTAAAAATAAATAAGCTTTCAGAAAACAGGGCTCAATCATTTGCGTGCGCGGCGCTTTTTGCTGATTTTTTCAATTATTTTTATACGCCAAATACCTTTCTTTTACACACAACTAAGCGCCGCACCCACAAATGAGCGAATCTATCTAAACAGTCTCAGTAGTACATTAAAAGACAACCAATGCACAACCTTGGTTCACCGAATTTTAATGATGCAACAAAATGCAAATTTTATCTAACCTCCAGCTTCTGAAAGCAAATTCCATTTTCAAACGAGACCAGTAATTTGATTGGTTGTCGTTATTTTCAACCAGTCACATCAGGCCTTTCAGAAAGTTGCGGAACTCATTGAAGGAACACGGGTAGGTGTTAATCATCGAGTGTCTGGCACTCCCTCGCACACCACTGAGAGCGGGAGAAGTCATTTGTTGATTTCCTATCCATGAAAAAGAAAACACTTTCAGAATCCAGAGGTATATTCCGTAACGTGACGTAATTTCCGTACATAGAGATGGAATGATGGGTGCTGGCTGGAAGTGCCGTGATGTCTGCTCGGCCTCTTGTGCGTACTTACAGTTTTGAGCGCAGGTCGGACGTCCCAGCGGCTAATTGTCAAGAGGGGTCCTCGAACCTGCAATGACAAGTAAAATTACTTTAAAAAGCGCTAGATAAGGAAAATACCACTCGAATGATTTTTTTACACATAGCAGGCGAGGACTCGCGAAAGTTGTGGCCATAAAGGGTGCAACGAGGTCTATATTTAAACCTCTTTTGAGTCTCGTGTTGTCTCCCTCCCACACTTCATGACCACGAACCTGCCTTGAACTTTGGCGTTTATTAGTCATATATTTATATCTCACTAGCTTTTACCCGCGACTTCGTAGGCTTGTACCCCGTTTTTTCCAGTTTCCGTAGGAATTTCGGGAAATCCTCTCTTAGTGCTCCCCTACACTCCCCAAGGAACCTACAATACTACATGGCAAATTTCGCGTGTCTGTGAGTCACTCGCATCACTCAATCAGTCAGTAACAGAAGAATTTTATATATATTGATGATTTGTATTCTAATCTCGTTCGCGCTTTACCCGATACAACAACATTTAGACATGATCTCGAAAAAAAACCCTGCATAATAAGGCGGATACAGACATTGCGAGGCATGCGCCGCGAACGCCTCGTAACGCACACGCTTCGATATAAATTTGCCTGGGTAGCACATGCCTCACCACGAAAATGAACATCAACACATTGCGAAGCATGCGATGAGCGCCGTGCGCTGCGCATGCCTCGCAATGTCTGTCCGCGTTTATCAACCTCCATGCATAAATTAACTATTTATTTATAAATATACATACCGCATATTCATGGCGTTAGAGTTTCCGGGTTCGAGCTTGTAGCCCAGGGTCTCGTAGAACTTGATCAGTTTGTCTTTGCAGTCTAGAGACATTTTGTAGCAGCCCAGCTCTTGGGCCAGCAAGGAAACTGTCACCACGATCCTGGAAATGGCATTTAAAATTATTTACGTCCTTTATAGGTTTTTATTTGAAAAGGTGGGCAGCCCAAAACCCCTTCCAAGGTTGTGGCCCTGCGCAGGCCTGCGGACGGCGAGCATTGGGTGGCTCGCCGTTCGATCAGAACCAGGCCCGGGTTCACGGCGCGCTGTGTTCCACGCGCTCAAAGAGCTGTCAGCATAAAAGACGGGGCCCGCTAGGGCCTGCTGGAGCTGCGGACTTTATTCGAAAGAGTCACCGCGGCCCTGGAACGCAAAGAGCACTAGGAGGAACACGGATGGGTTTTATTCAGTAAGAGTCTGACACTCCCTTCTGCTTCACCCAGAGCGGGAGGAGTCATTTGAAGATTTCCCATGCTTAAAAAAAAAGGTTGTGGCCTTAACCCCTATATTTTTAGTCATTGCCCCCACTCGACGCAATCATATTGAAAGTTATAGCTTCATGGGCGCCGGCAGGACTATTTTCAGAGGTGGCATTTTCAATACCCCGCTTCGAATAGGATAGATTCTCTTTTACCCGGAACTAAAGAATACGGATACAAGGCCGAACGCGAGGGAGCTTGAAGTACCTCGCCTCGAATTTGCTAAATCTCTTTTACTACATACCGCTTGTCTATTTTTTTGTTTATAACTTCATGTTTCGTATGTTTTATAGACAGCCAGGGCGATACAAGTGCACCCCCTTATTTACATTAATAGAGGCGAGGGTTAGTTTTCTGTCATAAATTATAAGTTTCTTTCAAAAAGGACTTAGATTATAGGCCTTAGTCATACTGAACTCGGTGACTAGGTAGTAGTACTGATCGTCTTATTTTATTTATTAACACTTACAGTTTTCCCAACTGCTTTCCTCTGTATGTATCATTGACCACCACATCTTCTAAACGTCCACGCTGAAACAAATACGTAAATATTAAAGTTTACGATACTATGAACTTAAATCTTGTTTTCATTAGAATAGCATCAATATCATTAAAATAACCTGTCCGGGCAGAGTCGTCCAAATCTGGTGTGAACCGGTAATATTTAGAACTAGCTTTTGCCCCCGGGTACCCTCGTGTAAATATAAATTTTCGCAAAATAAAGCAGCCTAATTAACCGTCTCCAGGGTCCTACCTGTCTGAGTACTAATATTCATCAAAATCGGTTCACAGATATAGGTGGGAAAGCGTAACATGCAAACTCTCTTTTGTAGAAAAAGTGTCTAAAGCATACACGCTATTTTCGATGACTTTTGCCATGAGACTCGTGAACATGCAATAAAAGGCTTATCCAGCTACAGAGAACAATAGACCTTAAAACAAAGACACAAAGTCTATTATGACGTACCACAGAGCAGTTATGTATAAACTTCTGTTCGATGGTGAGCGTGGCGGCCCCGATCAGCTTGGATATGCGCGTGTCTTCGATGACTGTGACGTAGTATCCGCCCGACTGCTTCATCTTAGTGAACCGCTCTGAAACAATTATTTATGGTTTAACTATAGAACGGCGACCGCGTACCGGAAGACGTAACGTTGGAAGGCCTCCCACTAGGTGGACCGATGACCTGGTGAAGGTCGCGGGTAGCCGATGGATGCGAGATGCACAGGACCGGTCGTTGTGGCGACGCTTTGGGGAGGCCTATGTCCAGCAGTGGACGTCTTTTGGCTGATATGATGATGATGATGATGAACTATAGAAAACTGGTTTAGCTAGCGAGTGTCACAAGGTACACCGACCGATGACATAGTGAAGGCCGCTGGAATCATCTGGATGCGAGACGTACAGTACTGATCGATGTCCAGGGTTGCGGAATTAGTTCGAAAGAGTCACGGCGGCCCTGAAGGCAAAGGGCATTAGGAGGAACACGGATGGGTTTAGTCAGTAAGAGTCTAACACTGCCTTCCGCTCCGCTCAGAGCGGAATGAGTCAGTCGATGTGGCAAAACTCGGGGAAGGCCTATGATCAGCAGTGGACGTCTTTCGGGCGAAATGATGATGATCATGAGTGAGTCTACTTAAGGCCAGCAGCAGTCAGGTCGCTGCGACAAATGATTTTTGGGATTTGGAAGCAATGACTTAGTAGCGCAAGAGCTGAACGAAGAAGAAGAAGGCGGTATAGAAATTTGGAAACTACCATTTGATGTATGTTGCAAAAATATGGCTTGTCATAAATGTATGACCTGATAGACTTGGGTGTCTAAGAATAAGTGCTAACATAGTTGATACAGCATAAAGTAGCTATAGCTAGCTACTAGCAGGGCGTATTGTTTACTGAATAATAATAATAATTTATTATTCAGAAAACAATACTAGCTACAACAATGCTAGTAGCTGGGTATATAGTACAAAACGTAATTGTTGAGCCTAGTCTTTCAGTCGCCTTACACACAACTGCAACACACCGCACAGTCCACACACAACTCCAATGTTTTTGATATATTCACCTATTCCTTTCCATATGTTTGAACTATTTTAATTGCACCTGTTCCAATACTCGGTAGGATAATAAAATTAATACAGCTACGTATAACATTACCGACGGTATTCATGTTCAATAAGTTTAAGCTAAGAAAAGTAAGCCTAACCCGCCCAAACTGAGGTGCTATATTCGCGTATATTGTCACCGTAAATAAAGATCAGGAACTCAAGTCATATAGAAAGGTCATTATCATTACGCCGGTTTCGCCAAGGTCGCATACTAAATGCCAATAAGTTTCGCATACTAATGTAACCAGTTTACTAGGACATCACAATATTGAGAACGAATTTTATTACAACTCTTGTGTTTAGCTGTATTAAGTAACTAACGATACAGATTTTTATCAGATAGCTTTTCAGAAAAACGAATACAAATTCATTCATTGCTTTTGAACGTTTAATGTCATATTTATTAGGGTTCTGTACCTCAAAAGGAAAACATGGAACCCTTATAGGATAACGTTGTTGTTCGTCCGTCTGTCTGTCAAGACCCTTTATCTCGGGAACGCGTGGAGGTATCGGGGAAAATAAATACATATACTCAGATCTACAGTCCCTTGAAGCTGTGAAAAAATCAAACTTCTAAGTTAGGTAACGTAAAAAAAAGATACGGCCTTTTATGCCGCTAAAAACGTATATTTCGACCCTCTCAAGGGAATCAAAATTCATAGGATATTTCCCGTTGATCTAGAACTATGAAATTTGGCAAGTAATATCTTCTTATACTACAAGTATAGGGAATAATCTAAAAACTGCATATTTGTAATTAAATCATAAAAAAATATAGTCTTTATTGTAAAGTAATTTGTACCTACAAATTAGCACGGAACCCTCGGTGGGCGAGACCGACTCGCACTTGTCCGGTTTTTAGATACAGGTTTCTTTTAGACCGGGTTCTAGGTGCACTTTTATGAAATGAATGTGTTATAACTACTCTAAAAACAGTAGTCGCGGATAGCCGATGGATGCCAGACGCAGAGGACCGCGTTTTGTGGCGACACCTGGGGGAGGTCTATGTCCAGCAGTGGGTCTTTCGGCTGATATGATGATGTTAGCCCTGTGTGTTGCTAGCTGTAAAACATTGAATACCGGGTAGGCAGTGTCCGCAACTCCATTTCTAGTATTTGACGTAGTAAGGGTGAGAAATAATTGGTCATTCAATCCACCTCAACCCCTATAGAAAGGCCAGCACATGTGTTACTGGCGATCTATTCCTAAATGTATAGCTGTTGTATTTTATCTAAGGCCTTTTAAAGATGGGAAATCATCAAATGACTCCTCCCGCTCTGGACGGAGAAGGCTCAGACTTACTGATTAAAACCCATCCATGTTCCTTCAATTTTCCTTCGCAGATCCTCTTTCGTACAATCCCGCAAACCTGGCAGGACTATCTGAGGGCCTGAGGGCAATTTAAAATGGCAGTACCTACCTAAGCGAGTGTTTCATGTGTCTCAAATGTCTATATTGCAAATAATTAACACTGTATCGTAATAAATATACGCCCGTTGGCATTTAAGAGGTATTGCGTACCTATTAAAACAAGCTTAGGTAACGACTTTTGACTGATTGCTTAGTTTTTTGCGTTTTTATTACATTGGTCATGCTCAGTAATCAGTGTGCAATAATATTTTGATGCAGATAATAATAATTGGAGCAATGCTATTTCTAATTTGCCTTGAAAAATATTAGTCTACATTTTTTTCAGGCGGATATAGAGAAGGTAGAGAGGAACAGCTTAACAATGAGTGAGGCCGTACTGATCTTCTGCTTCAGGGTAATAACGATTTTAATATGAAATTAACAATATTTTAAAACACCCTATAATATAATACAGGGGGGCCGGCGGGGCCCGGCGCGACATACTTGGGGTGTATAGAGTGGTACGAGTGAGACCTACCACAGAGGTCAAAAAACGATTTGATGCTAATTCAGAGGTAGCAGTGACCTGGGGTCTAAAAGGCCACTTTAGCAGAATCAGAAAGCACGTCACGCTACCCGTCACTGTCAAATTTTTTCACCTATAATGCGTTACCGATAAAGTGAAATTTGACAGATTGTTGTGTGATATTATGATTCTAATATGATTCTGCTATAGTGGCTTTTTTAGAACCGCTGAATGTTGTTGAACTATTAGAAATTACTTGACGTCATTCTGCTCCCATTCGGCATGCGTTATCGGTGTCTTACAGTTTCCCCTAAGCAAAGGAGGCGTAATGACTCTAAAAGAAAGTTTGAAGGGCGTGTGCTGAAAAAGATCAGGGACCACACTGCTTTAAAAGGTCTAACTTATAGATTTTTGCACCATTTCGAGATGACATTCAAAATGTGAAAAAATGTTGTGTGATAATATCTTGTGTCGTCACTTACCATCAAACTGCTTCCGCGTGACACTGCCCACGCTGGTCAGCTGCCCCAGCAGCTGCAGGAAGCCCTTATCATAGTCGGAGCGTTGCAGCGGCCTCACGACCATCCAGTCCTCGCCGGGACTCGACGCGCTGATCTTAGGCTTGAACGTGGCCGGGCTTTTGTCGAAGTCCAGTCGCTTCAGTATATCCGGAGGGAAAAGGTACTCCGACGGCTTGCCGTCCTAGGAAAAGAACATTTATTTAGATTCTGATAAAGGTCCCTTAAGCTGTGGGATGTCAGAAAAGGGCTGGTTGCAGAAAAAAACTAGAATACGTGCGGTTTACGATTGTTTGTATAAGATTTTGCCATCACTCTCATATTACGATGAGACGGTTACCCGACACGGCCAGAGAGAGATCTGCACGGACCAACAGATTAACGTCCAAGGCAACTCCGGGCTGTCACAGAAATTCCTATTGAAAAACCCCAATAATTGCTTTTTGCCAAACCTGGGAATGTAACCCAAGACTCCACGCTCGGCAGTCGCGCTTGCTTACGCGTGACCAATGGAACAGCAAGTAGTGTGATAAGCAATAGTAGATTGAACCGTCAAGGAGGCTGGCCTCACATTGTTGTGGAACATCTTCTGGGCTTTTGGATAAACTATGGGGAACAGTGACAGAATGGGTTCTAAAAATCAATAGTACACCAAGTTGAAAGTGAGAGATCATGTAGCAGCAGAAATTTCTAGTTCTAATTTTGTGGTTTTTATTTATTTATTTAATTTCACTTACTCTGCACTTAAAGTAACTTCTTACTTACACGTACAGAGAGTCAAAAACCATAGCAGTAATTATATTATCATTTAAATACAACATTCATGTGTTTCAATTCCATAGTTACGAGATTTTTCTATGTGGATATTGTAATGCTGATAAGGTGTATAGTTACAGATAAAACTATAAATAGAGTCCCGAATAAAAGAACAGGAAAATAGAAATAATGGTATTCACTAAATAACATAGAAGTTTCAAATGAGCAAGATACTATACTAATGGTCCTGTACTAGAAAGGTTTAGGTATTTTTAACCGACTTCCAAAAAAAAGGAGGAGGTTCTCAATTCGGTGGGTATTTTTTTATGTATGTACACCAATTACTCCGAGGTTTCTGATCCGATTTCTGTGATTCTTTTGTAGTTTGATGCGGTATACTTGCCATTTGGTTCCGTAAAATTTGATTCAGTTTGGTTCTGCAGTTTTTATTTTATGAGCATTTTTAATAAAGGTAAACAATCTTGATGTGACTTTTGCCACAAACACATATTAAACAAATAAACTACTGCTTAAACTAATGGTTCAATTGATTTAGTAATTGTTAGTGTTGTATTTTCATCAACTAAAAAAGTTGTATTTTATTATTAAACTAAGTTTTCAAATAAAATTTATTAAAAAGACACATCAAGATTGTTTAACTTTATTTTACTACCTAAACCTTTCTAGTAATTACAGGTTACTTTTATATATTCAAAACGTGGAGACACTCATGACACGCTATCTACTCAGACACCAATCTAGGCTAAACTTACCAAGTTCTCGATTAAAAATGCACTCTAAAAGTCCCTATGTAATTTCCATTAAATTATATAATAAGCTACCCGCATCAATAAAGAAAGAAGAGAAAATTAACACATTTAGTGCCAAGAACTCAGCGTATGGGTCGAGCGTGATTCGTTCATGTGCCCGCAACCCGTATCATGGGGGCTACTCTCTAACGAAATCCGTAGTTTCGGGCTTAGTTGCGGGCGGGCGTATTCTACTCCGTATCACCTACAGACTTACGATTAGTCCCGAACCCGAACTGAGAATGAATGACGACACGATTTCACAGTAACTGTCAAATCGTATTATCATTAGTTCTCAGTGGTTAGGTGATACGAAGTAGAAAATGCCTACCCGCAACTAAGCCTGAAACTACGGATTTCGTTAGAGAGTAGCCCCCCTGAGTCGTCGTTTTAAGTAGCTATATGTGACTTGTGTTCATGCGCGGGTTGTGGGCACACAAACTAATTGTTGTTCGGCCCATGTGTTAAGTGCTTGGCACGAAAAATATAAAAACACTTTTGTACTTGGCACTGAAAGTGTTAACATATTTTTAAGAAAACTTTTGCTAAATAAATGCTACTACTCGGTAAATAAATATCTAAGTGATAGACTTATAAAATCATAACTTGAGTACATACCTGCCCAAGTCTTTAAATCTCATTCTGTTGATTGTCATTACATCTCTCAATAGATAATATAATTAAGTTTGCTAATAGTTTTACGTGGTTAAAAAAATGCTTCCTCTCTCCTACTTATCTTGCTGTGCCCGACAGGGTCCACATGAACTAAACTTGTTTATACCACCTAAGAATACATGTGGAATGCAATAAAGATATTGAGTATTGAGGTATCTTGAAGATAGCACTAATGTGAAATAGCTTAAGTAGTTTAAAATAAGTACAATACTTATAGGTTCTTCAGAGAGATTCTTAAGAGTATACAGTCATTATTACAGGTTTTTATTGTTATTGCTTATCTAGAGTATATTTAAACAATCAGTTAAGTGATCAATGATAAAATATTACATTACAATTAATACACATTCCCAAGAAATTATAATTTAATAATTTTATCTTATCAACAGATTTTTAGCAATCTTAATAAGGAATTAAAGTGCTTTATTACTAGGATTTACTTACTATGCTAATATTTTTAAAGGGGGTATTCCTCGTTATCACATACAAAATAATGTGTGTAATCACTCTATAAATATTACAACTGGGACTCAGTTCTCTGCTCTGCGAGAAGAAGTAATCCACTACTCAAAGCCCCGCAGCTATTTATTATTTTATTTGAGATGGGTTTACTCTTGACTCGTCTAGCTAGGTGGATGGTGTTTCCTGATTCCTCACATAAGTGATAAAATAATTTACCAAAAGACTCAAACATAGAACTTATAAGTTGCAGCTGTTTTCAGTATGCCACCACTTTTCCCTCAAACAACATAAAAATGTGATATTTATTTTTTCTGAAATTTTTAAAGAGAATCTATATTCAACAGGTCAAAATTACTTTGACAACCTAGCTTAAAATGGTAAGTACACCACACCTACAGTGCTATAGTTAGTTCTTGGAATTTTACATAGTTGCGTAATTTTTAACTATTTTTCTTAATTTCTTAAAACACTATTTATTACCTTTAATTCACCTGCTTGAGAAATTAATGGTTTTGTACATTTTTATATTTAAGAATATACTGACAGAAACTTACCACATTGTTATATTTCTCCATACCCATTTTCACTATAGTTTGTACTTGAATAAAAACAAAATTAATAATTATCTGCACATGCTTAAGGCGAGGAACTCATCGGTGTTTACGTAAAACAAATCTATTTGTGTACGTGGCTCTTTGACAATGACACGCTTACTTCTATTTCGTCAGAAATGAAATAAATTCCATGCCACGACTGGCGAACAACGCGAGAACGACGTCCCTGAAAATTCTAAAGAATTTATAAAGTGAAAGTAATCTCGCCAGTTGCCGAACACAAAGTCAGTCAGCCGGGCGTCGATTTGACATTGACAAATGAAATGATGACAAGTTGACAACAAAAACTGGTTAGTAAATGGCAGTCAGGCAACAAATCAGTTTGTTCTAAGAAACTGGTTAGTCGATTCTTCTTATCAGACTTCAAAACAAATATAATATACAAATATAATGGTACGTTTACACGCTTGCCGTGGCTTGGCAAGCGTCCACCCACAACTCACAAGCACAAGCGTGTGAACGGGGTGTTTAGCTTGGCTTGCGTGAGCTTTTCGCCGATCCGGACTAGTGTCGATTTTTGAGCACAAATCAAAGGAAATTTGCGGCAAGCGTTTGCGATGCATTTACACGTTGGCGCTTGTTTAGTTTCACTCACAAGCTCGCACCGAACGGACGTTTTTAATTTTAAACGAGCAATTATTGTATATACGTACATATAACTGTATTTATATACATATATATTTTCTGAATCTCGGAAACGGCTCCATCGATTTTCATGAAATTTAATATGCAGGGGTTTTGGGAGCGATAAATCGATCTAGCTAGGTTTCATTATTAGAAAACGTCTTAAAATAAAAAACCGAGCAAGGCTCGGTCATCCAGGTACTGAGTAGTAATTGGTCTAACTACGAGAATAGGGCCTTTCTCGAGGCTTCACAACTTTAACGTCTACGTCCACCATGCTTGCCTGTCCGGAACATACCAACGCACTCGCAAGCGTGTAAATGGCATCCAAGCGTTTGCAAAGGCTTGGAGCTTGTGGACGCTTGCCAAGCCACGGCAAGCGTGTAAACGTAACATTATGGATCTTTGAGGATTACTCCTTTAAAGTGGATGATAGACGTACGAACTTATTGTACATACTCGTTCTTTGCTCAAAGAAATAGTATTGCCGTTCAACGTGACAAAGTGACAATGCTGCCAGTCTCCTGGGCACGTTTCCGGAAGCCAGCGATGCGGAGGAATTCTTTGACGCCTGAGTGTATTTGTTTTTGTATATTCATTTGTATATAGTTAGGTTTATTAGTTATTTAATTCGTAAAGTATTGTTATATTTGTTTAGTAATAAATATAAGCCATATGTTTAAAAGCAAGTTAAATATTGTCTTGTCATCGAACTTATCTTTTTAGTCGATTTATTTCACTTTGTTGTCTATCTATAGCCACCATAGCCACAGCACAACATTACTTCCTGTCAAACAGCTGATGTACCTGAAAGTATTATTTTGATGAAAATTGTAGGTTATACAATATTATGAAATAAATAAATGTTTCCTTCGTAACTTAGTTATGTGGTAGTTGATTAGAAGTGGTAGTCTATGTAAAGTTTTACATTATGGCATTGTGTAAAATCAACACTTTTATAAATCTAATAAGAAACAACAGCCAGTACCCAGCCTTAAGCAGAACAATAATAAAAACAAATAATTTTAATTATTCCAAACCCATTCTTATTGGGTCACAACGCTGGCTGTTTCATGAAAGTCATAGAAAAGGCGGGTACGATACAGAACACAAGATATCAAATTTAGAACACTTGAAAAACGGGTTCAAGGAGCTGAAGCATGAGTTAAAACTGTTTGGACAGGAAGTGAAAGATTTAATTGAAACAGATCCTCTGCTTATTGCTAGACCAGGTAAGTTGTTAATTTTCATACTGCATGCAAATAAACTTAGCAAAATTATTTTTTATTTAATCTAATAACGGACTATTAATGTTTATTACTTGCATTGGCTCATAAAAAAAACTGGCCAAGTGCGAGTCGGACTCGCGTGCGAAGGGTTCTGAACGAATTTAATTTTTTTTAACATGTTACTTTAATACTATAATAGACTTCTTATAGGTTTTCCTGTAGACTATTGGTAAAGATCTATTATCTCCATTTTTTTAAAAATTTTAGGCTCAGTAGTTTCGGAGATAAGGTGGGGGAATGGCAATTTTTCGTCTAATTTCTTGAATAACTTCAAAACCATTTTATTTTAAAACTAGCTGTTGCCCGTGACTTCATTCGTGTGGAAATTTTTAACGTGTAATGTTTAAGAACGGACCGCCTCATCAAAATGTGATCAATGTGGTAATGACTATACAAGGTGTTCTTTTGGGCGCTGTAATTTGGGCGGTAGAAATCCCAAACAAAACTAAATGGCGTTATGCGACCCACTCGTTCTTTTGTTTATATTAATCTCCAAATTAGGGAACACGTGCAGGATAAGGTATCTTCTGTAGCCACTGGATGGGAAAATTCTTCTGCGTCTGATTCCAGATGACCTTTTCCAATTTGCAGCAGCTTACTCGCAAAGACTACAGTTCAACTCTTTTCCTCTTCTGTGCGACATTGTGCACTTCGTCATCGTTTTGCACTGCTACAAAAGGACCCCGGCCGCTGTTTTTGATATGTTTATGATGATGTATGTTTTTGGTATCTTTGCTTGCAAGATTAAGCAGCAACTTAAAAACGGAATGTGCAGTCCGACCACCGCTTAGCAAAGTTGCAGCAGTGCCCGAGGAAGCCACAGCCAGAGCTATATTGCAGCCCTTGCGGAGTTGGACCAGCAGAAGATTCAGCACAAACTTACCCATACCTCCTGGTACGTCAAGAAGGAACAATCCCCCTTTCCACTATTTACTCGGCGCAGAATCGTTTCGTAGACTTAACGCTGCTTGAGAAGTAATCGTGGTGCCTTATCGTTGACATGCACTTCTAAAACCGCGGTATAGTAGTTTAACTCCATTACAACATCGCTTGACAATTCCTCTCTTCGCTGCCATTTTCCAGATATGGAAATCATTTTATCCTCAAGCAGTACCAAAGCATTGTTAATGATCAGGTCATTGTGAGCGCCATCGAGCTTTATGCACAATATCTTCTGAGAAAGCGTCCTTGTATTTATCCTAAAGCTGGAAGGGGTTGGATAGTCCGCAAGTGCTAAAATTGCGAACAGGTCCCTAATTTTGGCTGCTAAGCGATAAAGGAAGGCTTCGGCAACGTAACTCGTTCTTGATCATCTATGGATTTAGGCATCTGGAAACTAGTCGGGCCCAGTCAGTCAGTTCTGAAGTGCACTTCAGTTATTTCTGTTCAGCAAAGTTTGCTCGTTGGTCGCCCGTAGTTGCAAACATACGCAAATGCGTCGTGTGTACTCGTAGAGGTGGCCCCATGGTCATCAGGTCAGTATCTGATGATGGAATCCTGGAGAAATAGAGGGAACTCTTCAAATTTTAAAGGCATACTTGAAGCGATATGGATATTTTTTGTAAGAGTATTTTCTCGGAGTGGTCCCATTTCAGTTTAGTGAAGATGTGATGGAAAATCTCGAAGACAGGCAACGGAACTCCTCATTAAATTGTAGCAAATGGACCTGGATTGCTGAAACCGCATGTTTGTTTATTGTTTACACCAGTTCTTTAAATAACATCATGCCGGTATGTTGTGAGGGGGTACGCACATGTGATTTTCGATATAGTTTTGAAGAATCACCACTAAATAGTGACAAATGAAATACTTTTTCACAAAATAACACAATCGACTTCAAATAAAAACTTTAATTTCAAAAGTCGGTGTCAAAAAACGAAGAAACAAAACCAAAAATAGCGACTTCCGAAATTGAAGTTATTTTATACTTTGTAGTGTTTTTATTTGGAAGTCATAAGTTTTGGTTGTATTGTCGTGTCGTGTCTTGTCTTGTCTAGTCTTGCGTTTTGCGTTTCGTTTCGTTTGTTGTGTGTGTTTTGTTTTGTTAAAGAGAATTTATAAGTACACGATTCCTGTTGAGACAATTGTTATGTATAGGAACCGTGCATTTTTCTAGGATATAAAAGTAGCCTCAGACCTCAAAACTACCACTATGCAAAAACCACACCAATACCTTGCCCCTTAAAAACAAAAACAAATTATCCAACGGGAACCGTGCATTCTTCCGGGATTAAAAGTAGCTCACGTCGTTTCATGACCTCAAAATTACCACTATGCAAAAAACCCTTGCTCTGTAAAAAGTAAAACAGATTTATCCCGAACCGTACTTTTTTTCCGGGATGTAAAAATAAGCCTATGTCATTTTCTGACCTCTAAACCACGATTATACAAAAAATCATGTTAATCCCTTGCTCTCTGAAAAACAATAATAAATCTATCCCACGGGAACCGTAAACATTTTCGGTATAAAAAGTAGCCTATGTTCTTTCTCAGGCTCTAGACTATCTGTGTACCAAATTTCATTTAAATCGGTTCAGTAGCTTTTGAAAGCGCGACAGACAGACAGACAGAGTTACTTTCGCATTTATAATATTAGTAAGGATTATGAAAAAAATATAATTAAAACCCTCACAGTAAGTCCTTTCATTTGATATGTCACACGATATTGTTCAAAAAACTTTTTTTTTAATTTTCTAGTTTGTCCCCCAAAAGTGACCCCCATACTAAAAATTTAATAATTTGCGTAACGCGTCCGTGTTCGGGTCACAGAAGTCCATATGTGTACCAAATTTCAACAGAATCGGTCCAGTGGATCCGGAGAAAACTAGACGGACAGACAGACACCCGAGTGATCCTATAAGGGTTCCGTTTTTGTTTTGGAACCCTAAAAATAAAGGTATGTAAAAATATCTAGGAATCAAAAAGTAATAATATAATAGTTCATTGACGATCAAATTAATCGCTTTAACAATATTTCGGAAAGACTTAGCAAAATTAATTTACATTCGGCTTTCACCCTCATAAAATATTGTTGTTTTGGGCCAAATATGTATTGTCTTTGCTCTTCCCCTTTATGGAAATAGTCACATCTTTTGGTCAAAATTGATCAAATCATTCAAGACACACTATCTTAAATGTGGCTCTGTATGACCGAGCGTGGCTGCAAGCCATACTACCCATTTGCTTTGGTGGGCTCAGCATCTGCAAAAGCCTACTTCTAGTGTAAGCCTACCGGTGTTCCTGTCTTCGGTCCATTGCACTGAAAAGTTAACTAAAAGGATTTTAACTCCTTCATTGGTTAACTGTGAAGTGCCGTGCTTGACCAATGGAGTAAATGCTTGGAAAGTGACTTGCCCTGACTCGATGTTGCCCGAGAACCCATTCTTCTAGAGACAATGGGACGAGTTGCTCTGCAGGTTGGTAAGGAATAACCCATATAAAAAAGAACTTGTTTATTATATCTATGGAATAACCTCATAAATACGTCCACCAAAACTGCTGAGCGTGCCCGCCTACAGGCTGTGGGTGAACGGGAGTCGGGTCTTTGAGGCACTACCGTCACCCAACGTAGGTACTTTGCTGAGTGACAGTACTTTCCGGATTGCTACATATCTGCGTCTAGGTGCTCCTAGTGGAGCTCCACAGCAGTGTCATGTGGTGAAGCAATCGACCAGCTCGGATACCATGGCCTATTCTGCAGTAGGAGCGCTGGTCGTTTAGGACGGCATGCCAGCAGTAATGACATCCTCCATCGGGCTCTTGTCACGGGTTCCAGCGGTTTTAGAACCCAACGGCTTGGCACGTGACTATGGGCAGAGGCCAGATGGGATGACCATAATGCCTTGGAAGGTGGGTAGGCCTTTGGTGTGGGATGCAATATGTATCGACAGCCTTGCACCTAGGGTTGCCACCTTTTTTTTTGTGCAAATAAAGTACATTGGTTAGAAAAGGTAGAAAAAAAGTACATTGAGTCAAAATAAAGTACGATTTATTTTACTTGATTACTTTGCTTCAAAACATGTACCTATTTCGTTACTTTTAGCAACTTTTAACAAATAATTCATGCATTCATTTAATTTTAGTATTTCGCACCCAAAGGGTAACCAACGAAACCCTATTACTAAGCCTCCGCTGTCTGTCCATCCGTCTGTCTATCAGTCAGCGGGCTGTATCTCAAGAACCATAATAGGTACACAGTTGAAATTCACAGTGTGTTTCTATTGCCGCTATAACAACAAATAATTAAAATTAAATTAAACTAAAAATTAAAGGGGCTCCATACAAAGAACATCCGATTCAGAGACTCTTTGTTTCTTTCTTCTTGCCATTTGCTATTTATCACAGAAAAAAGAACTGAATATTTTTGTATTATTTTATGTGATATGAATTCCACAGAAATCAAATGATGCGAAATAACGTATTTTCACGTAGGTTATTGTTCCCGTAAAGTATAGAGTACAATTACCCGAAATAACGTAAATAAAACACCCCAAATAATGTATAATAAAGTACGGGTGGCCAGGGTTGGGCAGTATATGAATTACTTGTAATTAAAATTCGTAATTGAAATACAAATACGTATTTGGTATTTGTATTTCAATTGCTTGCTTGAAATGTAATTTGTAATTGGTATTTCAAATACATGACGCTGAGGTAATTTGTAGTTAGTATTTCAAATACTTTTTTTATTTGTGATGGGTTTGCTCTTGACTCTAGTCTAGATCAGAGATGACAGACTTATGACTTCAAAATACGTTTTAACATAAATACATTTAACCTTAATTTAACGATCTTATTAATCGGTGCATTCTAAAGAAAATAGCGTTAGATAGCTTTCGTAAGCAACACTGCACCTGTTACTGTACGTCAAATTGTCAATGTCAAGACTCAGGGAAAAATCTAGTGTTCATGAAAGGAACCTCTGGTTTCACTGAATAATCTTCTTTTACTCTGCCTTTTAGCCCATGCTGGGCTAGATTACTTTTTATTTTTAATAGTATTTTGTATTTGTATTTCAAATTAAAATAGCGAAAGCACTGTATTTTGTATTTTATATTTCAAATACCTTAAAGATATTTTGTATTTCGTATTTTAAATACTTGCGAGATAGTATTTTGTAATTAGTATATCAATTAAAGCAAAGTATGTATTTTGCCCAGCCCTGCGGGTGGCAACCCTACTTGCACCATCCCATCTTCTTAGCACGGCGGGCTGTGCTGGGGCGGCTGCTGCAGGTGCAGAAAATCACAAACGGCGCAAGTATTATAGGGTAGTTATTGGGGCGCTGGGCACGCCACAATTGCGGCGATAAGTCCCCTCTTTGAGGAGTGGCTAGAGCGGCGCCACGGCGTCCTTACCTTCCGTTTGACGCAGGTGCTCACCGGACACAGTTGTTTCGGGAGGTACCTGTTTCGAATACGGCGGGAGGATACGCCCCGGGAGCCGCAGGGCGATTCTCGGCCACCGTAGGCGCGGGCCTGCGGACGGCGAGCATTGGGTGGCTCGCCGTCTGATCAGAACCAGGTCCGGGTCGACGGCGCGCTGTGTTCCACGTGCGCCTCAAAGAGCTGTTAGCATAAAAGACGGGGCCCGCTAGGGCCAATGCCTGCCAGGGTTGCGGGATTTATTCGAAAGAGTCACCGCGGCCCTGGAACGCAAAGGGCAGTAGGAGGAACACGGATGGGTTTTAGTCAGTAAGAGTCTGACACTCCCTTCTGCTTCACCCAGAGCGGGAGGAGTCATTTGATGATTTCCCATCCTTAAAAAAAAGCGTAGTTATTGGGAGTTATATATATGAGCCCTTTGGGGTTGAAACATTAGGCCCATGGGGTCCGAGTGCTCATCGAGTCTTTCGGGACATCAGCAAAAAACTTGTCGACTGTTCACGTGACCAGAGCGCTGGGCTTTTCTTCGTCCAAAGAATCAGCATTGCTATTCAGCGCCGCAATGCTGCCAGTGTTCTGGGCACTTTTGCCATTGACAGCAATGTGGATTATTTTTTTGATGCCTACTTATTTATTTTGTTTTTCTACGCGTTTGTAAATAATTTCTTTAAATATTAGGTTATACATATTTATAATTTCAAGTTTAGTAATGTAAATAAATAATAATCTCCCTGTTGCAACTTTAAGGAATAAGATAATAGTAGACACTGTCACAGTGTCATGCTTCTAGCTCATTAATTGTCATTGGTGGTTATCCACCATTACTCCATTACATCTTCATTAACCCTGTATCCAAGGTTTCTAAAATATTCCAAAATATGGTTTTCATATCAGAAAAATATCAGTCTTATTCATAAAATATTGAACAGTTCACTTTATTAGCAAAATTGTCAATAAGAATTATTTTAATGAAGAATCTGGTTAATAGGTGCTCAACAGTTGAGAGATTTATATCAATAAGACAATATGTCTACCAGGATTGGCTTGCATATGTTAGTTAAAATTTACATTATTGATGACAAAAATAAAAATTAATAAACTTTTTTACAAAAAATACAACCGCCTTCCAAGTAAAAAAAAAACGATGTTTTAGGTTGTTTCTTCGTATTTTTACACCAACTTCCGAAATTAAAGTTATTTTATACTTTGCAGTGGTTCTTTTTACTTGGAAGTCGGTTGTATTTTTTTGCAAAAAAGTTGTTTATTTTTCACTTTTTAGTGGTACCCCACACCTAACAACACCACTGGAAAGTCGCAGGAAAGCAAAACACGCAATTTCGTTTACTTGGATGACAAGCCAAATACGTTATCTAAGTAAACGAATTCCAGCTATTTTGATTTAAAAGCCAAATTACTAAACCGATTAGGATGGAATTTAAATCGAGGAGTATAACAAACAAAAAAATACAACCGAATTTAGAACCTCCTCTTTTTTGGGAAGTCAGTTAAAAAAGCACAAATATTTGGTATGTGAATTTAAGTTGTTAAAATTAAAAAAGAGCACATGAAACTTCGCCAAGTTTCATGTGTTTTTTATAACTCTTACTATTTATCTTTTATTTTGAGTCAATATAGCTTGTTCTTTTTTCACAATTTTTCATAAACTTCCTCAACGTTATTCCAATCTTTATATTCCTCCCTTTTTAGCTACTTTTTCATTTTTGCTTTGTAATAATATTGTATTCCTGTACCCGCCCAAGCTGGTACGAAGCGAGAAGATAACATGGTAAATGAGCGAGAGATTATCTCTCGCTCATTTACCATGTTATCTTCTCGACCAGCACCTATGGCATCGGGTGACATAAGTGTGATCAGATCCGGCGAAGTTTTCGATGAACGTGGCTATACTAAATTCCTATCAATTAATGCGTTGTTCAACCAGAGATTGCCTATGGAGTCTTAACGAGTTAACGAGGCACCCGCCGACGACTGCTTGAACCAAGAAACAAGTGCTTATTTTAAAATAATCTGCAATTAGGATGTATTTGGATTTGTGCATAATAAATTACACAAAAAATAGAAACAATCTTACCTACACGTCTTTTAATAAATTGCAAAGTTAGTCGATATAAGTCTTAGTCGATTTTTTTCCGTAGTATGTGCCACAACATGCCGTGACATAATAAAGTTTAGTCTGTGGCAGGTACATTCAAAACTTAAATAACCGTTGAAGTCGTTGTGCCAAGAATAATTTATTTGCTTCTTTCTAATTTGTTTTTGTTGATCCATCCACAAGTTGTATTATTAGTTCTCAAGCCCCGATCTGTAACCATCGGACGCTGTGTTTAATTTATACATATCGGTACTATATCAGAGAAGGCGAATGTTTTCAAACATAATTTTGAACGATTCTTCTTTTGTATCACCTGATAGAGGCATAAAAACCATTTACAAGAAATTCCAAAATTTCCTGGGTCGTGGAGCAGAAGCTAACAGTGTTCAAGTTAATGACGATATGTTGTCTGCTGCAGCAAACTCTACAGTATCTGAAGACAGTTTTATAACACCAGTTTCATCAGTGGATGACCTTATGGCGATGTCACCAAGACAATATAATGATCTAGTAGAACAGAGGAACGAAACTAGTGATCTTCTCACCGGATCAGACTTTGATAGCATCTGTGATGTAACTATGAAAGAGGTGCCCATGTCAGACGATATGTTTATTGATGCCACAAGTTTAGATTACCTTGTCAAATGTGCTGAATCAAACCGCCATCATAACCACATAGATCGAGGCAAGGAAAGTTTATTTGTGAAATTCGATCCATTGTATGCACGTCAAAAGCTAGAAGATGTAGGCTCTGTTCATGCTGATTCAGGAGTTGACTCCTCCGAGTGTGATGTGGGTTATGAAACTGGCAGTACAGTGTCAACTTCTACTGAAACTAATGTAGTTACACCAAAATATTCACAGTCTACTGGATCTATGCCTTCAATGAGCAGAGATAAACCTATGCAAGTAGTACCACCAGTAGTTAGCAGTGGGAATCTAAAATCGGGTGTATGTCATACTAGGACGCCAGGCCTGATGCGCAGTGTCTCAGCCATACTCACTCCCTCTAGAGGTGTGGCTACTGAGAGACTCATAAGCATATCAGGTAGTACTCCACCAACAGCAGCTCCAAGAAGCCCTCGTTACCACCACAACTTTACTTCACAAGATGTAGATCACCTTCATACCCTTCGAGTTATTCTACAGAAACAGGAACAGGAAGTGTTGCAACTTAGACAGCAGAATAGAGAGCTTAAGAGTACACTGCAAGATATGGAACACAAGTACAATAGAGTCACGGAAGATTTGGAGTCAAAAGTTAAGAAATTGACTGATGAAAGAGACCACTCTCTTCAGAAAGAAGAAAAATTACAACAACTAGTTAGTGACAAGATTATGAGCAATAAACAAATGAGCATTGTGATGGAGGAGTATGAGAAGACTATATCCTCATTGATAGAAGAGCAGCAACATGACAGGATAGTGAACATGGAGACTTTGGAGAAGGTAACTACTGAAAGAGATCAAGCTTTGAACCATCTCAGTAATATGGAGAGTTCTTTCAATGATCTCCTAACTAAGTATGAAAAATGCAAGAGTGTAATACTGGAAACAAAAGATAGAGAGAAAGTTTATGAACAAAAACTGGCTGAGTATGAGGCCGCAGTCAAGAAGTATGAAGATTTATATGGAAATCTAAAACAAGTGACTTCGGATGCACTTTCTAAAGCTAATGAAACTTTGGACAGCCTCAAGAAAAACTATAATATTGAAGTAACTAAGTTAAATGCTACTGTAAAGAAGCATGAAATTACTATAGCTTCACTACAAGAATCTCTGGGCCAAAAAACTAGAGACAATGAGGAACTAATGAGGTTATATGACCAGCTCATTAGTGAAGTGCATTGATATTATTATTGGAACTATAATCTTTATCTTTCTTTGGTGCTTTCACTCATTTTCATGCTTTTAATTGTTAAAAGGCTGCTTTTCTTAGCTGACTTCTTACTGTGATGAATCTCAACTTTTTATGATAAATTGTTAGTTTTAATAATAGGTATTATTTATTAGGGTTTACTTTTAAACTTTTTATGACATTTGTTTAAAATTTGTGATTGTTTCTATTATTACACTATTTTTATGACAACAGTATTAGTTTCTGACTTAAAACTTTAATACAATGAATACTGTACTGTATTTTTGACACAATGTTCGCAAGATAGTACAATACAATACAAGAGAATTTTATGTGGTAGATTTTAACCCCTCACCAATCAAACTTTATATTTGGATTCATTGAAATTTTAACACTAATATTTGAGTTTCTTGTTTTACTATTTAATAAAATTGTTACATACATACATTAATATAATTATAAAATGTTCCCATTGTGATAAAATTAGTTTTTCTAGCAGCTATTAGTAGCAAAACGATTTATGTGCAGGTAGGACTCACTAGTTACTTCAAGTACCTAATGTAAAAAACACAAGAAAACTATTAAATGAGGAAAGGAGCAAATAGTAAGCAAAAGCAATAAAATCATGATAAATATTATTGATAAAAAAGCCTTTCCAATCCTCATAACAAAATATTATGTGACTTATTTAATAGTAACACTAACTAATCAATACAACCATATTAGTTACATGAACAAAAGAGCATGAGAAAACTCGTAAAATGAGGAATGGAGAAAAATGTAAAATCATGATACATATTTTATTGATAGAAATGCCTTTCCTATCCTCTTAATAAAATATGATGTGCCACAGACAAAGACTAAACTTATTTAATATACAACACATGATAAGTATGTGTTGTCTATTAAATGAGTTGAATACGACCATTATTAGTTACATGCATTACTGGATGTTTATGGATGTAGTTTTTTTATTATATCATTTTTTTTCTTTTAAATTGCCTTGTTGTATTGGTGATTTTCATTGAAATTTATAAGTTGATGAATAAACAGCATGTTTAATGGTAAAATTAATGTTGTTTCTGCCCGACCCTATTTAAGTATGACTTGAAATTTTAATTAGCAGGAGATATATTCTGTTTCTCATGCAAACTTGTTCTGTCTCTGCATTATAAGTCTTATTACAAGTTTTTGTTTTGTTCAGTAATAAAATTTAAACATCCATTTATATTCAAGTCAAGATAGTCTTTAGATTTGTTAGTCTAATTTTAAGGGTGTTGGTAAAAGCCCAAGCATTTATTTGTGGTAAATACTTGTGTAGACGTAAACAAGAATAAGTCGTAATTATTTCTCTTTACCTTTGTGTTCTCTGTCAGTCCAAGATGTGCATTTGTACTTAGATATCTAATAAAACATTTGTATATTATATCTTTGGTTTTAATATTATAACTCTCCTACAAGAATTTCACTTGGAGAAATATGTTTTTATATTTTAACATCTCTTGCATGCTGACAATTTTTTAGTACTTATTGTGCTGTTGAGCAAATAAGATATCGTATCTCGAAAACATAAACAAAAACCGGCCAAGTGCGAGTCGGACTCTCACACGAAGGGTTCCGCACCATAAACCCAAAAAAACATTTCTGTATGAGAGCTTTAATTTTTAATTTAATATAATTATTTTTTGTATAGCGGGAATAGAAATACTCTTTGAAAATTTCAACTGTCTACTTACCTATTACGGTTCTTGAGATATAGCCCGCGGACGGACAGACGGACGGACAGTGAAGGCTTTGTAATAGGGTTCCGGTGGTTTCCCTTTGGATACGGAAACCTAAAAACGATCCGTTTTCAAAAAAAGTTTTTGATAGCCTTTTTTTTTCAAATTATTCCAGGTGAAACAGACCTAATCTGGTGCTTCGACGACCCCAGTACACTGGAAAAGTTCGTAACGACTGCGGACAGTGACCACAATGAGGGGTTCAGCACCTGCAGCCTTGAGATGAGCAGCGCAGGCCGCGCGCGCTTCCACGGGTACCTTGACGTCAGGGTGCCGAAAGATGGACGGATCAAAAAGGCGGGCTATTGTGGAATGAGGTCGAAGAGGATAAGGGTGAGTGTTTGAAGCCATTGTTTATGACAAAAACTTATAAGTAGAACCTAAGATTAAAATCGCCCCTTGCTCGAGAAAGGCCGCGCCGCTGAGTTTGTAGTTTGACATCCGTTCCATCATTGTTCGATCCAGCCCGTCTCTTGTCATTCTCCTCCCAGGGTCGCGCCAAGCCGAGGTGGAGGTCCGCCACAGGGAGTGCCTTGTAGTCGCTTATTAAGTTTTTTGTAGCCCTGACTGGGAGCTTTAATTATTATTAAGGCTGCCAAAAGCAAGACCGGTTTAGCAGACGACAACCTGATAGTTTGACCTGTAAGAGGTCACTAATAAAATTAAAAAATTAAGCGTGCCCGTAAATCCAGATTTCGCCAGTCATGGTTGATGGCAAGTTTGTCTGGCGCCGACCATATATTGTTATATATGGTCGGCGCCAGACAAACTTGCAATAAAGTACATTGACCTTTCCCTTATATGCCTTCATAGATACCCGAACAATAAATTATGAACCGTTTTCACTACTAAAGAACGTAAAGGATCACGATAGAAGTCGATTCATGACAGTTTTGTCTTTATTTCTGTAAAAAAATTGTAGGTGACTCAATTATTAATTATGCAATGGAGGATGTCTTCAAGGTTTTGGACTGGAGAAGGCTAGGCATTAATGTCAATGGCGAGTACATCAGTCACCTTCGATTTGCCGACGATATAGTCGTCATGGCTGAGACTACGGAGGACCTCAGTACAATGCTCGATGACCTCAGTAGAGCTTCCGAAAGGGTGGGTCTCAAAATGAACTTGGACAAAACCAAGATCATGGTAAATACCCATGTAGCACCCACTCCCATCAAGATCGGAAACTCTACACTCGAAGTTGTAGACGAGTACGTCTACCTAGGACAAACGGTCCAGCTAGGCAGGGCCAACTTCGAGAAAGAGGTCAACCGTCGAATCCGACTCGTCTGGGCAGCGTTCGGGAAGTTGCGCGGTATCTTCTCGTCCCACTTACCACAGTGTCTCAAGACGAAAGTCTATGATCAGTGCGTGTTGCCAGTGATGACATACAGAACTGAAACGTGGTCGCTTACAATGGGCCTCATCAGAAGGCTCAAAGTCACTCAAAGGGCAATGGAGAGGGCAATGCTTGGAGTTTCCTTGCGTGTTCGAATCAGGAATGATGATATCCGCAAGAGAACCAAGGTTACCGACATAGCCCGAAGAATCGCCAAACTAAAGTGGCAGTGGGCAGGGCACATTGCTCGCAGAACAGATGGTCGATGGGGCCGAAAAGTTCTGGAGTGGCGACCGCGTACCGGAAGACGTAACGTTGGAAGGCCTCCCACAGGACCGGTCGTTGTGGCGACGCTTGGGGGAGGCCTATGTCCAGCAGTGGACGTCTTTCGGCTGATATGATGATGATGATGACTCAATTACCGTTATTGCACATTTATCTGGTGCCTACCATAGGTATAATGTACGATTTATTGTAGGTTGCTCTCTGCTCTTTTCTACTCCAGCTTTGTTAATTTTTCGTTTTGGCCTACTTACCTAAATTGGAAATGTAGAAACCGAATTTGGCGCCGCACCTGCATGCATTCTGCATTGCGGCATTATCATGCTGTAGGTAAAGGTACAGTAATTATGCAGATAAATACACTTCCGTCAATCGTAAACTTACTCGGAGTGCTGCAGTGCAAATGCGAGGAATGCGGAGCGATTCGCGAAGTATATTCGCTACGCATTCCCAGCTAAAGTAATATTATCTACTTCCTTTTTTGTACTAGACTGAAAAAATATCATCAGTTAAATATGCTTTATGGAATTGATACTTATACAAGCAACTTATCACTAGTACCGCGTTGCATGGACGTGATGTATTCCCATTTTTGCCACAACTCTATAAGTACCTAACGTCACATGTTGTAATTTTTCAGAAATCATTCAAGCGCCCCACAACGTTCGACTGGCATCTCTACAATACGCTAGTACTCAAGATCAGGGGTGATGGCAGATCCTATCTCCTAAACATATCCTGTGAGGGGTACTACGACATCACGTGGAACGATATATACCACTATGTGCTATACACTAGAGGTGGACCCTACTGGCAGATTGCCAAGGTGTGTATAATTAAGTAATAACTCGCGATGTGTTGTGAATGCATTAGTAATGGAATAATAATATTCATCATCATCATCTTCCTGCCCTCATCCCATGTTACTTGGGGTCGGCGCAACACGTTTTTTTCTTCCATTCTGTTCTATCAGTCGTCACTCTATCACTAAGTCCCTTTTCTTTCATATCGCTCCTCACACAATCCATCCATCTTTTTTTTGGCCTTCCTCTCCCTCTCCATCCATCCACATTCATGTTCATAACTCTTCTAGTTACATGAGTTTCATCCCTCCTCTTCACATGACCATACCAAGACAAGCGATTCCCTTTTAACTTTTCCGTCACTGGCGCCACTTTTAAACTACCTCTAATGTACTCATTTCTCACTTTATCCATTCTCGTTACTCCACACATCCATCTCAACATTCTCATCTCCGCTACATGCAATCTATTTTCATCCGTCTTTTTGGCAGCCCAACATTCTGATCCATACATTACGACAGGTCTTATCACAGACTTATAGATTTTCCCTTTCAACTTGAGGGGCATTCGAGGGTCACAAGTTGTTCCAGTGACCTGCCGCCATTTCATCCATCCTGAGTTGATCCGTTGAGTTACGTCTCGGTCTATATCGCCATCTCCCTGGACAAGCGACCCGAGGTACCGAAAGTCGGAGCAAATCGGTATAGGCGTTCCGGTGAGAGTTATAGGCAGCGGACTGGAGAGACCGCCGAAATCGCAGAACAGGTACTCGGTTTTGGTTCTGCTCAATTTCAGGCCAACACTCTCCAATCTTTGCCACCACGTCTCCAATTTGCTCTGGACCTCTTGGCCACTTTCGGCAACCAGCACAATGTCATCAGCAAACAGCATGCACCAGGGAGCCTCTTCCTGGATGTCCGACGTCAGAGCGTCCATTATCATCAGGAAGAGATAAGGGCTGAGGGCCGACCCCTGATGCAAACCGACCGCCACACTGAAACTGTCAGTGGAGCCCACTGCAGACCGGACTTGAGTACTGCATCGACTGTACATCGCTCGGATCAACTGCACATACTTCCCAGGCACACCTTTCTCCTTAAGGGCCCACCACTAAACCTCACGAGGCACCCGGTCATATGCCTTTTCGAGGTCAACGAATACCATATGCAGGTTTTTATGCACAACTCTATATTTCTCGCACAGCTGGCGGATAGCAAAAATGGCATCCGTTGTACCCCGACCAGGCATAAAACCGAACTGGTTCTTTGAGATTTCACTCTCTTCTCTCAACCGCCTTTCAATAACTTTTTCCCAGACTTTCATACTATGTGACATTAGCTTTATTCCTCTATAGTTGTTGCACTCCAGCACATCGCCTTTGTTCTTGAAGATGGGCACCAACGAACTGTTGCACCATTCATCAGGTATGGCTTCTTCCAGCAACAACTTATTGAAGAATAAAGCTAACCACGTCCATCCATCTACTCGTAGTGACTTCCACACTTCAATTGGGATTCCGTCTGGACCAATTGCCTTACCATTCTTCATTCCATTCACTGCTATTTTCACTTCATCCACACTGACCATTCTCACTAACCCCTCATTCACTGGTTTATTCTCTAAAACACCACTCCAGATATTTTCCTCATTCATCAGTCTTTCAATGGAATAATAATATTAATGAGTAATTATGTAGGTAGTCACTGTCAAGGCCTATGCTACACTGCAGTATGATATCATATTTAAAATGGTTTTCTCTTGAATACTGAAGCAAGAAATGAATTCATATCAAAACAGGATTTAATTTTTTTATTTTAACTATTGCTAGGCTTGCGTTTAATCGTAATCTCACCTGATGGAAAGCGATGATATAATCAACAATTGAACACTAGCTTACCTAGAAATAACTTGTTCATCAATTCACCTGTGACTTCGGCAGGGATTTCCACTCCTCCTCACACTATGAAAGCATTCCCAAATCGTTTTTTTTGCGACTGGTTACATTCTGTTTCAATGTTTTCAGATACCATTCTCCAAATTCGTACTAGGATCAAAAGGACGCCTTCAAGACAAACAAAATAGGATGAGATTTGACAGAGTAACGCACTTTGGTATATCTTGTGGAGATAAGATCAAAGGCCGATTCGATTTAGAAATCGAATACGTAGGTGAGAATTCATTGATTGTCTTACTACTAGATAAGGATTTTAGACCTTAGCAAAAGAAGTAATATTCGTTGGAATTTGCAATGACATTAAGATCATTAACAATCTGCTGCAGGAATCTATTATCCCTCCAGATTTTGCTAACCTATTCACTACAGACACTTTATTCTACGAAGAACGTAGAAGGTACGTCACGCTTCGATATAGACGTTGAAATAAAACCATAAGTCTTTCAACCTCTCTATTTCTTCAATGAATGTTCATGTAATGAAATATTTTGTTTTTATTATTTCAGGTTTGGAGTTTGACCCTACTCATGATGAAGAATTTGCCTATGAAATGTACAAAACAGATAAATACATTGTTGGAGTATAAATATTTTTTTATTTTAAGACTAGTTAGTTACATAATAAATACTAATAGTTGTTGAAGTGATTTTCATTTATCGATGGTCCTATGATTAATTAATAGAAAGCCACTATCACTGAGTGCCATAACAGGCTACTTTTTAACCAGTAAAATTGAGTGCAATTAAAATTACTCTGGGATTTGCTACGGGAGTGAAGCCACGCGAAAAGTCCGTTTGTTGATCGCAATATTTAAAAGTAGCTGTTGTTACAAGCATGGCAGCTTTAGAAAGAATATGCCGCAGTATATCAATCAATTCAGCCGAAAGACATCCACTGTTGGACATAAATTACCCCTGAGTTTCATTACCCAAGCCTCTAGCTATATAATTTATGTAGTGTAGGCCTAACATAAAAATAAATCTAGTTTGCTGAAACGGTCACAGAAGATTCTCTCGAGTCTCTTTCATGCTTAGTTATGTATTAAGACTTTATGTAGCAATTGCGCTGGTTAAAAATATAATTCACAAAAACCGTAAACGCACAAAATCAAGAAAACACGTAAATATTATTTTTGGACATCCCTAATCAAATGTCAAAAAAGTAAAAAAAAAGGAAATGCATTTTCGTCATTCCATTTCCATATTTAGCATTTCTCAATTCGTGTTGTCTCACTCGTTCTCGCTGAAATATCAGTATGCTATCCTGTTGTCATTATGGTGAGCAGTGATTTCATAGACAAAAAGGGGATAACGCATCTGTGGCGTAGATGACTGATGTCATCGCTGCGATCATCGTTCATCGTTATTTTCCTGGACTGTGAAGTGATGTTTATTTAATTAATAAAGTATATTTCCTTACTCAATTCTATTAAAATTGTGTATAAAGTTTTCCTATAATCGTTTTTATCTCAGTGCTCCGAAGCTCAAGGATATTGCGGTAGGTTATCGTATGCAACCAACGCAAATTGTAACTTTATTGTTCCTATTCATTGCACCTTGCGTGGGATGTTGACCATTTCACATATTTTAACATTCTTGTGCTTATTTTCAAGTCTAGCGGAAAGGACATAAGCGTATTATTAAAGATTTAGTTTAATTAATCTAATTACGATAATTATATTGCGCAAACCAGTTTGTCTTGAACGGTGGCTTTTATGGTGCTAAGTGATATTGCAATCTGTCATAATACTGTTTACGTACTTTCAGGTGAGACCATGTGAACATTATAAAACAAAAGGAAACTAGTTCGGGAATAGTGAAATCAGTGTATAGTACCATGTCAGGTACAGAGCAGAATATAGTGAACTCAATGCAGCAATTATCCGTGCAACCAAACATAAGTGGTCCCACTGAGAAACCTACGCAAGTTGTTACACCTGCTGTCAACAGAAGTCAGCAGGCATCTACAGCTAAGGTAACCCCTGTGAAGGCAAACACTGTCTCCCCAGCAATAGCCACTATAGACCGGTTATTGAGTCTGGGAGCCAACATCCCACCTCCGCCACCAGTGATCACACGGTCGTCAGATATGGACCCCCACACCATGGAACAGCTGCGTGCTGTCAAAGAGCTCCTCACAGCTCAAGAAGAAGAAGCACAGAACCTTAGAGACATCAACCATGAGCTACGAGAAAGATTAGAAGAGTGTGAAACAAAAATCAAAAAGTTATCTGAACAAAATGAAGAGTATGCAGACAAGGAAAAAGCTCTCTCTCAGCGTGTAGCTGAAAAAGTAAGAAATAATAAACAAATGAGTGTGGTCATGGAGGAATATGAACGCACTATATCTTCTCTTATTGGAGAACGTGAAGCAGAAGGGAAGAGATGGACTGATGAGAGATCCACTCTCGTCAGAGAACGCGATGAAGCTGCAGCCCATCTTGCATCTATGGAGCATGCATTCAATGATGTCCACACCAAGTATGAGAGGTGTAAAGTTATCATTCAAGGATACAAAAGCAATGAGGAAATGTTAAAGAGAACAGTTGAAGATAATAATGATGCTATTCAGAAATTAGAAGCAAGGTATGAAACCTTGCGGCAGCATGCTATGCAGCAGCTCAACAAGGCTAATGCAGAACTTGATTCTGTGAAGAAAACACATCAAGCTGAGATTCTTAAATTAAATGCTATGCTTAAGAAGAGTGAGGTGCATGCATCCTCTTTGCAGGAGTCATTGGCACAGAAGATTAAAGATAATGAGGAACTCACAGCTATCTGTGATGAGTTGATCAATAAGGTTGGTTAATAATAGTATTCTAATCATGATACTTATACTCATTCAACTTTCATTTACATAACTAACATGCATTTTGTATTTATATGCAGTTGACTGTAATAATATATTAGTGTAATACCATTATTACACCAAACATTGTGAATTTACTTAATGAAGCTAGTACTGTTACCAATATCAGAAATTAATTATTATTTTTTTAGATAACAGTATGTAGTGTAATATTAATTTTTAATGTACTGTGCAATCACTTTATCTGTTTTTATTTTGTACAATTTTTATATTATAAGTTTTTACTTACCTTGTGACATTTGAACAGTGAATTTGTTTTTCTCTTTTAATTTTGTTTTTCTTTGGTGCCTGACTATGTTTAGTGCATGTATGTGCTCACATAATTGTCATAAAAGTAATGAACCCCACTATGTACAGTCTATTAGTATCGGACCATGCTTTTATACCATTTATAATGAATTTCTGAGAACATATTTTCATAAGATTCATACAAAATGTAAACTTATCCAAAGATATGGTTACAGTCTGGTGTGTCTCTGACTACTGTCACAGAGGACTAAGGTCAGGATATCGTAATTTTATGGTCATTACATTGTTAGTTTCTTCTATCTAAACCCTAGCTGCCATATTTAATTCGAAAATTTCTTTTATGTATAAAAATGTAGGTATTTAAAGCTATAAGCGTGCTTAAAATATAATTTAAACAAATAACTTGATAGGTATTGTTTATGATTAGATTTAGCTGTTAAAACTATCAGAATTTGCAGGATTAATAGTTAATGTTCCTCTAGTCTTTGATCTTTTGAAATTGGTTAGTTACTTTTTTTATGTTCATAAAAATTTTCCATATGCAAGTAGATCAATAAAGTTACTAAACCTGCAATAACTTTGTAAGTAATAGACTCCCATAAAAACAAAAAATATTTTCGCTATGGCAATCTTTAAATAGAAACAACCCTAACATAATCATATTGCTTTTCAGCTTTAAGTTAGTTCATGAAAAGCAAATACCAAAAATATGAGTCATTAAAATATAATATAATTGCAACAATTGGATTTACAATAAGGTTTATTTATTCCATGTAAGAACATGAGTATTTGAAACTTAGACATTAGTATGTGCCTTTTTGAAATTAAATCTTCACCATGCATATCCATTCAGTCCACGATTTGATATTCGTAAAAAACTAGACACCTAAAAACTAGAATATTTTCTATCTCAAGCCTAGGCTAGCGCAACGCTGCTGAATAGCTATCTAATTTTATCATTGTTTTGGCCTAGTATTTTTTAGTGGATGAGATAAAGTAAATTAACCCTACTAAAACTCGTTACATTATCCAAACATACAACATTCCACAACATTATTTTGATAGATCTTTAATCCTAGCAAAATAAGACACTGAAAATAAAACACTTGAGTGTAAAATAAAGATCATAATGTGTCATCTACATTTTCACAACTATGCATCTCATGAAAATCCCATTGAGCCTGAATTCTACATTAAAATTTATTTCGTCTTAGAATAAGCATAATTTAGTTGATATTTTACTACTACATATTTTTTTATAACTTTGATTTTTTCGCATAAAATTCAACTGCAATTTATTCATATGAATAGAATGAAAAAATAAATTGTTTCCTTTTGTAACTGACTGCATTTATTTCCACATGATCTGAACATATTGTATTATGTATCCCTAAATATCCTCCCAATATGGTGTACTGAGTTTCTATCAACAAGTTATTAAAAAAAAAACATTTTCATAATAATTTATTTACAATTTTCAAATATCATTAGTTAACACTTAGCTACAAAACTAAAATTTTATGGAAGACTATACAGATACAAAACTGATTCTAGAAATAACAAATAGGTTCAATTGTCAACAAAAATTACATATTTCAGGACTTGTTCTTTAAGAATTTATATGTGTCCTTACTAACTAGATAACTGATGGCTGAGACTATCGTTGTTGCAGCGGTCACTCCACATAGACCTTGCAGTGCAGGGTGGTCCACATAGCCAAAAACGGGAGATGCTAGTGTTGTGCCCACCTGTGAATTAATACAATACTACATATTATACCAGCGTACTTCTTATATTGTGCTTACTAAGTGCCTGTTTCACAGTGTTGTTTTTTCTTTGGATGAGTAAATTCATTTTTTTTTGTTCTTTTGTAACCCTATTTATTTGCAAATAAATCTTTGACTTTGAAAATGATTTCTGTCGCTCTCAGCGGAGCAGAAGGGAGTGTCAGACTCCAGACTCTTACTGACTGAAACCCACCTGTATCCCTCGAAATGCTCTAGTTCCAGGGCTGCGGTAACTGTTTCGAAGAAAATCCTCACAAGGTAAAAATCGAACTGGTGAAACAGACACCTAGTGCCGCATAACACAAACATTCTGGCGTCGTCCTGATACAAGCGTTTATTCGGCAAAACTGAAAGGCGCCCGTTGTTGGCGCGACAATCAACAAGTCATATTCGCGCGATGATCGCTTTCTATGACGACGATGAGACGCCTCTGGCAATCTAAACATGTTTCTATACTTCAAAAAATTTCATTTTATTTAAGAGAAGAAGTTGAAACTCACAAGTAAAAGCTGTACAGCAGTGTTAACTTTACTGATGAAGGTGGGAGCCAGTTGAGCAGTTGCGTGAGTCACATCAAAGTACCGGCTAAGCGTTCTCTGTAAATTATCAAACATTTAGTTCATTAAAAAAACAATATACAATATGAGTCATCTAGTACAGATGAAAAAAGTATAAACAGTTCTGTGAGTCAACATTGAAAGGGACCTTGACAAGTCCTAATTTGATTAAAATTGTGTAAATACACATAATCAAGTTATGGCTTAAGGTCATCTCAAGGCAGATGTCCTGTTTTTAAGGTAAAATACAATCAGGATTCATTAAATAAGTAGTTGACCCGCGCAACTTCGTCTGCTCCGCTCCTGTTGGTCTTAGCGTGATGATATATAGCCTATAGACTTCCTCGATAACTGGGCTATCTAACACTGAAAGAATTTTTAAATCGGACCAGTAGTTCCTGAGATTTGCGCGTTCAAGCAAACAAACAAACTCTTCAGCTTTATATAGTAAGTATAGATACAGGTACATTACTCTGCTTCTTTTGTTTAACATTTACTGCAAATCGTTTATTGCAATCCATAATGTACACATACAGGTATGTGTACACTAGCACTTCGCCCGCGACTTCGTTCGCGCGGTATTAGTTGGTACTCCACGAACTTCATCTCCCCTCTACCCTCTTAAAGGGTAATGTGTAAATTACTTATTAATAGAACCATAACACTTAGATATATACCTTCGCGAACTTTTTTGTAGATATCGATGTCTTCTATAAAAGTAATAGTTTCCGCAGCGTATGCGATATAAAGATCTTTTTTGGTATTTTTTCACACCTTGGGTTACATTATCATTAGTTTTCATAAGGATCCCTAACTTTTTTGAAAATATTCTATAGCCTAGGTATGTTCATCAGGGATAATATAGGATTCTAATGGTGAAAGAATTTTTTAAATTGATCCAGTAGTTTTGGAGCTTATTCAATTCAAACAAACAAATCTTTCCTCTTTATAATATTAGTGTACTAGGGTAGATTATGGATTGCAATAAACGATTTGAGATACTCACAGGGGGTGGTAAACTCATGTATCTGATGACAAAGGCAGCTACAACCAATGCAACATCTCGGCTAACTATGAGCAATGTCAGAGACAGTGGTATCAGGTTCTGGTAAGTGAGTGATATGAAGAGGGTGCCAACGAGAATCTTGTCTGCCATAGGGTCCAGGAAGGAGCCCATTTTTGTTGACTGACCCTTCCAGTTTCTGGCTATCCATCCATCCAGCTGGAAAATAAGAAAAAGTTTTGAGAAATATTCATATCATGGATGTAGTATAATACAGTAGACTCTGCCTATATTGACCAACCGCTTCATATGAAGTAAATACAGTGCAAAGTTTGGTTTTCATATAAAACTCTTAATATTATATTGACATGTGGTGCATTTTTTTTTATTTGTTTGGTAAATGGCATATATGACATGATTCGTTTGGGCGCCTTCTTGTGATTGATCTCTCGTTTTTGGTTGGATTTATTTTAAGATACATACCATTTGTAGTGTTTCTCTCTATCACACTAAATACTTTAAAAAAAATAGGAAGTTATTTATTTTCTAAGACTATGCTTTGTATGACGTCTGCTTAGTATGATGTTTTTGTCACTTCCTTTCGATGTCATTGTAAGTGAATTCTACTGTATCAAAATTCAAAAACAGTACAGTACAGAGACCTGTAGCAGTAATCTTGCTTGTTTATTTATTTAGCAGTAACACTTGCTAGTAAGGTGGGCCTGGAATTCTTTAAGTTATAAGGCAACAATAGAATAAAGGAGATCTTACCAGATCTGTAACACCAGCAAATACCAATAAGCCAAGTGCAACATTATAGTCTTCTTGGAATATGGTGTATCCCAGATAAGGAGACATTGCTATCCTTGTGAAACATAAAATGTTTGGTATAGTGAACACTTTTTCTTTCTGAAAATGATTAGATGTTGTTTGAGTACACATTTTAAAAACAAATTTAAAGTTGACACTAAGAAAGCACAATTTTATCTGATAACATAGTCAGAGAAGATATATGACTTATGTTAAATATGACTAGATTTATGTGATGAAAAATGTGGGTACCTCCACCGTACAGTTAATATTCCTGAATTTCTTTATTAGTAACTTTAGTAAGAGCTCAATTTAGGATGGCAAAGAAACACCAAAACTACTATCAACAATTTTGTTGTCACATGAACCACATCCATCAATGAAAACTATGTAATTTAGTTTACAATGATGTGTCTATCTTTGGTCTTATCACAGGATATGGATACAAGTCAGATCCATCAACTTAGAGACTAGCAAAATATTTACCTCTACAACTTCTTCAATCCTTTCTTTCACTTTTGCTTTGGTTTCAAGTATGTCTTTTAAGATATACTCTTTCTTCACTCGCAGTTTTTGTCCAGTCACATCCTTTTGATGCTTTATATCCCTTACAATCTCTTCACTTCTTTGCCTGATCCGGTGTTCTGTGTCTTTTAATTGTTCTTTTTTGTGCTCAAATGCATCCTTTAGTGCGTGCGACTTTTTCTCAAAGGTTATGAACGGTTTCTTGTCGTCTGAATATTGCAAATACGACACAGACGACAGTGGTAAAGGATGTCTTATCCTTCGTCCTGTATTAGAGAAGACGGTAACATACTCCCGAATTGAGACAGCATAGTCATGTTTAGTATTGGACCGGTGTAAAAGCGAGACATGTTTTATAATATTGCATCTTGTCAACAGTTTCATATTAGCTGTATTGTAGACCTCCAAATAATGATAAAGATGTTTTGTATGTCAATAATTCTTCATTTACTGCAAATATAATACTGAAATCGTCTATTTATAAATAGAAACAAACAAATATTCGGCGAAATTCGCCAAATATGCTAAGCTGTGTCCAGGATATGCCATAATGCCATACAGGTCTGTCACTGTCACTCAGTGTCATCACTGTCATCTGTGATTCAAATTGTCAGGTTAGCTAGTGCTGCACAAAGCCTTCGCTTGGAGGAGTGACTATAAATCTATGATTTCTAGGAGTGAACTGCTGTGACGGACTGCTCAATCTAGCTGGCATCAGCTCAGTAATTCATATTAATTATAATTCTTTGTAAATCGCTTTGTTTTGCTTCTGATTATAGAATTAAAAATAGCAACGTGTGTTTGACATACGTTGGTATTTGTAATTCTAAAATCGTAATGAACCGTTAAATAAAATGAATCGATTAAGAAGTCGTAAACTAGTACTCGACTAAAAAAGTGGTTGTTCACGCACACATCTCTATGAAGGTAGGAAATGTCAACTGGAACTGACTTCTGTATCTGTAATCTGCACTTTGTGTTATTTTCAGATTCAGAGATTGAGATTACTTCGAATGTTATGAGTTTTTTTCCAATTAGCAAACAATATTGTAGTGGCTATTTTGCTTGAAGATTTTTTTTTATAATGGTTTTACCAGGATAACCGTGTATGATTGTTTACAAAAGGTAAGTTTTTTTGTTATTGTTGTGTAGGTACCACTATTAATGTTTATTTACATAACGCTAGGATCTTAAAAGCTATTTCTCTTTTATCGTTACATTAAATTGGACATTATATTACCGATTAAACAGTAGAAAGAGTATAGTGTCAAGCATGATAGACCTTTATATTCAAACCTCATCATTCTTAGATTTTGTTTTGGTATTCAATGCATACCTTTGTCTCTGCTTGTAATAAAAGAAAGACCATTCACGTGTTTTGTAGTACCATTTCACTGTGATACAAAACTTCGTCCAAGGATTTTTCATGGAAAGCAATTTGAAACTTTAATTTTGTAACTTTCTAAAATTTGAGTATTTTATAAATGCTTTATAGCATTTATAAAATCCAAAAATCAAATCCCAGCGACAAGTTGTTTTTTTTTTGTAGTAAGTTGAATATACTACAGTTCTACTTCATAGTAACACCTAAATTGATCAAGTCAATGACTTGTGACCCCCAGTTCAGAGGCACAGATAACACGACATCATTATTTGTTTACTTAACAAGGTAGTTCATGCTGGTTATCAGTCATTATATAAGCAAATATTTACCTAGGCTAGTACTGCATTGGTTGTTTTATCAGAAGTGACTAAAGATTTGCTCTTCCTGAATGAAATGCAGTTTTTAGTGAAGTAATGTTTGTTGAACTTTCAGAACCAATATAGGTAGCAATAGCAACTTAGATAATAATTATTATAATGCATTGTCTACATTTTCGTCTTATGCAAACAACAAGTTCTGACTTTAACTTTAGAGATACGGACAGTAAACAAAACATCAAAGCCTCTGCTTAAGGCACCTCTGTGCCTTCACCATAAAACCGAGTTGAATACATCTTCTGTATACTATTATTGTATTGTGTGTTTCAGAAAAAGAAAAAAATAGTAAGATCCCAAGATGAAGGAAGAAGAACTTATGTATATATTAAAACTTCTTGACCAACTTTCTCCAGAAGTTTATGATGTAAGTTTGAAAAGTAATAATTTTTAAACTTATTTTATCTTCAAACATTTATCATTAATACTCTGCTCCATAGCCTTCCTCATAAATGGGCCATCCAACACTAAAAGAGTTTTTCAATTCGAAACAAGCAGTTCCTGAGATTAGTGCATTCAACCAAACAAACTCTTCTGCTTTATAATATAGATTTAATGTTACATGCTTTCTGTATCTATATCTTCTTTTCCCAGGAAATCATTCAACTGTATTATGACATTGAAGAATCAAAACTATGTAAAGAATTTAGCAATGAAACAGTGGAGTTTATAAAAGTAAATCTAAAAAATAATCCTGTGACAACAATAACAATTCTATCCTACATACAACAGAATGCCCTCAAAGATGACCCTAATCTTAAAAAAATACAAATTCTTTATTTAGACATCTTGAAATATGAGCTGACTGAGACTAACTCCATAGATAGACTAATCACATTGATATCATTAGTAAGATGGGATGACACATACTTGCCACACTTTGTGAATCAAATACTGCAGCAGATATCTGAAGAACACTTCAGACAGTATAGGAAGCAAATCTTGCTAAGCTTGATAACACATGAGAAGCCAGAGCTTTTATACATAACTTCAGATCTCATGCAGAAAAATGAGCCACAGAAGGAATTCAAACTGACTCCAGAATATATGCTGGAACTGTGTTACCAAGACAGAACACATTGGCTGTTGAAAGCAGCCCAGGTGTACAGGCAACAGGTGCATGACATGAAGAATGTGACATTCAAAATCAATAATTTCACTAAGCAAATCCTCATCATGGTGCTGATAGATCTCACCAACAGCGCTGAAACATTTGACTTAACATCTCTGATACATCAACTCACTAACATATTTTCTATTTTGGACACATACACTACTGCAGATGACCATTTGCAATTTTATATAACAGAAGTAAAAAGAGAATTGACTATCATTAAGTTTTGTTTGGAAAACAATTGTAAAATAATGACCACATCTATATTTAGTCAAGTGTTGGCACAGAGTGCTCTAGCGGTGATATCTCAAGTATGTAGACTTTCTAAAGTAGACAGATATAAGGTTTCGAGACTTTTAAATACAAATAATGACTTTCTAGCCGAGTTGAAGTCTTTGAAGAATAAGATTAATAACAAAGGTCAAGAAAAAAGTGGGTCCAATTGGGATGTAATGACTTATAACAGTTACTGTGCAATTACGAAAATAATTGACACAATAGTGAATTCATCTGAAGGTGTAGAAGACAGTCAGGGCACTGTGTCATCCTTGGATGAGTTAAAACGTCTTGTTTTGTCAATTCAACCATTAAAAAGCTGCATTGAAGTGATTGAAAATATTTTCTCCTGTCTTTTTCTAAGATATGACTACTTTTCCTGTCATGAGCACAGCCAGGACTATCCTTGTGGAGCACATTCCGACTGTTCCTACTTTTATTCAAAGAAACAAACAACGAATTCTAAAAATGGCGGCAACAGTAGTGCTGGGTTTATGTGCAACTCGTACACCACCCAGCTTGTTCTGAATACTTTGAAATTATGTTTGGAGAAACTCGAAGAAAATGTGGAAGTTGATAGTGAACAGGAAATTTTCCTGAGGCTGAAGAAGCTGGTCAAGGTAGTGAACCATTCTATTTGGAAGCTGCAGCTGGTGTCGACACTGTCCCCTGATACCAGCCCGTTACCACTAAAGCTCTGTTTAGACTACGTAGAAGTTGACGAGAGCAGCGAGGACGAAGCGCGGGAGATGGATTTGAAAGTGTTCAGGAAGAAACCTAAAACAAGGCGGAAGAATGCGAACAATGCTAAACACGAAGTGGAACAAGTTATGTTTGCATCCACTGTGTCAGACGAAAGTGAGTTTTGTGTTATTCGAATAACAATTCAATTTATTGTATTGTCAATTTATCTAAGGAGTCTATAATGGAACTTTTTTTAAATTCCAGCATATCCATCGAAGAAAGGCAATGGTATCGACTTCATTTCAATAATGTTGGCGAAGCCAACTAGTCTCGTCGCGCTCGCGCTTTATCACAATGATTTCTCCAAGGCTAATCAGATTTTAGAGGTAAGTGTTTCCTACATATCTAGCTCTAATGGGTAAAAGTTTAAAAGTTTCAGCTTCTACCTTGCTGAATGTTTTAAACTTTTACCCAACCCAGCACTTAAACAATAGCTGCTAAAAATAGTTGGGGCAAATCATTTAAGTAAACTAAAAATTATACAGACAAATTGAGCACGTCTTCCTTTTTTTGAAGTCGGTTAAAATAAAAATGGACCCAATATTGAGCCTTGAGGAACGCCCATTGTCAATTTAGACCCTAGTGAGTTAACCCCGTCTACCTGAACTTTAACCTGTCTGTCTATCAATATGATCTAAGTAAATCAAGGGCTGTATTCCTAATCTCATACTGCTCAAGTTTCAACAAAAGTGTCTCATGGTTAACGCAATCGAACGCCTTTGAGAGGTCACAGAATATTCCATTGATGTCTTGCGACTCTTCCTAAGCGTTAAAAATGTTCTTTATTGGTTGACACCAGCTTCAGTAGTATAATGCCTATTGGCGAAACCGTACTGTTGTTAGTGAAAGATGGAATTTTTACCTACGTCCCTATTAAAGTATAGGTATATTAGCAAGGAACTTGAAATTATGGATAATTTAATCTACATAGTTTTAATGAAATGCTCAAATTCCTCATAGCACTGTTTCTCTCGCTCGCTGGGCTCGTATCGTATGTCTCCGTGCTTGTTCTTGAAGACCCCCGGCGGGTATGTCACCAAATACTTTTTAGCTTCTTCTATGGTTTGTCGAGGTTTAAAAAACTTGCAACAAAGACAGCAACAGCACCATCCTATAAATTAAACAGTGAAGTTAATCATTTTAACTACCTGACCCGCGCAACTTCGTCTGCGTTACGTTTTTCATTACCCGCTTCATACTCCGCTTCTATAGCCTGATGTTATATAGACTTCTTCGATAAAAGGGCTATCAAACACTAAACAAATCAGTAGTTCCTGAGATAAAGTTTTACAATCATTTGAACTAACAAACAAACAATTTTAACTCATTTATTAAACTCATTTTCCTAATATTAGTTTAGATATTTTCCATAATTGATAAATCAATCGGCCCTTTACCACGTCATTTATAATTATTTGTCGGAAAAATGTGTCATTTTGCAATCTGTAACACCTCCGCTCACAATTCTCGCTGTGATGATACACATCCATACTTTCTAAATCCTAATTCTTCCCTTCTATTAATAACAACTGAAAAACATCACAACACATAAATGTGGGAACAGTATTTTGGAAAATACCACTTTGCTCCGTGGCCATGCATAGGTACCTACACCTCTATCCCAATCTTCGGGGAATACGGGTGTCATATGTTCTCCATTTCTTGAGTGATTTTCTTGACAGCCATATAAACCTGTTCTTACCTACGCGGTATTCGCTTCCCAGATAGGTATCAAAAACAGAGTGGGGGGTAATACTGTCAAAACTATTTAATACGCCGCCGCCGTGGCGGAATCTATTTCGCAAAGCAAGCGAAAATATACCGTCTACCAGGGCGTTAGGTACTGGTTTCGCCCGTTTCGCTCTACCTGTAGAACTCTATACAAAATACCCGGTGGGATACCGCGCAATTCCTGAACAGGCCTTTGGGAACTCAGCTGATTTTTGCTAATATTATTTAGATCCCGCGTTTCCACCTACAAGCAAATTTAATTACCAACACTGCGGGGCACGATCGAGCGCTTGATCGATCACATTATATATGGGTAGCCGGCATACGCGTATATAAGGGGTGGCCCCGTGAGCCGTGCCCACCCCAGAATAGTCTGAGGCTCCAGGATGTATGGGGACCGGTTCGAAATTCTAGGTTGCACACTTATTTAACTTCACAAAATCATCATCAATCATATAAACAACTAGCACTACGCCCGCGACTTCGTTCGCGCGGTATTAGTAGGTACTCCACGAACTTCATCTCCTATTTCTCCCTCTATAGAGGGTAATGTTTAAATTGCTTATTAATAGAATGCGCAATGACCTACGTTGAGTCTTCTCAACCTAGGGCAGTTCGCTCTAACCGCAACATTTTTCTTACTAAGAGCATTTTATACCCGTTGTAACTTTTAAACGAAAGGTCAGATTTCAATAATTTAAAGTGCAATTTACATGTACATAATCAACCTTAATTATCAAACCACTTAAATGGATAAAGATTAATATCATGATACCAAAATCACCACTAATCCATTCCACTCGGGTTTTGATTGAATTATTTGAACAAAAACCGGTCATTGCGACTTAACCATAATAGTTAGACATATGGGTATATGTCTGTCAGTCCGCGGACTTTTTTTGAGGTAATAATGAGTACTTTAACTATGTAGTACATTTTATTTATCATCAATAGTTTTCTCAGCGCACACCAAATAATGAATTTTATATACAACGTGTTGATTTGCATCCTAGTCAAATTCAAGGACGTAATTATGCTAATGATTCTCGACCCAAATCTACAGTAAAATGGGTAGGTATTTTTTTAATTTTATTTTTTTATTTACGGAAATCCGTAAGTGTAAACCAGCCGCGGCCCGTCTGTTACTAGCCTTATAATCGCGCTTTCACACACAAACAAACGCAAACAATACATACACAACGCATACGCAACGATCATTCGATAAATTCGTAGGTAATCAATCGCACCCCAATCACGGTACGGGGATTCTCCCGCGCAAGCTCCTAGCCACGCCCCCGGCCCCCGCGGCCCCGGAACTAACAGTGTGTTTGATGTCGCCGAAGCGTGCGCGCGTTCGCGAATTGTGCAAGATGACGGACAATTATTCAAAGTCGAGATGGTGGAGATGGTCCGCCTGTATGCCATCAGTGGAGACAGCCTACGTGGAGCCAACCGGATATTCACGGAAATGTTTCCCGATCGGGAACCCCCATCACAGAGCGTCATGCTGGCTGCTACGCAGGGACTGTGGGATCATCGGCAGTTTGACGTTCCCCGGCATGCTCATGCTCGCGGCAGCGTAGGCCTGCCTGTCGCCTTGCAGGAAGACATCCTGGAATACTTCCAGCGAGACCCACGGGCAAGCACGCGGGAGGCTGGTCAACACTTAGGAGTGCACCACACCACAGTGTGGCGCCTACTGAAACGTGAACTTCAACACCCGTTCCACTACCGCAAGGCACAACCTCTACTTCCAGCAGGATGGCGCTTCCTCTCACTATGGTCGGCAAGTACGCGAGTACTTGACCGAAAAGTTGGTGACCACTCGATCGGTCGCGGAAGACCTGTGGCCTGGCCTCCGCGTTCTCCAGACCTGACGCCTGTAGACTTTTATTTGTGAAGGTTAGTTTACACGGAGGAAGTGACAAGTGTAACAGAATTACATGCAAGGATCATTAGTGCTTTCGACACTTTAAAAACGAATGTGTTAGTGTTACGTAAGCTGAAGGAAAACCAGCTACGTTGTGCTCGATTGTGCAAAGAGTGTGATGGTGGCAACTTTGAACAATACCTCCGGGTAACTTAAGTAGGTAATTTATTTATTTGTACATTTTGTAAATACGTTGTAAGCTTAATCAATTTTATTAGTGTAAATAAGTTGATTTCAAATTTTATTTTTACTACGCCAATAATACCTAAGAGTCGAAAATATCACCACGTACTTTCACTTAACTAGCACGTCTTTCCATTTCCATCAAACGTAGAAAACATTTTTAGACTTAGTAGATCGCTACACTAACTAAGGCATTCTTGCCGGTCCTAAGCCCGTTAAGTAGGAAGGAAATCCACAAATAAAAACAAAATCACTACGAAAAGCAAAACTAACATTTTATTAATCATCTGATAACAGGTCAGTGAACTTTTCTTTGGCGCACTAGTATTATTGTCATTAGTAAGATTTCCGTATTCCAATGATGCTCAAAGATGAGTTAATTATCAAGCGAAATTTATGACAATAATGTAAGTGATTTTCGAAATAAAATTAGGTAAAATTATTGCTACCGGTCACTGATCCGTCGCGCTCGCGCGCGCTTGCATTTCGTAGGTAAGACGTCGACACTCACGCACACAGCTGCATTGTCGCTGTGTGCGTAGTCGGGTGATTCTGTTTGAATTAAGGGCTTAATTCTGAAATACTGTTAAATTTCAACAACAAAAAAAAAGCAGCGCTTATTAGTTATTGCCCGCTACCGTACTTTCGATTGATTATTTATGTCTTTTATGACAACCTCCTGAAATTTGACGAGGATGCAAAACAACACGTTGTATAAACTAGCTGACCCACGCAACTTCGTCTACGTCTCCAATCAGACCAGTAGTTCCTGAGATTAGCGCGTTCAAGCAAACAAACAAACAAACTCTTCAGCTATATATATTAGTATAGATTTTGCTACTTTGGGTTACATTATTGCAATTTTCTTAAGGATCTCAATTTTTTTTTTTAAATATAATATAGTCTATGTTCATCAGGGATAATGTAGGATTCTAATGGTGAAAATTTTTTTCAAATCGGTCCAGTAGTTTCAGAGCCCATTCAATTAAAACAAACAAACAAACAAATCTTTCCTCTTTATAATATTAGTGTATGTGTAGATCTATCACCGAGAAACCTACAAACATAGGTATTATTTATTATACACTTTATTGTACACCAAAAGTATGAACAAAAAGGAAACTTAAAACTAAACACATACAATGGGCGGCCTTATCGCATTACCACCTACATACTAAATATACCAGACATTTAAAACGTAGGTAGCAATTTATTGCACAATCCTGATTTTTTGAGATGTTAGGAAAGATGCCAATAGTGTAAAGCAGACAAAACTTGCTTCAGTTCACCATAATTCGTATCTCTGTAGATTTTTTATTTTGTCCAATTTTATTTAGGGGCTTTTATCAACGATACCTTTGTAGGTTAAATAGATGTTTAGTAGATATTATAGCACTTCAAACATCGGATTTTTATACCAAAAAGTTAGTAATTGTAGTTTTAAGCATTTCTTCTTCTTCTGAGTCTTGGTTTGCGGGGCAGGCCGCAAGACAGGCGTTAGGTGGGCTAGGGGGGCCACCCGGCCTTGGGCCCGGCTCTTACTGAATACTGTAACTTACAACCTACATATTAAGGCTTGGATACATGCCAATGACCTTGTGCATATAAACGGAGCTAACTACTCCTCTGTTACCGCACTACCCGCATTTTTAATTTATTATAAAAAATAACACATATTTTAAAAAAGTAACAAAACCAAAATATTTTCGTTTGTATTGCAAAGCATTAGATATTTTTTTTTAGACTTTTGTTTTAGATTAAAATGGTTTCATCTCAACGATTTGGAGGTGATTTGGTGATTTTTTTCTTGTTATGTGATACCGATACATAAATTCTGGCGAAACCAAATTACGTATCATATCATGTAGATTACTCTACCTATTTTTTTCAGATGTAATTTCTCAGTAAATGCCGACGAAAAGTTGCTTCATCTGCACGCTGTTTTTAAGCATTTCTCGAGAGAGCAGCCTTAAGTTAATAATTTTTGGGTGCAATAATTTTTGAGCTCGCTTCTCTAGGTTTTGCATTCTACACTCTTAAGTGCTTGAACTTTTGAGCATTTGTCAAAAAAATTTCTTCTATTTAAGAACTTACCTATACAAAATCAAACCTAATGAGATGGATTGCAATTATTTTCGAACTCGCTTTTGAATTTTACGATTTGTCAGTTCTTAACCTTTTCCGTATGAGACAAAAAGTTACTTCTATATTTAGACATTACTGAAAGAAAATCAAACCTATCCGATAAAGGGTACAAAAATTTTCGAGCCCGCTTCGCTCGTTCTTGCATTCTACACTCTCTAAATTCTTGAGCTTTCCTGCATCAGTCAACAAAGTTACTGATATCGCCCGGAATCGTAGGGGGCGTACCTGGGCCTTCTGACTATGACTGGCCTAAAATTCCAATTTTGATCGTGTACCTATACCGCAACGATTTTCCTTATTGGGCGTCGCATTTCAGGTTGGGAGCCAAGCCCCCCCTGGAAAAAGCCCTAGTTACGCCAATGGATAGCCGGCAATGTAAATAAACTTGCATGCAAGTTACTTGCAGGTGGAAACGCGGCCTAGTGGTATCGGTCTATTCGTATTTCATTATACTGAATTCAGTTTACCTATTTTTAATATAATTTCCATATTATTTTCTTATCGCTGCTGAGCTTCAGTTGTTTATTTAGGTACTCTACTGCCCTTAATTGCTACGCTGTACCGTAGGTACCTCAGGGTACCTACTATAGGTATTATATTTATGTTGGTGAGGATACCTATTTTTATCGTGTATTCATATTGTAGTAATCGTGATTTTATTAAGTAGTGGACTTCACGCGGTTTCACCCGCGTAGTGCCCGTTCCCGTGGGAGTACGGGGATAATATATAGCCTTTGTTACTCCCTGATAATGTAGCTACCCAATGCTAAAAGAATTTTTCAAATCGATCCAGGAGTTTCGGAGCCTATTCAATTCAAACAAACAAACAAATCTTTCTTCTTTATAATATTAGTGTAGACTAGCTGACCCGAGCAATTTTCATTACTGCTCCGCTCCTATTAGTCTTAGCGTGATGATATATAGCCTATAGCATTCCTCGATAAATGGGCAAAGTATCTAACACCGAAATAATTTTTCAAATCGGTCCAGTAGTTCCTGAGATTAGCGCGTTCAAGCAAACAAACAAACTCTTCAGCTTTATAGTATAGATATAGATTTTACTTAATTTTGGAACATATCACCCGCAAAAAATACCTACTTGCCTGTTTACGGCGGCTGAACGACCTGTAGTTTTGAATGAGGACAGAGGTACAGGAAAATATCCTATAAAAATATTTTAATGAATTTATAATTAAAATTTGATAATAACAACATTTTGTTGGTGTTGATTTTAAACGAATAGGTAAACCACATAATATACCGTTATCATCACCTCTTCATCTCTTGGGACCGCATAAAAGAGTTACAGGTATAGCTGCTGTAATTACATTTGCCGTTTACGCAATGGCTGTAACCCATTAACGTAATCAATCAATTAATTAATATTAATACGAGTAACGACATACGTGTGGACTGTGAGCGACGCAGTAATCGGTTGTTTACGCTACAGTGTTCCTAGTTCCCAGATTATTTCTGTTCTGCCAACTTGTCTAGACATAAACAAGGTTGAAATCTATACTTAATCTATACTAATATATAAAGCTGAAGAGTTTGTTTGTTTGTTTGCTTGAACGCGCTAATCTCAGGAACTACTGGTCCGATTTGAAAAATTCTTTCAGTGTTAGATAGCCCATTTATCGAGGAAGGCTATAGGCTATATATTATCACGCTAAGACCAATAGGAGCGGAGCAGTAATGAAAATTGTGACGCAGACGAAGTTGCGCGGGTCAGCTAGTAATATATAAAGCTGAAGAGTTTGTTTGTTTGCTTGAACGCGCTAATCTCAGGAACTACTGGTCCGATTTGAAAAATTCTTTCAGTGTTAGATAGCCCATTTATCGAGGAAGGCTATAGGCTATATATCATCACGCTAAAACTAATAGGAGCGGACCAGTAATGAAAATTGTAACGCAGACGAAGTTGCGCGGATCAGCTAGTACAGATATAAAATGTATAAGTTTTCTTGGAAAAGCTCAAACTGTCCGGACTTCTGCCCTTCTACATTTCTTGTGCCGGTAAATATGGAGATTTTCCTGTCAGCAATATAAAGGCCTGTCCAGACCTATGCAGTTTTTTGGAGTTCTGCCTATTCTTTCAGAAATCCCGAGAAATACTAAAGCTACACACTACATATTCAGATCCTGCATAGTAGGTCTAATCATTGCCATCTGCCGCGTTGCAGCTTGCTGGGTAATCAGCGGAGAAATGACAGTAGAATTCTGTAGATTCTTTCCGGCGCAGTGTAGTGCCACGCAGAATAGTAAATGAGGCAGTTTATTACAATTGTAGACAAGAATCACTCAGAAGTAAGATACCATAGCTTATCCTGCGGTTTAGTACGCGCAAAAAAAAACTTTTTACGGTAAATAAAACCTACTTCCAAAGAAAACTACGAAGTATAAAATAACCTTAATTTCGGAAGTCGGTGTTTTTTGTTTTGTTTCTTTGTTTTTTAACACCGACATCCGAAATTTATGTTAATTATACTTTGTGGTGATACTTGGACGACGTCTTTGTCTACGCAGAAATTAAAATAAGCAAAAAATACTCATAACAAAAAAACTACCTAACTGAACTGAATTAAATTTTACGGGACGAATTGACAAGTATACCGCATTGAACTAATAAAAAAGAATCACAAATCGGGTCAGAAACCTCGGGAATAATCGGTGTACAAACCTCCTCCTTATTGGAAGTCGGTTAAAATGTTGAAAATGACCCCATGGGAGCAAAAAGTTGTCATGGGAGCAAAAAGTTTCAAATATCCCAATCCTGGCTATAGTCTGTATGTTTTCCAAATTTCATTCAAACACCAAAAACAAAAAGGCATTTCTACCGTTAAAAAAAATTGTAAATAGTAGGATTTACCTCGTGTGCACCAAAATGGTATAGCAACACCCAAGTAAACGAAGAACCATATTTGGCAGATCCGCCAGAGCCGGGCTATCAGGTTTCTCATGGGCTGTCGTTGATCCTTGTAGTCGTCGATCAGACACTTCACCGCTATCAAGCTTATGCCGGTTACCTCGGAGCAGTTGGCAATACCAATTGTCAATGTGAATACCTTCTTTAGCGAACTAATGACACCGTTATCCGCTATAAGGCTCCCTGAAATAAAATATGACATAGAGGACATAAATAACTGGACGGACATAACTGAACACTGGTCAAGGGGACTCGCATTCGCATACGAAGGGTTCCGTAACATTGGGAAATCTTGCATCTTGCACATGATTCTGGGTTAACGGCAAGCCTTTATTAGTGCCCATAGCTTTTCGAGTATAGAAAAATGCGGCATTGCAAACCCTTGCGATTCCGACTCGCACGTGAACAGTTTTTAATATTTGTTGTCTTGCTTTAGTGTTGCTTTCTATATGCATACAAAGATGAATTTAAAATATCGCAATAACACCGAAATTTATGGGGGTGACTTTTTTTACAATTTGCTGTTAAAGCGGCAATAGAAATACATTCTGTAAAATACACTGCTGCAATAGACGGACGGACATCGGAGGCTTAGTACAGTCTGTGACCAACATTATCTATCCCACTTGATTATTATTCGCTAATAGTCAAGTGGGTTAGATAATGTTGGTCAAAGACCCTACCTAATTGGTTACCTCGTACCCAATTAGGTAGGGTCTTTGACCAACATTATCTAACCCTCGTACTCTTCGGGTACGTCATTGATCACAATCTATTTCTAAGTTACTACACCCGCGGTTGGGCATAAGCGTGGTCAAGTATGTATCTATTTGTATCTATCGTCAACTATCCAATCTTAATTTCTAAAACCGTCTTCGTGTTAACGTGGACCACATGATTAAATCCATGAATCACGATCGTTTTACTACCATTTCTTTTTTCATTTCATGTCTATCTATAGTCAGTGCGTCGGCTTGCATTACAAAGAGAGCGTGCATTTCACCTGATTTACGTATGTGATACGCATTCTTGGATCGAGATTCGTTGGTCGCTTCGTCATAATACTCGTTCACTGCACTGTCGTAATCGTAATCCGTTTCTTTTTCTTCTTCAATAGCTCTTTTAGTGTAACTAGCAGTAGTAGGTAGCTGGAAATATATACAAAAAGAACTCTGGGGGGCTACTCTCTAAGCCCGAAGTCCGTAGTTTCGGGCTTAGTTGCGGGCGTATTTTACTCCGTATCACCTAACCACTGAGAATTAATGACAATACGATTTGACAGTTACTGCCAAATAGTGTTGTCATTCATTCTTAGTTCGGTTTTTGGATACGGAGTAGAATACGCCCGCAACTAAGCCCGAAACTACGGACTTCGGGCTTAGAGAGTAGCCCCCCTGAGCACAGCCCAAGTGGGACATTGATAAAAAGTACCAATCTTATAGTGCATCACTGCGTCCACACGATACAGACTTATGTCTGTGCAGGCTTTGAACTTGACTTATTCAGAGTTCGAAGTCGGTGCAGACAAAAGTCGGTGTCGTGTGGACGGTCCATTAGTCCTTCTCTGGCGCAAAGCTAAGTTAAATTTAATTAGGTAAGATCAGTTTAGGCGGCCTAAGTGAAGACGTAGATAACAAAAAAAAAACAGTCAAACAGTTACTTTCCCATTTATAATATTAGACTGGATATGCATAGGATATTGCTTTATTTTTTACTTTTAAAAAACTGGCCAAGTGCGAGTCGGACTCGCGTGCAAAGGGTTCCGAACGAATTTAATTTTTTTTACATGTTATTTTAACACTACAGACTTCTAATAGGTTTTCCTGTAATCTTTAAGTAAAGATCTATTAACTCCATTTTTTTCAAAATTTTAGGCTCAGTAGTTTCGGAGATAAGGGGGGGGGGAATGGTCATTTTTCGTCTAATTTCTTGAATAACTTCAAAACTACTTATTTTAAAATTATGAAAAAAAATATAATTAAAACCCTCACAGTAAGCCCTTTCATTTGATATGTCACACGATATTGTTAAAAAAACTTTTTTTTTTAATTTTCTACTTTGACCCCCAAAAGTGACCCCCATACTAAAAATTTAATAATTTACGTAACGCGTCCATGTTTGGGTCATAGAAGTCCATATGTGTACCAAATTTCAACAGAATCGGTTCCGTGGATCCGGAGAAAACTGGCTGTGACAGACGGACAGACAGACAGACAGACAGACAGACAGACAGACAGACACCCGAGTGATCCTATAAGGGTTCCTTTTTTTTTCGGAACCCTAAAAGTAACATTTTGACTTAACTAGTGAATAATATAAATGTTGATGGGTGAAGGAGTGAAAGAGCCAAAGAAAACATGCATAGATAGAAAAGGGGGGAATGTTAACGTGACGGTAGAAAAGACAGGGAGAAGATCGAAGAAGTAAATAGCTCTGACTAATTCCTGTTGAGCAGACGAACACCTCATACGTTGACATGTGAGAGGCCACACCGGCCAGGTACTAGGCGGACTCGCGTGCAAAGGGTTCCGAACCAATTTAATTTTTTTAACATGTTTTTTTAACACTACGGACTCTATAAGGGAATCTATAGGTCTATTCTTTACATTTTTATCAAAACTTTAAGCTCACTAGTTTCGGAGATAAGGGGGGGCATGGTCATTTTTCGTCTAATGTATTGAATAACTTCAAAACTATTTATTTTAAAATTATGAAAATGTATAATTAAAACCCTCACAGTAAGCCCTTTCATTTGTTATCACACAAACGATACAAATCGAAAACCTTTTTTTTTTCTAGTTTGACCCCAAAAGTGCATACTCAAAATTTTGAGTATGGGTGTCACTGTTGGGGGTCAAACTAGAAAAATTGGACAATATTTCAATAGACTCGGTCCAGTGGATCCGGAGAAAACTGGCTGTGACCTATAAGGGTTCCGTTTCTTACGGATGTTTGAAACCCTAAAAAGAAGTAGGTAAACGTTTTGTGCCAACCCCGAACCCCCGTTACATGGGAATGGGACAGGGTAGTATTGCAATAAATCCCTCGCATACAATGTGCTAGGTATAACATAATTTCTTGTAAGTACTCTTTGTATAAAGAGAGAGAGATCTTTAAACAAAGAGACCGCTAGTTCTGCGCATACTTGCCACATGCGGTCATTGATGCCACGCTACCATCTGAGCATACAAACTACAAAGCCTGTACAATATTTGTTGTTTAAAAATGTTATTTGTTAGCAATTGGTTGATACAGTTAAAATAACTAAATAATCTGTTGTAAATATTGGCTTTTATGTAAAAAATTTGAGCTAACACTCAAGATTCAGGACCTCTTTATAATCCTGAGGGTCTTTAAGAGCGTTCACTCCTCACGGTGTTTCATACAAACTTCAACTCCTCATTCTTGGAAATGAATGACATGATTTTAATGAACCTTGGTATGCATGCGCTAGATATCCAGGTCTAAATAGTAAGTTGAGAACATTTTTGAAATAGTTTAGAGGGAGAGAGAAAGCGATTTTAAGTTTTTGACGTAATAACGTCTTATAAATCGATGAACGCCGGCTGCGCGCACGAAAAAGTGTCTCGTTCCGTAAGCGAGAGCGCGATACAAGCGATAGAGAGGCACGATCGGCCTAAGTGTTCGGCTTGTTTGTTAAGAATTCAATTGTTTCCTTATGAAGTTATCACGTAAAATTATCGTCCGTAAATCGACTTTACAGACAATCAATTTTTTATAGGAAGTGAAAAATCACTATCTTTCCCCCTGAACTCTTTTTTTTTAAAAAAGGTAAGTCATGTAAAAGGATAAGGAGTTGAAAGTCATCGTGAGGAGTAAATGCTCTAAAGTCAAGAGTGAATAGGTTAGGTACATCCTTAGGCAAGCGTACTCCATCGTCGACCTTATCATAGCTTACCATCAGGAGAGATAGTTACTCTATTTGTATGTTGTGATCATAAATATTAGAAGATGGTGCTTACCGGCCCAATATAAGTGGTCATAACTTCGTTAGCTCTGTTGTGCACCACTATCATAGACAGAATCACCTCGTAAGCATCTTTCACAGTTTTTGTTAATGTTTTCGGTGTTCGATAGTTTGCCATTCTAGCCATACTAAAAAAAGATTTAATATGTAAAAACTTAAAAAAAAACCTGAATTTGAAAACCTTGGGTCTTGGGAAAAACACATTATAAAAAAATGGTATTCTAGCTGCCGCTCGCGCGTTATTGTACTTCCCCCGCATCGTTATAAATTACAGCCTATGTGTTATTCTGATGTATAAGCTACATTATTGTAAAGTTCCATCAAAATTCGTTCAGTAGTTTTTGCGTGACAGAGTAACAAACAAACATTCATCCAACCATCCACCACCCTCACTAACTTCGATGATATTTCCTTACACCAAAAGTGACCCAGCAGAAACAGACATTGAACCTTAAATTAGATCAATAGACATACAATACATTGCTACACACAAATCCTGACCCAGTTTAGTTATTGCTACATCCAAACAATTAATTTATTGTATGGATATTTATTTAGGAAATAATAGCTTCCGTATCTGGCTATGCCCTGGAGTCCTGCAATGGACAATGAGCGTCATTTCACTTCTCTGCCACGTTATCTATACTAATATATAAAGCTGAAGAGTTTGTTTGTTTGCTTGAACACGCTAATTTCAGGAACTACTGGTCCGATTTGAAAAATGATTTCAATGTTAGATAGCCCATTTATCGAGGAAGGTTATATATCATCACGCTAAAACCAATAGGAGCGGAGCAGACGAAGTTGTGCGGGTCAACTAGTGACTAATATTTTTGCTAATGTATGAGGCCCAATCCAGTTCCTACTGACTCGTATCGTTAAGAATCGACTCTACAAATTGAAATCTAAAAAATCTAGTATCTTGTCTATCTATTCCGCATTTACCAATAATGTTATGGATTAACAAAACAATCATACTCATTTAGTTTCTTAAACTTCTCTTTCTCATTCTCTATCTTAAATTGCTTCAACTCATTTTCCTGAATCATCTCGTGGTCATCGTCAGTGATGACTAGGTCCACCTTATAATCAGCGTCATCATTCAATAAGACGTTGTACGTATCTTGGATGACGAAACCATTTGCAATTATATTGTTGCTTACGCATATGGTTAGGAACCAAAACATTTATATTTACTTATTTGTGTTTTCTCGAGAAGATGCTATTGCAATAATATTTACAAGTTCTTGACATCTGTCTTCTGTTTGTCAAGGATGTCATAGCAACTATAGATTGTGTAATGAGTTTTTATGATACTCGAGTAAAAAGGTTGTCTTTAAGCCTTTTGAACACACTTCTAGTAGACAGTGCTGCGGAGGATTTTTCTGTGTTTAAGTATACCAGGAAAAACATAATAAATTTATAATACTATGTAACTGTTACGAGCTTGGGGTTCGTTACAATAAAAACAGCCGATTAATCAACCAAAAACGGCACTTTAATTTATAACACTAATTAGCACTTTAAAACACACAATCGCACTACTGAACAGTTCACTTCACTTTAATTCGCAGTCGAAAATTGCTTTCGAAGTTATCGCTTGTATCGCCAATTTAATACTGACCCCAGTCGCCGGATGTCCGCCCTTTTATACCGACTGTTATTTCCAGAACCTTCTAGTATGCAAACATATGGAAGGTTTGGGTATATACCGGTCCCGACTGGCCAGGTGTCGAAACATCGAGAATGTTCTAGCATAGAAAAGTCTAGGAACATCTTGACCCCCAGTAATTCTTATATTCAATACTAGATGGCGCTAGTGTACGTAAATGTCGTTATGTACCCAACATTAATCCTGGCGCGTAAAATAACTATTTTATTTTCCTATTTATTTTAAATTTAATGTTGTTTCTATTGTTTCAGATGTTCGATTTAGCGGACTCCGAAATAGCTACAGAAGTAACATTTACGGAGCACCTGCGAAACCTAATAGCTAAGATTAAAAACATTATTTACTATAGAGATGACACTCGCTACGCAACCAAAGAACTATCAGCTTTGTCTGTGGTCTCGACGGAGGTCATGGGCCTCGTTGAAGGTTTCCTGGCCTCAAATAGGGCTCCAAACTCCTTCGACATTATAGAGCTAGGTGCTCGGCACCCACACTTGCAATTGTACAATCATCAAAACGCCCCTTTTATCAACGCTGTCGACATATTACTAAGCAGCGGTCTAAATAGAGAGATCACGTATGGCCTTATAAATGTCGTAGAAAGAAAGCTAGCGGAAGTACGCAGCTGCACGGATATAGCAGCAGTCAAGAAAACTAACTACATACGTTTCGTAGAAGACATTGCTAGTGTTACTTTTGAAATATTTGGAAACACTGAAAAGTCTTTTAATTTCATCGACAATATTTGTGGATTGATAACAGACTGTCGAATACCTATAAAGCATAAAGAGTTCTGTAAACTAAACCAGTTGTCTAAAGAATTAAGACAATCTTGTGAAGATTTGATTGACGTAGTGACCCCAAATGAGTCCATTGAGCTAGATCCAAACTTATTACAGAAGTATCATCAGATTTATATGAGTGTCGTCGCTGCGTCTGATAAAGACTTGTGCAACATCTGTGAGGTGTCTCGTCAAGGAAGTAAGAAACAAAGAATACCGTATCTTCGAATGTGTTACATGTACTGTAAGACGGTGTCTCAGTTGGAACAGGAAGATAACCGTTCTGTGGACAGCGGCTCTGACCAGCCTTATTTCTCAGTGCTCGAGCGACAGCTCCATGACATATTCGGCAACATGATCAACAATAAAGAGATTCCCGTCACCAATTTGGAGCCCATCTGTAAGAAGCTGAATGTAAATCTTATACCAAAACTCATCCTGAACTTTTGTCCGTCGATCACATTGGCTGGACCGCCGAAAGAGGCAAGCGAAATTAACTTCAATAACCTGCTTCACGTGGTGTACGACTTTAAAAATCCAGAAGAAAATTTGTTTCTGGATCCTGTTACTAACTTCGCTCCTTTGCCACGCTCTCCCGATCCACAGTGCCTTACATACGTAGTACTACACAACTGGGTCCTAGCGCACATTATAAAGAAAATTCATACGTCGCCGAACGAAAACAGCTTACAACAAAGTATGGATGCTCGAACGAAATGCTTGAACAACTACATGGAGCTGGATCGGTTCAACTGCACGAAGCATTTGTTCGGCAACAACAAGTACTTAGCATCCCTTCACACGACTATTGACTTGGACAAGCTATTCGTGTTCATGCCGCAACTGATCGAATCTGGGAAGATTCTGAAGTGTCTGAATATTATAGACTCGTTATCTGAGCGTCAATTAATGTGCAGTGCCAATTTGTCGAATTTGAGGGACTTAATCCTTTTTAAACTGGCAACAAATTCGAAGATACCCAATAACTGGAAATATTGCCAGTATCTAAAATGTCCGGAGTTGAAAGTTGACCTCATTTTGAACAACTTGAGTGTGTGGCCTGCGGACGGTGCTTTGGAAGTCTTGGATTATCTACGTTTCTTGCTGAATCAAGACCTTTTGGATGACGGATTATACGAGCGATGTTCTGATTGGATAATTAAAATACCTTTGTATGATCAGGTAGGGTATCTGCCCTAATTTTTTTCCACGGTTTTATGTATTATGTTTACTTGTTTTGATATTATAATTTACAGATATCTGCAATAATGGGAACAAATCACTGGTATGCCATATACGAAAGGTCAATTGAAAACCCTGAGAGTGTCATTGAAGTTCTCATGGACAGCCAACAGGTAAAAAATAACAACTGTACCTAACTATTTTTTGTTATGCATTTTCATTCATGAGTTTATCTTTTGCTTATAAAATATTTGATTTTAGTTCAAGTTATGTTTGGAGTGGGCAGACGCACACGAGGTGTCCGAAAACATGAAGAACTTGATAGTAATGCATCTCTTGAGGCAAATGTTCGAATACACGAAAGAGGCGACACCAAAGCTAGTCTATCAACTTCTACTACGACTCCCAACTTCCCAAGCCATGGACCTTATACAAGACGAGATGTCCAAAGTGCGGAACGTAGAAATACTCCAAGTTTGTGTTGACTTTATTACAGAAAACTCTTTTGACTGGAAGTCCTTTGAGAACATCAAAATAGGGCTTCAAATCATGCTCGAAATAGATCCGAACTGGCGACATCTGTTCTGGGATCTGATTGCGAGTCCTTTGATAATGATCGAACAGTTCCTTATGAACGCGAAATTGGATGTCCTGGCCAACATCATAAACAAGATCTCACCGAGCCTCAAAAAAGATCCAAGCGGCGACAATCTTTACTACAATATAAAATCTATCGAAAGCTTAGTTATATCTCGGAATGCTGTAGATGCCTTACTGAGATTTTATGCCGAAAAGGCTTTGGACATGAAAAATCCAAGAAATGTGTGCCCAGCACCTCCAAAACCCTCAGACGACTCGTTACTGCAATCAATAGACTCTATAAACATTGAGGCAGCCAATATGCCATTTAGAATGCCCGAGCAAGTGCCAAGCAAAGAGCAGTGGGCCGAGGACTATTCAACCGACCGATGTATGCTGTGTCATACGTCTATGTTCTCTATGATCATTCGGAGACATCACTGTCGGCGGTGCGGGCGGCTAGTCTGCCACGCTTGTTCGAGACACAGAATGCATGTACCGACATATCCTAGTGGGGTTAAGTTCCGAGTGTGTGACGACTGCTATACTCAAACTATGAATAAGAAAGCCCATTCGGAACACGATATGATGATGAGTAGTAACTCTGATTCGGCCGGCAGTGGCGTGACGTGTATGGATTGGTGTCTCTCTACGAATGCTAACAGAAATGATGCGGTCAGAACAGAGTTCAGTTACGAGTTCACGCCCAATGTGACGCTTTGTTTGTCTGTTATGAAGATGCATTCTATCAATTTGGATTATCCGAGGTGAGTTACTATGTTTATTAATATAATATAAATGAATACATTTTTTTATCAATATGCGCAGCCTTTTCCAAATATATTGTAGCAGGCTTACAATCTAAGAGTCACCGCGGCCCTGGAACGCAAAAGGCATAAGGAGGAACACGGATGGGTTTTAGTCAGTAAGAGTCTGACACTCCCTTTTGCTCCGCCCACAGCGAGAGGAGTCATTTGATGATTTCCCATCCATAAAATCAAAACTAACTGGACGCAGTTTGACACAGAGCGACTGCACACCTCCATAATTCAGTACCTGAGTAATACGATACTTCATGGAAGGACTGCTATCATATTTTCTAGCTTCTAACATCCGTAACGGCGATACAAACGACATTTTATCAACATATCTCATGTTTGACTAATATATACTAAGTTAAATGGTTCCTTGCGTACCAAAATTAAATACAAATGCTACTGACACAATTGTTACTCCCTAATATGTCTTTGTTCATGTTGCTTAAGGCTGCTCTTTTCGAGAAATGCTTAAAAACAGCGTGCAGATGAAGCAACTTCTCGTCGGCATTTACTGAGAAATTACATCTGAAAAAAAATAGGTACTACATGATATGAGACGTAATTTATGTATCGGTATCAAATAATAAAAAAAAAAATCACCAAATCACCTCCTTTTAACAAAACTCAAAAAAAAACTACTGCTTCACAATAATTTGGTTTTGTTACTTCTGAAAATGTGTTATTTTTTCTAAATGTGTTTTTTTAGAATAACTCTGAAACTACTGGACCGATTTGAAAAATTCTTTTAGCATTGGATAGCTACATTATCAGGGAGTAACATAGGCTATATATTATTTCCGTACTCCCACGGGAACGGGAACTACGCGGGTGAAACCGCGTGACGTCGCGAGTGGCGCGTAAAGAGTAATTAGCTCCGTTTATATGCACAAATTCATTGGAATGTATAGTTTGATTGTTCAACATTTTTAGTCCAATAAAGAATTATTTTAATAGCGTATAATATAAAAAGCGGAAAGTGAGCTTGTTCCGCTTTCACGTCTAAATCACCGAACCGATTTTGATGAATTGAATACTGTTTTTTTATTATTTTTTTAGATAGATCGTGGAAACAGTTTTAGGCTATTAAAACGCGAGCAGAGACGCTTGCAAAAGCTATTTCTTCTTTATTGATTGAATAAAAGCAACAGCTGAACAGGGTATTTTACGTTTTACAGATTCCTCCTAGACCGCAGTGACGAGGTCGCTCGTGAGTTATCTCACGGCGGCGACGCACGTCTCCTAGTCCGCGCTCGACGTTCCCTGTTGCTCGCCGCCGCAGAACTGTACTCCAGGACCCCGCAAGATTCGTAAGTGACACTTAAAATGATTACTTGTTTATGTATAGAGTTATTTTTAACCGACTTCAAAAAGGAAGAAGGTAGACCTATAATAAAAAAAATTATATACTTTTTTAATTTAGTACACAGTTACAAAAACGAATTGTCAGGTCGTGTACAGTTCGCATCAGCTTTGTTTGCCCCTCCGAAGTTAGGTTTTAGTGACGACCGCGCAGGTGCAATCGCGTAAACAAGGGTTACGTTCCTAGAATATTCTTTTTTTATCTGTAATGAATTATAAACAAGTAACAAAGACTACCAGTAACAATAACAATATCAAAAAGTAATACTACAAATACATACACCACAAAAACACACAAAAAACAAATCAAATAGTAAGAAATAACCAAAATAATTAATTATAAACAATAACAACGTGTAACACTTTTCGCATCAAAAGTCGTATTGCATTGAGCAAGCGGGTCATACGTATGCATCGAACGTATACGAGCGAGTGAGATGCCATTACACCCGCCATCTTGCGTGCGTGTTCGCATGCGCGACCTACCCGCGCATGCGCTGTCCTATGTTTTTTGTCAAATTGACATCCTGCGCAGTTGATTGCGACGTACTTCGGGGAGGTAAACTTGCGTGACGGGAACTGTATCTGTAAGTCTTGTAGTCCTTATTTGAAACTGCAACGATAGGCGTCATATTTTTTTTAAACATTATAAAAAAATATCTTTAAGTTTTGGAGTAACTGGTAACTCCAGTTACTCCAAAACTTAAAGATATTTTTTTCCTTAAACTATAATGGTGGGGATTTGCCTTTACTGCCCTCCTGTATACACCAAGTGATCCTGTGTACCACCAAGGAAGGCATTCAGGTCAAACACTGAAGCTACTGCGTATGAGTGAGTTTGTTTGTGGGACCACACAGTGAGTACAGTGAGCTATACTCACTGTGGTTTGTTTGCAACCATTAAGATCGTACGTACATTTTCCAGCAATGCCGGAGGTCGCGTGGTGGTGGCGGAGACGGGCGCGCTGCACGCGGCGCGCTGCCTGGCGCACGCGGACGCCATGGCCACGCTCGTCACGCACCAGGCGCAGCACCTCGTACCGCACCACGGCGCGCACCCCAGTCAGTATACATTTACCTACTTCTGGATTTACAACTCTATGCCCTGGGCCGAGCGTTGAAAATCCAAAGGAGCATTATATGTCCGTCGTTCCCTCACTGCTAAGGAGCGTGACCTCTGTGAACAGACTTCTTATTGCGTCTGTCCATCTTACCGGTGTTCTGCCTTGAGCGCGTTTATCTTCGACCCGGCATTATCTTCTGCCATGAGCCCTTCCAGATTATGCGCAGATAAATGCATTATGTCCGAAAAGTCAGTATACACTTAGTTACTTTTCAATTTCAACTGTTGGTCCTAAGCCGAGTGTTGAAAATCCAAAAACGTATGACTTTTACAAAATTTCTGGATCAATATTGAACTTAATTCTAAGACAGAATAACATCAGTGGTGACAAACCACTCCATGAATCTGGTGGTTGGATGCGGACCTCCGAATATTGATATAAATATCAACGTCAAGCAGGGCCGTCTTTAACCTATTTGGGGCACTGGGCACGGCGCGCACATAAGGATAATGGTACCTCAACGACTAAGGACTATTTTGCTAAAACGTTGACTATAGATGTTTATTGAAGAGCTACTTTATAGTTTTGAGATATGCAAAATTGCACATTACATTCTGGCAGAAACTAGGGGGCCCCAATCGATCGCGGGGACCTGGGCTCGTGCCCAGAGTGCCCAGTGGAGAAGAGGGGCCTGACGTCTTGACGTCCCATGGTCAGACTTGTTTGACCATGGGATGTCGTGTTGCCCATGCTGGCCATGCTGGGGTGGGGTCGATAGGCAGCCGTTCCATATAAAAATACCGAAACACTGGTTTACTTTAGGTAATATAGCCAATATAGTTGGGAAAAGTCGAAGCGAATATTATATCAACTCAGAAAAACGGTTTTAATACTTGTTCACATATTTTTAATGTAATGTAATTTTCCAAATCGTCATGCCAACCATTCTTAGGCGTGACGGCATTGATTTAGACTCATTCCTGGTAGATTGCGATGTTCCCCAGCAATGGGACAACACAGAATAATAAAAAATGAGCCCTTTTACTGCGCTACAATTTACTGCGACCCAGTGTTGAAGAATAAACCAATGTTCAATTTTTTTCAGGCCAAATAGTAAGATCTCTCCTAGAAGCCGAAAAATGGGAACTAGCACTAGAAATAGCAACGAAATCGGGCCTCCCAAGAAACAGCGTCCTAGCCGCTTGGGGCAAAGCGTGCCTCAAGGCGGGCTGTTTCAAACAAGCCCGGGAAAAGTTCGCTCACTGCTTCAAGAACGTTTTAAACGTGTGCGCTGAGGTCACAGAGGATTGTGAGTTCGGTAGAGAAGCCTCAGAATCTCATTTTATCAGGAGGCTGCATAGTATGAGGCACTCGGAGAGGACGAGTTCTATGTCGAGCGTGCAGTCCGATGGACGGCCGCGGTCCAACCCGCCGCTGTTGAACGAGATTATAAGCATGCTTGAAGATATGAACTATCCTGTTAACCAACAGCTGCTGAATAAAGCTGAAACTATTAAGGTGAGTTCCTCAGTTACTGTATATATATTTATAAAAAAGTAAGTGCTTCAAATTGAGCAGCAGTAAATCCCACACGTTTAAATCTTAACTCTTCTAGTTTATGTCTATTCGTTTTTACCTTCTGTCAAATCTCTTATTCAAGGTATTTGATTTGCTATTAATCTAATTCGGTGGTGAATATTGACGATCAATTTTGACTACAATTCCCACCCGCTTTACAACAAACATTCTCTTCTTATTGAAAAAAAAATACAGTAATTAATAAAAAAACAGAGAAAGCAGTAAAATAATATTTAACTTAATTTTCAGTCAACCAACGAAAAACTTACAACAATGAACACGAACAAAAAGAAGATACAACTCAGCGAACCAGCGTTAAACATAATGCACACTCTAGCCAGCGTGAAAAAGATCAAACAAGGAGACTACAGCGACTTCCAAACGGCCACAGTGCAGCCAAAGAAAAGCTTAGCCCAAGGATTATTGAGACGAAACAACAACCATACCGAACCGAAGATAGACCATCAGCATAAGAGACTGGACCCGTTCTTTTACAAAGAATGTGTGTACTACCTAACGAACTACGGATCTCATACAGCAAACATAGCATTTTATATGAAACATAGCAACTTGTCTGAAGTGATCAGGTACTGTTATGATAACCTGGTGGATAAAGAGACGTTCACTGATTCAGTATATATGGAGTGCTTGAAGAAGGACAAGGTGAATGATCTGCTGAAGGCCATGACTGATACGGATAGTACGCTGGATATGTGGGCGGTGAGTTGCTTGAATATCTATACGAAACAATCACCGTGCAAGGTTACTGGACTGTACTTAAAAGTCTTTTCAGACCTACACGATATCCGCTACCCAGAGAGGTAGTAAAAGCCGAGTGGGTGTCGGTATGCCGTAATCCTACTGTTCAAACCTAAGCAAATATCACAACCGCTAGGAAGGGTAGCGAAGGTTAATTGCGACTATTTACTACGCCGACGCCCGCCGTTGTGGAAGCTGTTTGCAAAGCAAGCGAAAATAAATCTGCCTGGGCGATATAGCGAATACTGGTTTCGCTTACACCACGGAACTCCATTCAAAATACCCGTGGGATACTGCGTGAAATTTATCCCTACCGCTCTTTGTAGCGAATACCGCGTAGGTCACGAATATTCGACATTACTAAGTGTCGCCGAGAATTCGTTGCTTCGGCCGAGAGTCTAACCGAATATTCGTGGCATATCTAGTCTTAAACAAGTTAAATTAATTGAGTGCATAATAATTTGTAGGACTACATAATGCACATCTGCCGCACGCTGGAGATGTCCATGCGCCTAGAAGCGCTGTACACCGTACAATGCGGCACCAACCAACACGCGCGCGCCGCCGCCACGTGCGCGCTGCTGTACGCGCGCCCCGCCCCCAGCGCGGCGCGCTTGTACTCTGTGCTGCACGCCCGGCAGCACCATCTGTCTGCGGCGCTGCACCATCTAGCGCATTGTGTGCCTGCACCCACCAGTAAGTTGTATTTAGATCGTGATCCTTATGGCTGCATAGATAACTGCGATTATGACTGTGAATATCTTCACTTGCTACGCCGCCAATGCACGCATGTACTCTGTGCTGAACGCCAGGCAGTACCATCTATCTGCGGCGCTGCACCATCTAAGCTGTGCCCACTGGTATACATAAGTTTTACTTTACTGCTTTCTGAATGATGTCTAAACAAATTTTATAAAATGCTAAAGTTTTGATGTGGGAGAAAACCATTCATTAGATTCAAAAAAATGTTTCACTAATAGAAAACTAGCCTATTGCTCACTGTCTTAGTCATGGGGTAATTTTGCGAACTAATTCGCGGGAAAACTTAGTGCTTTTATATTTTGATAGATATCTAAAATAAACCATTGTTTAAAAGTCATAAAAACTGTCAACTCAATTGATTTTTATTACCAGACTAGCACATCGCCCGCGACTTCGTTCGCGCGAACTTCATCTCCTATACCGCCCTCTATATAGGGTAATGTGTACTTATTAATAGACTCAACGTAGGGCAGTTCGCTCTAATCGCAACATTTTTCTTACTTTCTTTATCCACTCAAGCGCCCAGCCGCGCGAGCGACTCTCGCCCCACCTGTCCGCGCAATAAATTTCCCTATTTTTTAACGACCGCGCGAATTTCTTTCAACAAAATCGGTTACCACTAAAAAACTACTACAGCTATATTACATACAACACATATACAGGCTGTCTCTGAGTGGGGCGATGCCAATCTGGTCAAGTTCAATGCTGCTAAGACCCAAGCGTGTCTTTTTTCCGCCAAAAGGAGCCAATTCCACCCAGCTCCATCTTTTCGAGGTGCAACTGTGCCGATAACCGACCAACTTGAGCTTCTTGGTGTTACACTAACATCTACCCTCAATTTTGGCCCTTTCATAGAGGCAAAAGTTCAAGTGGCTGCAAAGAATTTGGGGATCCTAGCAAAGGTGAGACGGTACTTCACGCCGGAACAGCTGCTCAGACTCTATCAAGCGCAAGTTCGATCGTGTATGGAGTACTGCTCTCATCTTTGGGACGAATCTGCCAGATACCAGCTTGATGCCCTGGAGTCAATTGAGAAACGAGCCAAGAGGATCATCGGTAATAACAGGCTCGTCGCGACGAAGCTCCAAAGTCTTGAGCATCGATGACGAGTCGCTAGCCTGTCGGTTTTCTACCGGTTGCATTTTGGGGAATGTGCGTCGGAATTGCATAATTTAATTTCGCCAAGCCCGTTCCATCATCGGACCACAAGACGAACGGCGATGCGCCACCGGTACATGGTGGACATCCCACCCACACGCACTAAACGTTTTGGGAACACATTTATAGTGCGTACAGCTAAGGAGTGGAATTCCCTGCCAGAGTGTGTGTTTCTTTAAGTCAAGAGTGAATAGGTTACTTCTAGGCAAGCGTGCTCCATCTTCGACCACATCATCGCTTACCATCAGGTGAGATAGTGGTCAAACGCGCGCCTATAAATGTTAAAAAAAAAAAAAATATTCGAATAAAAAATACTTACAGAAAGTTAAAAGGATCCAAAATCGCTTACCATCAGGTGAGATTGTGGTCAAACGTATGCCTATATATAGTAAAAAAAAAAAAATTGTTAAAAGTAAATTTCTCAAATTAATAATATAGGATGAAAACAAAGCTTCATGTTGAGAATATAAAAAAAAATCGTTTTTATTTTTTGTTTCGATTTTTACAAAAATAGTATAATAGTTACCGGGAACAATTAATGTATACTATAATAGTTCATACTTTACCCTTTAAAATAATACCAATATTTTAATATTAATAGTTAGCTTTCTGTGCAAAAAATATAAACAAAGCCACGGGGACTGCACTCCTAAACACTCAAATGATGGATAACGAGTTGCGTTTTAATCATTTCTAGACACATTTCAACATATTTTGTTTATAAATGGCTATTAACGTAATAATCGTGAAGTATTCTCTTATATTTAGCATTTATATAACAAAAATAACCGATAAGAATACATTTTAAACAACGTTTAATCATCAAACGATGATCGCGTAGGGATCATGTAACTATATAACTTTTGCAGCTCACTTATTATATATAATCGTTTTGTAATTGTCATGATGATACAAATTTCGAAAAGCATATGTCTTCACAATAACATTAGAAATAACGTATAAAAACAGAAAACTTAGCACATTTTTGTTCCATCTCCACACTAACAGTTTACAAACAAAAATGGCGAACTGTCATTTCCGCATTTTTTTTCTGAATATTTTGTTGCCATTGCATGGATAAAATTCATTGTCACGGATGACAAACTTCATAAAGCGCCATCTAAAAATTATCTACTGTATTATTAACAGCTAACTTTAGCGCTGTACACGTTTAAATTGAACGATGTCGTTTGGTGATTGTAGTCACCATGGACGGTATAGGAAAGAATTTTTGTGGTGACTACACTCGCCGTGGACGCTTGAGTGGTTATACCCGGGGGACGAAATTGCTCGCGTCCGTAGGACTTACCATCTTTTCCTAGACTCACCCTACACGTGTCCCCGGGGTGGTGATAAACGAGCAGTAAACGTCGAGTCTTGGGCGACGGTTAATAAACCCGACTCAGCTGGCCTAACTAGCCTGGCTTAAGTGAAGGTAGGAAATGACCTTTACAACCCGTAACTTTATCTTGCACACCTTGCGAAACCGGGGGCTTTGGCTTAACCGCCTGGGCCAAGAGGTAGAAAACCTCCATAAAAAATTACCCCAACTCTACGGTGCGATTCGTTCCTATGGATGCGTGGCTGATGGGGAGATCAGTCGCAAGCGATCAACCTCGGTGGACCTGGTAAACACCGTTGTATTTGCCTTCTAGGGGGAATGCGCGTCACCCTCCTAGCGACCTTTTAGTCCGACCCTACTCGTGGGAACAACATGAATGATAATGTATTTAAAAATAATCCAACTAACCAAACTTAACAGCAAAATAAGACCTTAACACAGCAAATATTCCATAAAGGGCTTTTCACAATCTCTAAGTGAAGACCGCATAGCACATAAAACAACAGGACAGTATGAACCTACCAAAACTCCCGATAACATCATGTCCGGCGAACCAAAATCCTCATCCCTATGGATAGAAGTGAACGAAAGAAAGCGCCCAAGACAGAGCCCTGACCACGGAAGTGACCATGCTCAAAAGCAGACAAAGCTAAGTAGCTATTGGCTCAGTCAACGCATACCAACATCAAACAGGTTTGAAGAACTAGAGGTTCATTCAAATCAAGAAGAACAAAAAGGGCAAAATCCCGAAACCACCTCCTATATTTGTAGATAAAGTCGAAAACATACGGCCGCTGCAACAACTCTTAGAACAACATGCTAGGGGTAAATAATAATAGGGTCAAAATCCAAACTATGACACCTAATACTTACAAAGAAATCGTAAAACAGCTAGAAAGCAAAAAGAACTGAGTTTTACACCTACAAGCCTAAGCAGGAGCGCAATTTCAAAGTAGTCATAAAAAACATTCATACGTCCATTGAAATCCATCAAGCCTTAAAAGAAATAGGCCATGACACTGTTAACATTTGGAACATCAAAACAAAGAACAACAAAAAACCTCTACATTTATATGTTTATTGTAGGAGTGCTACCTAAAAGTAACAACAAACAAATATACGAGCTTACAATTCTCTTACACATACGTATGAAAGTCGAACCACCAAGACCAGTGCGCAACATACCTCAATGTGCAAATTGCCAGCAATATGGACATACAAAAGCATACTGTCATCGTACACCAAAGTGCATAAAATGTGCTGGAAGCCACTTATCGGCCAACTGTACCCGAAAAGAACGTTTTGATTTAGTCAAATGCGCACTATGTGATGGAAACCATCCGGCAAACTACGAAGGTTGTAGCGTATACAAGGACTTACAAAAGCAAAAGTTCCCACCCCTTCGAAACAAAAAAAATGCCAGCCAGCCTAACCCTGAAAATGATGATAAGCCTTTGACACAAATCAATACAAAAAACCAGCAAAAAAAGGAACCTAAAGCTGTACTTCTAAACAAGGAAAATGAAAAATAACTTTAATTTCGGAAGTCGGTGTCAAAAAACCAAATAACCAAAAACACCGACTTCCGAAATTAAAGTTATTTTATACTACCTATGTAGTGTTTTGTTTTTGGAAGTCGGTTATATTTTTTGTAAAAAAGTTTTTAATTTTTCACTTTTTAGTGGTACCTGCGTGCGTACCCATTCACAGCGTACCGCCGTGACGTTATATTATGAACGGTGTAAAGGTCTCGTCAATACGAATGAAATAAGCCCAAACACTTGGTAGTTCCTACATACTGATGTGGAGTTCCCTTGTCTCTGTCGTCTCCATCATCAGGTCTGATCCAAACCTTCATTTTTTTGTAGTATCACCCGATATACACACGAATATCAAGTTTTTACCAGATGCGTGCCTACAATTTTCGAGAGTTGCCCTCGATTTTTCAGGGTTTTCATCATCAGATCCTGACGTGGTGGCAATGGGACCATCCCGGCAGCATACCCTTTCATTTAAAAAAAGATTCACCGAAATCGGTTCATAAACGACGAAGTTATCCGCGAAAACACAGAAAATATGTAAATATATCCTACTAATATTATAAATGTGAATGTTTGTATGTTTGTATGTTTGTGCCTCAATCAGGCAAAAATGGCTGAACGGATTTGGATGAAATTTGGCACACATATAGTCCACATCCTGGAATCAAACATAGGCTACTTTTTATCCCGGTAAAAGGCATGACCTAATGGAGACAGAGGAGGAAGTGGAAACCCAGCGCTTCTGCTGCCTTAGTACTTTAGATTCACAAGTACCAGGAGAACAGAAACATGTCGTAATATTTCCGGGGCTGAAATTGGGATCGTTAAAGATTCACAAGTACGAGGAGAACAGAACGATGTTAGTATTTTTGGGCTCGAATATTTTTTTTTTTTACGTCGATTAGAAATATGTATTTTGAAGATTTTTCCGGGCTAGAATTGTAAACGCTATAGATTCACATGTGACAGGAGACCAGAAACATGTTGAAGAAGTATTTCTTTGGCTGAAATTATGAGCGCTAAAGATTCAGAAGTACCAAGAGACCATAAACATGTCAAATTATTTCCGGCACTGGAATTATAACCGGTTAGAATTCAAAATTACCAGGACACCAGAAACCTGTCGAAGTATTTTCGGAGAAAAGTGTGTGAATCCTAAAGATTCATAAGTACCAGGAAGCCAGCAAGATGTCAAAATATTTCCGCGCTAGATATATGAGCGGAAAGGATTCAAAATTACCAAAACAACAGATTAATGTGATATTTTTTCCCGGGCGTTAAAGATTCATTATGTACCAGGAGACCACAAACATGACGAAGTATTTCTAGGGTTGGAATTTTGAGCAGTTAAGATTCTAAAGCACCAGGTGATCAGATATGTGTAGAAGTATTTTCGGGGCTGGAATAATGAGCGCTACAGATTCACAAGTACCAGGAGAACAGAACGATGGTATTTTTAGGCTTGAATTTTTCTTATTTAACTTTTTAACAGTCAAACAGAAATATGTATGTCGATGTTTTTTCTGGCCTGGAAATGTAAATACCATAGATTCACAAACAACAGGAGACTAGAAACATGTGAAAGTATTTTTTTGCCTGAAATTGTGAGCGCTAAATATTCACAAGTACCAGGAGACCAGAAACATGTTGAAATATTTCCGGCGCTGGAATTGTGACCGGAAAGATTTCAAAAGTACCAGGAGACCAGAAACATGTCGAAGTATTTTCGGGGCTAGGATTGTGCATGCTAAAGATTCATAAGTACCAGGAGGCCATAAACATGTCGAAATATTTCCGCGCTTGAAAAAGGGGGCTGTCGTTCCCAGGCAGGAATTATGAGCGCTAAAGATTCATTATGTACCAGGAGACCAGAAACTAGCGGAAGTATTTTCGTGGCTTGGATTGTGAATGTTAAAGATTCACAAGTACCAGGAAACCAGAAACATGTCGAAGTATTTCCGAAGCTGGCAGCATTTAAAAATACCAAGAGAATCGAAACATATCGAAGTTTGTCTGGGCTGGAGTTATGAGCGCTATAGATTAACAAGTACCAGAATACCAGAAACATGTCGAAGTAGTTCCGGAGCTGAAAGTACGGACAGTAAAGACTCACAAAATATCAGAATATAGAATCATGACGATGAATTTCCGTAGTATCAAAAATTTACTATAACACAAAAAAAATATATAGTTCAGAGTTAAAAATAAATAGTTGTGGCGTTCCTCAGGGAAGCGTACTAGGGCCTCTAATATTTATAATATACATAAATGACCTTTGCAAGAGCCTTAAACATAATTGTACACTATTTGCTGATGACACTACTCTGACAATAAAATCTTCAAATAGGAATGATCTAGAAACTGACACTAACAATGAAATACTACAGGCGATGAAATGGCTAGAATCTAATAACTTACGTGCAAATATTGAAAAAACAAAGTTAGTACAATTTCAAACAAACAATTATTTGGTAAAACCACCTCAAATACACTACAATAATTCAAATTTGGAACCCGTACCTTCAACCGTATTTTTGGGAATAACTATTGACGAAAAATTAAATTGGAAAGAACACGTGAAAAAAGTCTGCACTCGACTCGACAAATTTGTGTTTGCTCTTCGAAAACTGAGACGAATAGCCAGTAAAGAAACAGCCCTCCATGCTTATCATGGCTATGTGGCATCAGTGCTGCGTTACGGCCTCTTAATATGGGGAAATTCAGTAGATGTAAACAAAGCATTCATTGCACAAAAAAAAATGTGTTAGAGCTGTATACGGAGCAGAATATTTAGAGCATTGTAAGCCATTATTTAAAGCACTAAAAATTCTTCCACTTCCTTGCCTATATATTTTTGAAATTTGTATGTTTGTTAAAAGATATCCGCACATGTTCCCATTGTATGAGAGCGTTTCAGAAAGAGTCAAAAGTAGAAGTCCAAATAAATTACTTGCACCTAGCCAGAGACTTCATTTGTATAGCAGGAATTCCAATTGCATGGCAGTCAAAATCTTTAACAATTTACCCCCATTCATAAGAGTGTTGCCTACCAATAAATTCAGGAAAACTATATTTGCCTGGCTTTTAGAAAACTGTTTTTATTCAGTTAATGAATTTTTTAATTATAAATTTTGACATTACATTTTAATAATACTTTGTGTGTGTTTGTTTACCCATTGAATTGTATTTTTTGTTTATTTTTTGTATTTGACATTGTATGATTGCTAAATTTTGACATTCCATTCATAAATAATAAATATTAATAATTGAGCATATTAAACTTGACATTGTATAAAAATTACCTTTTTTCTTAAATACTGATTTATGTTTACATTAATGGGGATATAATTTCTAATTATCATTTTGATGACAAATTATCACTGTCACTGTAACTTACCTATATTGTTGTGGGCTCGAACTGGGCCATTTTGGTATGTCACTTGCATTAATATTTCTACACCGGCAACGGTAGTGTATGTGAAACTGTTTAATTATTAAGAACTTAATGTACCATATACTCAGAAATAAAATATTATCTTATCTTATGCGACAAGGAAGTTGCGCGCCACCTCTAAAGTCTACGCAGACGAAGTCGCGGGCGAAGTGCTAGTATATGTATATACGCGGTAGAATTGAGAACCTCCTCCTTTTTTTGAAGTCGGTTAAAAAACACAATCACACACGATTAATTCCTCCGACCAATTAAACGACATGAAACAGCTAATGGAAATGTTCAAACAAATAATGAATCAAATGGGTATAATAACAAATCTACAAGAATGATGGCATTTTTGTATGGAGCCTGGCCTGATGACCAATAGAGTTCTAACGCATGCCAACTTATTGCTTGGCTATTACTATAACAAAACATTTTATCTCTCTAAAAACCACCGGGTTTGTACAGTCGAAGACAAAAGTTGTCATAATTTTTTTTGACGATTTTTTGTGAAAAATAAATCTATAGCTCATAAGTTTATGCTGGGCCCATGTCCTGCCGGTTTTTGCCAAAAATCATCACTTTGGTAAGAAGATACCTACCCTTTTTTTGTGATGGGAAATCATCAAATGTCGCCGCTCTGGATGCAGCAGAAGGGAGTTGGTAAATACCCTTAGGTGGTTTACAATATTTTGTACCAAAAAAAAAGCTTTTAAAAGTAAACATTTACTATGTTTATCAGTCACAGACATCATAATATTACAAAATGATACAGGTAAAAATAAATCTAGAATCACCTTTTAACGCTAATAATAATAGTGGCTTGCATTCAGACAGAGTTCGATAGTAATTAAAATGTAATCTAAATAAATACTGTACTGTTTAATTACATGACGGATGTTATGATAACAAGTTGGATTAGTATTTGACTTGTGTTTATAAGTAAAGCATAGGTATTAGCCAAAATGGACGTTCAAACAACAGAGTCGAAATTTGTAGTTTTGTAGTCGTTCGTGCTACTTTTGCTTAATGTCATAGAACGAAGAAGACCGCGCGATGCGTAGCTAACGTGTCCACGAACTATTTACCGACAACGGTGACATGTTTTCGAAAACAATGTTCCTGAGTAACCTGAGCGTCAAACTCAATGCACTATATATCCTATATAATATAATAAACTATAACTTATAATAAACTAATAAAAATATTGACTTACGTAATTCATGAATTCAGTTCAACGTTTCATATATTTTGTTAGACTTGTTAGTAAAAATTTAATTCATCATCACCATCTTATCAGCCGAAAGACGTCCACTGTTAGACATAGGCCTCCCCCAAGCGTCGCCACAACGACCGGTCCTGCGCGTCTCGCATCCATCGGCTACCCGCGACTTTCACCAGGTCATCGGTCCACCTTGTGGGAGGCCTTCCAACGTTGCCTCTTCCGGTACGCGGTCGCCACTCCAGAACTTTTCGGCCCCATCGACCATCTGTTCTGCGAGCAATGTGCCTTGCCCACTGCCACTTTAGTAAAGTTTAATTATTCTTGTTTACTAGTCTTGTTTGTAAGACTCGTTTTAAAACGTGAAAGTATTTGTTATATTCCCAGTGGTGTGTGGAGTTTAATAAAGTCAAAGGCAACACGTTTATTTCAATGAGGCCATAAGAAAGCACTTTTGAATGTCAGCATTATATATATGATGTATATATGGTTCTTATTGGACATCTGTACCGGCCTACTTCACTCTTTACCCCCAGTTTAAGATAGTTGCAGGTCTGATATCTCTTTAACCCGGCATTTCACAGCCTTCTGCTCATAATGAAAATTGGTGCTTATGATATGAGCTTTCATTTGATGTGTATATGGTTTAATGTCAATAATTTCCAAAAATTCAACCAGCTCAAACTAGTATTAGGCAATCCCAATGGCTTGTCACAACACTTCTATGAAGTTAAACTTTTTCTCGAAAAAAGTGATGTGGATGTTTTGCTGGTAACAGAAACACATTTTACAAGTAAATCATACTTTAATATACCAAAATACAAACTATACCACACAATGCACCCAGATGGCAACAGCTCACGGCAGCTCAGCTGTACTAATCAAAGAAAAAATATGACATTACGCTGTCGCTCCTTACTGCACAGAGAAAATACAATCTACCAATATAGTAATGGAAGACCCTAAAAGCGAAATAGCATTGTCTGCGATATACCCCCACCACAACAACAATCCACCCAAACACAACATGAAAGCCGAGGAATATCATGCTTTTTTCAAAACCCTAGGGCATCGGTTTATAGCTGGCGTTGATTACAACGCAAAGCCTACTGAGTGGGGGTCACAGCTAACTACTCCCAAAGGACGTCAACTACTGAAAGCTATCAGGACTCCTAGACTAACTGTCACTTCAACGGGGGAACCAACATACTGGCCCACTGATGTCAGTAAAAAACCTGATCTTATGGACTTTTTTATTTGCAAAGGACTACCTCAATCATCAATAAAGTGTAGCTCTTGCTTTGAAATGTCCTCAGATCACTCGCCAGTAATTGCACTAGTAAGCTGTAACGTCACAGATGTCGCTAAAACATGTAAGCTACATACGAAAAAAACAAACTGGTCATTGTTCCGAGACCTTGTTGAGCAATCCCTTGACTGCCAGATACCTCTCAAGACAGATGAGAATATCATTCAGGCGGTAGAGTCAGGCTATACAGGAAGCAGCATGGGTTGCAACTCTATTCCAAATATATCTTGAAACTGGAAACTTCTAAGAGAAAAGCACGAAAACTATGATATGAGACAAAATATCCTGCACATAAAACCATATTTAACAGCATAGCAAAGAAATTAAAAAGACGCTAAAGAAGAACACAAATATAGAAATGGAAAACTACCTCAGAAACCTTGACGCAACCCAAGCCACCATTTACTCTCTCTGGAAAGCCACGGCAAAACTTAAGAAGCCAATAACACATCGACCTCCTATTATGAAGCTAGATGGTAGAGGTACATGGGCAAAAGCGACAAAGATAAGGCAAATGAATTCGCGCAACATCTATCTGAAGGTTTTACCTCAAAAACTGGCCATGGATCTAGCAAAACCAGCTTAATCAAATCTTTACTTGATCAACCACATCAACTGGACAAACCCATAACAAAATTCACAAAACAAGAAGTACTGATAGCCATCAGAAAAATCAACATTCATAAGGTACCGGAGTATGATTTGATTACGACTAAGACCCTGCGAGAGCTACCTGACGTCGGTATTGGATTCCTTACCTATCTTTACAACGCATGCCTCTGGAAAAACTTTGTTCCGCCACAATGGAAGGTCGTAGAAATCGTTATTATTCCTAAACCTGCCAAAGACCCTACTGATGTCAAATCTTACCGTCCGATCAGTCTGGTTACAGTTCCATCTAAGGTCAAATACTAATACTCAAACGTCTTGCACCGGAAATTGCAGCTAAAAGCTTATCCCAGATCACCAGTTTGGTTTCAGACAATCCCATGGTACAATAGAGCAAGTGCATAGGCTAGTAGAAAAGATAAATCACACATTCGAAAGTTAACTGCTCTGCTCCGCCGCCTTCTTAGACATTTCACAGGCCTTCGACTGTGTTTGGCATGATGGACTGTTGTACAAAATCCGCAAAAACTTACCCATTAATTTCTAATTAAGTCATATCTTAGTGGCAGACACTTTTATGTTAAAAACAGCGACAATGATACAAAGCTGCACGAAATAAGAGCAGGTGTCCCACAGGGCAGTGTGATGGGCCCAATGCTCTACCTTATATATACTTCAGACTTACCAAATAGACAAGACACAATGACAGGAACATTTGCTGATGACACAGCGGTTCTTGCCATTGATGAAAGCGCGGTTGGAGCATCGGCAAAATTACAACGAAACGTGAATGATATCTCGGACTGGCTGAGAGACTGGCGTATAAATGCAAATGAAACGAAATCAGTCCAAATAACATTCTCTATAAGAAGAGAAACATGCCCAGAAGTCGAACTTAATAAAAATAAAGATACCTCAGGCAGATGAGGTTCGATACTTGGGAGTCTATTCAGACAGATGACTTACCTGGAAGACACACATAACCACTAAGAGAAAGGAGCTTGACTTACAACTAAGAAAGCTATATTAGCTCTTGAGAAGAAAATCCCAAGTTATGCTGGAAAACAAACTCCTTCTATACAAGTGTATACTCAAACCAGTCTGGACTTATGCTTTGCAACTATGGGGCACTGCATCCAAATCAAACATTGAGATCCTACAACGTTTCCAGTCAACAACCCTACGTATGATAACAGGAGCACCATGGTATTTAACAAATAATCACCTACACCGTGATCTAAACATCAAGACTGTAAAAGAAGAAATAAAGGATTTTTTACAATCCGATTGCAAAGAAAGAAAGAAAGAAGTTTTATTTGCTCAAACATGTGTTTACATACAAAACCAAAATAATACATGCATGCAAGATCTTAAATAAGTGTGGCTCACGACATGTTTGCCATTTCTCATGGCGTGCAAATATCCTGGGGGAATATTTTTTTTATTAATTCATTGATTTTTAAATATTACGCTTATACATCAATTAATATTAGTTAAAAAAAATATTATATTCAATCATTTACATTATCCAATTATTCATTATATATTTTCCTAGTCAAAAGAATAGGAAACCATCCAAACCAATTGGCAAGAAGTTTAATGGAAGAACAACCAAATCACACATTTAAAAGACTTAAGAGACATGCTTCTCAGGATCTTCTCTAAACAAAATATAAAAAAGCCGTACTGTACCATGCACGCCATATTTTCAAACACATAAAATCCAGCTAAATGTCGACAAGACAGCTTGCCGGACGAAAAGGAGATTAAAAAAACGAACGATCAGATTTGAATAATTTAAAGTTTAATTTACATGTATATAATCAACCTTAATTATCAAACCATAATCATGATACCAAAATCACCACTATTCCATTCCGCGAATGCGTTAACTTAGGTTGAACTCATTCCGCGGAATATTGAATTTTAGCTCTTTTCGCAATGTTTATCGCTCTACCTCATGAATTTTATTCACGGCCTTTAAAAAGGCCACTTTAGCAAAATCAGAAAGCAAATCACGTTACCCGTCACTGTCAAAGTTTCCTAATCAACCTTGAACCTAATGCGTTAGCGATAAAGATGAAAATTAAATTTGACAGATTGTTGTGTGATTAATATTATGATTATAATAGGAATCTCTTAAAGTGGCCTTTTTAGCTCCCCTGGTTCTCCTTTCATGTTTAATAAGAAGTTCGTTTTTCAATTGTTTTAGGAATAAGTGACGCGCGAGCCTTTCACTACAACTTGGACAAGGTGACCATAGACAACCTCATGACATGTATAACACTACAGATCGAGCTCGCAAAGTATCTGTCATCCTGTGAAGCGAGCGGGAGGCTCACAGAGAGAGTGCTCAACGAGGTGATACCCGTACAAGGTCGGAAAGAGACTGAGAGTACGGATGTAAGGCCTCTGACGCTGTTTGGGTCTAATACGGATAGGATTAGACTTGTAGCTGTTGTGTTGGCTAGTGGGCCCACTATTGAAGTAGGGTTCGAACTGGCTATCAAGTAAGTACTTATTACGAGTATTTATTAGAGCCAAACTATTTATTGGGTGGATCACCGCCGTGTCCTCGTAGCGGCTATCGGTATCAGCGATCTCTCGTGTTCGGCCCTGGTTTAATCCATGGACCGGAGCGAGGGTCCATGGGAAGCGGACACCTCCTGCGAAGCAGTAATGCTAGCGAAAGGTAAAGTTTTCCTCACGCGTCCTGGGAAGAGCCAGGGTGCATGAGGGATCATGCACCCTGGCTCTTCCCAGGACGCGTGAGGAAAACTGTACCAGTTGCTGCAGCAGAAGACGCCCCGGGCGTCGGGAGTCATAGGGCGATTCCCGGTCACCTACTGCGCGGGAATGCGGACGGCTCACGTTGGGTGGCTCGCCGTTCGTTCAAGACCAAGCCCGGGTCGACGGCGAGTCGTGTTCCACGAGTGCTTCAAATAGATGTCGGCTTATGACGGAGCTCGCTAGGGCCAGTCCCTGCCTGGGTACAGGAATAGTTCGGAAGAGTTACCGCGGCCCTGGAACGCAAAGGCCAGTTTGAGGAACTCGGGTGGAGTTGAGTCAGTGAGAGCTGAAAAAGTCATTTGAATTCCCATCCAAAACAAAACGACCCAAACCATATTTTATAATATTGAGAATATGGTTCTTTAAGGTCTTAAGTTCATCTAAATTTACATTTTGTTTCATTCCAGGATCATAACTGAACGTAAGCTGGACTCGATGAATATCTACATCCACGTGGCAAGGTTTTTGGTGCACTCCGACAGGTTCATGGAAGTCAAGACATTGGCCAAATGCATACGAGCGTCTAAAGAAACTGCAGCTAGGTAATAATACTAATGATTTTGAGTTTTCTTTCTACGTATCTAGTACTTTTTAAGAATTCTCCTGGAAAACCTTTTCTGGTAAATATAGAAAATGTAAGATTGCAAGACAAACAAGACCTTGAAGAAAATGTCGGAACGAACTAGACAGATTTCGCCAAAACTCGAAACTACCCCGTTTTTATTTTACTCTCAGTACACCCATGGGTTTTCTGGTAGATATGGCAGTCAGCGATATCGCGAGATCGCCATTGTACCCATAGAATTAAGTTAGTTCAAAAGAGTTGTGTAACCACTTTTGGTTGGCAATAAGTATATCCTATCTATCATTCCAGTCTAATGAGTGATCAAGTATTGGAGTCGGGAGTAAGCGCAGTGGTGGCTCGCTGCGAGTCTCGGGGACAACTGTACGACGAGCAAGCGGAGATCCTTATTGCAGACATACACAGCGTCACTATAAAGGTTAGATGTCAATGTGGACTATGTCCCTTTACTGATAGTGGCAAGTAGTTCACTAGAATGTTTACAAACTGAGCAACCGCTTTTAATGTTTATATATTTAAAAGTTAATGTAGGGACACATGACAAACAGACAAGAAGGAACAGAAAAAGAAGAATAAGAATAAAGGGGTTCAAACTTTCTTGTATGAGGAGCTGGTATAGCCTGGGCGCCGCCATTTTGATATTTTTTCAAAGTTGCGGCGCACGATCTAACATGAATATTATACTTTAACAAACAAAAAATGTTAGCAACATGGTGCCCTAAAATGTCATGTTGCCGAGATTAATAAGTATTAAAAATGATAAAAATAGCGAAAAAAAATCAGCTGTTCAGTACATTTTGTCGAGTTATGCGCACAGAAATTTATGCTAGTCGATTTCAGTGTTGGTCTCATTATAAAAGTTGTTCATATTGATGAGTACACCCATTTCAGGTATTGCGTTTATTCTGTAACATCTTGTATACTCATTCAGAACTAACTATGTATAACTTTTCCAGATATCCTGTTACCTAGTATGTCACAACGTCAGTAGTGCCTACATCCTCGCCGCGCGCAACGACCGAACAAACGACCTGCGGCGAGTGTTGCAGGAAGCCGAGCGACTCGGCAACGACCAAGTCAGGAACGCCTGCCTCAAACGACTCACCTCCAAAAATGTTCTATAAGGAGGAATTATTACTAAACAATTGCGCGTCATGATACTCTAAAGCCTGTTCAAAATCAAGCGGTATTTGATAACCAGAGCGGTAATTAAGGTTGAGTGGGTAAGCGGTAATCTTACTGAGAGCTTAGCACGAATATTTTTGATGTATAGTAATGTAATGTAAAATTTTACCATAACTACAATACTCGTGTCGCACATAATATTAATTTGAATGAGATACTATATTCATATTTTTGAAACTTACTTGCGACACTATACAGGGTAATTTTTTTAAATTATGCCTTCGTGGCCAAATCCGAAACTATGAGGAATGTCGAAAAACACTGAGAGGAGTCTCGAGTCCGATTTTGATGAAAAGTAAAATTGCATCACTGGTTTTTTTTTTAATCGTTTTTCCTACCCAGGAATCGAACCGGTTGATTTTCTCTCACTTCTGCCTAGCCTTTTGCCTAACTATATTGGGGTCGGCTTCCAGTCAATTCGGATTCAGCTGAAAACCAGTATTGTACGTGGCGCGGCTGCCTACCAGACCTCCACAACCCATTAACTGGGTAACACGGTACTTCTTGGCAAGACGAGTCAGATTTACTGGCTGACAATCCGTACCGACTGCCAAAGATCTACAACTGACTGTCTTTAAACGGTCACCCATCCACAGACCAACCTTGGCAAGCGTTGCTTAACCTTCAAGATCAACCCGATGCGACCCGGCTGTTATTATTAAGCCACGAGCGCCACCGGTTGATTATGAAAAAGAAAATCTTCCTGTATTATTATACCATCCGAAAGTGTAGCTAATATGGATCAAATTCTGGGAAGTAATAACACTTGCCACAAACTAAAGGAAAGGCATACTTTAAAAAATCAGCCTGTATAACGCCGCCATAGCGAAACTTGTTTCGCCAAGCAATCGAAAGGGCACCGTCGACCCGGGGCGATGCTGGTTCGCCCGTTTCGCTCTAGCCGCGGAAGAAATCTAAAGCGAACCTTATTTCTACCGCTCTATGTAGCGAATATCGTGTAAGTTGAACTGTCTTTTCAATGACATATGATTTATCTTGCATTGATTGATGAGTGATTTTAAACAGCAACAAAAATAATGGACGTAAGGATAAATGGGGTCAAATTGGGGAAAGGGCATTTTTAACGAATAAAAGAAAAGTAGGAAGTGAGGAACACTTTCCCGATTATTCCTCATTTGCCCTTCCATCCGTCATCACCTACGATTTTAGTCCTTTGTAATGTGGAAAGAATTGGAATGTAAATAGAATAATTTGGTGCTTGTATCTATAAGAAGCCATGTATAATGCAGCATACGGGAATTAATTAAATAGGCCTAAGGTCTTAATGTAATATGGCAAAAAATGATGAATATAAATTTAACAGCTGAACTAGATTATATTTATGAGTCTTAACATTTCAAACATGGCTCCTGAATATGTATGAAAAAACGCTTCAGCTCTTTTTTGAAAACTCATATTGGCGATTACTCAGATTTGACTAGGTCCAAAAATGTCTTAGCATTTTCAAACATGATCCTATGACAATTATTCTACCCTCCCAAACCTAAAGTGCAGTAATGCAAAAACAAGAATATTTATATCCTCCCGTCACAATCATTGCATCAAAGGTATTGAAATGTCTCTTTTGGATATACTTTTATGGATTTTAACTTTTAGTGCTTTTTCTAATACTGCACTTGAGGTGTAGGAGGGCAGAATTTGATAAAAATGTATTGATAAAAATGAATCATTTGTTTTCTAAAATGATAACCCACATTTATAATCATAACCAGTATTATTTCTGATGGGATGTTTGTTAAATTACATAAATTAAAGATTGATTAACTCATTTAAATAATAAAAAATTAATATATTTTGATATAAAGTGATATGACTATAAATAACTATCATATTTTTTAAATTCAGATATTATTTCGATTGTATTAATTAAAAGATGTATTGGTCTCATAATGTGATATCATTGTAATTGTTAATTCATAATATTCAACTCATTATTCTATATTTAATAAAGTTTTTATGATCAGACTGCATTTTCAATATTATTCCCAGTCTATTTATGGGATTTACATATTGTAGTGTATGTATATACTTATGATTGCTTTCGAGCGCGTACGTCACAACGTACAGTCAGTCAACGGTCATTCAGTGTTCAACCGTTAGTCAGGCAGCACGTGGTGGTGCGTAGGCGAGCCAAATACCTACTATTAGTGATACGATGCGTGGACACTACATATGGCGACGAGGACAAAAAATAATTAAAACTGTAAGTAAAGTGACTTTATAAAAAAAAAAAAAGAGAAAATGTGACTGGCGAAGTGGCAAGATAATTTACTTAGGTACATGAATGTTACTTATTCAAACTAAGAAAACATGCGACATTTTCATTTACATTTCTCAGCTATTATAATTACCTTTACCCAAAATATGGTTTAAACCATTAGTTTACTTTAATTAACAAATAGATACCCATTATGATTCAAAATTATAAAACTTTACACCTACTTAACAGTGGTGACTATTGCTTAACTTACGAAAAAGTCATTACATTGGAATGTTCAGCTACACTGATAACATTTTAAGGAATGTTCTTCGTTGTTTAGTAACTCGCACTAAAGTAATAATGGACTATAGAATAATCATAATTGTATTGAAGAACAAATGTTAAACTGTGTTTGTTTATTTACACCTACGTAAGTTATAAATTACGACAAACATTAATATAATATCGGTTTTACCCTACCCAGTGATCTTGTAATTATTATAATATTCATAGGTATTGCTAAATTGTTGAAGTACCTACATGTGCCATAATGAACAAAGTGATTAGTGGATATTTCAATAATTCTGAAAAATAAACACCACCACATCTTAAAAAACGTGGTCAGAGACGTGGAGTATTTTTAATGATTTTCTTATTTTGAACCCTAATATTATGCTTGGCCTTATCGGAAGATAAGGCTGCAGTATTATTTAAGTACTGTGGTATTTATTGGTGGTTATTTAGGACAAGTTCAAAAACAATTATTGACCGTCTGGACGTTACCTAATTAAATGGATATACCCCAGTAACTTACTTATATTCCATGTAAACTGGCGTAGTACCTGGTCATTTAATCGACAAATAAATAATAAAGTTATTTTCAAGTTTTATAACAGTATAATGATATAATAATACTGATTTATTATGACGTTGGAGCAGCATTGCTGGTCATTAAATTGACACCGTTTGACTATGTTCAGAGGATCCTCAACAGCATTATTGGTCATCAAATTGACGCATTATAAAAAGGAAGCAGAATTTTGTGATAAAAAATTGATATTGAAAAAACAACAAACTAGTTGGTTCACGATATAACACTAACATGTCCCAACTCACATTGGAGAAGTTCGACTGCGAAGGAGAACGTTCTTCGGTTGGAGTCAGATGGGAGCGTGGGAAACGAACACTATCTATTTCGATGCTTCTGGTATTGACAAGATCGAAAAGAAAAAGGCAACGACCTGGGAGTCTAACTAGGGACCTCATGCTTAGATATTTGATTTGTACTACATGATTAGTTCTAAAATAATAAATCAAAGAGCGCATAAATTTAATTACAGTAGAACATACCTACTGGTCATTAAATTGACAAGTCATCATCGAATGACAGTAATTGCAGTAGAACATACCTACTGGTCATTAAATTGACAAGTCATAATTGGATGACAGTAATTGCAGTAGAATATACCTACTGGTCATTAAATTGACAAGTCATCATTGAATGACAGTAATTGCAGTAGAACATACCTACTGGTCATTAAATTGACAAGTCATCATTGAATGACAGTAATAACAGTAGAATACACCTACTGGTCATTAAATTGACAAGTCATCATTGAATGACAGTAATTACAGTAGAACATACCTACTGGTCATTAAATTGACAAGTCATCATTGAATGACAGTAATAGCAGTAGAACATACCTACTGGTCATTAAATTGACAAGACATCATTGAATGACAGTAATTGCAGTAGAATATACCTACTGGTCATTAAATTGACAAGTCATCATTGAATGACAGTAATAACAGTAGAATACACCTACTGGTCATTAAATTGACAAGTCATCATTGAATGACAGTAATAACAGTAGAATACACCTACTGGTCATTAAATTGACAAGTCATCATTGAATGACAGTAATTACAGCAGAATATACCTTCTGGTCATTAAATTGACAGTTAGTTATCAAAGACAAAATAGGTCAGCAGTGCCTAGTGGTACTTTTTATGTACATACTGGTCATTAAATTGACAAATTTGATTGTGAGGGGGAACCTTCATCAGTAGGAACGAGATAAAAACGCTGGACGTAGGAACTCTTGATCTACCTGGAAGCTGTTGGCATCAAGGGTAGTGACAAGTAACGGGCTTTGCTGCTACATTTTGTGGACTAGAATTGCTAAAAATGTCTATACTAATATTGTAGAGCTGAGGAGTTTGTTTGTTTGGTTGAACGCGTTAATCTCGGGAACTGCTGGTTCGAGTTGAAGGACTATTTTAGTGTTGGACGGCCTATTTATCGGGGAAGACTATAGGATCTAACATCATGCTACGACCAATAGTAGCAAAGCATTAATGGATAATGTGACGAAGACGAGGTTGCTCGGATCAGCTAGTTTAATAATATACCAGATACAAATATCACCTGCTGATGGAGTGGATGTCTTTGAAGTGGCTATCACCAAACTCCACGCATACTTTACACCTAAACAAATTGAGAATAAAGAACGTCACTCTTTTTGATTGATCAAACAAGGGGCAAATGAAAAGTTTCAAAAATTTCTTAGTACGGCTTAGACAATAAGCAGACAGATTTCAGTTCAAACAGAGTCGAAAGACATACAATATGTGTTCAAAATCGACGATGACAGTTTACTAGATTGTCGTATGGGTAGAATGAAGGTTAAAAAAAAAAAATGTTAGTAGACTCTGCGTGTAGGTAAATCCAACTTTAATCACACACAATACTTGGGAAAATATGAAACAAAACAAGTTTTTGTTTGTTCTTAAAGTGAGAAAACCCAAGGGGTTCTTCCTAATGGTCTTGTTAGGTCAAGACCTAACAGGACCATTTGACGCAAATATAAAAGTAGCAGATAGATCCGAAAATGCAACTTATTACTTTTTTTGCATCTCTGATGGAACTAGAGATCTACTTGGGAAAGAAATTGCCATGGCTATAGTTATAATAATAATAATAATTCTTTATTTTCGGACAACAATGATCCAGCGTGTTAGTAAACAATATTATAACTTATTACTAGTGTTAGTAGCTAAAATACAACAGAGAAGAAGACAGAACAGAATAAATATTATTGTGAAAAGGACAACCCCAATCTAATGGTTAGTGATAGTCCTTCTCACAAAACTTTTAATTATCGAAGAGTCGATACTCTCCGCCACAGTTTTTAGTATACTGTTGCCACTCGCCCGCAACCTTGACAACAGCGACGCGGTTTTTTTGCGAATGACGGCGTGGAAGCCATCGGTTCGGTTTTGCGCAAACATACAAGAAGCGCTGCACCGTCGTGGCAGTCCCAACAGCATCCTAAAAATGTTATTATACTGGACGCGTAGGTCATCCAGCGATCTTTTGGTATAGTTGACCCAAAGATTCCCCGTGTAGAACCCCTGGCAATATGCTTTAAAAAGTGTTACTTTTACTTGATAAAAGTAACACTTTGATAATGGGTGTACTTAAAATCGGATTACAAATTGACCAAATGGAAACTAAGACAGTTTCCGAAATCCAATGATGTTTTAGTGGAAGTGCCAATCGATGAGAAAGTACAACCAGCTTCTCAATCATTAAGAAGGATAATAGGAAGAAAAGTTGAAAAAAAATATAAAAGAACGGTTACCAGTAACTAATCTTAAGACTATAATGTACCTACCATATTCTGACAAATACACCATTATGGTTGGAGAAATATTCAAGGAGCGTAATTCCCTGCCAGAGTCTGTGTTTCCTGATAGTTGCAAACTGGGAATCTTTAAGTCGGGAGTGATTGGGTTGCTTCTGGGCAAGCGTGCTCCATCTTCAACCACGTCATCGCTTGCCACCAGGTGAGATATTGTTGCCTATAAATATAAAAAAGCGAGTACTTAAAGAGATTCCCGTAGGTGGTAATAGTTTGAACATTTTATTCAGTACGAACTTAAAGAATGAGATATTGCATGGCAAGGTTGCCATAAGGTCATGTTCCAACTTAGACGTGTTTAGTGAAAATTGGATTTAAGCTTTTATATTAACGTGTCGGTGACAGTTTTCTTACATAACAAGTTATTAAATTCAGTTCGTAAATTCGATAGTAAACGATTATAAACCGTAACTTGATATTAATGACACTGATTAAAGCTGTAGGGATACAGAGAATTCTGAGCTATTACAATTTCTGAATAGATTTTTCACTACCGGGTTGCTTACTGTAGATGTAAGTTAATATAAGTAAGATTTAAAATAATATTGATTGATTCAAACTGTTCGGTGCAGTTATGACCATGATGCTCGTAGATTGACGTAGAGTAATTCATGAACGTAGCCCCTTCACATGAACGTAGGCACAAACATTGACAGGCCTAGGTTCTCTTCTCTTCGTAAACTCTGATGTGCATAACTTACCGGTTGGTATGTTTTAAAATCTCATTGTCGGGAAGATGCCCAAGGCCAAGTATATGAATAATTGACGTTGTGAAGTTATGAAATAGATGACGAGTAAGCATCAAATTATTTTGTGTGAACAGGTTCTTAGTTCTACGGGTCGGCGGGCTACCAGGATATCGTAGCAGTATCACAGAGTGATATAGACGAGGAAGTCTGTACCGGGGTGTCGTTGCTATTGGTGGTACAAATTAGAGTTTACTCGGTATTCTTCCCATGGGGAAGTGCGAGTATAGGAATTGTGTTTTGCTGAGCTATGAGATAAATGTTGACTGTGAATAAGATACGTAGTCTTTGACATTCTTTGTTAAAATCAATGTGAGTTTTATGACTTCATTGGTGCTTGGACTTGGTAATCACGAATACTAGTGAATCACGAATCAATCCTAAAGGATTGATTACAGCCAGTTTAGAACTGTCGAATGGCTAAAACACTGAACGAAAAGTCAGTTAACTGAAGATTTGGAATAGCTATGTGTGTAAAAAAAAAAAAAAATTAAGACAATTGCCGTAGAGATTAACGATACCAAATTTCTTGGGGGATATTGAAGTATATAATGATGAAACAGGACAAATGATGAAAAAGAAATGTCGTACATTTATAGAAATTGAAGGTCAGTGGAAAGTTTTTAATGATAAAAAAAAACCAAGGAATTGAATCAAAAAGATACATCTGCTTCATAAATAAGATTGATTAATTATGACTAAATTAAAAAGAGAAAAGGGAAGAAAGATAGAGATAATAATAATATCAAGGCATATAACATTGAATACAATAAAGAAAATCAAAACAATTATCTCACATGTGATCATTGAAAAAAATATAATTGGTATATAATTACAATATAGTATAATCGGGTCGTTAACCGAAAAAAAATAATAATAAAGGAGTAAAATACCTCTAGTGTCATGTACAGTGTTTGGAAGGAAATAAATACTTAGTAATAAATACATACATATATTTTTTATAAGTACCTAGATCCATAAAAACTTACTACAGGAAGTATTTATACACAAAAAAAAAGGAAGGGATGTAGTGTATGTATATACTTATGATTGCTTTCGAGCGCGTACGTCACAACGTACAGTCAGTCAACGGTCAGTCAGTGTTCAACCGTCAGTCAGGCAGCACGTGGTGGTGCGTAGGCGAGCCAAATACCTACTATTAGTGATACGATGCGTGGACACTACACATATTTTTTCAATAAAATAGCTAATGATATTTTCATTACTCTCCCAACAACAAAATAACACCAAAACACTGCGGATAAAACTTTATTTGGAGAATAACATAAAGTATGAATTATATAAAAATCAGGTGCATTGGACAGATGGTCAATGACTGCGACTGCATCACTAGCAACTGCAGGAAAGACTCCAACTCTTCAGATCTCACAGAGAGAAGAGCACACTTCAATGGACCTCATCCTACCAGCTAGGACCTCACGGTGGTGTATTCAATAGCAAAGTTCACATTTTGTTCATAACACTTTATTGCGCACTTATTTTCAGTCTTGACACATTATCTGCTTCAAAGCATGATTACTGTGTAGCCATTGCTTTTTTCTTCGGCTTTTTCAAACGTTTTAATCCATTTACGCTTGTTTTCAGTAAATTGGAATATGCAGTACTGAATTTCTCCACATCTCTTTGCTCTACAACTGTTGAAATTTTTTTACTCTTTGATTGAGCCCGCACCAAACACTTGTATTCTGGATTTTTCACTACTGGCTTTCCATCACGAGGTGCCGGTTTAGTACGGCCATCATCTGAGACAGGAATAAAACATGGTTTAGAACTGTATTACAAGCAATACTAAATTAATCTGATCTTGATTAAACTTACATCTTTTCATGGTCATAGTAACTGATCCTGCAGTACGGGCCTTTTGAAACAATTTTGTCAGCTCCACAAGAAACTGAAAACAAAAAATTGCTTTACAAATAGTAGGAATATGTGAGAAAATTTTCAGATGTAGTGAACGATTCTTACCTCATCATTACTCAATAAAACCATATTTTTAGTTAATTTTAACGTTACGTTTATTACTTTTATAATTACTGTGTACTATAATCTTTGATACAAGTTGCACATTTTACGAATAAATTATTTGAACCATTCTATCTACCATTCGCACTTTCGCAAAATCACAGCAAAATACCACTACGGTACGGGACACGTTGACAAGACAGATATGACATTTCAGTTCAATGTTGCCAACTTGCCATTTTGAAGACATTTTTTTCATCATTGCCAGGCTTTACATAACTCGACTATTACAGACTTTAGCTAAGACCAGAAAACATGGGATTATGCAGCAAGCCTGCAGAGTAAGGTACAGCGATTTGAAAATTATCACAATTTTCCTAGGATAGAATCATTTGTCGCCAATAAAGGCTCAAAAATGTAACTGTTTCGGTAATCTGTTTTCGTGTAACTGTATAGGGAGCGTGCAGAAACTATAGGTGGCAGCACAAAAATGTCACTGTCAAATATGTTTCAAGTATAAAGTTTGAAACAGCTACGCTAGATGGCACAGTCTTCTTCGCGCACGTTCCCCTAAACTGAGCATGCAGGAACCACAGGTGTCAGAACACAGAAGCGTCAATGCCAAGTATTCTGACCCTTAAAACTTCGAATATGCGACACTAGATGGCATAGTCAACGCTGTGCACGGTCCCTATAATGTTGACCCCGTGGTAGAGCTTTCGCGCTACTATGAACCCTGAGCTTTTGGTACCGTATATTTTACTTGATCGCAATGTTTTGTTATGCTGAAGGTTGCCTAAGATGAGGAGCCAAGCTAAAAGAGATACCATTATGCAGTAGCTACCCCACGGATCCTATCTCCCAGAGATTTTTGTTTCTCACCTCCGGCTTGCCTTCCGGCGACATCACTGAAATGGAAGAGTTCTAACGTCTCTTGATTTTTTTTGGCTGGAATGAGTGGAGTTTCGCAGGAGCAAACGTGCTCGGCTCGGGTGTTTCGAAATAAGGATGTATTATCCAGTAAGACGCTGGTAGGTATCTTGACCGTACTTCCGGAATTGTCACGATAGCCGTCGTTTATTTTATCTATCCAATCCTCAAGCACCTCAGTGTGTTGCCCCCTTGGCACTACATCACTCTGTGCGTTTTGAAGGAGGGGGCAAGTCACCCCTTGCCATTTTTGACCCCCGACCGAAGGCCGACTGATATAAGTTTGACCTCTGTAAATCGGTGCAGCCGATTGAAGATCATCAGTTCTTTTTTTGTTGATGAAGGGATTTGAGTAACTTCTCTATAGGTTTCATCGAATCGAAATTTAGTATTCTGTTACTTCAATTATATTGCAAAACATGGTAATCTTGACAGCATGACCTGCGGTCTGCAGAACACCCAACTCCTCACTTAGTTACAGCAGACGTTTCGTGTTTGGGCTCACTAAAATGGTCTCAAATGAATTGGTTATAAAATAATGATACGGGTTTGATGATAATGGTCCTTTCACTCGTTCAATCAATGCGATATCCTAATATATAAAACTAGGTGACCCGCGCAACTTCGTCTGCTCCGCTCCTATTGGTCTAAGCGTGATGATATATAGCCTATAGCCTTCCTCGATAAATGGGCTATCTAACACTGAAAGAATTTTTCAAATCCGACCAGTTCCTCAGATTAGCGCGTTCAAGCAAACAAACAAACAAACTCTTCAGCTTTATATATTAAGTATAGATATAGGTAGATTCTTCCGTTACTGACCATAGAGTATGTCTATGGTTACTGACTTTTGTTATAAGATGTAATGCCGTTTAGGTGAGTGTAGATCGCAGGATCGTAGGGTTTCTAGTAGTACCTAATGCTACGGCCACACTACCGTAATATAGCAATAATTTTGGCCATAATTGGTGTTGTTTCAGGTGATTTTGTTTCAATTATGGCCATAATTATAGCCATATTACGGTAGTGTAGTCGTAGCATGATAGATAAATAAAGTAGGTACCTACCTATAGAAAACATGAAATAAAAATTAAATTTAAAAACCCCCGACAGAAACTCTATTTTTTGATAGCCTAATATTTTAACAAATTTGGTCAGTCAGGGCCCAGGGCCCAGGGGCCATGAAAAATTGGGATTGGAGACGCGTTAGCGCAAGCGTCTCCGCGTAATCTGACGACGGCATCGTAAGCAGTATGTGCGCTTCTTTTAAAGATATTTTTTTCTTGATTAAATTTACGATGATTTCAGTTTAACAATGGTAAATCTACAGCATGTATGATGACAACGAATTTGAGGTTATGCTTCGCTCAACCATGTAAGCTAAAAAGTGGTTGTAAGACTGACAAATTCTGGGCCTGGATAGCTGCCGCATAATTCTAAGTTCACGTTCATAAGTCTTTATAAACTTGAACTTTTAAAATCATTTTGCTAGTGCCGCCCTATTGCTGAACGTAGACAGGTTCAGCAATAGGGCGGTACTAGTACATCACGCAGATGACCCCTTACCTGCAGTGCACCGTCGCCGTCGGGAACCTACATATCTGAGCGACCGGCACATTCGCTATTTAGATCCGAATGCAAATGGTAGCTTTCATCGAAAGAAGATTACTTGTGGGGTTAGCACGGGTCGGTCATATGTGCTTATAATCCGGTACCATGTTTAGAGTAGGTATTGAGATCTATTTATAAGTTTACAGTGTAGAAATGTCATAACTAACATAAATGCCCTCTATGCAGAGCATGCATGGAGCAGGAGGAAATGGTATCGCACGTACTCCTTGACTGTACAGGCGTTACCGAAATACGGAGTCAAACAATAGGGTCATAGAACTCGCTTACAGATGTTTTGAACACACCGGGAAAACTGATCTGTTTCTGGAGGGAGGTTGGCTGGTTGGAGTAACGGCCGCCATGGCTCACGCACAATGATCCAACATCAGGACTTAGTGCGGAAACGAAATCCTAATAGATAGATAGGTAGATGTTATAACTTTAGGATATTTTAATTAACACATGACATAATATTATTGATACTAGACAGAACACCTTGGTAAAACAAATTGGTATGGAGATGTTTTGTTGCCTCTTTTTATCTCCGCAGATAAAAAGAGGCAACAAAACATTTCCATTGGAATACAAATATTTAACTGTTACATAATATGCATGAGCTTTAGAGGTCAACAGACTACTTTTACAGGGTGTGAAAATTTTCCCCTATAACCTACATAACAAAAATTGCAACAAAACAGCCATATTTCGTAATCGTATCGTATCGTAAACATCCAGCGCGAGACGTAGACGACACTTTTGACACTGCACCCGACACAAATTATTGAAACTAATCTACCTAGTAGTACCTATTATTGCGGCTGATTGCGGCGCCCGAATATTGTAGTCTTTGGGCGCGCGGCCTCGACAGTCAACGCGACGGCACTCTGTCCTTCATTCTAAACTTCGCGTAACAACCGGAATAACGCGTTTATTTACGTTGATTTTCTCCTCCAAAATGTCCAATCACGGTAAGAAAATAGTTTTTACATATTTTTATTACTTACAATTTTGTTAATCGTTTACACTTCATATCTGCGTTGATTTTATGTGACATTCGTTACTCGTTGGAGATGTTCTTTTGGTTAAATTAATATCAATGTCATAGATTGATATTAATTTAACCAAAAGAACGACCGATCAAGATCATAACAGTTCCAAAAGTCAAAGTTATTTGCGGAATCGCCATTACAATACAACCGAGTCGGTTATCGTGGCCCTGGCTGGGTCGAGCTCTACGTCAAGTCAACAAGTCTAAACAGTATGTAAATAAGCAATGTAGAAGAACTCTTTTATGTAATGAAATAAAATTAAATAGGTATGTAGGTAGGTATGTTTATGTAGAATGTAAGTAGGTACATACCGCTTACTTACATCAAGAAAATGATGCTGAGATTTTTTTTAAAGAAACTTGCACTGTATGAAACTTAATCCATAATATTGCGCCTAAAAATGAAAAACTTCTATGAGGCATCATTATTCATTCTATTTACTTAGGTAGGTGTAGTACTGCTATCTGCTGTTGGCACTTTTTATTAAGTGTGTGATTTATGTGTGTTATACTCTTACTTATTCCAACCTAGATACAAGTTGAACTCAAAGGTTGAACTATACAAAAAAGATATGGGCGTATGAAAACTTCACGACGCCGACGTGCATAATACGTAGGTATAAATTTCATCAGGGTTATAATTTATAATAGGTTACCTAATTTAAATCATAATGGGCACCTGTTTATTTGAAATATTTAATTTACATAAACCCATATTAATTTAATTTACATAACCATGAAAGGTATTATTATTTTGGTATACTACAGTTACGTAATTATTTGCGCTAGAGGGCACTACTTACACTTGTCTTGTCAATAAATTAGTTCGATTGATATCAATTGAGGGGAGGGGCCCATCGCAGATTGTATTGTATGGTGACTTTGTTTTATATTATTATTACTAGTTGACCGGCGCAACTTCGTCTGCGTCACAATTTTCATTACTGCTCCGCTCCTGTTGGTCTTAGCGTGATGATATATAGCCTTCCTCGATAAATGGGCTATCTAACACTGAAAGAATTTTTCAAATCGGACCAGTAATTCCTGAGATTTGCGCGTTAAGGCAAACAAACAAACTCTTCAGCTTTATATATTAGTATAGATTAGTAAGTATAGATAGTATAGAATTAATGAGGATGGCTTTAACAGAGGGTAAGGGAAACCAAAGAAAAACAAGAGGGAGAATACCTCCTGACAGCTGGTAGATACGAATGAAAGAAAACGATATGCTGTGCCGAGCACAGAAAAATGTGGACATGGAATAATTATGGCCAGACGAGCACTATAAAAATGTCAATGTTGTAGCGTTATCTGTTTAATTTAACTTATGCATGAAGTCCTTACAGTGAAGTTTTGTGTTTAGGTACCTAACTAGGGTAGGTAATAACTGTCTATGTCCATCTCCCGTATCAGCAGGAACGCTATTAAGATGCTGGTCCCGGACCTCTTAGCTCTGGAGCATAAGTAATCACCCACCCAGACAAAACGGCGCGATGCGCTTTAAAATCTGCGTGCTTCCATATTTCGAGATCCCACTCAACCCATCCCATTCTTTCACCAGCTGCATCACTTTCATCCTATGCTATTTAGTTAGATCGGCCCCGAGATGACCTGGGCACATAATATTATGCTACGCCTGAGCCAGACAGGCTGCTTATACCTTCTCGTTTGTTTCAGTTCCCTTATACGTGACGGCATCAATAACTGCCGCTGGTGTTCTTGGCGGAGCTTATTTAGCTTATCGTCTGTCTCAAGACAAACCACCGAAACTACCAGAAACATGGGAAAAAGTCGGAGTTCTGAAAAGCATCAATGTGTACCCGATCAAGTCATGCGCACCTGTTTTACTGAACACGGTTGAATGCACTTATTTGGGATGTAGAGATGGGTGGCTACGTGACAGGTTTGTTTGGATTCGCGCATAACATCTATTTTATTTATCATATGAAACGGTTTTGATAAGTAATGTAAGGTGTAGGTTATGCCCGATTTACATTATTCCAGTCATTTAAAAGCTGTCGAACCGTCAAGACTACAGTTACAATGAGTTCGAGAAAGCAGTTGAGAATTTTGCTAGAGAGCGAATACTCTATAAAAAAATTCAATACTTTTTATTTTATTTTTCACATCCTCCACTGTGAAACGTTCAATTTGCATTCTCTTTTTATTTTTATAATTTTCTGATGATACGTCCCATAAACACGAATGTTCTCTGTGTAAACCTTTAAATGTTAACTTTTGCATTGTTAATCCTTTCTTCGCAGTTCAGGTAAAAAATCCGCCAAAACAAGCAACACGTGTTTCCTGTACAATTGTTCTGTCAGCATTGGAATGGCACTAGATTGGCCGTCAGATATGATTCCAATTTCACTGGAATAGTCGTGCTGGATTCAAAAGTAGACCGCCAATCCAGTGTTGACAGAACAATTGTACAGGAAACACGTGTTGCTTGTTTTTGCGAATTTTTTACCTGAACTGCCAAGAAAGGATTTACAATGAAAAAGTTAACTGAAGACCAAACTTTAGGTACAGTTTATACAGAGAACATATCATCACAACATTATAAAATTTAAACTATGCGCCAATCAGCTTTGCAAAAAATGTGTTAGAGATAATACCTACAAATTGAACGTTTCACAGTGGAGGATGTGAAAAATAAAATAAAAAGTATTCATTCTTTAAAAAAAATCTCAACCGCTTCCTCGAACTCATTGTTACTGTAGTCTTGACGGTTCGACAGCTTTTAAATAAAGCTGGAATCATGTAGACGATATCGCCAGTTCGGTCCATTCCAGTCCAGCGCTACTGGTTTTTAGAGGTATGCGGTAGTGCGGTACAGAGAGTAAAGTCCCGCATGCCTCCATTGAAAAGGGAGGATCCTCTGATCAGACGGCTGTTGCTTCTGGTGTGGGCAACTGTCCGATGGTTGATATTCGGGCTGCTGTGTATGTTCAAAATCGCACGGTACCTAAACTCTGATTGCGCGATGTAGGATTTCGACGTAAAAGCTCGCTGCTAGTTGGATAGATGGTGTGCCGGTTCTTTTTGTTGCGATGTAGATTTGCTCCGTTAGCTTTTTCTTGTGGCGGCATTGATGCCGCTACAGGTTTACTGGACTGGAATAATGTAAATCGGGCATAACATTATATTTGACTAGGACTAGTAGATCAATCACTCAATTTTAACATTATCACAGTCCACATTTTTTTCAGGATTGTTTCTTGCAATCACCCAATTCCCTAGACACCACTGCAATCGCCACACCCTGATTACATTTGGTTTGCTAATTTTCTGTTTGCAGGGTCTTGATGGTTGTTGACGATAAGGATAATTTCATCACAGCACGAGGTTATCCTGAGCTCTTACAAGTAGTCCCTACTATCAGGAATTCTGTTCTTACATTGTCACATGCAAACATGGAATCAATGAGCGTCAATCTAGCTGAGGTAGGTTTTGACGTGATGTGTCTTAAAACAAGGGGCCGTAGACTTGAATTAATGGTTTTAATTTCAACTCGATACCTCTACGCGTTCCCTAGATAAACGGTCTTGACAGACAGACGGACGGACGACAAAGTGGTCCTATAAGGGTTCCGTTTTTTTCCTTTCGTCAGGCAGTCTTTGGGGACTGCTGATAGAAGTGAAAACTACTTGTGAATTGTATCGTCGAGCTATTAGATTATTACTTTCGAATTATTTTTGATTAATACAGAAGTGATTATGATCAAGGACTAAAGTTTAAATTGGTCACTAACACTTCTTTACAAACCAAAAATTATAATCTAATAGCTCGAAGATACAATTCACAAGTGACTTAGTTTTCACTTCTATCGGTAGTCCCCAAAGACTGCCCCGCATGTTTTTTTATAGACTAAACGTAGGGCAGTTCGCTCAAACTGCAACATTTTTCTTACTTAAGAGTATTTTTACCCGTTGTAAATTTTAAACGAAAGGTCCGATTTGAATAATTTGAAGTGTAATTTACATTTACATAACCAACTTTAATTGTTAATCAATTTAAATGGATAAGGATTAACATCATGGTACTAAAATCACCAATATTCCATTTCACCCGGGTTTTGATTGAATAATTTGAACAAAAATCGGTCATTGTGACTTAACCATAATAGTTAGATATATAGCCTCGCGGACTTTTTTGTAGATATTGATGCCCTCTATAAAACTATAGTACATCACTTTGCTCTATAGTCAATAGTTTCCGCAGCGTACGCGATATAAGGATCTTTTTTTCATATCTTGGGTTACATTATCGAAGTTTTCATACGGATGCCTAACTTTTATGAAAATATTTTTTAGCCTATGTATGTTACTCCCTGATAATGTAGCTATCCATTGCTGAAAGAATTTTTCAAACCGGTCCAGCAGTTTTTAAGTTATTCGTTACATACAAAAATACAAATCTTTCGTCTTTTTTTTCAGAAGTGTAGATGGAAAGCGTTCGGTGACGATGACGCGAGTTCCATGATTTTTGTTCACCTAAAAAGTGATCAACGCGCCTCACTTCAATAATTATTGTATCACAACATTGTTTTTGTAAAAAATACGACTGGACTTATCAAATAAGATCAACGTTGTTATTTTGGGACTTGAGATAACAGACCTTGGATATTAATAGATAAAATATTTAATGTATTTTTTATTTTAGATTGTAGCTTTAAAGAAGCCTACGAAGGCAGTTGTATGGGGTGATCCAGTGACCGTGTATGATTGCGGTTGGGAAGCGGGCGAATGGTTCTCGAGGTAAACTGAAAGCACGTTTTGCTTTACCGCAACGTTATTTTTTTATATTATTGTGCTACAAGCACTGCGTACCTACTTACACGTTATCAAACTCTGGTATATAGCTCACAGATGATAAAGTTTATCAAGTCTTGCCAAATTGTAAATATGAGTTATTATTGGGTATTATTTAATTGCAGTTGGCTTTTAACCGACTTCATTTATGTAGGTATGGTGTAAAATGGTTACAGTATAGATATTTTTTGACGGAGCAAATCTATGTACTTAATTTAAAAAATATATTACAGATTGATCGACCGCACGTCTTGCAGCTACCGCTTAGTTTATTATACTGCTGATAATTGTCGCAAATTGCGTAGTAGCGCTAATAAGTTCTACAAATTCACGAAGAATGATACGGTAAGTCACTCACGAATAACTGGCACAGTAGTAGCTTCTTATTTGATTTGAACTACACCAGTACCTATACCTTAGATTAAATAAAGGTGCGGAGTAGGACAACCACTAAGGGCGTTTTTGTCACACGTTGTTAACTCATATTAATCCAGCCTGTTTGTTATCCTTTCGTCGAAAGAAAGTTTTTTTTAGGGTTCCGAAAAAAAAACGGAACCCTTATAGGATCACTCGGGTGTCTGTCTGTCCGTCTGTCACAGCCAGTTTTCTCCGGATCCACTGGACAGATTCTGTTGCAATTTAGTACACATATGGACTTCTATGACCCAAACACGGACGCGTTACGTAAATCATTATTTTTTTAGTATGGGGGTTACTTATGGGGGTCAAAATAGAAAATTAAAAACAAAGGTTTTTTGAACAATATCGTGTGACATATCAAATGAAAGGGTTTACTGTGAGGGTTTTAATTATATTTTTTTCATAATTTTAAAATAAATGGTTTAGAAGTTATTCAAGAAATTAGACGAAAAATTACCATTCCCCCCCCCCCCTCCGAAACTACTGAGCCTAAAATTAAAAAAAAAGGAGATGGGATATCTTTACCTAAAGATAACAGGAAACCTATTAGAAGTCTGTAGTGTTAAAATAACATTAAAAACACTACATTAACATGTTAAAAAATTAAATTCTTTCGGAACCCTTTGCACGCGAGTCCGACTCGCACTTGGCCAGTTTTTTTTTAAATAAGGCCTGTTTCACATTAGGTCGAACCGACAGTTTTGTCGTTGGCAGACTGTCAGATCTTGCTGTTCACACTACAAGCTGCCGGTCCGAGCTAGTAATTGAACACCAACGTCGTTAACTGCTGCCCGGCAGAAATCATTAAATCATGGCCTGAACGTCGGGCAAGTGTCGTCGCCAGCAGTTTAATCGGGTCGTTCTATTGAAATACATCACATTCTGTGAACTAGGGATGTTATGGATATATTTCGGATCTAGATATAGGAATAAAATGATATCGGTAGGTACGGTTACGGATATGTAATTATTTCGGATTATCCGTTAGTTTCGGTTACGGATATTAGATTGAAGTAAAATATAAACACAAATAGTATGTAATAATTTGGTTTTATTTATAGGTTTTATCTAGTCTAGGTTATCATTTGGTATTATAATCCTTACTAATATTATAAACTAGCTGACCCGCGCAACTTCGTCTGCGTCACAATTTTCATTACTACTCCGCTCCAACTGGTCTTAGCGCAGTGATGATAAATAGCCTTCCCCGATAAATGGGCTATCTAACACTGAATTTTCAAATCGGTCCAGTAGTACCTGAGATTAGCGCGTTCAAGCAAACAAACTCTTCGGCTTTATATATTTATGTATGGATGCGAAAGTAACTGTCTGTCTGTCGCGATTTCACGCCAAAACTACTGAACCGATTTAAATGAAATTTGGTACACAGATAGTCTAGAGCCTGAGAAAGGACATAGGCTACATTTTATCCCGGGAGTATGTTCCCTAGGAACCAGGCGGGCGAAGCCACTGGCAGAAGCTAGTCAGTCATATAGGTAAGTAACGAAACATGTCGTTTTATTTGACTCCGCCCTTATACGAAACTATCCGGAACTTGTGAAACGGAAACGGTTACGGATATATTTTTATTTCGGATATCCGATAGTTTCGGTTACGGAGCTCCATAACACCCCCGCTGTGAACCAGGCCTTAGGGTCAGATACGTTTAATGGGTGTTACGCTATCAAAAAGCACTTACAAGCCGAATTGATAACAAGATTATTACACCATACCAGTGTCAGATGTGAAGAATAAAAGAAAACTACAAAATATAGAACAGACTGTTGTGTTAGTTATAAATTAGGTAGGTAGGTTATACATTTCTAGTAAAAATCGAGGTGATTTGTAATGTAATTGAACCAATGTCTTGTTTTCAGGGTGCTTTACCGGATGAAACGTCTTACAACCTCGTCAACGAAGCTTCTGTCGATGATTTGAACACTCGTCTTGCGCCTGACAGTCAGGTCACAGTCAGCAATTTCAGACCTAACTTTTTGTTGAGCGGACCTCAGGCCTACGACGAAGACAAATGGAAGTTCCTCAAAATCGGAGAAAATGTTTTTGAAATCATTAAACCGTGCTTTAGGTAAGCCTTGGTTACGCGCTTCTTACATAATTTTATTATTTTAAGTATAGCTACAGGTCTTAATAGATACTAAAATTGTATTGTACTTTCAGATGCGTGTTGACGACCATCGATCCAGAGACAGGAGTGCGCAACTCAAAAACTGAACCATTGACGGAATTGAAGAAGTAAATAATTTACCTGTCTTAGTTTTTACCGCAAAGCACAGCCGATAGTTTTATTTCTATTTAATTACTGCGCGTTTATTCGGAGTAAGAATAACACTGTTTCTTTCTAGGTACCGTCAAGCCGTATCTGCTGAAGAACGAAAGTCATCTGGAAACTCACCTCGCATGGGACTACAAATGGCGCTGCGCAGCGGACCAGGTGGCAAGATCTCGGTGAACGACCCTATATACGCGGCATAAGACATTATCGATGCCATTTGTTAAATCAACGAACCATGGATGTTTAAAACAAAAGGTTCTAATCTCAAAATTTTGTAACTTTTTTATGAAAAAAGGCATTTATAAATTTATGAAATAAAAGAGGGATATGGTTGTAATTATTTTAGTTAAAAATACTTTTTAAATGCGTACAATTTGAGCCGCGATTCTTTTATCGTTGTTGTCACTGGCTATCTGTATGCGGGCGAAGGTTCCACCGCCCGTGCCTTTGGTCAGGTGCTCCGGATTCACCACGACGCAGCCATTAACTTCCTGAAAGACAACGATAATTGCATATATAATTTGTGTTTTTTTAAGAAACGGAATCATAATATCACTCCTCGGAAGTCTGTCCGTATGGCCGCCACGGACGCGTTATGTAATAAAATTAAATTCGAGTATAGGTCACTTTTGGGGGACAATCTAGACAAGTTTTCCGAACTATACCGTGTGACATATAAAAAAAAAGGGCTTCTTGTGATTGTTTTATATATTTTCTTCATAATTTTAAAATAAATATATTCAAGTTATCCAAGAAATTACGACAAAAAAATGACCATTCCGGGGGTAATGGTCATTCTTTTCTCCGAAACTATCGAGACAAAACAATACAGGCCTGGTTACCCTGTAAGTGTTAAAAAACATGTTACAAAAATGAAATTCGTTCGGAACCCTTTGCACGCGAGTCTGATTCGCTCTTGAAGTTGGTCACTTACTGAACAACAAAAGTGCAGGCTCAAAATTTGTCAAAGGGCGCAGCATAATGGGTGTTAAGCAAACATATCGCGTTAGAAACACCACCCTGCGCTGCATAACTAAAGTAATAGATGCCAGAAAAAACAGCCAGGCTAAAAAGTGAGTGGGCTGGCCATGTCGCACGAATGCAACCTGAGAGAGGGGGGCCAAGATCGACACTCACTGGACGCCTGAGGAAGGACGTCGTCGTCGAGGTCGACCGAGGCGAATGTGGTGAGACGATTACGTATCTCATCAAGTTTGCGGGGCAAACTTAAGATGTTTTTTTAAATCCTTACTCGTCAACATATTTAAGTATACCAACCTTAACAAAGTATCTGAAGTTAGAGGGTAGCACTAGGACGTGCGGTGTGCAGGACATCTGCGCATGCGCAGCCCATAGCGCGGCGTCGACAGCCAGACCTTGCGCCGGCGGCCATAGCGGGTAGTAAGTCTGCTGCATCAGAATGTGGCCTGCTAGCCGTGATAGTTTGTCGCCGCCCATGCCGCTATAAGAAAATAATACTAAATAATAAGAACTAATTACTGGGGATCTAATTAATTCTCATTATTTTACGGGCCTAAATTGATCTAGAATGATGACAACCTATGTGAGTTTTAACAAAAAAAAATAGGGTTCACCCATTGCTTCTTTTCATTCCTATTAGCGTATTACTTCCGGCATTTGGAATATAAATATTTGTTTTCTGATGTGGTAGAATAACTTAAACGAATTCTTACGTAGATATCTCCTCTTGGCTGATGTGCATGAGGATATCGGTGCTGGTAACACCAACTACGATGCCATTGATTTTGAGCGTGCACGGGTCTGGCACGAAGTGAATGTTCGGGTGTTTCCGCCTGCTAGGGTACGCTGGCGTCGGGTAGACATTTACATGGAAGGCGTCCTTATTACTAGAAACTATGTATATCTTTGTGTTTGGGCTGGAAGGCAAGTAAAACGAACACCGTAACTCAAATAATGATACAGAAAACTTCTGACGTAAAATGCTCTTTCAGCTTACCTTGTATTACTTAATTCACCTAAATTATCAATTAATTTGTCGAAAAACGATTTGAAAGTCTCTGCCATAGTATTGTCTTTGACTTTGATGTGATCACTGTCTAGAAATGGTCCTGTCATTATAACTACATGAGGTCTGTGTGTCGTTATGTATGTTACTAAGTCTTTTAGGGGCTCATAGGCCATGTTGTCCGATGTTGTGTATGGTCCTGATGCTATCACCATTGACATTTTGCCTAAAACATAAATATTATCAAATATTTATTTTATCATCTATAGTATGTTCTCCTCATAGCGTCGAATAAAACGCTGCGGCAAGTTGATTGCTAGATCAGTACCCAATGACGTTTGACATCGCTACATACCATTTAAAATATTCATCATATCGGCTTTATGATCCACAAGTGGTGGCGAGGCGTCGCAGAACACTTCGTGGGCTACAAACTTGTCACCTCGCGTGTTCACACCTCGCATGACCACAGTCTGACCAGGAAATAAAGAATACTGCTTCACACTGTCACAGAGAGAATAAGCCTGTAAGGATATGCTTTTGAAACGTTACATTGAAGTAATATTAGGCATATAATTTAGTTCCAAGCAAGTTTAGAAGGAGATCTAAGGGAGCATTTTTGATAATCAAAAATATCAAACCACTTCATAAAACATGCAGTCATCTCAACCTTGATAGTTGCACGCTCTCGACCGACAGATGGCGTTAAATAAAGGGCTGCTTTTCGGCTAAACGTCGCTGATGATCAGTGATCGGAATAGGTAGTGCAATTTAGGGTGAATGACCTGAAACGTTGTATTAATATGGGTAATACTTGTCGGAGGCGGGATTTTGATTTTTTATAACAAAATCTTTTTCTTCTGACAAAAATAAATACTTACTTCATGGCTATACTTTGAAATTCTTTACTTTTTTAAAATTCTGTATTATAAAAATAATATTGCAGCTTTAAACAAGTAATACTTTGTAATATTGTAAAGTATTTAGAAATATGCTTCTAAATACTTTTTGTTTAGCAGCAACAATATTGAGTAGAAAAGAAAGAGCCAATGCTTAATAAATAAAATAATTTTGGCTCTTTCTCCCGCACATAGTAACTGACTTTTACCACCCATATCAAACATCATCACAATAGACAATGCATTTAGGTACCAACTACTTAAAAATTTTAGAATTAAATTAACCATATTAAATTCCAACTAAGGGGAATTTAAAGGCACATCAGGGGCGTAGCTACCACCGTATTTGCCGTATCAATTATACGGGGCCCCCGGATCACAGGGGCCCCGATTTATGGCAGCAAGAATAAAATACTGTCTGTAACCTCAAATCATGGTTAGTATAATCAATAAGACGCCTATGATGGAAGAGTAATGATGATATGAGCGAAAGTTTTGTGGCGAGTAGAGCCAATTTGAAAAGAGAAACAACCCTGCAATCTGCCCTTTTGAGCATTTTCGCACTCGGGTGAAAAGGGGCCCCAAAAAACCGTTTGATTCAGGGCCCCTTAAGGTATAGCTACGCCACTGAGGCACATCCATATTTAGATAATGACACAGAATCCCATAAACTTGCACTACCTATTCTGATCACTGCTGATGATAGACTGACCAGTGTTATGGCTATTGGCTGCACCAGATGGCCATGGCGTCCTATATCCAATGCTGAAGGGAACAAATATTGACACACACAGTTTGGCTATTCTGATAAAAAGAAGTTTAGATGAGTCTTTTAGCAGGTTCATGCTGATTTTGCTTGCTTGGGCTAAAATATAGACCCTAGTCAATTTAATATACAGACTTGTCCAAATCCACAGGAACTGTTTGACTGAGTGACTGATCCCAAGTTCCTTGGAGAATAACACTCTTGGGGTTGAGCCTGGCGTCCGCATCACACTCTATGCGGCCCACAACTGATACTTCAGCCTGTAATTTTATTGTTACAAACTCAGAACCTCATTTTTGCTATCTGATATTTGCTTTGTTAGCTGGTATTCAACCAGAGCTGTGAGGAAAGAATCAATCAATGGAATTGTTTCATTTGAATGTCTTTTTTAACAGGTTCACTGACCGAACAGCATACACAATATTTAAACAATCAGTGAAGACCATGTGTGATTCATCAGACTGATAAGGTTATAATCAGTCTCCTATATGAGGCAGAGCGCGATCGAAGTTGTCCTCCAATGCTGGACTTGAAGTTCATGCTTCAGTTTGCTCTATGCGAGGCATCCGAGTAAATTCTATAGGTGGTTTTATCATCACAGCTCTAATGGAAAACCAGGGTGACCGTCAGGATCACTGGACCAAACGAGATATTTGCTACTATTTAGTACCTATTATGACATATTTGCTACCTTTGCGTTTCGAAAAATATCAAAGTAATAAAGTGGTCAGCCATTCTGACGTCAGGTTGGCTGACCACTTCCAAGTTCTCATAGTTTTAGCGTTGTACTAACCGCGTTGTTAATGTCAATATTTAGTACCTTTTTGCTACCTTAACACATATTTTTTATACAATTTTAAGAAGCTCCTATTAGAAGTTGTATGAATTAAAGTTAATTTAGAAAGTGCCTTTCGTAAGAAAATAAGACTTGGGGTAAATAATTTATGTGCAAGGGTTTTAATGTACTCACTTATATAACTGAGAATGAATGCGGTATGTAAATAATTATAACATTTTATAAATGGATAAACTTCACTATTGACATCCAGAAACAAGTTGTTCATAAGCCACTAAGCGCCTGCAAAAACATTGCTAGCAATTATTCTAAGAAAACACGTAAATAATTGATGGAAAGACATTTTAATGGCAATTATTAATAACTTTATAGGAGCTTCTTAAAATTGTGTAAAAAATATATGTTGAGGTAGCAAAAAGGTACTAAATATTGACCTTAACAACGCAGTTAATACAAAGCTAAAACTATGAGAACTTGGGAGTGGTCAGCCAACCTGACGTCAGAATGGCTGACCACTTTATTTCTTTGATATTTTTCTCAACGCAAGGGTAGCAAATATCTCATAATAGGTAGTAAATAGGTATAAAATAGTGCACATAGTCTCATGTATATATCTCGTTTGGTCCAGTCATACTGACGGTCACACCAGGTGATATGTGAAATCTGTATCATTGAGCTACCTGTGTTTTACACCTTACTGAAGTTACTTCTGAGATTCCACATTTCTTCATGATACATTGAGATATGTAGCGAATGTTGTTATCACACATACTAGCTTTCTCGTGAAGTAATTCAAAGCCAAACCTAGAACGGAAATGAGAAATATTTTATTGAAATTGAAGGATAGGTGTTAAATTCCTTTTGTAGTGTCTTTTACCAATACTTACATTGCTTTGGTGTAAATATCACCATCATCATTAGGTACTTGTGTGATTTTCAGGTTTAAAATATCAGTAGGGATGCATGGCTCAGCAATACTCTGTAATAATTTCTCATCCCCATATGAGTGCACTACAGCACCTGTGTTTGTTCTTGATGCATACTTAGCAGAACCACTGAAATGAAATGCATGTACCTTTCATTTGATAAGACTAGAAAAATGTACCTGGTAAGAAAATCTATGGACCTCAACTCCATTGTATACAAATGAGCAGTACAGCTTATTGAAGAATGTGTCTGATAAGCAGAATGCTTAAACTGACTATTGAAGTTTGGCAGTGGGAAGGCAAACTTTATCCATAGTCATAAAAGATAGACAGCTAAACTTAGTGGAAAATGTCACCAGCAAATCATGGCAGCATATACACAACCCAACACATGCAAGCTATTATAACATCAGGTGCGCTGCATGAATCTTCATTCCAAGTAGCTTATCTACACAAGCTACTTTTGAGAATGACACAATGCTTTTAGTTATAGTATGTTTATAGTAAAAGGAGTACGAAGGAAACAAATTTCATCCATCTTAAAGATGGTTGCTTTCCTTAAGACTTATAAAATAGCTAGTGTAAACAAAATATTAAGTGAACAAGGTCATCAAAGGGGCTGGTTGCCATGGTAGCACTAGATGGAGGACTTATACTAATTATTAAACATTCTGCTTGGAAGATAATGATAGAAATCTATAAATGCCAAACTTACATAGTAGGTGAATAAGTGGCTGGACATAAATCATTTGGCTGATTTGGTGCTGATTCAATTTCAATTTTAACTCTCTGAAAAATATTCAATTAAAATTTGATACAAATTGTTGTAGCTATACAATCATCTAAAATATAATAAACTAGGAATACTTTGTTGACATGGACCTTCAGGACATGTTACAAGACTGCAACAGTTACGAAGATGCAGATTAAGTTGATGGCTGCAGACGAGTATGGATCTAGTCATGATTTGTAGTGAACATGAACCAGAAGCAAACTCGCCCACAAATATCATCAAGTTAAATAGTATGCCCCCTAACATACATGTCCAAGGAATGCTCTTAGATCCATATCAAAAATATTTTGGAATTAATTAGTTGAATCGCTTGACAAGGTGAATCCACCTTTTTACAATATCAATCATAAGTCATAATAACAATAAAAATAAAATCAATGTGTTTAAAAACAAGTGGGTAAGCTTCTGTTCTTGTACGAACCCCCATCCATCAACGCCGCTGATGAAGTCCTAAATACACTCAATGAGTGTAGATCTAGTCACAGAAATAATTCACTGTGGTACTAGACATACACCCATTAGGCGCAAGTAGGTGGCTCCAGACTTGTTTCTTCAATATCACTCAATGATACCTGTTCAAAATTTTAAAATCAAACTATTCAGCTACAAGCATGGCTTTTACAATAACAAAGTTTAAGTTTTGGTAACACAGTTTAGTTAATTACTCAAGTGTTTTGATGAAAACTTTCAAGTTATTAATGTGCTTAGGTTATAATCTAGTACTGAACATTTCTAAGTATTTAAATCTCATAGTGTAAAGTAATTTATCATACCTTTGGTGTTGAGGCCATATAATTTGATAGAACTTCATTGTCTGATCTGTATCACAGCTAAGGATAGAAATTGTTGATGAAATAAAACTCACTTACCAACCTTACATTATAAAACAAACAATCGACAATAAACCGTTAATTACACGGGCGGCAACGAAAACGAAACAAACTACAAGTTACATACAAATACTTTGGTAAATAATGAACACGTGGAGCATGCGCATTAAAAAGGATACTGAACTGAAGCGGGTGTCCCGTAAACCGTCAAACTTGTGCCGGTACCCGCTTGTCCGTTTTCTTTAGCGGTTGCATTAGAACGATTCGCCGCTCGCTTGGAAAATTCCTTTCTCACAAATGTATCCAAGTTGTCCAAATTGGGCGATGCACCGTTTAAATGGTTTAAACTGAAGGCCATCCATTGTTCAATGAAAGATTCAGCGTCGATGTTGTATTCTTCGCATAAACTTACACCTTAGAAAAGAAGTGAATAATGGAACAACCTTGAACATTCATTTTGAAGCGGTACAAAGTTATTCTCAAAACTTTTGGTTAAGTTGATAAACAGATAGATGCACAAGTTTATTACTTATCGCGAAATAATTGAGTACTCACATTTACTTATGACTTCTTTAGGCACATCTAAACCGAAAAATTGAAATTGCTCAGTCACCAATTCTTCGGAAGCCATTTTCTGTAAATTGAAAGAGCGAATGAAAGGAAAGGAAGCAAAAGAGCGCCAACGCCAATCAAAAAGTTTGCGTGCGTTTCGTCGTCTAAGTTTTGACCACAGACTATGTGGCAATCTTTTTTCTCGGTCTGGCAACACATTAATTTCGGCATAGTGCGTATAGCCTGCACTACACAATTCGCGAAGTTGGTTCGACGAAGTACTCTTCGAATTCCGAAGTACGTGACTATACACTCGGCAATCTCGCGAGGAACTCCGTCCAGTAGCGTAGTTAGCATGGTAGACACCCGGGGCGGATAATGTGGTGTAACTGCACATATGAACCCCTCCCCCCCCCCTCACATAATTATGAGTTGCATCTTTGGCCTTTCGTTCTGGTGACGGCAATTGCAAGCCATTTTTCGGAAGGGAGGGGGGAAAGTGTGCCATTTGCCATTATCACCATTATTTCACCATTATCTAAACCCAACTTTGTTGAGTAACGCAAGTAAACTTAAGAACTAAAAGAGGGCAGAACACAAGAGCGAGCGAAGCGAGCTCGAAAATTTTCGCATTCCACCTCGGATAGGTTTTATATTCTTGTGATCATTCATACTTAAATAGAAATAACTTTATGGAGTGATGCAAGAAAGCTCACTAACTGAGAGAGGGCAGAACACGGGGGGCGAAAATTCATGCACCCCAACTCGGAAAGGTTTCATTTTCTTTTGATCATTTCATACACAAACATAGTGATTTTATTGAGACATACAGAAAAGCTCGAGGAAAAAGAGAGTGCAAAAAGTAAGCGCAAACGAAGCGAGCTCGAAATTTTTTACACACCACCATGGACGGGTTTCATTAAGTCGCCCGTTAAGAGGTGACACCCGACCCTGACAAAAAATCAACGAACAAGTGTCACCCCTACATGCCGAAAACCTGAAGGACTAAAGAAATTTTTGCCCCCCATCTCGGAAGGGTTTTATTGTATTTTGAACATTCATACTGAAATTTAGTTTTTTGTTGATTTATAAATTTTTTGTTGTTTTATATAGAAAACTCAGGAAGCCAGAGAGTGCAAAATGCAAGAGCGAGCGAAGCGAGCTCAAAAATTTTTGCACCCTACTCCCGACAGGTTTCATTGCGTCAAACGTTTATGGGTGCCACCCGATAGTTACAAAAACCAGTCAACGAGCGGTAGGGTGTCACCCCTAAACGGCTGTCACCCCCAAGCGGGTGTCAACCCTAAGCGGGTGTCACCCCTACGCGGGTGTCACCCGGTGCGCGCCGCCCTACCCGCCCCGGGGGCAAAAATCGACGACTGGAAGTCGCCCGATGCGAGCAGAGGTTGCACGAAGTGCCCTTCTACAATATCGTATTCGCTCAACTTCGCGAGAAGTGTACTGCAGGCTTTCATGTGTACACAGTGCTATAAGGATGTTTTTCTACTTGAATAACGAGTAAATCGCCTCTAAGATATCAGCCGACAAACGGAAATTACTGCGCTACTAGATCTGGCAAAGTACATTTTTTCCATTACATATGTAAATCTATAGAAATATGAAGTGCAGCTTAAGGCGCTTGTCTCACCGCCGGCGATCAGCGAATAGCGAGTAAAGCTTCAAACTCGAAACAGTTGTCGATCAGCGAGTGAAGTTTCAATAGTTTTGACGCTCAGCTTTCAGCGAGTGCTTTTGTGCGAAGGGATTTTACTCGCAATACTGGCTCCGGCCCGCACTATAGGTAGAAATTACCGCTGTTTGGTGAGTTCCGACCGCCAAGCGAGCATCGCGCAGCAGCAGTGAGCGAGTACAATCTTCGATAGCTCTAGTCGCTGCGATCAACTAGAGGTAAGAGCCGCTCGCCGGCAGTGTGAACAGCCAGCTATCGACTATGAATGTATGTGTCTCTTTTACTCACACGAGATCTATATCTTTTGTCCCTTTCCTCGGCGAGCAAATGGTCGATAGCTACTCGTTTCCTCGCCGGCGGTGAGAAAAGTGCCTAATCTTTGACAATCCTAAACGCGACCACGAAATAGATAGGTATGTCAGCGAAGGCACAACTCTCCAGGTTACATCAGCCAGGATGTTGGAACTTCAGTGGGCGTCCTATGGGAAAAGTTGGTTATTGCGCAATAGAAAAACTGTTTGCTTTTTTATCAAATTATTATTCACACTCGAAATTCTCAATTACTATATTTTCACACAATAGGTACACTGAACAAGTATTTGGAACACGCGGCGATTTCTAGACGTGTGCACGTCTGCACTGCTCGACCGCCACCAGTAGACTGTGAGTTGGTGCCCCGATTGTTCAATTGACTGACTTATTACCGACAGGTACATAAACGCAGCGACTTTAGTCGTTAAAATTTTTTATTACACGACTGCCAAGAGTTATGTTTTTCGGGTGTAACTTGTATGTATGTTTGTTTCTTTGTAAATTTCTTTATTACCTCGTATCTTCCAAACGGCTGGATGGATTTCAACCATTAAGATGTCATTAGATTCGTCTCAACCCGAGTGTCCTTGGGTGATCGGTTTTAAAAACAAAAACAATACTATGGCGATTTTTTGGAGCTAAATAATTGAAAGTCGTTAATAATTTTTAACAGATTTCCAAAAAAAGGAGGTTCGCAATTCGGTGGGTACTTCTTTCTGTTTTTTTTTTGTGTATGTACACTGATTACTCCGAGGTTTCTGATCCGATTTCTGTGATTCTTTTTTTAAAAAATTGATCAGTTTGGTTCAGTAGTTTTTATTTTATGAGCATATTTGCTTGTTTCAATTTCTGCGTAGACGAAGACATCGTCTAAGTATCACCACTTAAAAGTGAAAAATAAAAAAAAGACATAAAAAAACTATTTACAAATAAAATATAACCGACTTCCAAACAAAACACTACAAAGTGTAAAATAATCTTAATTTCGAAAGTCGGTGTTTTTGGTTTTGTTTGTTTGTCATCGACTTCCGAAATTAAGGTTATTTTATACTTTGTAGTATTTTGTTTGGAAGTCGGTTATATTTTATTTGTAAATAGTTTTTTTTTAACCAAACCTCGGTAGGTAACCTTCATTTTGATACCCTACTCGGTAGTAAGGTATCAAAATGAAGGAAATTAACTGGAGATTACAAATATATTTAAGTCATAATATGTTGAAATTTAATTAGAAAACAGTTTTCGTTCAAAAAAGTATGCCAGTTTCAATCTTTTTAGTGCATTAGCTTATAAGTTGACTTTTTGCAGTCGGGTTTTTTGATTTTTCTAATTATATTTAATCTTGTTTAAATTATACCTCAATGAAAAGCCACCCAGATACATACAGTGCAGTGTCCGGAAGCTCCATTATTCCTGGCCATGGTACTGGCCACGGTAACGGTGCGGTGGGGGTTGCTAAGAATCCCCGGTCTACGGCAGAATACCAATCCCGTATTTACCTGGCAACGTTTAATGGACGCTTTCTGCGGCATATTTTGTGGAATGCGGCAGTGTGTCGGCAAGGGTGGCGTACCTTGTACTTAAGATTTCAGAAAGGTACTCTTTAAAGATTATACAAGTGTATGCCCCAACGTCCGCACACCCTGACGTAGAAGTCGAGGCCATGTGCGATGATATAGTGAAAGCTATGTCTCGTACCAAAACATTCTACACTGTTGTCATTGGGGACTTCAACGCTAATGTAGGAGTACAAGAGAGTGCATGGTGAGTCGAGAGTAGGTCCATTCGGCTATGGGCGCAGAAATCACTGGGGGCGAATGCTGGTAAACTTCTTTTTTTATCCAGAAAAAGCCTCAAAGGAAGTGGACCTGGCGAAGCCCCGATAACGGGACAAGGAATGAGATCGACTTCGTTATGTCTGATAAGCACCATATATTCAGAGATGTCTCTGTTATCAACAGGGTCAATACCGTAAGTGATCACCGACTGGTTAGAGGCACTTTGAATATTAATGTTAAAATCGAAAGAGAGCGCCTAACGAAGTCGACCGTCAGACCAACGCTGCCCCAGGTCGAAGCTGGTTGCGAAAGCTTCCAGTTGGAACTACAGAACCAATTTGCCATTTTGGAAACCACTGAAGACATTAACGATGCCACTGAAAGTCTGCTACGAGTCATCCGCGAGGTGGGCAATAAACACTTTCGACCAATGAGTTATGGACGTAAGTCAGTACTCACTAGCGAGACTGGAATTGATGGCAAACGACGAGAACTCCCGAATGCCAAACCGTCTGAGCGTCAGGTACTCAAGAAGCTAATTAGACGCGACACTCGGAGCGCTAATACCCGAGCTATCGAGTAAGCCATAGCGCGGAATAAGGGCTCGAAGGTATTTGCCAAGCCCCATACCTCCCATTGTCAACTGACGAAATTCAAAACTTCACAGGGCACCACCATCACCTCGAAGCCAGAGATATTCGCTGAAGTCTAAAAGTTCTACGAAGACTTGTTTGCTCAATAAACATGCCCATCTCAAACCCACGGCGCGGATGGTCCACGGCACAGACGAGCTTCCCGACATTGACATGAGTGAGATAAGATTAGCTCTCGGATAACTTCATATCAACAAAGCTCCAGGTTATGACGGGATAACCACAGAGCTGCTCAAGACAGGAGGAATACCTGTCTTGACAGAGCTTGTAAAGCTCTTCAATTCCGTCATCCACACTGGCATAACACCGGAAGCATGGCACAGGAGCGTGGTGGTATTATTCTTCAAGAAGATAACACGCTCCTCAAGAACTACCGCCCCATTTCACTCCTGAGCCATGTCTACAAGCTGTTTTCGAGGGTTATCTCGAATCGTCTCGCCAAAAAGTTCGAAGTCTTCCAACCGCCGAGTTTCGAAATGGCTGCAGCATCGTGGTCCACATACACACCCTCAGGCAAATAATCCAAAACACCGTGGAATATAATCAGCATCTGTGCCTAGCGTATGTGGACTATAGCAATGGACGGATATTGGCTGAAATAATGATGATGAAATTATAACTTCGCAGTTCGCATAAATCTAGGGAAACTGGCCACATCTCAAAGTGATTGTAAGATACAATTCAAGTTTTTTTTTCAATCATTTTTGAATATGGGAATGGCTTCATTGTCATTTTTACAACTATAAAAGCCAGTATTTTATGGTAAGTAATGCAATATTCAACCTTTTTTTAGCGAATACATTTTCAATTTTATTACTTTAGTTTATTCTTCATCGTATTAGTGGTCCGCGAGCCAGCAATAGTTTTGTATTATATTATAAAACTAGTTGACCCGCGCACAGTAGCGTAGCGAGGGGGGGGGGGGAGCGGCGCGCACCCGGTGACACCCGCTTAGGGGTGACACCCGACCGCTCGTTGACTGGTTTTTGTCACTATCGGGTGGCACCCCTAAACGTTTGACGCAATGAAGCCAATGTCGGGAGAAGGGTGCAAAGTTTTTGAGCTCGCTCTTTCATTTTGCACTCTCTGACTTCCTGAGTTTTTCTATTTGAATCAACAAAAAACTTAAATTTCAGTATGAATGTTCAAAATACAATAAAACCCTTTCAAGATGAGGTGTAAAAATTTCTTTAGTCCTTCAAGAGTTTTGCATTTAGGGGTGACACTCGTTCGTTGACTTTATGTCACGGTCGGGCGTCACCCCTTAACAGTCGACGTAATGAAACCCGACCGTGGTGAGTGTAAAAAATCCGCCCCGGGTGGATTTGAAATCAGTGTTAGATAGCCCATTTATCGAGGAAGGCTATAGGCTATATATCATCACGGTAAGACCAATAGGAGCGGAGCAGACGAAGTTGCGCGGGTCAAGTAGTATATATATTTTTTATGTGGGTTCGCGGATAACTTCGCCATTTATGAACCGACTAGCTGACCCCCGCAACGTCGTCTGCGTCACTGTTTTCATTACTGCTCCGCTCCTATTGGTCTTAGCGTAATGATATATAGCCTATAGCCTTCCTCGATAAATGGGCTATCCAACACTGAAAGAATTTATCGAATCGGACCAGTAGTTCCTGAGATTAGCGCGTTCAAGCAAACAAACAAACTCTTCAGCTTTATATATTAGTACTAGCTGACCCGCGCAACGTCGTCTGCGTCACAATTTTCATTACTGCTCCGCTCCTATTGGTCTTAGCGTGATGATATATAGCCTATAGCCTTCCTCGATAAATGAGCTATCCAACACTGAAAGAATTTTTCGAATCGGATCAGTAGTTCCTGAGATTAGCGCGTTCAAGCAAACAAACAAACTCTTCAGCTTTATATATTAGTATAGATTTCGATGAATTTTTTTTTATATGAAAGGGTATGCTGCCGAGGTGGTCCCATTGCCACCACGTCAGGATCTGATGATGGAAACCCTGAGAAATCGAGGGTAACTCTCGAAAATTGTGGGCACGCATCTGCTAAAACTTGATATTCGTGTGTATATCGGGTGATACTACAAAACAATGAAGGTTTGGATCAGACCTGATGATGGAGACGACAGAGAGTCAAGGGAACACATCCACATCGGTATGTGGGAACTACCAAGTGTTTGGGCTTATTTCATTCGTATTGACGAGACCTTTACACCGAAAGCACTTAGTAAGTTTTATTTTCATAACATAACATCACGCCGGTACGCTGTGAATGGGTAGGCAGGTACCACTAAAAAGTGAAAAATAAAAAACTTTGAATATAAAATAACTAATTCGGAAGTCGGTGTTTTCGGTTATTTCGTTTTTGACACCGACTTTCGAAATTAAAGTTATTTTATACTTTGTAGTGTTTTATTTTGGAAGTCGGTTATATTTTTTGTAAAAAAGTTTTTTTACGAGAAATAATGGCTTATTTACGAAGGGATTTTACGCAATACAGCATTAATCCTTATCCAAATAAGATAACAATAATAATTTAATATAGATTACAAATGTCCTTTACAGTATATCATTAAAATGAATAATTTAGAAGATCACAGAATTAAAAGTAGGTATGCGCGACTGAAATTATCATTCTCAGCGAAACATAAATGGCGCCTCTCAATCGTTTTAAGTTTTGCGTAAAAAGTAATGCATTATTTTATGTCCGTTTCAACCGCGCGGCCACCTCATAGTATTTGATGAAACTTTGCCAGGAATTAGTGTTAATTTGTTACTTTACACACTTCTTTTCGTGAATTTGTTACAAAAAAAACTAAGACGCTATGACAAAAAATAGTTGGCCGCTAGAACCGCCACTTGCCGTAATCATCGCCCGTGATTACACAGAAACTATATAATGCAGATAGACGAATGATGGATCAAAAGAAAGGCCATAATTTGTTCAATTTGTTACAAAAATAAAAAACGTCAAAACGTAAATAAACAAAAAGTTATGCAATATTTAGTTTTCAGGTTATGAGTAGGTAGTTATGTCACCATAAATATCAAATTAATAGAGGCTAATGTGTATGGACAATTAGTTACTAATTTGTTACAGCGAATAAACAGAAAAAATATATTAGAAAGTAGGTTCAATAATTTGTTAGAGTCGATTTTAGTTGGCCGCTCGGACGGCAATATGCCTAAAATACAATGGCGTTTATCTCGTTATTAAAAGTAGGTTTAAGCTTAGTTAAAGTACTAAGCGACGGGTAACGTAACCTAGTTTGGATAAATACGGCGAATATAACTGCAGCATTCATATTTTAAAAGATATTTACAAAAAACAGTAGTATGAAACCGTATGAGAGTAGGGTGACCATGATCACATTAGTACAAAGGCATGTTTTTAATGTTGTACTCTGTTTGAACGAATATGCGGTACGTTTTGCGGCCATATTGATGTCTATTGTTCTTAATTCTTTGAAGTATTTACTGATAAGATTTTCGTTTCATTGACTTTCCGCAGGTGTTTTATGATGGGAACGATTCCAGAAAAAGGATCTCTTTTGTTCCCAAACTATTGTTAAAAATATTTGTCGCACGGGGTTTAAAAAGCCATAATTTTTTGTTGTGAATATTGTCATTACTGTGCTGAATTTTGAAGTGTGTGCTCGTACGTATTTAATTCCCGTGATTTTCATACTACTAAGTTACTGAGACAATTAAAACTAAATTCAGAAGTGTCTAAAACTGCTTAGCTATGAGTTGTGCCCACTTATATATTGGATTTGTTAATGTAGAACTCACCACCAAAAAGTGTATTGCAGACTCAGAGGGATCGAAATCGACTGCGGTAAGTTTAATTTTTACAATTTTATGATGAGATCACGAAGAAGTCTTAAAAATATTCTTAGCTTAATAACTTACATTAATTTACCTGTATAATATAATTGTGGTAACCACACTCCTTTCGTTATTTAAAAAGTAATATTCGGCGCCAATTTCAAATCGGATAATATAGAACAGGATAAATCACGGCTTTTAAGTATTCTTTTTTTTAAACCAATGGCAGAGCTCTATTTAAAGGGCTCTTAAGTTCTGTCCAATCGCAAGCCTGCTTTTATATATGCGTTTCCCGCCAATTGTCTAGGTATAGTAAAAGAGTGACAATTCAGCCCACCCACGTTTCGTGTTTTCAAACAGTGAATACGTAAAATTTAAATTAACAAACTTATTAACTGCTATAGTGATTCCCTAGGGAAGAATTAACTGATAATTCACTTAACTGTGAACATTCTGTGTGAAAGTGCATCAACGTGCATCTTGAATCTTGAGACCTAGATCCAGGCAACCCCTAGTGACGAGCGTAATATCCAATGTAAGGATTTCTGTCTTAGGGACAGATTCTTAAGCGCTATAACTGGTCTCTACAATCCGGTGGCTGCTCCCAAATGAAAAAAATCTCCTTTTAAAAATTTTATTAATGTATTGTCGCTGTTAAATGACTATGGGGAATAAAAAAAAATGATATCGTTAATATTTACAAACATCAAAGAAATCTTTTTAAAATAACTCGCTGCATCAGTAACGTCGACTTTTCTTAATTATAGAAAGTTCTTGCCCTTAGTATGTACTTACATAGCAGTAATTGGTAGTACCTATGTATATTTTGTGTGTGATGCAGTCAACGGATGTTTGACCTTTGTATTCATATTATCAATTGTTTTATTGCAGCAAAAATGGGTAAAGCTGGACGAAAACCTATTGTTGAGAAATCAAAACAGAGAGAAGTTTTTATGAAATATGCCGACAAACTACTGGATGTTAAATTGAGAGACCCTATATTTGATACAATTGCAAGTGATTTGGATAATCTTATGACACCGGCAGCCCTTTACATGTCACTGAAAAGGAATTTCAGGGAGTTTCTAAACACTGAATGTAAGCAGCAAACTGTATGTCTGTCCTCGTCATCTTTATCATCATCCTCAAGCAATAGCCCGAGAACCTCATCCAAAATATCACATTCTCATGTCGAGTCCAACCAGCATCATAGTGAAAACGACACAAAGAACTTCAAGTTTGAATTAGATATCTATGACTGGAAAAAACTGCAACCATTAAATGTCTTGTATAAAAGAAATGACTTGAGAACATGTACTCCATTTAAAAAATATAAAATACTGCCTAAGTACAAATGGGTGGATATTTTAAGAGAAAAGATTTGGCTTATTTCTAGATTACCATGCACATGGAATTTCAAAAGTTACAAAGTGGAGTCTGAGCATCATATTTTAGTAAAAGGTCAATGCAGTCAATGTAGCGCTTTTACAAAAATAGCGTGTCAAAAAATAACAGATAATATTATTGAAGGACAATGCCAAATCACAGTCGGAGAAAAAAATAAAAAACATGATCCGAGAAAAAAATATAGAATGAATGCATTGGTCAGACGAAAATTAGCTAAAAAGCTCAAACACGATTCAGCTTCTTTGGTTCATAAACAACTGGCAGCAAAAATGTCTAAACAAGGAATTACAGATACAGCACCAGTAATCCCAACACTCAATGCATTGCGAAAAATTAAGTACGAAGAACGAAAAAGAATGTGGTTACACAATAACGTTATTCTGAGCATTCTTACGATGGCTGTGACCAAACCAATTTTTTTACGTGATATACACTTTTTTCCTCGAATTCACATTTATTACTGGACTGATGAACAACAACAATACTGCCGTGAATATCAATCTTGTTTTCAAAGATTAACTATCACATTGGATGCTACAGGTTCAATCTTTCAACCTCTTAAATTACCAAATGGTTATGAATTGAGTAAGAGACTTTTCTTATACGTAATAATATTAATAAATCAATTCGATGTGTGTGTACCTTTATGTCAGATGATAACCGATTCACATGACACTGCGTCTGTTTCTGCATGGTTATTACAGTGGTTGAAAAATGTTCGTTGTCATCCTGACGAAGTTATAACAGACGATTCTTCTGCGTTAGTAGCAGCAAATGTTAGAACATTCAGTGATTTTACATGTGTGAAAGACTATTTACTTCGTTGTTTTAGTATTTTGAATGGAAATAAAGAAGAACTACCAAAAACATTTATTAGATTAGATACCAGTCATTTTATAAAGACTCTGTATAATTTGAATTGCTTCGAAAATGTTGACACAAAAATTAAAATGTATTATATTCATTGTATCCGCTACATTAAAGAATGTCAAGACTTTGCACTTGTAAAGGAAATCATTACAAAAATGATAAAACTTTGCCTACATCAAAATGATTTTGAAAACGATGATTCAGGTTTGAAGGAGAGCAAGCAAAACCTTGACAATTTGTTAAACAGTCATAAGTATGCTGATTTTAAAAATGTGGATCAAAATGAAGAATTTGAATATGATCAAATTGTCATTGATGATGCCGGCGTTCGAGACATTGTCGCATGGTTCGATCTGTTGGTAGATAATGAATAAAAAAGTAACCCTGCAAATTCCTATGTTGGTAAAAGTAGTTCATATTATTTACCACTTTTCATCCCTACTTTAAAAAGATTATTTATAAAACTTCCTTTGTGGAGCAACGTAATGTGCTCTTATTTCAAATCGGAAACCTTAAACGCATCGTCTTCATGTGTAGAAAGCTATTTTCGCACTTTAAAACAGTTAGTTTTTAAAACAAAAATAGCGAGACAACGAATTGACGAATATTTGCAGCATCATTACGATTATATCAAAGGAGAATTGCATTTAGCATTAAATCAATTAAAAAACTTAGGTTCCACTACTTTACTAAAATCTAAATCACGCCGAACTAGGCGTGCCATGACTAAAAATATTTATAAAAAAGAAAAGGTAAATCCTAAAAAACAAATCCAACAAAAACAAAAAGAATTATATTTTTCCAGTGATTCTATATTTAGTGATAGACCATCCTATTTGGAGAACTGGCGAGGAGAATCGAATACACATAATCGCCTGAAAAAAGATGATGAAATAGTAATTATAAGAAACGGGAATTTAGCTTTGAAGGAAAGCTCGGGTTATTTCAATACATGTGCCTTCGATTCGGCATTTTATTTAATAGGTCAAGCCTGTATTAGAAGTTCTGCTTTCAAAAGCTTTTTGAGTGAATTAAAAGGAGATTGTGTTATTAATTACATTTTTATGCTTTTGAACGGAGCACATGATATAGAGCAAATTTACAATTGTAGATCAGAAATAACAAAAACTTTTTTCCAAAATAAAGACTGCAGTTGCAATGTGGCTTACATATTTGAAAAAATATTTATAAAATATTTTACAAGTGCTCAATACTTGAAAACCTGTACAAATTGTAATTACATACAATTGAAAAGAGACCATGTATTTATTTTAATTAACCTTGATATTTTAAAGTTATTTGGAATATCAAGTTTAGAAGAAGCAATTTGTTTCGATGAAAAAATTAACACAATGTGTCAGAAATGTGACACACAGTTGAAAGGAGAACTTAAGTTAGGCGAGATCATAACATTTGATTTAAACGGAGCTGCAGACTCAGTCTTACTCACTGAGCTGCCGATTACTATTAACATTAAGGATAATTACTATTTCTTAGTTGGTACTATAGAATTTATACCAGGCACAAAAATAGGCCACTATAAATGTCATTTTTTAAATAACAATACATATTTTTGTTACGACGACAATTCTTTTAAAATCGACATAAGTACCTCTAAGAAAATTTGTCTACATTCTGTGTCATATATTCGAGTCAGTTAATTTATAAATATTATGTTAGTTTATAAAGTTTTTATATTTATCTTGTTGACTTTAATTACTTGATTGTTTTGCCTTTGTGTTGATTTTGAATAAAGAAATTTTAATCGATAACTGACTTTTACTTTTATGAAGTATGCTACAGGATGCCTTAACTTAAAATGTATTTATATAAGCACTCACCCTAAAAAAATAAGATATAAATATCGAACATTACAACAGTCACTATTCAGTCTCACTTCATTGTGAAAATGCATGGTCACCCTACTCTCTTAAGGTTTTATACTACTGTTTTTTGTAAATATCTTTTAAAATATGAATGCTGCAGTTATATTCGCCGTATTTATCCAAACTAGGTTACGTTACCCGTCGCTTAGTACTTTAACTAAGCTTAAACCTACTTTTAATAACGAGATAAACGCCATTGTATTTTAGGCATATTGCCGTCCGAGCGGCCAACTAAAATCGACTCTAACAAATTATTGAACCTACTTTCTAATATATTTTTTCTGTTTATTCGCTGTAACAAATTAGTAACTAATTGTCCATACACATTAGCCTCTATTAATTTGATATTTATGGTGACATAACTACCTACTCATAACCTGAAAACTAAATATTGCATAACTTTTTGTTTATTTACGTTTTGACGTTTTTTATTTTTGTAACAAATTGAACAAATTATGGCCTTTCTTTTGATCCATCATTCGTCTATCTGCATTATATAGTTTCTGTGTAATCACGGGCGATGATTACGGCAAGTGGCGGTTCTAGCGGCCAACTATTTTTTGTCATAGCGTCTTAGTTTTTTTTGTAACAAATTCACGAAAAGAAGTGTGTAAAAAGTAACAAATTAACACTAATTCCTGGCAAAGTTTCATCAAATACTATGAGGTGGCCGCGCGGTTGAAACGGACATTATTTTAGAAGCTTATTTAAGGTGAATGGTGTTTATCTATGTAGATTATATTCAACTAGCTGACCATTCTGCGTCACAATTTTCATTACTGCTCCGCTCCTGTTGGTCTTACCGTGATGATATATAGCCTATAGCCTTCCTCGATAAATGGGCTATCTAACACTGAAAGAATTTTTCAAATCGGACCAGTAGTTCCCGAGATTAGCGCGTTCAAGCAAACAAACAAACAAACTCTTCAGCTTTATATGTATATTAGTATAGATATCTATTTTAGAACGTAAGAAGTACGTTAGTTATCGCAACTGCCGGGGTCACGGGACTGTCTAAACAAGGTTCCGGGGCCATGGAATGCAAAGGGCAACTGAAACAACAGGGTGGTTTTTAGTTAGTAATTTTGACAGTCCCTTCCGCTCCACCCAGGGCGGGAGGACTCATTTGATGATTTTACCACCGAAAAAAAAATGGAATTATCGTAAAATAAAAACACCCTTGTTACAATATAATTTTACAGTAAGCGCACTTCTTTTTTTGTTTTAAATTGGTCCCGAGCGAAGCCGGGGCGGCTCGGGCGGATCGCTAGTTAATAATAATTATGTTCGCCGGACTACTCTTCAGACGGTCGGATTTAGTACGGCAGCGAACCAAATTGGTGGTCCGGTCGTACCAATCCCGAACGTGTTGCAATAGGTTCAAAGTTGATTGGGAAAATTTGATAGTTTCGGGTAGCTTGATGTGCGGCGTCTGCACTTAATTTGGATATAAGGTTTTTTAGGGCATCAATAATATAAAACAGAAGAAATATTTTATTTACTTGACAAAAATAGACCAAGTATGAAACTAATAATATAATTTTATTTAAAGTTTACATCCCAGTAACATTGAAAGAATACAGTTACCTATTTGTGAAACAAAAAAATGATGCTAGAATGAGCCAGCCATCATATAACTTAATGTAAGCTGCAAATATTTTTTATCAAGAGCATAAAACATTACATTTTTGTACACTTTAGTACTTTCACTTAGCATACCAAATTAAATTTATGAAACATTGGCTTACATAAAACAATGATTACATTAATTCATAATAAATACATTTATATATCAACAAGTTTTTGTAGTTGTTTTATCATTCTAAGTTCTTTGGACATGTATATGAAATTTACAAGATGGCATGGATTGAACCTCTGCTGTGACTACACTGTTTATGCATAAGTTGGCCAAACCTCCTCTGATCAACCCACAAGTGTATGCAACATACTGAAACAGAAACACCATGAATATTAACATCTAATATATAAAAATCTTGTTTTACGGTGTTTTTTATCAAACTCCTCTGAAACAGCTTGACCAAAGTTGATGTTTTTTTTTTCGTGTATATTTGGTAGGTCTAAGAATAGGTCTTAGGCTTTTTTTTATTCATATGGCAAAACAATGTTTGCCAGATCAGCTAGTAATTTATAAATAGAATAGGACACAAGCTGACAGCTAAAGGCTCTTAACACTCAGTGATAGTGTTATCACTGAATATCATAGAGCTTTTAACTGTCTAGCAGTGAAAAAATGTCTATATATTCTAATTTTCATATCTTCAATTAGTTCCATACGCTACCTTTAACAAAGAATATTAAGTACCTCTTTAAAAGATTAGATTAATGCAGCATGGTAAAACTATAGTGCAAAATATAATATTTAAAAAATAATTACATAGGTTTATTTCTAAGTAAAATGCTATACTTACTCTTGGAGCAGATTCAAGATACTGATGGCCATTAGAAAAGTTTGTGAGGAATCTGAATGCATTATCTTGTAGTACATAGACACCTTGATGATTTGTCCGCAAGTTGTCTATTTGTTTCTTATAGATGCATGTCCAAAAGTCTGTACAGATAAACTTCATGGTGTCCAGTTCATCTTTAAACCTAGGCCATTCTCTAGTTAGTCTTTCCATTATCTTGTATCCAGTAGCAAACCCAATATATTCTACGACTGACAGATCCACCTCCTAAAACATCATAATAAATCCTTATTATTATAATCCATTTAAGTACCTTATTTCATCTTAAAACTGTTAAGGTGAGTAAATGTTAACACCTTTTTATCCTTAAGAGTTTCCTTAGTTTGTTCTATAGCATAATTTATTATTTCGGAATGTAGTAATTCAAATACAATATCGTCAGCCATTTGTAATCCTTGAAAATCTCCCATAAATTAAAGTGGTGGTGAGCCAAAGTACTTTTATTTAATCTTGTTTGTAGTTGAAGAATCCAGTATTTACAAATTTATTCACAACAGCGTAAAAAACAAAACAAGCTCTCTAATCTCTATTTCACGAAATCGCGATTCACCCCCAAACCAACACTATATATTTTCGTGATTTAGTGACAATACGATGACATTGACAATCGCAGAATACGATAGATTATACATATACAAAGACTATAATATTAATATAGGGTACTACAGAAACAGAACACCCTCCCATATTATTATACTCTTTGAGGACACCTATTATCTAGCGGTCTGTGAATAGCGGTCTGTGACTATACTCAAAAATGATAATGACAATAACAGACATACAGTTCGCATCGCCGTTAAGCGCTTATCATGCTGCCTCCACACGCTTGCTGTTTGCCACAAACAGGACAAACACCGAACACGTCCCGAACACGAATCACAAACACCCAACACAAACACGGCATCCACATGCTTGGCGAACGTGCTAGTATATTCCGGATTACTTTCGGGTTAATAGTACACACGCAGTAAAAAAAAAATGACGTATCTATACAAAACAACGTAATCGAATTCCGACCTTAAGTTATTTTGTAAAAGTCGGAAATCGGTTACTTCGTTTTATGTAGATACGTCCTTTTTCTTATGACGGCAGAATAGAACTGAACAATCGTGTGGATACATCGCAAACACGTTTGACGAACACTCTTTGATTTGTGCACAAAAACCGACACCGATGCCGATCACTGCCAAACACTTCCCGAACACATACGCAAACAGCAAACACCTATCCACACGTTCGTGTTTGTTGTTTGGTGTTCGCTGTTTGCCACTGTTTGCCAAGCGTGTGGAGGCAGCATTACACTACGCGATCTATCGGGCCCGATCTGCAGGGACAGTGTGGTGTAATAAGAAACAGGGAGTTAGGACCCTGCCGCCGGGCGATCGAGTGGTTCCGATCTCGCAGTGGCGGCTTAGGGTAGATTGGCACCCTGGGCGGTTTTGTATTGAGAAATTTCCGATTGATTATTTTGTGGAGTGGTACCTATATGTAGTAGCATATATTATAACATAAGGCATTACTAGAAAGAGCGGAGAAGGTGCGGAGAAGGCGGTTTACTGGGGGAAATATCTTATTTATTAGGTTAGACGTCTGCACGTTACGATCATTTGCTTCATCTGAGCATTCGTTCGTTGGCTTTCGACGACCGTACACACCGAGTTTGATGTAATGGTTCGATTCCTTTGATGTTACCGCCACGATTCGCATCGCCGTCACACGTAACGAATGCTTGGTGGCGTTTGCTATGCCGTCCACGTCCAGACAGGACCAACGAAACCCATTCGTTGGCGTTCGTTGGGCCGGTGTGTACGCAGCATTACCTTGACAAATGTGGCCGAGTAGTTCATCGAATCGCGAACGCGATGAATTTGGGCGAACAAGAGTACTTACCGAGGCACTGTCGGTAAACTGGCGCGCAACTGGTTTTGTCGCGATAATATTCGCTTGAACGGCTACACTTCGCCACTTCAGTTGCAATCCACCCTTCGAGTGGACATGCGATTACAATTTGGCTGCTAATGTAGACAAGAACAAAGCTTACAATCACCCGATAATGTGGCTCCAAGCATTAGAGTAATATAATTTCGTAACCGTTTGGTCTATGGTAGCTGTACCAGTGGCTGTACTCAACTATATCTTCATGTACTAAACCTACGGCCCGGCCTATTCACCCGCTAATAAAACGAAAAAGTTGGTCATAGCTGTCATGTAGCAATTTTATCGAAAACCGTCCATTATTCACATATTCAAAAATCCCATTCATGTTGAATGTAGAGTTATATTCGGATCGGACACATGCTTCACGTATACGTTTGTGGGGTCGTTAGACCTTACTGCCCACAAAATAAGAAGAAGATCATGTCTTTGGAAACAAAAACCGGCCAAGTGCGAGTCGGACTCGCACACGCAGGGTTCCGTACCATAAATCTTAATTTTTATTATTTTGTTGTTATAGCGGCAATAGAAATACACAAACTGAAAATTTCAACTATCTACCTACTTTCAGACAGATAGACGGACGGATGGACGGACAGCAGAGGCTTAGGAATAGGGGTTCGTTGGCTACCCTACCAGTCATAGTTTGTTCGGCCTTACCGTCCACACGTTCGAATTCGGTGCGAAGTAAATCAAATCCGATTTGCAGACTAGCGGACCGAGGTGTACTCAATTAATACTAATTATGTTCCGCCGGACTAGGGTAAGGTTTTCAACAATGAACCCCCTAAATTTTTAACCACCATAACTCAAAAGTTTACTTTCGAAATTAACTTTTATCTGAAATACTGGATAGGTAATTTCATTGACTACCTATTTGCATTTAAGAAATTTAACTTTTAATGATACTATTCATATCATATAACAACAATTTTTTCGAAAATAATATTTGGCTCATTGTGTCCACCCCCTGGTACACAATAAACCGGAGGGTCTGTTACAGTTAACCATGAGGTACACATTGAACCAATAAAAGTTATAATGTTATTTATTCAGAAATAATTACACATAACGTTAGAAAATCTGTCTTTAGTTAACAAATATAACAAAAATTGCTTTTTTTTTTATGACCGAAATTATTTATGTTTAACGACAAATTACCAGAAAAAGAAACAACTTGTTTTCAAACAGTGAGAAATTAAAAACTAGGAGACACTTTTTTATGATTAATAATGTGTGAAAGGCATAATATGTTCTAATATAAAACTTATTGTATATTTAGCTTAGGTAAAATATTGCCACTTAATTAAAATCAGTCTCAAGTTTTTGTTAGAAAAATCCATTATTTTGTCATTTTATGGCAATAATGCTGAAATATTGTACTCTAATAAATCTTTTACTAGTTGCGTTAGTATTTTATTTGTATTTTTTGCTGTATCGGGTACCACGGGCTCACAAGATTTTATGAGCTCAAGAGCTGCCTTCATGAATTCTTCCGTATGACCCTTTTTAATCCGCAGCTAAAAAACAAAAAAATAATTAAACTTATTGCGCTACATCTACACAATTAACTAGGTACAAATTTAACAAACATGAAGTAAACACACAATGAACCATGGCACATTGTTAAATATAGCAAGTTGGTTAACTGTGGGACACACCCTTTTTTAAGAGGAAATGTTAGCGGAGAGACTTTGTATGTAAAAAGTCATAATTCGAGGTTTGGCTCTCGACTGTTTTCTCCTCCAATATTCAACCGATTTTAGAGATATTTCACAAACTGAATAAGAAGGATATATACTGTGTCACTATGTTTTCCTTTTGATGATTTTTTAACTAAAACCCTCACAAAATGGTCAAAATTGTCTGATAAATCGCTGTCAACAGAGCCCTAGTTTACTTTGGCAACTATTAATCAAAAATTTTTCACATTTCTTCTTAATGTTATAGGTTAAGATAAATTTTTAATTACTCATACCAAATACACCGTTAATACGTCAAAAGAAGCACAATAAGAGTATCTACGGAGGTAGCACAAGCAAACTACTTGTAATATAAAACTGAAACATAAAACGAAAAATAACTTACTTTCGATTTTTGATTTTTTTTTGTATTATTGTATTTGTACGCCTTTCTAGGCAAAACATGTTGAAACTTTTTTTTTCTTTTTGTAATCATTCCAACTGATTATTTAACCTACACATGTTTTTGACAAATAAATATATCTTATCTTATCTTATCTTATCTTTCTTTTTCTAGTTTTTACACGAATAAACACAAAATACCTCACCACGCGGCCAACACGAGTGCGAACTCGCTGCAAACTCGTAAAACGGACGAGAGGCCGTTGTGGGGTCTATGTTGCTAAGTAGCACGGAAGTGCAACGCCGCATTTCCGAAATATAGGCTTGGCTAACTGTGTACATATGGTTAACTGTTGAACATCTGATCCTACTCTACAGACGGTCAGATTTGGTTCGAAAATCGAACCAAATTCGCGGTCCGTTCGAACCAAATCCGAGCGTGTGTTATGGCTATCATGTGGACCAAGAAGAAATAAACCGTTCAAGAGCAAGACGGACTCACACACCGAGGGTTCCGGACCGCTGAGGAACCCCGGCATAATATTCAGCATTCCAGACGAGCAGCCATCAATGACTACTCGGATAGACCGATCCCTCAGGAAATCACACGATCCGGCGGGCAGATCGAAGGAAGGAAGATAATAAGGCTATCATGCCAGACCCTGTCGAAGGCCTTTGAGATTTCAAGGGTGATCGCAAGTGCTTCCCCGTGTTTCTCGATGGCCTCACTCCATATGTGAATGGCAAACGTTAGAAGATCCCCAGTTCACCGATTTCGGCGGAACCCGTTTTGTTGGTGACTAAGAATATCGTAGGATCTAGGTATTCCAGGAGCTTAGCATTCAGCACGTGTTCCATATTCTTACAGAGTATGAAAATTACCGCGATGGGTCTGTAATTTGTTGGGTCAGCTCGACTACCCTTCTTGGGCACGGGCTGCAGGTTAGCTTGCTTCCAAGCCATCGGCACTTTTCCAGTCTCAAACGAAAGGCAAAATAGGCGTGTCAAGATCGGAGACAAATCAGGCACACAAGTCTTTAGAACAATTGCCGTTATCCCGGCGAGACCACTAGCCTTGTTCACGTCTAGGTTACGCAACACACTACGGACGTCTTTCTGATGAATGTGAATGTTCGACATACCTGACTCCCATACATTAGGAGAAGCGGGGGCCTCTCGCTACCAGGATACAGACGTGAATATTCTGCAAACAAGTTCGCTTTGTCAACTGTGGTGGTAGTGAGGGGCGGCAGAAGTTCGATTCGATCGACTTAGCCAAAACGCATTACGACCTGCTGGGTATGAACCAAGTTTGTTTCCTATTCGGCTAATGTGGTCAAACCAAGCCTACCGCAACAACTTCTTGTAGGACTTGGCAGCCCTGTTAAAGGCTTTCTTCTTCTGACTCACGTCATTTGCTTTGTGCGTACGAGCGTCGACCCATACTAGGTACGCCGCGTGTTTAAGCGCATTAACGCGATTGCACTCGGCACCAAACCATGAACGAGCTTACAAGTAGTGGTCTGGATCTGTTGTCAACAGAAGGTCCAAGCAATTGGCTGTGTGCGATTTAAAATCCGGCACCCTCGTTACCCCCTGGACCAGCAGGGTAAGATTTAACGCTAGCGCTAGCTTTCGCGCCCCTCGTCCAGCACGGTCTGTGCACTGGAATGAGAAGAGCCACTCCTGATGGTGGGCGTTAAAGTCCCCCAGTAACACCACTTGTGTAGAAGGGTACCATTGCTGAGCCTCACTGAGGTGTTGTGTGAGCCCAGTTGTCTCCAAATCACCGCTGTGCGAACAGTAGACACACGCGTAGACAATTTTATCCAGGCCTGTGTCCACTAGAACCCAAAGCGTTGAGAACCTGGAGTCCAGTTGCGCAACTATACCATCTGAGGCCCGTGGCAAATTCATTGGATGGGACCCCCAGTAGAAATCTTAACATTGTAATTTAAATAAATCACTGAAGTAGAAACCCAACAGTACTTATTACTAATATTGTGTCCTTTTTAGTTAAATATACAACGGGTGGGACCAAGCACGAAATCGCAAAAAAATTAAGCTGTTCAGTACGTTTTGTCAAGTTATTTCAGTGTTGGTCCTATAATAAAAGCTGTTCATAATGATGAATATAATTATCCCTTTTCAGGTATTGCGTTTACTCTATTACACATTTTATAATAAATATAATTTTCAAAAGCATAGGTATTCCACCATAGGCATAGGCATAGGTTGTACCTCTACTTGAAATCATATTAATATACAACTTGTAATTGTTACTAAATTATGTTGTAAATGTTAGGTTACTTTGAGATCGCGGCCCCTCGGTCCGGGGCCTTGTCGAGCCGGGGGCCCGTGGCATTTTTCCAGCCCTGCCACCCTATAGTTACGCCACTGTGGAGTCCTCAAGGTTGCGGAGACGCCGATAGCAGATGTCGTCCCGGGCGTACATACATACACCAGCGCGTGATTTAAACCTCAATGCAGACCTCGAATGTTACATAGGTGCACTTTGAGAGAGAGGGAGTGCTGCTGCTGTACAGCTTTTCTCTTATAATAATAAGGTTCCGTGCTGCTAACCTTCAGGCACGCTCTGACAGGACGGCATCATTGGGGGACTAGTCTGGACACTGCGGGCATGCCCGTGCCTCCCCGGGAATTTCCATCGGGCCCGCTTGTTTGGTCGCCAAGCCAGCACGATGGTGCATTCCGGGATTTTTTGATAGTTGGCGGGGCAGCCTTTCATGTGTGGCTAGCACATTACTTGGCCCCCTAACTACCTGCGGTCGGCCAGCGGTGCACCGTGCCTCGGATCCTGCTACCCTCCGCGACTAATCTTCCGATATGCCCATGTCAGCGTGAGCCTGGTTGGTCTGCCTGCATTAGAACAACTATTTCACTACACAACATTGCACCGGAACGCGGCTAGGCCGCATGGCGGTACGTCTTTGCCCAGTGGTTGGTTACAAGCCATCGGCCGAAACCTACCAGCACTTAGTGTCACCTAATTAGCACCACCCGAGGACCGCGTATAGGGACTGGAAGTGTATTCTCCTAAGAACGTGGGTGACTCGTCCCCCAAAAATTTTTTAGTTACACGAGCGTGCAGAAACTATAGGTGGCAGCACAGAAACGTCACTGTCAAGTATATTTCAAGTATAAAATTCGAAATAGCTACGCTAGATGGCACAGTCTACTTCGCGCACGTTCCCCTAAACTGAGCTTGTAGGAACCGTAGGTGGCAGCACAGAAGCGTCATTTTCAAGTATTCTGACCCTTAAAATTAAAGTTAAGCTTTAAGTTTAGAATATGCGACACTATATGGCATAGTCAACGCCGTGCTAGATAGGGAACGTCCTATTAGTAAAATTTGTCTACACTAATATTATAAAGAGGAAAGATTTGTTTGTTTGTTTGAATTGAATAAGCTCCGAAATTTATGGACCGATTTAAATTCTTTCACCATTAGAATCCTACACTATCTATGAGCATAGGCTATAGAGTATTTCCAAAAAAGTTAGGGATCCGTATGAAAACTTCGATAATGTAACCCAAGGTGTGAAAACAATAAAAATCCTTATATCGCGTACGCTGCAGAAACTATTGACAATAGAGCAGTGATGACTACAGTTTTATAGAGGACATCAATAACCACAAAAAACATCCGCGAGGGTATATATTTAACTAATATGGTTAAGTCACAATAACAGCTTTTTGTTCAAATTATTCGACCAAAACCCGTGTGGAATGGATTAGTGATGTTTTTGGTATCATGATATTAGTCCTCATCCATTTAAATGGTTTGGTAATTTAGGTTGGTTTCCTATTCACTTTAAATTTTGCAAATAGGACTTTTCGTTTAAAAGTTACGACGGGTATAAAAATACTCTAAGTAAGAAAAATGTCGCGGTTTGAGCGAACTGCCCTTTTGTTCAGTCTGTTAAAAAAAACACGTTAGCCTTTATAGAGGGAGGACTTATAGGAGATGAAGTTCGTGGAGTACCTAACAAACCCGCGCGAACGAAGTCGCGGGCGAAGTTCTAGTTTATAATATCTTCGGTCTCTAAAACTACCGACGCCACATTGACCAGGTTTGTATAACCCAAGAAAATTGTGGATTCCCGGGGCTTCCTCAATGTTTCACTATTTAATTTGTTGTCTTATCACATTGACTTAGATCATGAGAATTTTTATTGATTTCGTTTCATCAACTTCAACATTACGCAATCAGTCTCAATACAATCGTGAATAGGCAACCCTAACTGCGTCAGATAGGAGTATAAAAAAAGTAACAATAAATAAATAAATAAAGATGGCGGATTGCGTCCTCTGTTGAGTGCTCCGTGCTATTATGTACCCTTATCAAGATTTTAAATAGCCTGAGTGTTGGAAAAATTGTGATAACAGTGCGATTGTTAATTCTTTTCGATAACATTTTAAGTTTTTCAAAGTAAGTGATTTTTTTTATCACAAATGGACGGAAATAATATTGTCGCTATAAAAGATGGCGATCCGACGCGTCCTGCTGAAGTTGAAACGCCATCTGTTGTAGATTTACCGAAACAACAGATTGAAGGACTTATCAAAAAGAAAAGGAGGCGCGGGAAATCCAAACGCAAGATAATGAAACCATTTTCAAAAATACCGTGGCAGGAGCGCAGGAAAAATGAAAAATCTAAACGAAATAATAGATTTAGGAAGATTGTGTTGGCAAAAACACATGCTCCATTTAACAACAACCAATTCTTAATGGAAATACATAAACCAGAGCCAGAAAATTCGTTCCATATTTTACGTACACCATCGGCACGCACTCGCGATTCAAGTTTCAGCGTAGATTCAGAAGATAATTATTTTTTTTCGCTGCCCGAAGATGAGGAGGAGTATTTGACAAAAGAGTTTTCAAGTGTATATGAAGATGCTCAAAGTGAACGTTTGTCAAATATGTCGAAAGATGACCTCATCCAAGAATATCTTCTATTGGAAGCCAAATATGACAATCTCATAAAAAGGACGGAACGTTCTAAAGCTAAGTGTTTAGAAGAAGATAAAGATATAACAGCTAGAGATGCTTCTGTCACTGATAGGGATAGTATGTTAACAGACAGAGACACTTCTGGCACTTCCGTTGGGTCCAGTGCGGTGGATGAGCAATCCTTTAGTGAGTTTATGCAGCGTATGAAGGACCAAGAAGAACAGATTCACTCACTTAAGTTGGACAATGAAAAGTTGAGACTCGAAATTGAACATTTACGTCAGCATTCTCAGGACTCATCGAGTGCAGACTCTGAGAGTGATAGTTCATCCTCATCAGATAGTAACAGCACCTCCAGCAGAAGTGCAAGTCCTATAGCTGAAGACAACTTGGTTGAAGACAACTTGACTAATGCAAATCATGTTCATGTAAATGGCCAAAATGAAGAGACTGAAGGTACAGGAGCCTCATACCCAATGGTTAATGGGTGTCATGATTCAAATGATTAAATCTTTAATAATTTCAATAGGTATTTCTGAAGTTCTGTATAAATTGTTGGACATTATTTAAGTATCTTTATTCTGCTTATTCCTTATTTACAATGGATAATTATAGTTTCTGGTGAGAATGTCTGATTTTATGACATGCATTTAGTGACTTGCTTATTAAACTTAGCACCCTACTGTATCCAATGCTCTCAAACATTCTTTCCTGTAAACACTGGGAATATAAATGTGAGATCTCATTTTAGATTAGTGAAATTGTTCTGTGATATCCTTGTGGATATTTTATCAGTAGTGATTAATGTAAAAAATTGTTTGGTTTCCAAATAGATCTCACTTTTATGTTTTTACAGTGGGATATAATATTAAGCTAGATGTAAGAAAAAATGTTTTAGCTAGTAATCATTTATTTTGTATAATTATATATTCTTATATTTTATGGTTGATGTTGGACTTGTTATAAATGAGTGTTTTTTTTTTCTGTGTTTTGAACCAAATTGAATGTGTCAAGTACTTTGTAGAGATAGTTTTATGTAATTTATAAAGCCTATACTTATATTTTAACAGGGATTGTAATATTTTTCTGCTGCGCCATTAAAATACAGTAATAATGACAGAAGTATCATATGATGTTATTTACCTTCACCTTCGAGTTAACTAACAAGTATTCTGAAACTGTTTTTTAGTAATAAAGGAACATAAGTTTACCCAAAATTTATATAATTTATCTTTCATTCATAATAGAGTAGGTAGGTACTTCGCTTAATAAATAAGACATAAGATAGAGATTTAAAATAATTAAAAAATAAACAACATAAAATAACTTTCTTTCATTGCAACAGAGTATAAAAAAGCTGCATCCACAAGCATTTATAAAAATAAAAGAGCAATTTCAGCCTAATTCTATGCTTAATGCAGGTAAACAAATCTTGATGTTAAGTTGTGACATCTATCACTTAAATAATTATTTATTTTACTAATTAATTATTTTCATTTATTTTAATAAAATTTTACTGTCTCAGTTTATTAACAAAATAATGAAGCAAAATCTGCATATTCTACCAGCATAAAATGGCTTGTCTTGGCTTTGGTTTGCAGGGAACGACAAAATACACAACTACCTTCAAATGCCATCAGTGTGCTCTGGAATATAATTGTTACAAAAAAAAAAACAATTGCTGAAGAGGAACACTCATAAGTGGGTGGCGCAGCACCAACAAAAGAACATCTAAACAGAACTATTTTGCATGGTGTTACAACCAATTACAAAAATGAAGAAAGAAATAAAAAAAAAAAATGTATCTACCTGCATTCCAAACAGACTTATCATAATAATATTGATTATGTTACACTTTTTCTTTTTTTGCCTTTGATTCTGGTGCATTGGGATTGGCACCTTTATAAAATTGTTTGAGTAAAGCCATTGCCTCAGACGCCATTAAATTTCCAATCAAATTATAATTATATTCATAAAAATTACTTATATCTAACACAGTTTTGCCTCCAAATCTGTCATTGGCGCAACCATATACTACTTCTTTTATATTTAAGTTGCTGAGCGCAGATGCACACATTATACAAGGCTCAACTGTTACATATACTGTAATATTTTTAAAGTACAATCTGTTATCAATATTATTGGCTTTACAGTAGTCTATAACTTGATCTATACAATTAATTTCAGCATGTCTTGTTGGATTGTGAGTAGCATTAACACTATTCCTAGACTCAGCAATGATTTCTGAGTTTATGACAAAGACACAGCCTACTGGTACTTCTTGAGCTGATAAAGCTTCTGATGCTAGTTCAAGAGCTCTCTTCATGAATTCTACCATTTTCTTATTTCTACAAATACTGTCTTGTATGTATGTTAACTGTAGGGTACTTGACATCAATAATTAATCATAGACTATGAGTATCACATGCAGCATTTCAAGTTGCAGACACAATCTTTTTTATTTAGTCTTGTTGGTAGTATTGAAACAAATTATGATTTTTAAGACACTCAGTCGCTACGTCTGGCCAGTTGTTATTATTCACAGCTCTGGGGCTTGGATGTGGCAAGTAAAGTATCTGCAATTTAAAAAAAAACGCAAATTAGTACCTACCATGATTACAAAAAACATGATTTTGTCAAATGCATATATTCAAATGAATACCTGGATAGATCTTGAGGGGGGGTGTCTCTTTAATGTTTCCTTTGCTCGGGTTTCACAAAACTTTCCAATAGCTACTATCTTCTCCACTTCATACAGTTCTAGAACTTTGTTGAATACTGGATCACAGATGTTATATAATTCTTGTATTTCACTTTTCTGGAATGTTATACAAACATAAGTTTACTTAGAATGATGAGGATGTATATTGTATAGATTTGGATCGATTGGCCTTCTTTGACTTTCTCGGGTCCCTGGAGACCCGGTCCTTTGGTAAGCGTACGAGGGGCCGAAGCCAACTCGCAGAAGTCCCGCTAGACATTTCAAATGGAAAGGGGCACCAACCGACGATTATCCCTGTATGCCCTGTGAAAGTATACCCAAAGAGAATCCCCGGTTGGTGCAGGGCTATTGCAAAATATGAAACAAAAGAAATGCTATGGGTTTGGGTGGTTTACTGGACTGATAATATTCGTTTACTATGGAAGAACTATTGGCCCCTGCCTGACCACTGACAATTAAAACGGCTTTAAACTTGCACACTCAATAAATGGGTCCCCGAAAACGGTCGCTAGCGCAAAGTGACGTAGCGCCAAGGGGGCAACATATCCTTAGGTGCTAGAGGAGTGGAGAAGTTTACCACGGCTATCAGGAAAATCCCGGAAATACGGTCAAGGTCCCTACCAGCATCTTACTGGATTATACATGCTTCTCCCGAGCATGTTTACTTTTGCGAATCTCCACTCAGACCGGCCGATTAAGGCAATAAAGAGGTGGGAGCTCTGTTCCTCGTCAGTGTTCACTCCGACCAGCCAATAAAGGCAAGCCGGAGATGAGCAACAAGACTTCTCCCGGAAGATCAGGTCCGTAGGGTTGCTACTGCCCAACAGTTCGCCACAAAACTGCCTTGCGGATTGTATCTCTCTTGGTCTGTGGCCCCTCACCCTAGGTATGACCTTAGTTTAATTGGGGCGCGCAAGACCCACCACGACGTCACCGTAGAGATACGGCGATAGTGGATTGGTTTTCTTTATTATTATAGTATGTAGTTAGTAACTTGTGGGCAAGGTCTATGTTCATATCGACGGGTGAAAGGCAAAAGAGGGTCTAACGCCATATATTAAATTGTTCAGGAGAACAAAAACAAAGTTTAAAAAAATATATCTCTGTAATGCTTTATTGAATCACATCACAATATTAAGAAAACTTAACCAAAATACAATGTTCTTTAAGATTCTTACATTGAAATAAGTCTAAGATCAATTGTTTTAAAGATAGATGTCGCTTGACCCCAGGTTTTTGCCATGTTTCTCGCTTGTGCGAGGGGTCAAGTAACTATTTTATGTTGCGATATTTAGATTTTGGCTTAAGCTACAAGTTGGAAAAGTAATATTTAAATTAATTGGCACAATCGGTCAAAGGACTAATTTAGATTTTGGCTCAAGCTACAATATCTTAATCAATTTATATTAAATTCTTCTGTTACTGACTGATTGAGTGACTGAGTGTTATATAAATAGACCCGGCACTACACCGAGGACATCCCAGACGTCAGCCTGTATGAGATTAGGATGGCTCTGAAGCAGCTTCAAAACAACAAGGCGTCGGGTGAGGACGGAATTACGGCCGAACTCTTGAAGGCGGGTGGAAAACCGGTCCTTAAGGCCCATCACTGGAATTGTTCAATTCCGTCATACACGAGGGGAAAACGCCACAGGCATGGCTTCTTTAAGAATGGCGACAATGCCTTGCTTAAGAATTACAAGCTTATCTCACTTCTGAGCCATGTCTACAAACTGTTTTCCAGAGGCATCACGAACCATCTCGCGCGCAGGTTAGACGACTTCCAGTCTCCCGCAACAAGCCGGATTCCGAAAAGGTTTCAGCACCGTAGACCACATACATACGCTGCGGCAGGTTATACAAAAGACCGAAGAGTATAATCTGCCCCTCTGCTTAGCGTTTTTGGACTACGAGAAAGCCTTCAATTCGATCGAGACTTGGGTGGTGGTGCAGTCATTTCAACTCTGCCAGATCGAATATCGGTACGTCAAGGTGCTGAAATGTTTGTACAAAAACGCCACCATGTCAGTCCGACTTCAGGATCGGACCTTGAAACCTATCCTCCTGCAGCGAGGTGTGAGGCAGGGAGACGTCATTTCTCCGAAACTGTTCACGGACGCAATGGAGGATGTCTTCAAGGTTTTGGACTGGAGAAGGCTAGGCATTAATATCAATGGCTAGTACATTAGCCACCTTCGATTTGCCGACGATATAGTCGTCATGGCTGAGACTACGGAGGACTTCATTCCAATACTCGATGACCTCAGAAGAGCTTCCGAAAGAGTGGGTCTTAAAATAAACATGGACAAAACCAAGATCATGGTAAATATACGTAGTAACCACTCCTATCAAGATCAGAGATTCTACACTCGAAATTGTAGACGAGTACGTCTACCTGGGACAAATGGTCCAGTTAGATAGGGCCAACTTCGAGAAAGAGATCGACCGTCGAATCCGACTCGACTGGGCAGCGTTCGGGAAGTTGCGTGGTACCTTCTCCCACATACTACAGTGTCTCAAGACGAAAGTCTATCACCAGTGCGTGTTGCCAGTGATGACATGGAACTGAAACGTGGTCGCTCACAATGGGCCTCATCAGAAGGCTCAAAGTCACTCAAAGGGCAATGGAGAGGGCAATGCTTGGAGTTTCTTTGCGTGATCGAATCAGGAATGATGACATCCGCAAGAGAACCAAGGTTACCGACATAGCCCGAAGGATCGCCAAACTAAAATGGCAGTGGGTAGGGCACATTGCTCGCAGAACAGATGGTCGATGGGGCCGAAAAGTTTTGGAGTGGCGACCGCGTACCGGAAGACGCTACGTTACAAGGCCGAATAAGGTGGACCGATGACCTGATGAGGGTCGCGGGTAGCCGATGGATGCAAGACGCACAGGACCGGTTGTTGTGGCGACATTTGGAGAGGCCTATGTCCGGCAATGGACGTTTTTCGGCTGATATGTCTCAATTTCTTTTATAATGCGCACAGCAAAGGAGTGGAACTCTCTGCCTGCGTCTGTGTTTCCAAACGCATACAACCCTAATCTCTTCAAAGTTAGAGTGAACAGGCTCCTTCTGGGTAAGCTCGCTCTATCGTAGACTTTGTCTCTGTCATCTTTGACCTTGACTAGAGTCAAGAGCAAACCCATATCAAATTAAAAAAAAAAAAAAAAAATGATATATAAAAAACCCAAGATGCACAGTCTCGAACAAATGCAACACTCGAAACTGTCGTCAAAAACTGACATGTATCAAGTGTCATGTGTGAGTTGTGTGTAGTTTTACTATAAACATTTATTTTTGCAAATTCAACCTTACACGGATTGCTTAAAGTTGTTTTTACAAAGCAGTGCAGTATGACGAGAGATGTACAATTTTTTTTTGCAAATTCAACCTTACATGGATCGCTTAAAGTTGTTTTTACAAAGCAGTGCAGTATGGCGAGCGATGCGAGACTGTTTGAAACTAGCGCACAATTATACATATTGCGCTTGTTTTTTGCGGACGTTTTTGAGATGCTGAGTGTTTATCTTGGTTTTTTATATATCAGTGGGTGCAAGTGCCTTTTTTTTATGCTAGAGAAACGAAACTTAGACTATTTGAAACAGAAAAATTTGTAGAGTTGGGGTCAATAAAAAAGTTAATATCGCAAAATGTGGTGCTTGACCCCTTTTGTCTTTTACCTGTTGATATGGCCCTGTAATGGGTGATGATTTTACTTAAAATTAACATTTTAAGTAAAATAACAGTTGTTTAGAAAATAAAGATCTCTTTCTTACTTTGAAGTCACCAGGAGTGAGGTTACAACCTGAGGCAGTCATCCACTGCTGAGGCAAGTAGTTATATACAAAACTGGTTTTGAAGAAATTTTCTGGTGTTCCACATAAAGTTTGCATTAAACCCCAAAATCGTCGGCCACTAACCTGGAAAGTGAATATATTTAAGAAAGATGGATAAAGAGTTGTATATCTGCTATTTTATTTGTTTATGCCAATAATGCTTACTTCACTTCTGGGACAGTCAAAGCCCCTCACAGGACGAGCTTTTATCTCAGTAGGTGGTTTGTGTACTGGTCCACTGATGCGCAACCAATCGCGAACTGAACTAGCATCACCAAATGGCACCTGTTGATATTACAAAATGCTGGTAACTGAAGCATTATTCATATACAAACTGTAGATTGAACACATTATTAACAGACAGTATTTAAGTGGTAAAAGTTATGGTTTATAATTTTTTTTTAACAACCATAACTTTTATCATGCTATATAGGTATGTATTATAATTATTATGGAAAACATCTTTTTAAAAATTTTGGGTATATGAGGTGGTTCTTACTCCAGTCTGAGACATTCCCCAAGGTCCAGGATTCATGCCAAAGTACATGACAGGTTTTGTTGTATTGCAATATTCTCGCACATACTTTTCAAATGTATGCCTTGCGTATATGGTAGGGTTGTAAACAACTTCTACTTTTTTAGGCATTTTGAACTGTTCAAGAGAAAGATTCAATTCGTCTATTAGATTTAAAAAATCGTCACTGATATCCTGAGAACTTGAATCTCCTAAACTACTTGAGAAGAACGATGATACAACTTCTGGTTCCATTGTATTTTACGAAGATTTTTAAAACACTATTATGCACATAACATTTATCACTTACTATACGAATTTATCCTTGTAATGCTGATATGCACCGGTTGAAAGGCATCGCAGAAACGCATACAAAATCATAACAAACACAGACACAGTGATACACACAACAACGTCTTATTTATGACAGTGACACTTACAAAAGGGTTGCCAGTTCGACCGTTCAGTCAGAAAAAATCTGTTGCAAAACATGGCTTGGTCGATTCATTCATGGCACATTGAACTGAGTTTATAAAAAATCATGTTTGAAATACCTATTTCACACCTTTCTTTACAATCAGGAGTCGGTTTGGACAAAACCACCACAGGTGCGGGCGGTTGCATTGATTCCTAGGGCCTCATGTCCAAAAACTCAGATTGTTTTTAGACCCTTGTACCGTTTTTGAACGAAAAAAATTATTTCGAACCATGACGTATCTTTCTGTCAGCTGTCAGTGTCAAGTTGTCAACAATGTCAACTACAGATGGAAATTACGTAGGTACGTCAGTCAGCCGGTATTGCTTTTCGTTTGTTGTCCATTGTTGTCGCACTATTTTAAATATCTTTGTTTATTTATTATTAATAACTAAACTTTTAAATGTCTGTATTAAACGAAGACATCGTTCGCAATATTATAGCCAACTCCAGTGTTCCATTGGTCTTTCGGGGCTTTGTGGGAAACTGGTCAATATGCCAGTGGAGTGTAGAAAAATGGTGTTCAGTTTTTGGAGAAAAAGAAATACCATTTAGATGTTTAAAAAAAGATTTTTTATCGGACGAACCTTGTTGGGAGAGGAGGTGCTCTGTCAAATCGATGACTTTCAAAAATTTTGTGGATTCGTTGGTTTCAAGCGACGAGTGGATGTATTTTGATTATAAATATCTTTATCAGTGGTTCAACGCAGACGATGAATTGTATAAGGTGAACATTTAAACGAGCAACATCATCACACAACTAGACATTGATAGAGAGCTTGCTGTAATAACTGAGGCTAAGTTTTTTGTTTTAGGGTGTATCATGGGAACAATTTGGATATTCCGACAAGGGCGCTTCAGATGCGACGCTGTGGGTAGGAAGCAGTGGTGCACACACGCCGGCACATAAAGACACGTATGGAGTCAACATTGTGACTCAGTTACATGGAAAGTAAGTTAAAAATAATTTTCTCCTTCAAATAAAACCAAAGTAGTAACATCATATAACCTGTCTGCCTTCAGAATCAGAATCTGAAATCGTTTGTTAGAAGCAAGAGCGAACAGGCATCTTCTGGGCATGCTCGCTCCATTATAGACCTTGTCCATCACTTTCTATCAGGCGTGATTGTGGTCAAGAGCAAGCCCACTCCTCAATAAAAAAACCTCATATGCTGCTAAAGATAGATTGTCTCTTTTTCAGAAAACGGTGGATACTGTTTCCTCCAGAAACAGGTGGCTTGAAGCCAACTAGAGTGCCTTATGAAGAATCAAGTGTTTACAGTGAACTGAACTTTTACTGCCCTAACAATTTAGATATCTTTAATGGTGAGATATTTATATTCTTTAAGTCTTTCAGACTAATTTGGGCTGCTGTTGTAGTAGATCTATTTGCCAAGCTGCTATTTAAAAAAAAAAGTAAAATTTACAATATAAATAGTGATCAGTAATTGTGGAACTCAGGAATAACTAAAATTGTTTTCATTTATCAAATAAAACACACATTGTATTAACTTATAGTTCACAAGTTTATTAAACCATGTCAAATAATCTTTTCAGTTTGAAAAGGCTATTTGATTTTACACATAAAATATTTAAGTTTGGAATTCTGTTGTTTCAGGATTGACAGGTGGTCGCACAGTAGAACTGTCAGCTGGGGATGCCCTGTTGGTGCCACGGGGATGGTGGCATTATGTGCAGAATGTAGACCCATTGAATATTGCCCTCAACATCTGGCTGCCTCATGTATGTTCAATTCAATACATAGATTTTGTTATAAAATGTGAAACCAAAAAATTTAAAGTCCAATTCTCATAAAAGCAAGTGATCAGATAGAGAATAGAAGTTGTCATTGCTTTCTCAAGTTGAAAATATATGTCACTGAAAAATTGCATACTCCATAAGATTGTAATATATCTTTATTAAATTAGGATATCTATACTAATATATAAAGCTGAAGAGTTTGTTTGTTTGCTTGAATGCGCTAATCTCAGGAACTACTGGTCCAATTTGAAAAAATCTTTCAAATTGGACCAGTAGTTCCTGAGATTGTGTTAGATAGCCCATTTATCGAGGAAGTTTCTGTATGTTTATTACTTGTTTACAGGAAAAAGATGGTTCAACCAGAGTGTCTGAGGCCCTCATCAAAATATTTGTGGCACAAATATGTAAAGACCTGCCACAAGAAACAGCTAAACTGATTGTCAATCCAAATGAAGTAAGTCTATATAAATTGTCACGTATGTTGAGCATCTATTTTTTTTCTATGGTAAAATGCAAACCTATCTCAAGAAATGGCTTTTTCAGTGCATTTTCATACATTCCACTGCAAAGTAGGTCACTGTTCATCTTATTAAATGATACTATAAACTGTATCTGATGTTCATATAACTTTATTATAAAACGTTTGGGAGGTGGCCAAACTATTCACACAAAACAGTAAACACAATAATACTTGTATTATAAACCATGACCTTTATCCAAACACATATTAATTATCTAATGTTATCATATCTAATATTAGCTGCATGCTCATCTTAAGTGAGTCAGTGAGGTATTGCAGCAATGACATCATGGATTCTCAGAGGAATTCATTTATTGGCCTCTTATTTTTTTAATTAGAGGATATCCGAAGGCCTTGACATTGACTGAGTGAGTTATGTACTCCACGCCTATTGTCTCTCGAGGGATCAGTAAAGCGTGTCGCAACGTCAATGAGTCTTTGCATTTTCATTAAATTGTCAAGGCAAATCGCTATAGCGCGTCACTTGCATATCAAATAGACCCATTTTTTGAACCGACTTCCAAAATAGGAGGAGGTAGGTATTTTTTTTATGTATGTACACCGATTACTCCGAGGTTTCTGATCCGATTTCTATGATTCTTTTTAGTTCGATGCGGTATACTTGCCATTTGGTTCCGTAAAAAATTTATTTAGTTTGGTTCAGGAGTTTTTTTTTTATGATCATTTTTGCATATTTAAATTTCTGCGTAAACGAAGACGTCGACCAAGTATCACCACTTAAAAGTGAAAAACAAAAATCTTTTTCCAAAAAAATGTGTTAAAAACAAAGAAACAAAACCAAAAACACCAACTTATTTTATGCTTTATAGTGTTTTGTTTGGAAGTCGTTTATTTTTGTAAAAAGTTTTTTTTCATTCATCGTTGGGGCCATGATTTTAATTAGTCCGGTTTTACTACCATCTGTAGATACTTACGGATAATTAGAAAAGAAGTTTCACATTAGAAGTGATGAGAACATTCGTATTCATTACGATGTTGAATTGTTTGCAAAAATAACCAACAGCATCAAATAACGAGAGTGAAATCTTGTGCGTTCGTGCATTTAAGATTGCAAGGCTAATTCGGACATGGCCATTTTATTTATCACATAATCACTACATAGTAGAAAACAAAGTCGCTTTCTCTGTCCCTATATCCCTATGTATGCTTAAATCTTTAAAACCGCAACGGATTTTGATGCGGTTTTTTTAATAGATAGGTTGATTGAAGAGGAAGGTTTATATGTATAATAACATCTATTAAATAGTGGAGAAATACTGTTATTTTTGAGGTTTCTAATGTGATGTCGTAAATAATTACATTTTATGACGCAGACGAAGTTGCGCGGGTCAGCTAGTTATTATTATAATATATTATAAAGGCACGTAGACCACTACAAGTTATGACGATCTAATTAGGCACGAACATGGCTTCGCCTTTTAGTTTGATTTCGTTTCGGTTGGCTACCCTATCTGCTTATCTATGTGACTACGTACCTGCCTACCTACACACATCAAAAAAAGTTCGCGATCACTTTGAAAAATCTAAAACTTTTTTGTTACGGTAGATTATATTATGATTTCTTCTTCTTTTTAGATTCTTTATTTAAAAATATACAATTAGAATATAAAACAATAAAACAGTTCAATTGTTTTTCCATATAAAAAGGCTTAGCTTAGTCCTAGCCTACGCTCATTTAAAAATTCTGATTTAGTAAATTTTAACAGATTTAAAATACTTTCTCGCGGAAAGTTGTAATTGAAAAAATGCCAAGAGGATTATCAGAAGTTTTACGAGCAAGAATAGTAACTTTGAGGGAAGAAGGATACACCACGAGAGAACTGGCACGCAGTTGCTATATCCCAATCCTGTGTCGTGACCACGTTGCAGACGTACTACGGGATGGGTAATTTAGCTGACCGACACCGCAGTGGTCGCCTAACTGTTTGGACTACTGCCCAAAAGCGCTATATTAGATTGCTGGCAGCCCGTGACCCAACAATCAACGCTACTAAAATAAAAGCAGAAGTTCGGGCCGCCTCTGGGCTTGAAGTTAGCACTCAGACCATTCGGAATTGCATGCATCAGGCTGGATTATGAGCACGGAGGTCTTGGCGAGCGCCTCTGAATTCCCGGCAACGTCAACTAAGGAGATTGCAGTGGGCTAGGCTTCGGCAAAATGAAGAAGATGAAGAAGAAAACATTTGGCAAAACTCTGTCTCTTCTTTGACGAATCGCGAATCAGTACTCATCCTGATAACCGACGTGTCCGTGACTGGAGAAAACCAAGAGGCCGTGAAAGGCAAAGAACTGCCACTGCAAGGCGGGTAATCGGTGTCTTTTTGGGGTGGTATTATGATTGGAGCTAGAACGCCTTTGATCCCGTATCGAGGCTTCATTACAGCAGACATGTATATAAAGCAGTTGCTATTGATGGAATTGTCAGACCATTCCGAGTAAACCATGGGCACCAATTTGTACTGGTCGATGATATTGCACCCGCTCACGAACACATCGAGCTCAACGAGTCAATGCTGTCCTCCAAGAATACTATATCACAAGGTTAGACTAGCCTGCCGGCTCGCCTGACTTAAACCCAATAGAGCACGCGTGGAATGCTCTTAAGCTAGCTATTTGGAACCGTCAGCCACGTCCCCAGACAGTGCCAGAGCTCAGGGAAGCCGCTATTCAAGAATGGGACAGGTTGCCCCAAGAAATGCTGGATAACTTGATCCTCAGCATGCCCAGGAGGATCTCCGCAAGTGTTCGAGCCAGGGGAGGAGTTGTATTATATTGAATATAAACCTTTAAGTTTGGTTAAACAGTCTTTTTCTTTCTATCAAATTCCCGTTATTCTGATTAATTACTCAATTTTTGATACTAAAAAATAGTTTTAATTTTTTAATTTCAAACAGGGTTTTTTTATTTAAAGACAACACACTACAAAGAATTTTTCTTGATAAAAATAAATTAAAAAAAACATATCAGCTTATTGTTACGAGCTTGGGGTTCGTTACAATAAAAACAGCCGATTAAGCAACCAACAGTGGCACTTTAATATTTACAACACTAATTAGCACTTTAAAACACACTAATTATAACACACAGTCGCACTACTGAACACTTCACTTCACTATAATTCGCAGTTGAAGATCGCTCTCGAAGTTATCGCTTGTATCGCCAATTCAATACTGACTCCAGTCGCTTTTTTTTTTTTTTGACGACGTCCACTCGCAGTGAAAAACCTGGGAAGGTTGCGACTACTTAACCGGACTTGCACTCCAGTCGCCGGATGTCCGCCCTTTATATACCGACAGTCATCTCTAGAACCTTCTAGTATGGAAACTTGTGGAAAGTTCGGGTACATACCGGTCCCGACTGACCAGGTGTCGAAACATCGAGAATGTTCTAGCATAGAAAAGTCTAGAAACATCTTGACTCCTTTGATCTGATTAGTTTCCGCTACTTGATACTAGATGGCGTTAGCAGCACGTAAATGTCGTTATATACCCAGCATTAATTCTGGCGCGTAACATTATGCTAGTGATCACAAACATTTTTTGATGTGTGTACCTAGCCACAGAATGCATTATATTGTGTTAGGTACGTGGATGCTATGCCTTGATGTTATGCGCAAGGTAGAATCTGTCTGAGCAGGTAGTGCCAATACTGCCAACTTTACATCCCTTGCGAACTTCGACTAAATATTTGAAGTAGACCAAAACATACCCAAACCTTAAATTTACTGAAACGAGAACCTTTGTTTAAGAAAACAATTATATTTTCAGGACGATATAGCAGATACGCCGTTGTCTGTGCTATTTTTACAACTAGACACAGTGGCAAAAGCGTATCTTGACAACCGACGCAAGCTCCGTCGCGCAAAACGACAGCGAACGTGTGAGGACGAGCCGGCGCCCGCCGCCGTCGAAGACTACGACTTGAAGACTTTGTTAGAGAATAAAGCTAACAATTTGGAGATACCGCCTAACATGAGTAGCGAGGAATTGATCAAGTTGATCAAGCAGAATTTAATTGAGTACGCGAATAAGGACCGGCCTCTATGTGACGATGAGATCGACGGCTCCACAACGACGCTGTGTCTGACAAAGGCGGTCATTGATGCGTACAGTGAAGCCAATGTTATCGATCTAGTTAAACAGAATTTATTTGCTCGTTTGAGCAACCATGTTAATTAAGTAAAAATATTCAATACTGACTGTCGTTGTAAAAACATTGGTAAGTAGACATGTTCTAGTCTTTAGCAAAAGTTTAATTTTTCTTCTAATCTTATTTAGAAAATATGTTTCGAGCAATATTATTGTATTTTATTGTTTAAGAGAAGTATTTACTGTATTTAAAGGATTAGGCAGACATTGCTACTAGAATAATTCATAAGCAGGTCTTTTTTTCAACTATTTAGTATGTAGAATAAATGCGGACAGTACACCTATGTTTTAAGCCTATCCGCTTGGCGAATTGAATATTACATAAAGAAATAGAGTCCATTTCGTAGAAAATTTGGTATAACAGTACAGTATAGAATATGGATATAAATCAACGCCACGTTGTGAGAGATTGTATAACGTGCACCCAAAACTGCACTGACTAATTGGACACAGAATTTGTAGAGACCGATAACGATTGAGTTATCAGTGCATGGAGAATTAGCGTGCAGTGACTGTTCAAACAAGAACTACCAAGGTTTTTTAAAATTGGTCCGTTTTAAAAAGATTTCTTGAGATATATTTTTAGGACTGTTTAAATAATTAACGACTGATTGTACTGTATTTTGTTAAGCTTCTTTCATAGGAAATAAGGTGGCATAGAGCGAAGCCACAATGCTCCGTGGCGCTGCGTTGCGTCGTGCCGTGCGTCCAAGTAAGTACGCGCTGCTACCTATACCTACACGCCGCAACGCAACGGAGTAGTGTAGCTTTATACATGTTTGTCCTCGCGTTATGGGCTGGGCACATGTTTTTGAAACAAACCGTGCATCAGAATCGTACGACAAAACTAGAAGTGTTCAAAAATACTATGAATGAACGCAAATTCGCTACCTGTTGTATGCCAACGTGTACCTATTAAAGAAACTATGTGAATAAATACATGCATACTGTATTGATTGTGATATTAGAAAGGAATTGTCGTATTAAATTCTAAGAGAAAAGTATTTCATGGAAATATAAATCTTTTTTTTTGTATAGAATATCTTTTTGAGTATGTATTTTACTTCAGAATCCTTGGGCGTACGTCGAGCGTATCACATAAGCATTCGCGACGTTAACTCTGCGTCGACGTGACGTTAGCTTGTATACAATCCTAATATATAAAACTAGTTAACCCGCGCAACTTCGTCAGCTCCGCTCCTATTGGTCTTAGCGTGATGATATATAGCCTATAGCCTTCCTCGATAAATGGGCTATCTAACACTGAAATAATTGTTCAAATAGAACCAGTAGTTCCTGAGATTAGCGCGTTCAAGCAAACAAACAAACTCTTCAGCTTTATATATTAGTATAGATATAGATATAGAAGTATAGATATAGATTCTTCCGTGACAGAGTGAGTGACTGACAGACAACACACAGCCGAAACTACTGGTCGTAGGAAACTGAAATTAGGCATGTAGGTTCCTTGGGCAGTGTAGGGGAGCCATTGATATATAAAAAACCCACGATGCACAATCTCGAACAAATGCAACACTCGAATCGTCAAAAACTGACATGTATCTATCAAGTGTCATGTGTGAGTTTGTGTGTAGTTAGTTATATTATAAACATTTTTTTTTTGCAAATTCAACCTTACACGGATAGCTTAAAGTTGTTTTTACAAAGCAGTGTACAAAAAACAATTAAATTTTACGGCCAAAGTAAGTTAATAGATCAAGGCATGGAGTGGAGACGAAAATGATTTATATTTTTTTTTATTTGACATTGAGTTAGTGTTTTAAAAGTTTGGTAAATTGTGTTCTCAACACATAATTATATTATACTGTTATATAAGCGTTAATATGTTTTTTGGTTAGCACAGGTCGAGCTTAGGTTTGAGGTTGACATTTAATGAAGTGGCTAATTGTATATGGATACGATAGACATATTTTCGTCAAATTACGCTACGTTCACACGGAGACAGGACTTGTCGTCTCTGATTTTTCGTCGCTGTCGTTGCTTGTCGTTTTGCTTTTCTGAAAAAAAAACCGAATGGCGTGTCGCTGCGTGAATACCTACGCAATTCGGTTTTTTGCAGGAAAGCGCTCTGAGACTGCCAACCCCTTCTTCGATTGCAAAAACAGTTTTTTTTATTTGCATATATTATCTCGAAAACGGTGTGTCCTATCGCAAAATTAATGAAAAAAAACAAACAAATTTTTCGTAATTCTCAACATAAAGAAAAACAAAAAAAGAAATCAAATTCCGCGCCTGCGACCCTGCTTGTCGCATCTGATTCTGATTTGTTGAATGTATTGAAATGCTACTGCCACTAAACCATATTCGGTTTCGGGACGTGTGACCGAATCTGGGGGGCTACTCTCTAAGCCCAAAGTCCTTAGTTTCGGGCTTAGTTGCGAGCGTATTCTACTCCGTATCACCTACGGACTTACGATCAGTTTCGCACAACACAATCGGATCTTCAGTTTTGCCTGTTTCGGTTATTTGTCGGATCTTAAAACCGAATGCACGTGTAAACTCATTCATATAAATTGTATTGTGACTAAACTTATCCTGTAAAAATCAGATCCGGCAATGTCGTCGTGTGAAAGTAGCGTTACTGCCGCCTCCTTTTACACACATTGCCGGCTGAGTATTCGGTATTGTATAGAATGCCTAAGCAAAGTATAAAATTAATAATATTTCATACATTACCTGAATGTTTTAGGTATAACCAGATTGCCGGTAACAGATATAATATTTACGAACATAAAAAATCGTCGAATTAATGACCTCTTCTCCTTTAGGAACTCAATTAAAAACTATACTAAAATACTAGACGCATAAATATTTAAAAACTCAATCCAAAAAGTGAATAAATCTATACTAATATATAAAAGTGAAGAGTTTGTTTGTTTGTTTGCTTGAACGCGCTAATCTCGGGAACTACTGGTCCGATTTGAAAAATTCTTTCAGTGTTAGTTAGCCTATTTATCGAGGAAGGCTATAGAGTATATATCATCACGCTAAGACCAATAGGAGCGGAGCAGTAATGAAAAATGTGACGCAAACGAAGGTGCGTGGGTCAGCTAGTTTATTAATAAAAAAATTAGACACAGTAAAAAAAATCGACTCCATTAAGGGTGCTATTACAAAATCGAGCGCTTGGCCCGGAATAAAGCTACAGACCGCGTTTCCCGAGATTTATAGTGATTGGAGCGCTGTATAGGTACAACGATTGTTTAAAAATATTGTTTTACATTTAAATGTTTTTTTTTTCAAGCAAGGTAACATAGTAACCTTAGTTATTAGTTACTTTTTGTTTGAATTTGGATTATATTTTCATAGAAAAACAAAACAATATTTCGGACGAAAAATTATCAGTAACTCTCTGTTTTACGGAAATATTTTTGGTGTATTACTGTATGAAACATAATAAATTGAATAAAGCACTCAAAGTAGAAGATACAGTTGAACCATAAACATTTTTATTAATGATTAAATGTTTATATCTTCGATGTAACAAACCATCACAAGATGCCTAAAATAAAAATTTATGAAACATCCTTTGCAGAGACAAGGTTTTTAGTAATTTACATAAACAAATTGAAATATTTTTTTAAAGCACTCCCAAGTAAAAGAATCAAACTTTCTTGGCCATATATATTTTTTTTTAATTTGTGGCTATATATAAACCAAAATCACACATCAAAACTCTTGTCAAACGCTCAAATCCAACAAAAAATGTAATAGCCCTCTTAATAACAGGATCATTTGTAGTATGCGACTAAAATAAAAGGAGGCTGTAATGCATCGTTCTTGAACTGGCAAAGCGGCCATTGAAATTTGCCGTATTATACTTGGATTGTTGAGTGAAGTTTTGAGAAAAATTAAATCAAGCCATAAAAACCACAAATCAATTAACTCTTTTACTTACCGAAAATACGATATCCCATCCTTTTTCAACGTTCTTGACGTAATATTTTTACAATTTGTCAACGAACACTTCGACATTTTTGACAAGCGTGCAGTATGGCGAGCGATGCGAGACTGTTTGAAATGACCGCATAATTTTAAATTGTGCGCTCATTTCATGCGGACATTTTTGAGACGCTGAGTGTGTATCTTGGGTTTTTGTATATCAGGGGAGCACTAAGAGACATTTTTTAGAAATTCCTACGGCAAACGCGATATGCGCGTACGAAGTTGTGGGCAATATGAAACGCAAGTGCACGTATACGCGACTACGTAAAAACGATGCATTGTCACCCTAAGTATGACGTAGTTTACAATCATACTCGTATGAGCAAATTGATACTTTCATAAGTCAATGACATTCGTATAGAAAGTGAATGCAGCTAGCTGGTGCAATGAACTTTTCAATCACATAATCAAAGGCATTGTTAGATGCGGGAAAATCTGATATGCTTCATCTTGTGTTGGTACCTGTTATCGACTGGGAAAATAGGCTTAAATGTACCGGTTGAATGTGCATAAAACTGGCCTAGTGCGCTGTGCGCTACGGACTTGCACACGAAATATCAGTTCCGTCCGAAAAAAACACATTTCTTGTTCATATGGGGCACACATCCACGATTTTTTTAAATTTATTTTCTGGTATAGCGGCAACAGAAATACACTCTGTGAAAATTTAAACTGTAACCTATTACGGTTCATGAGATGCGGCCCACTGACGGTTAGACGTACGGACAGAGGAGGCTCAGTAAAACGGTTCCGACGTATCAGTTGTTTACCTCTTAGTTGCAAAGGTTTGCAACCACTTGACCAGAAAATGATATGTTTATATTTTTTTGTTCCATGCGAGAATCAAAAACGCACTCAACGCTCAGCCCCTGTGCTAGTAGCCATTCTGGTTCAATGAATAAAACAAAAGCAAATATATTTTAATGTTTAATCAAAAGTTACGCTTTCTTAGACTTGATGTACGAGCGGTAGTAGAAGTCGGAGAACAGGATGACCATGAACAAGTTCTGTGGGATCAGAAGGTAGGCGGGCTCGCGCGGGAAGGCACACTCCGACGATACCGCCAGCGCTATGAAGTGCATCAGCAGAAGTGTGAACTGGAGCTGGAAAATAAATTATTAAGTCAATACAGGGTTATATGAAGCTGGGTAAGCCAAATGAAATTGCCTGGTTAACTAAACTTCGCATATGTGGTGGGAACTAATCGATTCAATGACGATAAAACTGTTAGTTTCAAGTATGTGTCTAACTACAGCTGAGTATGGGGTCAGCAGCAGTAGCGTAGCTAGCATGGGTGACACCCGGGGCGGTTAATATGGTGTCACCCAACAAATGAACCCTCCCCAAATAAGTATGAGTTGCGCCTTTCGTTCCCAGTGACGGGAATTGCAAAGGCATTTTTGGGAAGGGGTGGGGGGGAAGGTTTGCGATTTATGCTGCAGGTTTTTATTTTCAGGAAATTTCCTACATCATATCTACTTACAAACAAAATCTCGAAAAATAAGTTTTATTATTTTGTTTTTTTTTTTCTCTTTCATCATTATCTTAAGTCAATTTTGTTGAATAACGAAGTAAGCTCAAGAAGTACAGAACACAATAGCGAACGAAGCGAGCTCGAAAATGTTTGCATCCCACCTCGGATAGGTTTTATTTTCTTTTGATCATCCATACTTAAACAGAAGTAACTTTATGGAGTGATGCAAGAAAGCTCATGAGAGAGGGCAGAGAGAGAGCAGCAGCACTGAGAGAGGGCAGAACATAAGAGCTCGAAATTTTTTACACTCCACCTATAGGATAGATTTTGTTTTCTTTCGATCATTCATACTTAAAAAGAAGTTAATTTATGAACTGATACAACAAAGCTCATTAATTAAGAGAAGGCAGAATAAAAGAGCGAGTGTAGCGAGCTTGAAAATTCTTGGACCCCGGAAAGCATTGATATGTAAACCCAATATGCACAGTCTCGAACAAATGCAACACTCGAAACTGTCGTCAAAAACTGACATGTATCAAGTGTCATGTGTGAGTTGTGTGTAGTTATACTATAAACAATTTTTTTTGCAAATTCGACCTTACACGGATCGCTTAAAGTTGTTTTTACAAAGCAGTGCAGTATGGCGAGTGATGCGCAATTTTTTTTATGCAAATTCAACCTTACACGGATCGCTTAAAGTTGTTTTAACAAAGCAGTGCAGTATGGCGAGCGATGCGAGACTGTTTGAAACTAGCGCACAATTATACATTGTGCGCTTGTTTTTTACGGACGTTTTTGAGGTGCTGAGTGTGTATCTTGGGTTTTTTGTATATCAATACCGGAAATTTTTATTTTTCTTTTGATCGTTCATTTCACACTTAAATAGAAATAACTTTATGGACTGATGCAAGAAAGCTCATTAACTGAGATAGGGCAGAACACAAGAGCGAGCGAAACGAGCTCGAAAATTCATGCTCCCTAACTCGGAAGGTTTTATTTTCTATTGATCATTTCATTCACAAACATAGTCATTTTGTTAAGTGGTACAGAAACGCTCGAGAAGAAAGTTAATGCAGAATGTTAGAGCGAGCAAGGGAGCTCGAATTTTTTTACACCCCACCACTGACGGGTTTCATTACGTCGCCCGTTAGGGGGTGACACCCGATCGTGACAATAAAGGCAATGAACGTGTGTCACCCCTAAATGAAGAAAACCTCAAGAACTTAATACATTTTTGCACCTCTTCTCGGAAGGGTTTTATTGTATTTCGATAATTTATACTGAAAACAAAGTTTTTTGTTGATTTATGCAGAAAATCTCAGGAAGTTAACGAGCGCAAAATCAAATCAAAAAATTTTGCACCCTATTCCCGACAGGTTTAATTGCGTAAAACATTTAGGGGTGCTAGATAGTGCCAAAACCAGTCAACGAGCGGTCGGGGTCACCCCTGAACGGGTGTCACCCGGTGCGGGCCGCCCCCCTCGCTGCGCCACTGGTCAGCGGCCCAGTGGCCGCTGACCAGTGGCGCAGCGAGGGGGGATTGGAGTTAAGTAGGTACTTGAATCTATACTAATATATAAAGCTGAAGAGTTTGTTTGTTTGTTTGCTTGAACGCGCTAATCTCAGGAACTACTGGTCCGATTTGAAAAAATATTTCAGTGTTAGATAGCCCATTTATCGAGGAAGGCTATAGGCTATATATATCATCACGCTAAGACCAATAGAAGCGGAGCAGTAATGAAAATTGTGACGCATACGAAATTGCGCGGGTCAGCTAGTTCATGGATATAATATAAATTATTTTGTTAACAGTGGATTCGACCGATATAATCAGCTCAATAATACAGGGCCGTCTTTAAGCTATTGGAGGCCCTGGGCACAGCGGGCACATTAGGATAATGGGACCCCAATGACTTGACTATTTTGCTAAAACGTCGATTGAACGTTGATGTTTATTGAAGAGCTACTTTCTAGTTTTGAGAAATGCAAAATCGCACATTACATTCTGGCAGATACAAGAGGGCCCCAATCGATCGCGGGGCCCTGGGCTCGTGCCCAGAGTGCCCAGTGGAGAAGAGGGGCCTCCTGAAAATATCAGCCTGTAAGTAGTCTATTAGTGGCGGGATTATGTCACCGGAAAATTGCAAACTCCTTAAGGTTGTAATAAATCTTTATTATATTATAATTTCCCGATATGTCATGTGAAAATCGTTTTGAATACAATAAATCCCATCAAAATTCAATAGTTTCCAATATATCCGTGTCATATTAAGAAAACAATGTTTACAATTTCGCATGATATTTTACAATCTTACGGCGTTTGCTATTTTCCGGTGACACTTATAAAAGACGGATAGGTAGATTCTGTGAAGAATTCACGTCATGAATAAAAACCAGTCAAGAGCGAGTCGGACTCGCGCACCGAGGGTTCCTATTAGATCCAGAGATTACCTCACAAACTCACAAACTTTACCTCTTTATAAAATTAGTATAGAAGAACGTTCCATTCTTAATATAATTAAAAAGAAAATACTTCATAAAAAAACTTCAATGAAAATCGATAGATGTCGCGCCATCTATTAACATTTTTAAGAACTAAATTTTCTTTCTTCGTGTTTCGAGTGAGACCCTGAACAGCGGTGTAGAATATGTAGTTTTAGGTCAGCGCCATCTCTTTACAGATAGTGGAACTAATTTATTTTTTGTTGATCTGATGATTTCAGAAACACTGCTATTCACAAACATCGTTTTATTTTTCCTGTAATCTTTACATAAACTTCTATCATATAGAATATTTTCAGATTTTTCTCAATGCAAACTTCGGAGATAAGGGGAATGGTCAAAATTTCAACATTTTTCGACATAAGTCGAAAACCATGCGGCCTAAAAAAAAATGTTTAAGAATGTGTAAACAGCGCTCTTTCATTTCGTACCCAACATGCCCTAGTAGCCCCACTTTGAAATTTTAATAATCGCTTCCAGTCGCTGTTGCAAGAAAAATATATATATTGTTATTTCTTTCTTATTCGCAAAATAGTTGAACAAGCGTCATCTAAATAGTTCATAGCATTAATAGTTCTTCAGATATCTAGTTGTGACAGACAGACTTAGTCACACCATAAGGGTTCCTTTTTTACCATTTTGGTACGGAACCCAACAAAGGGACGAGTGATAGCGTGACGACGAACAGGACGAGTGGACCCTAAGTAACATAAACCACGTGACACTGAAGAATAGTAGAAACCGCGCTTAGTATTTTAATCGAGATTTTGACTTACGATTTGCACTTGGGTGACATGTTTCTTCCACCAAATGGACTGCTTGTAGGAGTCGTCCCACGTCGTTAGTAAGTAGTAGCCGTACATGATGATGTGGACGATCGAGTTTAAAGTCACCAACATAGTCACATGGCCACCTGTCATGAAGAAAATATCTAACTTAACATCTTCATTTTTAAATAGTTTTCTGATACTACTTGTAACGTCTCTCGATCTAAAGACTAAGGAAAGTTTAAAGCTTGTTCCTTGCCAAAAGACTTAGGTGGAATAGAAAATTAGTTTAAAAAGTTAATCTTACCTGGTACCCATTTGACGATGCCCCAAGCTACTGCTACCATCCCAAAGTGATGGTAGACATGCAAGAACGTTACTTGGTTCTGCTTTTTTCTTAGCACGAAGAATATCTATAACAACATAGCACGTTGTATTATACGTATCTATTACAAAATGTTATAGATATGGCCAAAAACCCAAAAGAAAATGACTCAATTAAACAGGCTGGTATTCCGTATTGCCTTTATTTAATAGGCTCTCTATTAGAAACAAACAAAACACTACAAAGAATAAAATAACCTTAATTTCGGAAGTCGGTGTTTTTGGTTTTGTTTCTTTGTTTTTTAACACCGACTTCCGAAATTAAGGTTATTTTATTCTTTGTAGTGTTTTGTTTGGAAGTCGGTTATACATTTTTGTAAAAAGTTTTTTATTTTTCACTTTTAAGTGGTTATACTTGGACGACGTCTTCGTTAACGCAGAAATTGAAATAAGCAAAAATGCTCATAAAATAAAAACTACTCAACCAAACCAAATCAAATTTTTATGGGACCAAATGGCAAGTATACTGCATCGAACTAAAAAGAATCACAGAAATCGGATCAGAAATCTCGAAATAATCGGTGTACATACATAAAAAAAAATATCCACCGAATTGAGAACCTCCTCCTTTTTTGGAAGTCGGTTAAAAAGTGGAAAACAAGTTAGTAGGTACTATCGTTGATGCGTACCGTATCCAGGAGATCTACTAGTTTCATGACAAAGTATCCGTAGCAGACACTCCAAGCATAGTCTATGCTGTGAGGTCCGTCGTCCGTTCCTTGGCACACCAGTGAGTAGTGATTCATCCATCCTAGGGTTAGACTCTGCAAAAACAGTGTTACCATTTAATGATTTGCTACGTAGGTTCCATGTTTATACAATTTGTAAGAGAATAAACGCAATACCTGAAAAAGAGTCGTTGTACTCATCAATATGAACAACTTTTACAACAGGACAGGACCAACACAGAAATCGCGAAAAAAAATCAGCTGTTCAGTACATTTTGTCGAGTCAGGTGAGGTGAGTCATGTATGGGGCAGTCGATTATTTCGCGATCTCAGAGATGCTGGGGAATAATGGTATTTCGTTTATTTTGTTACACGTCGTAGTTTTCTCTTTCGTCTTTATTTTTAGCTTAAAAATATCTTAGGCTCCTCTAAAGGTTGCTACAATACCCGTTTCGCCGCCTTTTCTGTACCTACCCAATCCTGCCCTGGCTAGGACAGCCTCAGTAGTCACATATGTACCTACATTATATACCGTACACGGTACATAGTTGGCGAGTCCCACGCTAAAACCCCTTCTACACGGATGTAATCTAGCGTTCAATCCAATCCAAGGGGACCTTAGAGGGAGCTAAGATTGCATCCGCGGATTGTGTTTAGACTAAACGGATGTAATCCAAGCGTCCGTGATGGCGGACGAGCTTCATTGTGAATCGCGCTCGCGTAGAGATAAGACGTAGAAATGGCTCCTAATTTGTCGAAACCGGTCAAGAGCGAGTTGGACTCGCACACCGAGGGTTCCGTACCATCGTATAAAACATGAATGACGGGCGGACGGACGAACGGACAGCAGAGGCTTAGTAATAGGGTTCCGTTAGTTACCCTTTAGGTACGGAACCCTAAAAAGGAAAAATATGTGGGAATGTGGGGTTACACTTCGAATTTTTAGAACCCCTCTCAGTCGAAGTGTCATTCACGTCCAATAAATTAATTAAATATTATTATCGGTATAGGTACCTATACGATTAAATATACTTAATAAATAAATAAATCCAATAAATTGAATGACTGAGAATTCATCGTTCCAGCGCTTCATACACTTTTTTTCTTTATTTTTTAGGGTTCCGTACCAAAATGGTAAAAAGGAACCCTGTGACTAATTTTGTCCGTCAGTCACAGCTGGGTATCTCAGTAACTACTCATATCAATTTGAAATAGTTTTAGATGATGTTTGTTCAACTATTTTGCAAATATGAAAGAAATAAAAAAATAAGTATAATTTTTTCTTGCAATAGCGACTGAGCGAGGTTCTTAAAAATTCGAAGTGGGGCTACAAGGGCAGTTGGGGTATTATATAAAAGAGCGCTATTTGCACATTCTCAAACATTTTTCCTTTTTTAGGGTTCCGTACCTAAAAGGTAACTAACGGAACCCCATTACTAAGCCTCTGCTGTTCGTCAGTCCGTCCGACCGTCCGTTCGTCTGTCTATCGATCAGTTGAAATTTTCACAGATTGTGTATTTCTATTGCCGCTATAACAAAAAATAATAAAAGTGAAGGTGCATAGTACGGAACCATTCGTGAGTGAGTCCGACACGCACTTGGCCGGTTTTTTAGACCGCATGGTTTACGCCGAAGAAAATTTAAAAACATTTCATGTTTTATATGATGGTACGGAACCCTCGGGGCGCGACAAAAGTGCAATAGCAAGGCCCGCTCTTTGAAATTTAGATAAATTAGGAGCCATTTCTACGTCTTATCTTTACGCGAGCGCGATTCACAATGAAGCTCGTCCGTGGTGGAGCTTGGATTGCATCTGTGTAGTCGAAACACAATCCGCGGATGCAATCTTAGCTCCCTCCAAAGTCACCTTGGATTGGATTGGATTGAACGCTAGATTACATTCGTGTAGAAGGGATTTTATCCTACTCTAACGGTTAGGTAAGTTTCTTTCTTTGTCTTACATGACCCGCTCCACTGACACTTCAGCTTTCCCGGCCAATTAGGTATTATTCCCACATGGGGTGAATCAGCATTCCTTGCCTTTCTTATCGCTAAGCTATGTACCTACTAGAAGAGGATTATTTATAATCTGGTGAGTGGTGGACTCAGCTGATTATAACCGAACTTACGGCTCATGCAGTTATTAAATACAATAATTCAGGCAATGGGTTATAAAAGAAATTTGTTATAAGCCATATCCACTAGACTGCCAAGGACAGAATTAACATCCTCATTTATTCTTTGATTGACTAAGTTCAGCTGGCTATTCAACTTTGAATACCTAGGTAATTTTATGATAAGTGTATACTTAGCAGATACTTACTTTGTACGCGATATAAGCGCAGCCCACTATTTGAATGGCGTTATAAGCTGCTATAATACTTCGTAGATCGTAGGCAGGTCTCTTGCTCATGAAGTCGGGCAACCACTTGAACACTGCCGCTAAGTATAGGATCATGATGGCCAGGCCCGGCCAGGGCGAACTGATCAGGAACCATTCTTGCGTCCTGGGGTCTTGGCGGAATAAAGAACCATTACTAAACTAAATAATAAATCTCCATGATTGCATGAATGAACTTTGTACCTGTTATATCTTCATTTAAATAGTAATATAATTTCACTGCACCCCTCAGTATTACCGACATAATTTCAAAGTGATTACGACACTAATTTCAGAAGCCTGGCAGCACAGCCACGCAGTTAACAGCGGCTCATTCTACTACAGCGTGGCATGGAACTTTACAAGGGAGCGTGAACCTCTTACAACTGCTTACATGAATTTCAATATCAATGTATTCTAATTGTCGCATTCATAAATATTAATATTCGCCGATTTTGTGGACTAGCCACACTCCCGACTCTGTGCGTTCGCATTTTTTCGGGACTGATCTAACTTTTGTGAAGATTATTATGGTTTTTAGGGTTCTGTACCAAAATCGTAAAAATAGTGACTTAAAAACGGTAGGTAGCTTCTTCTGTCCAGTGGCGGCGCTTGGCCCAATCGCCTACTCCTTACGCCGCCACTGCTTCTGTCTGTCGCAGCTGGAAATTTCAGGTACTGTTAATGCTAAAAATGCTAGGTATCCATTTATCTACCTACCTACATATATTTTCGTACCTAAATAGCAAGTGAAAAAACTATAGGTAAGCCGTCACCACTTCCTAGTGTTTTAGCTGTGGAGAAGAAGTGGCGCAACAAACTCCTCAGCAACACATAATATGTCTGTTACATTTTAAGAACTTGAATCGAGGGATGAGGATCGCGGGACTGTGAACGACACGAGACTATGCCGCCACTCATCCTACTACCCCACACCGCGTCGGCTGCTCCCCCCCAACAAACCGACCCTCGCTTGACAACCCGCTGATGGGATGTCCCAGCCGATTGATCGTGTGTAGCTACTCCACGGCCACCCGTGTGAGAGGAAATCCGGACCGAAGTGATGTGTTGTGTGCAACCTGCTCTACTCAATCACCAGGATTCCTTCATCCCTCCGTACGGGGCGCACGGCACAAACACGCGGGAGTTCATTACTATTCACCATCTGCTCGTTTTCTTCGTCGATTTCGTTATATTTGCAATAGGTTAGATTTAACTTTAGCTTTAAATGAGTTAAAAGGCAGGTCAAGAAAGGAAAGTGGAAGTTTATTATAAACGGATACCGAGCCCCACAAATGAGTCGTGGAACTTACGAAGTCGGTGGGAAGGAGCATACGTAGCTTGTGCTTGTTTCTGGTGTTAAAGTTGTGGATGTCGCTCGTTTTACTGCATAAATTATATATTTGCACAAATAAATTGAGATGCTACCGTGAGAATTCCAAACTCTTTGAAAATTTCTCTTAATGAAACTCTTGACCCTAGCTGATATATTGCTCGCACAGCACGTTTTTGTTAGATAAATATATTTTGTATATCAGCAGCTTTTCCCCACAGTACAATACCGTAGGACATAACGCTAAGGAAATAACTAAAATTGAATAGACTAAAATAGAAATATCTATATGGGTACCTACCTAGGTACTTGGGTGATGTGTAAATTCGCCACAGGGTAGGAAGAAAGGCACAAGTCAAAGAAGTAAAAACCGTGGTTATTTTACCGTACTATTAAAACCCGTAAAATTATTCAAAACCATCATGCAACGCACAATCGAATTCAGGGGTTAATCCCACCGGACCTTCTACATTATACTTAGACCACTTATGTAAATGAGAGAGCGTAGGTCACTCACGGATCTTACGTCACAAGTTAGAACGTAATGGAATGGAACGTTCGTGTTTTTAACGATATTGGTAGGTAGTCAAACAGGTAAGTACTTTTATATTTTTAAGGTTCCGTACCTCAAAAGGAAAAACGGAGGATAGGATCACTTTGTTTCCATCCGTCTGTGGCATCGATTTAAAATTAAAACCATATATATACTCAAGTCTACAGCCCCTTGAATCTGTGAAAAAATCAGACTTCGAAGTTAACCTTAAAAATATACGATCGTTTAAATGCCGCAAAAAACGTATATTTCGAGTTTTCGACACTCTCAAGGGAATCAAAATGTATAGATAGGGTATTTCCCGTTGACCTAGAACTATGAAATTTAGCAAACAATACATCTTGTTTAGGGGAAAGTCTGAAAACTATACATTTGTAATTAAATCATAAAAATATAGCTTCATTTAAAGTGATTTGTAGCTACAAATTTGTACGGAACCCTCGCTTTTGACCGGTTTTTTTTGCAAGAATATGGTTTTGACATATTAGAGCAAGCCACGCGTGTGCCAATGACGTGCTTGATGCGCAGCTTGTCCGTGGGTTGCAGTGGAAACAATCTCATACATTTTCATGCAAGGCGAAGCCCTCACACACGTACGTGTCCGTGCGTTGCGGTAGGTTCGCGGCTTAAACCGGGAATCGAACCCGCTAAATGTGAAAAAAAAACAATAACCTGTAATTTTCTATGCTTACCGATCGAAAGGCTCAATCATATAATTTTATTTCTTCTTTTTCATAAACTATTTTTTATATTTTTATAAATTTTACGTAATAATATTACTATATTAAGAATCCGGCGGAGACGCTAGCAACTACAAGTATAGGCGAGCACAAAATTTGTTCGCGGCATATTGCCATCTCACTTTGACCAAAGATAAGCGGGGGCGGGGGCGGTGCGCAGCTGTGTGTGTGTGAGTGGATAGATAGCTATTGTTGTATTCTTGTCTTCCATTCATAACGACTCGAGTCGAACATTTAATTTTATAAGTAAAATTAGGTACCTACCTATGTTCATTATTTGCTTTATTTTTGTCGGCTACTTTGGGGAATCGTTAGTGAATGTACAGACTAGTAATGCGTTTTTTGGAAATTTCTTCACCGTGCCGATATCTCAACATAGGATCACAAGATCTAGGCCTTGTAGAGAAAACCTAGCAGATGCTTCATGCATAGGTGGTCTTGGGGGAAAAAGGCCCGGTCGCACGTCACGTATCGGTTACCTAAATATTAATAATTGGGATATTATAATTCTCATAGAGTCTTCATGTATTTTAAGCCTGTTTGTTTACATTATTCCTTTAGGACGGTCTCAGCTTTGAAAAGCTAATACTTCTGTCTTATTTCTACTATTAAACTTCAAATACTTATTGTTATTACTAAACTAGCTTTTGCCCGCGAATTTGTACGGCCATTTCCCGTTTTTTCCTGTTCCCTTGGGAATATCGGAAAATCCTCTCTTAGTGCCCCCCTAAACATACCTACATGCCAAATTTCAGCTTTCTACGACCAACAGTTTCGGCTGTGCGTTGTCTGTCAGTTACTCACTCAGTCCGTAACGGAAGAATTTTATATATTGATTGACTGGCTTCTGCCAGCGGCTTCACCCGCGTGATCCCTAGGGAACATACTCCCGGGATTAAAGTAGCCTATGTCCTTTCTCAGGCTCTAAACTATCTGTGTACCAAATTTCATTTAAATCGGTTCAGTAGTTTTGGCGTGAAAGCGCGACAGACAGACAGACAGAGTTACTTTCGCATTTATATTTTAAAATAATATTATAATATAATAATATTAGGAAGGATGATTGATAATGTAAACAAGACAAATCGTAAAAGTGTTATGCAAAGTAATAAGTAGATAAAAGACAAATATTCCAATAGGTAATTTACATTTACGCGATGTCTGTAAATCGTTCTGAACTAAGAATAATAAAATTAAAATACAAGAATTTTCAATAAACATAACAATGATTAACATTTGTGTTCATACTTCATAGATATTGATAATTCTGTTCATTCACGATGTATATTGGTGTCTGAAATGGTCTTCTAAAGAACCACACAGATTGAGTGGATTTGTCCAGGCAGTAGCTAGAACGATTTTGAACTATTCACTTTAGTTTTATCAATGTTTTGACTTTTGTGTTAGGAATTTAAAAAAAATCCGAGCTAAAACCGGACCGAGGCCATAAAGCCGCAATTGTCACCTACCCCAGGTGATCCGGACAAACATCGCAGTATTCACAGTACCTACAAGTAAAGAGAAGCGAGCAGTGTCTTTGATATAATCACCTATACCTACGCCTTACCTTGCCTACGGCTTTCGAGTAAAGAAACGGAACAGTGACATGACAAAGCTTGTAATAAGTAGATAATACAACTGCGCTGTGATAGGTACCTACCTACCGATTAATATTAGTGATGAAACGGATAGGTAGGTTATTCCTACCTACTCAATTAAATTTAGTTAGGTCTAATGCTAGCTCACTAAAAATAGGTACCTAAGTATTTAGGTAATTTACCTATTTAGTACGTATTGATGTTTGTATAAATAGTACACCTAAGACTACCTATACTACTGTCTCTCCTTTTTCTCTTTAAAATCCATCCAATGGTTGTCTTGAAAAGATCGCTTTTAGCGATAAGGCCGCCCATTGTGTCACCCTATGTAATGTGTTTTTGGTTACTTATTTCGTTTTTTGATACCTACTTCCGAAATTAAAATTATTTTAAGTATACTTTGTAGTGTTTTGTTTTTGGAAGTCGGTTATATTTTTTGTAAAAAAGTTTTTTATTTTTCACTTTTTAGTGTTACCTGCGTACCCTGTGAATGGGTATGAACTCCGGCCTATTTAATAAAACTTACTTAGTGCTTTCGGTGTAAAGGTCTTGTCAATACGAATGAAATAAGCCCAAACACTTGGTACCTAGTTCCTACATACTGATGTGGAGTTCCCTTGACTCTCTGTCGTCTCCATCATCAGGTCTGATCCAAACCTTAATTGTTTTGTAGTATCACCCGATATACACACGAATATCAAGTTTTTACCAGATGCGTGCCTACAATTTTCGAGAGTTGCACTCGATTTCTCAGGGTTTTCATCATCAGATGCTGACGTAGCAATGGCAATGGGACCACCTCGGCAGCATACCCTTTCATAGAAAAAAAGATTCATCGAAATCGGTTCATAAACGACGAAGTTTTCCGCGAACAAACATACGTGGTCGAATTGAGAAGCTCCTGTTTTTGAAGTCGCTTAAAAATATATTTTTTTTTCTTGGGCTCACTTTAAATTTAAAAATATGTCAATAATTAGTAGCTAATAAAGTAGGTAAGTAACTTATAATAATATCATTGGGTTGTACTTTAGGTGAGATACATCCCAAACCAACGTAAGACGTAAGACCAATTTGAAGGCGTAAGGCAACTAAAACTAGCAAAGGTCGTAAAAATGTACGTAACTCGATACCAAATCAAAAGGCAAATTATCAAAATCCAAGTTCATAGCTTAGGTCAAGTGCAAGAAATATTACAACACAAGTTAGAAAACAATAATAATCACGCGCGCACTACACGGTAAAGTACCTATCTAATCGTCTAACACTCGCTGGTGTGAGTGTCTGTCGGAGTGATACACACACCATGAGCTGTGCGATCACGCACACATTGACATTTGCTTGCCGAGACAGAACTACTAATGATAAATTTGGATCTGTTCCGTAATACCAAAACTGGCCAAGTGCGAGTCGGACTCGCGTGCAAAGGGTTCCGAACGAATTTAATTTTGTTAACATGTTATTTTAACACTTCTGACTTCTGATAGGTTTTCCTGTAATCTTTAGATAAAGATCTATTATCTCCATGTTTTTCAAAATTTTAGACTCAGTAGTTTCGAAGATAAGGGGAGGGGAATGGTCATTTTTCGTCTAATTTCTTGAATAACTTCAAAATTATTTATTTTAAAATTATGAAAAAAATATAATTAAAACCCTGACAGTAAGCCCTTTCATTTGATATGTCACACGACATTGATCAAAAAACTTTATTTTTTAATTTTCTAGTTTGACCCCCGAAAGTGAGCCCCATACTAAAAATTTAATAATTTACGTAACACGTCTGGGTTTGGGTCATAGAAGTCCATATGTGTACCAAATTTCAACAGAATCGGTCCAGTGGATCCGGAGAAAACTGGCTGTGACAGACGGACAGACAGACAGACAGACACCCGAGTGATCCTATAAGGGTAAGGGTTCCTTTTTTTTTCGGAATCCTAAAAATTATTAATGAAAACTTAATGTTTTTCTATGTTTTATTCTATAATTTGTAACTTGATAATATAAGCTATGTTTCTGCGGAAACAATATTGGAAATATTGTTGTGTATAATACAGAAAAAAACAAAATTAAAACATGCCATTTACGCCGTAAAAAAGTGCAAAATTAAATTCGCTTTAACTTCATTTTACGATGTTTTTTTAAAAAAAAAAAGACGTAGGAACCTAGATAAATACTGTCTAAATCCGAATATCAGCATAAAATGGTGGAAATATGTTCCAACTGCAAATGATTTTGGTATTACGTTTGTATGGACAATTCATCTATCGCCGGCACCTTAAGGAGAAATTACAGTTCATTCTGATCGTTTTTAGTAGTTTTTATGGATTTTAATGGGATTTTTTTTACGGATATTCCATTATTATTTCTAATTTTTGATGCCGCTATGAACGAAACCACTAAAATGGAATAATATGGAATATTTTTCATTTCATTTGGTTAGTACAGTAGTTCAATCCAGGAGCTCGAAAAAGCGCACCGTCGTGCTTTTCATGAGAAACTTAGTTCGGAAAATTGGCTTTTTAAAAATAGATAACAGAAAAATGTGAAAAGTGAGGCTGCTATACACTATACTAATAACTATTCTCAACTACCCAATAAGCCAAATTTTTCGAAATATTTCAGTTTCTGAGAATAAGAAAGACAAAGTTGGCTATTTTTCGCAAAAAAAAACAATCAAATTGTAATAGGCCTCTTAGCTACAACTTACAATCAATGTATCTTTTATTAAATGCTCAAAATGTCTCCTTTTCGATTGCAAGTAGGTATACAAGTTACAACTCTTACAATTATTTCACATCCCGTTGATTTTTAGGGTTCCGTATCAAAATGGTAAAAAGGAACCCTTATGGTGTGACTAAGTCTGTTTGTCTGTCTGTCACAACTGGATATCTCAAGAACTACTAATGCTATGAACTTAAACCATTTTGCAAATAAGAAAGAAATAAAAATGTAAATATTTTTCTTGCAACAACAGCGACTGAGAGGGATTTTCAAAATTTCAAAGTACATGTGTGTGTTCAAAGTCCATTTCATACTAGGGCATGTGGGGTATCATATGAAAGAGCGCTTTTTGTAAATTCTCAGACATTTTTTTTTTTAGGCCGCATGCTTTCGACCTTTGTCGCAAAATGTAGAAAAAATTACCATTCCTCGCCCCCCTTATCTTCGAAGTTTCTATAGAGAGTAATCTAAATTATTTATGTCATAGAAGCAAGATTACAGGAAAAATATAACGAAGTCTGTAAAAAGCGCACTTTTTTAGAAATCATCAACAAACATTACTTTAGTTCCACTAGCGGGCAAGAGTATCTATATATTATAGGTACTAGCTGACCCGCACAGCTTCGACTGCGTCACAATTTTCATTACTGCTCCGCTCCTATTGGTCTTAGCGTGATGATATATATATCCCTAGCCTATAGCCTTCCTCGATAAATAGGCTATCTAACACTGAAAGAATTTTTCAAATCGGACCAGTAGTTCCCGAGATTAGCGCGTTCAAGCAAACAAACAAACTCTTCAGCTTTATATATTAGTATATAAGAAAATATATATATATATATACATTTCTTTTTTCTTGCAATAGCGACTGAAAGGGATTATTAAAAATTCAAAGTGGGGCTACTAGGGCATGTAGGGTATCATATGAAAGAGCGCTGTTTACACATTCTCAAACATTTTTTCTTTTTTTTTTAAAGCTGCATGGTTTTCGTCTTATATCGAAAATGGTGAAATTTAGAAAAAAAAGAAAGAAAGAAAAATATTTATTTGGGACTCGCACACGACATACATATTAATCAATTACAGGTAAAATAAAACGATATCTTCAAATACCTAGCAGTTTTTCAGAAATAATAAAAAAAAACTATATATTAGTTCCACTATCAGTCAAGAGATGGCGCTGATCTTAAACTGCAATATACACTGCAGTATTAAAATTCTCTGACGAATATAGGCCTTGCCGATGAAAATTTAGAAACACTTCACGTTTTATATGATGGTACGGAATCCTCGGTACGCGAGTTCGACTCGCTTTTGACCGGTTTTTTCTATTTATTCATGGTGAATGTTTAAAATAATATTTCTAAGTTCAGTTTGTAACATAAATAAGAAAGTAGTAAACATAAACATAAAGTCAGTTGTTACGAGTAAGTATAAGCATGACATAGATAAAAGGTTTTGTTCATAAATCTGAACAAAATTTTAAATTAAATGTTAAACTTCACGGTCCTTTTTACAATATTTTAGATGCTATGTTATTTAGATTACATTATTCTATATTTTGTTTGATATAAAATATTTTATGATTATAGGTGTCTATTTGTTGAAGTACTCGGGATGCTTCTCAACGCCGCCGCCGGGAAGAAGGCAAAGTAGCAGATTTGCCCGTCCTCGCTGCAGTCCATGAAATCAGTTCATCAAAGAGTCGGTCTCTATATACTAGTGATAGTGTGATAACAAAAAACACAATTTTTGTAAATAATTTGTATTTTTTTATATATACTTAGGTATTTCATTATTCTATATTTTGTTTGATTAAAAATATTATACGATTACAAGAGAAGGTGCCTATTTGTTGAAGGGGAACTCGGGATGCTTCTCGACGCCGGGGAAGAAGGCGAAGTCACAGATGCGTCCGTCCTCGCCGCGGTCCAGTGCGGCCAGCTCGCTCATCTCTGACTCGGTCAGCGCAAAGTCCCATACTGAGATGTTCTGAGGAGAAATCATGCTTACTAGGATTCGTTCAAGGGCCCATTTTTCATTTCAATATTCATATCTCTATCTGAGTAATAAATATAGCTCAAAGAAGATGCTTGTGGATAGTTGACGGACAAAACTAAGGGCGGATTGTCAGTACCTAAGTCATTAAGTTAGGTCTAGATAATAAAGAGCTGGCGAGCCCGAGTTGATGTGTGAAACCGAACAAGTGCGAGCCGTTTTTTAGGGTTACGTACCTCAAAAGGAAAAAACGGAACCCTTATAGGATCACTTTTTTGTCCGTCCGTCTGTCTGTCAAGACTCGTATCTCGGGAACGAGTGAGGTATCGAGTTGATACAGCCGGTCGATTCTGTCAACATCTCACCGGGACCACAAAAGTGGAGTGAACGACAAGTGAGTTGTCACGCCATTTTATTTGTATGGTTTGACAGCTCACTTGTCGTTCACTTCGCCCAAGTGTTCACTTCGACATGTTTACAGAATCGACTGCAGTCTCTTGAAGCTGTCAAAAAATCAAACTTCTAATTATTATAAAAAACTAGTTGACCCGCGCAACTTCGTCTGCTCCGCTCCTTTTTAGCCTATAGCCTTCCTCGATAAATGGGCCATCTAACACTGAAATATTTTTTCAAATCAGACCGTAGTTCCTGAGATTAGCGCGTTCAAGCAAACAAACAAACTCTTCAGCTTTATATGTATATATAAGTATAGATATCTATTGCTTTGTAATACAAACGAACATAATTTGGTTTTGTTACTTTTTTTGAAATATGTGTTATTTTTAGGGTTCCGAAAAAATAACGGAACCCCCTACAGGATCACTCGGGTGTCTGTCTGTCTGTCCGTCTGTCACAGCCAGTTTTCTCCGGATTCTCTGGACCGATTCTGTTGAAATTTGGTACACATATGGACTTCTATGACCCAAACACGGACGCGTTACGTAAATCATTAAGTTTTTAGTATGGGGGTCACTTTTGGGGGTCAAACTAGAAAATTTAAAAAAAAGATTTTTGAACAATATCATGTGACATATCAAATGAAAGGGCTTACTGTGAGGGTTTTAATTATATTTTTTTTCATAATTTTAAAATAAATGGTTTTGAAGTTATTCAAGAAATTAGACGAAAAATTACCATTCCCCCCTTATCTCCGAAACTACTGAGCCTAAAATTTTGAAAAAAATCAAAAGAATAATAGATCTTTACCTAAAGATTACAGGAAAACCTATTAGAAGTCTGTAGTGTTACAATAACATGTTAAAAAAATTAAATTCGTTCGGAACCCTTTGCACGCGAGTCCGACTCGCACTTTGCCAGTTTTCTACACTAATATTATAAAGAGGAAAGATTTGTTTGTTTGTTTGTTTGAAATGAATAGGCTCCGAAACTACTGGACCGATTTGAAAAATTCTTTCAGCAATGGATAGCTACATTATCAGGGAGTATATTATATTTTATCCCCATACTCCCACGGGAACGGTAACTACGCGGGCGAAACCGCGTGACGCGAATCCACTAGTTTATAATAAATTAAAAATGCGGATAGCGGAGTGGCACGTAGAGGAGTAGTTAACTCCGTTTATATGCACAAGGTCATTGGCATGTATACAACTTAAAAGTATGATACTTTCACAGCTACAGGGACTGTAGATCTGAGTCATATGGTTGTAATTTCAACTCGATACCTACACGCGTTCCCAACATAAAAGGTTTAGTGGTAAGCAAAACAGAGAGTAAAGTCCCGCAAACCTCCATTGAAAAGGGAGGATCCTCCGACCGGGCGGTTGTTGTGTCCGGTGTGGGTTACTGCCCGATTGTTGATATTCGGGCTGATGTATATGTTCAAATCGCACGGTAAACTATGCTTGCGCGATGCAGGATTTCGACGTAGTAGTTCGCTGCTAGTTGGATAGATGGCGTCGCGATTCTTTTTGTTGCGATGTAGATTTGCATTGATGCCGCTACAAGGGTCTTGACAGACAGACGGGTGGACGGACGGACAACAAAGTGATCCTATAAGGGTTCGTCCTAAAAACGTCAGAGGTCGACGGATCGACAGTTTGTCCATTTGCATTTTTTTTATGAAAATGGGTTTTAGCATTGTCGCATCGAAATATGTTGCAACGAGCCTCAATGCAAATTAATATGGTGCTGCCGAAAATAAGAAAAATTTGTGCCCGTTTTCCCCGAAGGTTTAGGTAGAGGCACCTTTACAGACATTTTGTCAGTTGTGTCCCATGTAATAACAAGGTGAACCTATTGCAATCAGTCGGGTAAATCCAAAATTCGGGCTATTTCTGCGGACCCGTTGTCTTGCTCAGCAGTAGCACTTGCAAACATTGTTAACCAAGTTGGTTTAACTAAGAGGCAGTTAGATAGTTGTTCGAAAAGTTTTGTTTGTACCTGTTTGATCCGGGCAGGGTTGGTGCTCTTGGGGATGGCGGCCAGGCCCCTCTGCAGCGCATACCGCAGCAGCACTTGCGCCGGGGAGCGCGCGTGCGCCTGCGCAATGCGCGCCACAACCGGCAACTGCAGTAGGTCGGGATACTCGCGCCTGCCCACACTCACACCAATATAATTCGACACATATATAAAATTTAGAAAGAGAACTGTTTTCTCCGTCGAGTAAGGCATCGTCCATTAATTACGTGAGGCGATTTTGGCGATTATCGGACCCCCTCCTCCCCCTTGGTGAGATGTCGTGAGATTTGGCTCGACCCCCTACCCCACGTCCTAATCTCACGTATGATTTTAAAAAATGCGTGTTTTTAGAGTAAACACGCCAATCTGTGAATCAAACTAGTTAAGACTTCTTTCTTTCTTACTGAAATTTGTAAAAGATTCTTTTAATTCAGTCCACAGGGAATCATGTGTGTTCTCTTCTTAAGAATAATTACTCAAACCAAGTCCATGTGATATTCAGTAAAATCAGCACTCTTAAACTGTTGTAGTTTTGCTGGTGCGCAGTGGAATGTTCACCGGTGCTCTGCAGCTCAGAAACATGTCATGTTTTACTAATTGATTTGTTGAACGACCAGTTTTTTCGCAATTTTATACTACCTATTGCATCAATGGCTTTTGGAAATAAAAATACGTGATATTTGCCGTGACTCCCCCTCTCCCCCACATGAGATTTGGTGAGATTAGGCTCGACCCCCTCCCCCCCTAAAATGCCTCACGTAATTTATGGACGCCCCCTAAAATACTTTTCATTGAAGGTGTCGGTACAAAAGGGGTCGTGTCGTTACCCAGTTTTAGCAGCTAAAGCATCAGCCAGCGCTTTGGAGCCGAGCGGCGAGTAGGCGACGAGCGGCACGCCGAGGCGCTGCGCGGCGGCGAGCAGCGCAGGCTGCTGGCACAGCGCGTGCAGCTCCACCTGCAGGCACGCGGGCCGCGCCGCGCCGCAAATGCGTGCCAGCTGCGCCGCGCTCAGGTTAGACACGCCCACGTGCCGCGCGCGCCCGCTCTCCTTCAGCTTCAACAATGCCTGCAACACACAAATGTAATCATCAACAATATAATACACACAAACAAAACTACATTCAAGAGAACATAATTATTACGGCCTTACCGCTACTCATACGATGTTTCAGATTTTTTCAGAATAATTTCTCCTGGCCCCCATATTTTAGTTCTTGAATGCACGATATGTAGATCATGCGAAGGTTCGTCCCTGATCACAACAGGTTTTTCAAAGTTGTTGCGATTGCGTGTAGTGGATGCTGTGCGAATAGTTGAGGTATTGCTAAATTTTTTCGGTACTTGGAGTATCACTACGTTGTTCTTTTTGTTTCTTAACGAATGTTTATCTTTTATTTTTCTAACTAAAGTTAACATCATAACTTGGACATTTGAAGGTTTTATATTTTTACGAAAGCGCTGGCGCCATTTAGTACTGTACTCACTGACAGTCGTCGACATGTTAGAGTCAGATCTGGTCAGTATTTGAGACTTAATTTCGAAGCTATGATAAGATTGCAAGCTGTTTTGGCAGCCGAAGTCGTATGTGTCTGTGTTGAAGGGACTGAGCACGTGTACGTCTGCCGGCGCCACGGTCATACACGGCTTGATGCACGCTGCTTGCTTCGATTCTTTTAGTTGCACATTATTTTTTGTATCTTCTTTCCCTCCCAAACAACAGAAAAGTGATATAAATTTGCCTATTGAATTATCTCGTGTCCGTTTAGGAGTTGGGTTTAAAGGAGCCACATAGCATTGGCCAAAAGTACGTCTACTAATATTATCAGTAGGAACGTGTTTGTTTTCACAGGGCTTGTTCAGTGGATGCTCGTGTAAGTAAATACATTGCAACGATGGCTTGCATTTTCCTTGCCTTTGTATGAAGGCTTCAGTTCGTATGACGTCGCTAGAATTCATCGTGTTGCTGTTTTGTAAACTTAAATTAAAAGTGTGCTGAGTGAAGTAGAATAACTGAGTTTCAGCTCCAAAGACTCCTTTTTCTGATGAATCTCTATTTTCTCTACGTTTTCTGAATGAAACACTCCGTTTTCGCCCAATTCGTACATTCGGCGCATGCGGGCTTCGCGGAACCCTTGGTAATCTTACATGTGGTCCTCGTGGCAAGTCTGACTGTCGTGGAGAGCTTGGCTTCCGCTGAACACTCGGCTTGCGCGGCACACTCGGTATTTTTGCATTTGATCCTCGTGGCAGGGCTGAGTCTCGTGTCGAGCTTGGCCTCCGCTGAACAGTCGGGCTGCGCGCCCCACTCGGACTCCGCGGCACATTTATTACCCTGGGTGAACCATTGGGCCCGCGCTGCACGCTCCCCAATGTCGGATGCGCTCTTGGCCGCACTGGTGGCAACTTTCGTACGGGAACGGATCTACTGCTTGCCAAGGGTTCTACACATTGACTTCGACAAAGAACATCCTTCGGGATCCCACATAGCAGTTTTTTTGAACCTTTACCATATCTTTCGTCAGATGTTTGTTTTCCTTTTCCTTTTCGTTTGCCACATATTCCGCAACACGTAAAGCAAGATTTCCAAAGGCTTTTGATCTTTGATTTCTTAACTTTCCCCGCATTTTTCGGCTTCATAATAGTAATTATTCATTAGGTATGTGTTTTGCCTGCTGCAGTGCAGGTAGGTGTAGTATTTAGAATCATTTTTAATGTTCGGGCCAATAAATCATAGCTGCCAAGGATTTGACAAAATAATTCAGCAATAATTGAGGATTCCAAAAAAGGCGCATATTATTTTGTGCACGTCGAGGTCATTTTGACTGTTTTTGACATATTGCAATCTCTGCTTGTCACCTTGCTATTTTTTACTTCTCTATTGTGCAAGAATGCAATGAAGCCTTTTTTCTATCGACATTAGCTCTAAGATTCTTTTTAATTATTTTATGGAGTTTACAATATCAGTTACGTTTTTATAAGTATTGTGAAGTACATTAACTAGTATTTTTGCATAAGCTTTCGGTGTTCTTTTCAGTTTTAAAGTTCTGTGCAAATTTATAATGCTCATGAGAGATGCGTCCAAGTTTAAGGAGTGTAGAGCATTGTTAGAGCTGGCCTTCAAGTCAATACTTTCATAAGATTCTGCTGCACTCTGACTGTGGTACGGTGCCCCGGCATCGCTTCCCCCTGTACAACACGGGCATACGAACTTTGGAAAGGTGTTTTTATACCAAGCCTTAACTTTAGTTTTTAAAGATTGCCTATGTTTGAGAAACGAAGCTACGGAAGTGGCTACGTTATCTGTCGGTATTTTTATATGAGACGCGTGGCCATTGTTCTCGATTTGAAGACTTTCGAACAGGTCAGTATCAAAGTTATAGTCGGATGACTGCTCACGTGTCTCTTTTTTCACCTTGCATTGTCGTTCTACGACGGGCAAATGATTTACTTGTGACAAATAGTAATGAGCATCTCGCTTATCATTACATTTCGGTAGCTCTTTGATAGCATAGCTTTCCTGTGACTCGAGGGCGGAGATTGATTTTTTTTTAGGCCTAAATAAATGTAGAGCTGGCAATTCATAGCTGCATTCTTTGTATATTACATCACTGCGATATACTGAACTTACGTTGCGTATGTTTTTATTTTCTATTTGCCCTTTTTTGGCAGTAGTATATGTTGTACAATTTTCCGTGAATGAGAATCCCATATTTATAGTTTGCTTGATAAATTCACAAGAACTAAAGCACTGAACAGTTAATTTAGTATACGTTTATGAAATTTCTATTGGGTGGTTTGAGGCTGTTTCTTAAGGGTCAAGGCCATGATACGTGATGGCATTTTGTGTGACTGCTGTCAATTTGTAGGTATTATGGGGTGTCATGGCAGTTTAGTAAATAGTTTACCTTCCATAGTTCAAGCAGGTCAGTTGAGTGGTCGACCTTCATGCTGCCGTCTGCGTTCTTCGGATGGAGGTCTCCAGGGACGTGCTCAAACGCGAAGGGAGTGTGCATCAGGTATAGGTCTACGTAATCAAGATTGAGATCACGAAGTGAAGCGTCAAAATACTCCTGAACTAACTCTGGCCGGTTTCCTGAAAAAAGAGTGATTATTATCTAATTATTTCATTTACCTATTCATTCCAATAAAAAATAGAATTACAGTAGCACACCGACATCGCTAAGGGCGATCAGGGCTCAAGAACCTCTTAAAAATACCATCCATGTGAAGAAGTACCGCTTTCAGAATACCTACTTTATTCGAAAGCTATACTTGTTTCTTCCTTTGTTTCCGTGATATAAGCGCCTAACGATAATGATTGCTGCGTTAACATCCCACATTTCGACCAAGTCAAGGTGGGCGTTTGATTTGCCTGTTGATATCTTTCTCGGCTTTCATAAGCTTCTCATCAAAGGTGACCCAAAGAAGCTACCGAGTCGCAGCCAGGCTACGGACGCTAATTGGTCTACATCGGGACCATGTAGGGCCGGCAATCAGCTTTCGAGAAGTTCCTTTCTCCAAGGAGAGCTGGGTGTACCTATGAGTCCCTTTTTCATCGCTTCTAGGTCTCTATGCATATCCACGTCGGTGCATATTCACTGAAACTGTGAAACAGCATATCTCGTGTTTGTAAAGGATCATTTAAAATGCCTTGTTGGCTCCCACTCTCGGGTATAGTGTCAGGTAATGTCTACGCTACCTATCTACCTAAAGGTCTTTACCATGTAGTGCCACCATGAGCTAATAGATGACACATAGACATCTGGTGGCAATAATATTTTTTTTGTCAGTGTAATATTAGGCGTTTCTTCGTAGACCATGTTCACCTTTACATGAGAGAGCCTTATGGCAGCAAGTGGTGTTAACGTAACTGAATTGGCCACACATAGATGAGCAAAGTTCTGAAGTGGCGACCACGTACTGAAAGACGCAGCGTTGAAAGGCGTCCCACAAGGTGGACCGATGACCTGGTAAGGGTCACGGGTAGCCGATGGATGCGAGACGCACAGGACCGGTTGTTGTGGCCTATTTCCAGTAGTGGACGTTTTTCGGCTGATATGATTATGATGAAATGGGTAATATTTAACGTTTAAAAACTATATTTGCCACCGACACGAAAGAAGGAGAATATCATTAGTGTAATAAGTTGGCCTGCTGACCACCGGGAGGTAGTTTGGTGACCACGAACAGCTGCTTCCTCCGCGCGGGGTCGCCTGCGATCCAGCGGTTGAGAGCGCGGCCTAGTGCGGCTTCGTTCTCGTAAGCCCGCGCCGTGTCGAAGTGCCGGTAGCCTGCCTCCAGGGCTGCTTCCACTGCCTTCTCCAAAACATCATCTGCAGCCTACGGCATTAATTTAAATGTTAGTTTTGCTTCCTAAATAGTAGTAGCTCTTAAGAGTTTTGATATCGGGCTCATTCTTCCGAGCTCTGACTTGTCACAAAGCCCAATCGACCCGGATAATTGGAAAACTCTGACCCAAAACTGTGTGCAAAGAATTTTGAAATGATTATATTTTGTGTAACGAGATAATGTTATCGAACTCCTTGTCCGTTTCCTCCTTTAAATAAAAAAATAAAGCAAACAAACCACAAAACCAACAAGTTCTTAGCAACATCAAGGTTAAGTGAGAGTCCATAGATATTATAATACACTTAAAGTAGTGAGTGACGTTTAAAGCGTGTCAAAATTCACCTTCCTTCCCTTTAAAGTTTCATTTAAAACTGGATGTTGTTTTTTTTGACAAAATTGTGCGTTCTATATTAACAATGTGTAAACTAACCGTAGGACCAAATGGTTAGTCATAACATTTTCAAGATAATGAAGACACTGGGTCCTGATCAATCGTTGTTGATTGAGCGATGAATTCGCACCCATCAGAACTATGTCATAACAGTCAACATGCAGGTGTTCAGGAAAAGTGGCCCGTGGACACCAACTCGTGTCGCGCAACCACGTCCAGAGGACTGTCGCACTCCAGTGGAGACTTCGATGGCAGCGAGTCCATTTCCTACTGCAGCACCAAGACGTGCTCTTGCCAATCTAGCAACGTCTACATAAACGACTATCGTGAAATACCTTGCATGATACGCTCAAACACACAAATAAGTCCGAACAAGTGGAATATTTTCAAAAGAACTTTAAACTTTTTTCGTAAAAAACGGAAATGCAAAAAACTAAATAATATTGAGGATAAACGTAAGACTGATCGAAATAAAAAAGAAAATATGGAGCTGGATAAAGAAATGGATGAAGTAAACAGAAGATGAAACTTTGAATGAAACAAATCCAACTAGTCCTTCAGTTTTGTGTTTGTTTGGTTGTTCTTACGTAATTATTATAACTAGGTACACCACGATATTGAGCGGTGTTGAGGAAACGTAACATGAAACTAACTAAGTAGGTACACGGAGTATGAATCTCTGACAGAAGGAACTTACATTTTATAACAGTGTCTAAATATAAATAAATAACAAAATTTAAAAAAAATCTTTAAACTTACTTGCCAAGTGCCGAAACCAATTCGCGGCATGCGGTCTCCGCCTTCAAGTTCAAAGTATTCGGGAATAGACATATTCGTAACTTTAACACAATATTCTATCTGTTTTACTTGTTTGTTTATTTTTATGTGCAAATTCTGCAGAGAATCAAAACACAATGCGAGTGAGCGGCGCGGTCACAGTGGTCTGGGTCGCAGGCGCAGGCAGCCTTGATTGCCTCACTGCAGTCGAGTAGCGGTACCAGTTTGCCATAGAGTAGGCATTCATCCAATGAACAGTTACATCTGCCTTAAAATATAATTTTGTATGCTTGCGAGATTCCTCTGAGAAGCAGACCTGTTACCTATTGTTATTTTCGTAGCGACTCACTCGAACAACTCTTTCACACGGCTGTGTTTTACCGATCTAAGTTTTGTCTATTACAAAAAAAAAGTATTTACAAACAAGAAAATATATCCGACTTCAAAAAAAAACCACTACAAAGTACGAAATAACTTTAATTTTGGAAGTCGGTGTTTCCAGTGTAGTTTCTTCGTTTGATGACATCGACTTCCAAAATAAAGTACCTAGTGTTTTTTTGGAAGTAGGCTGTACTTATCTTTATTTTGTAAAATGTATCTCCCAAAAACTAAAACATAATAGTAGATAAGTAATATACTGTGGTACCTTAAATTACATCATCCAAGTACACACGGTTAAAAATAATTATTAATATACATATGTTAAGTGTGTATCAAAATACCTATGAAAAGATAAGCATCTAGGTATAACGGGAACAAACTTGTGGTTGTTCTGTCAATTAGGTAATTTGCAAAACAAGTTTTAGCTGGACAGTGGCCTGTTTTGCTTAGTTCTTATTTTGGTTCACCAATTCTTGGAAACAATCAATAATTAGATAATTTTAACGTTACAGAAATGCAAGAACCACAGAGCAGTTTTTTTTTAAATTCAATACAGTAGTGCTATTCTGTAACATTTTCGTATCTCGAGTGGAATCCGAGGTGAGTTTTAAATTAAGACCTTTATGTTGTGTGCAATAAAGCTCATTTTGTGAGTTTTGTCACTCAGGTGAAGCTCGATATCGAAATAGTTGTTTACAGAATAGACTAGCTGAACAGTGTGTAACATCTGCGCACAATCACATCCTTATCCTGCGGCAGATCTTTAACAAACCCTGTTTACAAGTGGTTAGGTAATTGTTGGATTATACGATTCTGTTTTCTGCAACAGTAATGATCATTCAATGTTTGACAATAATATAATGTGGTACTTGAGTTGCGTCTACTGAGCGGTTGTCAACGCACTTTATCACAATGTAAATCGCTATTAGCAAATAGTGATTGCTCTACAGTTGACTTGCTCCTATAACACATGTTGAGTCGTTGATGTTGTTGTCAATGAATGAATTCGGTATACCTAGTAAGTACAGAAAGCTGAAAATGAGGACTGCTATTCTACGTACCTAGGTAACTTATCCTTATTGTTAAGTTCTTGATATCAGGGTTTCAGAATGTCGAATTGTTCTCAAAGTAAGTATTTCTATAGATCTAATATAATAAATTGTTTTTTACACTACCTGCACGAAAACGTCACATTATATGTCATACATACTCAACCTAAAGTTAGTCATTATTGCCCGGCGCGTCATAATGAAATTCAATACAATATTATTTCCCGGAGGTCAATAATGTGATTTGAATTTGGAACTCAACTTTGAAACCGATGGGAACCCATCTCTCTTTATGACTTGCGAACAATTTTCTCGCAGTAGGTGTGAAAAGTAGAGTATCCTCCTCGGGGATAAAGGTGTCTTTGCCTTGGGCTAGCTTGTGTCCCTCACTGCATTCAGGATTCTTGTTCGCTCGTGAGTAATGCGTTCGGAATTCAATATGTATAACGCCCGTGACATAAGACACTGCTTTATCCCCTCGATGCATAATCTACTATTTCACCTTCCTTTGTCTTAATCTTTGTCTTCAATTTTAGCGCCCACAGGTATCTATTAGTTTTTTATGTCTGCACTTTTTTATCTTTTTAGAGTCTATTCTCAGTCTCTCTACCTATGTTTAGTACCTTCCAATGCAGCAATGCTTCATCATGCATCAGTAAGTACTACGGTTGGCAACTCGCCAACAAACATACTCGGTGGTTTTTATGTACGCGTGCTTACGGTGACACGCGGAGCGAAAAAGCTCGTCGAGCCACAAGTACGCGTTCTTGCTCGCACGTCTGTCACCCATTTTACGTATCACAATATTTTATTTTTATGCAATAGTATATTTATAGAAAATAAAGTAGGATAATAACGTTTTTATAAAGTATGGTTGGCAACCCTAGTAAGTATCTAGTGTGGGATCTTAGGTGAAGTGAACATGGAGTGAGCTAGCTTAGAGTGATTGACTGTTTATAATGTTTGGTCCAGAATAAATCCGTTTTGAAATGACTCATGCACTTCAAGCTCACTACCTCCTTCCTAAGTTTTCACATCGACATGTTTAGAGAATAGACGGATGTACCTAGGTGCTTGAATTGTTGGCCGTGAAAAGAAACAGTTCATAAACACAATAAAACATAATTCAGGTAGTTGAGGTAGGTCGGTAGGACAAAATATTTCATGGCTTCTCATCAAATAAATAAGTAATACCCTTAGGTACTTAATTAACCGACTTCAAAAAAAGTAGGTTCTCAAATCGACCGCGTACTAATTTTTTTGTGTGTTCGCGGATAACTTCGTCGTTTATGAACCGATCTCGATGAATCTTTTTTTATATGAAAAGGTATGCTGCCGAGGTGGTCCCATTGCCACCACGTCAGGATCTGATGATGGAAACCCTGAGAAATCCAGGGCAACTCTCGAAAATTGTAGGCACGCATCTGGTAAAAACTTGATAATCGTGTGTATATCGGGTGATACTACAAAACAATGAAGGTTTGTATCAGACCTGGTGATGGAGACGACAGAGAGTCAAGGGAACTCCACATCGGTATGTAGGAACTACCAAGTGTTTGGGCTTATATCATTCGTATTAACAAGACCTTTACGCCGAAAGCACTAAGTAAGTTTTATTAAATAGGCCCAGTTCATAATATAAGAACATCACGCCGGTACGCTATGAATGGGTACGCAGGTACCACAAAAAAGTGAAAAATAAAAAACTTTTTTACAAAAAATATAACCGACTTCCAAAAACAAAACACTACAAAGTATAAAATAACTTTAATTTCGGAAGTCGGTGTCAAAAACCGAAACAACCAAAAACACCGACTTCCGTTTAGTCCATTACGTTCAGTCAACGAAGGCATCATAAACCAGTTGGTTAGATATTTTAATGAATTTACTTTGTAAAATATACCTAGTGACTAGGTATGAACATCGTCAATGGCAACACAAGACATGCCAAATGTTCGAAAAACCTCATCACCAGAAGTAATTGAAAAGCAATGTTTTACATTCATAACATTAATACATTTTTAATAAGCTAAGATATCACATTACAAGTCGATTAATCTCCAACAAAGGCAATATAATAGAAATACAAATTAATTTTCCCACAAACCCTTAAAGTAATATCATCCTTTTGTGTGCAAACAGTATCTCTTTACCATTCAATTTGCGAACCGTATGAATGAACTGTCACAACACTCGTGAGCCCATTGGTGCGTACAACCCATAGGATGATAGGACCCTTAGATTGTGGTCACTGATAACATCCCATTCATCCCCTAAATGGAAGGCGTGGCTTATCCAAACCCCTCCTTCTACTATGCCCGAAATATCTTAAGGGTAGCAGATAAATGAATACATTTAGTTGTATTCAGATCGAGTAGCCGTTGGTCATGGATACCTCCCCGGTACAGTCAAGTGCGAAGTGTGGCTCTGATTTCAGTATAGAGCGGATTTTGAGTAGTGACACCAGAAGAAGAAGCGAGCATGTAGGAGTTCCGGATTGGTTGTGCTGCACTCGGTATAGACCTCCTCGTTTACCACGTAAGCATTTGATTCTAATGGATATTGAAACTAAACTATTAACTACAGTTTTGCAAATCATTGTTGATCTTAGTCAATTAATGCAGATTAACTCTGCTTGCAATGTAGCAATTATAGGAAGTGATTTACTTTGTATTTTTTATCCTTCAATTGGTAATTTCCTGTACCGACCTAGGCAGTTGAGAAAAAAAAAACATAATAATACAATCGCTTATTTATCTTAACAATAATTTCCGCGTATTGAAATGACGTTATGCATGTTGCCTAGGTATGCCTGAGATACAATATATAGCTAGCAATATATATATATATAGCAAGAGGTGTTAACTTGAAAAACTTAAATCGTTACCTATACAGAAGATGACACAAAATTTATCAGTTCCTGGGCTTTTCCAAAGGGAATACAGAATCGCACGCTCAGTATATTTACAATTTGACTGATGGGACACCAAGTAGGTACCTATTTAAAGGAACGTTAAAAGGCCTGACACAACGTGGACCCATGATCTCGTGAAGGCAATCCGCAGGATACTAGAAGCACAGGACCGATACATGGCGTGTGTCTTTCGGGGTAAAATAATGATGATGACACAGTGCAGCAGTGTTTTTAAACCCCGGTTAAAAGAGGTGTGTTTAACGTGTGTGCATCGTAGCTCCCAAACGGATAAATCGATTTAGTTTTTTGCGATAGCATCTTAGGTTTAACCGTTTAGTTTTTGCGGCAGGTGCAGTGAGCAGTGGCGGTGGTCGCGCTCGCCGTTCGGGCCGGCACGCTCGGGTGCCGTTCACGGCGGCGCAGGCGGCGGCGCTGGAGGCCGCCTTTGCGCGCGCGCCGTACCTCGCGCCGCCGGCCTTGCGTGCGCTCGCTGCTGCCTTGCAGTTACGTGACGATCGGGTGAGTGGCCAATCAACTTGTTGCATTGGATTCGGACTTTTGACTTCCGGGTACACTAATTCTAACTCGTGAGTTTGTTTCGGGCAAATAACGACCTCAACTAGTCTAATTTGGCAAAAAAGTTTTTTTTTAACATTACTGAACTTCACTAGATGAACTTTTCAACTGGTGACTCCTAGAATACTTACGAGCTTGAATTCGCGCGAATTCAAGCTCGTAAGTATTCAAGCGCGAATTCAAGCCGGATTAACACTGAGTCCTTACTATCAGTACAATAACTATTTTTACGCAACTCTCTCCTGAATATCCTTGCAGATTTGAATTGGTCTGAAAGCGAGTTGGCCCCAGAATACTGCCCTGGGGCACTCCGTATTCTACTATATCCACTTGATTAGTAAAATTGCTAAGTTTTGATTATTGCGTGCGCTAGTCTAGATTCCTTGATTTGCTTGGTTATTCCGCTTACATTCTTACTGAGTCAAGTCTGTAGTTATCAAGACAAACTGAAGATGAACAAATAAATAATGTCGAATGCATATTAGAAGCCACGCACACATACATTTACTCAATAATACGCATATAATAAAGGCACACGTGTGTAAGCCTTATGTAGCCTTACGTTTGATGAAATGTCATTTCTGTCTACCATTTCGGGGAATACAGGCGCGATGTTATGATTTGAAAGAAGCTGACTGCTCGGGCGTTTTCGTTTTAGGGTAAACTAACCTTATTTTGGCACTCTACCACATTATTGGCACCTTACACTTTTATAACAAAAATAAGATTACCAAAACCCAATACATATTTATAAACAGGTCGTTTTTAGTAGTTTTATACGCTATAGTACTGCCAACTCAGAAATAGATGTTTTTTTCTAAATGGTGTCTCATTAAGAACTATAGTAACAAGTCTGAACGTTGGTGGGAAAAAATACAAAATTCTGTGTTTTAAGGTAAGACCCATTTTAATCTTTGTTTATTTTGGTATTTTTTTTTTCATTTGAATAACCAATGTTATTTGATTTAAGAATGCTTAAGCGTATTATATAAATCAATAATCAATGTATAAATAAGGAATTCCTTTTTATCTGTGTAAATATTAGGTAGCTATCGAAAAATATGTCGCTAACCATTTTATTGGCACTCGTGCCAAAAATAGGTTTTAGTTTTTTTGATATTGAGGTAAAATATGCTTTGTCTTATAAAATTCAAAAAGGATTATACTTAAACTAATTCATTCTTTAGGTTATTTACGCATCATTCCAATGATGGGGCCAATGATGTGTAATCCATTTATTAGCACGTGTCAGAAATTGGTATTATCAATGTGATGTGGTATGAATGTGAATGTGATGTGGTAGCCCTCCAGGAGACCTGGCTGCTGCCGCATGACCTGCCGCTGCTCAATACGATCGATGACAAGTTCGGTTGCACCGGCACGTCTGCGGTCGACACTACGGCGGGTTTACTCGGCGGGCGGCCATGAGGCGTGGCGCTGTTGTGGCGTGAGAGTGCGTTTGAGTCTGTGTCCGTGATAGAATGTAGTAACGTGCGGGTCTGTGCGGTAAAGGTAACTGTGTGTAAAAGGTCAGCAGTGATCTTTAGTGTATATATGCCTACAAACTCTTATGACAACCTACCTGAGTTTACCGCGTGTTTGGGTGTGATTCGTTCGGTAATTGAAGTGGAGGAGAAGAATTGAGTTGAGGCCTTTTATATACTGGGCGACTTTAATGCCCACCCGAATGAGTTATTTTATATGGAAATGTTGGACTTTTGTGTGGATCTTGATTGGCTTTGCATAGATATAAAAATGTGTCCTGAAAGAACCTATACATTTTATAGTGATGCTCACGGCTGTACCAGATGGTTGGACCGCACTGCATCGTCACAGAGTCAGCACGGGATTCAGTTGTTAGTGATTCTGTATGCTACGATGTGTATTGGTCGGATCATTATCCACTGGGAGTTGAATGCAGTTTAAATAAGCTTAAGCCTAAAGTTGTTGTTGTTGTTGTTGTTTTGAAGGCGGCAAAACCTATGAACCGTGTCTTGTGGGGTGACAGACAGGCACAAGTTGATCAATACCATGACACTTGTCATTCTAATCTACGGTTGATAGATTTTCCGCAAGAGTTGAGTGAATGTTGTGATGGTTTTTGTACTAACAAGGAACATCACTCAGTAATTGATAAGTTGTATGTGCAAATTACTGATACGTTATTTCGAGCAGCCATTCAAACATATAGGAAAAAGTGTCGCAGGAAGGGAGGTTATGTCATTGGGTGGAATAAGCACGTAGCTGGCCTTCACCGGGAGGCGCGGCTTAGGTTTCAATTGTGGAACTTAACTGGCCGACCAATTAATGGTCGAATCTTTGATGAGATGTCGGAGGCGAGGAAACATTTTAAAGCTAAATTAAAATGGTGTCAGGATCGCCAAGAGCAATTTAAAATGGACATCCTTGCATCCGACCATTCCTCTAAGGATTTTAAAAGCTTTTGGAAACATACAAACAAAATGAACGTTGGGCCTAGTTTCCCGTTGAGTGTTAATGGCTTGGCTGACCACAGTGACATTGCCGAGGCGTTTAGAGAGCATTTTACTGTGCGGCGGTCACCCTTAGGTCCCTCGTGTCCAGAGCCGTGAGCGGTGGTGAGCCTGTCGTGACGGGGCAGAATGTAGATACCTGCGAAGACTGTGGCGATCGTTATTAAAAAAATGCAGCGTGGAAAATTGCCTGGTCAGGATGGGCTCAGTATCAAGCATTATAAATTTGCGGGAGTTCACTTGCCACGAGTACTGTCAATGTTTTTCAGTCTGTGCATAGGTCACTCGTATTTACCGGAACCGCTAATGCGGACCATTGTCATTCCTATTATTAAAAATAAGACGGGTGATACGTCTGACATTAGTAATTACCGGCCCATCTCACAGCAGCCAAGGTACTTGACAGTCTGCTGAATAGTCGCCTCGCAGCACAGGTTGACTTGCACGATGCCCAGTTCGGGTTCAAAGTAGGAGTCTCAACAGAGAGCGCTATTTTGAGTCTGAAGCGAACTGTCATGTCAGCGAGGAGGACTCCGGTACTTGCGTGTTTCCTCGACTTGTCAAAAGCATTTGATCTGGTCGCATATGACGTACTGTGGGACAAGTTGCCCTCACGCGGGTGTGTCGGCGGAGTACACCTCCCTTCTCAAATATTGGTACTCAAACTAAAAGAACCGGGTGAGGTGGGTGGGTACTATGTCGGACGAGTACAGGCTGGAATGCGGAGTCAGACAAGGGGGGTTGAGCTCGCCTCTGTTATTTAACCTCTATATCAACCGGCTCATCGAGCGACTGAGCGGAACACATGTCGGTTGCCACATTGACGGAACGAGTGTCAATAATATAAGTTATGCAGATGACATGGTGCTTCTCAGTTCCTCGATGAGTGGGTTGAAGAGGTTGCTATCGACCTGGGAGGCATATGCGGAGGAGCATGGTTTACACCTCCAAGAAGAGTGAGATTCTCTCATTTAAGGCACCTAAGCAGCAGCCGCGCAATGTTCCTCCCATATGTCTCAACGGCGTAGCACTAAAAGTTGTGAACAGTTTTAGGTACCTAGGCCATATTGTCACGAGCGACCTAAGTGATGACCTAGATATAGAGAGGGAGCGTAGAGCGTTGTCGGTGAGGAGCAATATGCTTGCCCGCAGGTTCGCTCGTTGTACTACAGACGTCAAAGTAACCCTTTTTAAGGCGTTCTGTCAATCCTTTTACACGAGTGGCCTGTGGGTATCATACACGCGCCGAGCCTACAACGTCCTGCGTGTTCAATTTAATAATGCTTTTAGGATGCTGTTGGGACTGCCATGGCGTTGTAGTGCTTCAGGAATGTTCGCGGAGGCTCGCACAGATGGTTTCCATGCCATCATACGAAAGAAAGCGGCCTCCTTACTACAACGTTTGCACGGTAGTGACAACAGCATCCTGAAAATGATAGCTGCCAGACCGGACTGTCCCTTTCAGGGACACTAGGTGGGGAAAGTCATGGGTATATTCAAATAAATAAATCTTTTATATATAAACTAACAATACTAACCTACTTACGTAAGCACCATTGTTACTAACACCAAAATACTAACGAAATTATTGACTGTGGTCTGAAAATAAAGCTTTATTTAATTTTTAATGTGCCAATCATTGGTAATAATGGTTTTCTTTTCGTAACTTCAACATGAAGCCAAGGGCAAAAAATTCAATAAAGAAAATCCGATAAAATGAGGCGCAAAGTGTTTACGGTTAGTCGAGTTACTCCTTAAGGTGCCAATAAATGGGTGTCTTACCCTATTTAGGACTTATTTTATTAGACGATAAATGCAATATGTTCATATTATTTGTCTCAAAATTAATTGGTGCGTACCTACCCTACTTATGTTCAGTGGCGTGCGAGGGCTTTATACAATAGGAAGCCTGAAAATTTTTACTATAGAAAAAAAACTAAAAAGCAGAACAAGTTAAGATGAACGTAAACGTTCAAGTAATTGACATAAGGGCCATATAGTATACCAAAGAGGCGTTATCAGACTTCGCTTCCTTCACGTTACGAACGTTTCATTGAAAACTAATTAATAGATGGCCGTAAAATTTATTGAATACGTAATTTTGCTGTTTTAATATTAGTACAGGAAAATTAGCTCAATTAACGTCGATCAGAGCGAATAATTCGTGTAGTTTTGAAAATTGGTACAGTTATTCTTTGAGATGTCCAGATAAACATACTAAAAGTCACCGAGGCGAGGGAGCCGGCAGTGGGGGAGGGGGGAAAGGTACCTTTTTTCAGTTTTTTGCTTGTATCTCCAAAACCATTAAAAATATCTCCTTGCTCACTTCTGCATTAATTATCTATACATTATGTCACTTACATTTAACTGTACGATCAACAATTCATATGAGCCCAAACACGATAGGTATAAGAATAGTCAACTAAGTGAGCCACTACTCACCTTTATGGTTTCCATCATCAGGTCGCTGTTACTAGCTACAATGGATATAACCCATCCCATCTGTACAATTCATATGAGCCCAAACACGACCGGCATACTTGTAAGAATGTATGTAAAATAACTTTTCAAGCTTTCGTCTACTGCAGACATATTCAAGGTCATATATTTATGCGCCATCGATATCGAAAAAAATAGATATTATTGCTCTACTTTAGATGTCAAAAAACTACGATAGGTCTCAACTCTGTCGGCTTCTGTATCAGAAATTACCATTCGTCTTTGTACGATTTATGAAAAACAAATTTATCAATTTTAAATATCCTCTATCTCCTAAAGAATTGATCCTACAGTTAAATGTTTATTGTTTATAGAAAATTTAATGTAGAAGTGAACAAGGAGATATTTTAATGGTTTTGGAGATACAAGCAAAAAACTGAAAAAGGTACCTTCCCCCCCTTCCCCACCTCGCTCACCTCCCACCCTCGGGGACTTTTAGTATGTTCATCTGGACACCTCAAAGGACAACTGTACCAATTTTCAAAACTACACGAATTATTCACTCTGATTTCCTTAATTTTCCTGCACTATATGAAATTATTACTGCTACACAACTTAGCTAACTTTACCTTTAAATACTCATAGTTGATCAGAATGAAGATACTAATCCCTTATATTTCACTCCAAAATATCTAATTACTTAACCTCGACTACAAACGATACTTTTTGTTTTTTTTCCGAGAGACCTTTGAAGGTTTGATTTGCAGTTTACCAAAACTATAAATGGGGATATACATTCGTGTACCTACTATAGAAGCTTAGATCTACATAGTTCCACGACTAAGCTTTTCATAACATAAAATCAAACAAACGAATGATGAGGTTATTAAACTGCTCGTTCAAAATACATACTTTTTTCGGAAAAACACGCTTATAAGAGGCTTAAAAGTTTGTATTGTATGTATATGTATACCTGTTCCACCAACAATTAGGAACACACGACAGTTTACTTCTAAGTTCACATCGTTTTGTCTAGTCAGGAAGAACATTTATATATTATTACTGAGAGATTTATATAATGACAACAATTTTTAGTAAGAAATCTTTAGTATCTCAAAATACTGTGTCGAAAATATTCAAAACAAAAATAATCTGCTGAATTCTGCTGATTTGCTACTAACTTCACGCTCATGCGGGTTTCGAACTTGCACTACCTTCATTATTTTAAGCCTGGCATTTATGTTCAAAGAAATCGTAGTACTTAGCAATCTATCAATAAATGACAAATTCTAGGCGAAAACTGAGAGGTCCGAGAAACCTAACAAGAAGCCAGTGAGTGTGAGAGAGAGGGAGCGCTTGGTCCTCGGATTGACTGCCGCAAGCGTTTCGCGCTATCGTTACCTACGAGAAGAATACGCGCCATTTTATTTTTATGATTTATCGAGTTCATTGACTTTGCAGTGAATAGCGAACGAAGTTTGAAATGACTTATAATAGGTTGTGATTTGACATTTATTTTACAGTTCGCATCAGCGTTCTTTACCCCTCCGAAGTTAGGTTTTGGTGACGACCGCGCAGGTGCAATCGCATAAAAAAGTGTGACGTTCCTAGAATATTTTTTTTTTATACGTATTATATTATAAACAAGTAACAAAGACTACCAGTAACAAGAACAATATGAAAAAGTAACACTACAAAAACACACAAAAAACAATTCAAATAGTAAGAAATAACCAAAATAATTAATTAAAAACAATAACAACGTGTAACACTTTTCGCATCAACAGTCGTATTGCATTGAGCAAGCGCGTCACACGTATGCATCGAACGTATACGAGCAAGTGAGATGCCATTAATTACAGCCGCCATCTTGCGCGAACACGCGCATGCGCGACCTACCCGCGCATGCGCTGTCCTATGTTTTTTGTCAAAATGACATTCTGCGCAATCGATTGTGACGTACTTCGGGGAGGTAAACTTGCGTGACGGGAACTGTACTTTTGGAAGTGTTCTATTGACTGGCGTAATTACGTATGATTTTATAAAGGAAACCGGTTTTAAACTCTTGTATTAGAGACTCGCGACTGCTTATGTTAATAATATGAAGCATTAAAGCCGAGTCATCATGGGAACTACTTAATACAGAAACATTGCTTTAACTTAACGAATGCTATGCATATAATTTGAGCTTGTATCAAGTTTTTCACATTCACACGACACGTGATGCTATTGTATGTAAACTAACCTGTCATTATAAAAAAATATGACGCTAGTTTGTGAAAACTACTTAACAAGAATGTTAGTTACCTACCTACTAACGAAGAAAGTTGGACTTTAACGAACCCTTGCATTACCTAATTATAGTATATCGAACTTTGTCAATAACTCTATAAAATATTGTTCTCAGATAAAGATTTGGTTCCAAAACCGAAGAGCTAGAGAAAGAAGAGAGAAATGTGGAAACATCGCTCCCCCGATAGCCGTGACGCTCCCTGCGACCACATCTGCCCATGTTTCACTGATCTCTCCCTGTACTTGGTCATCAAGCGGTGATATACCCAGTCATCCTTTCAATATAACCGTGGAACAAAGTGAGGGAGTCAGAGCATCACTATATGAAAGAGAGAGAAGTACTTTAAGCGTTTCGTCCTGGAGCGTATCAACTGATGAAGATAGGGATGAGCCGCTCGATATCGAAACTGTTGAAGACTGATCACCTACTTTTAGGTCTTTAGAATTTAACTAACTTATTATTAACCCACAATTTACTGTGATATACGTGACATGATATAAATTATGGAAAATACATATATGGATACATTTTGCAAGCGTTTTCATTAAAATGCAAATAGTTGGGTTCGATTAAAGTCGGCATGTCGGGGCAGAATGAATAGGTATCGTCGTGATTCTGCATTCGTCCAGTGTTCATTTAAAAATCAAAATACTAAAACTTAAAAAACATAAAATTAAAACATTTTTTTTTGTAGGCTGATTTTAATCATTAGAATGATACCCTACTTTGTATTTAGAATCTTATTTAATCAGTCAAGATGGGAACTGTCCTTATTGACTAGCGGTAGGCTAGTCCATTCTGAGTTTTTTTATAATACCTAGTCCCCGTGAAGAATGCAAGTGTTATACCACCATGTACCTATAGGTAAGTGTGTAACTCTGATAAGGATTCGGAGAGGACAACATGTTAATTTACAAAAAATACACTCAGAATTTCATTAAAGATTTGTATTTCTAGAAATGGTCGCAAAAAATATTCACAATCTTCAATATTTCATTATTATTGCTGTCTATTAAAATAATAGCTTTCTATTAGCGTCCATAGCGTGTCTTAGCGATCAGTGAGATCGTTGAAGGTAAATTTTAATCACGTCACAAATAACGCGGCTGCCTAGAGTTATGAAACGTTTGTTTGGTCCTTGTAATCCATACTTAATATTAAAATGCGAAAGTAACTCTGTCTGTTTGTTACCTCTAAACGTCTTAACGACTGAAAACGGGACAGAGAAAAACAAAAGGACACTTGTCATCCCGGGAGTATGCTCCCCTGGGATAATTTTCTACTATGATGCGGGCGAAGCCGCTGACAGCAGCTTAATACTCTGGACCCCCGGTAAACACACTGGATCTTCCGTAATCCGACAAACGTTTTGCAGGGCGGTGACGGACGGTCTAATTTCTTGGATTATAGAGTCACCAGAGGCGGATTAAATGTTGCCAGCGTCCTAAGCAAGCACCACATCAGCGTCCTAAGCTGGTCGCGAGCAGGGGTAGATCCAGAATTTCGTTCAGGGGGTGGGGTATTTGTCTCTGTGTAGACGAGAGGGGGGAAGGATTGAAAAAAAAATGCGGCTTGACAATTAATACGTAAGAAAATTATAGCGAGCGCACCGATTACGAAAATTTTAGGATCTCGTAGCTTAGGATGTTTGACTACACGGCGTCCTCACCTTCCTCCTGACGCAGGTACTCATCGGACACGGTTTTTTCGGGAGATAGGTACCTGTTTCGAATTCGGCGTGAGGATTCGCCTGGGTGTCAACACTGCGAGGATCGCCCGGAAGACACGGTGGAGGTCTGCCCTGCTTGGGCGGAGCACCGCCGTGTCCTCGTCAAGGCGATCGGCGGCGGCGGCCTCTCGCGTTCGGCCATGGCTCAATCCATAGTCCGGAGCGAGGAGGCATGGGAAGCGGTCACCTCCTTCTGCGAAGCAGTAATGCTAGCTAAGGAGGAGGCCGAACGCGCGCAACAGAAGAAGACGCCCAGGGCGTCGGGAGTAGCAGGGCGATTCCCTGCCAACGTAGGCGCGGGCCTGCGGACGGCGAGCGTTGGGTGGCTCACCATCCGATCAGAACCAGGCCCGGGTCGACGGAGCGCTGTGTTCCACGTGAGCCTCAAAGAGATGTCAGCATAGTGGACAGGGCCCGCTAGGGCCAGTGCCTGCCAGAGTTGTGGAATTTGTTTGAAAGAGTCACCGCGGCCCTGGAACGCAAAGGGCATTAGGACGAACACGGATGGGTTTTAATCAGTAGGAGTCTGACACTCCCTTCTGCTCCGCCCAGAGCGGGAGGAGTCATTTGATGATATCCCATACTTAAAAAAAAGGACAAGAGTAAGCAAAAGAGAGCTATTGTGAATGCCGTATCCCAAAATCAATCATCTGCCAACAGTTGGCAGATGATTGATTTTGGGATTGGGGCATGTAGGAGTAATCAAGTAGTAATAGGAGCGTGATTCGGAAGCTCTATACAAAGTATGATTTTTTCATTTATTTAAGTAGACTTATTTATTTTTTTAGATCTAAGCCCCCGTGCGCCCCTAGGCACGTGCCTAGTTTGCCTTAAGGATAATCTGCCTTTGGACTGCCACACGCCCTGTAATCCGGTTTTTTTTTTAAAAGCCACCCCTGTAACTGCGAACTAGGATATTTTCCTTACTAAAATATACAACGTGTAACAGAATAAACGCAATACCTCTTAAGGGGTCATTGTACTCATCATTATGAACTACTTTTACTATGGGACCAATCTCGAAATCGCGACAAAAAAATCAGATGTTCAGTACATTTTGTCAAGTTACGCGCACTTGGGGGAGTCGATTTTTTTTTCACGATTTCAGTGTTGCTCCCATAGTAAAAGTTGATCATAATGATGAGTTCAATGACCCCTTAAGAGTTATTGCGTTTATTCTGTTACAGGTTGTAGTACTTCAGACAAAAACGACGTGGCTAGAAGTCTAGAGGTTTGGGCCCTGCAGTTGACTCAATAGCCAGAAATACAAATTACGTTCGTTTACATACAAAGGAAGGTATGCATTTACATACAATATTTGGCATTTTTATGGGTATCAATAAAAACCCAATGAAGGGTGTAAAATTAACAAATCATTTTAATATCTATTACTATATTTCTAATTCTCTTGTAAATTTTACGGAGTGTATACATACATATTATACGGCTCTGACTGTAGATATTATAAATGATTATGATCTATTAAAGGCATCGTTTTATAACTTCATTTGAATATTGAGTCTAGTTAATAACAAGACAAATGGTGAGTATGTGTAAAAACAATTTTCTATAAAAATATTTGTATTGAGGTAGGTAAGCATCTCTACAAGTCTGCTGAATTTAAGCATTTATATGAATTAACAATGATATATTTCAATTAACTACATACATTTAATATCCTACAACAAACGTTAATGAAACACCACAATCTTCGAGTATGATTGTGATATAAACAGATTTATTTGACATAATATATTGTATCTGTGCTATGATTCAATTCTATTAAATACTTCAATTCGAGCACTTTTCTTTAAAATTTCATTTCAATACGAGTAACTTATAGCTATGGAAAATAATATCGATTTACCAGTCTCTTGTAAACTTATGATGATCACACAACATGCTTTGAGGAGTTTAGTTTCTTTATAGTTACTTTCAGTGGCGTAGCTAGGCTTAAGGGGGCCCCCTGTATGAAACATTTTTGGGGGCCCCGTTTTTAAGGGTAAGTTGTTATTGTTTTTCTGAACAAAATAGGCTCTACTATCTCAGAAGTGTCTTGGCAGGTCACGAAGGTGACGGCGGGACTAAATTTATTTATTTAAACTTTATGTACATTAGTGGTACATGGGCGAACTTAATGCAACAAGGCATTCTCTAACAGTCAACCTTTGGGTAAAAAAGACTACACTGTGGTAGGCACTGTGGGGCTAAATGAATGGCTTTCCGTCCACACGTCGGGGCCCTTCTAGTCCGGGGGCCCCGTATCTTTGATACGGCTGACAGGGGGGTAGCTACGCCCCTGGCTACTTTCTAAAATTCTAGATAATACACTAACAACATCAATGAATTAGTAAAGGTAGGCGCCAAAAAGTTTGCAATAACGGTAATTTTCCCACCTGCATTTATTGACATTCTTTGTTTCAAAAAGGGAAATTAAAACAAAGCAGTCCTGAATCGACATCTATCGTGATCCTTTACAAAAGAAACACGATTCCTAATTTACTTTTTGGGTATCTATTAAGGGATATTAGGGAAAGGTCAATGTACTTTATTGCAAATATATCTGGCGCCTACCATAAGCGGAAACAGTTCTAGAGGTCACTAGACATGACAATATTAAAGTAGAGGTCATTGCGGGTTGGCCACTTGTACCGCGCGCAAGCCATCGCTTAGAGGACACTTCTCTTCCGGAGTTGTACCGTCTTCTTGTATGCCTGTCGACTTGCTTAGGATCTCTTAATGGGCTGCCTCATCCTTGTCTGGACTCGTCTCGTCTAAACTGTACCTGTTGATGATAAAATCAAATAAATCATTCATTGATTAATTTGGTTAATGAAAAAATTTTTATAGATAAACTAGCTTTTGCCCGCGGCTTCGGAAGCCCATATCCCGATTTTTCCTGTTCCCGTAGGAATTTCGGGAAATCCTATCTTAGTGCTCCTCAGCTCCCTTACACTCCTCAAGGAACCTACATGCCACACAGCTTTCTACGACCAGTAGTTTCGGCTGTGCGTTGTCTGTCAGTAATGGAAGAATTTTATACATTAGGATGTATAGCGCCTTAATGTTGAATTTAAATTACAAGTCAAAAAACGACAAGTTGCAGTCATTTATGTGACAGTTTAATCATTGGAACCCTCATGTAATTCAATGGACTTTTACTCAACACGATTGAAAATATCTCTACAGGTGCCTGAATTAGCGCAGGGTATAAACAACATTAACATTAATCCCTGTAGACCTATTTTTGTATGACAGTTTTTTATTTTTAACACGCTTTTATTAGCTTCACTTGTAACTATGTATGTAAGAAAATCTTGGAATCTTAATTTGACCCACTTCCCGGTCTTCGATTAGGATGAAATTTTGCACACGCTCTGAGTTTTGATGACAATACATGACTAGCTAAGAAACGTCATTACAAATCCAATATGGCGGCCTCCCCAAGATGGCGGACTGGCTGTTTGAAATCCACCCCCATTATATGGGTATCAAATGAAAGGGTTTGCTGTCAGGAAAACGAAAAAAAAATAATCACGTGACTTAAATCCAACACGGCGGATTGGCTATTTGAAATGCAACCCCATGATATGGGTATTAAATGAAAGGGTTTGCTGAATGGGATACGAAAAAAATAATCACGTATAATATGATAAAAAAGTATAAAATAAAAATAATAGTTTAAAAAAACTAAAAAACACGCTTTTAGCACGCACTAAAAATTACAAAATAATTCGGACATTTAGTTTGATGAAAGAAAGCGTGGAGCGTTTTGTCCAAAAAGAGTAAAGATTACATAAACGCTATTATGTTTTTAGAGTTCCTTACCCGCAAGCTCTAAAGAAAGCAGAGGCGGAGGGGTTATGCGTGAGCGCAGTGAGTCGCACGCAGCGCATGCGCGTGGCAGTGGCGAGCTTCTCAAGTACGATGAGCACGCGCTGTCCCAGCCCGCGGCGACGGCCTTCTGCTTCAACCTGCACCTCGTAGCTGAAACAAGAACATTCATTACGTAACATTACTTTGAAGTTTCTAACACATGCAGTCTTTCATAAAAACCTCTGAACTGTTTAATCACCTCTAACCTTTTTACCGCCACAACATGAAACTCGTTTTCACGCTAGAACTTCACTGTATTAGGTTAGCAAGAAAGATGTGCAGCGTGGATCACGAAATCAAAAAGTAATGTTTGTTTTTAAAAGTAAGTGACCGTGGTGGTCAAAAGTTTAAGTCACCACTGAACGAGTGTCTTGCGGCGATATTATTGTCCTGCCACTCCATTCTCTAGCAACTCTAAGAACGTGTTTCCACACGGAATTATTATAACGGAGATTTGTTAAGTGACATTGGCAAGCAAAACGTAACGGTAGATTCGCACGCTCATGGAGGTATCGCTTAAAAAACTGATTAGAAAAATGCTCAATTTAGAATATGAATTAAAAATCTGCCTAATAGTTGCTTAACAGTTCACGAGATTTTTAGGGTTCCGAACATCCGTAAAAAAAGGAACCCTTATAGATATACACTTGGGTGTATGTCTGTCCGTCTGTCACAGCCAGTTTTCTTCGGATCTACTGGACTGATTCGGTTGAAATTTGGTATACATATGGACTTCTGTGACCTAAACACGGACGCGTTACGTAAATATTTTTTTTAGTATCACTGGTCACTTTTGGGGGTCACACTAGAAAATTAAAAAAAAAGTTTTTTGAACTGTATCTTGTGACATATCAAATGAAAGGGCTTACTTTGAGGCTTTAATTATATTTTTTTCATAATTTTAAAATAAATAAAAGCTTTGTATTTCTTTTTAATCATTTAGTTTCTCTGCGATATAAACCACAACACAACGTAACAAATTTAAATATCAACCTTAATTAAAAAATACACTCTTCTCTTTCTCACGTATAATCTGGTTTCAAAGATAACTAGGATCTCTGTTCTTTTGACATCGAGTTTTTGTTCCATCAATCAAATAAGCAATAATATTGTTACGAGCTTGGGGTTCGTTACAATAAAAACAGCCGATTAAACAACCAAAACTGACACTTTAATCCACAACACTAATTATCGCTTTAAAACACACTAGTTATAAAACACAATCGCACTACTGAACACTTCACTTCACTATAATTCGCAGTCGAAGGTCGCTCTCGAAGTTATCGTTTGTATCGCCAATTCAATACTGACTGCCGTCGCCGGATGTCCGCCCTTTATATACCGACAGTCATTTCCAGAACCCTCCTGTATGGAAACCTCTGGAAAGTTCGGGCACACACAGGTCCCGTCAAAACATCGAGAATGTTCTAGCACGTAAATGTCAGCTACTGGATACTAGATGGCACCAGCAGTATGCCAGTATCTGCTACTCGATACTAGATGGCAGCACGTAAATGTTTGGTTGGTTGAAACTAGATGGCGTTAGGAGTACCCAAATGCCGCCATGTACCCAACATTAATTCTGGCGCGTAACACTGCCCCCTCCTAAGACATGCTCGTCCCGAGCATTATCGGCCCCATAATAACGCGCCAGTCGATCCACGTGGACGATTTTAGGAGCACTTCTTGTACCTTTTTGTATACGGTAGGTCACGTCATTGATTTTTGTCACAATCCGGTACGGCCCGTCCCATTTAGCTTGAAGCTTAGGAGATTTCCCTTTACTGCGAACTGGATTGTGCAACCACACTAGTGAACCTTCATCGAACCCTTTATTGTTCATTTTGCGGTCATAACGGGTTTTCATCTTGTTAGACATTTGCCGGCCCGATTCTCTGACGTGCTCATAAATGTCATTCATTTTGTTCCGCAAGTCATTCGCATAATCGGTTATACTACGTGGGGCATCAGGTGGCATTCCAGTGATCAGGTCTGCCGGCAGCCGTAATTCTCTACCAAAGTTTGCGAAAGCTGGTGTCACTGATGTGCTTTCGTGAACAGCACTTCGGTATGACAGCAAAAACGGTTGTATATGCTTGTCCCAATCGCGTTGCCGATTTTCCACAACTTTTGCCAAGTATCTCTCCAATGTCTGATTGAATCGTTCCACCATTCCATCCGATTGTGGGTGGTAAGAAGTTGTTCTCGTTTTATGAGTACCCATAACTCGGCAAGTTTCCTGGAATATCTGTGACTCAAAATTCCTTCCTTGATCGCTGTGAATCTCCAAGGGTACTCCAAAACGACAGAAGACTTCATGAACCAGTTTATCTGCAACTGTTGAAGCTTCTTGATTTGGAATGGCGAAGACTTCCGGCCACTTAGTGAAGTAATCCATTACAACCATGAAATACTTGTTACCACTATCACTTTCCGGAAATGGTCCCGCAACATCCAGAGCTATCCTTTCCCATGGTGCACCAACGTTGTACAATTGCAATGCACCTCTGCTACGAGTCTGAGGTCCTTTTACAGCCGCACAACTTGTACATTTCCGACACCAGTCCTCGACATCGTCACGACAATGGACCCAGTAAAACCGTTCCCGTATTTTCAGTAGAGTGCGTTTAACTCCCATATGGCCTCCTGAACAACCATCATGGTACAGCTGTAAAACATCCGGTACCTTAGCTTTAGGGACAACCATTTGCAAATGACAGCTGTCGCCCCTGACATTTTCCCATTTACGGCACAGCACTCTATCCTGAATCACTAAGCTGTCCCATTGGGCCCAATAGCTTTTTGTGATCGAACTCATTGCTGAGACATCGCTCCACGTGGGCTTAGGAGCACTGGCCTTCATCCACTCAAGAATCGGCTTGATGTCCGAATCTTCTTGCTGCGCACGTTGTAGGCTCTCCTTCCACTCGTTGCTGAGGTCTGTTTTGAGCATCTTCACAGTTATGACTTCTTTACCCTCTTGCCTAGTACAATGCTTGCAGTCTTCAGGGCAAGGTCTTCTTGACAATGCATCTGCGTTGCCATGAGATTTCCCGCTGCGATGTTCGACCACAAAGTCGTATTCCTGCAGTAGTTCAATCCATCTCGCAACTTGTCCTTCTGGATTTTTGAACTGCAATAGCCATTTCAGTGCAGCATGGTCAGTTCGTAGGTGAAATTTCCGTCCCAGCAGATATTTGCTAAAATGTTGCAATGACTTTACCACAGCAAGCAATTCCCGTCTCGTGACACAATAATTCCTCTCTGGTTTCGACAATGACTTGCTGAAGTACGCAATCACAACCTCTTGATCGCCATGTCGCTGAGATAACACACCGCCAAGTCCGATATCACTTGCGTCTGTGTCAACTATAAATTCCTTATTGATATCAGGATACCCCAGAATAGGTGTTTTGCACAGACGGTCCTTTAGCTCCTGGAATGCGATGTCGCAACTTTCATCCCAACAGAAATGTCGCTTCTCCTCGGTTAGCTTGTGCAGGGGTTTGGCTATATCTGCAAAGTTCTTGACAAAACGCCGATAATAGGAGCACAAACCTAAAAATGCTCTGACCTGCGTCTTGTCTTTTGGAATTGGCCAATCCTTGACAGCGGCGATTTTCTCTGGATCCGTGCGGATACCTTCTTCCGACACAACAAAACCCAAAAAGCTAACTTGCCGTTTGAAAAATGAACACTTTTTCGGACTCAACTTGAGGTTGGCACTCTGGATCTTCATGAGCACGCGTTCCAGGTTTTGAAGATGTTCTTCAAACGTACGGCCTACGATGATGATGTCATCCAAGTAGACAAGGCAGGCATCACCAATCAACCCGGTTAGTACCAGTTCCATCAATCTTTCAAACGTTGCCGGAGCGTTACACAATCCAAACGGCATAACTTTAAATTGCCATAGACCCTTTCCTGTCGAAAATGCAGTTTTCTCCTTGTCTTTCGGGTCAATTTCTACTTGCCAGTAGCCACTTTTTAGATCTAGTGTGCTAAACCACTTTACTCCAGTAAGCATGTCCAGCGTGTCATCAATTCTTGGCAAGGGATAGCTGTCTTTTTTCGTCACGTCGTTTAGACGACGATAATCAACACAAAACCGCATGCTGCCGTCCTTCTTCCTTACCAGCACTACTGGTGAACACCATGGACTGGATGAAGGTTCTATAACACCATCCTTCACCATTCCCTCGATCATGGTTTCCACTTCCTTTTCACGTGCTACCGGTAATCTCCTTGGCCGTTGACGGATAGGCAATTCTTCTCCCGTGTTTATTTTGTGTTGAACTAAGCCAGTCTTCCCGATGTCAGCATCGTTCGAAGAGAAAACATCGGTGTACTTAAGTAACATCCTCTTCGCCTTGACCATTTCATTTTGAGACAGAGCGCTGCGACAGTCTTCTAAAAGTGTGGTCACTCTCGTTTGTGCATCCTTGCTGAGGGTCCCAGTTGATAGATATTGGCATCGACGCAACCAATCCACTTCCTCGCAGGTACCCATCAGTGTGCCCTTTTCTATCACCTGCTCCTTGTCACAAAGGTTCAGCACACGTACTCCTGAGATGTCGGTGGCTCTGACCAATGTTCGTGCCACTTTCCATGGAAGGTCATTGTCTACCCTTTCCACGAGTACGCAACGATGAGTTTGCCCAGGATTCCGAGGAAGACTAACCGGTACAACCGTTTCCGATCTCGGAGGAAGGACAATCTTCTTTAGGTTGTACACATTTCCAGGTAAAGCCCCTTCCATGAAAAGTTCCTCTTGTCCACATTTCATAACTCCTTGATTAACGTCGATCTCACAACGATTCTCCCTCATAAAGTCTAAGCCCAGGATGCAATCGTCCATTATATCGGCCACAACAACATTATGCAGGTAGATTTTGTTGCCTAGCTTCAACTCCATCTCTCTTTCTCCTCGGACGGGTATGCGCTGACCGGTGGCTGTTACCAAATTTATACGCTCTCGGTTGTATGCAGAGTCCCCAAGGAACCGACTTATAATTTGGGAACTGACAACCGTGCGAGAAGCTCCAGTGTCTATCGTCAGCTTACATGGTGTCCCGTTGACCTCACCCTTGATGATAAGGCTGTTCCCGTCACGGGTTTGTGAGATCGAAATCCTTGGGGCTCCTTGAACATCAGCCAGCACCCGCCCCGCAGTCCTGGCTTTTACTCGTTTCCCTGCTGTTGCTGGGCGGTGCTATTAGCCGCCCTGCCCTCTGAAGATCGGCTACCTTCCCCTTCTGCAGTTCGCTTAGGGCAACTGGATCGAAGGTGGCCCCTTTCACCACAGCCGTAGCACCTAGGGCTGTAGCCTTTTAAGCGATCGCGAACTGTAACCGCTGCAACCTCCCTGACGCGGTGGGAACGATGATCTTGCCGCACAGCTTCCACCTCCAGTGCATGGGCCAAGGCGTCCTTAAGCGTCCCGTGGTGCCCAAGCCTCACTGCAGCCCTAACCTCCAGTTCGCGAATGCCGTCGATGAATGCCTGCACCAGGTTCCCTTCAATGATCGCTGGTGCAGACTGGTACGCTTTTCGCACCAGATTCTCCACTTCAAGGGCCCACTGCTGCAGGTTCTCACCGCTGCGTTGCACGCGATCCCTTAACTGCGCACGAAACACGTGCTCCAGATGAGCGTCGCCATACCTGGCTTCCAACGCCTCAAGCAGCTGCTCGTAAGTCACCTCCTTACCGAGAGCTTCCAGGACAGTTAAGGCCTGGTCGCGCAGGCCTAGGGTGAGGGCAGTCATGGCCTGATTTTTACTCCACCCATTCGCCTTCATGACAGCCTCAAACTGAATCTTGTAGGCCGACCAAGAAGACGTCCCATCGAACGGCGGCACTTTGAACCCACGTGGCGAAGGTGTAGTGGCTGCTGAAGTAGCAATTCCATCTCCAAGTTTAAGGTTGCCCAACTCCTTCTTCACATCCGCAATGACGTCATCAAACTTGCTGATCCTGGTTTCAGCGGTTGTCATGCTGAGCAACCTTATCCTTCACCTCCTTCATGTCTTTCCCGAAGGACGCGTGAAGTTCCTTCATGAGGAGCATCTGTTCTTCCTGGCGGCGCGCCTGCTCCTCCTTGTCGCGCTGCAGCTGTTCTTCCAAGCGACGGGCCTGCTCTTCCTGCCTGCGGGCTTGTTCCTCTTGTCGGCGAGCCTGCTCCTGCAGCATCATCATCAGAGCAGCAAAGTCTGGTGCTGATGATGCCGGAGCTGCTGTGGACGGGCCGGCCTCCATGGTCAGTAGCTGGCCTGCCGACGTCTGCGGCGTTGCACCACCAAAACGCCTCTGGTCGGTCTCCTGCTGGCGTTGACTACGGGTACGGATACCCTCCGTGTCGTCCTTTGGCCGAATCGGCATGACTATCCACTCTTCTGACACCAATTGTTACGAGCTTGGGGTTCGTTACAATAAAAACAGCCGATTAAACAACCAAAACTGACACTTTAATCCACAACACTAATTATCGCTTTAAAACACACTAGTTATAAAACACAATCGCACTACTGAACACTTCACTTCACTATAATTCGCAGTCGAAGGTCGCTCTCGAAGTTATCGTTTGTATCGCCAATTCAATACTGACTGCCGTCGCCGGATGTCCGCCCTTTATATACCGACAGTCATTTCCAGAACCCTCCTGTATGGAAACCTCTGGAAAGTTCGGGCACACACAGGTCCCGTCAAAACATCGAGAATGTTCTAGCACGTAAATGTCAGCTACTGGATACTAGATGGCACCAGCAGTATGCCAGTATCTGCTACTCGATACTAGATGGCAGCACGTAAATGTTTGGTTGGTTGAAACTAGATGGCGTTAGCAGTACCCAAATGCCGCCATGTACCCAACATTAATTCTGGCGCGTAACAATATAATAGTCTAATGTAGAATGTAACTCAGACGCGGATCCAGCATTGCAAATATTTATCTGTGCTGAGGGGAGCGAAGCGTGCGCGAAAATTTTAGGAGCTCGTAGAGTGAATACCTACTTTACTAACAATTTTTTTATTTGTACCTTTTAGCTTTCAATGTTTCAAAAAATGTACCGGACCCTTTTTGAAAACCCGGCCCGGACGCTCTCCGGACGCCCTCCAAACTAGGACAAATCCGGGGAAAATTCAAACTCAAATCGTATATTTCAAATAAACCATTTACACGCACTTTTGAATTGTCAAAGTCGGTCAGTCAAAAATATGAAGCTATTTGCACGTTCCAAAGCGTAGATCTCTATGGAGAAGAACGTGCAAGAAACTCCACGGACAGTCTTTTAAACCATGTGATGTTTTACAAAAATCTTGTTAACATTATCTTTGATTGCTTCTATATGTGAGGACAATGCAAAGAATAAGAAAATATGTAAACAATTCAAAATGTAGGTACAGATTAAAATAAGCCAGTGGCAGGTAAGAGATGACCAGTCTCAACTGACGGCGGCGCCCGTTCACAAACATGACGCGTGCATGAGCACCATCTAACTCAACCATTTTGAAGGGAACCAAATGATCCAAAACACGCGCCACCATCAGCAAAACATTTGTGTGAGCATGACAAGCTATCAACTGCCACGTTCGTTCATGTCAAACTAATTTAATAACGAAATCTATTACTAATAACATATATAAATGGCTCCATAGTGCTCACATTTACAAAAAAAAAAATATGCTTCTACATTATATAAAACGATGGTTTTTAAGTACTTAACTAAGAAAAGAAAAAAAAGGCTGCTTTATTGTGTATACTTACTTTGCTAATACAATATTGCAAAGAAATAATAAATAAATTATAGTATAGGAGAACAAAAAAAGGGTAAGCATTTCTTCCAATCATCAAAAACCTAACTAATGGACTCATGAGGCTGTGGCTGTGGAGCAGGACCGGAAACCCGGACGGATGGCAGCCCTACTTACATAATATTATGTGTGGATGTGGACGCACTTTAAGAATGACTAACATAGTATCGTATTCGAGATAGTAAGGTCTTTCCGTCATAAAAATTGATGCAATGTTACAATGTTATTAATATTATTTATACACGTGCCACCTGTGGCTTCGGAGGGTGATCAAAGTTCACTGATAAGACGGTAGCTTCCAAAGACTGTAAAACCACCTTCTAATTAGAGAGAAAGATACCTAGTTGTTATCTTAAAAGATAGCGAAATAAGCGTATGAGGCTGTAAGGGTTCTTACATTGTAGAAGACGCTATTAAAGATGACACACAGCGTTGTAGAATGTACAACCACCATCACCAGAGCTTTGTCATATTGTAGAAAACTTGTTCTGCCTGAGTTAGCCAGCCCGTTTTCCTACACTCGCAAGTCGCAAGTTGCACTTACTACAATGGTTGATAAAGTTCGAGTTCAAAAATTGAACATTGCGTCAAGCCATTTTAATAAATGCTTATCATCCGATTCTTTAACAGCTGCAGTAAAACGTGAAAATTGCATACGCACACGTAATAATAAAACACGTAAGATAATAAATCACTCCATTGGCGAGTGATCTGGATTAATTATTCCTCAAGAATTGAACTCAGCGTATCGATGAACTGCAATTTGACCTTATACTTGAATCGTCTTGCATCCTCTTTTAATACCTACTTTTAGGTCTGATAAACAGATATTGGGTTTAAAAGTTCGGTAGGTAATTGGGAATACTAAGTAAATGCTAATCAATACTGATAAAGCATCAGGTCGATATTATTGCAACATATTTGATAGCATAATTTCGATTGAACCGGATTTTTATGGAAATTTTAAAGGATATTGTTATGCGTCCATACATCGTTCGCCTAACGACCAACAGAGACGTGAATTTACCTTTTGTGTTCTAAATAATGCATATTTTCGACTGATACTAAATTAAAATCACGGACACTTCGGAGAATTGTAAAAAATTCAAAATGCTTTCGGATTTTTGGGTTATAATTATGCTAATAGAAACATACTAAATGGACTAAGAAGATCCCAGAGCTGCCAGACCTCTCTTATTATCTCACCAACAAAATGTGTGGTATAGAGTGTGTTAGTATGTTTTTTTTTTGTAGAAACGTGGTAGCTTAGGCCGACGGCCGATTTCCAGGTATCAGTTGCCAAAGCCATTAAATCACTTTGTTTTAAGTCTGGGTACTGTTTTTCATGTACGTTTCACAGTACGAGTGAGATTATCACAAGGCTGTAATTTGGGCATAGTTAATTTGCTAGGTGCAAAAAAAGAAAGCTAAAGTCTGACAGAATTTGGGAGGAAGCAAAACTGCCTCCTTGAATACTGAAATATTTTTTGATACATCACATAGAAAAAAATATATGTTAAAAGTATATTATTATCCCACATATTTTTTAGTGAAACAATAAGGGAGGTCTGGTAGCTCTCAGTCTAAAAATGTTATCTGCAAATTGCCAAAGTGTCATACTTATATCAATTCATCGACTGTGTCGATGTTGCTTATTTCATACAGCGCTTTATTCTTTTTGTAACTAAAAATCTTAATCATAGATCAAGCGCTGAAAAAATAATGGCACCAGGGAATAAGACCGAAATGAATTACTTTTTAAATTTTTATCGTATTTATGAATCGTCCGTTCTATTGTAATCTATTAGTCCGGTCAAGTTAGACCAAAAAAATAGGAGTGACGGTACAGTAATTGGCACCCAGCTCAAAATTGGTAGGATTGTTCAAAACACTATCATAAATGAAATCTAAAATGTCCTCACCGATCCGATACCTGGAAAAAAATTCGATTTTCAGCAAAACTGTAAGTTTTATCATAAAATTAGTTCAGACAAATATTTTAGATCAGATAATTATCTATAAAAAATGTCTTGACACTTTTTTCCTAAGAGCGACCGTTTCTGAGATATAACGATTAAAAAAATTTGAAGAGTTGTAATCGTCATAATAATATGCACACGTTTCCATGCCACCTTTGGAGTAGTGTACTTAGCGCATTTTTTTTAACGTTGCTTCCCCGGTAGGCCTATTCCACGGATTTGTTGTGATTGTTTAATTTGAACGACATCTGCATTTTTCAGGAGGGGAAAACAACAGTTTTTGAAATGTTTGGAAGTTGGTCGACAATACATTAGAACTGTTGGTGATTCAACATTGGAGCACGACTGGCCTTGACAATGTGTAAATGCTAGAGAACAAAACAGTCCAACTTTTTTGCACATTTAGCACTACATCCCTTTTTACAGTTGCAAAAAATTGTGTTTAGCAGTTTTTCCGGCGCAGGTGGGACCAAAGTCTGAACTGCTAGTCTATTCTGTAAGTAACCATTTCGATATCGAGCTTCACCTGAGTGACAAAGCTCACAAAGTGAACTTTATTACACACGACATAAAGGTCTTATGTTTAAACTCACCTCAGTTCTCGCTTTCGAGACTCGAAAATGTTGTTACAGAATAGTACTACTGGTACTGGAAGTTGGTCGATAATACATGAGGTATTATCGACCAACTTCCCCACCCCAGAACCCCAGTCTTTTGGGTATAATTGATAACCAAGCCATACTAGAACTTGGTAATATACCAGTAAAAGATGTTGATGAGCAGCTGCTGAGGTTGGAGACACCCTGACTGCTTAAATCATTATACCTCCTTTCGGTTTTGTATTTGGGTAAAAGTGTGGGGTCAAGTATACAGCCCTAAAGGAAACCATTGTGACGGTTTCGATACATATAGAAGCTAATTTGGTTACAATTTATATATTATATTTGGTGTATAAAATACATAAGTACGATTTCTAAGGATCTTCTCATAGAGATTTTAAAGGGTTTGTGTTTAATCAGAGTTTCCCCGCGTTCATCTATGCACACAAACGTGGAACAGGTCATGGTACAGATCCCAGCTCAGCCAGAGGTAGGTGCCAAATAATTGCAGAAGTATATATACCTACCACCAAAAATACCTGAGTGTATATGTTACAGTTAGAACCCGTTGTTAGTTACAATGCGTTTTCTCTAGTTAAAACTAGTTTTCAACCGAGGTCAAAGTTCATCGTGCTTTATTCCGATTGGTCGAGAGACTTCCCCTGATTCGAGATTATATTATGGCATCGGACGTAAAAGAATAGCACCATCCCATCACTTCCAATGTCGTGGGTGTCGTACGAGCAAGAAGCGACTAAGGGACTCACCAGAGAAAAGGTAGCAGCATTCTTTGTGCATTGCAACAGCTACACTGCGATGGCAACCCGCCTGCCAAGCGGAACGTTGCGATTATAGCAAATCCCCCGAATATGACAGGCACAACGAAAAAATGGCACCTGTGCCCGGTAGCCCGTCTATTCTTGACTCCGGTAGCGGTAAAGTCACGGCGAGGCAATGGGTGCTAAGAATCCTCGTAGTGGATCCGGCTACCCCTAAAAAAAACACCGACGACTGGACCTGGTAGCACTGATCACCGAACTTGAGAAGGAATTGAGCAAGTTACGATGGAGTCCGACCGAAGAGAGGGGGAGGACACGATCATTCTCAAATCCGGCAAATTGATATGTTTCCGGGAGGGTGACCAGAAGTTCCAGGGTGGTGTCGGGTTTATCGTTCACAGCCATGGACTTGTTTGTATTATAAGTCCATGTTCACAGGTCCATTAGGTCCAATGTGGTGAAGATCGAGTGTGTCGACCAGGGTAGCTTCAGACGTGACGTGGGTCTGTTCAGATGTGACGTCGCATGTACGCCATAGAGTTACGAATTGAATGGAGTCGTTTTCAATTTCGCGAAACAAATAAAACCCATGACAAAAAATTGGATTTTTTCGTTTGTTTACTATATTTTTATTTATTAGATCAAAAGAACATTATACTAAATAAAAATATAGTAATATCTTCTTGTATAACTGACATTTGATCTAACCGCTGAACAAAGAGCGACCGCGCCAGCTCGGGTACTTAGGGTACCCCGACACGGATAGGTTAGGTTCTAATGGGATTGCGGGAGCTAGAATTAGCGAGCGAACTTAGTTCCCGTGATCCCATTCATGTTAGGTTACTTTAAACCCTGCATGCAAAAATAGAAGCCCCGCGCAGCGGGGCTGCGTCAACTTGCCCTGGTCACAACCGTAATTTAAGCCGAATGTACATTCATATTAAATATTAATTATACCTAAAATTACACACCCAAAGTAAACTCGACCAACATCGGACAACGGGAGGTCTATTTAAATCGTAACTCTATGGCGTACATATGACGTCAGATCTGAACAAACCAATGGGAGCCTAGCTTCTTGTAGACTTGTGCTCTGATTGGTTGCCATTTTATTTCAGTTCACAATTTCTCGGAATTAATTCGAGAAATTATAAACTTTCAAATGATGCGTAAAAAAGCATTCCAAATGTTCCATCGACAATTTAACGTAAGTTTACAATCTCTCAAGTAATTTTATATCTTACGAAGTTTACCATTTTCCGGTTTTACATATGCGTGGCTTATTAAGAAAAAATATTTTATAATTTTACGACGTTTGCAATATTCCGGTGACATATATAAAATTCTTCCGTTACTGGCTGACTGAGTGATTGAGTGACTGACAGACAACGCACAGCCGAAACTGCTGATCGTAGAAAGCTGAAATTTTCGTGTAGGTTCCTTGGGGAGTGTAGGGGAGGGGAGAGTGTAGGATTTTTCGAAATTCCTACGGTAACGGGAAAAACTGGATTCGCATACGAACTCGTGGGCAAAAGCTAGTTATTAATAAGATTAGTTACGTAGTACCTAGAAACCTTGTTTGCCGTATCTTCTAGTCGAACAAACGCAGGTTTGCGAGCACCTTTACGCCGTCTTGCTGAACAATTTAAGGCTTGTATTCATGCCAATGACCTTGTGCATATGAACGGAGCTAACTACCCCTCTACGGGCCACTCCGCTATGCTACCCGCATTTTTTAATTTGTTATAATAACAAAACCAAATCTTTTTTGTGTGTATTCCAAAGCAGTAAATATTTTTTTATACTCTTTTGATAAAAAAATGAAGGAGTAAAATGGTTTCATCTCAACGGTTTGGAACCTGTCCTATGTTGTTATTTTACGGATTTCTAGCGTCTCGAAACTTTTTCAGAAGTAAATCCACTGAAACCGCGTCGAACGCCTTTGCTGAGAAAAATCGTAATATACCAATGACTTTTTTCTATGTGAGAATAAGTATATAGTTATGACTATCTGATACGCTATGGTATTGACCAGCAGCGTTACGGCGTTCTCGCCAAACCTACCCCTGAAAAACCGACAGGCTGTCTGAGAACAGTTGAGGTTTTCTAAAAATGTAGTCTTCTAGACAAACGTAAAACAACTATTTGCAGTATTTTGGACGGAAGATAAGAGAGAAGACAGATCAAAAGGCTGATTTGAACAAACAAGTTACCAGGTAAGTTGTTACAGGTGTTGAAGTCATTCAGACTTCATAAAACCACTGAGGGAATTAAGGTACAAAATGGTATCTTATTGGAACGAAGTTGCAGAAACGAAGTATGCAGGTGTTATTTGGATTTTTGGACCGTAAAAAAGTGTTATATTTATTAAGAATCAAAGATGAGCTAAAACTACAGCGAAAGACATACTTAAAAGTTGTCAAATCTGAGAAAATCTTCTTTTCTTACCTATTTAAATGGGATAATCAAAATCTTTTTTTCCGCACCGGAATATTTTGGTTGACCGAATAAGTTGTCTCTATTTCCTTCCATTATGAATGGAAACAGAAAATTAACATGGCGGTAGGCACTTGCCCGATGATATAATATGCACGCACGAACGCTTGATTCACCTTGAGTCTTGACTGCCGGTCAAATTAGACGCCACTAAAAGTTTGTTGCACCCAATGAACTGATTTTATTTTGTTATTGCAGGAACACAAGTTAATTCTCCGGAAATTACATGTTATTAGTATACCGACACTACTCAAGCCTTTGAAGAAGGAAGAGCATTTGACAATGGTCATAATGTTACACTTCTATTAATTTCAAGGAAGTATCGTGAATTCTATGCATGCGCTCTGTTTAAATGATACACACGTCACACACGTACTATAACTAAGTTGATAATGCACTGAAACTGCATATTATTCTTCGTCTATCATTTTAAACAACAGAGCAAAATCATTTCGTGCTATTTTTTTTTCTAACCATCGAACTTCACGATGACTCTTGCGCCGGAAATCGAACTAGCAATGAGATATCTCGAAAAAGTTGTAGAAAGTTTTCCTTTAGGGCGGGGAGGAGCCGGCGAGCGCGGGAGGCGGCTAGGAGATACCCGTGGTTCTTGTTATCTGCGGTGACGTCGGTGACGACTTTATCAGCAGCACGGAGTTCGGCGGTTTCAGGCTAGACGGTCTCGCAAACCGAGACGAGCAGCAGAGAGATGAGGCCGCGGCTGCTATGGCTGGTTCTCGTGTGGGCGGCGGCGGCACGGGCCGCCCGCCTGCTCGCCGTGTTGCCCACCAACACCAAGAGCCACCACGCCATGTACGGGCGGCTGCTGGACGCCCTGGCGCGGAGGAACCACCACCTCACAGTCATCACGCACTTTCCATTGGTATGTATCACACGTATACGTAGCCAATCTTTTTTGCTGTTCAGTTATTTTTTGTACCTTTATTTTATTTCCTGTGGATTTCCGATATGTACTTCATGATTATTTGGATAAAACCTATGTGGATCCTCCTCGCAGTTACCCAACTAACGTATCAAAATCCGGCCAAGTGCGCAGGGTTCCGTACCATAAACCGAAAAAAATAAGTACGTTTCTTATATGGGAGCCTCCTTTAATTTTTATTATTTGTTGATATAGCGGCAATAAAATTACACACTCTGTGAAAATTTCATCTGTCTATCTATTGCGGTTCTTGACATACAGCCCGCTGACAGACAGACAGACGGACGGACGGACGGACAGCGGAGGCTTAGGAATACGGTTCCGTTGGTTACCCTTTGGGTACGGAACCCTAAAAAGGCCACATTGTTACAGGGGCGGCCACCACCTGAAACATTTTTAGCTTATCTGTTAAAATACTAAATAAAGCTACCTATTTTTATGTTTTTAAAAGACCTTAGGTCTTGTTTTTGAGTTTTTAATAAATTATTTACTTGGTTTATTCAAATGTAGAGCCTTGATAACACCATCACGCCGTTTATCTAAAAAAAGCGAAATAATGAGGCGATTATTTCGCTTTTTAGGGTTCCGTACCTCGAAAGGAAAAACGGAACCCTTATAAGATCACTTTGTTGTCCGTCCATCTGTCTGTCTAGACCCTTTATCTCGGGAACGTGTGGAGGTATCGATTTGAAATTAAAACCATTTTAACATTTAAAAAATATAGTATTGATTAAAAGTAATATATTCCTACAAATTTGTACGGAACCCTCGGTGGGCGAGTCAACTCGAACTTGGCTGGTTTTTTTAAAAGACAGGCGTCTTTTGTACATTCTTATATTCGTTTTGTTTTTCACCAAAACAGTTAGGAGAGATTTCTGGAAAACGACAAGAGATACGCGTTATTTTCTCATTTACTCGGTTTTCCGGAAACAGGCCTAAATAGAAGATGATGTCATCGCTTACCTTGATTTCATAACAACTTAACTTTCCTAAGTAAAGCGATTCTGTAAACATGTCGAAGTGAAAACTTGGGCGAAGTGAACGACTAGTGAGCTGTCAAACCATACAAACAAGATGGAATGACAGCTCACTAGTCGTTCACTTAAGTGAACACGGTGAGATATCGACAGAAAAGACGGGCGCGGCAGCGAGCTTATTACGGGCACAAAAATCGTGGTAGATTTGCGTGAGTATATAAGCAAATTAAAGGAGTGTTTTGAGGGTTCCGAAAAAAAAGGAACCCTTACAGGATCACTCGGGTGTCTGTCTGTCTGTCTATCTGTCCGTCTGTCACAGCCAGTTTTCTCCGGACTGATTCTTTTGAAATTTGGTACACATATGGACTTCTATGACCCAAACATGACGCGTTACGTAAATCATTAAATTTTTAGTATGGGTGTCACTTTTGGGGGTCAAACTAGAAAATTAAAAAAAAAAAAGTTTTTTGAACAATATCGTGTGACATATCAAATGAAAGGGCTTACTGTGAGGGTTTTAATTAAATTTTAAAATAAATGGTTTCGAAGTTATTCAAGAAATTAGACGAAAAATGACCATTCCCCCCTTATCTCCGAAACTACTCAGCCTAAAATTTTGAAAAAAAAAAAATTTTGATACTAGATCTTTACCTAAAGATTACAGGAAAACCTATTAGAAGTCTGTAGTGTTAAAATAGCATGTTAAATAAAGTAAATTCGTTCGGAACCCTTTGCACGCGAGTCCGACTCGCAATTGGCCAGTTTTTATGTATAGACTACCACTGGAACGGAATAGAAACCCTGGAATAGGAGTTTCAGTTTCATATAAAAAGGTACGGAATATTTATTATGACACATACAATATTTTTCAATGCAAGCATGTAAAAGTACTCATTTTATCTTTCCTAAAGTAAGTTTTTCTCGGAACGACTGCATAAAGGTCGCGAAGTGCAGGCGGTTCGAAACGTGCTGATTACGGATTCATAGAGCGCATATGACTGCCACAGTTGTGGCTATAGTAATAAGTCTCAGAAAAATACCCATGGAAATGGGAACTGTCTTTATTTCACTCACGGACTTTCACATCTTCAAATTTCCAAATCTTAGAACTCAGAATACACTGGATATAAGGCCGCTATCCCACTAGCGTTGGCGTTTCTCCAACGTCTGCGTAGCGACATCGCTGCGCATACGCGACATTGCAGCGCGAGACTCCAGTGGCAAACGTTAACGTCTCGTCACGTTGCGTTTTTTGGCAACAGGTGCAATCATGCTGTAACGCTCGCGCCCAGACGTTGGAGAAACGCTAACGCACGTAAACCGCCAGTGGGATAGCGGCCTAAAAAAACTCAAGATGAGTTTAGACAACTTAAGTAAGACGAATTTCATTGCCACGCAGAAACTACACGACTTAATTATGTATGTTAGAGATAGAGACAAAGACATTTTCTTCGTCTTTAGATTCACCGAAAGACAAATATTTGTCAGTTCATTTTCCAAGCTGATCTCCCGAAGCCGCATTTTTGTCCTGGCCCAACTACATGTAACTATACTATACACATGAAAAAACTGCTAGGTAGGTAGTCCTGAGGTGTTGAATGATGAGGTAATCATGATGGCACAGGTCAATGATCAGACGGCGCACTCTCCGATAATGATTGGCAAAGTGAAGTGTGAATTAACGGTCAAATAAGATACCAGTGCATTCAAAATAATAGTGATGAACTCTACGCGTACGGATTTTCAACGTAGGTTAATTTGGGGACACAGATAAAAGATGTTTACAAAAAGACTACGTAATCCGATACCCAAAAAGTAAAGTGCATAATAACTCTTGGTAGGTAATGAGTATGAAGCTTTTTGTCCGAACCATTAACTTGGTATGCTTTAGCAATTAAGCACGCGTTGTTGTCAAAGTGTCGACAAAGGGCTACCCTGTAGCCAGTACCAGTAATTCCACTTGAGGAAAGGTCTTTACTTTTTCCCTTTTCGTGACCGTTAGTTCTCTAATGGTCATTGGTCTGATTCCTACTCATCTACTAGAAGGATAGCTTTACCAAATATCTTGTAATTAACTTTTAGTCACCGGGTGCAGCTGAATACTGATATTTTTGATAGATATAATTATGTAATTTCTTGGTATCAAAAGATATTGGATAGGCAAAAAATTTTACGCTGCAGCTTAATCATTGCATAATCATGTTTTGTTCCGCTTTAGTGTCTCGTAACGTCTGTCGTATATTATCAACGAGTGATATCATTTGCCACGTTCAGTCTACCGGGTTTTGTGCCGCATGTTTTTTCAGAAAAGATTATTAATATTTCTACTACGCTGTAAACAGTGGAAATGAAATTATTTGAGCAAATAGCGCAATTTTGTCTAAAGGGAATAATGTCGCCTTAGGTACCATGTAGTACCTACTTACCAATCGGGGCGACTCTTTCATCGTCAGAGCTGAACGGCACTTTAGTATCCATCTGCTCTCAGATCAAATTATGCAGTGATCTATAATCGTACATTATGGGTATGAAGAGCTGCGATTTTTCATCTAAGCATTTTTGTTTCAGAAAAACCCTCTCCCGAACGTGCATCAAATAAGCCTCGCTGGGACCAGACCTGAAATCGTTAACAATCTAACAATGCAACATGATTCCATTAAACCTGATTTTATCCGGAACTTGGAACAGATAATGCAAGAATGCGTTGAAGCCTGTGAGACCGTTGCCAAAGTATCCGCCGTTAAAGCCTTGTTCAACTCAACAGAGACCTTTGATCTGGTCATAGTTGAAGTGTTCGGGAGTGACTGTTTCCTCCCTCTCGGCAAGAAATATGGAGCCCCCGTGGTCGGCTTTCTATCCAGCGTACCACTCCCCTGGGTCAATGATCAACTAGGTAACCCTGATGCACCTGCCTATGTTCCGTCCTACATGGTCGGATATGGACAGCGAATGTCGCTATGGGAAAGATTTGCAAACACTATGGCGGTGGTCATCGCAAAAGTTTTATACAGATACAAATCACAAATTCCATCACAGGTTGGTCGAGTCCTATAATTTAAACAAAATGTGGTATAAGCTGCATTTTATAGTACTTATTTGTTAACAACTGGATCTTTTCCAGGCTATAGCAGATCGATTATTTGGCCCCGGACCAAAGTTGGAGTCTTTGGCTCAGAACTACAGTTTGGTTCTATCTAACAGCCATTTCAGCATTAATGAAGTAAGGCCACTAGTACCAGCTCTGGTAGAAGTCGGAGGCTTGCATTTGGACGATTCTCCAGTTCTATCTCGAGTGAGTACCTACCATTTGTATGTTTATCAAATGTTAATTGGCTCATTAATTATCTTTTTTTTTCGTTTATTTTTTCAACACATTATAGTAAATTTTACAGATAAATATGACACTTGTCCGAAACCTTTAAAGGTTTATGTGACAAAGTGGAGTAAGCAGGCTCGCTACACAGCATGTTACATACATGTATCTGATATTGCTATTAGTGATTGATCAGCACTTTAAATCACCTCTAATGCACTTTTATCACCGTTCGTATCGGCGAGCGGCATGCGGTAGGCGCACATATCTTACGCAAGTCACTGGGTCAGTCAGACCGCGTGTCCGCTGAAATTATCTCAATTATTGTTATTGTTCGCGTAGTGGCAACGATTACGAAGGTTCATAGCCAACAGTGATCTCAACCATGTTGCGTTCCTATGCAATTTTGAAAGACAGGTCATTAGAAAAAATTTCCACCTTTGCATTTTCATATCCTTACTTAATATTATAAATGCGAAAGTAACTCTGCCTGTCTGTTTGTCGCGCTTTCACGCTAAAACTACTGAACCAATTCAAATTAAATTTGGTACAGAGATAGTCTAGAGCCTAAGAAAGGACATAGGCTACTTTTTATCCCGGGAGTATGTTCCTTAGGGACCATGTGGGCGAAGCCGCTGGCAGAAGCTAGTTTTTAATATCTTCAAACCTGAGCCAATTTCCTCTCTGCTAGCTAGTCGCCAGAGAGAGTAGGGACTCTATTTTACGCAAAGACTCCCATTAGGTCCGTCGTGCGTGATCCGATATCCTGGCTAAGCCAGCCTATAGCTAGCCGCTATGAATAAATATAATCTGATAGTTTCTATTATGTTGCTCACAAACATGCTAGCAAATGTGTGCGTTATTGTGGTGACCTATCTATGACTCTTGTAACATTGTCCGCCTTTGTAGCCTTAGTCCGGTATCATAGACCTTGTTCTAGCCGAGTTATCAACCGGACGTTAAGATATTGAATTTACTAAAAACTCTTCTTTTTGATGTTGCCGTAGTTGGGTAAAAAATTGGAAAACGTATAGAAAATAGTATAATCTGGTAGCCCAATCGATAAGCAGCCGAAATAATTATGTGTACAGAAAATGTCGAGTCTAATTACGTTTTACTTGCAAGCAAATTAGTTAGCCCAGTAGAAATCGACGCTAAAAAAGCCTAAAATCGCAACGCTGGACGTAGTTCTAGTTTTTTGGTATGTTTTATGGACCAGTTAGAGCAATGTAAATCCAAATTTGCAACTTCGAAAAACTTGTGCTCGCTGCGCAACACGCGACAATCTGCGAAATTTTGGGAATTTTGTTCACTTTTTCTCCAAAAGTAAAAAAATATGCATTTTCACAAATAACATTCAGTATTTATGTATATAAAGACACTTAAATTTGCAACGATTTAAACCCAACCACAGCTCTATGAACCTTGAAGGGACCCTACAAAGATGGTCAATTTTTCTCGAAAATTGTCAAATTTAAGTTTTGCTTCTAAGTATTTCTTCTGTCTTACGCTGAATGGCAGACTGTACAACTTCTTGAGGCATAATTCATGGTACCTGGCATCAGCTGCAACGAGGTCAAAAGTAGGTGCATGGCGATTGATGATATGCTGTCCCCATTCATCACCTCGGCGACTGGCTGCATCGAGCCAATAGAATGGATCTCAATCTTCCACGTTGTCATTGATTTAATTTTGTGCACCTCATTTCTCCGTGACTTGGGAAGTTTCTTTTGAAGCTGAAGAAAGTCCTCAGTGATTTCCTCCGCACAAAGGAAACAAATGCTCCCGAGATTCATAGGGTCCGATGTTCTTGAGGTCGATGGGTGGGATTGTGGAATTTGATCGCCTCCACGATGAGCAATGCGCCATCATTATGTCGAACGGTTAATCTCGTTCTGCAAGCATCGTAAACACTGACTTCATTCAGCTTTCACTTTAAAAATTAACCATTTTTGAAGTGCCATATCTTGGTCTCTATAAGGTTCATATAGCTGCAGTTGGGCTTAAATTATTGCAAATTTAGGTGTCTTTATACAAATGCTAAATGTTATTTGTTCAAAATGCATAGTTTTTGACTTTTAGAGCAAAAAGTCCAAAAATTTCGCAGTTCATCGCATGGTGCGCAGCGAGCACAAGCTTTTCGAAGTTGCAAATTTGAATTCACATCTCCCTAACTAATCTATACAACTTATCAAAAATGCAGAACTACATCGTACTTTGCGATTTTAATATTAATTTCCACTGGGCTAAGTTGCCAATTTTGTAAACCGAAGTCCCATTAAGAAATAGGTCCCAACCCAGACTACCCACCATCAGCTCGGTAACTGGTATCAACTAATCAAAGTCGTAATTAAGAGTGAAAAAACAATAATGAATCAATATCGATGCAATTAAAATCTTCAAAGAAATAATAAAATGATGTCAGAAAAACAAGACAAATAAATAAACGGTAAAATTTAGATAAAGTTATCAACGGTAGCACGATGCTTGAGAAAGCTCATGTTTATTGCTAAACTGTATTATGTCTAGGTACGTAAACAGTCATTCATGTATTTGATGTATTTCATAGAGCAGGTCCGTCGATTCAAGAAGACATTTTAACCTACATTTCAAAAAGCAATAGAGAGCCGCGTATCGCTCCGAGCCAGGACCTAAGACCCTCCTGACAACAGATAGTGTCACAATATGATTCATTTAGCCGTGTTCGTAATGTTATTATTGCCAAATTACAGGGAAAGTCGAACAGTTAATTAGGGATTTTTTTAATTTAGTAAAAAAATACAGAATGCGACTGTTCGAATCCTTTAAGTGTAACTTCCCAACTATGAGAGGAAAGGAACCTCTTCCTGGTAAGGCTTCAAGTATATAAGTTAGCGAACGAAAGCAAGTTAATATCTGTAATGATAAGTGTAAGAAGAAATAGATCACATAAACTTAAATTCTTTTATCTGTAGTCCAGAGGAATGTTTAAAATACTTCAATATTTCCAATAGCAATATTACACTATTACATATAAATATACGTAGTGTAAACAAAAACTTCAGCCAGCTCCAAGTACTGCTAAGCTCAACAAAAATTGACTTTGACATTGTCATTTTAACCGAATGTTGGCTAAGTAAAGCTAGTTATCCACCAGGATTGGATGGGTTTGTGTCTCACTCGACAGGTAGCAATGCGAATCAAAATGATGACGTCATGATATACACAAAACTAAGCCTACATAGTCACGTGTGGGAACCGGAATTCAAGGGTGGAAATTGTCTTGTATGTGAAATAGATAAAAACCTTGCCGTGGTTGCGGTCTACCGTTCTCCATCATTCAATTCTAAAGACAATTTCGCAACTAGCCTGAATAATGTCTACGACGGCCTATCCTCATGTCCTAATATCGCCATTGTAGGTGATTTAAATATTGATATAAGACCAGGTTACAGGGATGTCCGTAGTTTCGAATATCTAACTCTAAATGCTTCTCACGGGCTCTTGCCAACCCATCTTTTTCCCACTAGGTTAGAACATTGTATAGATCATTTATTGCTAAAGTCTAATCTTCCATCAACCACACTAGTTTTGGATTCGTTTATAACAGACCATAAACCCGTCCTACTTAATATTGCGAAAGCTAACCCTCAACGGAAAACCTGTTACTACACTACTCGCATAAATCACGAATCTGTTATGTTGGAGTTAGAACAGGTCGATTTCGCAATCATCTACCAAATAGGCGACGTTAATGCATGCATGAATGAATTCATAAATATAATAAAATCGGCTATATCAAAACATTCCCAGTTAGTAAAAATATCAAAGAAAAAAAGAACTATTAAACCATGGATAACTCCTGGTTTGCTAAAATGTATAAGAAATCGAGACAAAATGCACATGAATTCAAAAAAGACACCAGACAACCTAATTCTAAAAACCACTTACATCCGGTACCGAAACTTTTGTAATGACTTACTAAGAAAGTTAAAATTTTCCTATGAGCAGAGTGAGCTAGAAAAAGCCAGTAATAACCCCAAAAACTTGTGGAAAACAATAAAACAAATTACGAACACACGTAAAACGCCTGTTAGTCCTTCTGAGCTGTTAGAAATACGTGATAATGCAAAATCATCTGTTAACGATGTATGTCAGTTTTTTAGTACTGTGGGGAAAAACTTGGCTGCAGACATTATGTCGCAGAACCAAAGTCAGCCATTTCCAGATAGTAATAAGGCCCCCATTATTGGGAACACTTCTCAACACTCTCCTATGAATTCTCTTGCTATTATGGACGTGGATGAAGCTGATATAGAATCAATTATCCTTCAATTACGGAATGACTGTGCGGTCGGTTGGGATGGAATTCCGGCTACTGTTTTGAAAAGCTGCCGACATATTTTGGTTCAACCACTAACCTACCTCTATAATCGTTGTTTGCAGACAGGAGTGTTCCCTGATGCCCTAAAAAAGGCAATAGTTCACCCTATTTACAAGGGAGGGAATAGGAATTGTGTCAATAATTACAGGCCAATATCAGTTCTGCCATTGCTATCAAAAATTCTTGAGAAGATTCTAAATAAGTGTCTACGCAGCTTTTTAAACAAAAACCAGATTATTGCTGACAATCAGTACGGATTCCGACCAGGTTTGTCAACAGAGGATGCTGTGCTGGACTTCACGCAATCGGTTGCTAAATGCTTGGATCAAAAAATGAAATGTCTAGGTATTTTCCTGGACCTTTCCAAGGCATTTGACACAGTTTCTATTCCCTTACTTACCTCTAAGCTGGAACTTCTCGGCGTACGTGGATTATTACTTGAAGTTTTCAAAGATTACCTCAAAAACCGTACTCAATGTGTCAAAATTGACGCGTACGTTAGCGACGAGGAATCAGTGAAATATGGCATTCCCCAAGGGAGTATCCTGGGTCCAACATTATTCCTCATTTACGTCAACGACCTGTGCAGGATGAGTCTTCCAGACTGCAATATCTATGCTTATGCAGATGACACTGCGATCCTTGTGCAAGGACTTACTTGGGATCTTGTAAAAACTAAAGCAGAAGTGGCTCTGGCTCAAGTTAAGGAATGGCTTAACTCAAATCTACTCACACTTAACCCTCAAAAAACCACCTACATTCCCTTTGCAATACGTCGTAACACCACACCGTCAGACACCTTTAATATAACTGCTCACACATGCTCAAACCCCTCAGAACCATGCACATGCCCAACACTCACTAGAAAAAATTGTGTAAAGTACCTGGGAGTACAAATAGACGATGGCCTAAGATGGGATAAACAAATTGATGCCCTCACCACCAGAACGTTGCGCTTGATTCACATTTTCAAGTCTCTTAGGCAGTCGACTAACGCTAACACGCTGAAAATGGTGTACTACGCTCTGTGTCAGTCGGTCATTGGCTATTGTATTACTGTTTGGGGCGGTACAGCAAAGACTATACTTCTTAGAGTTGAGAGAGCACAGAGAGCGATACTCAAAGTTATGACAAGAAAGCCCTATAGATACCCAACATCGGAACTCTACTCTGACTGCAAGGTCCTTTCGGTTCGCCAACTCTTTGTGCTTAAATTGATTCTCAGAAAACACACTAGTCTTCCTCAGTCCGACCCAAACAAGCGAACATGTGTTTTCCCGGGCACTCAACATAAAACTACTTTCGCAAAGCGCCAGTTTTACACATTGAGTACACACATCTACAGGAAAGTTCACAAACAACTAAAAATTCTAGATCTAAATTCATACACAGTTAAACATAGAGTAACAGAGTGGCTACTACAGAAGGACTATTCCTACACGGAGTCTTTACTCACTTACATCGCCTAAATCAAAGAACGTACACTTTCACCCCCATACTCACATACACATACCCACATGCACACACACATACCCACATGCATATACCAACACACACTTCCACACATCACCACACATTTCTCCCACATTTCACATTCAAGATACTCTTACAAACAACCACTATTACTGCTGACAAGTATAAACGGTAGATCGTCACTGTCCTGTCGGCTGTATAATTAATGGTATATTAATTTATTGGATAAACACTGTCTCTTAAGATACAGGTTAGCCTAGTTTAAGAGGCAGGGTTACTTTAGTTACGTACTTACAGAAATTTTGCAAAACACTGTAATGTCGACACTTAGTCTACTCGTTAGTAATACCTACTTATGTACATTTTCTGTAATTATTTTGGTAAATAAACTTTATTATTATTATTATTAATAAATAAATATAACTTTAATAATCAAATTTATTTTATAGCATATGCAAAAGCTGCTGGACGCATCAACGGAAGGCGTGATCTACTGGAGCTTCGGATCAATGTCCAGGATCGAGACGATCCCAAGCGACACATTGTCTCGGATATTCAACGTGCTATCGGAACTGCCCCAGGCGGTATTCATCAAGATGGACCGTCGCATGCTGGCACAGAACCTCACCGTGCCAGACAACGCCTACACAATGGACTGGATACCACAGCATGCTACCTTATGTGAGCACCTCTTATCTGCTTCATTTCACTGTTACTAACGCCCAAACTCGACCCCTGTAGGTACGCCTGGAGATAGTCCTTTTATCTTTTAATCACGTTTTTTTACATGACCGAGATTAGCTCGAAATGAAGTGATCAATGAATACAGACAACAACTCATTAATGCATATTTTTTATTCTGACGCTATGATTGCGAGTTATCGGCTGCAAGTGACAAACAATAAACATGAGTTACTCCGACAGGTCACCCGAACGTGAAGCTGTTTATTTCTCACGGAGGTCTGCTGGGCACGCAAGAGGCAGTGGCTTGCGGAGTGCCGATGCTAATGGTGCCACTCTACGCAGACCAGGCCCTGAACGCACGAGCGATGGCCGACCGGGGCGTCGCAGAAGTAGTCACGCTCAAAAATACAGACACAGACACATGGAGACGAAAGCTACGAGCGTTGCTCACAGATCAACGGTATGTGTTAAATAAAAAGACAACGCCATTGTCCTATCCGCGTCCTCTCAATGATATCAAACGATGAGCGAAGCATTGCTCTGCTGATAGTATTGAAATAAATAATTATGATAGACCTATGAGGCTTCGATCGTTCGAGACAATAAGGTCCGTCTAGATAACCCCCGGTGACATAATACGTACGTAGATAATTGTCCAGACAGCTTTCACTATCATCGTATTTTCAACGTGTCAGAAAATGCAGTATGTGGGTGGTATAAGTACCTGTGGTATTGTTATTGTTACATTGAATTTACTGCATATCCGCCCTATTCGACCGCTAGTACTTAGCGGGTATTTTAATTGTTGCGAGATGATGGCGGGTTCATTATGTACCTATGCTCTATTGGTTGTTTGACGGTGGGCTGCTGAGTCTTAGATTTGTGATAGTGAAGTCACATGAGGTTTACTAAGATCTTGCGCTTTCAGTGCCATAATATCGTGATAAACTTGGTCAGTTCTGAAGGTCTTCTTATTTATTTTTTTCAGATATAAAGAAAGTGCAATAAAGTTAAAAGACATATTCTTGGACCGGCCTATGAAGCCTCTAGACATGGGGGTTTACTGGATAGAATACGTACTGAGGCACAAAGGGGCTTCACACCTTCGGTCGCCTTCGCTCGACCTCTCCTTCCCGCAGTACATGCTACTCGACGTGGTAGCACTAAGCACGGCAATAGCGCTGCTTACCATCTTCATACTACATAAGCTATTTAGATACCTATGCACAAGGTGCATAAAATGGTGGCCAAAGGAAAAACTAGTCTTTGAAAAACGATTGTTGAAAAGAAACATTAGCTTTTTCTTATGTGTTTTGTGGAAGTATAAAGTGAAACCCAATTGATGAGTGCTATGAACTTAGATTGGAAATAACTCATTGTATTATATAGGTGTAAATATTATTTTGTAAGATGTAAGATTATTGTAAATGTATTTCTATAGTCCGTCAACTGAACATATTCTGACAAGAATACAGATTTAAAAAATACAAGAGAATTTTTAAAATGAATATTTAATCGAAGATTCGTACGCGTTGTGATTACTATCGCTGATATATTTTTCTATAAAAGTCCAATAAGACTTAAAAAATCATGAAATGGGGATTGAACCTGTGTGAGGAAAGTCAAGTTGAAGTCAATAATGCCTAAGCACTTTTTACTTACCTTCTTATTAAAAATGTGATGATATGAAAATGTGCATGTTACAATTTTTATAAAGTTGTTGGTAGGGGCCTAGTATTAGACAGATAATTCTTGCTTGTTATTTGTTAAGAATGTATTATCTACTCTAATATTATGAGAAAAAAAAATGATACACGAATATCAATGGAAGTACATGAAACTCCAGATTAATTGCCAATTGGCCAAGAATATTAATGTTAAACCCGATGTCAAAAATAAAAAAATGTATTAAAGAAATAACTTTTTTTGTTTACATATTTTAGAATTGTTTTTTTATTTATTTTTTTACTATAGATAGGCATACATTTGACCACTATCTCACATGATGGTAAGCGATGATGCGGTCGAAGATGGAGCACGTTTGCCTAGATTGTTATGACTGTTTTAGCTTTTTATTCACACCTTGTTTACTTAACAATAAAATTACCTCTTTTTTAATTCACTACACATATCACTACAATTTATAAGACAAAGTCTTCCTCCGCGTCTTCGCGATAAACTCAAAAACTTGTGCACCGTTTTTTATGCTGTTTTGAGTAATGGATAGAGTGGTTCTCGAGGGAGGTTTTAGTATATTATTTGTCAAGTTTTTGTATACACTGGCTAAAATATAATGATACTAGCACTTCGCTCGCGACTTCATCCGCGCGGACTTGCAGGCACTTTCGTCTACGAACATAAACAACCTCTTCGATCCCTTTGTAGATGTCGTTGTTTAAAAGAAAAGTGACAGATTACGATCTTTAAGTACCTATTATTTTAAATGATTTGATTTCACCATCAATAGCAATAACGTCTTAATTATTTTTCTAGATAAGTATTACTTCCAAGTACCATGATTTAAAATTGATGGAATGAGATTTTCCATAGAAACAGTTTTACGCCTTTTGACCACGTTTATTTATTTATTATTATTTATTTATTTCAGGAACAATTCACATTGTGTTTGAAAACATATTCTATAAAATTAGTAAAGTCACGTAAAACTAACACATTCATTTTACATTTAAATTAATTAATAAACCATAGAAAATAATAATAATAATAAATAAATAACATTAAAAATTCAACTACATTACATTATCCAATAAAAAAATAAAAAAATGTGGAAATGTCATCATCCAACGAATACAGACATTTGTCCAATAGGAATGCCTTGAGTGTCGATTTAAATGAGCTTTTATAAATTATAGATTTTAAGCCCATTGGCAACCTGTTACAAATCCACACTGCTTGATATTGAGGACTATGTTTCACAATATTAAGTTGGGGTATTAATCTGTTTTTTAAATCTTTCCTGCGCGTATTTTCCCTCAAATGTCTCTCCTCCTCAGTTTCATAGCTATGCAGGTATTTTTTATAATTCACCAATAATACTAAAACATAGAGGCTGGGCACAGTTAGAATTTTTAGATTTTTAAAGTGTAGCCGACAGCTCTCTATTTGCGATATTCGGACCATGGTTCGTATGGCTCTCTTTTGGGGCACAAAGGCTCTCTGGCAGTTATATTTAAAATTATTCCCCCAAAACTGAACATTATATCTCAACCATGATTCTATTAGAGCATAGTATACCATTTTAAGGTGTTTTATGTCTATTACATCCCTAAGACTGCTTAAGGCATAACACGCTGAGGAAATATACGAATCATTGGCTTGCAATTCCCTTTTCCAATTGAAATATTTGTCAATGTATATCCCCAGAAACATTATCTCATTAACTATGTCAATTTTAACTCCATTTAGTGCGATCGTCATGGTGTTTTTATTATGAGCTATTGTACTGAATAACATTATTTTGTTTTTTTCGGTGTTAATTAAAAGCTTGTTACTTTCAAACCAAGATTTAAAAACTGCCATCACTGCAATAACCTTAGCGGACAGCTCCTTTATGTCGTTAGCTTTGACTATTGCGTTGGTGTCATCTGCAAAAACTGTCAGCTGTGTGTCGGGAAATATCGAAATAATGTAATTAAATCATTTGTAAATAATATAAACAAAATAGGCCCCAAAACCGAAACCTAATCCTTGGGGTACGCCCACTACTATATTTTGCATAGAAGATTTATTGCAATTGCTATTACCATTACCAATATCCACATACATTTTCCTGTTTCTTAAATATCAAGAGAAAAGTTGCAAAGTTTTGCCTCTCACACCATAATGCTCCAATTTTGCAATGATTAATTTGTATCAAAGGCTGAGCTTAAATCAAGGAAAATGCCAGCTACCCTGTTTTTCCTATTCAATTTACTAATAATGTCTTCCACTAATGCGCACTAATGCTATAGCGTCCCCTGTTCCGACATTTTTTTGGTATCCAAACTGTCTCAAGTGCAAAACCTTGTTTAAATTTAGATGAAGTATAAGTCTACTCTTAATAATTTTTTCAAAAATTTTGGAAAGAACAGGAAGCAAAGAAATAGGTCTATAGTTTTTTGGATCTGTTTTTGAGCCCTTTTTGTGAAGTGGAATAATCTTTGCTATTTTTAACTGTTCCGGAAAAATACCTTCTAAAATGCATTTATTGTAAAAACTAGTTAAAGGTTCAGCTAATATATTTAAATTTTCTTTGATAAATGCTATTGGAATGTCGTCATAACCACATGATTTCTTATTTTCCATACTTATTTACATTTCCATTAACTATTTTCATTATCTCACATGGATTTACAGGTGCAATTACCATGTCATTTTGAACTCTTTTAGTACTTTGTTCAAGTAGCTCAAGGGGATCTAGGTTCTTGAAATTACTAAAAAAACATTTGCAGCTAAATTGATTAACTAAAACGTTTGCAACATCTACGGGATTTTCGATAATTTTGCCGTCCAATTTAAGCAGAAGGATTTCAGAATGCTGTGCTTTTATTTTATTTGTGCTTTTATTTATAACTTTCCAAACCTCTTTACCCAAATTACAAGAACTGTTAATAGTTTCCGTAAATTGGAAAAAAATAGTTATATCCGTTTTAAATTATACCTCTTTTAGATTGTTTTATAAGTACCAATTCCCAAGTAAATTGAAGCAAGCAATAAGTAATATCCTCCCCTATAAACGTCATCACCCCTTTAAACCACTTTAGAGGTTAATTTAAAAAAAAAAATACAAAAACATGTATTTCGTATTATTGTATCACCACCTAAACCCCCACTACTAGTTTTGAAAAACGAATTATGTCATTTCTTTTATTTATTTAGTTCAGTATTTGTACCAAGTTTCAAGTTTATAAACCTAAAAAATAAGATTCTTCCATACAAACTTTAACAAAGGTACCCTAAATAGTGTTTTGGGGGTAGTTCAGAAAAACTAATAATTACAACCTTTATAATTCACTTAAGCCAGTATTTGTATCAAGGTTTAAGTTTATAATGAATGTGGTAAGTTTATATGAATAAGATTTTGCATACAAACTTCCACCCCCTATTTCAGCCTTTTACGTGGGAAGTTTCCAAAAATCTTTTTTTTGACTGATGTTTTCTACTTATAATCTGCCTCCGTGGCAAATTTGATCTTCATAGGTCAAGCGGTTTTTGAGTTTTTTTTTCATTTTTACTAATGTTTCCACCCCATTTCAACCGTTAGAGGTTGTGTTTTCAAAAACGACGAAAGATTTATTTATGCTCAGAAGCTTTAATATTAAATTTCATTCTTTTCACTTAAAAAATAACGGACTTCCTGTATTAACTTTTAACCCTTATTTCACCCTCTCAAAGGGTAGATTTTAAAATCTGATATACATTCTTATTTATTTGTAACCAGAAGCTCGTATGAAATTTCATGCTTCATTTAATATGTAAGCATTTTATATGTTTAGATTTGTTGGAGGTGTCGGACAAAAATAAGTCGTCTGGGAGTTTTCTGGGCGAAGCCGCGGTCATTAGCTAGTCAGTAATAAATAATCAAATATTGCAATTTCATTGTAAAAAGATAATTGTTAGATAGTTATGACTTAAAATTATGATTTTTTTTTACTAACTACTACTAAATTTTTTATTTGAAATACATCCTTTGGATCTCGGATTCAAGAAATAATTGTACAAAGAGCTAAGTATCAAACTTTGGGCAATAAATATTCTATAGCTGCCCACTGCTGGACTTATACCCCTCTAACATGCTATGTTAACATGCATTACTGTCTTAAAAAACTAAAAAAAGAACGGTGTTTTTGATTGTTTCTTCGTATTTTAACACTAACTTCCGAAATTACCTAAAGTCATTTTTTGTAAAAAGGTTTATTATGTTTTGCTTTTCTGTTTTTTCAGAGGTTTAATTTTTTTGATAAAAAGTTTTTAGTTTATACTTTTTTGTGGCTATAATCTACTAATTAATACATGTTTAATTTTTTATTACTTTTAAAATAGCTGCCTATCTTACTTTAGCTATTAACTCTTATATAATCCTAACTATTATTTACTTACTATCTCTACTTTCTTAACTATCACTTGTTGTATATTATAAATACTTAAAAAAACAGGCTTTATATACCCACATGGGTAGGCCTACAAAAAATGCTCCACAACTTTGCACTAAAATCTGTGAGTGAACAATAAATCACCGCTATTTTCCCCCCTCAGGGTAGGTTTTTTTTTTACAAATTTATATGGGTATTTTCGAGGTATACCCTATCTAATAAAAAAATCTCTGCCTTACTCACCAATAAAGAACCGGATCCCCAAAGTCCATGTCAAATCTGAAGTGTGAGAATGCTAGGAGTGTCCCATTCTTCTCTCTGGCAATGAGGTACCACGCTCCTTCGTCTGTCATCTCCTCCACTTTGCGGTCCTTGTTCCATCCCCAAGCACAAGTTTCATATCTGAAATTAGTTAAGGGATGATCTACAGTTGACAGGAGAATGGATGAAGAGAATATCATTCTCTGATTCCAAGTAAGAAGGGACAAGAGCAGGCAGATGATGTACTTGTATTTCCAATACAATGTAATTTCACTGGGTGCTCTATGGAACTATAAGTTACATTTATTTATTTATTTATTTAATTATGGCACTCCAACGACATATTCACTAGAACATTTTTTGGGGTACAGTTACAATACAACTTATGATCTAGGGTGAATTTGTCACTTAAAGGTGTGCACAGCACTTACATAGTTCATAGTTCATAGGCTAAAAAACAAAACTAAATGAAAACAAAGTTACGAATTAAAAGAATACATTACAGCTATGGGAAGGTAAAATCTTGAAGTTGAGAAACAATTTTATATATCTTCAATTCTCTGTCATGTGACCTAAGAAAAAGTAGCTTTTCACTTTTTAGTTATTATTTTAGTATTATTATGAACTTTTTTGAAGTTGGCATTTTAAACCACAGCCAAATTCAGCTTGTTGCTTGATATTATGGTTGGTGTGCTGCAGTTTCAGCATATCAGAAAAATATTAAAAAGGAATAATTTAGTGTAACAATATTGTAACCAGTAGTAATGTATGAAAGTCCAATCATGAAAATGATTTTATTTACAAAAGCATAACTAACACAGAGCTTCAACATAGGATATTTCTTATCCTGGAAAAAATAGTTTTTTTTTTTATTTAAAAAGGTTTGCTCTTAACTCTAGTCTAGGTCAGAGATAACGGAGGCAAAGTCTACGATGGAGCGAGCTTACCCAGAAGGAACCTTTTCACTCTGACTTTGAAGTGATGAGGGTAGCTTCTGTAGGAAAGACCAGGGGTCGGAACCGAGGGATACACCTAGACAAATAAATAACCCTAGGCCATCAGCTAGATTCGGGATGAATATCTTTACAGAAGTAACGAAAACATTAACAATGTTCTTACAGAAGTTTCATATTCCTCTCGGTCAAGTCAATTGCCCACTGAAGCACATTCTTGTCCAGGTCAGAGACCCGCTGTATGTACATTTCTACTTCTAACTCATTATTCCGGTAAACAAGGAGTTCTTTGCACAGTGAAGCCAAGTCTTTCAGTTTATTGGCTGATGTTACGTGTGTCATTCCATCCGCAATTCTACGTTGCTCCAGCTTTCTTGCTTGACGCTTTTCTTTATTTTTGTTAACATTGGCTTGTGTTTTTTTCTGAAAAATAATAACAAAAACAATTACAACTTTGAGTAATGCAATGTGCGGACCGGACGCTGCAGAGCGCGCGAAAAATGCTTGACGCAAAATTATAAGAATACTTACGCCCATTTTATTTTATGAGGACGGAAATTATTGTGGAGAACGAGTCAAAAGTTCTGTGCTTTTAAGCGGGAAATAAATAACGTCAGCAAGTCCTCAATAATAAACTTTATTTCGATTTCACAATCCCAAACTAACCTACCACAAATAACCAAACACACAAACAACAAACTGTCATCAAATGTCAGTGTCAAACTAACGTGAAAATGTCATGTAAAGTCATAGAGATAGAAAATATATGGAGGCGCCGCGACAATCTATATCTACCTTTGCTTACAAATATGGATGAAATACGAAACAGATTGTGAAATATCGTTTTGTTTCATTCTTTCTAATGTGATAATCGTATTTGATAAATGAGACAACAGTATTTCAGTTGTTGCTCATAATGGCAACATATTCTTGTGACGTTTTGACAGTTGTAGGTAAGTGCCGTTAAATCTGTAAGATTTTATTATAATTTTAGCTGCAGCTCCATGAAATTAAGACAAAAAACATTGATTATCATTACAATGCAATATCAAAACGTGTCGGAAAAGATAAAATCTGTAAACGTCAGAATGACGTTGAAATAAAAAAGACACCCTAATAATAAACCCTATTTCTATATATTGCGATGAGTTAGCAGTTTTCTGAGTGAAAACGAACGCAATTCTGAGATAGGGCTCTTAATAAAAAAAAAAATGATTCGCGGGGGCGCGCCGCACTTATATATTTCTACTAGCTGACCCGTGCAACTTCGTCTGCGTCACAACTTTCATTACTGTTCCGTTCCTATTGGTCTTAGCGTGATAAGATATAGCCTATAAAGTTACTTAGGCTATCCAACACTGAAAGAATTTTTCAAATCGGCCCAGTCATTCCTGAGATTAGCGCTTTCAAGCAAACAAACTCTTCAGATTTATAATTATATACTAGCACTTCGCCCGCGATTTCGTCTGCGTAGACTTTAGAGGTGGTGCGCAACTTCTTTGTCCCATATTCTCATTCTTGGAAATTCATCTTCATGATTCTTTATTCTGATAGTTTCTGATTCTTTACTGTCCGTACTATCAGCTCCGGAACTACTTCGACATGTTTCTGGTATTCTAGTACTAGTGAATCTTTAGCGCTCATTACTACTGCCCAGAAGAAACTTCGATATGTTTCGGTTCTCCTGGTATTTTTAAATGCAAACCACTCACAATTCCAGCGCCGGAAATACTTTGACATGTTTCTGGTACTTGTGAATCTTTTACGGTCATAATTATAGACCGGAAAAAACCGCTATATGTTTCTGTTCTCGTGGTACTTTTGAATGCTAACTACTCAAAATTCCAGCACCGGAAACATTAAAACATGTTTCTGGTCTCCTAGTACTTGTGAATCTTTATCGCATACAATTCCTGCCGAAAATATAATTTGACATGTTTTTGATCTCCTGGTATCTACTTGTGAATCTGTAGCGCTTATAATTACAGCCCCGAAAATACTTCAACATATTTCTTAACTCTTGGTACTTTTGAATCCTAACTGCTCCTAATTCCAACCCTGGAAATATTTCAACATTATCTGGTCTCCTGGTACATAACGAATCTTTAACGCTCATAATTACAGCCCGGAAAAAACCTCCACATTTTTCTGTTGTTCTGGTACTTTTGAATCCTTACCGCTAATAATTCTTGCTCCGGAAATATTTCGACATGTTTCTGGTCTCCTGGTACTTGTGAATCTTTAGCGCTTACAATTCCGGCCAAAAAATACTTAGGTATGTTTCTAGTCTCCTGTTACTTGTGAATCTATAGCATTTAAAATTACAGCCCGGAAAAAACATCGACATACATATTTCTGTTTGACTAATAAAAAAAAATATTCTACCTCAAAAATACTTTAACATCTTTCTGTTCTCCTGGTACTTGTAAATCTGTAGCGCTCATTATTCCAACCCCGAAAATACTTCTACATGTATCTGATCTCCCGGTGCTTTTGAATCCTAAATGCTCACAATTCCAACCCTGGAAATACTTCGACATATTTCTGGTCTCCTGGTAGTTATGAATCTTTTACATTCACAATCCTAGCTCCGAAAATACTTCGACATGTTTCTTGTCTCCTGGTACTTTTGAATTCTAATCGGTCACAATTCCAGCGCCGGAAATATTTCGACATGTTTCTGGTCTCCTGGTACTTGTGAATCTTTAGCGCTCATAATTTCAGCCAAAGGAATACTTCTTTAACATGTTTCTGGTTGGTTGGTGGCGTTTACAATTCCAGCCCGGAAAAATCTCACTATACATATTTCTGCTCGAAGGTTAAAAAAAAATACAAAAAATATTCTAGTCCAAGAATACTTTAACATCGTTCTGTTTTCCTGGTACTTTTGACTCTTTAGCACTCTCAATTTCAGCCCCGGAAATACTTTGACATGTTTCTGGTCTCCTGGTACATAATGAATCTTTAGCGCTCATAATTCCTGCCCCGGAAAAACTTCCAAATTTTTCGGTTGACCTGGTGCTTTTGAATCCTTAAAGCCCATTCTAGCACCGGAAATATTTCGACATGTTTCTGACCTCCTGATAATTATGAATGTTCAGCATTCACAATCCTTGCCCTGAAAATACTTCGACATGTTTCTGGTCTCCTGGTACTTTTGAATTCTAACCGGTCACAATTCCAGCGCCGGGAATATTTCGACATGTTTATGGTCTCCTGGTACTTCTGAATCTTTAGCGCTCATAATTTCAGCCAAAGAAATATTTCAAAATGTTTCTGGTCTCCTGTTACTTGTGAATCTATAGCGTTTACAATTCCAGCCCGTAAAAAACTTCAACATACATATTTCTGTTCGATGGTTAAAAAAATACAAAAAATATTCTAGCCCAAAAATACTTTAACATTGTTCTGTTATCCTGGTACTTGTGAATCTTTAGCGCTCCCAATTTCAGCCCCGGAAATACTACATTTTTCTGTTTTCCTGGTACTTTTGAATCTGAAGTACTAAGGCAGCAGAAGCGCAGGGTTTCCACTTCCTCCTCAGTCTCCATTAAGCCATGCCTTTTACCGGGATAAAAAGTAGCCTATGTTTGATTCCAGGATGTGAACTATATGTGTGCCAAATTTTATCCAAATCCCTTCAGCCATTTTTGCCTGATTGAGGCACAAACATATAAACTTTCACATTTATAATATGAGTAGGATTAGTAAAGATATAATCCAGACATATTTCACGGCGGACCGTATCAGCTTTGGCAGTCACTCACGCTTGCTTTTAGCCACGATACGCCGCCGCGCCGCCGTCGCAATCGGGAGCTTTCTTTAATTTCTCCATGATCCTTGTGATGATCCCTAAATGGCTCTGAATTAGTTTTTCTTTTTATCTGAAATAGAAATGCTCGACTATCGAATTTAGATTGCTCTAAGATAACAACGAAGAGTTTATCTGTATGTAGCCTTATATTAAAATTTAGGTAATCAGTGGTTATGGCAACTCGCACAGGAAATGGTACTGGCCGCCAAATTTAAAAATGTAGTGAATGATAGTGAAAAATCAATAACTTTTACAAAAAAAAGTTAAAATACTGCTGTATTGCCTTAGTATCTTGTTGGAAGTGTTAAAAAGGTATAATATAACCACTACACTGTGTGATCAACGATTATACTCGGATGTGCTCTAATATCGAGTTATTATAAGTTTAGTTGATTGAATTTTCTGGCCCTTTGCCAAATTTGGCTACTGTCAAAGTCTTGTTTCAGTTTCAATTTATATGCTCAGAATACTTCAAGTGCGCTCGGTTTTCAGAGCCACGGTCAGGTGTAACCATTCATATCATAGCACCATCAGAAATATGAAATTTGTTAAATTATCTCAAACGGACGCTTTAATGCCGACAGTAGGCTTAGGAACATGGCAGGTAATGTAAAAATGTTCAAGTTTCCAAAGAGTAAACTTTAATTAGGTAACAATAATCAATATATTTTTTTAGGCTGAACCAGACGTTTTACAGCCTACCATATATGAGGCTTTAGAATTAGGCTATAGACATATTGATACAGCATTTAATTACAACAATGAAGAAGCTATTGGCAATGCAATTACAAAATGGATTAATGATGGAAAAGGTGTCAGATCCGATTTGTTTATTACAACTAAGGTATGTGTCTTCACAAATCTGTTACTATTTGACAAGATCTCAATATATTTATAGTATATATTACAAAAACAACTGTTTTTTTCAGCTGCCGCATGTCGGCAACAGGGCATCTGACGTCGAAAAATTTCTTGATCTACAACTGAAACGATTGCAGACGGCTTATGTGGACTTGTACCTCATACATGTGCCTTTTGGTTTCAATTGTGATCATACTACGCTGACCCCTAAGGTCGACGCCGATGGAAACTATGAATTAGACATGAACACAGATCATATAGCAACATGGAAGGTAAATTTTCATTACTATCTTTGATATAGTTATTTTTTCAAAACTTTAATAAATATTTGGTCATTCATTTGTACACCTGCCTACACCTATGGGGGACTTGTGCCATGATATGCATATCATACATACTCTCCCGAAAGTATGTTTTAAAATTCTTATCCTCTTTGCCTTCTAATAAGAATTTATTATCTTTTCGTCAAACTAATTCGCAATTTAGAGATTTAATAGGAAACCAAGCATAGGGAACCTGCCATTTATTTATTATAACAAACTATATACACTTAAACACACAAGGAAATAAAATTAAATCATTTACTTACGTTGTTTTTGTTTTAGAAATTGGAAGATTGCCAAAGATCAGGTCTTATTCGCAACCTTGGTTTATCTAATTTCAATGAGCAACAAATACAAGAAATTTGGAAATCTGCAACATTTAAACCACAGGTGTTGCAAGTAGAACTTCATGCTTATTTCCAACAAAAGGAACTGCGGAAATATTGCACAGTACATGATATTGTTGTAACAGCTTATGCTCCTCTTGGCAGCCCAGGTGCTAAGAATCATTTTGTGAATAAGTACAAATATAGGTAAGTCACTCATAAAAGAAACAAAAATACCACCACGCCAGGTAACAGGCAAGAGGTTACAAATTATGTTTTTCTACAGCCCTGGTGTTTTCCCTGATTTGCTGACTGTACCGGAAGTCGTAACAATTGGCAAGAAGTTTGGAAAAACTCCTGGACAGATATTGCTTCACTTCTTAGTTCAACAGAATATTGTTGTTATTCCAAAGAGTACTAATAAGGCAAGATTACAGGTAAATATATATATATATATATGTATACTAGCTTCTGCCAGCGGCTTCGCCCGCGTGGTCCTTAGGGAACATACTACCGCTATAAAAAGTAGCCTATGTCATTTCTCAAGCTCTAGACTATGTGTACCAAATTTCATTTAAATCGGTTCAGTAGTTTTGGCGTGAAAGCGCGACAGACAGAGTAACTTTCGCATTTATAATATTAGTAAGGAAGTAAGGATTTTTTTAAACGTTGCCCCACACTTGGAATTTCTCCTGTATCGTGGGTGCGTTTACAAACATACAAACTCACATACACAAACAGTCAGACCCGGAACAACTATCTGTAGACCATTCAAATATTTTGTTCCCTGCGGGAATCGAACCCGCGACATGCAGCGCAGCAGCCAATCGCTCAACCACTGCGCCAACCGTGTCGTCTTATTAAATGATTGCAATTGGCGTGTTAATTTTCATAATCATCGTAATATATCATTTAATTTATGGTCTTGATATTTTAGGCAAATATGGACATCTATGATTTTGAATTATCTCGAGATGATATGGATTTACTGATCAGGTTGGATAAAGGAGAGAAAGGAAGAATTTTCAACTTTTTGTTCTGGAAAGGGGTTGAGAATCACCCTGAGTACCCATTTAAGGAAGTGAAACAGAACATATCTCCAGAGATTAATTAAAACAGTAACATTTTATTACCACTCTTAGTCAATGAATACCTCTTGTGCTTTTCAACTTCGCCATCACGTCCACCTATCGCTTCAGTGCCTAATTCTGGCCCGTAGTCCAATTCAGTTTGAAGAACCTCCACTCGACTCAGTCGCCATGTCAACGGAAAAACCCTCAATGAATATCAATAAATAAAAAGTTATTATATGTCGATGATGTTTGATGATTCGAGGTGGAGAAGAGTTGGAGAACATGACTTGGAATATAGGGATCTTAGAGGTAAAATGTAAGACAACAATGCAAGTGTTAAAACAACCACTTTTAGCTTTAATATTTAAATTTATGACCCATCAGTGATATTGAAATGATCAGTTGTAAACTGATTAAAATATTATGGTAAGTATTTACTTTAAGCAGAAAACTGGACTGTTCTTGATAGAATAAAATGCAAAAATAATGACAACATTGTTTTATTTATTGAAATCTTAAAACTGACATAGTATTAATAATAAAAAATAATTGTAAAAAAAAAAGTGCAAATGGAGGGTAGACTAATCACGACAGTCTGTAAAGCATTTTCCTCTGCAATCTGTGTTGTAATTCTCCACGTCTTATCATGGTGTGTATTACTTTGAGGATGGCTCTCTCTGGGTATTTTTGTTTGAGGAAATCCTGAATGATAGTTTGTTCCGATACTTGAGAACCCACTGCGAACCTGCGCTTCAGTTGTTTTTCAATGCGAGACAGCATTTCATGGTCTTCTTCGGTCGTGAATCCTTCTGCTCCTAAAATAATTTTTATGTCATTTTTTTTTACCGAATTCTGCTTGGATAAGAAGCTCACCATATATAAAAAAGTTCATCACATTTACTTATTCATAAAACCTATCATGTGTGAACTTACCAGCTAAGCTGCCAGTCATAGCCGCATCTAATGTCGAAACTTGGAACAATCTCAATGCTTCAGTGACGTGTACTTCTGTTGCGAAGGGCAGCAGTTGCATCTTAGCGAGAGATTCAGATATTCGGACAATGGCTTCTAGCTGCCTGAAAACAAATAAACAGGGTCAGTCAAGTTAGTGCCTCTTTACGTGTTTATGCCCGGTTTTAAAAGTACTTTATCTGTCCTTTAACGTTACTTGTCATAACGCCATTGGTTGGTTCGTGGTTAACGGATATTTAAACAACCGATGAAGTACCTCAGGAACCGGGCATAGCATACACTGGGCCTGTGAGGTTGATTACGGATCACTCTTACTCCCACCATAAAGATGTTGTCACCATAATTATTCTTAAGGCAAAAAGTTATAAAATATGATTGTTTAATCTGGAATGTAATTAATCTTTGGAAGTATTAATCGATTCCGCTGAGTACTTTGTTTGCCTGTGTTCATAAGGGTTAGGCCAAGGGAGCAAAGCCATGGGAAAATTTAGTAATATTATTTGAATGAATGAGTACCTGACAGTGATAGGAATGGAGAGTCGCTTGTCGACTTGTCGCTCGTGCGCGGAGGCGCCGGAGCGCATGAGCACGTAGCGCGCGCGCAGGCGCTCGGCCGCGCTGGCGGACAGGCGCGGCCCGCAGCGCGCGCGGCAGTAGGCGGAGTAGCGCCGCAGCAGCGCCAGCGGCAGCTCGCCGGCGGCCGTCTCGCGCTCTACGCTGTCACCGCCCATGTGCACTGATATTATGTGTTTGGCTAAAGTCTGAAAATGTTCGGTTTAAGTGTTTCATTCAAATTTTTGCAGATTGAACCTGTGCCCGGAAATAGCTACTCGACAGTGTGATGTGGGGTGAACAACATACACTTCACTCTGTCCAGCCTCTGTAGAGAATTAAAGGCGTGATACTATTTCATATCAATACTTACAATATCCCTGTTTTGATCGTGTTCATCCTTGACAATGAAAATCATGTCGAATCTTGATAGAATAGTTGGCATGAAGTCAATATTGTCGTCAGCTTTGGTGTCGTCCCATCGACCGAACACTGAGTTAGCGGCTGCTAGGACTGAGCAGCGAGAGTTTAAAGTGGTAGTAATGCCAGCCTGTAAACAACGAGAAATTGATGAGTTTAATATATCAGTAACTTATACAGTGAAACCTGGATATCTGGGACCTTAAGAGACCTGCAAATTTGTCTCACTTAAAGAGGTATTCCACTTACCCAGTGTCTCAGATATCCAGGTATAAATAAATAACTGTCTCATTTACAGAGGGTTCTATTAATAGAGGTGAGAATAGAGGTTATTTCGGTTATAAACGTGCAATTATTAAATAAAATAACGTATTTTCGAAACATTATACATGAGTTGTATCTTTATTAAAAATCAAAAAAAACTTATTAAACAAAAATAATTAAGCACGTTTTTTATAAACAACAAACTTTTTAGATTTTGGTACATTAAATTCGACACAGACTTCATCGCGCGTCGTTCCACTTTGATCAACGGATATTATCTTTAGTTTTTTACGTACTTCGCTTCGGTATTTTCAAATAAACATCCGGACGATAGCAAAACCAAACTAAAACTGGAGGTCACTTTTACACAATTAGCCAACTGCGGAATTTGCGGGTAGAATAAGAATTAGTAAGCGGTACACAAAATATAGCCTCAGTAAAGTAAAAGAGGTAAAATACAATCACTGTCTCAATTATAGATTATTATGACGAATAAAATCGAAAGAACTAATATCTAAAATTTAATCTCAGTAAAAGAGGTAAAATACAATTACTGTCTCAATTATTGAGGTAATTAAGACGATAAAGTCGAAAGAACTAATCCCAGATATAGAGGTTTGTTTTGCCCCACTAACAGAGGTAATTCAGTAACTAAAGTGTCGGGACCTAAGCATGAGTTCCAAATATGGAGGTTTCTCACTTATCCAGGTCCTACTTAACCAAGTTTTACTGTATTACAAAGCAAAATGCTGCCAATACACATTTCAATAAAAAGATTAATGTCTACCTTAGCAATGGAGATAGTTTGCTGCTCCATAGCTTCGTGTATGGCCACGCGGTCGTCTTCGCGCATTTTGTCGAACTCGTCAATGCACACAACTCCGCCGTCGGCGAGTACCATCGCTCCGCCTTCCATCACGAAGTTACGCTGTACACATTATGAATATTTCAATAACTGCATTACTGTTACAATGACTTGGTTGCTTTGTTACTGGTGCTCAAAGGGTCAGAAATCAAATGTTACTCACACTTCCGGGATCCCTGATAACAGAAGCAGTTAGACCAGCTGCACTTGAACCCTTGCCTGAAGTGTACACGCCGATAGGAGATACCTTCTCCACGAATTTTAGTAGTTGTGACTTAGCAGTACCAGGGTCGCCCAGTAGCAATATGTTGATGTCTCCTCGCCGGGTCAGTCCATCTGGCAGTCTTTTGCGCGCTCCTGTTGAAATTGTAATTGTTTTGAATTTTTCCCTAAAGTACAAATTAATAGAGTTCTTCCATACGGTCGGTCGGTACGCTTGAGTCTCTCGTCTCGCACGAAGCATGCGCAACGCATTCGCCCATGTGCTGCTTTTTCATCGTTTTTACATCATAAACAACTGGCCATGCTAAAATGCGACAATTAACTCTACATACCACCAAACAAAAGGCAGGAGATAGCCTTCTTCATATCAACTGCACCAAACACACTAGGTGCTATAGACATGGCGATGCGGTCGTAGATGTCAGGTGACGCTGCCAGTCTCCGGAACTGTTCCTCCTCCTCAGCTGTGAAGGGCTTCAGGCCGCCAGTCACGCCCTCCTCGGCTGTCAGCCCAACAGCACGCACGTACGACGAGCGAACACCTACTGAGCCTTTGTCACGGCCTTCTCTCTGTAATCATAGTTGGTTTTTTGTAAGAAAGAAATTCAGATATTTGATTCCTAATTTAATAGTCAAAATTGGGGAACAGAAATGAGAGCCTTTCAAATATATATATCTGCCTTTCAGACTGTTGTTTTAGGTTAATAAGGACTTATAAGGACAAGTTAATAAGGACAAGTTTTATAATTGGCACATGGACAATCATAAAACTTGAAAGTCTGGAAGTGGCGACAAGTTACTTATCTACTCACCCCAACTTTAGCAATTTTCTTGATGGAGTATATGCCGAGCACGGTGACTCTCGCGCCAGGGGCGACTCGCTCGCAAAGTACACGTTCACAGTACACCGTCAGATGGCGCGGCATCTCGCCCTGAGGAATACTTTCTGGAGCTTCTTGCAGTTTCAGTACCTGCCAAGATTAAAGTTGAAATTACATATAAAAAAAGGTATTTCTGTTTGGGATCTTACAGCTCCCTCGAAAATATACACACATAAAACTTATAACACCCGTTTAAGGCCCAGATTCCACCAAAGTGGAGTGGTCTCTTTCTCTTTTAAAACTGCAGAGATGCATACTGGCTAGACTGTAGCGGAGATGTGCACTGACTACACTGCTCGCCGCACACATCTGGTCTCCGCTGCGCGCCATCGTCAGCTTGCGAGGCAAAGCTCACATCTCCGCCTTATACCATTGCCCAGCTCAATCTCAGCAAGGAACAGGTCACATCTCTGCTTCCATCGCGCCATCTATCTATCTATTTATTAGGATTTGGTTTCCGCACTTAGTCCTGATGTTGGACCATTGTGCGTGAGCGATGGCGGCCGTCACTTCAACCAGCCAACCTCCAGAAACAGATCAGTTTTCCTGGTGTGTTGAGAACATCTGTAAACGAGTTCTGTGTCCCTATTGTTTGACTCCGTATTTCGGTAACGCCTGTGCACTCAAGGAGTATGTGCGATACCGTTTCCTCCTCCTCCATGCATGCTCTGCATAAAGGACTGTCCGTAATACCTATCGTGTGCAAGTGTTTGTTCAATGAGCAGTGCTAGTCCCCGCCACCATTCGCAGGCTACCCGTATCCAGTCGCAAAAGGCGTCTGGTCAGTTTCCTGTTTAGGGATGGCATAGCCTCCCTGGACAGCCTGCAGCCTGGTGCCAAGGCCCACCAGCGTTCCGCTTGTTTGTGGGTGTGTTCTTGTAGCCATGTGCGCAGCTGGACGAAGGGGAGTGGTACTATGGGTTCGGGTCCAACAGCCACAGCATCAGAACCCCTCCTAGCCAGCTCTTCGGCCGCGTCGTTTCCTAGTGATCCGCTGTGTCCTTTTATCCACTGCAGCGTCACAGTGTTGCGGTTGGTCACCGTGACGCGTTCTAGCGCATTGTGGCATTCTAGTATGAGTTTCGAGGTAGTATGATGATTCCTTAGAGATTGAAGGACTGAGGCGCTGTCGGAGAGTATGCGAATGTGGGTATCTGTAACTCTCCTAGCTTCTATGGCATGGACCGCCAGGATAATGCCCACGCATTCCGCCTGGTAGACGGTGTTGAGCTTTCCCAGCGGTCTAGATATTCTTATGTTAAGGTCATTGGAGTAAACTTCAACTCCGGTTCCGGTGTTTGTCTTTGATCCGTCAGTGTAGATTCTCACCTCTTTGGGACCTGAGTGGTCATTCAATTCTGGAAATGATGCGTCTTTTGGGCTTTGTCTTTGGGTGAAGTCATCATGGGTTGCGTCTTAACAGATCCAGATAGATGTCCAGGTTTCAGTTGAAAGGCTTAGGGTAGTTCTGAAGAAGTGTGGTAGTTCTAGTGGTGGCAGCTTCCTCTTTTTGGTAAAGAGAATAAGTTCAGTTTTGGTGGGGTTCACTGCTAGTTGATATTCTTTGCACCAGTCCTCAACTATTTTCAAGGCCTGGCGCATGAGATTGCAAAGCGTGTTTTCATGTTTTCCGTTTATTATTATGGTTATGTCATCAGCGTATCCGACGGTGAAGTATCCTTTGTCGTTGAGTCTACTTCCTAGGATGTCTGCGACGAGGTTCCATAGCAGTGGCGAGAGGACGCCCCCTTGGGGGCAACCTTTCGTCACTATGGCCCGTGTTGTGTTATTTACGGTGACTTGTACAGCTCTTTGCTTGAGAATGTTTGTGATCCAGCCGCTCACGGTCGTATCCACACCGTGCCTTCCGAGGACTGTGCTGATACTTTGAAACATGGTCTTATCAAAGGCGCCCCCGATGTCAATGAAGACACCCAGTGAGGAGCATTTTGTGGTTTATAGCACATTCGATCTTTGAGACCACGCTGTGCAACGCAGATTCTGTTGATTTCTCTGTGGAATAGGCGTGTTGTTGTCTGTAGAGCGGGTATTTGCACAAGTGTCCATCCCGGATATATCTGTCACAAAGCCTCTTCAGAGTTTTCAGTAGGAAAGATATCAGGCTTATTGGTCTGTAAGCCTTGGGTTATGTGTAGTCCGTTTTGCTCGGTTTGGGTATGAAGATGACTTTCACCTCACGCCATGCGAGGGGTACATATCTTTGTGCTATACAAGTTTGGGAGATTACTACCAACCATGGTGTCGGGACGCTCTCTCCCCATTGTAGCAGGGCTGGGAAGATGCCATCTAGTCCTGCAAATTTGTATGGTTGGAACGTCTTTATAGCGCATATTATCCTATCTTCTGTCACTTATTTCCGAGCTGTAGACCAGTCTTTTTCGGTAGGGGCCCATCTCGATTCGCCCGCTCACGTTCTGTTTCTAGGAGGTTACTGTCAGGGCAGTGAGTTTCCATACTGGTCTCTTGGTCTGTCTGTGTGGATGATTTGTCTGGGTTTTTCAGTGCTCTGAAGGTGCGATCCTGCTCAGTTGATGGGATCACTGCGCACTCTTGCGGCTTCGTTGTTTTATTCTATAGATTCACAGAACTTCCGCCAAACTGTTTTCCTGGCGGTTCTGATATGTTTCTTAAAGGTGTATTGAGTTGTCTTGTATGCTTCCCAGTCTACTGTGTGTGTAAGTTTCGTGTTTTTAGCTCTGTTGAATTGTTTGCGTAGTGTGCTTCTGAGTTATGAGTTCAGCATTCCACCAGGGGTTACCCTAACCCCAGTGTGGTGCCTTTAGTTTGCAGCAGGTGGTCAGGTATTCAGGTGGCTTCGGTTATGTAGTCAGTTAGCTTTGTTGTAGTGTTTTCTAATTCAGTTGGGTCTGTTATTTGGTTTTGGTGCATTAGGTGCCTAGCTAACAGGGAGGCTAGGAGGCGTCCATCGCGCCATACAAATATGATACATCTCCGCTCAGTGGTATCCACTTAAGCTGAGTGGAGACGAGATGTGTGATTAACGAAATACTATTAGTTTTTTAAATCACGTCCCTGCCCCGCTCGTCTCATCTCCACTTTGGTGGAGATGAGACGAAATGTTGCAGGCCGATTTTAGCTTTATAAGTTTCAGCTTTGAATGGAAAGGCCATTGATTTTTTTTTTTACTATTGGTAGGCACGCGTTTGACCACTATCTCACCTGTTGGTAAGCGACAATGTGGTCGAAGATGGAGCATGCTTGCCTAGAAGTAACCTATTCACTCTATATATTACCATTATTATTTTTATTCCTATTCTCTCTCTTTATTTATATATTTTGTCTAAGTTATTCATGATGCTAGCTTTTGTAACTGAAATGGCTGGAAGTTCTGGAGGTCTTTGCCCAGCACGTTTGCCAGTGGGCTGATGCAGTCTGAGTCACCACTTGTAAACACAGTACTTTTAAAAAACGTTTTTCTTTACAAATTGTCTGTTTTTCATAATTTAGCAAGAAGTATTTGACTGTTAGTACCTGATAGTCAATGCACTTGCACTTGTCTGGAATAATGAAGTAAGGATCTAAGGGGCACTTTGGTCGGCCAGCTTGTTCACTGCAAAGAAAATAAATTGGAAATTAGTAGCCTAGTTAGAAGCTGAATATTTTTTCAAATGTTTCTTTTTTATGGGTTTGCTTACGTGTTGCACTTCCTGGGCATCACATAACCTTCTAGACCTGGTTTCACAGGTAGGTTTGGAATGATGTTTCGGCAGGACCGGCATTGGATAGATATCTTTGTTGCTTTTGCTTTGATGCCAGATGCAGATATTACTATACCAGGGATTTTTACAAGTCGGGATACTGTTTCTGACTGAAAAATAATGCAGCTTATTTTAGTAATTAAAATAGTAAAGTAATTATACTACAACATTTTGAAACTATACACAATTATTAATAAATTGGACATAATGATTTTGGCTCAAAGGTTCTCAAAATAAAATAACTTACTTTCAGCTCCCTCAAATTAGCAGCATGCGCATCTGAAGACAACAGGACTTGAATATCTTCAACTTTCTCCTCCCCTTCAGGTCTTGGTGCCGTCAGTTCATCAGCAAGCTGTGGACACGCATAACAGTATTGTTATAGTACTGTAGAAATGGGTACATTCCTCAAGTTACGTCGACAAAGCGCATTAGGTAATGCAGAATAAATAATTACAACTAACTACCTCTTTTGCGGCTTCCTCTAGTATAGGCAAATGTTCTGTGGGCTTCTTGTATAATTTCTCAGCTAACACCTCATCGAAACTAGACAAGTCTTCAATGTTAATCTCAACCCAATAATTGCTCAAGTTGTAGTTGCGTTTTAGAGCATCTCTGAGAATAAAACAGAGGTTAGTGTTAACTGTGTTCCAACTAAGAACTTATTAATCTTTAATTATTACGATGATGAGTTTTTGATAAACTTACCTGTACTTGTAGTTAAAGTTACCCGTGTGGAACTGTCGAATAAATTCTTTGAACTTCTTTTTCACTGCTTGTAGGTTAAGTTGATCTTGAGATTCGTTCTCCTCAACGCCGAAATTGTCGGAAAAGAAAACGCCGGGATCATCAAATCCTTCCATTATCACAAATTACAGATATTATCAAAATTTGAAATATGGTTTGCAGGATTTTTATTCACAAAACAAGTTTACGATTCCAATGTTCTACCACCACAAGCTGGATTTTGGCGCGTAATTTTGACGTTGAAGTTTGAACTTTTGAAGTTGACGTTGACGTTCCGAAGCACAACGTTCCGTTTCATTTCAACTATGTGTGAATTTGTTTTGAACTTGAAGAGAACATTGGGTTATCTCGATATTATCGAATTGTGTGCTAGTATTTATTTTTTATTTTTACGTAAATAAATGGACGCAGGTAGCATTAATATATTGTTTTTTCAAGAAAAGTCAAAACACAGTACTTTAGTCTATGAAGCGAAACTCTCACGCTGACGAAATTTCGAAAACTATAATCGAATCTTGAATGCGTTCCAGGGGGGCTACTCTCTAACGAAATCCGTAGTTTCGAGCTTAGTTGCGGGCGTTCGTATTCTACTCCGTATCACCTACAGACTTACGATTAATCCCGAACCCGAACTGAGAATGAATGACAACACGATTTCACAGTAACTGTCAAATCGTGTTATCATTAGTTCTCAGTGGTTAGGTGACACGAAGTAGAAAATGCCCGCCCGAAACTAAGCCCGAAACTACGGATTTCGTTAGAGAGTAGCCCCCCAGGGCCGGTGACTCTTTCGAACAAATTCCGCAACCCTGGCAGGATGTTACATTATACCTTCACTTGCATTATAATGCAAAACGACCATTGGCGTAACTGGGGTTTTTTCCAGGCCGGCCTGGCCCCCAACCTGGGATGCGACGCCCAATAAGAAAAATCTTTGCGGTGTACACGATCAAAAGTGAAATATTAGGCCCGTTATAGTCAGCTCCCCACAATCTCGGGCGATAACACTAAAGTTGACTGATGCAGGAAAGCTCAAGAGAGCGTAGAATGCAAGAGCGAGCGAAGCGAGCTCGAAAATGTTTGTACCCTTCATCGGATAGGTTTGATTTTCTGCCATTAATATCTAAATATAGAAGTAACTTTTTGCCTCATACAGAAAAGGTAAAGAACTGAGAGACTGCAAAATTCAAAAGCGAGCTCGAAAAATTTGCAATCCGATTCATTAGGTTTGATTTTGTGTACTTAAATAGAAGAGTTTTTAGACAAATGCACAAAAATTCAAGCACTTAAGAGTGTAGAAAGCAAAACCTAGCGGCCCACCCGGCCCACCCCCTATATACGCCTATGAAAACGAAGTTTTTTTTTATCCGACTGCGCGACGCAAAGGAGAGTAAACCACAAAATACTACTAAAAAATCCGATGCAGCTAGTGGCTTTTATTTTAGTTCCATAGCAGATTGATGCCATCAACTGTATCATACCTACTGCTTTAAAAGCCACTTGTTTGGAACTTTTATAAAGTAGTTTTTGAGGTCGGGTTTTTGAGACAAGTAAATTTTTTAGTATCAAAATCTTAAAGAATACGAGTGAAGGACTCTTTTTCCCCGGTCATGAATAAAGATTAAAAAATAAAAATGGCTCCAAATTCAAAACGGAGACCGCTCTCCGGTTTCTATGACAATTATTTTGTTTATAGTAAACAATTTCAACCTGTGTGTAGAATTGCTAATAGTTCTTAGAATTATTATTTTATTTTATAACAATGGTGTAATTGTGTACCTACTGTGTTAATAATCTGAGTTTTGAGTAAAAAGCAACATGGGTGATGTGAGTATGTTAGACTCCCATTCGATCCGTTGTGCTTAGTGCACGATCACTATTGATCACAGCATCCTGGGCAGTACCAAACAAAAAATCGGTGCCCATCTACACTATCTATACTAATATATAAAGCTGAAGAGTTTGTTTGTTTGTTTTTTTTTTACTATTGGTAGGCACGCGTTTGACCACTATCTCACCTGATGGTAAGCGATGATGTGGTCGAAGATGGAGCACGCTTGCCTAGAAGTAACCTATTAACTCTTGACTTTTGACTTTTGACTCTTGACTCTTGACTCCCAGGTTGTAGCTATCAGGAAACACAGACTCCGGCAGGGAACTTCACTCCTTAGCTGTACGCACTATGAATGGGTTCCCAAAACGTTTTGTGCGCGTGGGTGGGATGTCCACCATGTACCGGTGGCGCATCGCCGTTCGTCTTGTGGTCTGATGATGGAACGGGCTTGATTGCTTGAACGCGTTAATCTCAGGAACTACTGGTCCGATTTTAAAAATTATTTCAGTGTTAGCCCATTTATCGAGGAAGGCTATAGGCTATATATCATCAATAGGAGCGGAGCAGACGAAGTTGCGCGGGTCAACTAGTAATATTATAAAGAGGAAAGATTTGTCTGTTTGTCTACACTAATATTATAAAGAGGAAAGATTTGTTTGTTTGTTTGTTTGAAATGAATAGGCTCCGAAACTACTGGACCGATTTGAAAAATTCTTTCAGCAATATATTTTATCCCCGTACTCCCACGGGAACGGGAAATACGCGGGTGAAACCGCGTGACGTCCACTTGTAACGAATAAACTCAAAAACCATTAGACCAATTTTAAAAATTCTTTCACCATTAGAATACTACATTATCTCCGAGTAACAGAGGCTATATTTATTACTAGTTGACCCGTGCAACTTCGTCTGCTCCGCTCCTATTGGTCTTAACGTGATAATATATAGCCTTCCTCAATAAATGGGAAATAAAATCCTCAAACTATCTAACTTCCTCAATAAATAAAATCCTCAAACTATCTAACACTGAAAGAATTTTTCAAATCGGACCAATAGTTCCTGAGATTAGCGCGTTCAAACAAACAAACAAACTCTTCAGCTTTATATATTAGTATATGGAATAGAAAAAAAATAGGGATCCTTAAGAACATTGCAGCGCGACTTCGTCGCGAGCGAAGTACTAGCTACTCATAATTGGAATCAATGACGATTAAAGACCTAGTGAAGGTCGCGGGATTCCGCTGGATACTTTGGGGCACGACCGGTCCTTGTGAAGTTGTGAGCAATCTTGATGCTTGTATCCAGCAGCGGTTGTACCTACTATACTTGTTGCGGCTAAATGGCGTTGAATATTATGATCCTGAACCAATCAGTGACAACCTTTTTTACTAACTCTACAATTTTTTTCAGCAAAAAGAAGATGCTGATCTTCGGTTGGAGTTTTTGAGCGAATACTTGCTGAAGACGCTGAAACAGAAGATTGACAAATGGAACAAGTTCATTACTGGAGATGAGAGGGTCAGTATTTAATTCTGCAAATCTTTAATATTGTTGTTAAGGTCCCATGGCTTAGTTTTTTTTAAATACAATTTGTCATAATTAATGACTGTAAAGTATTATAATTATTTTTATTATGAATGGGGACTATGTGGATTATGTTTTTATTTTTTCGAGTAATTTTAATGTTTTCTGGCAGTTTGAGTGCTTTGTATGGCCTACACGTTGTCCCTTGTTTGGTATCGTTCGTCGAATTGTTGAGCTCATTTAGTAGTCGTTTAGCTCAACTCAGATCCACTTAGATCTGAGTTGAGCTAAACGACTACTGACAAATGCTTGCACTAACTGGACAGGTTCACTCAAATCTGTGTGGTTCTTTTTTACAAAGACCATCTCAGACACTAATCTGCATGGTTCTTAAAAATGTTGTATTGTAAGTGTGAGGGCTATGTAGGTCGTTATTTTAAGGATTGATTTCATGACTGTCTGGCAGTTTGAGTAAATTATGCGGCTTACCCAAATGTCCTTACTTTGGCATTGTTCGTCGGTTCGTTGAGCTCCTCAAAGTTCTGAGTTGAACTGCATGATTATTGACAAATGCTTGCACTGTCTGGACAAGCCCACTCAAACCTGCTTGGTGCTTTCCTCAAAAGGCCACCTCAGACGTTAACCTACATGGTTTTCATATGTTATTGGCGATTGTATGGACTTCAAAAGAGACTATGACCTCTGAGTTTGTTTCGGTGTTTCTTCTCAGGGTAGTCAGCTAGGAAACACCGGCCTCATCTAGATTAATGACAAAAAAAAAAGAATTATGTGTAAAAGAGTTACTTGTAACCTATTTGCAAAATAAATATCCTTTTTCATTTAGTGAAACAGCCGCACGGGTTGATCTTCAATGTTAAGCAACGGTAACCGAGGTGACTAGCATGGGTGACACCTGGGGCGGATAATGCTGTGTCACCCCACAAATGAAGTCACCCCCAAATAATTATGAGTTGCACCTTCGGCCTTTCGTTCTTGTGACGGTTTTCGCAAGCCATTTTTCGGAAGGGGCGGGTATGCCATTTGCGCTTCAGGTTTTTATTTTCAGGAACGTTCTTACATCACACTTACAAACAAAATTTCAATAATAACTGTGATTATTTTGATTTTGTTTTCATCATTATCTAAACTCAATTTTGTAATAAGCTTAAGAACTAAAAGAGGACAGAACACAAGAGCGAGCGAAGCGAGCTCGAAAATTCATGGACCCCAGAAAGTATCATTTGATCATCCATATCATACCTACTGTTACGAGCTTGGCCGGGGTCGTGACAATAAAAACAGCCGATTAATCAACCAAAAATGAAACTTTAATTTACAACACTAATTAGCACTTTAAAACACATCACACACAATCGCACTACCGAACACTTCACTTCACAATAATTCGCAGTTGAAGATCGGTCACAAAGTTATCGCTTGTATCGCCAATTCAATACTGACTGCAGTCTCCGAATGTCCGCCCTTTATATACCGACAGTTATTTGTAGAGCCTTCTAGTATGGAAACATCTGGAAAGTTCAGGTACATTTCGGCCCCGACTGACCAGGTGTCGAAATATCGAGAATGTTCTGGCATAGAAAAGTCTAGAAACATCTTGACTCCACTAATTCCGCTACTCGATACAAGATGGCGCCACTAATACGTAAATGTCGTTATGAACCCAACATTAATTCTGGCGCGTAACATTGCCCCCTCCTAAGACATGCTCGTCCCGAGCATTTTCAGCCCCATAATAACGCGCCAGTCGATTCACGTGGACGATCTTAGGAGCACTTCTTGTATTTTTTGTACACGGTAGGTCACGTCATTGATTTTTGTCACAATCCGGTACGGCCCGTCCCATTTAGCTTGCAGCTTAGGAGATTTCCCTTTACTGCGAACTGGATTGTGCAACCACACTAGTGAACCTTCATCGAAACCTTTATTGTTTATTTTTCGATCATAACGGGTCTTCATCTTTTCAGACATTTGCTGACCCGATTGTCTGACGTGCTCATAAATGTCATTCATTTTGTTCCGCAAGTCATTTGCATAATCGGTTATACTGCGTGGGGCATCAGGTGGTATTCCGGTGATCAGGTCTGCAGGCAGCCGTAATTCTCTACCAAAGTTTGCGAAAGCTGGTGTCACCGATGCGATGTGCTTTCGTGAACAGCACTTCGGTATGACAGCAAAAACGGTTGTATATGCTTGTCCCAATCGCGTTCCCAGTTTTCCACAACTTTCGCCGGGTATCTCTCTAATGTCTGATTGAATTGTTCCACCATTCCATGCGATTTCGGGTGGTAAGAAGTTGTTCTCGTTTTATGAGTAAGTACCCATAATTCGGCAAGTTTCCTGGAATATTTGTGACTCAAAATTCCTTCCTTGATCGCTGTGAATCTCCAAGGGTACTCCAAAACGACAGAAGACTTCATGAACCAGTTTATCTGTAACTGTTGAAGCTTCTTGATTTGGAATGGCGAAGACTTCCGGCCACTTAGTGAAGTAATCCATTACAACCATGAAATACTTGTTACCACTTTCACTTTCTGGAAATGGTCCAACAACATCCAGGGCTATCCTTTCCCATGGTGCACCAACATTGTACAATTTCAATGCACCTCTGCTACGAGTCTGAGATCCTTTTACAGCCGCACAGCTTGTACATTTGCGACACCAATCCTCGACATCGTCACGACAATGTACCCAGTAAAACCGTTCCCGTATCTTCAGTAGAGTTCGTTTAACTCCCATATGGCCTCCTGAACAACCATCATGGTACAGCAGTAGAACATCCGGTACTTTAGCTTTAGGGACAACCTTTTGGAAATGACAGCTGTCGTCCCTAGCATTTTCCCATTTACGGCACAGTACTCCATTCTGAATCACTAAGCTGTCCCATTGGGCCCAATAGCTTTTTGTGATCGAACTCATTGCTGAGACATCGCTCCACGTGGGCTTAGGAGCATTGGTCTTCACCCACTCATGAATCGGCTTGATGTTCGAATCTTCCTGCTGCGCACGTTGTAGGCTCCACTCGTTGCTGAGGTCTGTCTTGAGCATCCTCACAGGTACGACTTCTTTACCCTCTTGCCTAGAACAATGCTTGCAGTCTTCAGGGCAAGATCTTCTTGACAATGCATCTGCGTTGCCATGAGATTTACTGCTGCGATGTTCGACCACAAAGTCGTATTCCTGCAGTAGTTCAATCCATCTCGCAACTTATCCTTCTGGATTTTTGAACTGCAATAGCCATTTCAGTGCAGCATGGTCAGTTCGTAGGTGAATAATTTCCACCCCAGCAGATATTTGCTAAAATGTTGCAATGACTTTACCACAGCAAGCAATTCCCGTCTCGTGACACAATAATTCCTCTCTGGTTTCGACAATGACTTGCAATCACAACCTCTTGATCGCCGTTCCGTTGACATAACACACCGCCAAGTCCGATAGCACTTGGGTTTGTGTCAACTATACATTCCTTGCTGGTATCAGGATACCCCAAAATAGGTGTTTTGCACAGACGGTCTTTAGCCCCTGGAAAGCGATGTCGCAACTTTCATTCCAACAGAATTGTCGCTTTTCCTCGGTTAGCTTTTGCAGGGATTTGGCTATATCTGCAAAGTTCTTGACAAATCTTCGATAATAGGAGCACAAACTAAAAATGCTCTGACCTGCGCCATGTCTTTTGGAATTGGCAAATCCTTGACAGCGGCGATTTTCTCTGGATCCGTACGGATACCTTCTTCCGACACTACGTACCCCAAAAAGCTAACTTGCCGTTTGAAAAGAGATCACTTTTTCGGACTCAACTTGAGGTTGGCACTCTGGATCTTCATGAGCACGCGTTCTAGGTTTTGAAGATGTTCTTCAAACGTACGGCCTACGATGATGATGTCATCCAAGTAGACAAGGCAGGCATCACCAATTACCCGCCGGGAGTGAACCTTACGTGGTACGCTGTCGACACGCTGGTCACTGCCCGGGGGAGCTCGTACAGGGAGGCAGCATTGCTGGCGACGGCCGCGGTATCACAGCCGGTGAGCCACATACGGCGCCTTGGTCTGAAGGTGGCCGTCAACAAGTCGGAGGCCATAGCTCTTCTGGCCCTCGGCGGACGCCGTCGCCGGGATCGCACATAGTTGTTGGGGGGGCCCGTATCACTGTCGAGTCCACCATGAAATACCTCTGGGATTGGTGCTCGACAGCTGGTGGGATTTCGGCCTCCTGTTCCGGCGGCTGGCGCCCAAGTTGCTGGGCGCGGCTGGGGCGCTGTTAACGCTGCTTCCATATCATAGTATGGCGGATTTTATTTTATTTTATTTTGTTTTATTTTAATTTATTTTATTGACATTTATTTCTACCCAAAGCTTCGATTATTATTTGATGATTTAATTTAATTTATTTTATTTTATTTTATATGACAATGATTTTAATTTTAATTCTATTTTAATTGTTTGACATGTTATAATTCTGTTTTAATTTTTATTTTAATTTTCATTCCGTTGACATGTTATGAATTCAATTTTAATTTTTATATTTAATATTTTGACATTTTGAATTTTGATACTTTTTAACATATTTTTTTCATTTGTATAATTTACTCTTTTTTTTTGCAATAACTCTTATAACAAATTGTATTTTTAGTTATAATAGAAAGCTTTGTTAAAAACTTGTAATAAATGTTATTATTTCAAGGCAGCAAGCACTATAGTTCTGGTGAGCGCTATGTACGCCTTAATTGTCATGTGCATTAGAAATATTGTTATGGATCTTTTTTTTTTTTAATTATTGTGCAATGTATGTGATGTGGCTGTACTTAATATAAATAAATAAATGAATGTGTCCTGCACCAGAAATATATTATGTACTTACTTAACATCTCTTTACTTACCACATTTTTTGCAAATAAAAACTTACTTATAACTTACTGAGATGTACCGTGTTAACCTGTTACTGGGTTTTGGAGGTCAGGTAGGCAGCCGCTTCACGTAAAATACTGGTATTCATCTGTATGCGGTTTGACTGGTAGCCGACTCCAATATATGTAGTTTGGAAAAGGCAGATGTTGTTTTATAAAGTTCCCGCTACACACAAATTATGATTGCTCAATTATGGGGAATATGTCTCTAAAAAGCAATCAGCAATTAACTGTGATGCTATGTCATACTAGGTACTATGTTACAATTTGATTGTTGCCATAGATACCGCCATTCGGTATTAAGCGATATGAATAATCGATATAAACTATTCATCCATTTCCTCTGGTCACCTCCAGCGATAATTACTGAAATACTCACCTGTATTACCGCAGTCTCGGGGCTATCTGACGTCTCCAAAACGCCTAGAAGCACTAAAATACTGTTTATTTTTTACAGCACATATTGTTCAGATTCTTCGACACGCCAAAGTACGAGGTGCTGGTGTTCCGCATGAACACGGCTGGCATGCTCACGTGCTCCATGACTTTCCCCTTCGTCAGCAGGGGTAAGGTGATATACTTCCTCAGAAACGTGGAGGAAAAAGTTACGCAGAAGAATATACGGCAGGTTCGTAGTTATAAATTTGTTTGAAAACTACAGAATTAAAATATACAACTTGAAACAGCCTCGTTGGTTTAGAGTGGCTAAGGGTATGGGGACTTTGGGGGTGGATTCCCAAGTTGGGCACTGTTGTCACGGCCTGCAGTTTCTAAATTAATAGCGAGTGCGGTAATTTATACCGATCGTTAGAAATTAACGAAAAAATTCGCTGCGATAAAATACCGTTAGTTGGAATTTCTCAGCAGAGCTTGCAGTCTTGAATCGCGCCTTGTACAGTCCGCGCCACGCAAAAGTTTGCCTCTCTGAAGTTAATTTTTAGTGACGACCGCGCAGGTGCAATCGCGTAAAAAAGTGTTACGATCGTAGAATATTTTTATTTTATTGAAGTGAAAACTTCTTTAGCGGCGTTGAGCACTTTTTCTGTAATGGGTATAAAATCTTAAACTCGCGTCAGGACACGTGACCTGATCGAAAAAGCGTAAGACGGACTCGCGTCAGGGTCACGTGATGCTGATCGAAAAAGCGTAAGACGGACTCGCGTCAGGGTCACGTGATGCTGATCGAAAAAGCGTAAGACGGACTCGCGTCAGGGTCACGTGATGCTGATCGAAAAAGCGTAAGACGGACTCGCGTCAGGGTCACGTGATGCTGATCGAAAAAGCGTAAGACGGACTCGCGTCAGGGTCACGTGATGCTGATCGAAAAAGCGTAAGACGGACTCGCGTCAGGGTCACGTGATGCTGATCGAAAAAGCGTAAGATCGAGGGGAAGGGAGAGGAACTAGTATCTCCCACTCTTTCTACCGTGCCTGAGTGTGCTGCTCCGCTTAGGCGGCACAGGGCGCTTGCGCGAATGTCCGTCTGTGTTTATGTACAGCGTGCCACGCGTATCCAAGGATACGAAATTACGGAATTACGAAATTATGGATGAAAGTTGATTTTTCTAAGAGATAAAAATTAATGTAATATATAAATAAATAACGATATAATATTATGAATAATAACATGTAAATTGTCATATTTGTGTACGATAGCGCAATAAATAAACATTGTATTCTACCTCATAAATGATAGTATTTTTGTACTTATAATTAAACACAACGTTAATACTAAAGTTTTCACTTCTGCCGGCACTCCCGGAGTGCTACCGGTGTTTTTTTTTTCACAAAAGAACTCACACATAAAAACAAGCAACAAACACAAACAGTAACAACAATAAGATATTACAAAAACAACCTAATTTAAAATAATAACAAAGTGTAACACTTTTGGCATCAACAGTCTTATTGCGGGACATAAGTATGTATCGAACGTATACGAGCGACTGAGATACCATAACACGCGCCATCTTGTGCGAGATCGCGCATGCGCGCTAAACCCGCGCATTCGCTGTCCTATGTTTTTTGCCAAATTGACATCCTGCGCAGTCATTTGCGACGTACTTCAGAGGGGCAAACTTGTATGGCGCGGACTGTAGAGGTAGATGTAATTGGCGCTATACCTATATGAGATTTAAACATAGCCGAACTATGCACACGTTTATTAGGGACACCCGACCCCTATTTAAGTGTGGGTTGTATGGAAACCGCAGAAACCATTATTTATTTAAACTTAACGTGTGGTTTCCATGCCAAATAAGTGACTTTTCTACTACTTTTACGTAGTTTCGTTTTCGTCGACATTGAGTGCACGGCCAACTTTAATTACATAATAATTGATGATAATTCTTTTAGGTTCTGACTATCGGTGAATTGTCTGGCAATGTTCTCAACGATCTCATAACGTTGGCGGATGATGTTATCGGGCCTCTGCTGTGCAATCCAGAGAATCAGAAAGGATGGCCCAAGATAGTGAAGAACGATATGATGAGACATGTCACTGAACTGAGGAATTTGATGTATCGGGTTGGTTGATTTGTGACTACAGAAATAATAGGTAGATACTAGCTTTTGCCCGCGACTTCGTCCCGTTTTTTCCCATTACCGTAGGGAGTTTGGGAAATAAGTACGCATTGTTTTAGTGGTCTAAAACTATCTTCGCATTATTGCCTTTAATGAAACCCAATTGGGGCTCATCGGTTGGATGGTTTCAATAATAAAAAGTCTAAAACGGAGATAGGTAGAAACAATTTTTGTATAGATTCAAGAATACCTCTTCTCACTTTCTTCAGATGAGTTTTTAGTAGAAAGCTATAACGTGGGTATAGCTTCAGAAGATCTATATTTTCGTGGCACTAACTTATCTTCAAATTGCAGTTAAAAGGAGAAATGTCAAGTCAAGTACTGCTGCCAATGCCAGCCGGTGTGCAAACTATTTACCACGCGGAAGCCAGGCTGAAACAGAGGTATGAAAAAGTTAAATAAGTACACCTACAGATATTTAACGAGTACTGTAATTATGTAAGCAATAAGGAGTTGTCAAGTCCGTTATATGTGAGACTGGGACAATCTAGGTGCGGAAGTCAGAGATTCGGGTGTTCCAGCGCAGCTTTAGAGAGGCCAGCTATGTCCAACGGGTCTCCTAGTACGTCTGTTCGTAACTTGTTCGATTTTTATTAGTCCGAACACTATTGGTCGAAACTACATACGTTAGTGCGGTGCTTGTCAGACCGATACACTAGGTCGATGTAACGTTAGCTCGAAAAACGCTTGTCCGAAACCCTATACACGCATCGATGTAACGATAGTTCGAAATTTCCGTCCGCCTGTTAAAGCTGATTTATTTGACTTTGAAAAAGAAGGTTCAACCTTCTTTTCCCTCGCATTGATGCATGTTCTGTATATTAGCAGCTCATGCTACGGCGAAAATGGCCTCTTGCTAATATTTTAGAGCGGTGAGGTTAGGTATATATTTTTATTTATTTATTATTTATATATACTTTATTGTACACCAAGATTAAAATACAATAAAGAAACCTTAAACTAAAGATGTTTAAGCGTTTTTTTAAGCGCATTTAAGTGCACCCAAAGGCGCTTCGGGCGCCTTTAAGTGCAAAGGTGGTGTTTTCTATAAGAAAAGTGCGCCGCAATTATCTTTGACGCGCATTTTTTTAATTTGGAACATCTTGATGTTCAGCGCCAAAGAAATCGAACGCAAATATTGTTTGAATAAAGACTGGCTGGTACGACGGCCCATTGTCGCGCCGCCGCTGAATAAAAAAAAAGAAATCAAATTAAAAACGCACGAACTACAGCTCGCGTTTTCGTAAATTTTCACGGATTGTTAGAAATTAGTTTGTTGTTTTGAAAAATGAGTTCTTCGAGTGACAGTGAAAGTATACAATTAACTCCTGAAAGTACCTGCAAAATCTCTATTCCTAATAAAACTGTAACAAAAAATTTTCATAATTGCGAAAATGTCCCAAATGTAAATATAATTTTTTAGTTGTTTTATTATTTAATTCCAATTTAGCTGTTACCCTATGTTTTATTAAATAATAATATTACAATAAAATATGAGGCGCCTTTTATTTCCTCATAGTGGGTGATGAAAAGTGGAGTGTATCACTCGGGCGCACAATATATTTTTGGCTCGGGCGATGTACTTTGAATCCCTCGCTACGTTCAGGATTCGACTAAAGAATCCCCCACTTCCCTCTGGATTCAAAAAGCCACCCTCGCCGTAAAAATATTATTTTGCTCCCTTATGATACACTGCTATTATTATCATCATCATCATTTAAGCCCAAAGAAGTCCACTACTGGACAATAGGTCTCCTCCAAATAACGCTACACGACTCGAAGAAGGGATAACTTTACACCTTTTTGTAATATCTCATTACAGCGACGGAGAGGACGTGGACTTGTATCTAAAGACGAACATAGAAGGAGCTATCATAAAATGGGCGCAGCAGGTCCATGACTTGCTGGCTGAGGATTCATACATAGGTACGATGTAAAACTTGTGTATGCAGTATATCTTATCAACATAATGATAATTTTGAATTCTCGGGAACCTCATTGAAACCGAAAAAAAGAAATCAAGTATCTAGAAAAGCAAATTTAGACTTGGTCAACACCAAGTCTTGCGACATGTGGTTGTAGGATATGGACTCAGGCTTGAATTTTACCATTAATAGTCGTGTTAGCTAATTAATTTGTACCTACCTATCGAACTTATAAATTACTAGCACTTTGCTCACGACTTCGTCCGCGTTGCTATTTTCTGAAGGATCTCTAATTTTTCTTTAGTAATAAATATAGCTTATGTTACTCAGTGATAATGTAGCTTTCTAACGGCAAAAGAATTTTTTAAATCGGTCCTGTAGTCCAGTACTTTTTAAGTTTATTCGTAACATACAAAAATACAAGCCTTTCCTCTTTTAAATATTAGTTTAGATAATTTATAAAAAATTGTTTATAGCATTCAAAAGAACGAAATTCCCGCTCCCCGTCGCGGATGTGAACTTCTACACCCACCGGCTGAAAAACCTCGAAGGTATATACTCTCAGCTGCGGGACCCTCGCGTCAAGAGGATGGCTCACTACCTCGAGGACACGAAGAGCGTTTACCTTAGCTGCTTCAAGACCATGCTTACTAATGTGGTTGCTGGTGAGATCAATTTATTATTCACTCTGCACGACAAGATTTTGACATATGACACACCAGCTGAGTCGACGGGATGTTGCGTAATACGTCATGAAATTCAGGAATTAGACCAAATTCAGGCAATCGAATTTATTATAATAAAATGTTTCCATAGCTATTTTATACGATAAGTTTGTGAGAAATATTTTAAGTTTAAAGTTATGGCTGTTCAAATCGCAACAGTCTACTCAAAAATGTGTCTTATATACGAATTACAACACCTTTCCAAAAGGTATTCAACTTAGATTTACTGAAAATATATACGTAACCAACCTTCTCGCTGGCTGAAAAGATGCAAAAGAGCAAATTCAAGACATAATCATTCTATTTGCGTTCTTCATTTTATAATTTTTCATACATCACTTATTCAAAATACGATCGTATCTTGACAAAAAATAATTACTTATACAATTTTATTGGTAGCGGTTTTCGAGGCTAAAAATCATGAAAATTGTGGGTTATGGACACCCAAACTTCACCATTGTGGTAGTACTTTACCCGGGGTACCGCACGGTCTCTGGCGAAGCGGCGAGTCTCCTTGCCGGACTGCCGCCATGGGATCTAGAGGCGAGAGCCCTCGCGCTCATTTACGAATGGCGCGTGGAGGCGCTACGCCGGGGCGAGACTCCTCTGCCGCGGCAAATCGCAGCACGGCGGACGGAGCTCCGGCAGGATCTCATGGAAGTATGGAGACAACGACTGTCGCAACCCAGCACTGGGCACGCGCTAATCTCCGGAACTGCCAGCAAAAGCCAGTACTTAAATAGATATACCTACAAACATACATACACTACACATATACCGACTTATTTGCATACATGCTGTCGAAAAAATTCACACCTTCCTTTTGGGGCAAGATAAAAAAAACTTCTAAATGTGTATATTTTTTATTTTTTTATTTGTGATGGGTTTGCTCTTGACTCTAGTCTAGGTCAGAGATGACAGCGAAAAAGTCTACGATGGAGCGAGCTTACCCAGAAGGAGCCTGTTCACTCTAACTTTGAAGAGATTAGGGTTGTAAGCGTTTGGAAACACAGACGCAGGCAGAGAGTTCCACTCCTTTGCTGTGCGCATTATAAAAGACGTTTGGAAACGCTTAGTGCGAATTGGTGGAATAGTACCAAGGTAGGGATGGTAAGATGCAGTGCGTCTGGATGTCCGATGGTAGAAGGGGGCCGGTGGAATGAGGTCGTGGAGTTCTTGGGCACAGTCACCGAAGTACAATCTGTAGAAGACCGACAAGCAGGCAACCTTACGGCGATGAGCCAAGCTATGTAGCTTGGTATCCACCAGTTTTTCGTCACCGATGAGCCTCTTAGCTTTGCGTTCCACCGAGTCAAGCGCGGCAAGCTGATACTTAGCTGAGCCATCCCAAAGGTGGCTACAATACTCCATGCAGGATCGGACTTGCGCTTTATATAGAGTTAAAAGCTGTCCAGGCTTGAAGTATCGCTTCACCCTATTTAGGATGCCCAGCTTTTTGGCAGCAGTTTGGGCTTTGTACTCGATGGTGGCGCCGAAGTTGAGACTGGATGTCAACTCCATGCCTAGGAGCTCGAGCCGATCAGTCACAGGAACAGATGCACCCCGAAAAGTAGGAGTTTGGTCAAAACGACTCCTTTTTGCGGTAAAAAGACACGCCTGTGTTTTGGTGGCGTTAAAAGTGACCACATTGTCATCACCCCACTGGGAGACAAGGCTTAAGGTCGTCCGCTCTACCATGGCCTCTCTCAAGGAACGAACTTCATCCCCGCTGGTTGTTGCGCTGGACAAGTATCTCTCTGAAACCGTACTGTCATCTGCGTACCCAACAAGACCAAGCTGAAGTAGGTCATTGATGTGCAGCAGGAAAAGAGTTGCAGAGAGAACGGACCCCTGAGGAACTCCGGCATCAATAGCCATGAGGTCAGAGGAGCAGCCGTCAACGACTACTCGGATCGACCGTTCACTCAGGAAGTCTGATATCCAGCTACAAAAACCAACTGGGATGCCATAAGCAGGAAGCTTGCTGAGCAGACCTGCGTGCCAAACCCTGTCAAAGGCCTTCGAGATATCAAGCGACACCGCAAGTGCTTCGCCGTGACTCTCGATGGCCTCGCCCCAGCAATGCGTGACATACACAAGAAGATCGCCAGTTGACCGTCCCCGGCGAAAGCCATATTGACGGTCACTGAGGAGATCATTGTCTTCAAGGTAGGTCAGCAGCTTACTGTTAAGAACCCTTTCCATAACCTTGCATAGGATGGAGGTAATGGCGATCGGACGGTAATGTGCAGGGTCAGCACGGTCTCCCTTTTTGGGCACCGGTTGCACATTCGCAAGCTTCCATGATTTCGGCACCGTTCTTTTCTCAAGAGAGAGGCGGTACAGGCGTGCTAACACAGGAGACAGTTCAGGTGCACATTGCCTCAAGACTTTCGCTGGAATGCCGTCAGGCCCGCTGGCCTTATTCACGTCTAGACTGCACAATACTCTTCGGACCTCTTTAATGTGAACTGTGATCTTCGGCATCGAAGAGTCACAACGAGGTAAAGTTGGTGGTTGCTTGGAGCCAGCGTCCAGACGCGAATTGCTTGCAAAGAGAGTTGCAAATAAATTTGCTTTCTCACTTGCAGAGTGAGCCAGCGAGCCATCAGGTTTCAACATTGAAGGCAAAGTGGGTCGACAGAAATTCGTTTGAACCGCTTTCGACAGGGACCAAAACTGCTTACTACCTGGAGGGTGCAATGCTAGTTTGGCCCCGATACGTCCGACATGGTCAAAACGTGCCCTACGTAAAACCCGCTTGCAGAACTTAGTGGCAGAATTAAAGGCTCTTTTCCTCGCGCGAACCCTACGTGCTTTAACCTTTCGTAAATATGGCAATATTACATTGTTTATAGTATAGATATTACATGTCAATTTTTGACGACAGTTTCGAGTGTTACATTTGTTCGAGACTGTGCATCTTGGGTTTTTTATATATCAATGGTGGTGGTGTATACAGTCGCGTCTTGTCAATGTCGAGCAGCTTGTCTATTCTGTAAACAACTATTTAAATATCGAGCTTCACCTGAGTGACAAAACTCACAAAATGAGCTGTATTGCACACAACATAAAGGTCTTAATTTGAAACTCACCTCGGATTTCACTGTCGAGATACGAAAATGTTGTTACAGAATAGCTCGACAGTTATGCGATTGTCATCCGTTTTATGTTGACACTCTGTTGTCTAAGGTCAGCAGGCCGGCCGTGCCAGAAATAATCAGTTCATAACGATTAAAATAATGATAATACATTGCGCGCAATGAGGGCTATCGCGTTTGAATTCGCCGCTAGAGGAGCTAGTGTAGCGTGAGGTTTTCGAAATGTCAAATTTCACTGTTGGTTGGCTATTGCCGCGAGTTTCATTTACTTATTTGTTTTGATTTTTGTGAATATTTTTCTAAAACAGCGTGACTATGGCAGATAAAGTTACGGTTCTCCCAAACACTGCATTGAGTAGACGTCGTCCTTCTATTATTTCCATAATGATGAATCCACGACACACTGCGACACTATCTTTGTTGTATTAAATCCCACGGTAACGGAATTATACATTATTTTCCTTCTAACTTTGTTCACATGCGCGTAATAACATCTTTAATGCTATGATTAAGAACCTTACTCGACAGTGGCGCCGACTGGTGAGTACAAAAACGGTAGCCCTCATTCTTCTTGCGGCATTATATTAAAACAGTTAGTACTTAGTAATTCATAAGACTGCATGAAAAATAATATGTTTAATTTTACAGCCATTGTCGAATGCCGCGATATTTACGTATACCAGAGACCTTTGCTAAGTCATTTTGAAACGTTCGAGGCAACCGAGTTCTCGGACGCAAAGGCCTTGATCAGGCCGATGCTGCATTGTATCGGGATGTTGTGGGGGAACTCGAGATACTTCTGTTGCGTTGCGAAGCTCATACGTACGTATTATGAATGTATACTGCAATTCACTAAACTGTAGTGAACGAGCGAGAATAAGTTGTTTTCATACACGTGTTGTGTGTTCCATTGACAGCTTTGCTTCGTGAAGTGTGCAATCTAGTAATACAACAGAGCTCAAACTGTATCGATCCTCCATCAATATTCCAAGGAGAACCCGATGAACAACTTATAAAAATAAGGAAGTCTATGACGATTTTGAATCATTTTCTGTAAGTACCAGCGGCTGTCATTCACCATAGTTTATTTAGATAGGTACTTGAAAACATTGCTACGCTAAGACGCTGTCGTAGCTTGCTACGATAGGACCGATGCGTAGCCTGATACGCTAGAATGGTCTGTCGTAGCTTGCTACGCCAGGGCCGATGCGAAGACTGCTACGCCGTGCCAGAGCAGAAGCGTAGACTGCTACGCCAAGACATTGTCGTAGCTTGCTTTGCTTCTAGTCCGGTCAAATTAGCCCGAAAAATAGGGGTAATAATAAATTCCCAAGGCTGTAAATTTACATGAACGTTAGTGATACCGTTGCAAGAAATTGTGAAAAATCCAATCGATCCCAAGTGTGCAAAAATAGCTCAGACAAAAATTGTAGATCAGGAAGACTTACTTTAGATGTACTTACTGGCTTCTCCCTCTTCGTGAAGTCTTTTAACTGCAGCAATAGTACTCTTCCGGGTGTAGTTTTTACGACACTGCACATGAATTTGCAGATTTTATGTCTTTTAAATAGTAAATTCATCGCCTCTTTCAATACTTGCATCAATCAACGTCTTCATGCCACGATCAACAGTAACAGTTTCACGTGTAGGCAAAAGTTTATTACAAATGAAGCCAGATTGCGACATTTTAAAAATTGAACACAGCACAAACGTTAGTATTAGATTTAGCAATTACCACGCAAGGTTAAAGACTAACGCTACTTACTTGGAACTTTAGGAAAAGAGCAGGTAGACGGGCACTGCCACGTAGACTAATGAGCAGCAGACAGATGTTGCTCAAGGCCACATGGTCACATTAAATGAGGGACTGAGTTTCTTTTCAGGTCGTATTCTTAAAATTATCATTCAATGTTCATGTATTAGTCACGTAGTTTTACTTATAATATTATTTTCTGTGTAAGTGTTAGGACATTTTTAAGGGTTCCGAACATCCTTAAAAATAAGACCAAAAATGACCATTCCCCCCTTGTCTCCGAAACTACTGAGCCAAACATTTTGAAAAAAAATGCAGGTAATAGTTCTCTACCTAAAGATTACAGGAAAACCTATAAGAAGTTTGTAATGTTAAAATAATGTTAAAAAAAAGAAATTGGTACACGCGAGTTTGACTCGCACTTGGCCAGTTTTTTGTAGATAATTGCATGATCTACAATTTTTGTCTTAGCTGTACCGTTTTTTATCATAAAATTACCGTTTCGCTAAAAAATCCAAAAAGCCCATTTTCGCGAACTTTGACCTTCAATAAATAAATTTGTTGCACACATGGGATCGATGGGGACTTTTCACGATTTCATTATAAGGGTATCCCTAGCGTTCATGTAAATTTTCAGCTTCTTGGGAATTTATGCAAGTGTGAATGTCTATTTTGTTTGATCGGATGATTGGCCTATGGCTGGCGAATGCGAACAAACCGTCCGTGACGCGTGTTTCGCTTTAATTAAGTTGGCACTTTTAAAAATACGTTAATAACTTTGCCTACTAATCTATAGTGAAACATACGAGATGAACCGAGATAAGGTGCAAACGTTTTTCCCTTCTGGGGTGATGCCCGTGCGCTGGTCCTTCGACTTCGACCGCGTCTTCCAACGTTTCAACGTTTACATGAAACGGCTCAAGATGATCGAGAACATTCTGGAGGCTACCTGCGAAATAATGAAGTTAGAGAAAGTGGAGTTTTCTGGGTTAAGAGGCAAGACATTAAGCACTGATTGTATGAAGGTGAGACCAATATTGGTAGAAGGTTTTATGAAATGTTTGATTCGCTCGCTAGTCTTAATCAACTTTACTTGACTGCACATACACGGTATCAATCCGCATTTTTCGTCTCTGCATATCGCACATGTAATCATTTCTTCTAGACATAACAAAAAAAAAACTAATATTCCACCACGCTGAGAGTAATGAGAACCAAGCAACCAAAAACAATGATTACGGTACCTCGACACAATGCTAGTCCATCTTTACTTACATAAATTTAAGAGCTATAAACTTCTTGCCAGGTCCTTGAAGACTACACACACACGTACATGAACCTCGGCAACATCACGTACGACCCGGCCGACCCCGAGGACGACGCCTTCCTCGAGGACTACGCAGCTCATATGAAGGAGCTCGAGGACGTAGACCGACGACTTTCGTCTCTTTTCTCTCAAGGACTCGACGAGTGCCAGAACTTGGAACACTTCTTCAAGGTATGAGGGCTCTATTCTTCGTCTTCGTGTTGATAAAAATAATTCATCAGTATCACCTGAGCTGGACAATTAATGTTCTCTACCAGCTTTTGATTTTTACTTGGGGCCTATTTGACCACACAGACCTTTACAACCCTGTGACTGGGTAGCATGTAGTTCTTGAGTAACGTGTCATTCTCGGCAACATCACGTACGACCCGGCCGACCCCGAGGACGACTCCTTCCTCAAGGACTACGCAGCTTATATGAAGGAGCTCGAGGACGTGGTCTACGACTTTCGTCTCTCTTCTTACAAGGACTCGACGAGTGCCAGAACATGGAATACTTCTGCAAAGTATGTAAGACATATTTTTCGTCGAAAAAAAAACATTAAAATAACCGAAAAATTAATTTAATCAACACCAGGATTTTACGTCAGTTTTTTTCACAGGGTTATTCCAGCTTTACCAGGTTTAACTTAATACTAAAACTTTACTATTAGAGATGTAGTTATTGTATACCCTACCACCTGAACAAAAGAAGAGGAAAGAGTAGGGCATAGGATGCGCTTGGTTGGGATGGGATGTAAATAAATTTTTCAAAAACAATTTTTGTGTCACACCTCTCCCGTTTACTTATTTAAATAACCTGGTTTTTATCTTTTCAGTTTTTCCAAATCATAGGAGATCTTTTTCACCGGCCAATTATCAGGGAAGATTTAAAACCGAAGCTTCCCAGGTTACTTGACTTTATGCACTCTAATTTGGATGCCGTCAAAGAAATATTCGACGAAGAAATGGCGGTGAGTTTTGACACAAATATTATGTTTTGGGGTTACTGTATTGAAAAAAGTGTTTTTGTAAGTTTATTCGATGATTTTGGTGTACTTATGATAAAATCTTTAATAAATTTTCATTTTTAGAAAATGGGTAAAGGCCCAGAAAGGCCGATGGTAGATCCTTATCTCCCACCAGTTGCCGGCTTACTCTGGTGGATCCACAAACTTCGCAGAAGGATCCAAGCGCCCATGGAAGACTTCATTATGTTTGAAGATCCGTAAGTGTTTTAACTCTTAAGATATTTGAACTTTGATAACGCAGAGTGCGAGCAGGATGGCTTATTGGGGTATTTTTGTTGTATTTTTTGTTTTATGTTTTAAAATTTGAATGTAGGCTCGAACACAGTCATTGGTAAATCCTTTACTCATTTTTATGAGCAACTAGCAATTCCCAAAAAACTATTAGGATAAAATGCTGTTGGATTTCCTCATACTGCGCCGGTAAAAAATCTGCGTGTATTCCGAAGACAGTGATGAACGTTTAAATTTTTTTTTAGCATTATAGAATCAGACTGTGCATTATATGTAAAGCAGAAGACAAACGAAATGCTGGGTTACCTGAACGTGGTGGAGGACAAACAGTTCAAGGCGTGGTGCGCCACCGTGCCGCCGACCTGCAAGCTGCATCTCGCCAAGAACCTCATATACAGGGACCCGCCCTTTGTTCGAAACAACTTTAGTCCAGAGGTCAGTAATATGTGGTCAAATTGACAGTTAACGGGCCGTCGCTCAGTCACGATCAAGGCGCGACTGGTGTATGTGAGGCTTTATGGGAGGATATGCGGTCGTGGGCCTGGCCGCACTAGGTGGCAAGGCAAGGCGTGCCGATATCAGGGGAGGGTGCGCACGAATTAAACAGGGTCCTGGGCTCATGGCATTGAGGAACTCAATTCTCCAAAGGCGAAGGGTACGGGTACCCATGAGGATTTCCTCAAACTACAAAGGCCACAAGTGCCACGGCGTTTAACTGACACGGGAGAGGTGTTCACACCCTACAACATGCGTGCGTCTACTACGTACAGTAGCTTCCAAAAGTGCAGTAGCAATCTCACAAGGCAATAGATTGACACTTCGGTTTAACTTACGACCTTCTTTTAATAAGTACCTTCAATACTACAGATACACACACACACACTTACATTTCTTTGCAAATGATTGTATTTCATAAATTCAACCATTAGGGTTATTGCTATGATAGCCTAGCGCCTAGCGGTTACAGTAGTTGAGTAAGCACGATCATGCGCATTGAGCCGCGGGTTCAAATCTCACGCAAGTGATGGCTTTTTTATGTTTTAAAAATGCTTGAATAATCAAGCTTTTGAATATTTCTTTGTTATGTTCTTCTCGTTCACTAAACTCGTAAAATTTAATGGTAGTACCCACAGAAAACTGAATTGATAAATGATGAACGTAAGTCTTCACGTATGGCAAACCTTTAGGAATCCTCTAGTTTTATTAAAACTGACCATATTTTATCGCTTTTACAGCTCGTAATGTTATTGCGTGAAATACGTTATATGAAATATTTGGACAAGCAAGGCATTCCGCAGGAAGGGCTTGATCTGTACGCAAGAAATGAGAAGTTACAGGTAAGAATATGCACTTGTTATTTATGATTTAACTATTAATTATGATTTAACTAAGCGTGTTATTACACCAGTTGATCTATGGTAGGCGCCAGATAAATGAGCATTGTGCAATAACACAGTCATTGATCCACATGCATTGATTGACTTTCTTAAAATAAAAAATTGGCCAAGTGCGAGTCGGACTCGCGTGCAAAGGATTCCGAACTAATTTCATTTTTGTAACATGTTATTTTAATACTATAGACATCATAAAGGTTTTCCTGTAATCTGTAAGTAAAGAACTATTATCTGCATTTATTTAATCATTTTGGGCTCATTACCTAGTTTCGGAAATAAGGGGTATGGTCATTTTTGGTCTAATTTCTTGAATAACTTCAAAATTGTTTATTATAAAATTTAAAAAATTTATTAAATCTCTCACAGTAAGCCCTTTCATTTGATATGTCGCACGATAAAGTTTGACAAACTTTTTTTGAAATTTTCTGCTTTGACCCCCAAAAGTGACCCCCATACTGAAATTTTATTTATTTACGTAACGCGGCCGTTTTTGGGTCACAGACGGACAGACAGACACTTGAGTGATCCTATACGCCTATCGTATCGGCGATATATTATTATGGTAGAATCGATCAGTCATCGTTCATCGATTCAGCATCGTTGATTGATAGTTCCTACTACTTGTATCTAAAGCAATCGCACTAATTGGCCGACGACATCGTGTCGTCGATTGAAGAGCAAACGATTGGTGTGTTGCACCAATTTACCGTCCAGACGATACAAACTTTCTTAAACTTCTATAGAACTTGTCTATATGTTACCGGCAATCGTCTAGGCAATGTATTAAATATAATGAATTTTATGGTCGATTTTATACTTTACTTAGGTAATGTATACAATTCCTAGGGATTGTATAGATTACCTGCTGGTCCACCGTCAATGTGTAAAATAAATAGATTTTGGTAGACTAGTGCAGGTGTCGTTCACTACAGCTTTCTTAAATCTGGCCAGACGATTACGGCGGATGTCTATTGTGAGCAACTGCAAACCATGATGGAAAAGCTAGCTGCTAAACAGCCGAGGCTGGTCAATCGCTCTAGGCCACTGCTGCTTCAGGACAACGCTAAACCACACACTGCACAACAGACGGCTCCCAAATTAGAGGAGCTTCAATTGGAATGTATAAGACCCCCGGAGCTTGTTCCAACAGATTACCATTTTTTTCGAATTTGGATAACTTCTTGCAAGGGAAAAAATTCAACTTCGATGGGGCAGTCCAAAGTGCCTTCAAAGATTTTATTGTCCGAATGGTTTTTTTAGTAAAGGGATCAATGAACTACCTATGAGATGGCAAAAGTGCATAGATAGCAAAGGTACACACTTTGATTAAATAAATATATTATATTAAAAAAAATCGACTTTGTGTTCCTCCCTTACAAAACGCCAATTTCATATGTAATGACCTAATATTTTTTTCATAATTTTAAAATAAACAGTTTTGAAGTTATTCAAGAAATTAGACCAAAAATGACCATACCCTCATATCTCTGAAACAACTGAGCTTAAAAAATTGAAAAAAAATGCAGATAATATATACCTAAAGTTTGCAGGAAAACCTATAAGTAGTCTCTAGTGTTAAAATAACATGTTAAAAAAATGAAATTAGTTCGGAACCTTCTGAAGCGAACGCGAGCCCGACTCTCACTTGGCCAGTTTTTTACCTAATATACCTAATATAGTACGACATGACCCGCTTGAACCGCGCCATCGCGTGGTACAACGCGATCCGCGAGGGCAGCCACGCGACAGAGGTGGCCCTCATCGAGAAGGAGATCTCCGCTATAGACACACTATTGGGCCGCGGTGTCGAGGAGCTCACCTGGAACGACGACTGTAAGGCCGACAATAGGGAATATGCACAAAAAAATATATATTATCTATACAGTTTATCTAAAAATATACACAAATATGATACTAACAGTGAAAATAGAATCTAAATTGCTCGAAAAACAAACGAGATATAATTATTTTAAACAAATGTATCTGTCCCTCTCGCGAAAACGCTGTTTTATATGGCAGCTGTATAGGCGTCAAGAACTTTGACGTCACAATTCATATCGGACTTCTCTTTCTAATTGTAAACTTTGAAGCTTTATAACTTCATCGCTGATGAAGGTATTTAAAAAATAATTTAATTATTGTTTATTAGAGTTAATAAGTATTTTATTTCGCAAAAAAAAAAAAAAATTCATGCATATTCCCTATTACACTAGACTACGTAGACTATCACCATAGACGTAGAGAGATTGAGTTTTCCCTATAAAGCGGGTCTAAAAACGCCACTTAATATTATTAGGATCATGGGCGCCGGCAGAATGCATTTTCCAAACCCCCTCCTCGAAAAGGATATATTTTAAAGTACCTCGCCTCTGATTTGCTAGGTTTCTTACTACATTCCGAATGTTCAGGTTTTCGTAAGTTTTATTGAAAGCTAGGGGGTGCAAGTGCACCCCCTTGCACCTCCCTCACGGCGCCCATGATTAGGATCATAATAATTATCTGCGTACAATTTATATCACGCAATTAATTTGTTCGACAGTTTTGTATAGAGATTCGTGGTATTATGATCTTAATAATGATTCTACTAAAGTGGGCTTTTTAGACCCGCGGGCATGAAGTCAATACGGTCAAAATAATGTAAGGGAAAAATCGAATGTGCGGGCCAGTCGTCGTCATTTATGGAATTTTGACTCTGGCCACGTCTCATGCTGTCTCTTTTACAAAGTACAGTTATTTTACCTCTGATTTGAAATCATAAAGGTTGCTGTCAGAGGCACGCAGTCAGTTTTGCGAAGCTGTTGCTCAGTCCCTCTATGTGTTTGATTAACACCACCTCATCGTTGCGTCCATATATTAAAATGTATTTAACTCTGCATCAGCTGTGCTATCCTCTTGCCTGGATAGACTGTGATCTCATATAAAATCATACATCACCCATGTTGCAATTGTTAAAAATTTGTTAATTGTTTAATGCATGTATTTGAAATCAGTTTCGTTTTTTTTTGTCTTGGAAAGCTTGAGATAAGTTAGTTTCTGGTTTCGTAAAGATTTGTCAGAGGATAGCGAATTATTTATAAAAATGACTGGCGATGAGCTTTTTATTGTACGCCGTTTAATCAGCGACCTAAATGACATCCCGGCATTTAGTTTAACAGCTAGGCAAATGACTTTTTTCGGTTTCGTTTAATGACTTGCCTAGCCAAATAGCGAAACATAGGGCATAGAGAGCTTATTAGAGCACCCCGGCAAAGATAGGTTAGGTTCGAATGCTATGATGGGAGCTAGAGTGAGAGCGAATTTAGCTCCCTTCATGCTATTCATGTTAGGTTTCTATAAACCCTGCAGACAGAAATAGAGAAAGGGGGCGCAGGGGGGCTCCGTCGTCTAGGTTAGAATGTTGAAAATTATTATTGTTTGAATTTAGAATTCCCAAAACTTTATATTGCGATAAAACGTGTAAGTAGTAACTAAAATATTGTGTACCTAGTTTTTATCGCATTTTAGTATGCAGCTTGGGAACGAAATTGTCGTATCGTCGCTTTATACATCCTTCAAGTAACGAAATTATGTCGAAATCATGTCGAAATCATTCTGAAAAGTTAAGGATTAAATTGAAAAGTGATTTATTTTTGACAAAAATAAATGATGAGGCTATCATAACCACCATGATCCTTAACTCTTATTTATAAACATTCTGATGGCTTTACGTACTATGTAGTTACGGATTGGATGGCGGAAGTATACGCAGCGATAAACACTTTGCAAGAGCGAGTGCTCACGGCGCAGAACAACGTGAAGCGCGGCCTGGACAACATCGCGGTGTGGGGCGAAGTGCCGCTGCACAACCGCAAGGAGAACCCCGACAAACTTGAGATGTTGGCCATCCACGAACGGAACCGCAGATTCGCAAAAAGGTGCTGGCACAAAGAGTGATAAGTTAAAAAGTAGAGAGAATTTGAAAATTTTCTGATTCATCAGGGGTCATTGAACTCATCATAATCTGATTTATTCGCTATTCCGGGTTTGGTCCCATTGTAAAAGTTGTTCATAATGATGAGTACAATAACTCCTTAAGAGGTATTGCGTTTATTCTCTTAAACGTTGTATAAATGGAAAATTGCATACTATTCTAAAAAAAAAATGGTTTTTAAATAAAAGCGGAGAGCCCTAAGACTTGCCTCGGAACCAGAGTCCACAGAACGGATTTTTATAAAACCTTTTTGAATGAGTTTTTAACATTAATTTTTGCCATTTCTTTTGGATATATTTTATTTTTCTTTTTTGGAGTTTTTGGTCGGCTAAACAGTAAATACGTAGTGTTATTGTGCGTTTAAAAAAAAAAACAGATTTTGACTGACTGATTGATGACTGTGAATGCATGTATATTTTATTATTGTGCAGTTAGTGCGATAAAAGTTCGTTACCAAACCTCATTATGTTGGAAAAACTTTGAAAACGTGGAATACCATACATAGTAAGTGTTTGTTTTCATTTATCCCTTCTCTATACCATCCTGCACAATCATAATTTTCCTCAGTACCTTCGTGAGCGCTTCGCCTCGAGGGGTAAACCATGTCATAGTGCCACTTCTCTTCTCCTTTGTACTTCACGTCACACTTTCAGCCGCTATGATTCAAGCATTTATTTCAAATTAGCTTTTGCCCGCGACTTCGTACGCACATAATTATCTCGTTTTTTCCTGTCCTCGTAGGAATTCTCTCTCCCACGGAGTGTAGGGAAGCTACATGCCAAACTGCAGCCTTGTAATATCAGTAGTTTTGGCTGTGCGTTGTCTGTCAGTCACTCATCAGTAACAGAAGTATTTTATACAACGTGTTACAGAATAAACGCAATACCTCGTTAAGGGGTCATTGTACTCATCATTATGAACAACTTTTACTATGGGACCAATTACGAAATCGCGAAAAAAAATCAGCTGTTCAGTACATTTTGTCGAGATCTGCGCAGATAAATGTATGGGGGAGTCGATTTTTCCCATAGTGAAAGTTGTTCATAATGATGAGTTCAATGACCTCTTAAGAGAAATTGCGTTTATTCTGTTACAGGTTGTATAAGGATTGATAAACTATATAACTACTCACTTACTTTTGAATAGTCAAGGTCAGTCAGTCAAAACACACGCCGTCTGATTAGAACCCAGGCCCGGGTCGACGGCGCGCTGTGTTCCACGCGCGCCTCAAAGAGCTGTCAGCATAAAAGACGGGGCCCGCTAGGGCCAATGCCTGCCGGGGTTGCGGGATTTATTCGAAAGAGTCACCGCAGCCCTGGAACGCAAAGGACATTAGGAGGAACACGGATGGGTCTTAGTCCGAAAGAGTCCGACACTCTCATCTGCTCCGCGCTTAGCGGGAGGAGTCATTTGATGACGATGGCTCAATGGCTCAGGAAGCTAAATATCACATTTATTGTTATATATCATTAAGAGATACCATAAAATTGAACCAGAAAGACAAATGAAATCTTCATCAAACTTTGTTATAGGTATTTTTGTAATTGCAAACTTTTAACTAAAAAATAATAATAAATTAATATAGTAACTCAATTATTTATATTTAAAATTGACATCTTTACCACAAAATCACTTTTCATCAGATTTGTATTGTGGTGATCGAGATCTTCGAATTTCGATGGGTAAGCTTTTTTATTTATGCTTTTGCAATAGACAATGCAAAAAAACAAAGTTTCACGAAAATCCATTCAGTGGAACCGGGTTCCGAGGTTTTAAAATTTTTAAGTCTTACGGCTCTACACTAAATTGTATATAGCAATAGCTTTTTTGTTATTATTTCGCGTCGCTGGCGCTATAGTTACCATACTAATGTTAAAAGCAATACAAACGTTATTTATTGATAACTTACTCTTATAAAGTCAACCACCAAAAAAACTTTTAAGCAGTATTGGTTTTCTAATCCCTATTATTTCTGCAGGCGAGACAAAATCCTTGCTAGTCACGAGGAGTTTCAAAACATATTGGCCGACAATTATAAACTATTTTTCAACATAAAGGATGAGGAGGAGGTAATCCATAGACTGCTTTATTAAGAAAAAATTAAGTGCGTTTATTCCTAATGATATTTCATAAAAATCGCAAGTCCCTCATCTCATCTTGGAAATTAATGAACGGCTTTTAATTCATCTTAATACGCATACGCAAGATCTAAACGATTCTCAACTAACATTTGAGGTCCCGGTATCCTTGTCTTGTCTTCATCAAAATCGGTTTATTCATTTCCAATTCGATTATGAAATACCGTGAGGAGTAAATGATCTTAAAGAAATTAGATATATGTATTTCTAGCGCTAAAGATAGATACAATATACTTAATACGAGTGAGAATGCCATTCCATGACTCGTGTGCTCTTAGGACACGTTTGAAGAAGAGGTTTTAGAAGAAGTAGACGAGGCAACATTAGACGATGAAGAAAAAGCGGCAAGGGCGAGAAAGCAAGCTGAGATTGAGGAACGACGGGAAGAGTTTCGACTGGCTAAAGAAGTGAAAGATCAAGAGAAGGCGGAGAGAGAGCAGATTAAGTTTGAAAGACGAGAGGCTCGTCGGCTGAAAAGAGAAGCCAAGGCAGCTGAAAAAGCTGAGCGACAAGCACGAAGAGATGAGGGTATTCGACCTATACTTGAAATCATCGTTTGAAATATTGCACATGCAAATTACTTCTTAATTTTTTGACTAAACCTACCCCTAAACCGTAACTGATATTATTTCAAAAATCAAACGATGTACTTTTAGTTTATGTTGATGAAAATTAAAACTGCATGACAGATTTTTGAAAAATATATCAAAAGATTTTTTTTAGAAATTGGCACTTTCCTTCAGTTTGCTGTATGTTATTACTTACTTGTCAGAATGTTATCCTCATGAGCGACATTTTCAGGTGTTGTAAATAATACAGTTAGTTGTTTTTTTTTTCAAAATCAACCGGTTCGATTCCTGACTACCGACAGGAATATCGATTTTTCAAAAATACAATAATGTAGAGTTTTAGTTTTTATCCAAATCGGGCTCGAGATTTCAGTACTTTTCGATATTCCTCATAGTTTCGAATTTGCCCACACAGGCACTCTTTAAAATTTCACCAGTACGGCTACCATGAGTTTTATCAATCTATACTCGCTAGCGACTATAGTTAAAAAAATGTATGAAAATTAAAAAAAAAAACAAATTTAAATTTATTTAAATTTTACTAAAGTTTTACTTGCAACTTCCTTGCTTGTTAGTTAACAAGTGAACAAATAAATTAGAAATTTGGTTTTAGGGTTCCGAACAAAAAACGACACCCATATAGGATCACTCGGGTGTCTGTCTGTCTGTCCGTCTGTCACAGCCAGTTTTCTCCGGATCCACTGGACCGATTCTGTTGAAATTTGGTAGGTACACATATGGACTTCTGTGACCCAAACACGGACACGTTACGTAAATCATTAAATTTCGAGTATGGGAGTCACTTTTGGGGGTCAAACTAGTGAATTCCAAAAAAAGGTTTTTGAACAATATCGTGTGACATATCAAATAAAAGGGCTTACTGAGAGTGAGAGTTTTACTTATAATTTAAAAATAAATGGTTTTGAAGTTATACAAGAAATTAGACAAAAAATGACCATTCCCCCCCTCTTATTTCCGAAAGTACTACTAAGCCTAGAATTTTGAAAAAAATGGAGATAGATCTTTACCTAAAGATTACAGGAAAACCTATAAGAAGTATGTAGTGTTAAAATAACATGTTAAAAATAATGAAATTCGTTCGGAACCCTTTGCATACGAGTCCGACTCGCACCTGGCCAGTGTTTTTTTAAGTTTTCATGTATTTTTAACTACAGTCGCTAGCGAGTATAGATTGATATAAAACTCATGGTAGACGTACTGTATAGCATTCACAAGAACTGGCTAAATATACTTAGGTATTGTTGTGTGACCTCATTCCATTATTTTATATTATATTTTATAGGAGAGGAGGTAGAGTCTCCAGCAGAGGATGAAGAGGAAATAACAGATCCAGAAGAACTAGCTGATATTGAGGCAGAAAGAATTGAACTGGAAGTGGCAGCTTTTAGGGCGGAGCGATGGCCCGCTTATGTGAAATACGTCGACTCGCTTGTAATTAGTGACTTTTGTAGATGTATATTCTTAGAGATCCGTAGCTTTAAAGGTTAACGGGATCGAGAACCCTTTATAGATCATTATTATTCTCTTTATTTTTTATCCTTATATACTAATTTACATTTTTAAATATTTCTTAAAAACAACACATTATAAAAAAACATTTAAAAATATAAAAAAATAGTAGTCCGCCGGTGTCGGGAGCAGGGTCCAAGCCACCGGTGGTTAGGGCTCCAGAGAAAGGAACCTCCTCACAATACGAGCCGTATCGAGGAGCACTGCCTTCTGTATCAGGCCCTTTATCCAACCGCGTAACGCCAGATTCGACAGATGGTCGTCATTATTATTATTATATACTTTATTGTACACCTCATAACAAGCACAGGAAAATCGCTTATAAAAACTAGTGTACAATGGGCGGTCTTATCACACAGGGCAATCTCTTACAGACAACCTTCGGATGGACATTTGATTTGATTTGGACATTTTATATATGTAGGTATTCCGGTTTCGTTACGAAGGCTGTGCATACGTAGTCGTTTCAATTCAATAACCTAGCTTTTAATGAAGTTTGTGAGATTATTTTTTATAAAATTCCCTCATTTGCAGGTTTCTCACCAAGTAATGAAAGCCGTGCAGTCTAGTTTAGATTTGTTCGATATAAATACTAACCTTGAAAGAGGACCGAGAGTGGCTTTTAATGAAGTAATTGCTGAGCTTCGGGACCCAGGTAACCAACACCGTCGACTTATTTGTCATGTTATTATGCCTGTTAGTACTTTTTTCATGTTATTTTATTAGGGTCTTATCACACGTTATAATGTTACAATGAATTCAATGATTTTCTGTCTCATAAAGCAAGTGTTCGACCTGTCGCTCTTACTTTAGTTTCCACCCAACCATTATCATCAGCTGATTTCAGTGAAAACTAATCCACATAAGGCACAGTGATGTTTGCTTAGTTAGTAAAAACTAAATGCTGCTATATGAATTAAGAATTTAAAGTGGAGTATTTATCGACGTTCAGTTTAGCAGAAAAATCTGTCAAATTTTAGCATTTCGGCAGGGTTTGATACGTTGTTATCAGAAACCAGCATTAAATAAATAATATTTAATAGTTTCACAAGTGATTTTCGCGACACACTGGTACACGCTTAGGTTTGAACAGTAGGATGGCCGCTATCTCATTAAACGAAAACCAAAAACTGCCAAATAGGGGAAATAATTCGAGTACAAGCGATTTTTGCCATAGTTGTAGGGAATTAAATTAAAAAGTTGATCCTGTTGCGTATAATTCTGTAAAAGAATTCCTCGAAGAAAAATAAATATCATAAGATATATGTAGATTATAAAAAATAGAATGATATAATGTAAAATATATGAAAAATGTACTAATATGTAAGTTGTCTATAGTATGCAATGTGAAAATATGTATTTCCATTTCAATTGCAATCCCTAAACAGGCAACTTAGTTCTAAGAACCTACCTATTTTTGTTACCTACACTTAGTTCGCAATAAAGAAGTTTGAGTTTGAAAGTTATTAAAGGGGAAAGTTAATTATAATCAATTCTAAACATAATAATGTTATATAGTCTATTTTTCCATCTTGTCTCTCATAATGTATGTATTTATCACCTACGTAAGTTACAATTTTCTTCATTAGTATTTTTTATTGTCCAGCTTCTTCCCTCCACACCTCATTTTGTGTAGAAAATTTTATGTACCTATATAACTTCATGTGTAAAAACGTTTTTAGCTATGGGCTACCATTTAAGAGTTATTTACGAAACACTAAAAAAAGGGTCCTTTACACCCCCCAGCCATCAGTAAAAAGGCACCGTTACCTGCAGCTATACCAAAGATCACTTATTCACGGATTATTTCCCCTGTTTTTCCTTTCGTGGGTGAGCTACAGGTTAAAATAACCCTTTTTAAAGCCTATTGTATTACGGGAAGTATGTGGGTTGATTTTACCAAAAGATCGCTGGAAGTCCTGCGCATCCAGTATAATAATGTGTTCAGAATGCTGTTGGGACTGCCCCGTTTTCGTAGCGCATCGGAGATGTTCGCGCAGCATTGAACGGATGACTTATATGCTGTCATGCGAAAAAAAATCTCGTCTTTAGTAACGCGGTTGCGGGACAGTGACAACAGTATTCTGAGAACAGTGGCGGAGAACATCTACTCTCCCATTCTGAGACGTTTTGTGGAGGTGATGAACGATAATAGTCACTAAGTTGCTTTTATTTGATTTACTAACATTAGTTATAAGAGGTTTTACTAACACAGCGGATCTTATGTTGTCCAAAATAAAGAATTTATTATTATTATTATTATACCACTCTGCTTTTGCCGCCGCCACCCGGCTATGTGCAGCAGACACCGCGTCGAACTGAACAAGCCTTTAATCAGTCATCCGCGTCATTCCAGACTTACATTTCACACCGTCACTGGATGTAATGGAGGGAAAAGGTCTCTTCGTCACCATGATGGAGATGATGAAGGACATGTTCCTTCAGACCACTATGTTCCCCAGGATTGATCCAGAAATTGTTCCTATAGCTTCGTATGAAGGTACACATTTATTAATATAACTAATATGCGAAAGCAACTGTCCGTTTGTTTGTTACGCCTTAACCGATTAAACTATTTTGTTATCGAGTTAGATTGGATCTTGGAGAAGAACATACAATGCTGTTTACATTAGTCTTGCATTTTTTTTACAATGTATGTTCCGGGGTAGTGACGCAATCATTTATATACGTTTTCTTGGATTTTATGTACGTTTTCTTGGGATATTTTTTAGGGTTCCGAACATCTGTAAGAAACGGAACCCTTATAGGATCACTTGTGTGTCTGTCTGTCTGTCCGTCTGCCAGCCACTCACACAGTCACGTCACAGCCAGTTTTCTCCGGATCTACTGCACCGATTCTACTGAAAGGGGTTGCGTTGAAAGTTGAGCTGTACGATTTTTGTAACGCGTGCGGTCGCCCACATGAATGTGTGCTATAATATGATCAAAATGTTATTGTTATTTAAGCGTTAATATTAATATCTATTTTTCATAATTAAAACTCTTTTGTTGACAACTCTTCTATTTTAGACGATTTAATTGAGGAGAACGGAATGATCGATCTGTACCATGAAATTTTAAAAAGATTTGAAAATAGTATCAACGATGTAATCTCGTATGTGTCGGTAAGTACCTACTTATTTCCCGGTTTTTTTCTGATGCTGTTTGTTATGTAGTTGGTCGTTGGTCGTATCAAAAAATTGTAATTGATTATATTATCTCCTCTGATCATACTTGTTTATTCTTAAGAAATATGACAAATACCGTCCTTTATGGGAGGAAGACAGACAGGAAGTTCTAGCAGCATTTTTGCTGTATGGCCGCTTCATACCGCCAGAGGAGTTTGATAAATACCGATTTGAGAACGGCTGTGATCCTCCGGAGCAAAAACCGACACTCGAACAATATCAGGCAGAGGTAACTTCTACATATTTGGAATTTATTTACTTAGTAAAAAAGCATCAGTGTGAAGAAAAACTGGAAGGAAGTATACAAAGTACGGGTGGTACTATCACTTATGCCCGGTTTATGAGGTAGTTTATCGGTCGTTTGTCTGTCCGTTAACTGTATTTTTGCTTGACTTTATAGCGTTAAAGGACGACCGATCAATTACCTCAGAAACCGTGCATTACTCAGTATACTTACAACGTGAGACAGAATAACCGTTCTATTAAGGACCAACTCCGAAAGCGTCGTATTTAAAAAAAAACTCACAAAAAAAATACAAAAATCTCAATCTCTCTTATAAAGAGTATTCTATTCTCTTTGTAGATGCCTGCAACGGGGACGATTTCGGAGGTGGTCCCATAGTAAAAGTTGTTGTTGTGAGTCCAATAACTCTTTTTCAGGTATTGCGTATAAACTGTTACACGTTGTATATATATAGGTGTAACAGAAAGTTATACCTACATAGTCATTTTTAAAAACTGCTTCTGTCCATGTAAATGAACCATTTTTTTTGGGAGTTGATTGACTTTCATGAAGGTTTTTTTTTTTAAATAGGACAACTTTCCATTACACCCTGCATGTATAAATAAATAATATGATACATTTATGGGACTGTACGTGTACAACGGGTTAATTTTGTTATTCACGTTTCCCGATTCCAAGCCTGATAAAAAATGTATGTACTTTTTTTAGATAGACAAATACAACGCCATGTACAATGAAGTAGCGGCGTTGCCAACCGAACATCTAGTCAACGGTTGGTTAAGGCTAGATGTAAAGCGGCTCAACCAAGCCATCATGAACATTATATGTAAATGGAGTAACCTCTATAAGGAGGATTTGAAACAGCATGTGCATAAAAGGTGAGATTTTTTTTGACAAAACTTAAAACCAAATGTATCCAGACTCTGTATATAAGTTGGTGAGATTCTAAACTAAGCATTTAGGTACTAAAAATGTTTGTTATAAATCTTCTTCAAGCACTGCCGTCGGTAATTTCGACACTTACCGAGTTCAGTCTGTGGATGGCGTGACCATCCATTACATTACCATTCCTTCGTGCTACGAAGCACGTTAAGGGCCTTTGCACACGGTGTTTTTGACGCTTCGTAACGCACCGAAAACGTGCAGATGACGCGCGCTAAGGTGCTTTAAACGAAATTCAAACGCAGATAGTATAGGGGGCAGCAGCGTAGCGAGGAGGGGGGGGGGACGCACCGGTTGACACCCGTTTAGGGGTGACACCCGACCGCTCGTCGACTGGTTTTTGTCACTATCGGGTGGCACCCCTCAACGTTTGCGCAATGAAACCTGTCGAAAGTAGGGTGCAAATATGTTTAAGCTCGCTTCGCTCGCTCTTGCATTTGCACTCTCCAACTTCCTGAGCTTTTCTGTATGAGCACGAAAAAACTTTAATTTCAGTATGATTGATCAAAATACAATAAAAACCTTCCGAGATGAGGTGCAAAAATTTCTTTAGTTCTTCACACACTCGTTCGTTGACTTTTAGTAACAGTCGGGTGTCACCCCTTAATGGGCTTTCAAGTAGAATTTAAGGATGCTGTTATACTCCGTTGGCAAACCCGCTTCCTCAAGCTTTCGCCACAGGATGTTATAGGAAACTGTGTCAAAAGCTTTTGACAAATCAAGGAAACAGGCATATATCGGTGTCTTTCTCTGTGTAATACCTGACAGTATGCTTAAGGCATAAAATAGCACTCAGTGGATAGTCCCGCCCTGAAACCGAATTGTGCGTCATGTAAATGTAAGTATCCATTGAGACTCTGATTAAGCAAACTGTCAAGTACCTTAGCTGTTGTTGAAGCAAGTGAGATGGGTCGATAATTGGATACATCCCCTGTCCTGTTGAATGGGAACAACCAAGGTTTTCATCAGCGATTGCGGTAGGTATGAGTGACCGATACACAGCGTAAAAAACATAGCTAGTGCACGCGGCAGATGTACACCTGCATGCCTGAAATGCTCGATGCTGAGACCGTCATACCTTGGAGACTTACCCCTCTTCATCCTTTGAATTGCTGCGGCAACTTCTTTTGCTGGAAAACGAGTTTGTCTCTCGGGCACGCCAGCCCCAGCGCCGGCGCCACCTATATCGGTCATCGCTGGCCCCAGGGGAGATCTTACCATAAACTGATCTCTAAAATTATTTGCAATACTTTTAGGGTCACTGATGCCGCCGACGCTCACAGGAACACTTGGCTTAGGGTTTTTCTTGTTCGTATTCTTCCAGAAGTCTTTGAATTTCCCTGCTGAAAGATTTGAGGCAAGAATATCCATCTTGATTTGTACTTGCCTTCTCTGAAACCATTTCAGCTTGGATTTAAAAACCCTCCGACTATCACACATTTGATCATAAACATATCCTTTGATGGTCTACCAGCTAACACCCAAAGCTGAAACCCGAGCCTAACCTTTTTGTGAGCGTCTGCGATATGCCTGTTCCACCTGGCGATGTACCCACACCTTCTGAAACATTTACGACTGTAGGATCTTACAAACGCCTGCGTTAAAATATTTGTAATTCTAGTGTACATACTATCCAACAAGGCCGTATGAACCGGGTCAGAACAGAATGTATCAGCGCATGCACTGAATTCCATTGGGAAATCCAGCCCTTTGAGCTCCTCATGGCATATGCTATGGTAAAGGTTAATCTGCTCAACCTCTCTTTTGCCCCAGATCACACCGTCACCTATTAGCTTACTCTCAATAGCACACTTAACAGCAACCCTTTTTATATCACATTCCACATAAAGTGGAGAATGGTCAGATCAATATACGTCATGCTACACCCCACACATTATGGACCGTCTCCTGAGCGGCTTTTGTGACAATGCAGTGATCTAACCACCTACATCCATGCGCCTCACTCGTAAAAGTGTATGTATTAGACTGCATACCTAGCTTCTCGATATCAACGCAGATATCAACGCTATCTCGATACTAACTAAGCCGTTGGTCTCGGGTGTAATTTGAAAATCTAAGCGGTATTGTGTAGCCACTATGCTGTAGAGGTCAGATCAGGCTGTGAAAAACTGGTATTCAGCTGCATCCGGTTGGAATGGAAGGTCACCCCAACTTAGTTGGGAAAAGGCTTGGCAGATTGATTGGTTCTATCCATAGATATAAATGTTTCAACGACTAGCTGTCTGGCATTTTGCTGAATTGGACCTGAGGACCCAGTCGCGAGACACAGTGGTATTGTTTTAAAATTAGATCTCTGTATCGGACGGCAGGGACACGTCCAGTGTCCGCACTGTCGGCCTGGGACAATCTCCCACGTAGTTCGACGTACGCTCCTTGTAATTCCTTGCGCTGGTCACGTACGCCGCCACGCACCCCTGAATGCGTACTTTCTTCTTGGGACCTCGGGAGACGGAGACGGATAGCCGGGAGGAGGTGAATAAAACGCTTCTTCCTGGGGTTTCTTGATCCGCAGGTTTCGGCTCTCTTCTTCCGATGTTGCCTCTTCAACGGCTATTCGACGACTGCTGTCGGGCCGAAAATCGGCTCCGCTTTTATACTGCCCGCCGTTACCTTGACGGGGACCGTGATTTTTGGACTCATTTCGCTTGCAATTTTCACTTTGAGCCGAAACCTTTGGAGCCTTTATTTATTGTTTTTATGTAAAAAACCCTTACAATATATATATTTTCGGATTCCTCAGACCTTACTCTACAATATGGAATACAAATTTTATCAATTACCTTACATAGTAAAAAGTTTCTAGAACAAAAACTTCTAAATTTACACCATAACAAACTTTCACTATACATTTTCCTTAATATCTCTAAAACTATAAGTCCTATCGACTTGATTCTTTTTGTAAAATAGGTTTTGGGTCGAGACCTTTATTTTGACACCAATTTCAAAACGATATCTCTACAAACAAAAAACCTCATTTTCAGATTACGTAATTATTTACAATGCAAAAATTCTACTTCAAAATTTCCTTACAAATTATCAAAATTCGTTCGTATTAGAACCTTATTAGATATGGCATACACAAATAAACCTTATAAAACTAATTAGAAAGTGACAAAAACCTAATCTACTTAGTATCCTAATTAGTCCCCTTTCAGCATTAAAATACTAACATATTTGAACCTTATCTAATCTATAATACAAAATAAACCTTATATAGCTAATTAGACATAGATTAAACCTAATTAGACATAAATTAAACCTAAAGTAATTAAAATCTAACAGAGTCTAATTGGTTTCCTTACAAAACATTAAGACAACATTTCTACGTTACATGGTCGCCCCTACCACTACTTGCGCCCTGGGGCGCTGAAGGGGTCTCGTCGCCGACAATCTCCTTATATTTTATTCTTACGTTGTGTGTAGCTGTGTGTCCGAATAAACTTGTTTTCTTTCTTTCTTATTGCAACTAACATCGATCAATCGCTTCACTTTTTCAGTTTGGATGATCTCGAGGCGTTCATTGCGTATGCTTCCAAAGCTTTGGCGGTGGAACTAGGTGAAGACGATTACGACGGTCTGCTGAAGGTGATGGGAGTCCTCAACGAGGTCCGCGCGAAAATGGACGCCGACACCGACCATATGTTCGAGCCGCTCAGAGATATCATCGATGTGCTCAAGGAGTATGGTGTTGATTTCCCCGAAGAAACCTATGAACAGGTATGGTTTGAATATTATACTGCTTTTAGGTTTGGGGTAAAATCGGGCATATAAAGCTAGGTGGAACAGTTTTATCATGTCAAGTGTTTAATCAGTGCTAAATAAAAAAAAAAATATTTGGCATCATATTCACAATGAACAACCACCTACCACTAATTGTCTCTGCATCACCCAAAGGTTGACTTGTTGAAAATGCCTAAGGCATTAAGTCCACCTCTGTACATTTGTGTGCATGAAGTATTAAATAAATAATAAACAAAATATCTTCGGTCAGTACCAGAACTGTGTTGCTGTGTGCCTTATTAGAAATTTGCAATTTATTGGTCAGCTGGTCTAAAAAGGCCACTTTAGCAGAATCAGAGAGCACATCACGCTACCCGTCACTGTCAAATTTTCCCAATCAAACTTGAACCTAATGCGTTAGCGATAAAGATGAAACTTAAATTTGGCAGATTGTTGTGTGATTAATATTATGATCCTCCTAAAGTAGCCTTTTTAGCTCCCTGATGTAATTTGAATAAACCATAACTAGTCAAATTAATGTTTTTGTGACTGAGATATTGCAGCTATTTGAATTTTTCTTAAATATGTTAATGCTTACGGGATATCAGAGCAAGAAGACGCATCAGTATTCTGTACACACATTGGTAAGAAAATAGCAACCATACCATTTACCTAGCTGAGACCGTAGCTCCCGTGATACCTCAGGCTCCGTCTCAGCTAGTTTAAACATACTTATTTGCCACAGGGTGCCTGTCTGTGGTATAACGGGACTTCAGGCAAGTCTCTGTTACCAGTAGTGATCTAAAATGAATTAAACGTTCTGTCTGCGTAAATTATAAATTTCTAAATTATCTTATTATTTAGCACAAATAGTGAAAGCACTTTTGAAAAAAATCCAAAAAACAGCATAAGGCATTGAAAAAATGAGAATTTGAAAAACGTTTCAAACTCTACTGCTAAAGTTTGATCAACTTCAAATTCTTCATTTAGAAACCGATCATGAGTTTTGATTTAAAAAAAAAGTCTTTTTACCCCCAAGATACAGACAAACATCTTGTAGTTAGGGGGTCACCGTCCATCCTCATTTGTAAATGTGCATTTTGATTATTACTCCAATTCATTCTATTATATTTACTGCTCGTTGTCAAAGACCAATGGTTCATTTACAATTCATTTGCATATCTACATCTTCTTCAAACGAATACCACTGATTGTTTAGCTGGACGTGCTACCCGAGAAATGGCGCAACTTGGTGAAACAGGCGACCGTGATGAAGAACACCGTGGCACCGCTACAGGCCGCGCAGGCAGCGCTCATCGCCAAGCGGGTGGCGCTCATCAACCTGAGGCTCAACATGTACCGCGACCAGTTCAAGAGTAAGGAGGTAATGTGCATGATGACAATATCTTTTATTCGGTATTTATTTTACTTTACTTCGGTAAATACATAAATATTTGTAACAGTGGCGAATAACTTTATTTTGGGAAATTTTGCAATTTACAATTTAATTTTATGGGCTAGACTTATAAGATCTCTTAAGATAATTTACATTAGAAAGGTTTGGGTAGTTAAAAAAGGTAAATAATCTTGATACTTATGTCTTTTTAATCTTTTTATTTAAAAACTCAGTTTAATAATAAAATGCCACAAAAACCAATATAAATACAACATTACGATTACGAAATCAATTGAACTATTAGTTTAAGCAGTAGTTTATTTTTTATGTGTTTGTGTTAAAAGTCACATCAAGATTGTTGACCTTTATTTAACTACCTAAACCTTTCTAGTATAGAGTGCGATACGGAGTTTGGAGTTGAAGTAAACGAAAAAATTATGAGTTACGAATTGAAGAGCCAGGCTTCTTCTTTCAGCTTGGCTATTATCAAAGAAAAGAAAACATGTAACCCAACGTAGCACTCGTCGAGCTAGCTTACTTATCTTACCAAAGATGAGAACTAAGTTCGGCAAGAAAAGTTTAACATTTGAAGGAGCACAGTTATATAATAATATACCGTCATGCATAAAAGATTTACACTCATTCTATACATTTAAGAAGCAATTAGCCCATTATTTAATAAATAAATAATAACGAATTGCCTTCAATCAGCAATTCATTACACTTAAGGGATTGCGATGAGTGAAACACTCAACATTTATTTTATTGACGAACTCAATATCTTTAGCATAAACATTGTTCTCATGCAAGTGACTTTGTGTCTTTTTTGAGAATTTAAACCTAAGATCAAAATCTTTAAACCTAAGATAAAAATTATACGAGACCAAAAGAGATAAAAAGTTAACAAAACAGATTTAATACGCGTCACATTCACTTGGATGCTCAACAAAATGGTGTGTACGTTTGTACTCGAAACAGCTACATCGTTAAATTTCAGTCACAGCCAACAAATTAATTATAACCATACCACCTTCTGTTTATGTTACCCAAGTAACTTGGCTCGGATAGCTGAAGCTTTCAGAACGGTTACGTCATTGTGTGTACGTCACGCGACGACGATGGCGATGCTACGAATGCCGTAGCGCTATGTCTTTCAGAAAGATACGAGTATTACACAAGATGGTTTTAAAAAAGATATTTAAAACTGAAAAATAGTTTATCCACAATCGGATCATCCACAAATTGTCATATTCTTCCATGTATAAACGTATGTGATGCAAATAAAGTCGCGTATGATGAGCAACATCTGGCATCTCACGTTGGTAACAAAATTAAAATTATAATTTGAAAAAAAAAGTCAGGTATGATTTGAAATGATTTTTCGTAACGAAGAATAATTGTATTTAAATTTGAAAAAAAAAGTATTTAAATGCGCGCTTCCCGGCTTCTTGTTACAAACTTGAGTCCCGTTTTACGAAATAACTCGCACTGATTGAGGGAAGCGAGAGTCAAGGTGTTACACATCTACAAAGGTGAAATATACTTCACAGTCACACAAATAACCATCGCAAAATACTGAGTACGTGTGCACGAATCAGAGTTTCAGTGCTGGTTTTCAGGGACGCCGGACGCCCTGAGTAATCACAAATATCACACCGCCGTCAGTTTATATTACCCTAGTAGCTTCGCGTATTCCAAAAGAGATCCATCAAACGGCTACGTCATTGTTTACGTCACGGTTAGACGTCGTAGCGCTGTGTCCTTCACAAATACATATATGACCAGATAGTCTTCATTGAAACCGCCGATAATTCAAAGTCAAATTCAATTCATTTGTTTCAACTAGACTATTAAAAGGCACATTTAAACTTCAAATTTACAGTTTGAAAATAAAACATTATAGTGACTCTAGTTCTAGATAAGCGAAGTAAACTGATAGCGGAAAATAGGTGCTTTTAAAATTATTTTGAGCCATAAACCGTGAAAGTGTTTGAACTCAAAGAAACAATTATTGCTTCGCAAAATGTAAATATAAAAAGAAAGTGAGTTTAGTGATAGAGCGTGGCGACTGACAGGATAGTTCAGAGGGAAAAAACTGGCCAAGTGCGACTCGGACTCGCGTGCAAAGGTGTTCCGAAACAATTTTTTTTAACATGTTATTTTAACACTACAGACTTGTTATTGGTTTTCCTGTAATCTTTAGGTATAGAACTATTATCTCCATTTTTTTCAAAATTTTAGGCTCAGTTGTTTCGGAGATAAGGGGGCGGGGAGAATGGTCTTTTTTGATCTAATTTCGTGAATAAGATCAAAACTATTAATTTTAAAATTATGAGCAAAATACAATTAAAAAACTCACACTAAGCCCTTTTATTAGATATGTCACACGATACAGTTTGAAAAACATTCTTTTTTTTAATTTTCTAGTTTGACCCCTAAAAGTGACTCAACATTATTTATTTTCGTAATGGGATGTTGTGTTTGGGTCACAATTAGATCATAATATGCACTAACCATGTCAAAAACGCAGTAATATATTACTTAGCAGTTTTGTGATTCATGAGGTATTTTCCTTTTTTCTTTAAAAAAATTAAACAAAAATACTAGCTAAAAGTACTACATGCGTTTCATTCGCGCAAAACAATAATTAGTCATTAAAGTGCTATCTAACTACGGAGCTGGTTTCAGCGATAGTCTTGACAATCATAAATATGACACCGCCATCGGTTTATATTACCCTAGTATCTTCGCGTATTCCAAAAGCTTACAGAACGAGCGGTTACGTCATTGATTACGTCACGCTACGACGATGACGACGCTACGAATGGCGTAGCGCTAAAACATAAAGATAAAGTATTTATGTTTATGGCGAGTTGTTCTTCCGAAAATACATAAGTATTTTCGAAGTATAAAACATAGTTCAGAAGATGTTAGATTTAAAGTATTGGATTCCATTCCGAGTTCAAATTCCCTCCCTTTTAGTGACAGTCTTTACAATCATAAATATAACACCTCCGTCATTTTATACTACCCTAGTAACTTTGCGTATTCCACAAGCCTTCCGAACGAGCGGTTACGTCATTGTCTACGTCACGCTACGACGATGGCGTCGCTACAAATATATTATTTGTGAAGAACACAGCTAAATTATTATGCGGGTGGAATGAACATGAACTTACTCAAAAATGCAATTTATGGGAGACATGAACAAGAAAGTCATCAAAAAAGCATAGTATTGAGTTTATAAGACATTAATCACAAGCTGCAGGAATTTTGAGTTAATTTACTTTCTTTCTAAGGGTGTGGCGATATGGCGTACAGTCTTAAAACAGTTGTAATTAAAAATAATAGCGATGTCGCGATAATACGATGTATTGTTTTGTCTATAATCGGGTCATATGACCCGACTCCTGCAGTTTGGCTATTAATGAGTTTTCTACGTTTTCTTCGTAAAAAATAAACTAAACCACGCCATATGTATAATTTCGTTTCATTCACGCAAAACAATCCATGACAGGACATAGTTGTTTAATTATTGTTTTGCTCGAAACTTAACTTGCTGGTTTTCAGCGACAGCCTTGACGACCATAACAATCACACCTCCATCAGTGTATATTGCCCTAGTAACTTCGCTCGGTTTCCTGAAGCTTTCCGAACGGCGGTTGCATGATCTGTTACGTCGTAAAACGTCGATGGAGTTTCAGAAATAGATGGCGAAATGTTCTTAAAAAAATAAAAGCTGAAAAATAGTAACGATTTTGTCGATAGGCAAACGATATATCAATACGTGTAACAATAAACGCAATACAGACCTCCTAAAATGTCATTGTACTCATCATGGTCAGAAACGCAGTTTCAAAGACAGGCCACTCCTTCGGTTTATTTAAAGTATTTTATTATATTCAATTTTTTCACATTAGAAAACTGAAAATAAACCTGTTGGTAAAATACCTCATGTTGCTACGCAAACTGCTGAATAGGTGTGTTCGATACACAGCGCTGAATTTCAGGCACAGGCTGCTTAACCTTAAAAACAAAGCAGTGCTGCAGCCGGGCTGCTGCCACGCGGCATTTTTCGACAAATTTGAAGGCCTAACAGTCTCGCCTCCATCAGTTCATATAACCCTAGTAAGTTTGGTCAGAATCCTGAAACTTTCCAAACGGTTACGTCATTGTCTATATGTCACGCAACGTCTGTAGCGCTGTGCTACGAATACCATAGCACCTGTGTCTTTCAGCAATAATATTGCAAGATTTTCTTAAAAATATATACTGAAATAATGCGTAACCCAAATCGGGTACTATGCGACTATCGGGAAGTGAACTATGCGTCACATCCACACAAAATAACCATGACTACGCGAAATGGTGAACTGTGTGTACAGCATTCAGAGCTCCAGCGCCGGTTTTCAGAGACAGGCTTGCGTTTACGTTACACTTCGTCGATGGCGGTGCTATTTCTTCTTATCGTGTAGGCAGTAAGGTCTAATGACCCCACACATCCTAGTCAGACATGGTTTATTTGACGACCACCATTTAGCGGCTTGGACCATCGGCTTATACGTGCCTTCCGAAGCACGGAGTCATCTTTTTTATCCTGAAGATTTTCGAATGGTTAAGTCATTGTCTACGTCACGCTACGATGAAGACGATGCTACGAATGGCGGAGTGCTATCTATGTCTTTTAAAAATAAACGGCGGGATGGTCTTTTCGTAAAACTATTTACTGAAAAATAGTAACAAATTTGTCGATAAGTTAAAGATATATCGATGTCCATATTTTGAACATAGGCATCATATCAAATAAGAAACGCAGTTTTAAACAGGCCATGCCCATAACAATCACATCACCTTCAGTTTAGTTACCCTTGTAAGTTTACACGGATTCCTGAAGGTTTACGTCACTGTGCATACGTCACGCTATGACGACGGCAATGCTACGAATATCGAATCGCTATATCCTCCAATACGAGAAAATGGGATGTCTGTAGAAACAATATATAGGTAAGTAGACTAAAAATATAGTGAGAATTTCAGCGATAGGTAAACGATCCTTTTATAATAGCAATGTCCATAATCGTCACATCACATCACAAACTTGCTTTCAAAGACAGGCCACTCCTTCGGTTTAGGTAAAGCATTTTCTTTTCTTTTTCTTTGAGTTCAAACACAATACCTCTGCTGTAACTTAGTGAGGAGTTGGGTATTCTGCAGACCTCAGGTTGTGCCACAGCATCAGGCCAATATAACCATGTTTTTGCAATGTCATTGAAGTATCAGAATACCAAATTTCGCTTCGATCAGACCCGTAAAAGCTGGTTAAATGCCTTCATCAACTAGAAAAGAGCTGATGATTTTCAAACGGGACGCAAAAAAAACAAACAAAATCATAAGTAATATCACACCAACTATCGAGTCTGTGCGCTGAATTTCAGGCATTGGCTTCAAAATCAAAACAGTCACACCAGCTTCAGTTTATGTTACCCTAGTAAGTTTGGTCGGGTTCCTGAAGCTTTCCGAGCGGCTACGTACGTCATCGTACGTACGTCACGCTACGACGATGGCGATGGTACGAATGACGTAGCGCTGTGTTCAAAAATATGGCAAGAAATCTTCAAGAATTACTACTTACTTAGAAAAGTAATGATTTTGGGGCTAGTTAAACGATATTATGTCAATAATATATTATTAAAGTAATTATCATAGGAAAAATCTCGTAGTGTCAAAGGCAGGCTAGATAAAGTACTTTGTTTTGTTCTTCTTATATGTAAGACGTGACACACAAAAAAAGTAAATAAAACAAATCCGTAGGTAAAACATACGTCACATTTATTTCTATGTTAAATTCTAAGTATGTGCGCTGAATTTCAGGCAGATAAGCCTAGTCACACCTGCGTCAGTGTATGTTACCCTAGTAACTTCGGTCAGATTCCTGAAGGTTTCTAAACGACTACGTCATTGTTTACGTCACGCTACGACGAAGGCGATGCTACGAATGGCGTAGCACTTTGTTCAGTCAGATATAAATACTCTTCTACAGCTTCAAAGGCAGGCTAGAAAAAGTATTTTCTTTTATATTTCTTTCACGTAAGACGCGACACACAAAATAGTAAACAAAACCGTTGTTAAAAGTCCATCACATATATTTTTATGCAAAATATTGATTATAGATAGCGCTGAAATTCAGATATCATAGGCTTCATAATCGTAACAGTCACATCTTCATCACTTTATGCTACCCTAGTAACTTGGCTCGGATTCCTGAAGGTTTCTGAACGGTTACGTCATTGTGTGTACGTCACGCTACGACGATGGCGATGCTACGAATGAAAATAGCTGAAATATTGTTTACTAGCTTTTTCTGTGGTTTATCCCAAAGGAACCTTGCGCTTTTTCAGGATGAGAAGTCGTTTATGTGACATGCAGCGGTTAGTGTAGCTTTTTCTATCAGTAAAATATATTTTTTTTGTAATCGGGTAAGCACTGGTGAAGGTCGCTGGTAGCCGATGGATGCGAGACGCACAGGACCGGTCGTTGTGGCGACGCTTGGCGGAGGCCTATGTCCAGCAGTGGACGTCTTTTGGCTGATACGATGATGATGATGAAGCATTCATTACTTTTACTCACATTAACAAATTAGTTTTAAAATTTCTGACTAAAGCTACCTATCTAAACCGAAACTGATATTTTTTTTAAATCCAATGATGCAGTTGTAGATTCTCGAGACTGATGTTGATGAAAACTAAAACAGCACTACCGATTATTGAAAAAAAAATTAAGTCCATCTTATTTTCTTTGAAAATTAAAAAAGGTTTTTGTTAAAAATGAACTCTTTCTTTTAGTTTGTCGTGAATTATTACTTCCCAGAATTTGATCCATAATAGCTACACTTTCGGATGGTGTAATAATATAGGTGTTTTTTTTTTCAAAATCAACTGGTTCGATTCTTGCGTAAAAAACGATTTTTCAAAAATCCAATGATGAAGTTTTTGTTTTCTTCAAAATCGGACTCGAGACTTTTTTCAGTGTTTTTCGATATTCCTTATAGTTTCGGATTTGGCCATGAAGGCACACTTAAAAAATTCAATTCTTAATAAATTCAACAACGTGTATTGAATTGGCGGACAAATTGTATTTTTTTTTTTGTAAAAAAAGGCTTTCAAAATATTATAAGGGTGTCAAATATTTATTTCATTACATTTTTTAAGAATATAAAGCCTCCCTTTTTTCCGAAAGTACTAAAAGACAAAAAAAGAAAAAAAACAAAATAGTTTTTAACTCAAAGATTACAGGAACACCTGTGTATAAGAAAGAAGTTACCGGTTGCTTGACCGGTTTTTGTTGTGAACACGTAGTGAATTTTTCCGTCTCACCTGAACGACAATTGACTACCCACCCTATCGCTCTATCCCTTTTCCACACTATTTTATAAATACACGTGTGCTCTTCCGTCACTCTCCAACAACATATCCGTCGCCCAGTGAAATGAAACAGGGAAATACTACCCTCGCCCTCACATTTTCCGCCCCTCGGCTTACACACACGCGGGAAATTTTGCGAAAACGTATTCTGCACGTTCTTGTGATTTATGCAATCCTAGTACTTTTTACGGGAATGCTGAAAACTCCCGCAAGTATGATGTCATTGGTGACGTCGTCGTTTGGGATGGCGTTCGGAAAATGTAGGTACTACGGTTCTTTTAATCTTCTGAGTTCTTGGTAAATTTGACCGAAGTGCTGAATTCTTTGGCTACGAAATTCGGAGGGCAGCTGAAGACTGCTACGCGCGGCTACGGTGCTACGAGATTCGCTTCTACATGTTCTATGCTTCTACGTGCTACGCGTCTACGAGCTACGCTCGCTTGATGTCAAACGTTTTCAGAACGCTGAATCATTTTCCTGTCAAAATCTTTCCACTTCAATGTTGTCAATGTTAACAAAAATAGAAAATAATTATTATCTATTCAGTAGTTTTGTTGGTAATCATTTAAATTATTTTTGTGTCTTAATTAGCGCGGCAGACGCGCTGCTGCCGCGCGGCACTTTGCGACAGCTTTGAAGGCGCCCTTATAAATACTTTACCAGGGTTCTCTTCCTATTATTGGCATTTATTTGCAGACGTGTCAGAGAAACCAGCACTTCTTATAGATGTTCTTCTTCTTATCGTGTGGGCGGGCAGTAAGGTCTAACGAATCCACACACCCTAGTGTCAGAGTTTCTAAACCGCCTCAAGGACCTCTGACATGGTTTTATTTGACGACTGCCATTTAGCGGCCAGGACCACCGGCTTATACGTGCCTTCCGTAGCACGGAATCATCTTTTTATCAGACAATCAAGTGATTCAAGCCTGCAATGTCCTAACCAAACTGGAAGACAACTTTACAATGTATGCTTCCCGTGGGAATCGAACCCAGGATCACCTGGTCACAAGGCAAACGCCTAAACCACTCGACCACGGAGGTAGACACACAGATGTTTATTATAATTGACTCACGAAGGCGGGGTTTGGTCGTAAAGCACAGATTTTGATCTTTGCTTATATTTTTCTATGTATGTTTTTCAAAAAATATTGAACACGTTTTTGTACCTATTTTCAAATCAGGCGTGACGACACACGAAACTTCAGCGTATCGTCATAATAATCGTCTTCATTTTTGTTGACGAGATAAAGAAAAATACGCGTCCAATATTTTTTCCTAATCCAACGGACGAATCAAATATATTTTTTCAAGCAAATACCCTATATTGTGAGGTGCGAAGATGTAGATGGTTACCACCCGTTTGCTGCCCTCACAAACACAGCAGCAAAGCAACTAACACTACACACACAATCAAGCGACTCGCCTGCGAATGTTAAAAGTGTACGATTTTATACGTAGCTGCTGATTTGCTTTCTGTCACGCTCGATCACAAGTCAAATCGATCACTCCGTCCCACTTGTTTGATAGTCTACCCTTTTAAGAATGACGTGTGCGTGTAGTGACGGAGCGAGGGGCGGACTTTCTATGTAAGCGTGCACTGTTTCCTGGGTTTCCACGCTTAGTGAAATCGTAGCCCTTTCGTGTTTCTGGCAGCCTAGTACTTTTAAACGGAGTGCTGAAGACTTTGGCCGTTATCGTGACTATGAAACGTTCGTAGCAACGGAAGAACCGTTGCTATGCGCATTTCGTAGCCGTTGGTATGCGCATTTCGTAGCGACTCATTTAAATGATTGCCAGCGAGTTTTTTACGGTTCCATAGCCCAGATGAATATAAAATACTTAAAAATGTTAATGCCAATAATTTTTTTAATATATGTTGATAGATTTCAACGTAGCCCGCGAATTTCAAAATTTCCTATTTTTTTTCTATTGCTGTTTTATATTTTTTTATTTATTTTTTTAATATAGATAGGCACTATCTCACCTGATGGTAAGCGATGATGCGGTCGAAGATGATATTGATATTGCACTAGCACTTCGCCCGCGACTTCGTTCGCGCGGGTTTAGTTGGCATTCCATGAACTTCATCTCCCTTCTACCCTCGGGTAATGTGTAAATTACTTATTAATAGACTAAACGTAGGGCAGTTCACTCAAACCGCAACATTTTTCTTGCTTAGAGTATTTTTATACCCGTCGTTAATTTTAAACTAAAGGTCCAATTTGAATCATTTAAAGTGTAATTTACATCTACATAACTAACCTTAATTATTAAACAATTTAAATAGGTAAGGATTAACATCATGATATTAAAATCACTACTATTCCATTTCACCCGGGTTTTGATTGAATAATTTGAACAAAAAGCGGTAATTCTGACTTAACCATAATAGTTAGATAATTGTATACCCTCGCGGACTGTTTTTATAGATATATTGATGTCCTCTATAGAACTGTAGTACATCACTTTGCTCTATTGTCAATAGTTTCCCCAGCGTACGCGATGTAAGGATCTTTTTATGCATTTTTTTCACACCTTGAATTACATAATCGAAGTTTTCATACGGATCTCTAACTTTCTTGAAAATATTCTATAGCCTATGTCCATCAGGAATAGTGTAGGATTATAATGGTGAAAGATTTTTTCAAATCGATCCAGTAGTTTCGGAGCCTATTTATTTCAAACAAACAAATCTTTCCTCTTTATAATATTAGTGTAGATGTAGATGGAAATTCAACTCTCGATACTTTTGAAGATACAATGTTACAGCGAAAGTGATAAATTTAGATATTATATATACTATCCAGCCATTATGTATAATATCTACTCAATTTGGACAAAGAGATTGACAGAGAATTTATTAAATTATCTAGCCATTTTATATAATGTCTTCTAACTTCTGACTTGGATAAAGTAATGAATAACAACGATAGGTGTAGATTATAAAGTTTATTAAGTTTTCAGTGGATACGAATCGGGGCTCTATGAAAAAAAAGGCTTAAACAAGTTTCACCAAAAACCATCGCTTAATCAAGCCTTCAGGACCCGGTGGGATGTGGGAGTAGTAGGGTAGGAGAACACCATGGGATGCCTCAAGGACTAGGACAGTGACCTTGACCTCAGGGTCACTGACTTTGAGCTCTAGGTCAAAATCCCGAAAATCAAGATCCGCGGTTCTCAGGAACAATAACAGGCCAATATTCATGGTTAGTGACGTTATAGTCAAGGTCATGTAAGCTTTTTGGGTCAGAGACAAGTGACAGGTCGAGGTCAAGTGATCCTGGAGGTCATGATACCTTGGAAGTCAAGTTCAAGTGACCTTGGAGGACATGGTCAAGTAACCTTGGGAGTGCCTAAACTACCAACCCCTTAACTTCGAGTGCAAAAACAGTAATTTTTCTAAATTTGCTTATATCTCGAAAACCTATCGCAAAAGTTATGAAAAATTTGCCCCCTTAAGAACACCTTCCGCCACGTAATTCTCAACATGTAGGTAAAATCAATTACAAAAAAAAGAAAATGTCAAAGTTAGCATGCGGCTCTCAATTGCAAGTCAATTTGCAGGTGCCGATCAAGTCGAGGCGAGGGCCTTCTATTTCTGAATGGCAAAAATAGTAAGGCGTAGTCGACGGAGCCGGGGAGCTAAGTTCGCTCGCTCACACTAGCTCCCGTCATACCATTCGAACCTAACCTATCCGTGTCGTGGTGTCCAAAAGCTCCCTGTGCCCTATATTTCACTGCTTGGTTAGGCAAGTCATTAAACGAGACTATATTGTTTTATTACTTTGCCTATTATGAATAATATCCAGAGAAAGTGATTAATTTATCACATTGTCTACACCATTTAGTCATTTTATACATACTAGCTGACTCGGCAAACGTTGATTTGCCACATGAAAAAGTTTAGCCTACGAGGCTACGGCCTATTTTTAGACTTACCGAATATACACAAAAAAATTTATAAAAATCGGTCAAGCCGTTTCGGAGGAGTTCGATAACAAACAACGTGACACGAGATTTTTAAATATTAGTGATAATGACCAGTAATTATGTATAATTGCAAATCAATCACTTTGACTGTAACAGATGTGTAGTGTATACGTACATACATAAACAAAGAATAAATAAATCATTAATATATTACTTGTATTTATAACTAATTATGGATATAGTCTATTAGTATTGGCTGTATGAATGAATTTCTGTCGTCTCCGGTTATGCACGCGCGGGGGGCTTAGGGTGTATCCACCGAAACTGTGCGGAGATGCGTACTGGCTAGACTGTTGCGGAGATGTGTGCTGGCTGGACTATAGCGGAGATGTGTGCTGACTACACTGCACGCCGCACACATGTCATTGTGGTCCCCGCTGCGCGCCATAGTCAGCTTGCGAGGCAAAGCTCACATCTTCGCCTTGTACCGCGGCCCAGCTCAATCTCAGCGAGGAACAGGTCACATCTCCGCTCAGTGGTATCCACTTAAGCTGAGTAGAGACGAGGTTGGTGGAGTCCGCTGTCCGGGCCTCATAAGTAGCGTTTTTCTTAGGTCCGATTTTGGTAAAAAATATGAGAAATAAATATATTTTAAAACAAATATATTTAAGACGTATATAATAAGAATGTATATCTAGTATTAGTTTTTCTTGTCAAAATATCGATCAAAGTATAGCAACATCGGGATATTTGGCGTCCGGATCAAGTCCGATTACGTCCAATATCCCCGATTTTTATTTCCGTTGTATGCTAAGGGGGCCGGGGTTGCGGGATTTGTTCGAGAGAGTCGCCGCGGCCCTGGAACGCAAAGGGCATTAGGAGGAACACGGATGGGTTTTAGTCAGTAAGAGTCTGACACTCCCTTCTGCTCCACCCAGAGCCGGGAGGAGTCATTTGATGATTTCCCATCCTTAAAAAAAAAAAATGCTAAGGGGGGACGGACGGGGATACGGACCCCTAGACCCCCCCCTTATATGCGCCCATGATGAAAACTAAAACTGCACCATTGCATTTGAAAAACCAGTATTCCTAGCCAGGAATCGAACCGATTGATTTGAAAGTGTTGCTAATAAGGATCAAATTCTGAGAAGTACCTAATAATACATGGCAAAGTAAAGTAAAGCGCTAATTTTAACAGTTTTCTTTTTAAATTTCTGACTATATCTGTTATCTATTATTAGCTTTTACCCGCGACTTCGTACGCGCATAACCCGTTTTTTACCGTTTCTGAATGTCAAATCTTAAACAAAATTATTTTTTGAAATTCGACGTAGTTCCAGAGATAAGCGCGTTCAAACAAACAAACTCTTCTGCTTTATTTTACATATTAGTATAGATAATAATTTATTATTTTGGTTTTTCCTATAGATGTTCTACGAGGGATGCAAAGAGCCATACAGGAGTATAGACAAGGTCCATAAGGAGCTTTTAGGATTTGAAGAAATACTGGACGGCCTAAAAACGTCGTGCGGCCTGTTCGACATACAGCCTCCTGATGATAAGAACCTGAAACAGTGCAGGCGGGAACTCAAACTTATTAAGGTAACTCAGGCACCACCTCCACGAGCTATCGGCACGTGACCGCAACGATTAGTCGCGAGTCACAACTCGTGACTCGTTGCAGTTAAAAAAATCCTAGTGGTTATAGTCGTGACTCACGACCAGTAACGCTTTTTTTTAAGATTTTTTTTTACCACTGACGGCGTGATTAATATACCACCCATACCAAATTTCAACTTTCTAGTGCTAAGCGTCTCTGAGCTAAACCGCGGACAGACAGACGGAAATGGCGAAATTATAAGGGTTCTTTGTTGACTACGAAACCCTAAAAACATGTTGCTGAAATAACAATGCACAAATTTGTTTCCAAATAAACACGCAACTTTTATATTTTATTTCACAGCAATTGTGGGACTATTACTATCTGGTGATGGGCACTATCGAGTTTTGGAAGAAGTCTCCATGGAAGAAGATTGATGCCGATGGCATGGACCAGGAGTGTAAGAGGTTTACCAAGGATTTGCGACAGCTGGACAAGGACATGAGAGCATGGTGAGCGTTGACTGTCGTGTCTTGTGAAAACAGTACACAGGGTATCCTCGACATATACCACATAGAAAGAACGGGTAAGTCTGCTATATCTTGTCTAAGGTCGCGAGTCTCGTTGGGTGCGAGATCGTTGAGGCGCTGCTGGGGAAAGGCCAACGTCTAACAATGAATGTCTTTCACCTGTAATTAATCTTTTACTGTAATTATATCTTCTACGGACATTGATATATAAAAAACCCAAGATGCACAGTCTCGAACAAATGCAACACTCGAAACTGTCGTCAAAAACTTAACTTTTTTTGCAAATTCAACCTTACACGGATCGCTTAACGTTGTTTTTACAAAGCAGTGCAGTATGGCGAGCGATGCGAGACTGTTTGAAACCAGCTTACAATTATAAATAATATACATTGTGCGCTTGTTTTTTTGCGGACATTTTTAGATGCTGAGTGTGTATCTTGGGTTTTTTATATATCAATGTCTACGGAATACTTTTATCACAGGGAACCCTACGTCGTGATAGAATCTACAATAAAGAACTTGATGACGTCATTAAGAGCCGTCACTGACCTACAGAATCCAGCTATCAAGGATAGGCATTGGCTCGAACTTATGATGGCAACTAAGGTTAGTGATTGCCTTGTGTAAAAACTTTCATACGCATGTTGTGTATTTTGTTCTGTAAATATTTAAATAAGAACTTGTTTCATTTGATTTAGAAAGCGGTTCATTCGCACGTCATGATCATCAAAACAAATCACCCCCATGTATCGTCTTCAACTAATAAACTATCCAGTACAACTTTAGATGACATTATAAATGACTTCAAATCATTAGAAGAATTAGATGTAGATGTAGAAATTGTCAATTTATGTAAAGCAGAATATGACAAATATCTACAAATCCAAGACTATAGAAGACCCAAGTTACAGGAAGGACATAGAATAAGTACATACAGATTGAATAGATCATACTCATTGAAAGAAATGAAGCAGACGGGTTTCCAGCTGAAGTCTAATACAAATCCGTCGCAGCAGAAATTCCCTCATCATCCAATAATACTTTCAGAGTTCATTATTTAGAATACATTATAAGTTATACATAGTGTAAATAGTTATGTTATACGTATATCAATAAGGTAAGAACTTTAACTACTTTAAATTTTAGTAGCATTTTCTTATTCTTAAGGTTCTTTTGTTCACTATAGTGTTTTTTTTTCTTTATGGCATTTAATTTATTCTAACGTCTTTCACGCAACCGGACTAATCGTAATACGAGAATTCCTACTTTTGTGAGTATTGGCATTACCTATGGTCTTACTTTAAAAAACTAAATATTCTTCACGAGTAGACAACCGGTTTCTGTAAAAATTGAGGTGAAGTGAGGTGGTAAATTAACAGCTCACATCACTCAGCTATCACCGTGAGATTGTTACAGAATAGCACTATTGATGGTATAAAAGTGATTTAGTAAGTGGGATTGAATCGATATTTCTTATACTTTTACTGCAGGTTAAGTTCAGCATCGATGACGACACAACACTGGCAGACTTGCTAGCTCTAAGCCTACATAAGTATGAGGAAGAGGTTAAAACTATTGTTGATAAATCTGTCAAAGAAGCTGCTATGGAGAAAACTCTCAGGTATGTCCATTCATTTAAACAGGCATCCGTCGTACATTATACCCGTCATATTGAGTTACTTTCCCATAAACCAAATCAGTTTCTTGAAAAAGGAACACCAGTCAGGAATTGTTTATTTTGATTCAGAAACAAATAGTGAATATTAATGAGTTTTTGAATAAAACACTTGGCCGCATCGCGGCTGCAGCGTTGCCGTCGCGCGGCACTTTGCGTTTAATATTTGTATGGATTAACAAAGCAGCGCTGAAGCCACGCTGCTGCCGCGCGGCACTTTGCGACAATTTTGAAGGGGACTTAACGATGCTGTTTTCAGGGAGTTGGAGACAACTTGGGCTGTTATGGAGTTCGACTACAGTAAACATGAAAGAACTGGTATTAACGTGCCGAAAGCTAGTGAGGAACTTGTGGAGACACTGGAAGATAATCAGGTGATAATATAACATTCTCATGCAGGTAGCAATCTAGTGTCAGAAAATACCTCCTGTTTTATGCTAAAATTAAAACGACATATAAAATATTCTGGACAGGTTTCTGAGCAAAAGAGTAAAGAGGGGACTCTAGTCCCGATGAATTTGAAAAATAGGTATTTGAAGAAACTTGCCGATACGTCGTGCTGCGCCCTATCAAGTAAAGTGCGAAAGCGACAACTGCAGCAGAGGCTGATTTTTACCTATAAAACCTTGACTAAAAGACGTTTTGTATTCCGCTGTTTTTATCTTCAGACCTGAACTGATCTAAAAAAAACTATATCAAAATTTAGAGGAAGACTATATCTTTGCTTGTATTATTTTCTATTTTGTTAAAAACTCATCAAATTTGTCTGACAGTCGTCTGAACATGGCGGTAAAATCGGGGTGTTTTTTCGGTTTTTTGGATTGACATAATTCTTTAAGTACTTAATTATGTTTTGAAAAGATCATTGCTCTAGCAGCATTATCCACGAAGAAAACAGCGGAATGCGTTTTTATGGAGAAAGGCCCAAGAGTTACCGACCCGAGTCCCCTCTTAATAACGTGTCAAATCCTACTTAATCAACTGCAAAATCTTAATTTATAAATCGGGATGGGCGTTTAAACACGTGACTTTAAGTTTTGTATCTTATAGAATCAAGTACAAAACATGATGTCATCCAAGTTCGTTGGCTTCTTCGAAATGGAGGTGACGGACTGGCAGAAGAAACTAGGCACTGCCGATGCAGTGATCGCACTATGGTTCGAAGTGCAACGCAAATGGCAGTACTTAGAAAGTATTTTTGTTGGATCCGACGATATTCGAGCGCAACTACCCGAGGATTCGAAGAGGTTTGATACCATCGACCACGATTTTAAGGTAGATACGTTTATCACCTTTTATCCGTGTTATCATAACGTTTAGGGTATTTTCCTGGATGAAAGAATAATAATTCTATTTCGTCAAATAATATTGGTAACGTATTTTTGTCCATAGATATTGATAAAGATGTTTTTTATAGGTATTACAATTTCTTTGTCTTTGTCTTTTTTAAATCATTAATTAAATGGCAAAGATAAAGCGGAATAAAAGATAAAATCAAAATTCTGGAGAAGGGCTGACTGACAACACATATTAATAAAAAGTGTAAAATTTCATTGTCTTCATTTTTTATTTATTTAAGTACTTACGTGACAAAAGAAAAAATACTCTCTTATAATTTTTGGTAGTCTAACTGACGGACGAAATACATTTGTTTTTCAGAACATGTTTCCAAAAAAGGGTTAGAGAATGTTACACAAACATAATCTGAAACAGTATCCATTGCCATTCTTTTGAAAGAAAAAATACTCTCTTATATTTTTTGGTAGTCGTAACTGACGGACGAAATACATTTGTTCAGGAAAATACCTAATCCTTTAAATAAAGTTATTTATGAAATCAATATGATTGTCTTAGGAAATGTTAACAGACATCGCAACGACTCCTAACGTCATAGAAGCCACTAACAAACCACATTTGCAAGAGAAACTCGAGACTCTGATGACGTCACTGAATTTGTGCGAGAAGGCGCTCAACAACTACCTCGACACAAAGCGACTGGCCTATCCTCGCTTTTACTTCGTCTCTTCTGCAGATTTGCTTGGTAACAAACAAACGCTGTTGTCTTATGAACACATGTAGGCCTTTTCAATTGTACGGCACTAAGTTCGATTCTCACCATACCATCCATCCATTGCTTCAACGTTTATCGATTGGTTTTACGACTGTAATCGTTAATTTATGTAGTCGGTACTTCTGCATCCAGTCAGGGCCCCAAGTCTGCTATTACAATAGTGTCAGAATGGTCTATCATTGATTTCATAATGGTTGATTTTGACAAGATTCTATGCAATTTCTTTCAATGGAGTGTCAGTGGTTGACCACTGGATATAAAAGCGTCATTATGACTTTCCAGTGGTCAACCAATGACACTCCAATCAATCAAACCATTATGAAATCAATGATAGACCATTCTGACACTATTGTAATAGCAGACTTTGGGCCCTGATAGGAAGCTGAATCCAATACAGATGGGAAAAACTAAATGAATGTAGCCGATTCAACCAACTTTGTTTTGAAATACAGATTTGCTTATTTTTTACTTATCGCCATAAGCCATACAAAATTTGTTTTAAGTGGTAAGATGTACAAAATAAGGATTAAATCACAAACATTGAACCCTGATTTCCAAATTAGGCAGATTCTTAGTTTGTGTCCCTCAAAGAATAAATCACAAAATATGGTTTCATGTTGACCAGTTCTTTTTTTCCATCTTTATTGATTTGATTGGGGGTTTTTATCCCAATAGATACGCCAACCCCATCATGCCTTATACAGACTACTACAAAACATTGCTTTAAACTTAAACTAAAGAAGAATCTCAATCAATATGGTAGGTACACCAACTCGCTTAATCTTTTCGCCACATCTGACGTCGGTTGAGCTAAAATTGATTTAATTAAGCCTACCTGTGTTATATTTAAATTAAACTTATTGATTAAAATTCTCCTTCTTGGATCTTGACACAATCCATCAGCAAACGATGTACATCCTCAATGACCAGTTCTTAAAATGGCTCAGATCATCAGTGAGTTGACTAAAAAGAAAACAATGAATCCCAAAAGTTCTGCATTATAATAATATATGGTTGTTAGATATCCTGTCGAACGGCAACAACCCGCCAGCGATTTGTCGGCACTTGACCAAGTTGTACGACAATCTGGCGATACTCGTGTTCCCCAATCCGGACAGCAAGCAAGCCTACGAGATGATATCCAAGGAGAATGAAGAGCATGTGCCTTTTAAAGCACCCTGCTGCGACTGTTCCGGAAAGGTTCGCATTCATTCATTCATCTGTTTTCGCCTAAATATCTTTGAGGCCCGATTTTCAACTATCAGATAACTTTTATCTGACTAATAAAAATGACGTTTTGACAGTTTTAGAATAAAAGTTCACTCTTCAAATAAGATCTGACTTTTGAAAAAAATCTTTAAAGTAATTTAATTTACTCTTGCTTTGCCATTGTTTTTCTTGAACCGCGTACGCACGAGCGAACAAAGCATGGAGAACACGAACGTCGATCACCAAATTGGATCGCCACGAACCTTTTTGACGAACAGTGTTTGATGTTCGTCAGTGGTACGCACGTGTGAACAAAGTTTTCGATGTTCTTGTTCACCATGTTTTTGTTCGTTCGTGCGTACGCGGCTTTCTTGATGAGGCTTGCTCTAAGACCCTATCCACACATCTTGATATATTTATGTAACGGGTCAGTTAGAACTTTCTCCCAGCATGTAAAATTGTGTGCCAGGTGGAAACTTGGTTGAACCGAGTGACAGACTGCATGCGGTTGACTCTACGCGATATCTTCGAGCATAGTATCAAGTCGTACGAGGATAAGCCGCGGGACGAGTGGGTGTTCGACTGGCCCGCGCAGCCCGCGCTCGTTGGCACCCAGGTCTGGTGGACCACTGAGACTAACCAGGCTTTTGAGAAACTTGAAGAAGGTTAATAATTTATTTCCAAAAATATTTTTTTCAGAAAATGTTTCCAAAAAAGGGTTAGAGAATGTTACACGAACATATTCTGAAACAGCATCAATTGCCTAACTAGGTAAAACTTCTATTTTAGCATAATATGACGCTATTCCCCTCGGTAGAGTGGGTTTAGACTAGCTTGGCTATTGTAAGACTTATAATAGTCTGAAGTTATAACGTTTCTTTTATGAATAACCGTGTCACGGTGTTTGTAACCGAATTCCTCCGAAACAACGCGACCGATTTTCATGAAATTTTGGCAAAACAACGTTTGCCGAGTCAACTAGTAACCTAATAAAATAGCAATTAATGCTTGGGTGAATATTGCCTCTCTATGGACTTATTGTGTTTAGTGCTTGTGTGTGGCAGTGAGAGCATGTGTACCTAGTTTGTATCAAAGTATTATTATATTAGTACGAAATATTTCGAAGCACTGCTTGATGAAACATGACTCGATACTTTAGAATAAAGTCGTCATAGCGCGATGCAGCGTCTGTGCCGTTGACAAATACTAAACTGCTGACGCTTAACATAGTAAAATTATTGTGATCTTCAGAAGTTAATATCTTATTTACCAAATTAGTAACTTATAGGTTACGAGAATGCACTAAAAGATTACCAGAAGAAACAAATCTCCCAGCTAAGCGCATTGATAATGTTGCTACTGGGCGACCTGACCGTCGGCGACCGGCAGAAGATCATGACCATCTGTACCATCGACGTACACTCCAGAGATGTGGTCGCCAAGCTCATCGTCGCTAAGGTGGAAACTTCTAATGCTTTCCAGTGGCAGAGCCAGCTGAGGTACTTTTAGCTATTTGTTTGTTGTTGCGATTTTTCAGCAGTTAGTAGTAAATTGTATCGAAGATCTATACACAGTGATAATAAATAAAATAACACATGTTGTTGTTGCGTGCCGCTCCGCAGCATTGAAAGTCAAGTTATATTTTCAGTCCTAGCTTCCCTCCACTTCAACCAATTCAAAATTAAACATATCTGTAAGGTTCGAATCGCGTGGTGTTTCGAACCGCTGTTATATTTGATTCTTCTTGTAACAATTATATTAATAATGTCGCACATTTTTCAGGCATCGCTGGGATGTGAATGTGAGCAATTGCTTCGCGAATATATGTGACGCACAGTTTCTGTACGATTACGAGTACCTTGGAAACACGCCCCGGCTTGTAATCACGCCCTTGACTGATCGCTGTTATATCACACTGACACAGGTAATACGCACTTTACTGCCTTACACTTGCCTTCATTCTCTTACAAATCTACTCCAAACTAAGTGCATAGTATGAACTACTTCAACAATTGAGACTCGAAGGGCTAAACATGGCGGGTGGGGAACTTGGAGCTGTATCGTCCCGAGGGTTGAGACGACTGGTCGAGGCCAGTCAGGCTTGAAGAGAAGACACCCAGTGGTTTCACGCGCGCCTTATTGGGAGGATGTGCGGTCATGTGATCGTCCGCACTAGGTGGGTGGGTCCCGTTCAATTTTATGTTAGCCAGGCCCGGATCTAGGGGGAGCACACGGGGCACGTCCCCCGGGTTGCAAGTACCAGGAGCGCCACGTTCACGTGTTTGCAAAAATCTTATTCAATGTTGCCAATATTTTCGAGCTCGCTTCTCTCTCTCTCTTTTTCTCTCTTGAATTTGACGTTATATTGTATCTCTATTTTTCTGCATTTCAGTCGTAAAACCAAACTCCTTAGCAAATCTTAGTAAGGTTTACAAGGGAAAAATCGATTGGGTGTGAGAGTGATTAAAATAATAATTGTGTAAAGGTTCTTATGGGTCACTAAAAATACCATCCAGCTCCAGAAGTCGTACTGGCCATACATTCAAGGTAGCTTTTGGCAAGCCCCCACGGTTCTAAGGGCAGAAGGTAAGGTAAGGGGCCCGCGCAGCTTAGTAGGGCCTGGCTCTTACCGAAGACATAAGACCTGCATATGAAATACAAGATCTTTAAAAAAATCGGAAAAGTCGTAGTTCCGGGGCTAATTTCCGTTATCTCCAGACGAAACCACCCGGACGAGGACGTCCCCGCAAAAAATATCTGCGATAAATTCAGTCTTGCATTTCAATCACTTCTAGTAGCATGCATGGCCACACAGTTTTACTTACCTATACATAAAGCATAACCAAATCCTGCGAGTACGAGTACCACGCTTGTACGGATTAGTAAAGTTTTCTACTCTCAAAATTCATAAAACATAGTGTATAAAAACTGTTTTACTAAAAAATACAACCGATTTCCACATAAAAAAACGCTGCAAATTAAAAAAAATCTTTAATTTCGGAAGTCGGTGTCAAAATACGAAGAAACTACCAAAACCACCGACTTCCGAAATTAAAGTTATTTTTTACTTTGTAGTTTTTTTATTTGAAAGTCGGTTGAATTTTTTTGGTATTTTTTTATTATTTTCTTTTTAGTGGTACCCCACACCTGACAACACCACTGGAAAATCGCAGGAAAGCAAAATACGCAGTTTCGTTTACTTAGATGACAAAAAACCGTCATCTAAGTTTACAAATTCCAAGCCATTTTGATTTATAAAAGCCAAACTTCCTAACCGATTTTGATAGAATTCTAAAATCTATGGGACCAATCGGAAAAAACAAGACAGAGAAAAACAAGATCAGATAAAACAAGATTTTTACAAATCGGTTGACAAATGTCGGACTTATGAAATAACAAGCTTCCTCCTTTTTTTGAAGTCGGTTAAAAATTGCAATTAGAAATAGCCGTCTGTTAAATATTTGATCTCCCGTAGAAATAATTTGTATGCAGGAGCACTTTCAACCCCCCGAAAAAAATCTTATGAAATAGATAATTAGAGTATCTATTTCATTCGATTTTTTTCGGGGGGTTAAACTAATTGTACATATTTATCTATATGTTCTGGTGTTTTTGTTCACAGAGTCTCCATCTGGTGATGGGTGGAGCCCCGGCTGGGCCAGCTGGTACTGGAAAGACGGAAACCACGAAGGATTTGGGCAGAGCGCTAGGCATCATGGTCTATGTGTTCAACTGTTCTGAACAAATGGACTACAAGTCCTGCGGCAATATTTATAAAGGTTTTGTTTTATTTAACCGTCATAAGAATCCTGCCCGTATCCCAACTTATCCCGAACTCTCCGGACCCAATAACTAAACTAACGACTCCACTGCCGTCCGTTTATCTGTCAGCGGGCTGTATCTCAAGAACTGTAATAGGTAGATAGTTAACATGGTGTGTATTCAGAGGCGGCGCTAGGCGTGGGCGACGTGGGCCGCCTACGACCACTCGGTCCGAAGGGCCTCGCAGCTTTGGGATTTTTTCAACTCTGAGAAATCGTCGCTAAGCCAACTTATCCTGACTCTTTTCATTTTTTTTTTGAGCTCGCTTGGCTTGCTCTTTCTATTTTAATTATTATGTTGATTTATTTTTTTACATATTAATTATATTTTTAAATATTTCAATGAAAACATAAAAAAAACATTTAAAAATATAAAAATAGCAGCCCACCGGTATCGGGAACAGGGTCCAAGCTACCGGCGGTCAGGGCTCCAGAGAGAGGAACCTCCTAACAATACGAGCCGTGTCCAGAAGTACCGCTTTCTGAATCAAGCCCTTGATCCAGCTACTTATATATTTTTATTGTTAAGGTTTACATCAGTAAGTTTTGTCAACATATTAGCCGCGGCAGGATAAGCTCTATGATTTACTCGTACAAGCTAACTACGCTCGCTCTTACATCATAGCTTCTTTTAATTTAAATCTTTCTTGAATTTTCCCACATTCGCCCAATATTTACTTTTTTGCACAAAAAGTCAAAAGAAAATCAATACTAGGTACTCGTGGCGGGGTACAATTGAGTTCGCCGCAACTCACCCTCAATCGTAGAATCCAACCTCTGAAAACTTAAAAAATCACTATTCTTAGGTAGGACCTAAAGGGCATCGCAAAATGCCATCTTGCCCACATCAAATTTTAGTCTTACCCCACCACTGTGTGTCTATCTATATCTTACAATAAATAATAAATTAATCAAAACATTAAAGAAACTCTTTGTTTACGAGCCCCACTCGTTTTTAGGGTTTCGATAAAAAAGGAACCCTTATAGGATCACTCGGGTGTGTCTGTCTGTCCGTCTGTCACAGCCAGTTTTCTCCGGATCCACTGGACCGATTCTGTTGAAATTTGGTACACCTATGGACTTCTATGACCCAAACACAGACGCGTTACGTAAATGATTAAATTTTTAGTATGGGGGTCACTTTTGGGGGTCAAACTAGAAAATTAAAAAAAAAGTTTTTTGAACAATATCGTGTGGTTTTAATTATATTTTTTTCATAATTTTAAAATAAATGGTTTTGAAGTTATTCAAGAAATTAGAGGAAAAAAGACCATTCGGCCCCTTGTCTCCGAAACTACTGAGCCTCAAATTTTGAAAAAAATGGACATAATAGATCTTTACCTAAAGATTACAGGAAAACCTATTAGAAGTCTATAGGATTAAAATAAGATGTTAAAAAAAAAATCGCACCCTTTGCACGCGAGTCCGACTCGCACTTGGCCAGTTTTTTGTTCCCTGTGACTTCATTGTAACATATTCAAAATAGATGATTTAACTCTAACATCAAGGTCTATGTCAAACTGGCGCATGGGGCTGCTTCGACGAGTTCAACAGAATCTCAGTAGAGGTGTTGTCCGTGGTATCCGTGCAAGTGAAGAGTGTTCTGGATGCCATAAAGGCTAAGAAGAAGAAATTCGACTTCATGGGAGAGTTCATCACTCTGATCCCGACAATTGGTATGTTCATTACAATGAACCCCGGTTATGCGGGCAGGACAGAGTTGCCGGAGAACTTGAAAGCACTGTTCAGGTGAGCTCTTGGGCAACCTTTTTTCGTTGTAGTTACATAATTTAAAAAATACAAATAGCCCACTATACAACTTGTAACAGAATAAACGCAATACCTCTTAAGGGGTCATTGAACTCATCATTATGAACAACTTTCACTATGGGACCAACAGCAAAATCGCGAAAAAAAAAATCGTCTCCCCCATTCATTAATTTCTGTGCCCATAACTCGACAAAATGTATTGAACAGCTGATTCTTTTTCGCGTTTTCGGGATTGGTTCCATAGTAAAAGTTGTTCATAAAGATGAGTACAATGACTCCTTAAGAGATATTGCATTTATTCTTTTACACGTTGTATACGTCTTTTTAGAACTTGTTTCGGATCGCGTACCAGTACGGTAAACGGGTCCTTTTCGAGCCTATTCGGTATTCGGTCCAGAGATGTCGTGCGGTGTTCCTCAGGGATCGGTTCTTGGGCCACTCTTGTAGGACATAGGCAACGACTGGGTGCTGTGCGCCGACCTCCCTAGCGACGCGCTGGTCCTGCGCAGGGCGGTCGACTTAATGGCACGCGGGGTTCCAAATGTTTTCACGTACCTTTAGGAGAACCGTCCCTAAAGTCGTTTTCCAAAAGTTTGTTGCTTGCTCACCACCTTTCTTTAAGTAACCTTGCTAATTTCTAACTTCTTCTACAAAACAGACCATGTGCCATGGTAGTACCAGACTTCGAGTTGATTTGCGAGATCATGCTGGTGGCCGAAGGGTTCCAAGACGCGCGTCTGTTGGCGCGCAAGTTCATCACGCTATACACGCTGTGTCGTGAGCTGCTGTCCAAGCAAGACCACTACGATTGGGGGCTTAGGGCCATCAAGTCTGTGCTGGTGGTTGCCGGCTCTTTGAAGGTAAACGTGTCAAAATTATTTGTCGATGCTTCACATAGTTTTAACAACGTCTTTGCTCCCATGGCTTATCTCACAGGTTTTGTGCATTTTTTCGGGATGAAAATCATATGGGACTTAACGACAGTGTAGTTTTCTATTAGATTATTATCGAGTGAAAAATATCGATGCTCGAGCCTAAACAATTATAAACAATTTAATCAAACCAGTAGACATCAGACAGTGGACATAAGTATCTAATAACATTAAACACGAAACCAAAGTTGCGTTAAAAAAATCGAAATTGATACGAATTAGATACTCTAAAATTATACTCAGCTTCGTCCTCGAGATTAGCATAAACACAATGTAGTAACACGTACGGTGTTGCCTTTGCGCACTGAAAGTAAAAAGCCTTATACCTAAAACTAAAAAACAAAAAAAAAACTTTTTTAACATTTTTAGGTGAGGGTAGACACAAGACACATTTCCTATACTCGGTACCCTGTTCTATTGCTCATTCACAGTTCAGTGCTCTGCCGGAGCGCACGTATCTCTCTTTAAATAAAAGTGTTGTTAAATTTTAAAAGTGTCATGGGAAAACGAAAACGTAAACGCGATTATGAGTATATCACAAAAAAGTTAAGGAAATGGGAGCAGAAACTTCAACGCGAGACAGGATCGACGTCGCATTCCAGAGGTTAGTCAAGTGTCACATATTATTATTGTGTTAAAGTGTTACATTGAGAACGTTGCATAATAATTTAAACGCATAACGTTGTCATAAGTCGCTGCGGTTAACCTTTGGGATTAACACTTCGGACTCATAAACGTAATAAGTAACTTATTTTGTTTTATATCACGTGCAAGGCTAATATCGCGATCAGTTATAAGAACTGTTACCTTGTTAGTATACGTGAAGCTATACCTACGTTTGATGCGGGCAGTCTTTGTCACTTCACCGTAGATACTAAGCCGCACGCGGTACATATCTATAGCCATCGATAGATGCACAGGCCCACCGGCGCGCGCTTATCTTGTTGATATACATTAATTATTCATTAGTCCTTTTCAAGTCAACAACAATGAGGATTGATTTTGAATTCTAAATAACAAAAGGCGTCTGCAAATTACAGAGGACACACCTTCTCCTCGATATCGATACTATGACGACTATGAAGGATCTTTTGAGGAAGTAGTGGAATTGGAATCCGATTATCATGATGAGCCATCCGTGGGCGCTGGTGATCCAATCCCCTCGATCAGTGCCTTGATCCAGTTCCTCCAACTAGCGCTGCCGCTACAGACCCAATTCCATCTACAAGTACTTCACAGCCCTTGGAGACTGAAGTCCCAATTGCAACTGACACACCTCCGATGATAGAGCTTGACTCAAAAATTTTAGAAGTATTTGGAGAAGATCCGTCTGTGGAAAAGATCTACGGCAAAGAAATTCAGACAGACCTGGCTGTTCGGCTACAGCATCAGGCTACCAAAGGCTTGTCTAGCGAACTTCGCAAGGAGTTGATGCAAAGATACTTACCTCCTAGTAATTGCAAGCTGATTGATTCACCGGAACTAAATTTAGAAATAAAGGCAGCCATATCGGAAGTTGTCTTAAAAAGAGATAAGGGTATTGAGATGAAGCAAAAACAGTTAGGTTGTGCCATTTCATGCTTAAGTAATGCTATTACTCTTATGATTGCTAAAGAGGACAAGGATACAGAATTAATACAAATGATGATGGATACTGTACGCCTTCTTTGTGACAATCAACATTCAGACTCAACACTCCGCCGAAACTTTATTTTAAACAATTTAAAAAAGAGATTAAAGAACAACTTCAAAAAACAATAATTGACAAACACCTTTTCGGATCGGACTTAGCTGAAACATTAAAAATTGCAAAAACAATAACAAAAACAGGAGCAGAACTAAAATCAACCGTATCTCGGCCACCCATTAATAGACTGAAAACAGTGCCACCTCCGCCTCCATCGACATTCCAGCAACGGAACAATTTAAACTGGCGGGCTCCTCCCCCGAGTCGCAGGCAAACGGGGACTCAGAGGACGAGGGAGCCTGCACAGAGAAATCCGCCCGCGACCAACTCGCGCGCGTCTTATCGAGCTCGGCAGCAGACAACGCCTGCAACACGGGCGAACTACCGCAGTCGTCGCTAGATGCTACCGGGGTAAGGAATTATGCTGGTAGACTGGCACTTTTTTATGACACTTGGTCAGAACTTACTTCTGATCCGACTGTTCTTTCATGGATTTCTGGATATAAAATACCGTTTTCAGCTCGTGTTATACAGTATACTATCCCCAATAAAAAAATCCACTCAACATTAGAAAAACAAAACTTCAAAAGATGTATTGATGAACTGATATGCACTGGTGCTATCTCTCATTGTAACCCTTGCGAAGGGCAGTTTCTATCAAGCATATTCTTGATACCTAAGCCCAACGGTAAACATAGATTCATACTTAACTTAAAAAACCTTAATCATTTTATAGAAACACAACATTTTAAGCTCGAAAATTTACGCACAGCAATTAAACTTGTATCGGAAAATGATTTTATGGGCACGATAGATTTAAAAGATGCATATTTTTTAATAAAAAATCATGATAATTGTAAAAAATATCTTAGATTCGAATTTGACAATGTTTTGTATGAATTTAATGTGTTACCGTTCGGTCTAAACACGGCACCTTTTGTATTTACTAAGATAATGAAACCGGTTGTCGGGCTGCTCCGATCCTGCGGTTATGTGTCTAGTATATACTTAGATGATCTGTTGCTTATGGGAAATTCTTACGATGTTTGTTTAGAAAACATAGCGGTAACTCAACAACTATTGTCAGCTTTAGGATTTATTATGAATAAAGATAAATGCAACTTATCACCTTCGACATCATGTACATATCTTGGCTACATAATTGATACAAAAAAATTTCAAATCAGTTTACCGATAGAAAAATCTAATAAAATTAGAAATAAACTACAAACCTTGCGAAATATGACACGATGTAAAATAAGAGAATTTGCAAGTTTAGTAGGTCTATTGTGTTCTGCTTGTCCTGCCGTCGAATACGGATGGCTATACACAAAAGAATTTGAAAGATGCAAATTTTTAAATCTAAAAGGTGACCCATTAAACTACGACAATTATATGAACATACCGTCATACTTATCGTCAGATATTGATTGGTGGTTTAATGCATTAGATAACCCTAGGAGTAAAATTAAATATGATGAATACTGCCTGGAAATTTTTAGTGATGCTTCGACTACGGGGTGGGGCGCGGCGTGTGGGAAAGAGACAGCTAGTGGGGCATGGACGGATGAAGAACGATCTCATCATATTAATTATTTAGAAATCGTTGCTGCTTTTTTTGGTTAAAAAGTTTCTGCAGTAACAATGAAAAGTTGTCAAATACTACTTCGCATTGACAACACTACTGCCATATCCTACATAAATCGGATGGGAGGCATACAATATCCACATCTAACACGCATAACAAAAGATTTATGGGAATGGTGTCAATCTAGGAGTGATGATGCATCGATAAAACAATACGACACCTGTCTAAAGAAATGGTATAATTTTTGCTTATCTAAAAATATCGACGTTTTCGGAGCATCAATCAATGATTCGATTTTATTTCTAACAACTTTGTTTGATTCAGGTGCCCAATATGGGACTTTAAATAGTTGTCGATCGGCTTTAGCCTTAATTCTGATAGAAAAAATCAGCGATAGTGAAATTGTAAAACGCTTCTTTAAAGGTGTCTTTAGACTTCGACCATCCCTACCCAAGTATAACACAACTTGGGATACGTCTAAAGTCCTAAACATATTGTCCTCTTGGTATCCTAATGATAGCTTGGGTTTAGATAAACTTTCACGTAAATTAGTTACTTTATTATCCTTGGTTACTGCACACCGAATGCAAACTTTAACGAAAATTCATGTTAACAACATTCAAATCCATGCTGATAAGATAACTATTAAAATACCCGATATTATAAAAACGTCAAAGATAGGAACCGTCCAACCAAACCTTATTTTACCATTTTTTCACGAAAAACCAGAAATATGCCCAGTCCTGACCTTGTTAGCTTATCTAGATTTGACTAGTTCACTTCGTGGTAATGTAAATAGCCTATTTATCGGTGTAAGGAAACCACATAAATTAGTTTCGGCACAAACATTGAGTCGGTGGGTTAAGACTACGCTAGGAGAGTGCGGTATAGATATATCTATCTTTACAGCTCACAGCACCCGACAAGCTGCCACATCTAAGGCCCACAAATTAGGAATTAAGTTAGAAACGGTTCGAATAACCGCGGGATGGAGCGGTTCGTCTCAGGTTTTTATGAAATTCTGTAATAGAAACGTGCAAGTTGCAGAGGAAGATGATTTATTTGCAAGATCAATACTAAGCGATTGTTATAACAACTAAGTAAATGATAATTATATTACGTTACATACTTGTCACTTCAGCCAAAATACGTCCTTGTATGTATGTATGTATGTACAGTTACAATGTTATAAGTTCAATTCAACTGAGTTAACTAATGGAAATTATATTAGAATCAGAACTATTAATTTAATTAATTACTGTCTTAGAAATGTGATTAACTTATTTTAGAATTAAATAAGCATCAATTATGATTTAAAACTCATACCTACTGATTAAAAGTAATTGCCTTGTTACACAAAAGTGTTTCGTTGATATTTCAGTAGCTCTCAAATTCTAAGCTGAGTATAATTTATGATTAAACGAACTTACCTGTATGTGAAGTTCGATCATAATTATACGATGGCTTCGTTCGAAGAGATTAGCAACCCAACCTCCCATATTTATTTTTCCCCAAAAATGAAATATCCCATGTCATTCCCTGAAATATCAAAAACAGGAATTAAGGATCTAAGCTTTGAACTAAATGAGCAATAGAACAGGGTACCGAGTATAGGAATGTGTCTTGTGTCTACCCTCACCTAAAAATGTTAAAAAAGTTTTTTTTTTGTTTTTTAGTTTTAGGTATAGGGCTTTTTACTTTCAGTGCGCAAAGGCAACACCGTACGTGTTACTACATTGTGTTTATGCTAATCTCTTCGGACGAAGCCATCGTATAATTATGATCGAACTTCACATACAGGTAAGTTCGTTTAATCATAAATAAATATCGAATATAGATATATCGCATTCAAAAAATATCGACGATATTATATCGATATTTTTTGCCCGTGCCTAGTTTTCTATCATTTGATGAATATTCGTGTTTGTCTAGGTACTTTCAGAGATTATCCTACGAATAAACAACTTTTAATTCTTTTATATTCCATTTTAAAATTATTTCGAGATATTTCGTTGAAGTTATTTACGTACAACAGGATGACATCAGACACAACCCCTTTCGTCTTCTAGCGAGGAGACCGCCAAAGACCGGAAGACCAAGTACTAATGAGAGCGCTGAGAGATTTCAACATCCCTAAAATCGTGACAGATGATATGCCTGTTTTCATGGGCTTGATCGGAGACCTGTTTCCGGCGCTTGATGTACCCAGGAAGCGTGACTTGGACTTTGAAAAATGTTTGATAGACGGAGCCGTATCTATGAAGCTACAGCCAGAGCCTGGCTTTATTTTGAAGGTAATTTTTATGCTTTTAGACCTTTTTAGGGTTCCGCACCTCAAAAGGAAAGAACGGAACCCTCATAGGATCACTTTGTTGTCCATCCATCTATCTGTCAAGACCGTTTATCTCGGGAACGCGTGGAGGTATCGAGTTGAAATTAAAATCATATATTCATGTCTATGGCCCCTTGCAGCTGTGAAAAAATCAAACTTAACTTAAAAAAATATATACGTCGTTTATGCAGCAAAAAACGTACCTATATTTCGACACTTTATTATTTATTTATTTATATGAACAAAAGAGAAACTTAAAACTAAACACATACAATGGGCGGCCTTATTGCATTCCGCGATCTCTTCTGGACAACCTGGGAATCAAAATGGTATAGGGTATTTCCCGTTGACCCAGAATTATGTATGAAAATTTGGCAAGTAATACCGTCTTATACTATAAGTATAGGGAAACTATACTATAAGTTTTTATTTTCCGGATTTCTTATTCTTATTCTTTCAGTAATTTGTTTTATTTTAGATTGTGCAACTAGTGGAACTGTTTGCCGTGAGGCATTCCGTCTTCATCAATGGATTTGCAGGGACTGGCAAGTCAATGGTCTGGCAATGTCTTCATAAGACTTATGCCATGTTGAAACAAAAGCCATTTTACAATGACCTGGATCCTAAAGCCGTGACCAATGACGAATTGTTCGGTATCATAAACCCTGCGACTCGTGAGTGGAAGGACGGATTGTTCTCTACGATCATGCGCGATATGGCTAACATGCCTGGAGACGGTCCGAAGTGGATCGTACTTGATGGGGACATCGATCCTATGTGGATTGAAAGCTTGAACACTCTGATGGACGACAATAAAGTTGGTTACACTCCATTACTTAATTCATACGTAATTTGGGTTCTCACATTGATTTATTATACCCATTGATATAATTATAAAAAACCCAAGATGCACAGTCTCGAACAAATGCAACACTAAACTGTCGTCAAAAACTGACATGTATCAAGTGTCACGTGTGAGTTGTGTGTAGTTATACTATAAACAATTTTTTTTGCAAATTCAACCTTACACGGATCGCTTAAAGTTGTTTTTACAAAGCAGTGCACTATGGCGAGCGATGCGAGATTGTTTGAAACTTGCTCATAATTATACATATTGCGCTTATTTTTTGCGGACGTTTTTGAGATGCTAAGTGTGTATCTTGGGTTTTTATATATCAATGATTATACCCAACATTTTCAAGGTGCTGACGTTGGCCAGTAACGAACGAATTGCTTTAACTAAATCAATGCGACTGCTGTTTGAGATCGCCACCTTGAGGACAGCCACTCCTGCTACGGTGTCCCGAGCTGGTATTCTGTACATTAATCCACAGGATTTAGGGTGGAATCCGTAAGTACTTTCATTATTACTGAATAGGTGGGTTTTTTTTTAATTTCGAGGAAGTCGTCCATCACAAGATTCAATTCCACTACTCAACTATACTAGAAAGGTTTAGGTAGTTACACATACACACACACAAACATATACACACACAAACATATACACACACACAAACATAAATACACAGACACACATATACACATGCAAACATAACAATACAAACCCTGTTTTAAAAACAAGACGTAGGTACATACAGTCTCACAAAGGCATACAATTACAGTTACACAAAGAGCTGCTAATTAGTTTATAAGTCATTTACTGCTAATTATTCTTCTTAAATTTAGAAAGAAAGAAAGAAAAAGCGTTTATTTGCGCAATGTTTATTCACTTTTTGTAATAATTTGTGCAAGTTTCAATATTGTTGATAATTGGGAAAGAGCGAGATATGCCCCAACACAAGTATTATCAATTACTTACTGGGGATGTCTCATTTATAATCCATGTAACTGCTTTTGGAACAAATAAACATTTTTCATTTCATTTTCATTTTCAGCTAAATAAAGGTAAACTAAAGGTAAAGGATGTGACTTTTTACACAAACAAATATTAAACAAATAAACTATTGCTTAGAAAGTAATGGTTCAATTGATTTAGTAATCGCTATGTTGTATTTACATTGGTTTCTAAATAAAAAAGATTAAAAAGACACATCTGGATTTTATCATCATCATCATATCAGCCGAAAGACGTCCACTGCTGGGCATAGGCCTCCCCCAAGCGTCGCCACAACGACCGGTCCTATGCATCTCGCATCCATCACCTCATCAGACATCATCAGACATCTAGATTGTATATCTTTTTTAACTACCTAAACTACTATAACTATCATAGGTACTATGATGGATGACGCATCTTTTCGGATCGCGGTCTGTCTCCGCTTAAGCGCAGCTTGTGTTGCTCCGCATCATCGGTGTCCCTGCGGAGTAGTTGTCGATAGCCTCGGACACCATGGCCTTACCTGCTACAAGAGCGCAGGCCGCATAGCACGATACGCTTACATCAATGATTTTATTCGTCGGGCTCTTGTCACCGCCGGCGTACTTGCAGTATTAGAACATAGTGGCTTGGTACGGGACGATGGAAAGAGACCAGATGATGTATGACGTTGGTGCCGTGGAAGGTGGGTAGGCCTCTGGTGTGGGACACAACATGTGTCGACACCCTTGCGCCATCACATGTTCCAAGTACGGCAAGCTGTGCCGGCGCTGCCGCTGCGTCCGCTGAGTCCCTCAAGCGGCGCAAATACTGCGGTGAAAATAACCTTATTGGTAGGTAATTACAGTTTTGAGCCGTTTGGGGTCGAAACGCTTGGGTCATGGATGGGGTCTGAGTGCGCGTCTCCTTTTCTCGCCGACTGATCGACACTTTGCATGGCTCGTTCTTTGCTCAAAGAATTAGCATTGCCATTCAACGTGGCAATGCTGCCAGTCTTCTGAGCACGTTTCCGGATGGATGGACGGATTCTTCGACGCCTAAGTGTATCTTGTTTTTGTATATTCATAATGTATATAGTTAGGTTAAGTAGTTTTTAATAAATAATTACTTACTACCTAAACGTTTCTAATATAGATAATAATGAGCAAATGAAGACGTCATGAATAAATTAAATTATAATTCAAGTTAATTTTAATTCATCGAACCAACTCAAGTATCGATATTATGTATTTTAAATTATTTTTTATTAAGTAATCATTTGTATTAAAAAGTATACGAAAGTTTGAGTTTAAAATTTTTTAATGAAACATTTCGAATTCTGAATTCAATTGGAACACTGAAGCTAAATTTAAATTACCATTTCACCTGTAACAATAAATATTTGATTGACAGGTTTGTAGCATCATGGATAGACACTACAAGAGACGACGAATCAGAGAAGGCAATGTTGACAATAATGTTCGACAAGTACATACCGTCACTGCTCGAATCGTGCAAGAAGTACAAAAAAATCACCCCATTAACAGAGCTGCAACAAATTCAGCTCAGCTGTTATCTGCTCGAGTGCTTCCTGAACAAGTCCTTGCTTCCCAGTGACTGTCCTAAGGAATGGTGAGGACTTGACCGATTGTCACTACTTAATTATTATTTGTGTATAGATGAGAGGTTTAGACGAAGTTATATCTCATCTTTTGTTGCGGGTAAGCCGAATTATCAACAACACGACAGCGAATTTGTGTCATACTTAGATTTAAAGTTTGCCTAGGTATAGCGTTCACCATACAAGAATCATGGCGTTTTTATTGTCTCTTGCACGTGACCGCGCCCGAAGGTTTACGACCGCGTGGCGAGCTCGCTTTGGTCTAGACAGCCCAATTTTTGGCGTCAGAAAAACTTGCGGTTCGCCCGTTTCTATATTCTAAATCTATTCTTTATACAGGGTTATTTTTAAAACACCAACAACCTCTTAGGCAGTGAAAGTACACATGATTGTAAACAACTTTTACTTTGAGACCAACCCTGAAAACTCGAAAAAAATATCAGCTGTTTCATACAAAATGCAATATTTAGCTAGATTTTTGGGGAGCACTAACAGACGCTTTCCCGAAGTTACTACGGGAACGGGAACAAACGGGATATGTGCGTACGAAATCGCGGGCAAAAACTAGTTGACCCATGTAATAAGTCAATACCTAGTGTACTTAATTCAAATTCGTTTTCAGGTATGAGATCTATTTCGTTTTCTGCGTGTTGTGGGGTTTTGGTTCAAGTCTGTTCCAAGATCAGCTGGTTGATTGGCGTAACGAGTTCAGCAAGTGGTTCTGTAACGAGTTTAAACAAATCAAATTCCCCTCCACTGGCAATGTGTTCAGCTTCTTCATAGATCCGGAGACCAAAAAGTTCTTACCGTGGTCGGAGAAAGTGGAAAATTTTGAGTTGGATCCCGATATACCACTTCAGGTACTTCAGTTCAGGACTTAAAAAAATATATATTTAATCTTTTATCCAATCGGCATAATGTAATGTAGAGAATACAAGTAGTAGACTTCAGTAGGAACTGGCCCTGGTTCAAGACATGGTCCGGAGCGAGGAGACATGGGAAGCGGTCACCTCCTGCGAAGCAGTAATGCTAGCGAAGGAGGAAGGCGAACGCGTGAGAGAGAGGGAAACCTCACGCCCCAGCCGCCGCAACAGAAGAAGACGCCCCGGGCGTCGGGAGTCGCAGGGCGATTCTCGGCCACCGTAGGCGCGGGCCTGCGGTCGGCGAGCATTGGGTGGCTCGCCGTCTGATCAGAACCAGGCCCGGGTCGCGTGCTGTGTTACACGCGCGCCTCAAAGATCTGTCAGCATTAAAGGCGGGGCCCTCTAGGGCCAGTGCCTGCTGGGGTTGCGGACTTTGTTCGAAAGAGTCACCGTGGCCTTGGAACGCAAAGGGCACTAGGAGGAACACGGATGGGTTTTAGTCAGTAAGAGTCTAACACTCCCTCCTGCTGCACCCAAAGCGGGAGGAGTCATTTGATGATTTCCGATTCTTAAAAAAAAAGACTCTAGTAGGAGAATGCATATTAAGCTTTATATATTTTATTTTTCGTCATTTGATAATTGTCTTGAACTCTAAATTAAAATATAGAATGAAGCAAAACGTCTCTTATAATTCATCTTAAAAATATTGCCGTCCTAATATTCCCAGTCATGCCTGGTTTCAACGTCGGAGACGACTCGTACCCGCTTCTTCATGGACCTGCTAATAACGAAAACCAAGCCGGTGATGTTGGTGGGCTCCGCCGGCAGCGGCAAGACTGTGAGCGTGGCGGCCAAGCTCAACTCGCTGCCTGATTCCTACGCCATAACCAATGTGCCGCTCAACTTTTACACCACATCAGGTAGGACCTTCTGTGTAACACGGGCTTCTATAGTAGCTGACTAATGGGACAAATTGATACTTATATTTTACAACGGATTTGAGCACAAAATATACAGTTGTACACTGTACAGCTTTAAGTTAACAAATAGCAATATAGTCGAATTACACTTGCAACAGTGTTTTTAATGCAATTTTGGGAGTCAATTAAGCAATCGCCTTAGGTCCTAAAATTGTCTCCAATTTACAGCGTCTCACGTTCATTTCAAGGAAATATAAAGTACAATGTGTGCACGATAAGTATAATCAGCCGTTGAGTGGTACTCTCTTGGCTCATTCTTAGCTTTATTTCTCAAGAACGTTGTTATGTCTTGCAAATTGAGTTCGGTTCAACAAGTTTTCCCATTCTCCCCTATGAACTGTTATGCTATTGTTCACTCCCTCGTCTTTCATTTCATTCCTCATATCGGCCCAACTAAACCTCTGGCCGTCTTCACCCTCTCCATTCATCAACATTAATATTCACCACCCTTGTAGTTCCAGTTGTTGTAGCTTGCAACATTTTTTTTACTTTTGATAGGCACATCTCACCTGATGGTAAGCGATGATATGGTCAACTCTTCACTTAAAAGACTCCCAGGTTGTAGCTATCAGGAAATAGAATCCGGTAGGGAATTTCACTCCTTACCTGTACGAACAATGAATGTGTTCCCAAAAAGTTTTGTGCGTGTGGGCGGGATGTTCACCATGTACCGGTGGCGCATCACCGTAAGTCTTGTGGTCTGATGATGTAACAGGCTTGGCGGAATTAAACATGCAGTTACAAAATTAAATAATGTCTACAACAATCCTGTTTGATTGCAGAAATGATTCAGAAAGTATTAGAGAAGCCTTTGGAAAAGAAATCGGGTCGCAACTTCGGGCCACCGGGTAGCAAGTTCATGATCTACTTTGTGGACGACTTGAACATGCCTGAAGTGGATACGTACGGGACAGTGCAACCGCATACGTTGATCAGGGAGTTCATGGATTACAAGCACTGGTAACTGACTGCTCTGATAAATTGTGTCTTGTATACTACAAGTATATGCATAATTTTCTAAACTAATACATAAAAATCTCGTGTCATAAGTGTTTGTTATAGAACTCCTCCGAAACGGCTTGACCGATTTTTATGTTTTTTTTTTGTATACATATATTTGGTAGGTCCGAGAATAGGTCATATGCTAGTTTTTTTATGGCAAAACGTTTGCTTAGTCAGTTAGTGTTTCTACAATATTAAGTACAATTGACTTAAATATAGTACGATATGCAATTCAATAGTATTGCATACTGTATCTGACTTCTTGAATACCTAGTGATTTGTTTGGGAGATTTTAATATTTATGCGGTCGGGTTTTTTGATAAGTCTTTAAGTATTTTGTCTTACTATTGTTTCTTTCCTGCATATCATAATCATTAATTTTTCAGGTACGACAGACAGAAGCTGTCGCTGAAGGACATTTCGAACTGCATGTTCGTGGCGTGCATGAACCCTACAGCCGGATCCTTCACCATTGACCCGCGCTTGCAGAGACATTTCTGTACCTTCGCAGTCAGGTAACGCAAGTATAGTGGGCAAGTATACAGGTGAATTTTTAAGGTGAGGGATGGCCAAATCCGAAACTATTGAGGAATATCGACAAACACTGAACGGAGTCTCGAAACCGATTTTAATGAAAACTAAAACAGCATTATTGGATTTTTGAAAAATCTAAAATTGTTAGCAGAAGAATCGAAACGGTTGATTTTGAAAAAGATAACACCTTGTAATACACCATCCGAAGGTTTAGGGTTCCTTACCCGCAGGGTAACCGACGGAACCCTATTACTAAGCCTCCACTGTCCGTCCGTCCGGTCAGTCCATCCGTCCGTCCGTCTGTCAGCGGGCTGTATCTCAAGAACCGCAATAGGTCGACAGTTGAAATTTACACAGTGTGTATTTCTTTGGCCGCCTATAACAACAAATCATCATATCAGACGAAAAAACAGCTGCTGGTCATAGACCTCCCCGCAAGTGTCGCCACAACAACTTTTTTTTGAAGTCGGTTATTTAAATTAAATTAAAAGGAGCTCCCAAACAAGAAACGTGTGTTATACGGTTCACGGTACGGTACCTATTGTGTGTAAGTCCAACTCGCACTTGGCCGGCTTTTTACAAAATATGTTTTTATTAAAAAAAAAACAACTGGTATTAAAAATAATATAAATATTATAAAGAGGAAAGATTTGTTTGTTTGAATTGAATAGGCTCCGAAACTAATAGACCGATTTGAAAAATCTTTCACCATTAGAATCCTACATTATTTTTGATGAACATAGGCTATAGAATATTTTCAAAAAAGTTAGGGATCCGTATGAAAACTTCGACAGTGTAATCCAAGATGTGAAAAAATACCAAAAACGATCCTTATAACGCGTACGCTGCGGAAACTGTAGACAATAGAGCAAAGTGATGTACTACAGTTCACAATATCTACAAAAAAATCCGCAAGGGTAAATATCTGGTTGTATGTTGTTTTATAGACGACAGTTTTGTAGAATTTCGTTTCACAATTTTTTTCTCGTATTATCAATTTATAGAATAATCAATACGCAGAATACTTACTTTGAATAAATTTAAATCATAGATTTTTGTTACAAATAAACTTTGTTTCGATATTCATGATACATTGATATATAAAAAACCCAAGATACACACTCAGCATCTCAAAAACGTCCGCAAAAAACAAGCGCATAAAGCGCAAGTTTCAAACAGTCTCGCATCGCTCGCCATACTGAACTGCTTTGTAAAAACAACTTTAAGCGATCCGTGTAAGGTTGAATTTGCAAAAAAAGTTGCGTATCACTCACCATACTACACTGCTTTGTAAAAACAACTTTAAGTGATCTGTGTAAGGTTGAATTTGCAAAAAAAAATGTTTATAGTATAACTAAACACAACTCACACATGACACTTGATATACGTCAGTTTTTGACTACAGTTTCGAGTGCTGCATTTGTTCGAGACTGTGCATCTTGGGTTTTGTATATATCAATGTCATGATATCATAGAATAACAAATCAAATATTTTTTATCCTCATATTGAGTAGTTAATATAAAACTTGTTACCAAGAAAAACATTTTATCGAGTGACAGTTTCTAAACGTTTGACAAAATGCATACCCTTCTATAAAATTACAACATCGCGGTCACAAAAACAATGCGGGAAATTCTACTCAAGCCAAACTTTTGATTCGGATTCGGGCCCGCTCGACAGAACCCCGCGAAGCGGCAATGGTGGCAAATGCAACATGCAACAGGCATGGTTTCTGTCACGGCACCGGCGCTGCGGGGCTCCGGCGATCCCTCGCGAACTTATCGTCGCAGATGGTTTTAACGCTCGCCACCGCGGCTGAGGCTGGCCGGCGGAGCCGGCCAGTAAGCCGAAGCGTTATAACACCTGCTCCTCAGCTCGCGGGCCGCCTCGTCCCTCCGCGCCTACGCGGGCTTAAATTACACTAGGGGTAGGGCAGACAAGACTACGTGGGGTCGGTTTTACAGCGATTCGTTTCTGTCACTAATTTTTTTAGCACACATGTGGATTTTTTAAGATCATATTTTAATTTAAAGTCGAATAAAATTCTGCCATCTTAAAAGTATGCCATGGACATTTTCACTGAAATATAAAATACCATGGAAAAATATACCGGACAAACATTATTCGTTATAAAATAATTCTGCTGTTTGATAAGTTTGTTAAATAAAAAAATGTGATCATGAAATTCATTGAATTGGGTTTCTGGGAAATAGGTTTCATTCAAGTAAGTAGTCTTTGAAACAATAATATTTGACATAAAATTATAAGAACCAAATATTATGTAAAACATTTTCTGCGTAACGAAATTCTATGAAATTTCTGTCTGCGAAACAAGGGTACACCGTAAATATCTAACTATTATGGTGAAGTCACAATTACCACTTTTTGTTCAAATTATTCAATCAAAACCCGGGTGAAATGGAGTAGTGGTGATTTTAGTATCGTGATATTAATCCTTATCTATTTAAATTATTTCATAATTAAGGTTGGTTATGTACATGTAAATTACACTGAAAATTATTACAATCGTACCTTTCGTTTAAAAGTCACGATGGGTATAAAAATGCTCTCAGTAAGGAAAATGTTCCCGTTTGAGTGAACTGCCCTACGTTTAGTCCATTAATAAGTAATTTAAAAATTACCCTTGAGAGGGTTGTGGCGAGATGAAGTTCGTGGAGTGCCAACTAAACCCGCGCGAACGAAGTCGCGGGCGAAGTGCTAGTTTAAAATAAAAAAACATTGATGCAGTTTTAGTCAAAAATTTAACTAGTAATTGTTAAAAATAAGCGCTCTCCTTTAGTTTGCAATATAATAAACATATAAACATCCGAATTGAGAACCTTTGCAGTCGGTTAAAAACTGCTAACCTGCGCAAATTTTCTTCAACTCTTCAGCTTTATAGTATTAATATGGATAAATGTTTATCTTGTCTCACCTTAGTTTCCCCGGACTCGACGCCTGCCACCACATCTACAAGAGCATCCTGAGCCAGCATCTCGGCACCGTGCACAACAAGTTCGGGCCGCCCGTGATCCGCTACTCAGAGACCCTGGTCTTCGTGGCGCTGGCCCTGCACACCAAGCTCTCCAGCACCTTCCTGCCCACGGCCATCAAGTTCCACTACATATTCAACTTGAGAGACCTTTCCAATATATTCCAGGTATTTGGCGCTTCTCTTGAATTTAATTTATTTAGGTTTGCGTTTGGCCACTAAATCACCCGCCGTGCCGGTCAGTTCTGTCAAAAAACTCGCCGTGAAAACTAACTTGACCACGACGTAGGTAAGTAAATCAAGATGAGATTGTTAAGGAATAGCACTAGGTACTGATAGTAAGAGGTGGTGACATGATCCACTGCGGGACGCGCTTTTTAAGAAGCATGCATTTTTTAGTTCATGCACCCTTGCTTTAAAAAGCCTCAAGCTATAGCTATCACGAAACAGACTCCAGCAAGAATAATGAACATTTATTTAATTTTACAAGTAAAGCGCTCTTCCTCTCTCCTAATTATTTAAAACTAGCTTCTGCCAGCGGCTTCGCCCGCGTGGTCCCTAGGGAACATACTCCCCGTATAAAAAGTAGCCTATGTCCTTTCTCAGGCTCTAGACTATCTGTGTACCAAATTTCATTTAAATCGGTTCAGTAGTTTTGGCGTGAAAGCGCGACAGACAGACAGACAGAGTTACTTTCGCATTTATAATATTAGTAAGGATTTTACCGTGGCCGACAGGATCCATAATTGGTTTTATTTATTAATATTTACCACCTGTATGTGTACATTATGGACTGCAATGAAAAATTTGAAAAATTAACTCCAAAAAAATAATTTCCAAAACCATTTGTGGGTATGTATGACGGGGTTGACCATGTGCCGATGGTGCATCGCTGGACAGCAAGACATAGTTGTTGTCCGATGATGGGATTGCAGGCGGAATTAAGTTAATAATAATTTTCATGTAGGTGTTTTTGGTAGGTTTATGTAGTTCTTCTTAAATATTGTCGTAATATAACGCAGGGAATGTTATTCACGACTGGTGACGCGATCAAGACGCCAACTGAACTCGTGCGACTCTGGATGCACGAGGCGACACGGGTCTACTCGGACAAATTGATCGACTCAGTCGATAACGAAACGTTCGGGAAACTTATTTTAGAAGTTATCAAGAAAAGCTGTGACGTAAGTTTCAATTGGTATAGTCATATAAAGGGTGTCCCAAAACTCAACGTCAAGCGGGTACGGGGCGATAGGATAGGTTATACCAGTTCAGGCAAAAATTAATAAAAAAAATAAAAAAACCATGTTACTTGGTTAATTGATAATAGGAATACTTTTCAACATTTTCAAAAGTATCCCTATTATCACTTAACCAAGTAACATGGATTTTTTTTTATTTTTGCCTGAACTGGTATAATCTAACCCATCACCACGCACCTGCTTGACGTTGAGGTTCAGGACATTCTGTATAACAAAAACTTTTTTAATTTTGAAAGTCGGTGTTTTGGGTTGTTTTGTTTTTTGACACCGACGTCCGATATCAAAGTTAGTTATACTTTGTAGTGTTTTGTTTTTGTAAGTCGGTTATATTTTTTGTAAAAAAGTTGTTTATTTTTCTCCCATTCGAATTGGGTTCTTAACACTACTAAAACTAAACTTGAATGCCAAAGATTGAAAGGTTTCAGGCTAAAATACTCCACTATTTTTTTGCCATTTTACTGTTTAGACAATTACCTACTCAATTTCAAATATTTAGTTCAGAAATCAGGTTAAGTAGATGATGAGTAAGACCATTGTTTGACTAAACTAGTCAAGCTATGGTCTTAGTTATTAACTCAAACCACAAAAAAAAACAAAACATTAAAAAAAGCTGTTATTTTTTATCCTAGGGTCAGTTACCAATAAACAAGATACAACCCTAATCTCTTCAAAGTGAACAGTGAGTGAACAGGCTCCTTCTGGAAAAGCTTGCTCCATCGTAGACTTTGTCTCTGTCATCTCTGACCTAGACACAAGCAAACCCATCACAAAAAAAAGAAATGCATTAAATAAAATAAAGCTGATTGATAACCTCGAAGACGGTTACAAAATAGAAATGGTTTATCTCACGCACGGGTCGATCTTCAAGGTTAAATAACGCTTGCCAAGATTGGTCCGTGAATGGCTGACTATCTTAATATAATGAGTTTCCTCTGTGCCTCGGAAAGTACGTAGCTCTTAGTCCCAGCTGTCATTTGTAGATCTTTGGCAGTCGCAACGGATTGTCAGAAGCCAGTAAATCTGACTCCAGCCTTGCTAAGAAGTACCCAGTTAATGGGTTATGGAGGCCTGGTAGGCAGCCGCTCCACGTAAAATACTGGTATTCAGCTGAATCCGGTTTGACTGGAGACCGACTCCAATATAGTTGGGAAAAAGGCTAGGCAGATGATGATATCTCATAGACAAGTTTGACTAATCAATTTTGTCTGCACTTAAAAATACGTACCATGCAGGACTATGACGAAAATGTGATAATGGAGAAGCCGCTCATCTACTGCCACTTCGCGGAGGGCGTGGGTGACCCCAAATACTTCCCCATCAAAGACTGGAACCAAATCAAGAGGCTGCTGGACGAGTCGCTGTCGGCGTACAATGACCTCGTGGCCACCATGAACCTGGTGCTTTTTGAAGACGCCATGTATCATATTTGCAGGTAATTTTAACGTTGTTCATCGTTGTGGGTTCGATTCCAGGTCGAGAAAAAAAGTGTTATATTGAGTTTCCATTAGGAATTTCTCTGTGACAGCCCGGAGTTTGGAAGTTGGTGGTGTGACACCCTCGTGCCTCGGTGCGCACGTTGGTCCAGTACTAGATCTCTCTCCGGTCATGTCGGGTTGCCGTCCCATCGTAATATGAGAGTGATGGAAGAGGGAGTGCACCTGTTTTGCGAACACAAATGTGCACTTTAATATGTCCCGCGCCGATGTCTAGTCTCTGTTAAGATTGGCCACTATGCCCGAAATCAGTCAGGAGGACTATGTCTACGTATTTGTTATCAATGCACCATCAAAAGATGTTTTTATTGATCTAAAGTAATGACAAAAAATATACTACTAGTACTCATCAGTTGTAGTTGCTTCGTGAAGAGATCCTAGAACGCCTGAGCCTTGTGGGTATTTCTAAACGTACTCGATCTCGCTTACAGAATGGTTCGCTTCATGTCAAAACGTAAAAATGAAAAAACCGGACAAGTGCGAGCCTGACTCGCGCACCGATTACTCCGAACAAAGTCTTAAGTAGAGATAGTTTTTAAGGCTTGTACACATACCAATGACCTTGTGCATATAAACGGAGCTAACTACTCCTACTAAACGCGCCACTCCACTGCCTGCATTTTTTATTTATTAATAAAAAATAACACATATTTAAAAAAAAACAACAAACCCAAATTATTTTCGTTTGTATTGCAAAACAGTAATTTTTTTTAAGACTTGTTAAAAAAATGAAGAAGTAAAATGGTTTCATCTCAACGATTTGGAGGTGATTTGGTGATTTTTTTTTCTTATTATGTGATACCGATACATAAATTCTGGCGAAACCAAATTACGTATCCTTTCATGTAGATTACTACCTATTTTTTTTTCAGATGTAGTTTCTCAGTAAATGCCGACGAAAAGTTGCTTCATCTGCACGCTGTTTTTAAGCATTTCTCGAGAGAGCAGCCTTAAGGGATCGAGTCTCAATTTAAAGTAGAGACCGGTTGAATTGCCGTCTTCATGTACCATAAAGCAAGACCCCCACATTTTGATGCAACATCTTGTTGTGAAGGATCAACCGTATCCTGGAGGCTCCGCGCGGCAACGCTCTGCTCGTCGGCGTGGGCGGCTCGGGCAAGCAGTCCCTTTCGCGTCTCTCCTCCTTCATCTCCTCACTCGAAGTATTCCAGATACAACTGCGGAAGGGATACAGTATCAATGATCTCAAAGTTGATTTAGGTACGTATCATAATTTACTTGTACCTACTCTTGTCCTGATCGCGATTTATTGACCTATGTCAACTATATTTTCAGTATTCTTTCTAGCCAATATGTCAGTCTCGTTTCTTTAATATTCCATACTGCTACTTATAACCATCGACATTAATACACAACAATCAATTCAACATCAGGGTTTTTTTGGGTTAGTCCGTATTGTCCCAGTGCTGGGCAAAGTCTTCCCCTAAGTCTTTCCAGGAATTCTGTTCCCGCGCCAGCCCTCACGGTACGCATTCAGGTCGTCTTGCCAGCTCTATCTGGGCCGGCTTGCGCGGTGCCGCCAACAGTCTTCGGGCATCCGTAGTATGGAGACTTGCCCAGCGCACAAGTACATTTATTTATTTATTTATTAAAACTTTATGCACAAGTAAAAAAACACTGTACAAAGGCGGACTTAATGCCTTAGGCATTTTCTACCAGTCAACCTTAGGGTGGTGCAGAGAAAATATGGCAGGTGCAAATTATAGAAAAGAAAAAACAGAGACAGAAAAAAAATACAACCATAAATACATAGATACATACATACACATAAATAAAATTTACAACGTTATTAAGAGAGAACGAAACCAACCAATTAACGCTGTGAGGATTCTACCAACTTCTTGCGAATGTGCTCACGTGCCTTCACCTTAAAGGACAGTCGACTGGTTGCCGTCCTGATGTTCAGAGGAAGCGCATTCCAAAGGAAAATCGCCTGGACAAAGAAAGAAGAGTGGATAAACCCAGAGCGGTGTGAGGGACATCGTAGAAGAAGATTATTGGATGAGCGAAGATTTTTACTGTGGGCAGAGCAAAGGAAATGAATTTGTGAAGTAATATAAGAGGGAGAAGAAGGATTATTAAGAAAAGAAAACAAGCTAGTCAGGGCTCTCAGCGCTCTGCGCTGACGGATGGGCAACCATTTCAACAGTGATCGATGCGCTGATACGTGATCATACTTACGGAGGTTGAAGACAAATCGAATGCAGTTATTTAGAAGACGGTCAAGTTTATTGAGGAGATCTGCATTCAGGTCGTAGTAGCACACATCACCATAGTCAATCATGGGGAAAATTAGGGACTGTACAAGCATGGCCTTTATGTGAGCTGGGAGAAGATTTTTCAGTCGATACAGGGACCGCAACGTTCCGGTAACTTTCCGACTGACACTCGTGACCTGCTTTCGCCAGTCAAGACAGGTGTCGACATGCAGACCAAGATCCTTAACCTCGGAGCCAAACGGAATGACTGTGTTGTCAAAGATTACAGGTGGTACAGTTAAGCCATTAAGTTTTCTCAAGCTATGGGGACTCCCAACTATGATAGCCTGACACTTGAGAGGGTTAACTGCCACCCCAAATCGGTCCGACCAACTTTTAATCAGTCTCAAATCCCGGTTGAGCTCCTCGATCGCATCCGATAAATTGTCAACACCTGCCTGGCAATAGAGCTGAAGATCGTCAGCATAGAGATGATACGCACACTGAAGCTCGGTAGTAATAAGATTAATAAAAATAGAGAACAAAAGAGGAGATAAAATACCGCCTTGAGGGACGCCAGCTGCAAGATCACACCACCCGGACGAAGATTCTCCAGCACGAACTGACTGCTGACGCCCCTGAAGATAAGAGGAAAACCATTCCAGTACCTCGGGAGAGACCATAAGATAGGAAAGGATAGCCAAAAGGACTTCGTGACTGACAGTATTAAAAGCGTTGGAGAAGTCGATTAACACCAAAGCGGTAACTTTCGTGTCTTCCATTCCCCGCCTTATATCGTCAGTCACTTTGAGGAGAGCTGTCACGGTACTGTGCCCTGGCCTGAAACCAGATTGAAATGGGCTGATGAGGGAGTTGAGGTAAATATAATTGGAGAACTGTTTATGAACACAAGGCTCGAGCACTTTGGACAGGAACGGAAGGATGGAAATTGGACGGAAGTGACTGGAAAGAGTGGGATTGGGAATCTTAGGCAGGGGCCGGACATAACGGCCGGGCTTTACGCCATAGGGAAGGAAATGTACCAGAGTAAAGGGAAAAGTTAACAATGTGGGATATGGCAGGAAGAAGTTGATCCAAAGCCGAAACGATCATTTGACGACTGATGTTATCGCAGCCCACGGCTTTGGATTTAATGGATAGGATTATCTTTTTTATCTCTCCCGGATCTACTGGGGTGAAAATAAAAGGGGCAATATTGGGACGCATCAGACCAGCAAGGTAGTCAATAGTATGGCTTTTGGTTATACTGTCTAACATAGGAATAGTGGCGAAATGGTGGTTTAGATCGTCCAAGCCGATTGTGTTAGGAAGGTCTGATTGCCGCGATTTGCCGATACCTAGAGTTCCAAGGAATTTCCAAATATCGGCAGAAGAAGAAGAAGTGATGTTGCTAAGAATGTGGCGGCGTTTAGCGTTGCGTATCATCTGGTTACACCGATTCCTAGCAGTCTTGAAAAAGGTCCAATTGTCCTCAGAACGATCCTTTTTAAATTTCCGAAACGCATGATCCCTCCTTCGCATTGCCATCCGGATTCCCCTATTCATCCAGGGAGCAGGTGGACGCTTTAACTTAACCCTCCTGACTGGAGCATGTGTATCATACAGACTTTTAACAGTAATGTTGAAGACGCAAACTTTGTCATCAACTGTAGCCGCTTCCTGCAATGGTGTCCAGTCACAGTACATGTGGCTAACGTTAAAGGTTTCAAGAGAATGAATGTGTGAAATTCGAGTTTGACTATGTAATATGTAACCAAAACGAAACAAAAGTAGAATTTTAGGATCAGTCAAGTCGATAGTTTCTACCTGTAGCTTCAGAAAAGGTAAGGGAAGGTTCCGATCTTATAGAAGTTCGGAAATCTATAGTGGTAGTAATGGTGGACACAGTATATATTCTTCTTATTCAGTTTATGAAATATTTCTTAAATCGGTCCAATATCGGAGGAGACAACAGTCGAGAGCCAAACCTCGAATTATGACTTTTTACATACAAAGTCTCGCCGTCCATATTTCCTCTTAAGCTGGGACAGCGAGGTGGGGTCACAGGAAGGAGATGGTGGGATGAACTGGACCGGTTCCATCTAAACTAGAGGAAACGCACGCAAAAGATGGAAGTAGTAGAGAGAGCCCACTGGCCAGAAGTTGGATAGATATGGCTAACATAAAATAAAAAGCGGCTAAGTGCGAGTCGGACTCGCCCATGAAGGGTTCCGTAGCAGCAAGTAACACAATATAAAAGTTCTTGTAGTTCGTTGTAACTTTATAATTATTATTTACTTAGGCACATATTACAGATTTTTTTATTAGAAAATAATGGTTTTCACGGTTTATGCATAAGGTATATATTTATGAAATTTAATGTTTTTTTTATATTTGAGTTGATTGAATGAAAGGTAAATTGCGGTTTGCGATTTATGACGTATTAAAAAAAAAACTACTTACTAGATCTCGTTCACACCAATTTTCGGTGGAAGTTTGCATGGTAATGTACATCATATATTTTTTTTTTGGTTTTATCATTCTCTTATTTTAGAAGTTAGGGGGGAGGACACATTTTACCACTTTGGAAGTGTCTCTCGCGCAAACTATTCAGTTTAGAAAAAAAATGATATTAGAAACCTGAATATCACTTTTGAAGAACTTTCCATAGATACCCCACGCGTATGGGTTTGATGAAAACAAAAATTTGAGTTTCAGTTCTAAGTATGGGGAAACCCAAAATTTTTTTTTTTCTATTTTTGTGTGAAAACCTTAATGCGGTTCACAGAATACATCTACTTACGAAGTTTCAACAGTATAGTTCTTATAGTTTCGGAAAAAAGTGGCTGTGACACGGACGGACAGACAGATATGACAAATCCATAAGGGTTCCGTTTTTTGCCATTTGGCTACGGAACCCTAAAAATGGCAATATCAACACTTTATTTCATGTCCTAGCTGGTCTATACCTAAAGGCTGGCTTAAAGGCAATAGGCTGCGTGTTCCTGATGACGGACGCTCAGGTAGCCGAAGAGCGCTTCTTGGTGCTCATTAACGACCTGCTGGCGTCCGGGGAGATACCGGACCTGTTCCCGGATGAAGACATCGAGAACATCGTCAATGGCGTCAGAGCAGAGGTGAGCTTTTATATTGGATTTATAGCTGAATATTCGATAGCAAGATATAATAAGTTTGCAAATTTTTCGTCATTGTCATTCATCCTGAAAATCATGAAAAGGATACCCATGACGACTTGCAAATTTTCGTTGGCTTCATCTTGGATGTTTATTTCGAGTTGATTATTCCCAGCAACTCCGAATGGGTGATGGTTGATTCATGATATCAGATACTAAAGAAAGCAAAACTCGATCTAAGTATCTTGCCGATAGGGCTAATTATTTATGCATAAAAACATTACCTTTTTTTATTTATTTATTAACTAATAAAAAACACAAAACAAACAGGAGCATCACAAAATCCTTAATAGGTTTGTTTGAATGTTGAAATACCTTAAACACCGTACCTTAATTATTGTATTTTAGACCAAAGCAACCGGTGTGCCTGATACCCGTGAGAACTGCTGGAGTTTCTTCATTAACCGCGTCCGAACCTTGCTCAAGGTAAGACACTTCGATCTTTTAACTCATAGTTCTCCTATTAAAAAATAAGCTTTATAGCATTATTGTAAAATGGTACCTATCTATGGTTTTAAAGTTACTTCAAAGACTAAACAGAATGACTGTCTGTCGATAAGAGGTTGCTCCTTTGGTTCAGTAGAATACCATTATTTCAAGCTTTAATTTAACTTGCAATGTTTTAATGAGATAGATCCAGATCCTAAGAGCTGTATACTCCTTGGCTACTTTAGATAACTTTATTTTTTTATTAACCCCCCCCCCCCCCCCCAAACACGCAAAAACCAATTTTGATTTTGTTTTTTTTTGTTTGAAAGGTGAATTAGTCGGGAGTGTTCTTAGCTATGTTTGATGAAAATCGGTCTAAGATGGCCGCCACAAAATGGCGGATTTTTTCACAACTCCCTCAATATGGGTATCAAATTAAAGGGCTTGACTAGTAGAATAATGTACACTACATAGAAAAGGCATGAGGAATATTAACTAACGAAATAAATATTAAGTTTAAAAAGCATGAAATAAAAATTAAATAAAAAATTTTAAAAAACCCCGTGCAAAAACCTTTAAAAAGTAAAAAATAATTTCTATTGATCCTTTTAGTTTAATATAGGTACGATTCTTTAGGCCAAGCGTCATCGCGTCGGGAGACCGCTAATAATACTTATAATAAAATTAGTAAATACAAAAGATATGCGGTTTTTTCGTCGGTTAGTTAAAAAAATACAGGTCCAGTCCTAGTTTGGGAGTTAGGATCAGATTTTTGGCAAAACATTCGTGTGCTCTTTTATTATGACTGGTTTGTAACATGTATTTCTAAGTGACAAATAAATATGTTTATTTTTTTTATCGCCAGGTGGTGCTATGTTTCTCGCCGGTGGGCGCTACACTGCGTGTGCGCGCTCGTAAGTTCCCGTCCATCGTCAACTGCACGGCCATCGACTGGTTCCACGCCTGGCCGCACGAGGCGCTGCGCTCCGTCTCCAAACGATTTATATCTGAAGTCGAAAGCTTACCGGTAAGTTTTTATGCACATTCATCATCATCATCATTATCATCATATCAGCCGAAAGACGTCCACTGCTGGACGTAGGCCTCCCCCAAGCGTCGCCACAAAGACCGGTCCTGTGCGTCTCGCATCCATCGGCTACCCACACACACGGCTATGCACATTAAAATCAATACATTTTTGTTAGACGTCTACTGTTTAACCCAAGCGGAGGGTGTTGATACCTGCCAGCTCCAGCTGTACGCCGAGAGACGCACATTTTACGCGGATGTGACGCATACTTTTATAATTATGTTTTATCCACTTTTTAATGGTAAGCGCTTTACCTGGCGTTATAAAAACTGTTTCTTTTACTATAGCGTTTCCACGCTTGCGGCAACCAAGGGAACCTCCTCAGTAAAGCAGTAGACTTAGTCTTGGTCTCTCATCAAAAAGTTTAGCTTCTTCTTTAAATAATCCTTAATCATCTAAAATTGCAGGAACTATTAGTAGATCCAGTTTCGTTGTTCATGTCCCACGTACATCAAAGTGTGGACAACATGTCTTCAGTCTACTTCCAAAACGAAAAGCGGTACAACTACACGACCCCCAAGACTTTCCTGGAACAAATCGCTCTATACAGCAAACTGCTCAACGAGAAGACTCTGAACCTCAAGATGATGATTATGAGACTGGAGAATGGATTAGAGAAGTTAGCGTCGTGTGCTGCTGACGTCGCTGTACTGAAGGTAGTTTAAAAAGGCTTAAATTATTGTTTTTAGGGTTCCGAACATCCGTAAGTGCTCGTTCACGGAGATGCGGTGGTCGCGCGGCGACGCAGCCCGCAATAAATTCAAACATATGGCGTTGTATAAGAGGGTTTACGGAGAAGCAATATTTTACACGCGTTTGCTTGAAATGCAGGCGGAACCCGCGGATGGCAACGCCGCGTCGCACGCGACATTTATCGCGGCGGTGTACGCAGCGTTGCGAACAGCTAAGTATTCCTGCAATACTCCGTTCACGGTAAAACGTAGAAACACCCGCGGCTTCGCACGCCCCGCACCACGCGCCGCGTCACGCCCCGCGGCTTCATAAACAACATCCTATATTGCCATTTATGTTCGTGTTTGCGCGTGTGATGTCGCAGCCCGTAGCACGCGCCGCCTCTCCATAAACGGAAATACGCACGACGCCCCGCGTCTCCGTAAACGAGGCCTAAGAATCTGAACCCTATAGGATCTCTCGGGCGTTTGTCTGTCTATCCGTCTGTCACAGGCAATTTTGTCCGAATCTACCGGACCGAGACCGAGTTTGTTGAAGTTTGGTACACATATGAACTTCTGTGACCCAAAGACGGATGCGCTACGTAAAGAAATAAACGGGGTTCGAACTTTTCTATGGAAGCTGGCATAGCCCCCCGCCGCCATTTTGTTGATTTGTTTTCACGATCTAACAAAAAAAAATGTTAGGAGCATGGTGCCCTTAAGTCTTATAGTCTTTCACAGTGTCCATTCATCATGGTCTTCGTATACCCCCATAAACAATCACATTGATCAGTAATCTTTTTACCCTCAACCGTATAGGTACCTAATAGAGTAAGTAAAGAATCGAGAGTACCTAGTTATTCTTCTGCAAAAATCGTTTTGCCAGAACAATAAACGATAAAAGAGTAAAAAAAATGTTTGAATAAGTAAACAGTGATTCTGATTTGTCTTATCGTAGTTTTTGTTGTACAGGTGACTCTTGCTGAGCAAGAGATAATACTGAAAGAGAAAAATAAAAATGCTGAGGCACTTATTGAAGTAGTCGGAGCAGAGAGTGAGAAAGTATCTAAAGAAAAGGCGTTTGGTAAGTTAACGTGGAACCCATCACTATTTCGATCCTTTTTTTGTCTGAATTGAATTTTACCGAAAACTATTGACCGACGTTTTTTTTTTGCTCTATGCATTATATCTATACTAATATTATAAAGAGGAAAGATTTGTTTGTTTGTTTGTTTGTTTGAATTGAATAGGCTCCGAAACTACTGGACCGATTTGAAAAATTCTTTTAGCATTGGATAGCTACGTTATCAGGGAGTAACATAGGCTATATATTATCCCCGTACTCCCACGGGAACGGGAACTACGCGGGTGAAACCGCGTGACGTCCACTAGTTTGACATATTTTTAGATCATCGAAGAATCATGTTTCATAGGTATTATTTTATCGAACTATATTTTGCCGGCAAAGACGGCCAGCAAGCCGGATCTGAGGTGGTGAGCGTTAAAACCATCTGCGACGATAACCTCGTGTGGGGCCGCCCATACCCCGCAGCGCCGGAGCCGTGACATTAACAATGCTTGCTGCGTGTTGCATGCCTGCTTGCATGTTGCATGCTTGTTTGCACGCTGCATGCTTGCTTGCATGCTGCCATATGCCTGCTTGCAAGCTGCATGCCTGCTTACATCTGCATGCTTGCAGCAAGCATCCTTGTTTGCATACTTCTTCCTGGGACCACTTAAACCCACTTTTGTTAATTGCTTGTGGTACGTGACACTTTATCGTGCGCGCAGCCTGCGTTCATCGATTTATAAGACGTTGTCACGTCAACAACGAAAAGATAACAGCTGAAAAGTTTTAGACAAAATGATATTCGGTCAAATATTTTTCGAACTTATGATAGGTAACCATGCATACTATAACTTTATAAAATAGTCGTTCATTACTGATAACTTGATAAGCTATCCAAATGACCAAAAAACCCATTAGTTTATGGTGGGCACAAGCTTTTCTCTTTTCCTATGGTCTCCATTCTATTACCTACTGTCTACACTATATATATATATAATATTATAAAGAGGAAAGATTTGTTTTTTTGTTTGATTTTATTTCAGCAATGGATAGCTACATTATTAGGGAGTAACATAGGCTATATTTTATCCCGGTACTCCCACAGGAACGGGAACTACGCGGGTGAAACCACGTGACGTCCACTAGTAGTAGATAAATGCATAGTCGAGTGTGGTACCTATCTACTTCATCGTTTATTTGGTGTGACCACGTTTAATTAAATCATAAAAAAATTAAAGTAATATTTTGTACCTACAAAGTACGGAACCCTCGGTGGGCGAGTCCGACTTGCACTAGTCCGGTTTTTTATTATTTTAGTGTAGCGATTGGCCCCTTATGAAGGGTCAAGTGGGAAATCTCAAAATTTCAAAGGAAATGCCGCAAGGGGCGAATCGATACACCAAAATAATTATTTAAATGTCAAATCATAATTTTGGTGTATCGATTCGCCCTTCGCCCCTTACGGAATTTCCTTTGAAATTTCAACAAAAAAGGCATAGTTTACAGAAAAAAAGTACCCTTAGACATTCCAATCAAAATAACAATAACCCAAAATATTTCCCTTTTAAACACAGCCGCCGAAGAAGAAAAGAAAGTAAAGGTGATAGAAGAAGACGTGACGATCAAAGCTAAGATTTGCGCGGACGACTTAGCGAAGGCCGAGCCCGCGCTGATCGCCGCGCAGGAGGCGCTGAACACGCTCAACAAGAACAATCTCACCGAGCTGAAGTCCTTCGGCACGCCGCCCGACGCCGTCGTCAATGTGTGCGCGGCTGTGCTTGTGCTGTTCGCTAAGAAGGGCAAGCTGCCTAAGGACAGGTCTTGGAAGGCCTGCAAAGTATGTTATCAACTTACGAGTATCTTCCTTTCCCCTCTTTTTTTACGGTTCAAAATATTTATTTCTCAAAAGAATTACAAATTCACAAGAGAAAACATAAATAGCTTTTAGAACAATGTTATCTGCCTGTTTATCTACTTTGTTATTTTGTTCATCATTATCTTACAATAGGGAAATATGCATGAGAAAAATATTTATTATCTATACAGTTTATCTATAAAGATACAAAAATAAAATCAAAATAGCTCGAAAAACAAACGAGATAAAAGTATTTTAAACAACATATCTGTCCCTCTCGCAAAAACGCTGTTTTCTATGGCAGCTGTTTAAGCGTCATGGACGTTGACGTCAAAGTTTATATCGGATTTCTCCTTCTAATTGTAATCTTTGAAGCTTTATAACTTAATCGCTGATGAAAAAATTTAAAAAATAATTTCATGATTGTTTACTTGAGCTAATAAGTATTTAATTTTGCAAATAAAAAAAATGTATGCATATTCCCCCCTATTCTGGTGGTGATGGCACTGTCGCTTTTAGTTAAGCGTTAGACCTTGGAATATGTGGAATTCACAAACATAAGCTGATATACCTCAAACAATGGATTATTTTAATAATTGGCATGACATCGAACTTTTTTAATCGAAACTACTACGACATTTTTCTCCTTATAATAATGCATTTTTCTCTTTTATAGCTGATGATGGCGAAAGTGGATCAATTCTTAAATGACTTGGTGTACTACGACAAAGAGAACATTCATCCGGACGTGATTAAGGTAAAAATTGTTGGATACCCCTTACAATCTAGTAATTTATTGGTATCAATATCCAATGTGAAATATCATCCATTTAAAGCAATTTTAACAAAATTACACAATGATTTAAAAAGATTTGGTCAAACCATCCACCCTAATTCCATCCGAAAGCGAAGTGCTTGAGCACTTGTCTATGCGGCTCTAAGGATGATGCACCGTGTCACGACCAGGGCACGTGCACCGTGCGCCGGCCGGCCCAGTCATTAACCTATGCTACACTGGGCTGTTTGCCTGTATTTTTGCACGGCCATGTCTGTGTTTGTATGTATCGTCTCGACGAGTGATTTCATCAGTCGACAGACGTGACGTTTGAGTAAATATACTATTTTCACAACTTGAATTCGCAGCTATTGCAATCACCATCGATGTTCCAAATAACTTTTTTGTATTTATTATCCAATTACTTAAGATGGCTCATATCGTCCATTTGGCTGTTGAGCTGCACTGCTACTCATCTCAACAATTTGTCGCAGACTGCCCTCCGAACGCCCAGCGCTCTCGTTCATGAATCATGTTACAACGTTTCGGGACCGGGACGAGCCGGAGCCGGGAAACAATACCGACATTTCGATATTTCCCGGGCCGTGCCCCGGCCGTGTCCCGGCGGCACACGCACGGCCGGGCACGGTCAAGCATGCATCGCTTCATACAAAAAGTATAGCCCCTATGTGTTAGTTCGAAAAACCGCGCGACTTGAAATGCTCGTAGCGTGCGCATAAAATACACAGTGGCGCGCGCAAGGCGTCCAGACTATGTTATTTTCTTACAAAGTGTGTTACATGGACTAATGAGTTGACCATAAGCTCGAACACGAACTGAACCAGCTAGTCTATTCTGTAAACAACTATTTCGATATCGAGCCTCACCTGAGTGACAAAACTCACAAAATGAGCTTTATTGCACACAACATAAAGGTCTTAATTTTAAACTCACCTCGGATTCCACTGTCGAGATACGAAAATGTTGTTACGGAATAGCACTACTGGTATGGATACAGCTAGGGACGAATCGTGGAGTGAAGAAAGCGTGTTCTGAGCGGACAGACGCTAGGTTCATGTGCACGCCGGTAACTGATGCGAGTAGTAGGTACATGTTCGGTTCGTGTACGCACTGCGTCCACACTGATGAAATGCTCCTTTCACTTTACATGTTACCTTTCATCAGTCCGTTAGCAGCATTATACACAGCCAACCAAGTGCCTTAGTTAGCTTCAGTTTAACTCTAAGGGAGACCATATTAGGAACACGTTAGTGGCGTCATTGTAACATAGGGTCCGCCCTGTCCTTACTAGTCCTAGGCTAAGCGTGTGATCAGATGCAGGTTGCGTCACCTGCATCTTATATCACTCTGCGTTGCACACACAGTGCAATTTTGCAGGGCAGGGTAGGTGAGGCAAATATAGGCCACGAGAGCATAACTGCTGCATCGCACGTGCTTGCGCCGCAGCGTATGCAGCTCGTTAGTAGGTTCATACATTACTAAATCTGCTCTGCCTTGCGCTACGTGGACCTGCGTCACCTGCGTCTCAGCATACGTTTAGCCCTATACTCGTGCAACGGCCAACGCGTGCGTGAATAGATACCTAGACGTGAACGTGTTCGCAGGCGGTGCAGCCCTACATTAAGGATCCGGAGTTCAACGCCGCGTTCATAATGTCGAAGTCGGCTGCGGCGGCCGGGCTGTGCTCGTGGGTCATCAACATCGTCAAGTTCTACGAAGTGTACGCCGTGGTGGAGCCCAAGCGGCGCGCGCTCAACGCCGCCAACGCCGAGCTGCAGGCCGCCAGGGACAAGCTGCTCTTCCTCACCGACCAGATAGCCGTAAGTAATAATTAACATACAAAATACATTCATTAACTCGCTCCTTTTTCTCATGCTAGTAGACAGAACGATCACTACTACCATACCTAAGTAACAAAACATCATGCCTTTGAAATAGTCGACTATTCAGCCTCTTGCTATAATTGTTTTTTCTCTCAACTTTGTAAACTAGCCAACGTCTTAGGAAGCGGGGTACTACATACATGTTGATTGATCTTTCCGACAGAACCGTTTCTACCTATAATGGTGACATAGCATCAGATATGAGATCATAAACCAAAAATGTTGACAAAAATGCATCAGTGAAGAGGCTGACTAGTCGATGGGCTCGGGAGAGTAAAATCACTACCAGCCTGGACTAACCTGATTCTATATTTGACAGGAACTTGAAGAAAAATTGGAACTATTGCTCAAAGCTTTCCAAGAGGCAGTAAACGAGAAGATGAAGTGTCAGGCTGAAGCTGATGCTACGAACTACACCATTGACTTGGCAAACAGATTAGTTAACGGACTAGCTTCGGAAAAAATCAGGTGTGTATCCAAATCATTCTATTCTGGACCTCCAATTCTTTCGCGTATGTTTGTTAAAACATTTTTAAAGGTAACGAAAATGTCTTTAAAGGATTTAGGCACTTGTCTCACCGCCGGCGATCAGCGAGTAACTAGTAAAGGTTCAAACTCGAAACGAGTTGGCGAATGAAAAGTTTCGATAGTTTTGACGCTCGGCTTTCAGCGAGTGCTTTTGTGCGACGGGCTTTTACTCGCAATACTCGCTCCGGCCTGCACTATAGGTAGAAATTACCGCTGTTTGGTGAGTTCTGATCGCCAAGCAAGTATCGCCGAGCGAGTGTCGCTGAGTGAGTACAATCTTTTAAAGCTCTTGTCGCTGTGATCAACTGGAGGTAAAAGCCGCTCGCTAGCAGTGTGAACAGCCAGCTATCGACTATGAATGTATGTTTCTCTTTTACTCGCACGAGATCTTTTGTCCCTTTCCTCAGCGAGCAAATAGTCGATAGCTACTCGCTTCCTCGCGGGCGGTGAAACAAGTGCCTTAATAAGAATACACTAGTCAAGTCCAGGTCGCGTCGCTTCCGATCAGCCACGTTAAAAAAATATAGTTTAGTTGAAACAGTCATGTGGTGAGCCTCAGTCATTCACATACAATCATTGACTGATGGCGACGTGACGTGGACCCGTGGTGTTCCCTCATGAATTTACCGAGAAATCTTCATCTAATGAAATCACGATTTGCATGGACTTTGACTTGAGACTTTGACCTCTGAGTTTGTTTCGGTGTTTCTTCTTAGGGTAGTCAGATAGGAACACTGGCCTCATCTAGCCTAAAATGACCAGAAAAGATCACTTGTAAAAGTGTTATGTTTAACCTACTTACAAAATAAATACCATTTATTTGATGAAAGCTCCAAATTCTGGCTCCCAATACTTTATCTCATGAGACAAGGTCTCTCAAGCCGGCTGGTATCAAAAGGAGACTAATTGTGTGGCGTGGGTCTCTTGTGTCCTATAGATGGTCAGCGACGGTATTGAAATTGAAGGAATCTGGGGAGTTGCTGCCGGGAGACGTGTTGTTGGTGACCGCCTTCATCTCGTACGTGGGCTGCTTCATGCGCCGGTACCGCATGGAGCTCATCAACGAAGACTGGGTGCCCAACCTCGCTAAGACCAATGTAAGTCATTTCATTACTCTTCTCTTCCTTTTTTAATTTATGTTCCTAGCTGTTAGCCGCCTAAAAACATGCTCCCTATACTTGGTGGGCTACTATTTTAGCTAAAAGCATGTAGCTTTTATATTCACATATGTAATTTATATCATTTTTAATAAAATTAATATACAACTCAGCCGAAAATCGAGACAACGGAAGGCCTGGACGTGCTGTCGATGTTGACGGACGACGCGCAGGTGGCGTCGTGGAACAACGAGGGGCTGCCCACGGATACCATGAGCACGGAGAACGCCACCATACTCACCAACTCGGCGCGCTGGCCGCTCTTGATTGATCCGCAGTTGTAAGCATCAATCCTAGTAGGCTAATCAAAAAGTAAAGATAATTGGTTATTTTTCTTTTTGATCGGTGCTTTGGGTCCTAGCCTGTTATAAAATAGCCTGTAGCCTTTCTCAAGAATTGGGCTATCAAATACAAAAAGATATTTTCAAATCTGACTGGTAGTTTCAGAGATTAGCACGTTCAAACATACAAATAACTCTTCAGCTTTATTATTAGTGTATATAAAATATGAACCGATTTTTTTTTCTTTTTGTGATGGGTTTGCTCTTGACTCTAGTCTAGGTCAGATAAGACAGAGACAAAGTCTACGATGGAGCGGCGGCGGGCGTTATAACACCTGCTCCTCAGCTCGCGGGCCGCCTCGCCCCTCCATGCCTACGCGAGCTTAAATTACACTCTAGGGGTAGGGCAGACAAGACTACGTGGAGTCGGTTTTACAGCGATTCGTTTCAGTCACTTACTTTTATAGCAAAACACATAGACTGTTTAAGACAATATTTTAATGCAAGGTTCAAAATGCTTCAAAATATTCGTAAGGTACATTAAAAAGTAGGTCTTTTGACCGTAGTTATTTCGAAAATAGTATAAATATCTTTAGATGTAATAATATGTAACTAACTGAATATTATCCTGATTAAACCTAAACCCTAAACCTTAATTTTAGTAGTTTTATTCGAAGTATTGAAAATCGGAATGTCGTTTTTCGGACCGAAAACCCATTGAGCATTTGATTCTTCGGACGTATGAAAATCGGAAAACAAACAAATCGCATTTATGACTTTCGGTCAAATAAGTTTCGTGATTTATAATAATAGATATTATAATTCTTAGGTATTATGAAATTCGGTCTTTTGAAAATCAATAAATAATTTAAAATATTTGGGTGTTCCCACTATCACCATCATTGCCGCTAAAATGGTGTTGCTACTAGATTTTGAACGCTTGCAATCGCAGAAATTCATGATTTCAAAATCTATACTCTATCTATACTAATATATAAAGCTGAAGAGTTTGTTTGTTTGCTTGAACGCGCTAATCTCAGGAACTACTGGTCCGATTTGAAAAATTCTTTCAGTGTTAGATAGCCCATTTATCGAGGAAGGCTATAGGCTATATATCATCACGCTAAGACCAATAGGAGTGGAGCAGTAATGAAAACTGTGACGCAGACGACGTTGCGCGGGTCAGCTAGTACTAATATATAAAGCTAAAGCTTGTTTGTTTGTTTGCTTGAACGCACTAAACTCAGGAACTACTGGTCCGATTTGAAAAATTCTTTCAGTGATAGATAGCCCAATTATCGAGGAAGGCTATAGGCTATATATCATCACGCTAAGACCAATAGGAGCCGAGCAGACGAAGTTGCGCGGGTAAACTAGTATTGATATAAATCTGCAACCCCAGAAGGTAATCCGACAGAGAAACAATGTTCGTGCTAATTCAGAAACACGAAAATTACCGAATCGCAGAAGTTTCTAATGCACACTTTTTTATCTAAATCTAATCCTATTTTAATTAGCCCGTTATGTCCCACTGCTGGGCAAAGGCCTCCCTGTCTCTTTTCCACACACGTCTGTCCTGTCCTCTGCCATTGCGGGTCAGTTCTTCCTGGAAGGGTCAAGTTCATCTCTTCACCTTCGCTTTGGTCTGCCCCGATGTCGTCCATTATTGAATGGGATCCAAAGTGGTTCTTTTAGCCCACAGCTCATCTGACATGCGACAAATATGTCCGGCCCAATCCCACTTAAGAGAAGCAGTTTTCTGGGTAACATCTGTGATTTTAGTTTCGGCGCGCAGTATTGTTTTCCTACTATTTTATATTTATTGCAAAATATTATGCAATCAAAATTTCCTCATTTCAAAACTAAATTGTGGGCTACAGGCAAGGCATAAAGTGGATAAAACAGAAATACGGCGATACTTTGGTGGTGGTACGACTAACGCAACGCAACTACTTGGATCGTATCGAGCGCGGCGTCAGCAACGGCGAAGTGGTGATAGTGGAGAACATCGGCGAGACGGTGGACGCTGTGCTCGAGCCGCTGCTGGGCAGAGTGCTCATACGCAAGGGGAAAGTGCTCAAGGTAAGCAGCTGCATAGACCTTGGACTGCATCGAGCGCGGTGTTAGCAACGGCGAAGTGGTGATAGTGGAGAACATCGGCGAGACGGTGGACGCTGTGCTCGAGCCGCTGCTGGGCAGAGTGCTCATACGCAAGGGGAAAGTGCTCAAGGTAAGCAGCTGCATAGACCTTGGACTGCATCGAGCGCGGTGTTAGCAACGGCGAAGTGGTGATAGTGGAGAACATCGGCGAGACGGTGGACGCTGTGCTCGAGCCGCTGCTGGGCAGAGTGCTCATACGCAAGGGGAAAGTGCTCAAGGTAAGCAGCTGTGTAGACCTTGGACTGCATCGAGCGCGGTGTTAGCAACGGCGAAGTGGTGATAGTGGAGAACATCGGCGAGACGGTGGACGCTGTGCTCGAGCCGCTGCTGGGCAGAGTGCTCATACGCAAGGGGAAAGTGCTCAAGGTAAGCAGCTGTATAGACCTTGGACTGCATCGAGCGCGGTGTTAGCAACGGCGAAGTGGTGATAGTGGAGAACATCGGCGAGACGGTGGACGCTGTGCTCGAGCCGCTGCTGGGCAGAGTGCTCATACGCAAGGGGAAAGTGCTCAAGGTAAGCAGCTGTGTAGACCTTGGACTGCATCGAGCGCGGTGTTAGCAACGGCGAAGTGGTGATAGTGGAGAACATCGGCGAGACGGTGGACGCTGTGCTCGAGCCGCTGCTGGGCAGAGTGCTCATACGCAAGGGGAAAGTGCTCAAGGTAAGCAGCTGTATAGACCTTGGACTGCATCGAGCGCGGTGTTAGCAACGGCGAAGTGGTGATAGTGGAGAACATCGGCGAGACGGTGGACGCTGTGCTCGAGCCGCTGCTGGGCAGAGTGCTCATACGCAAGGGGAAAGTGCTCAAGGTAAGCAGCTGTGTAGACCTTGGACTGCATCGAGCGCGGTGTTAGCAACGGCGAAGTGGTGATAGTGGAGAACATCGGCGAGACGGTGGACGCTGTGCTCGAGCCGCTGCTGGGCAGAGTGCTCATACGCAAGGGGAAAGTGCTCAAGGTAAGCAGCTGTATAGACCTTGGACTGCATCGAGCGCGGTGTTAGCAACGGCGAAGTGGTGATAGTGGAGAACATCGGCGAGACGGTGGACGCTGTGCTCGAGCCGCTGCTGGGCAGAGTGCTCATACGCAAGGAGAAGGTGCTCAAGGTAAGCATTTACAATTAAATGACCGAAAACATTGTATTACTTCGGCCGTCTTCGGCCTTCTTCGGACATCTTCAGCCTTCCGGTGAATGGAATGTAGATTAATTTACATCGATTGATCGTCGATCGCTGATTGAACGGATGAGTCGATGTCATTCGATGGCCTCAATTGATATCGTACGCAACTTATAGTTGCTACCACATCAAACCGACGTCAATCAATGGCATCAATCAATGTCACAAATACATTAATTGGTTTAGCATCGTCCTAAATATTACACTTTCAGATTGGAGACAGAGAGATAGATTATCACCCGAACTTCCGTTTCCTGCTTCAAACTAAGCTGGCTAACCCTCACTACCAACCTGAGATGCAAGCGCAATGTACCCTTATCAACTTCACTGTCACTAAGGATGGGTAAGCGTGTTGTATTTATCAGTTTTCCTCTATCGCACTTTACGATGATGGCGAATTTTGGCATTTTGTATTCTCTAAATACAAAATGCCAAAATTCGCCATCTTCATACTTCTAAGACCTGTTTTTTTTTGTAAGGATGGGAAATCAAAACCCATCCGTGTTCCTCCTAATGCCCTTTGCGTTCCAGGGCCGCAGTGACTATACGAGTACTTCTAAGACCTACCATTTTAATTGTGTCGAACTCAGCATGCTTTCTAGATTATACCTTTGGCTAGTCAGAACGAACACACGTTTTTTAAGCGGTGTTAAAAAAGCCTACTGTGCTACGAGACAGTAACAATGTAGAATTTTAGACCCCTATATTACTAATCGCATTTTGAATAAGATCATTTTATTCATTAACAGTTTAGAAGAGCAGTTATTGGGTGAAGTAGTCAAATCCGAACGTCCAGATTTAGAAAGCTTGCGTTCTGGCCTCACGAAACAACAGAACGACTTTAAGATCACTCTCAAGACTTTAGAAGACGACTTGCTGAAGCGATTGTCTTCTGCCGGTCCTGACATACTGAGCGACTCAGCACTGGTCATCAATTTAGAGACTACAAAGAAGACTGCCGGGGATATTGAGATTAAAGTGGAAGAGGGGAAAGCAACGTCAGTCAAGATTGATGAAGCTAGGGAGAGGTACCGGTAAGTAATAATAAATATCCGTTATAACTCACTAATGATAATGGTTGAATTTATGCTAGATTTGAATATATGCAAGGTTAATTATGTGAAATGGGTATAGATAAACAGGAAGAGGGAAGCCAAAGAATGAATTTAATGGTACGAAAGAAAAGGGAGTAAGTGATAGTTTGACATAAAGGAAAAAGGAATGGACTAAGAACACGTGTTACAGCAAAATTGGAACAAGGACATAAAGATGTAATTGAATAATGGTTAAAGCTGCTGAAAATTGGTAGAAAACTCACATTCGAGTTAAGCTTGCCTTTGTACAGTCAACAAAGCTATTGCAACTACTTTTGCAAACCTGGGACACGGTATTTAAACTGGCTGAGACAGGTTTAGCAAAGGTGACCTCCTGGCTGGAAAACAGTCTCCTGTCATTAAACACCAGTAAGACGAAATATGTATGCTTCAGCAAAACATCTATAGGAAAACCTGCTCCATCGCACATTTTCAAAATTCATACCTTCCCGTGCAACAAAAGAGATACTCGATCCAGCTGTGATTGTTCGACGCTATCACGAGTCGCCTCTATTAAGTATTTGGGTGTCACGCTAGATGACCAACTCACCTGGACTATGCATTTCACGTTGACAATAGCTAGAATCAGAAAACTAGTATATATCTTTAAAAACTTGCGCACAGTTGCAAATAGAACTCTACTTGTACAAACCTACCGAGCTTTGTGCGAATGCATTATCAGATACTGCATTTGCGCATGGGGAGGTGCAGCAAAAACCCATATGATAGGTGTCGAGCGGGCACAGCGTATGGTGCTTAAAGTACTTTTATACTTACCGTATCGACATCCCACATCTTCAGTATACGAACTTGCAGGAGTATTATCTGTGAGAAAGATATTCACCTATGAAATGCTACGAAGATACCACAAAGAAGTTGTTCCTAACCTGCCCATATCACAAAAGCGCGTGGAAAGATGCCCTGTTCCTCGTACTAGATCAGCATTTGCTAGAAGACACTATGCTTTTCTTGCTCCGCATACCTATAATAAATTTAATAAAATCCAGAAAGTAAGCAAATTGAATAACAATAAATTTAAAATAATTCTATATACATGGCTAAAGTCAATGGACTATAATGATGTAGAAAATCTCATAAAAACATAACACATTCTGCACAGCACACCCACACACTTACACACCCATATACACACCCACACAAACCCACACGTACACAAACACACCCACATAAACACGGCAGCACGCTTGTTAGCTGGTTAACATTAGGTTTATCAAAAAAAAAAAATTGTTTCTATTCTTTTAATTTATTCTGTCTGACGTAAGATTACTGTCACTTTATTAAGGGGAAGACACTAACACCTGCAACACAGTTTTTACTAGCGCAGGTGCTAGGGAATCCTATAATCCAAATTGTATTCATTATGTCAATAAAGAATTATTATTATCTCCTTTATTCAATTATTATTCCTATAAATTTTATACTTTTAAATATTTCTATAAAAAATAAAAAAAACATTTAAAAATATAAAAAATAGTAGCCCACCGGTATCGGGAACAGGGTCTAAGCTATTATTATTATTATTATAGTGAGTTCTTTATTTTGCTTCTCTTTTTAGAGAGGATATGACCTTACACACGGGTCAGAGCCAAGTATGTAAGGGGAAATTTAAATTGAGAAGGTGGATGAAAGTGTTGAAGAAGTCAGGAACTTTCGAGTGATGCGACAGGTGTTAAGAATTTTCGAGTGATGCGACAGGTGTTAAGAATTTATTATTATTATTAAACAATGTTTTTAGTGTGCTGAGTAGACAATTATGTTACAACACACTCGAAAGTATGTCAAAAGTAAAAAAAAATATAATGCACACATTAGAAATAAACATTGGCAGGCAGTGCTGTGGAAAAATTTATATTATTGCCTGTATACCGAATAGCTTTGTTGACTGTACGTGAACTTTATTGTGATTGTACTATAACTTGTTTTGGTGTACAATAAATAATTAAGAATAATGTTTGCAATGTTTCCATAAACCAGGCGAGCCGCCGGCCGAGCGTCTCTTCTATATTTCATTCTCAACGACCTGTACAAGATCAACCCGATGTACCAGTTCTCGCTGAAGGCGTACAGCGTGGTGTTCAAGGAGGCGCTGGCGACCGCCGCGCCCGCCGAAGAACTGGATCAGCGCGTCGCCAACCTGCTCGACAACATCACCTTCGCGGTCTTCATGTATACCAGTAGAGGACTCTTTGAGAGAGACAAGCTCATCTACTTGTTTCTTATTACTCTACAGGTTGCTATTTTGTTGTAGTTTTGCAGTTTCTGCAATTTTTACGTTGGTGTTTCTAGTGTTCCGAACGTCCGTGTGTCTAGCGGTCTGTCACAGCCGATATCTCCGAGGTTATTCATAGGGAAGCATTAAAAAATAATAATAACAATTTTCTTTTTAAAACAACTTTCTTTTAAAATCAACTGTTTGAAGATTTACTGTTCCATGTGACTCACGGAACAGTATTACCTTGTATTATTACACCATTCGAAAGTGTAACTAATAAGGATTAAATTCTGGGAAATACTAACACATGCAAATTTTTAACAAAATACTTTTTAATTTAAAAAAAAAACGATGTTTTTTTTCCAATATGCAGTTTTACTTTTCATCAACATCGGGCCCGAAAATCTACAACTGCATCATAGGATTTTTGAAAAAATATCAGTAACGGTTTAGATAGGTAGCTTTATCCAGAAATTTTAAAACTAATTTGTTAAAAATGAGAGCTTTCCTTTAGTTTGCCATGTATTATCTCTTCCCAAAATTAATTACTTATTAGCTACACTTTCGGATGGTGTAATAATACAGGTTGTTTTTTTTTTAAATGAACCGGTTCGATTCCTGGGTAGGAACAACGATTTAAAAAAAAAACCAATGATGCAGTTTTAGTTTTCATCAAAATCGGGCTCGAGATTCCTATCGAGCCCGATAGGAATCGATTCCTATCGAGCCCGATAGGAATCGATTCCTATCGATTCGATAGTGTTTTTTGATATTCCTCATAGTTTCGGATTTTTCCATGAAGACACAATTTAAAAATTCACCTGTATAGCTTCTATAGTAACATTAGTGACACACGTCATTTTTATATTTATTTTACACAATTTCATCAATCAATCTTGCTGGCTGTTGGCATGCGCACAGAATAATGACTACAGAATCCAGAGATATCCAAGAGTATATTTTCCCTCATCTTTCACCAGGTACTCCAAACAGATGGTAAGGGGAGCCCGCGCGAGCTGGACTTCCTGCTGAAGTTCGCGGTGGCGCCGGAGAAGTCGCCGTACTTGTGGCTTTCCGACCGAAGTTGGGGCGGCATCATCACACTCTCCAAGATGGACGCCTTCGATAGCCTCGACAAGGATATTGAAGGTGCTGTCAAAAGGTATGAACGTTTTATCAGGATTCGTCCCTTCCTAAGCTTTAATGCGTTGGTCTTGAACTCCGGTGCTATCTAATATATAAAAATCTCGTGTCACGGTGTTTGTTACCGAACTCCTCCGAAACGGCTCGACCGATTTTCATGAAACTTTGTGTGGATATTCGGTAAGCATGAGAATAGGTGGTAGGGTATTTTTTTTTGTGTAGCAAAACAACACGTTTGCCGAGTCAGCTAGTATAATAAAAATAACTGCACTAAAACTACTTAAAATACTATAGTTTTCTTTTTAGGAGAATTTTCCGTGTTTTTTTTTGTTTTTATTTGAGCCCGATCTTGTATCGAAAGCTTTTATTATGTGTCCAACACAGTATTGATGGTTATGGAGACGGCTATGCATAACCATGCATCGCCTATTTAGAATAGTCCACTTTTATTTTGTAACACGAGTTCACAATTTTGTACAGTTTAAGTTTTGATTTTTACTATTCAGATGGCAGAATTACACAGAGGGCGAAGCCCCCGAGAGAGACAAGTTACCGGGCGAGTGGAAGAACAAGTCCTCGTTGGAGCGTTTGTGCATCATGCGAGCCTTGCGGCCCGACAGAATGTCTTACGCGTCTAGGTAAAGATTCCACTTACATGGAATAGGTTATTTTACTGAAAAAATCGAATTAGTCAGATAAATTTCCAAAAAATATTGGACACGTAGTTTTTCTTAATTCACGTAAACAAAAAATGACGAAGATACAGTACGTTGAAAACTCGCGTGACGTCACTACGATAGTACAATTTTACTAGCGACGTGACGTCACCAGCCCCCTCTCCCGAGTTTTGATGCATTTTGACTTTGTCAATATTCATAGATTTACAAAAACAAAAAATACGTGTCCATTATTTTTCAATACTCTAACTGACGGACTAAATAGATTTGCAATTTATTGATGGTGGAAACTAACCTATTCACTTGACTAGGCGGTGCTGATATGGCCCGACTAGTTGCTACATAAATTAATGTGGCCAGATAGTGGCTTTCCTGACTAGTCGGTTCATGCTAGCCATTTTTTTTTTGGTTTTAATACTATTATTATAGCTACGCACCGTTCCTGTAAGATTCGTTTCTGTACATATTGTTCACTTCATATTCTTAAGGTTTAATTTATGTCACAATAACTGTGCGTATCATGCTATTAAATCAAAAATTAATGAGGTCGCGTTTTCTTAGGCTTAAATCGAAACTCCGCATGGTGTTTCGATTTTCGTTGTTTGGGTCGCTCTCATCATCAATATACTAATACTAATCTATACTAATCTATAAAGCTGAAGAGTTTGTTTGTTTGTTTGCTTGCTTGAACGCGCTAATGTCAGGAACTCCTGGTCCGATTTGAAAAAATATTTCAGTTTTAGATAGCCCATTTATCGAGAAAGGCTATAGGCTATATATCATCACGGTAAGACCAATAGCAGCGGAGCAGACGAAGTTGCGTGGGTCAACTAGTTTACAATAAATTAAAAGAATTCAATCACTAACATAACTCTCACCATCATTCTTACGCTAGCTCAGATATTACAGAAGAAAATGTTATCTATTAAAACCCCTTTTTTTAGTGCATTTTGCGAAGAGATTTTGGGCACGAAATATGTTGAGGCCCGAACACCGTCGTTAGAAAAGTCCTACGAGGAGAGCAATTCCAGTACAGCCATGTTCTTTATTCTTTCGGCCGGTGTCGATCCGTTGAAGGTAACTCAGATATGTACCGAGTAGATTTAAAAATCCACACTGTATTATAATTTAGTAGAAATGTACCTACTATTTTTCAACACACTCGAAAACTTGCTCCAACCACTCGCTCGCTTTAAGGCACGTAATGAGGTGTATTTCGCACTAGTGCCGAAAAGTATGATGCCGAGCCCCCATTGCCCCAATTTACTGTGATAAAAATAACAGCCAAGTCGCCGGGCGACGGTAGTAAAGTCCACCAAGGCGCACGATAAAAAACCGCGACTCATTTCTTGTAACTTAATTTTTAAAGATTTTATTTTTTCGAGTAAACGTGTTGGAAAACGTCGTTTGATACACGTGTCATTTGTTATTGCATAGGTTTTCTTTTCTGTAGCCACCTAGACGACCTCTTCAATTGTTCAAGGATAACGTTAAATAAAAACCAATTTTCAGGATATAGAGAAGTTAGGTCGTAAAGTAGGCTTTGCGCCTGACAAGAAGAATTTCCACATCGTATCTTTGGGGCAAGGTCAGGAAGTTGTGGCTGAGGAGGCCATGAATATCGCGTCAGCTAACGGCCACTGGGCCGTCTTACAGAACATCCACTTGGTCGCCAAGTGGCTGCCGGCGCTTGAGAAGAAAATGGAAGAGTGCTTCGAAAGTCCTTCGGATGAATATAGGTAAGATAAGATCATTAGCGGGTCTAAAGTGGCCACTTCGAAACTGTAAAATTTTCCCAATCAACCTTGAACCTAATGCTTTACCGATAAAGGTGAAATTATATTGATAGATTTTTTTTAATTTCTTTATAATTGTTGGGTTTGCTCTTGACTCTAGTCTAGGTCAGAGATGACAGAGACAAAGTCTACGATGGAGCGAGCTTACCCAGAAGGAGCCTGTTCACTCTAACTTTGAAGAGATTAGGGTTGTAAGCGTTTGTAAACACAGACGCAGGCAGAGTTCCACTCCTTTGCTGTGCGCATTATAAAAGACGTTTGGAAACGCTTAGTGCGAATTGGTGGAATAGTAACAAGGTAGGCATGGTAAGATGCAGTGCGTCTGGATGTCCGATGGTAGAAGGGGGCCGGTGGGATGAGGTCGTGGAGTTCTTGGGCCCACTCAACGAAGTACAATCTGTAGAAGACTGACAAGCAGGCAACCTTACGGCAATGAGCCAAGCTATGTAGCTTGGCATCCACCAGTTTTACGTCACCGATGAGCCTCTTAGCTCTGCGTTCCACCGAGTCAAGCGCGGCAAGCTGATACTTAGCTGAGCCATCCCAAAGGTGGCTACAATACTCCATGCAGGATCGGACTTGTGCTTTGTATAGGGTTAAAAGCTGTCCAGGCCTGAAGTATCGCTTCACCCTATTTAGGATGCCCAGCTTTTTGGCCGCGGTTTGGGCTTTGTACTTGATGGTGGCGCCGAAGTTGAGACTGGATGTCAACTCCATGCCTAGGAGCTCGAGCTAATCAGTCACAGGAACAGACGCACCCCGAAAAGTAGGAGTTTGGTTAAAATGACTCCTTTTTGCGGTAAAAAGACACGCCTGTGTTTTGATGGCGTTAAAAGTGACCACATTGTTATCACCCCACTGAGACAAGGCTTAAGGTCAAATTTGTCCGCTCTACCATGGCCTCTCTCAAGGAAGATTGTTATATGATTGATATTGTGATCCCAATAAATGATTCTACTAAAGTGGCCTTTTTATACCCTCAGATATAATATTATCTTTATTTTTTTTTTGGTATAAGTACAGGGTTTTTCAGAAGAGCGTGATCAAATAAGGGGATGTTCTGTGATGTAATTATACAGTAACGAACAATTGTAAAATAATAAAAAAAACTTTTATAAATAACCAAATACCAGCTTCATGCCCTTGAGTCAATCGAAAAACGAGCCAAGAAGATCATCGGCAATGATAGGCTTGCCGAGTCGAAGCTACAAAGTCTCGAGCATCGACGCCAAGTTTAGAAAGAAAGAAAAGAAAAGAAGAAAAAGTGTTTTGCGCCAAGGATGACGCATACCCAAAAAAATAAAACAACGAACAACACAACATCAGTCGGTTTTCTACCAGTTGCATTTTGGGGAGTGTGCGACGGAATTGCATAATTTAATTCCGTCAAGCCCGTTCCATCATCGGACCACAACACGTACGGCGGCAACCCACCCACACGCGCAAATATTTGGAAACATATTCATTGTGCGTACAGCTAAGGAGTGGAATTACCTGCCGGAATCTGTGTTTCCTGATAGCTACAACCTTCAAGTTCCAGTCTTCAAGTCAAGAGTGAATAGGTTACTTCTAGGCAAGCGTGCTCCATCTTCGACCGCATCATCGCTTACCATCAGGTAAGATAGTAGCCAAACGTATGCCTATCAACGTTAAAAAAACCACCTTACCAACTAAGCTGTTTAGTAATTTTTTGCGGTCATGAAAGTTTGTGTTTTCCTTATTAGCAATTGTTTCTTTACCATATATCAGATACAGAACATCACCTTTTGAAAAATCCAAAAATATAACGTGTAACAGAAAAAACGCAATACCTCTTAAGGCCGTTTGTCCACCACCACCGTCACCTGGACGTCACCGAGAACGAGATTATTTCTGGCCGAGATCAAGTTGACGTGACGGCGTTTTGCCCAGCGCGATGATCTCGTTGGTTCAGTCAGTTTGTTGTAGTTGTCGTGCGTGGTAGAGCGTAGAACTAAAAAAAACTGGCCAAGTGCGTATTGACAAATCGCGAAAAAAAAACATTGGTTCAGTACATTTTGTCGAGTAAGGGACTACTCACACTTGTTCAGCTCTATTCAGCTTATGCTCATAAATGACAACGATTTTGTATGGAGACGCGTACGCATCCGTTCAGCTTTCCGCGTCTATTCAGCTTTCGCAGCAAACAAGTATAAAATGAGGACAAATGTGTTATAATCATGCGAGTGCTATACATACAGTTCAGCGCTGCACACGGATGGTTCTCGACTCCTTGAGTGATAAAGAATCTGCTCTTCTGCCACGGCTTTCTCGTTCTAACGACGCTGTACGCGGCTGATAGGAGCAAAACTGTATTAGTGTGACCAAAATCGTTCAGCGAAACGCGAGTGAAGCTGAATAAGTGTGAGTAGTCCCTAATGCGCTCTGAAATGTATCTATGGGGCAGTCGATATTTTTTTCAGTGTTGGTTCCATGGTAAACGTTGTTCATAAAGGCGAGTACAATGTATGTATGTAAAGAGGTACCTATTGCGTTTAATCTGTTACACGTTGTAATAAGTCTAATTATGTTTATTGCAATTTTATGTTTTTATTTTTAAAGGCTATTTCTAAGTGCTGAGCCGGCCGGTGATCCAGCGTACCACATAATTCCGCAAGGCATCTTGGAGTCGTCCATCAAAATAACCAATGAGCCGCCCATCGGCATGTGGGCTAACTTGCATAAGGTAAACCAGCTGCTTATAATTATTGCTGCAAACTCTACGTGACATACCCCGTACGTATGGAATTCCTAAAAAGGGGTCATCCATTGTACATACTCATAAGGTGGGCGAAATTTGTAGGTACAAGACTGCATTTTTTTATGATGTATTTACAAATGTATAATTTTCAGATGTTTCCCTATAGTTTAAGACGGTATTACTTGCCAAATTTCATAGTTTTAGGTCAACGGAAAATACCCTATACATTTTGATTCCCTTGAGAGTGTCGAAATATACGTTTTTGGCGGCATAAACGGCCGTATCTTTTTTTTACGTTAACTTAGAAGTTTTAATTTCAACTAGATACCTCCACACATTTCCGAGATATACTGATATCTTGACAGAAAGACGGACGGACAGCAAAGTGATCCTATAAGGGTTCCGTGTTTTTTTCGTTTTGAGGTAAGGAACCCTAGAAACTAGAGATGGGCGTTGAATGAACGAACTAGTTAACTCAACCGTCTACGTACAATGAACGACTAGACGGTTCACCGTTAATCAACGGACTTGTTGAATTAGTAGACGGCTAAACTGAGACTCCACTACCGTCATGTCGACTTAACGCGACGATCGACGCAAGAACTTAGGTAATACAAGTTCATTCGTCTAAAAAAATAACTATGGACGAACAACGAGCAAACTTAGCTTCGAAGAGTTGAGAGAAAAGTAATGAATGGTTTACGTCATATTTAAAAAACAGAGAACAAGTCGTAGAAATAGAACACTACAATAACCAAACAAAACAAATTGAATTAATTAGATCCCAAAGTATACCCGTTAATGCCTCAATACCGCAGGGAAGTGTCATAGGATGTCTACTATTCTTAATTTATATTAACGATCTGCCTAACTATATAAACGAAACATGCGTATTGTTTGCTGACGACGTATCTATTTTAACATCATGTAACAATAACCTAAATTTGAATCAAACTTTGCTATCTATTCTCAACACAACAACACACTGGATGACCGAACACAACCTCGAAATTAACTTCAATAAGACAAAAATAAAAACTTTCCACCCGCGACAAAAAACACCCATAAATGTCAATTTTGAATACAAAGGATCTAAATTAGAAGTTGTTAATAAATTCTCCCTTTTAGGCCTAGAAATAGATACACACATAGATTGGAAACAACACATACAAAAATCGAAAACTAAATTATCTAAATTTACATACGCCCTCAGAGAAATAAAGAAAACAACAGACCTCAAAACAGCATTAGTAATATATTACGCATACGCGTTTGCGTGGCTTAAATATGGAATCATACTGTGGGGAAACAGTACAGGCGCGCCTTCGCTATTTACAATACAGAAAAAACTAATAAGAATTTTGACTAATATTGAAGACACCGATTCATGTAAACCACACTTCAAGGAACTAAAAATTTTAACACTACCCTGTCTCTATATATTTGAAATCTGTAAGTTTGTAAGGAAATATCCACAATTCTGTAGCAAAAGAGGAGACATCCAAACAAAAATCAAACTTAGACATAGAAATAGACTGAACCTGCCAACTTCACGATTAAAAATGCACTCCTCTAGTGCGTATGTTACCTCCATCAAAATATACAATAAATTACCAGAAAACATAAAAAAACACAAGTACAAATAATATCTTTATTAATAAATTAAAACGATTTCTCGTAAATAAAAGTTACTACACCATTGACGAATATTTAAAGGATCAACAAAAATAAAAAATAACAAAAGTAAGCCGCAAAATAACCGTGCAATAATGTTAAATAAAATAAAGCTACATATATATATATATATAAAACATATAAATAATTAAGGTACTATCAATAATTATATAAATACGTAAAAAATGCATATAAATAAATAAATGTAATTATTAAATGAATACAGAAATATTATTAATAATATAAATGAACATATAATTAATACCTACTTAAACTCGTCGTAACTATATCATATTCTTCCCCTATTTTCTACTACTATACATACTTGTACATACATACTAATTTGTTTTAAATAAGCGCTCTTCATCCTCTCCTCTATAAAACTTACTTGTGCTGTGCCCGACAGGGTCCATAATTGTTTCAAATTTTTTAAACATACCAACTGTTATAATATTCCTACATTATGGAACGCAATAAAGTATTGAGTATTGAGTTGATATTTCTATGGGCCAAATGCTATTTTGGAGTAAAAATGCATTGTGTTCTAAGAAGAAGGGAAGTTCAAATACTAACTTTAAAACTTATTTTAAACTTATTTACTTACCTACCTACAAAATAAGTTTAATATTCTGAGGATACACATATCATTATTTTTAAATGTTGAATCGTCGAGCCGTCCAACGTAGACGTCGCGCGTCTCGTCGCGCGTCGTCGCAAAGTTAAGAAAGTTTACGTCGTGGACTAGTCGACAAATTCTACTAGTTGATCGACGCGACGATGAACGGAAATGGACGGTTTCGTTTCGTTGACGATAAATACGTCGACGACCCATCTCTACTAGAAACATCTTTTTTGCTATTTCAGTAGGTATTGATTCCATAGTAAAAGTACATGAGTACAATGTCCCTTTTGCAGGAACTGTTTTTTTTTGTTAGAAGTATTTATTTATGTACAGTCAACAAAGATATTTGGGATACAGGCAAAAATATTATTTTTACTAACTGCACTGCCAATATTTGTTTCTAAACTGTGCATTATAACTTTTTAAGCTTATGACATATTTATGAGTGTGGTATACAATAATTGACTACTCAGCACACTCACAACATTGTTTAAAATAGTTGAAAGTTAGCTGCCTGCATACCAAATAGCTCAGTGGAGTGTACCTCCGTCCGAGTAGGTACTACCTACATATACTACGATTATATACATTGATACTACATACCTTACGATTTGACGTTCAAAAGTGCCTTTATTGGTCTAGTTGAAATAAATCATTTGACTTTGACTTAATGCTGTCCGCAGGCCCTCGACTGCTTCAGTCAGGAGACCCTGGAGATGTGCAGCAAGGAAGCAGAGTTCAAATCTGTTCTGTTTTCTCTTTGCTACTTCCATGCTGTCGTTGCTGAGAGACGAAAATTCGGGCCACAAGGGTGGAACAGGTATCTACATTTTGTTGACTTATCGATGGACGGTTTCATACCAAGACTCAATTTATTTAGCATTGTATAATTTCATCCATTTTAACGGCACATGTGTGAGTACTGTGTATCTTATACTTTTAAGCTATAGCTATCAGTTTTAGGTTTGTTTTTGACTTGAATTTACCGGCGGTTGGGAGTGTCAGTCATGCTCACTCAAAAGTCTAGCTAATGCTGGCGTAAGCGTTGGATCATTTAACTTCCTTCAAAATGGTTGAGCCGAATGGTGCTAGCGCATGCGTCATGTTCGTGAACGGTCATTTCTCAGCTGCCATGGTTCATTTTAAATATTTCTTTGAATTGTCCCTTTTTTTCCGGATCCTGCTCGTCTTTCACATCGTTCTCACATATATGTATAATTTCAACATGATGTAAACAAAACTTTATAACAAGAAAGTCAATAAATGCACATATTATGTGACCTACATGTTATGTGGGTCAGTGACCGTTTTTGCACATTTATCTGGCGCCTACCATACTAGGTATGTCTCATATTCATTTTCGCTAAGCCAAAAAATTCTTCTGCAGAGTGTACCCATTCAATTTCGGCGACCTGACGATCTGCGTGTACGTACTGTACAACTACTTGGAGGCCAACCCGCGCGTGCCCTGGGAGGACTTGCGCTACCTCTTCGGCGAGATCATGTACGGCGGTCACATCACCGACGACTGGGACCGGCGCCTCTGTCGCACCTTCCTGCTTGAGTACATGCAGGCGGAATTGGTTAGTCACATTATGACATTCTGTAGGGATCGTCCAGGAACTATAAGGTGGCAGCACAGAAGTGTCATTGTCAAATATATTTTACTTATGACTTTCGAAATTGTAACTCTTGATGGCACAGTCTACTTCGTGCACGTGCCCCCAAACGGAGCATGCAGAACTATAGGTCAAGTATTCCTCTAACCTTAAAATATGCAACACTAGATGGCAACGCCGTCTGAAATCGGGTGTCCAGCTGGCATGCAACCACTTCTGTCTATTTACACACCGTGTATACGTTTGTTATCTCATTCTTCTCTCACAGGTCTGCTGGAAGAAATATCTAATGAAACAAGCAGTACCTTTGTGCTCGTTTCACTGTATAAAATTTTCTTTTTTAATATAACTTGTAACAGAATCAACGCAATACCTCTTAAGGCCGTTTGTCCACCACCGCCGTCACCGGGGGTCATCATTATGAACAACTTTTACTATGGGACCAATCCCGAAAGCGCGAAAAATAAAATCTGCTGTTCAGTACATTTTGTCAAGTTATGCGCACGTAAATGTATGGGGGAGTCGACTTTTTTTTGCAATTTCAGTGTTGGTACCAAAGTGATAGTTATTCTTAACGCTCATTACAATGACCCCTTAAGAGGTATTGCGTTTATTCTGTTACAGGTTGTATAGTGTGTACGTACATAAATAAATAAATAAACCACACGGAATGGAGCGAAAAGACTTCGATCGGCCGCAATGAAGTTGCATCTGAATAAGTGACACATCTATACATTATATAAGGCTGAAGAGTTTGTTTGTTTGTTTGCTTGAACGCGCTAATCTCAGGAACTACTGGTCCGATTTGAAAAATTCTTTGTGTTAGATAGCTTATTTATCGAGGAAGGCTATAGGCTATATATCATCAAGCTAAGACCAATAGGAGCGGAGCAATAATGAAAATTGTGACGCAGACGAAGTTGCGCGGGTCAACTAGTATCTATATAAGTCTTTAAATTGCCATCCGTCATATTTTTAACTGTTGAAAACAACCAATTTCGTAAAACCAACTTTTAATATGACGTGTTTAAAGTTGACTCACAGCTTTTGCATCCGTTTTCGCTCGCGTGTATCTTTATACTTAAATTATAACCTATGTTATTTTGATCATCAAAATCCGCATGGTATTTTTTCATGAAAGAATAACATACATACAAATGCGTATTTTTTCCATCCTCACAGAATTTCGCTTTGTGTGATTTAAAACTTTTTTTACCAGGTGGACGGAGAATTGCAGCTAGCTCCAGGCTTCATATCGCCACCGAACTCTGATTACGTTGGCTACCACTCCTACATTGATGACTACTTGCCGGATGAAACACCTTATCTGTATGGATTGCATCCTAATGCCGAAATAGGATACCTCACCACCGTTTCCGAAAGACTCTTCAAGGTATGTTCTTTATCATAAAGAACGAACAAAGTTATTTAACGTTTGCTACAGTACAGACTTTCATGCATGTTTATGCCGTGTTAGCCATACAATTCATTCATTCATTAAGTCGGTCATATTGCAAGGAAAGAAGGTGACAACCTCGAGAAGCTCATCGTGACCGGAAAAGTAGATGGAAAAAGACCTCGTGGACGCAGTCCAATACGTTGGTCTGACCAGATTCGCACCGCCCTTGACACTACCGTTTGCAACGCCCTCCACACCGACAGCGACAGAAACAGGTGGAGAAACATCATACGTGTGAAAGTGATATAGAAGGGAGGTCACGACCCTCAGCACTGAGGAACACGGGATACGCAAGGAGGAGGAGGAGCCATACAATATCGCAGGGCGATTCCTGGCCACCTACTGCGCTGCGCGGGCCTGCGGGCGGCGAGGGACGAGTGGCTCGCCGTCCGATAGGGACCAACCGGTCGATTCTGTAAACATGTTTCTGTAAGTGAAGGTTTGGGTGAAGTGAGCTGTCATTTCATCTTGATTACTTGGAATGACAGCTCACTACGTAATAACTTCACCCAAGGCTTCACTTCGACATGTTTACAGAATCGCACTGCAGGCCCGGCGTCGACGTCATGTTGGGTTCCACGCGCGTCTCAAACAGGTGTCGGCTTATGACAGGGCCCGCTAGGGTCAGTACTTGCCAGGGTACAGGAATATGCCCGAAAGAGTCACCGCGGCCCTGGGGGGCTACTGTCTAACGAAATCCGTAGTTTCGGGCTTAGTTTCGGGCGGACATTTTCTACTTCGTATCACCTAACCACTGAGAACTAATGATAACACGATTTGACAGTTACTGTGAAATCGTGCTGTCATTCATTCTCAGTTCGGGTTCGGGACTAATCGTAAGTCTATGGGTGATACGGAGTAGAATACGAACGCCCGAAACTAAGCCCGAAACTACGGATTTCGTTAGAGAGTAGCCCCCCTGGAACGCAAAGAGCATTTGGAGATACGAGGATTGGTGTCACTAAAAGTCTGATACTCTCTTCCTCTCCGCCCAGAGTGGAATGAGTCATTTGATGATTTTTCGTTCTAAAATAAGAAAAATAAAGCTATCTATATACTAATATATAAAGCTGAAGAGTTTGTTTATTTGCTTGAACGCGCTAATCTCAGGAACTACTGGTCCGATTTGAAAAATTCTTTCAGTGTTAGATAGCTAATTTATCGAGGAAGGCTATATATCATCGCGCTAAGACCAATAGGAGCGGAGCCGTAATGAAAATTGTGACGTAAACGAAGTTGCGCGGGTCAAATATTACATTATGAAGGTAATGTACTATTTGACCCGCGCAACTTCGTCTACGTCACAATTTTATTGTATAGCTTTTTTAAGAAAAAACTGATGGCGCGCGATTTTGATACACGGACGAGCGAAAAAATGCTCTGTAAAATTCTAAGCTTTGAATAACTTAGGTGAAGTGAGCTGCCCTAAAATTAGTGGAAATGACAGCTCACTTCACCTGTGACCACCTTCACGGTGTGATTTTTACACAGGCTGGCTTGGCAGTGAACGTATTAACTAAAAATACGAATTCATTTCTGTCCTACTCGTAATTACGTCCAGCGAGTTCCGATACATTGGTAGGCTTTCACAATGTGGACCGATGACCTGCTGAGGGTCGCGGGTAGCCGATGGATGCGAGACACACAGGACCGGTTTTTGTGGCGACAATTGTGGGAGGCCTATGTCCAGCAGTGGACGTCTTTCGGCTGATATGATGAGTTCCGATATCTAAAACATCATTTATTTCAATAGGTGGTGTTTGAAATGCAACCTAGAGACAGCGGCGCACAAGCAGGAGGTGGTTCAACTAAAGAGGAAATGGTACCTACCTGCACCCTTTATTTATTGTAGCTGATATAAATAATGAACGAAACTTAGAATCTCATACAACCAACTACTTTAGGAAGAACAAACTGAATGTTATGCTTAGCAAAGACACCTTTGCAGCCATTTTTAGACTTAGATCGATATTCGCTAAATGGTTGCATATGTTATATATAACCATTATAACATATATATATATACTAGCTGACTCGGAAAACGATGCTTTGCAAAAAAAAATAGCCTACCACCTATTCTCATACCTACCGAATATATACATAAAATTTTATGAACACCGGATTCGGTCGAGCCGTTTCGGAGGAGTTCGAAACGGCTTAACCGATTAGATTATTTTTGTTACATATGTTTTAAATCACATCACTCAACTACTCAACAATGCCTGCTTCTAAATTTAAATATCATATTTTTTCCCTTAGATCCGATATATGCTGGATGACATCCTAGACAGAGTACCAGAACCATTCAATCTGGCAGAACTGATGGGCAAAGTGGAGGAGTTGACTCCCTACACCATCGTAGCCATCCAGGAGTGCGAGCGAATGAACCGCCTCATGGGCGAGATCCGAAGGTCGCTGAAGGAGACTGAGTTAGGTCTCAAGGTATGACGTTACTTTGTATTGCAAAATGTCTCACAGAGGTTGCCCGTGTCCTAGAGTGATAGTCGACGACACTATCAGGCGTAACTACTCATAAAAAAAAATCTAACCATATGCTTAGTATAATTGATTGATTAGCAGATTCGAAATGCTATTTCTCCATTGAAAAAAGAAACTAAAAGAATCTGCTATTCAATGCTTAAGCTAAGCAATTATGGTTAAAAAGGTTGTATGGCTCAGAGGTACTTACAGTTGAGTTGTTGGATGTGAGTTGACGAAAACCACAGATTTCACTATAATTCAGTATATTACCCGAAAGTTACACGAAAAGTTACGTTGGATGCTAATCCGCGGTTGTAGCGCTACGGCAGCTATTGGTCAATTTATTTATTTATTAGGTCAGCCAACAATTGTTAACACATAAAAAAATACATTACAATTTACAGAGATAAAAGATGCGTAGTTCAGCAAGATGCGTAGTTCTCAGCACTGATGCCAAGATGCTAGACCAGTTTCTCCGCCTCACCTTTAAGTTTTGTTTTCAAGTGTTGCATTTTCTGATTCTTCGACAGTGTCGGATTGTTGTGTACACATTCGAGGTAGAGGTCTCTAAAAGTCAACCACTGGTTATAGTTTCCATGAAAATACGGTATTTGAATTTTCGGCGTAGATTTCTCATAATGTGCGTTGTTCCAGATGTTGTGCTGTAGTTTCCTTTTCAGGTCATCATAAAAGTTTTCTGCTGCATTGTATTTCTGTTGATAAGTTGAGTCTTCATCTTGTAGTATGTAATCTAGTTCCCAATTTACCTTTTCGATATGCTCCCATTTAGATTTCAGGGTACTTAAGTTGTCGTCTAATTCCCATTTTTCCATCGGTACCGCCAATGCTATGTTAATCTTCTCCACAGTGCGTTCAAACGCTCTAAAGTTGCAGTATTGTTGACGCAGAAGATCTTGTTGCCTTTCCGTGGACTCGCTTGTTTCCCGAAGAGGTATGTGGAATTGGATATCGTCGAAATTAAATGTAGATTGTCCCTTACCTTGCGCAGGCGTCGCAAGTGGTTGTTTCGTCTTACTAGTAGATGCAGACGGCAGTTCCGATTTACGTTTCAACATGTCTTGCAGCACTTCTTCATACAGCTTCTTCGTAGTGTTGAAAATGTCTTTGAAGTATAGAAGATCTGTTGCTCCAGACGCTTCCAGTAATTGATGGTTGCAAACAAACTTCTCCCAGTTATTGTTCAGCAGAGAAAGATGCTCCTCCAGGTACACCAAGTTCTTCCTTCTTGTAGTTGGTGCAAATACGCTTCAAGTCTCTGAAGACAGTTTCTTGGTGGCCTATCAGTTCTTTTACACCCTGAAGTCCCCTGAACCATTGTTATTATTTATTGGTTTGACCGTTGGGTGGAGTGTAGTTGTATCACCGCAGGTACTAGTTCACCAAAGTTGCGAAGTTTCCGCAAGTTTTGGATATAAGTGCGTCGGCACCCCACTAACGCGATCCGCTCTTCTGAGACACGTAACGTTAACAGAGATAATACGCACCTGTAATATCCGGCTCGAAGGACCACTTTTATGTATGGCTCAGAGGTACTTACAGTTGAGTTGTTGGATGTGAGTTGACGAAAACCACAGATTTCACTATAATTCAGTATATTACCCGAAAGTTACACGAAAAGTTACGTTGGATGCTAATCCGCGGTTACGACAGCTGTTGGTCAACTAAATAATTATAAAAGTAAATAAAACAAGTAGCAAAACGTAGGTCGCACCGTAAGCAGTTTGCCTGTACGTGAACCGTACAAAGGTTTTTGAATAGGGCTGAATAAAAATTTCAATAAATGCAGTGATTTAAGACATTCCCCAACTGAGGCAAACAGGATATTATGCTGATTGTCTTACTTGGAACAGCATATAATGACAATCCAACAGGTCACTTCTTTGTGAGAGGGTGGATGAGGCCGCCAAATGCAGATTATCGAATAAGGCAAATTCATGAATACTCACTGGGGTTCACCAAAATTGCTACAAATTCTTTCTATCGACTTTAATAACTACTTGTATAGATTAACAAAGCAGCGCGGCAGAAGTGCTGCAGCCGCGCTGGTGCCACGCTGCTGCTGCACGGCACTTTGCGACTAATTTCAAGGCGCCCTAACAAAGAAACTCACATTCGAATTTAAAATATCAGTTACGATTTAACCTCGTGTTAGAAACTAACTCTGTCTTTAGTTTTTGGTGCAACTGGACTTCCTAAATACGGAATGATATCAGCATAATTTTATGGATCAGCGAAGCCGTTCGACTTGGTTGACAAACACCTTGTATGTTTGCTCAACGAACTAATCCAACAAGATCTCCTTTCCTTTACCAGGGTGAGTTGACCATCAGCAGCGACATGGAGAAGCTGATGGAGTCTCTGTTCATGGACCACGTGCCAGAGAGTTGGAGTAACCTGGCCTACCCTAGCCTGTTGGGCCTGGCCGCATGGTTTTCGGACCTTTGCATGCGACTCACTGAGCTTGAGAACTGGACTGGGGACTTCAACGTATGTTGTCACTTGTAGAGATGAATCTTTATAGGTGTAGGGACTTTTAAGGGTGTAAAGCCTAAGGCCCACGCAATGACTAGGCTGGATACAAGCGTGTCCTCGCGAGTCGAACCGTTTGATGAAAATAAAAACACGCCCATTATTATTACATCATCCAAAAGGGTCGCTAATAATGATCAAATTCTGGACAGTACATGGTAAACTAAAGCGAAGGCTAATATTTTAAAAAATACGTTTTAGATTTCTGACCAAACTCCTTATTAGGCTGAGAAGGGTGGGAATCTACGTCGATGTATATACATTTAAATGAACACCATTCCAGTTCTTTGCAAAAGCCATAAGAAAAATATATTTGAATAACAGGGTCAAGTTAATTGGATGCCATAAATGGTTTTAGTTTTAGTTTTATGGCTAAATGCCTTTCAAAGAGCAGAATCCTCATCGTAACGTTGCCCCAACTATTCCAGCTGCCGGCGGCGGTTTGGCTGGCAGGGTTCTTCAACCCGCAGTCGTTTCTGACGGCCATCATGCAGCAGACGGCGCGCAAGAACGAGTGGCCGCTCGACAAGATGTGCCTCAACTGCGACGTCACCAAGAAGACTAGGCAAGATTTCAAGTAAGTAGCAGAAGTACTGTAACAAACTTGCTGTTTTACCGACTGTAGCGACAACGATTTAAGAGATATATTTGGAGTTGATAGACCATCATTAATTGGAGACAGAGAATTACCAAAAAAGAAGAAACCGACTGCGTTTTGGCAACGTTCAAGGGTGACACATTTACGCCAGATGATACTTCTGAAAGGACCCTTTAATGTTATTCGTTTTTGCTCTCGCACGTTTGATTACAATACCTATGAACCACAGAAATTAGCGTGGACTTTGAGTTAAAATGCCACGCATGGAACAATAAATACTAACTTAAGGCTGGGCCCCGAATAGGGCCTCTAAAATCTACGAGACAGTATAAAATGTTTGCAGTTGATCTATTTTCTTTAGGTACGATTATTTCCAGTACCCATAAAATGTTCCACAGGAAAAATCGTGTTTAAAGCAAATTAGGTCAATAGATCAACGGCAAATATTTCATACTGTGCCGTAGATTTTTCGCGAAGAGGTCGGTAGTCATCGGCAAGACATCGTATAATATGGTCCTGTTAAACATGAGGGGTCGTCGGGGGAGATAGCAGTTTCAATGACAAAAGGCCCGAATAACGAAAAAATAGCAAAACAAAAAGTGACTTTTTCCAAAAATTCGACTACAAAAAAACGTCTTGGTACAAAATTCCGAACAAATGACTTTTCAAGCAGTTTGTTACAGTTTGGTGACATTTACTTTATGTAGTTCAATCACAGATTTGATGTCGTTTTGGTCGGTTTTTACTGTCGGATAGGTATTTTGAACATTTTTAATTGTTTTGCTATTGCTATTGTTTTTTTTTAATTTGGAACACTGGAATTTATTTTAATTTCATTTATATTTTGGCTGCTATGGAGTTTAAACTTTGTCATGTATGATATTAATATTTTATTTCTAAGTATCTGAGACTCTTCATTCAAAATTAGCTAAGTGAATTAACCTTGCGCCATGTGTCAGTGCGCCGCCGCGCGAGGGCGCCAACATCCACGGGCTGTACATGGAGGGCGCGCGCTGGGACACCTTAACGGGCGGCATCGTGGAGTCGCAGATGATGGAGCTGTTTCCTATGATGCCCGTTATATACATCCGCGCCGTCACGCAGGACAAGCAGGAGACCAGGAACATCTATGAGTGCCCCGTCTATAAGATTCGGTGAGTTGTCAATGCCGTGGATGATAGGATCTAACCATTGACATAATAAGGACAGGCCGGACGGCATGTGTTTCTGTCTCGAGCGATCGTGTCATCCAAGGTAAGTTGAATAAAAGCTTTCTAGTTAGTATAGTGAATGCGTATTAGTAAACGCTTGGCCGGCCTTATTTTTACTATTTAAATCTATGTGTCTACCTTTAGTTCTACAATCAGGAATGCGATGGGATATCTATCGTGTTGCCTAACTGAGTTGGGGAAATACACAGAGCACAACAACCTGGTTGTTGTGCTGTGTGGGCAGATAGGATCACAGCATGGTGGGAAAGACTAGGCTGATGGTGATGATACCTTTAGTTCTCCAATCAGGAATGCGATGGGATCTCTATCGTGTTGCCTAACTGAGATGGGGAGATACACGGAGCTCAACAACCTGGTTGTTGTGCTGTGTGGGCAGATAAGATCACAGCATGGTGGGAAAGACTAGGCTGATGGTGATGAAGTCTAAAACTAGGGGCCCTGGACAAGTGGCCATTACTAAAGCTTCTGGTAACTGTATCATGGAAGGCAAGTTAGCTAGTGAACAGTGTAGTTTGTAGCCACTGCTTTTACTTCTGTTTAGTCGAAAGCTTACTCGAACAAGTAAATACTATGATTAGCTCTTCTGTTGTGGGTGTCATTTGTTCAATGCTTCTTCTACCTTGCACTTGTTTTTCAAGCCCATTTATTGGTAGTGCATTGGATTATATGCTCAATTTAAAATATTTTCCCTCAGGATGCGTGGTCCAACATTCGTCTGGACCTTTAATCTGAAGACCAGAGACAAACCCACTCGCTGGACCCTCGCCGGTGTAGCCTTGTTGCTGGGTGTCTAAGTATAACTTCTTCTTTTCTGATGCGGAAGCCCGTCTTTTCAGTGTTGTGTACGTCATATTATGTTTGCGTGTTCTTTGTAATACTTTATAGCTAATTTTGTTAGGTTTAATAAATATTTATTTCTATCAAAATTTACTCTTTTTACTTTATTCTACTATATTAATTTGTTTACGTTACCAATCCAGCTGAAAAGTGGCTCCTAGAGTGATATGAGTGGAACATATAATTAGTGCTTAATCTGCTGTAAATGTGCGCCACATAAAAAAATGTGCGTGTTGTCGTTTTGGAAAAAAACTGGAAAAAACTATTCCTGCTGGAGTAACGTTGTTCCAGCACCAAAATTCTAGACGAATGATCAGAGAGAGAAATATAGTGCATGGTCAGAGAGCACATATTTGTGCATAAATGTGCGCCGAAAATATATTTGTGCACCTTCAGGTTTTCGAGATATTGCATTTCCTGCTGGAGTAACATTTTACAGAAGCGTGTATCCCTTAAACCATTGTATGTGCGTCTGTAGAATAAACATAGACGAGTAGCTCTTTATTTGTGCGTATTTTGTGATAGAATTAGTGTTATGAAAATATTTATAATTTTCAAGTAATCGCGCTTTTTTTAAGTAAACTGTATTCCACCATAAAAAGTTTCAAAAGTGTACATGCATGCGTTTTTGAATAATATTGCTAAAAGTCAAAACTACGGTGCCATAACTTTGACGGCAAAATAAAAGGAACCCGTTACAATTCTAGATGTGTAGGTGTTAACCAAAAATTTGTGCGTTTAGTCAAAAGTATATACATGGTGAAAGAATTTTTGAAATCACCGTAGTTTTGAATTTTAGCTATTAAAAAACGCATGCATGTACACTTTTGAAACTTTTTATGGTTATTATAAGCGTCAAGACGGACCGAATACAGTTTTCAGCGAGCTTATACGTTTTCTCATTTAGGCGCTGCGATATTTTTCGGGTTTTCAAAAAAGCGCGATTACTTGAAAATTATAAATATTTTCTTAAAACTAATTCAGTCACAAATACGCACAAATAAAGAACTACTCGTGTATGTTTATTCTACAGGCGCACATACAATGGTTTCGGAGATACACGATTCTGCAAAACGTTACTCCAGCAGGAAATGCAATATCTCGAAAACCTGAAGACGCACAAATTATATTTTCGGCGCACATTTTTGCACAAATATAAGCTCTCTGCTCATGCACAATATTTCTCCGATCATTCGTTTAAAATTTTCCTGCTAGAACAACGTTACTCCAGCAGGAATAGTTTTTTCCGGTTATTTCCAAAACGACAACACGATCAGATTTTATATGTGACGCACATTACAGCAGATTACGCTCTAATTATACGTTCCACTTATATCACTCTAGGAGCCGCTTTCCAGCTGGAGTAACGTACACTATTGATTTGTATTTAATTGATTTCTAAAACACAATCATGGTTTAGGTTGTGAAATAATTTGGAATTCCATTCTTAAAGAAAATATTTGAGACTGTAGTGATACAGAACTACAAATTATACATGTTGCTATAGTTCATCCACTAACTGACACAGGGTATTTTAAAAACTGTTTATTTCTCACTAATTTAATACTGTTGAGTATCATGACAAAATATTTTGTGCAGACAGAATCGGCCTTTTAGTTACAATTCTCATCATTTTGAAGTGCATTACAACGCTTTAACAGGAAGACTACACAACATTCAATTACTTACATCTAAAGATATCATTACAATAGAGACTCTGCCGAATATACAACATTATTTCTCTTTCATTTATAAAAATAAATATGCCGTTTTTTTATCGTAATGGACGGTTTCATTCAGTCTAATCACTTGAACCATTATGTAGAACATAAACTGCATTAACGATCTAATATAACGCACTCGCGTTATTTTAAATTATCTTGAAAACTGGCAGTGATTAGCACGCGTTTATCTTCATAACGTAAACTATTATCACAATCATCCTGTTCTCACACCCTTGCTATTTAGAGTCCCGCTTGGAGAAGAATTGTCATTGTCTGACGTAGGTTCGGAACCCTTCACAGTGAATGTGACGTAATATCGTTTATTCTTATCCAACTTCTCCGCTGGTAATGCGATCAACTGCTTCTCTGTCCCGTGGGAGACTTCAAGTGTCACGTGAGCTTTGCCCGTGCCTGGCGGTGGCTTGGAATTGATTTTCGGGAGAAACCCTTTTGATTTTGTGCTCGGGCCTGCTGTTACAGGCTTTGGCATAGTGTGATGGTTCCACTTGTATGGTACTGAAACGATGATAAAAGTGTCAGCAACATCATCGCATCTAACAATTACATATTTGATGCTAGACTTTTATATGAAACAAATGAACGAAAAATATACTTACTGTAAGCTGAGCACGGTATTCCAGTATACGCATGCACTGCATGGAAACACCGGTGAGTCTTACTTGTGCAAAGACAGGGGTTGTCCGGAATGGCACTCATTTTGTACAGTTCACTTTCTCCGTAATCAAACTCAAAAGGTTTCTCTGGCAGCTTATCCAAATGTTTTTTTCCACTCTTTTGTAATTTCCTCAAGCTCTCATAAAGGAATTTCTCAAAACTGCTGAAGGAAAAGTCTGGAGTATTGTATGGACCGAGCCCGACGTTTGCTAAACTCGATTTATTGTAATCTTCAATGGCTCTTTTTACTAGGACCGCTTCATTTGCTTTACTAGTTCTTATTTGAAGCCGTTTTAACTCAAGTAAATGTTGGAAAATCTTCCTTTCGCAGTAATACCTGTAAAAATAACCACATTAATAAAAATATAAAGTAGATGGATAAGCAGAGGTGCTATAAAAAATACAACATACCTCCTCATATTCGTCTGGATTCTCTGAGTAACCGACTTCATATCAACAGCATTTTTATCTCCTGGTTTCCGTACCGGTATCCGACTATCAGATTTTCCCGAGTACCTGCCACTAGCATTTCTTTGTTGGTAATAAGCAGCTAGCCGTGGGCTTACAATTCTACGCTGAATAGCTCTTGGACTTGGTTCAAAACCAGAGTCCATTAAACCACTAGATTCATAACCCCTCTCGGAATTTTCGCTTTTAGATCGAATAGTAATACGACTTTTTGATCTTCCCTTCTTACGAAAACGTTTCCTTCTGCCATTTGCCTCGCTATGACTGTACAATTCATTATCACTAACACTAGGTACTCTTCCTAAGTAACCATCTTTTGAGAGTCTTTCTCCGTCATATGTCTCGCCATCTTCCAGAGATCCTTCATCCAGTTTAACAGATGTTTTTTTGAGAATTCCAGTTGTGACATCTGGCGCACTGGCAATATCAGATAACACTTTATAACTCTCTGTTTCGTAAATACTACTTTTCCGGCTGCTACCTTGGCTTTCTTTTGAAGTTTTTCTTATCCTATCTTTGGGAGATGATTGCGGCATCGATAAATCGACATCAAATTCTTCCGATAAATTCTCCAAGATAACTTGTTGAACTGCACGATCACTCGTAGGGATACTATCATCAAGCACAGAAAGGAGGCCTTTATCATTGCTTTGGGCATTTTCAGTGCTGCTTCCTGTCGTAGATGCAAAATCTTTCCTTCTCTCTTCAGAACTCGTAATGTTGCTTTCACTGCTATCCTTTTGTAGAATACTATCTTGAACTTGTTTATCAGTTTCAGGATCCAAGCTGTGGTCAACTGACTCTCCCATTAAATGATCAGCTTTGCTTTTAGATTCGGTTGGATCAATAATTACATCTTTATTTGAAAAAGATACCGCTGGAAAACCACTTTTTTCTTGAGTTTCTGTTTGTTCAATGCTGGGTATATCACAGCTTGTTTTCAATTCTCCTGATGCGTCTTTAGTTGGTGATGTTTCTTCATCCGGTCCTGATAATACTTGAAATGACTTTCTTCGCGTTAACTCTAATGTACTTGGAGTATTCCTTGGTTCACCGTCTGATACTTGACTGAGATCTTTGCTGGTTTGTTGTAGTGGCTTTAAATGTTCTGAACTTTCCGTTTGCTTTGCTTCAGATTTTAGGACTTGCTCTTCACTAGGGGATTTACTACTAATTTTAGTTTTTTCATCTGTTTCTTTATTCTGATTAGTGTCATCTTCAGTTAATGTTTTAGTTTGCGTTTTATCATCTTCATGTAATGTATCTTGTTTATCTGGTGTCGACACAACATCTTGTGTTTGCTCTATTTGAGCTTCATTGCTGGGAGGATTTGTTATTTCCTCCTTAGAGGCTTCTTTTTCGCTTGTCTCAATCTCTAGTTTTTCACTGTCTGGTTTTGTTTCCTCTGTTAAGTCTTTGTGTGTTACCGACAAATTCGTTGTCTCAATAGATACGTTGTTTGAAGAATCGACCGTTACGTTTAACTCGGAGTTCCCTAGTTGACTCGATTGTCGTTCCATATGTATTTGAGCTTCTGTTATAATCATATTAGTTTTAACCGATAAGGTGTCAGTTTCAGTTTCACTGTGTGCTGCTTTTACTAATTTATTTTCTTCTTTTTCAAGTTCTGATTTATTGCCGTCAGCTTTAGTTTCAGTATCAGTAGCTAAATTCTCGTTTTTTTCCTTACCCTGTAAACTATCTGTGGTTTTATACTTAACTATATTTACACTCTGTTTTTCATCGTCATGCTCTATATGAATTGACGTTTTTTTTCCTTTGCGTTTAGTACTGCGCCTATCGCTAGATTCCGAGCTACTGCTTTCTGAGGGTGAATTAGACTTTTTTTTGCTACGTCGGTGACGCCTACTTCTCCTTTTTTCTGTATAACTCTCCGTTTCTGAAGAACTATCAGATCGAGATCTATAATGATGGTGATGTCTAGCACTCCGCCTATGTCGCCTGGAAGGTTCACTTTTCGATCTATTTTTTTTCGAACTCTTGTGTTTACGGTCACGAGAATGTTCTCTTTCGTAGCCCTCAAATTCGCTATCGTATCCATCACTAAAGCTCTTTTGCGAGTGCATGAGTCTTTTTCGCCGTTCTTTGTGGTTATTGTTTTTATGAGTTTCTGTTTTCTTCCTGATCATTCTTTTTCTGTTATCGGCAGAGGATTCATTAGATGTATCGCTGCTACTCTTATCTTTGATCCGACGCCTTTCTTGAACCGGGCTAGATAGTTCAACTACCTCTCTTTTTTCTATTCTTATCCTATCATGAACGTCTATTTTTGTACTTGTAACTCGCCGCGTTGGTAGTGCTGTTATTGGAGCTCCATCTATCACGATTTCTGTATTAGCTAATTTAGAAGCAGGCATGCCGCCATGCATTTGCAAATATTTAGCTGTAGATCGATGTCCACGAGTTGTTGCGCAATCTAAAGGTGTCAGTGGTTCATTTTTTGATGACCTGGCTACAAGATTAGCTTCAGCGCCTCGGTCTAATAACAAACGGCAAAGATCAGCATTATCCGTAGCTGCTGCTATATGTAGTGGTGTACGGCCTTCGTGATTGGTAGCATTAACTTGGGATGGTCGACCGTCTAAAAGCCATTTTACCAATTCTCGTCTTCCAGAGGCAACTGCTTCATGTAAAGGTAAGTCACCTTTGGAATTTCGCAACCAAAGGTTTGCTCCTCTTGCACCTGAAATTTACAAAATGACAATAATAAAATCGACAAAATTATATAACACTTCAATGTGCGTGGTGCTTACCGAGTATCCGAACTGTTTCTATTTGTCCTTTAGCAGCTGCTGTATGCGCTGGGCTCCGACCTCTCTTATCTTGTCGATGGGAATCCGCTCCATGTTGTAATAAAGCTGACGTTGCGTCGGCGTGTCCTAGCGCAGCTGCGTAGTGCAACGGAGTACATCCATGCGAGTCAGCCACATCCACTCGCGCGCCACATAAGCCAACTAACGTTTCTAAAGCTTCAGTGTGTCCTCTAGCAGCAGCACAGTGTAGAGCGGTTAACCCGTCTCTGGAACAAATTTTGTCATTATCACAATAGCCATCATCATTCCACTACTCGACATAGGATTCCGCCAAACATCGCCGCAATGATTTGTGCCGTCCATAACTGATTTATTTTGAAATTGTTTGTCCTATACTACGTCGCGGTCGTCTGATCATCATCATCAGCCACCTATGACACTGCGTACAACCAACACGCCAAAGGTTTTTCAAAAAACATGATTAAAACCTTTTATGCAAAAGAGGAGCTCGCGGCCAAATAATAACAGCCGCGCGGGTCGATCTTCGATGGTAAGCGACGCTTGCCGAGGTCGGACAGTGGATGGGTGACAATCCATTACATACCGAGACTCTTCATTGCCTCGGAAAACACGTTAAGCAGATGATCTCTGCTGCCACTTGAAGATCTTTGACAGTCGTAACAGATCGTCATAAATATGCAGGCGCTCCATGTAAAACACTGTTCCTACTCAACTGCATCCGGTTGCCAACCCCGATATAGTTGGGAAAAGGCTATACAGATTGTTTGATTTGTATTCGTACCTGTCAGCATCATCAACTTTGGACCCAGCCTGGTGTAGCGCCAGCACTGCCGCCGCGGAGCCTGCCGAGGCTGCCCACAGCAGGGGAGTGCGCCCATCAGCATCCCTGACGTCCACACTCGCCCCGCCCTCTTTGACAAGGGCTCGTAACACTTCCAGTGCTGCCCCTCTGCTCTGTGAAGATAATAAAAGAGCACTCGGATCGTAGTTCTTTAATTTATTTTAAATTCATGTACACAGTTATTACATATGTAGGTGGACCTAATGCCACAAGTCATTCTGTACCAGTCATCCTTTGGGTTAAAATTACATACTTCGTATGAACCGGTATTAAGGTTGGTCGCTATTGAAAAAAAAAGCTTGTTCTAACATCTCTGAAAACCTTCAATTCCGAGGTTTATTTTACATAATTTTTCGGCCCGATGTAACCATCGACGTTGCCCTTATTGTTATAGCAAAATAATTATTTCTCAATTTCTTTTCAACTGTTTCGGAGCAGCGAGAGCGTACCAACAGACAACACACACTGGTAATAGTGGATAAGTTAAAAGAAAGTATACTTGATGGTCGGTGGCGGCCGGAGCCCCGCACATTTGCGCGGCGTAATGCAGAGGGTACCCGCCGTGCTGGTCCGGCGTGGCTGCGTCGGCGCCAGACGCTAGCACCGCTCGCAGCGCCCCCACCTCGCCACAGACTGTGAAATTATTGTATGTCTAACGTCAAAATATGGCTTAAAATTAATGCAAGTGACCATTCCAGCTTATATCGCCCATTGTGTAATGTAATGTTTTCTTAATCTATCTTTTCTGTAACTTATATGGTGTACATAATAAAGAGTATTCTATTCTATATCAAAACTAAACATTCCAATTTCCTCGTCTTAGTAATTTCGGAACTTACAAAAGTTAGCGTCTGATTGTTTACTGCAAAACATTAACGCTATCCCTCACGTGATCTAAAATGCGTTGATTTGTTGTATTGTAAGTCATAAATAACAATATTAAGTAGGTACAATTACGATAACAATTATCAGAACGAGCGATATCACCCGCCTAACCTCGGCCTTACACGTCAACTTGACCTGCATATAACATTACTCGTCAGTCTGTCAGACGCGACCTTTCAGCACACAAAGTTTCTGAAAAACCAAGTCCTAGATACCGGACTGCGGTCTGCGAAGGTTCAAGGGCCTGACCTTGCCGGCCGCTCAATAACATCGGACCGGACAACCCCACTTCCCCCTAAAATATAGGCAACCTCCACCGTCCCCGCAACACATTCACTATGATAACTTATAACAATGCGGCATTCGAATAGCGCTTTGCTTTGGCGATACGGCACGCCGTTATACAGTCTGGGAATGACGACTGCGTATCCTTAATGTTAGCTTTATGGCTCTTGAATATTTAACCGCCACCATGTTCATACGAGTGGAAAATCGATCGTGGGTATGATAAACTGTGAAGTTTATTTTCTTTTTCACCTCATTTCCATGTAAGGAAACGGCAGAAACTGTCGGACGTTCGTTTGTGCTCGTCACACAACTCACAAAGAACGGATGACGGAGTGGCCTCGCATGTCGTCGTGATCTCCGACTTGCATATACACCAGGCACCTTATGTTATGCAACCTTGCACTGGAACACTATTTATAACATGTCCGTGTACTTCACTCATACTTTCGCATTACTTAGGCGAAAGAAAATTCATGACATTAGCATATCTATAGTTTCTATCTAACACTTCTTTAGTCGCCTTCAGTGGTTTTTGTAAACGTTTCCCGAAGTGCTGGTTAAGATTTGCCAGAAGACAAAACAGATTTAGGTAGCCGTCCTAAATCTGTTTTACCTTCTGATGACTAGAATTGGGCTGCGTGTTCCATCCTTCACCTTTAGGAATCATCGACCTCTGTATGTTCCCTCTGTGCAGTGCAAATACTGCCAAAACTCATACATATATAATAAGAGCGAGCAGAGCATACAAATCGATATGTCAGAGTGTTGGTGATCTTGACTTGTTCTCTACCAGTGTTCCGAAACTAAAAAAAAATACTGTATAAAAACTTCTTTGAAGTTCACTAAAAATTCTTCTTAATTTTATCGCCGAGTGCTAACTATTTCTTACGTTCGCTTGCCTGTCTACTGTTTTTTTTGCTACCCTAATACTGTCAGTGAAAACTTTTAACTGGCCATCTTTTACTAACTGTCAACTATCTATATCCTAGCTGTAAGTTTTCTTAAAAAATAAAATATGTACGAATTTTGAGTAAATTCTTCACCAAAATCAGGTTGAAAAAATATAAGTTACGATACCGAAATGCGATAAAGATCTTGAGACTGTTACAAGTAGTGGAACTACCTATGCTTACAAGGACATCTGGGGTGGGAGCTGGTCGAGCTGCTAGCTCAATAATATGTAAATTAAGTTCATGGTGACCACTCTGAGCCATATATCACGGGCTTGGAGGCCGCGGATTATATGATGGCGTTACTAATCCGATACTGCAATATTTATTATTCATTTGTTAGTTGCTTATTGTGTGCTTAATTCTACAATTTCCTTACTCAGGATAATTATTTCCGATTTTCTATAACAGCGCCACATGGGATTATCAGCGAAAAAAAAACAAGAAATAACTAAAACTAATGCCTCATAAACCACCTCAAAATTGTAAAGATTTGTGATTTAATAAACCTGAGCAGTGTCATGATAGCGAGAAAGCAGCGACAAATAACTTCATAGCAGACATATGATTGACACAGTGCGGTGGGTAACTAATTGGTTCGCGTGCAGCGTGCCTTCGCCCGATGATAACCACGAAGGCAACGCTGCTGCGCCGCGAGTGACACCCCTTAGATAACAACTCACTCCCATCCATCTACGCTGTTTCAGTGAAGGGGCAACAGCCTGCATAAATGATTCTTTGTTGGGTAGTTTATCATTGCATCTACACAGGAATGGAAAAAGTGTACCGTGTGGTTGTTTCTTTACGGTTTCCATTGGCAGAATCCATAGACTGACTTCTTTGATATTTCTTGTAAGAATGTCCTAAACTTTCTAACCAAAATTCAAACCAGGTTTCCATAAAACCCTCTTAAGAATATTCAACCTAAAGTAACTCACCGGTAGCCCAATGAACAACAGTATGATGTTCATCATCTCTTGCGTTTACATCAGCGCCGGCGGCTAGCAGCGTCTGCACCAGCGGTACGTTGCCGTGCACCACGGCAAGGTGCAGGGGCGTCAGGCCGTCAGCGTCGCGCGCGTCTGCCAGTGCCGGTGCAGCCATCAGCACGCGGTCTGCGCAGGCCGCTCGCGCAGCTTGGGACGCGCCCGCGCCGCTTGACGCGCAGTAGTGCAGCGCGCAACGCAGCCCGCGGTCACGAACGCGAACTGATGCTGGCTGTAACACCACGTTATTTAGACGATGTTACTATTATGATAGGTTCTGGAGTGGCGGCCGCGTAATAGAAGACGTATCGTTGAAAGGCCTCCCACAAGGTGGACCGATGACCAGCTAAAGGCCGCGGGCATCCGCTGGATGCGAGGCGCTCAAGACCGTTCGATGTGGCTACACTTGGGGAGGCACATGTCCAGCAAGAGACATCTTTCGGCTGAAATGATGATGGTGATAGGAGTGTTCATACTGGAAATACTTATTAGCCTTTAGGCCGGCTCGCGGCCGCATACGTTTGGTTTCCTGAGAAGAAGTTCAAATTCAGAGACCTGAATGCTTTTCGTACACATAAAGGTACAGCGCAGACGACACACTTTTTGTGCGATCGAGTCTATGGCGCACAAAATGTTATTATTACATTACTGCATATTTGCTTAGGTTCTATATTCAGACTAAAAAAACTTTTTTACATAAAATATAAACGACTTCCAAAAACAAAACACTACAAAGTATAAAATGTTTGTGTTTTTTGAACCGACTTCCGAAATTAAAGTTATTTTATACTTTGTAGTGTTTTGTTTTTGGAAGTCCGTTATATTTTTTTTATAAAGTTTTTATTTTTAACTTTTACTGGTACCTGCGTACCCATTCACAGCGTACCGGCGTGATGTTATGTTATGAACTGGGACCTATTTAATAAAACTTACTTAGTACTTTCGGTGTAAAGGTCTCGTCAATACGAATGAAATAAGCCCAAACACTTGGTAGTTTCTTCATACCGATGTGGAGTTTGACCTTGACTCTCTCTCGTCTCCATCATCAGGTCTGATCCAAACCTTCATTGTTTTGTAGTATCGCCAGATATCGGGTGTACACACGAATATCAAGTTTGTACCAGATGCGTGCCTAAAATTTTCGAGAGTTGCCCTCGATTTCTCATGGTTGCCATCATCAGATCGTGACGTGGTGGTAATGGAACTACCTCGGCAGCATACCCTTTCATATAAAAAAGATTCATCGAAATCGGTTCATAAATGACGAAGTTATCCGCGAACACAAACAAAATATATATATATATGTATATACGCGGTCGAATTGAGAACCTCCTTTTTTTGAAGTCGGTTAATAAGTGCGTCAAGGATAGTCTGTCGTCTGCGCTGCACCACAATGTCACCTAGTCGTACACGTTTTTTAATTTTCCGAATGGAAAAAACCGGCCAAGTGCGAGTTGGACTCGCACACGAATGGTTCCGTACCATAAACCTTAATTTTTATTATTTGTTGTTATAGCGGCAATGTAAATACACAGTCTGTGAAAATTTCAACAATTTTACATATTACGGTCCTTGAGATACAGCCTACTGACAGACAGACGGACGGACGGACGGACAGCGGAGGCTTAGTAATAGGGTTCCGTTGGTTACCCTTTGGGTACGGAACCCTAAAAACGGCTGACGTTCGTTTCGAAAACCAGCCTGGTTTCGGATCAAAAGAACGAAAAATCGAACGTCTCACGAAGTTCCGTGGATTCCTAATCGGAAAACCTAATCAGCTAGTCTATTCTGTAAACAACAATTTCGATATCGAGCTTCACCTGAGTGACAAAACACACAAAATGAGCTTTATTGCACACAACATAAAGGTCTTAATTTGAAACTCACCTCGGATTCCACTGTCGAGATACGAAAATGTTCTTACAGAATAGCACAACAGAAAACCGTAGGTACCTACGAATGCGGCTCTGGCGTTAAACCGGATGAATTTTGTACGCATATATTTCAATAGGACGCTATGCAATCCTAAATGCATGATTTGAATCGCTGAATTCTGATATTACTTATATCCGAATTAACTTCAATTTCAAACTTCAAAAAAAATCAGCTGTTCAGTTCATTTTGTCCAGCTGTGCTCATATAAATGTATGGGGGAGTCGATTTTTTTTTACGCGATTTCAGTGTTAGTCCCATAGTGAAAGTTGTTCATAATGATGAGTTCAATGACCCCTTAACAGGTATTGCGTTTATTCTGTTACAGGTTGTATAATTATTCCTTATCATAATTTCGTCATTGAAACATCAAATTTTGCTGGTCTGACCAGAATTACAGGTTTAGAACTTGCTTCCTTATAATAGCATTATAATACGAAAATGACTTCATCATTATGATTGCAATCAAGACCAGCAGGATGTATGACGATATTAGAAACAAATTAACAACTCTTGTAGTAACATCGCACAGGTGCAAATCACTTTTAATGTTTTTGATGTTCAATTCTAAAGGAGACTGATTAAAAGTGGTCTATGAACCAATAGCGATACTGTAGTGGTATTTCTGTGGGGATACATCAATATACCTTTGTGCGAAGGGGCATCAAAATCTGACTGAACTTGGGAGAAATAGTTATTTATGATATTAGTGCGGTAAGTTGGTTTTTACAAACGAGTAGACGAATGTAAGCCCGAGACGAAGTCCAGGGCTTAACACAGTAACGAGTTTGCAAATACCAATCCGCACGTGTATCATCAACGTTTTACAACACATTTGCGAGAAAACAGTACAATCGGTAATGAAACAAACATCTCGTTTTTAGATATCAATCGGAGTCGCAACAAGCTTTGCAGTATAGAAATGGCACGAATTTGCAAATTTAAAATTAGACTACATCGTCGTCTCATCTTGTCTTATTTTCTCTTTAGTATTAAATTGAGACAAAAGTATTGAACAAGAGCGTTTCCAAGGAGGTTCGATCATTCAGCTTATTATCTTTTATTATTTTGATGATATTTGTCTATTTGTCTGTGCGTTTGTGGGAGCATCACGCATAAACCATTTAGATTACATTAAGATTCCGAATCGGATCGGGTTATCACTTAATTTTTTAAGTACCTAGGTACTTAAAAAATTAAGTGATAACCCGAGTAACATTTAGCGTTTATTTCATCGAAATCGATCCACAAAATCAAAAGGTATTGAATTTTTAAGTCTTGATGATATTCTATTTTTTTTTAAACTGGACTTCAAAAACTTGAAATGAATAAGCAAGCATTAGTTTTCGGATGTTCCATTTTTAATTCAGTTGAATTTAAAGTACTTACCTACTTAAAATGCTTTAGTTTTATGTGGCGGTCATTTTTAGTCTGTGGTATTCGCGATTCACCCGCCAAGGATAGTTGATAATATAATTTTGTTAATAATTAGTATTTTTCGATAATAATCAATTATAATTAATTGAGTATTATCGAAAAATATTAGGAAGCATTGGAAAGTTTACTGCGTTTTATTTCACATCCTAGCTTCTGAACTTTTCTTATTCTCGTATTGTGAAACTCCTTGGTGGAATTCTTGTAATTTTTTTTAGGATATAAAAAAATAACCATGGAGGATACGCACGGCACGTAAGTACCAACTTTACCGCACACTCCGTTGTATGGAGTGTGCGGTAAAGTAGGTACTTAGGTGAGAGTACCTACTTTACCGCACGTTCCATTGTATGGTGCGTAATTTTTAACTTTCGAACAATGTATACAGGCTTCGTAAATGCATTTTTGAGCAAGTGTGTTGTAAAATAATATTTAAGAATACCTATTCCTATTCCAATTCTCATTTACCTATTTCTATGCTACATTTTTATTTTAAAAACGTCTTAACGGGGATTTCTGACTTTATATAATACTAATTAATGTGTTCTTTGCTAGACAAAGTCAGTACTGAATTCCAGTATTTTTTTCGTTTTTAACCGATTTCAAAAAAAGAAGCAGGTTCTCAGTTCGTCGGAATCTTTTTAACCCCCGACCAAAAAAAGAGGGGTGTTATAAGTTTGATTAATATTTATGTACATCAATTGCTCGAAGACGGCTGGATCAATTTAAAAAATATTTTTTTGTTTGAAAGGGATACTTCCCAAATGTTCTCATTGTCACCAGGTCAGGATCTAATGACGAGATCCTGGAGAATGTAGCAAAAATGCGAATTTTAAAGTATTTTTCTCAAAACTGCTGGGCTAGATTTTGATGCCTCTTTGCACAAGGATATAGTTTAGGTATGCTTTCAGAAATACCACTACAGTATCGCTATTGGTTCATAGACTACTTCTCATACAAATTATCGTCAATAATCTATTTTTATTTGAATTTATTTTACATTGCGTACAAAGGAGACTGTTTCCTTTGTACGCAGTGTAAAATAAAATCAAATGAAAATAGATTATTGACGATGTGTTGAAAGTAAGCGTGTATATTTCTACTAAAAGTGAAATACCTATGATTAATTAAACATGGAGTTCCGAAGAAATTGGCGTCTATTTAGTGAATAATGTCGGTTGTTCGACGTGAGTCGTTAGCGGGGCGAGGGTTACGCCACGTGTCGTGTTACTAGACAACCGATTGTAATCGTCACGCCTGCCATGCATGTGAGGCTCCTTCGATTGTGCCAGTCAATTCTAAACCTATTGATTGACTGCCCCCCTGCGCCCCTGTCTCACCGTCTCGACGCCTGCATTTCCTTCAAAGCATTCTCATTCTATGGAAATTGTCAACATTTACCAAATTGACGTAATTTTCTTTACACTAAAACCATTTGTTATTTCGGTGTTATCAGTCAAAGGTTTTTTAAAACAAATCGTTTGTTTAGGTAATTATTGACTTCATGTTTCAACAAATAGCATCATGCCTGACATAATGGGTGGTATAATGGGTATGTACCTAATGACTATGTCTTGACAACGAATTGTTGTAAAACATGAGGAAAGCGTTGAGTAGCGCAGTGGGCAAGCGTCAGGGGTTGTTTAGTTGTTTACAGGCAGGAGTGAAGCGTTCGAGGACGAGGAACATCGCGTGCTCTGCTCATAATACATTGAAAGTACGCTTTTCCATTTCATGTACGAGTACGATAAACCCCCTATTAGACTGGCCAAGAATTTATGATTGACTTTGATGCAGTTTAAACTGTGGAATGAGACATCTATAAAGCACCATGCGCTACATTCAGCTAAGATCTTGGTGTCAATGATGTGAATCATTCCTAGCTGAACGCTTTGTCTCTAAGAGACTGGCCATTGAACTCACGTCCTTGTTGAGTATATCGACGACCGCCTTGTAGTCGGCTTGTTGGCAGGCGTACATCAGCGGAGAGCACCCCTGCTGCAGCGTCGCGCTCGCATCTCCGCCTTTCTTGGAGCCCTCCACCTTCTCGCGCTTGATCTTGGTGCTCTTGTCCACGAGGTCTCCTTTGTGGCGGCCCTTAGGCTTCTTGAGGATGCTCGGGATGGGCTCGCCCCGGCCGCTGGTGGCGCGCTTGTCCATAACAAAGGTTAGCGTGGCGCCATGTGTGTGGCGCGGTCGCGAGCGGGCGCGGAGGGCGCGGGCCTCCGACTGGCCCTCGCGCGCGCTGCCCGCTCGGACAGAGGAGGCGCTGGGCGGCCGGCGGTGGGCGCCACGCAACGCCGCCCGCCACCGCCCGCCCAACACCTAATCTATTAACGTGCTCAAAGCAGGTCACCGTTTCCCGACTGTTATACAGTCTTGGACGACTTGTAAGTTGTATGTACCTATGTAGCATTGTAACCATCAAACGTTTGAATGCTATTGACACATTGACATCGTTTATTCCAATAAATATTTCAAGTTTCCGGCAAAGAGTAGGCCAAACCAATTCTTCGTATGGATGCCGTGGCTCGGGGAATTTTATTATAGCAAGAAGTTAGGTAACCACCAACCATTCGACAAGTTGGCATGCCTTAGTAATTATGGCAAATTAGTCTCCTGTGACCTGGGTGGTCACCTACTCAGTCATAAAAGAACAATATTTTTACTGTTAGGTACCGTACAAAATACAACTTTAGGTTTTTATCAGCCAGGCTTATCTTTAATCTTATTTATTTGCTTTGACTTCTTAGCCTAACAAACTGCGACAAAGTCAAAAGACCCATAATTATTAATAACAGCTATATTTTCTTTAGATCAACCTTCAAAATAAGCTAATATGTCGCTAGATCCGAATCAGTGTGTCCTTGAACTACAGGGTGTACAAATATTGCGTGTCCCTACAGTCATTAGTAAGCCTACGTTATGCCTGTAAGCTCATGTATAATGTCAAAAGTTAGGACAATCACGGCAGCAGTAAATATTGTTAACACCAGGAATATAAGAACGTCGCTGTATAATTAAATCTATTATTTATGAAGAAAGTTGTCTTCACTTTTATCCAACAGGGCCGGCTTCTAATAACATCGTTTGACAGTCTTTTTTGGTTAATATTGACCTGCTGAATGTATGGTAACTTGGTAACCCCCAAGAGTGATAACATCCCTACGTTTGTGATTCTAATCACATGAACATTTCTTCATATCACAGTCCTCTATTTAGGTTAGGTAGAAGGCAGGGCAGGCCGTAACCATTTAAGCGCCCTTGGGCGACGTTCGCCCTTTTATATTTCGTTATAATTAATATTTTCAATTTTGTACCATATTTATTATTGTGTTTTAATAAAAAAACTACAAAAATTTAGGTATTTATTAGATATTATTAATAATTAAGTACTTAATACCTGCAACGGCAAGGCGCAAACAGTTGACTCAGTGCTCTAAAATTAAAAAAAAACCGGACAAGTACGAGTCTCGCCCACCGAGGGTACCGTTTACAAATTACTTTAAAATAAAGAATATATTTATTATGATTTAATTACAAATGTGTAGTTTTCAGACTTTTCCCTATACTTTTAGTATAAGAAGATATTACTTGCCAAATTTCATAGTTCTAGGTCAACGGCACATCGGTACCCTATAAAATTTGATTCCCTTGAGAGTGTCAAAATACCTATACGTTTTTGCGGCATAAACGGCCGTATCTTTTTTTGACGTTAACTTAGAAGTTTGATTTTTTCACAGCTTCAAGGAACCGTAGATCTGAGTATATAGTTTTAATTTCCCGAGATAAAGGGTCTTGACAGACAGACGGACGGACGACAAAGTGATCCTATAAGGGTTTCGTCTTTTTCTTTTAAGGTACGAAACCCTGAAAAACCGGCCGAGTGCGCGTGGGACTCGCGTTCACCTCAAAGGGCCTGCTGAGGCCAGTACATTCATTGCATACTGTATTGTATTTGTTGGTTAGTGGTAAAAACAATAACTACTCATGTAGCTTTGCACTATTCTGGCAGCAAAGTAGTGCCAGACAATAATTAAAACTGTGCCCCAAAGGCGCCCCATACACCACAAACCTCGATTTCCTTTATTCTTAACACGTATCTTTTCCAGAGCCAAAACTTTGGTTTAGCATTAACAAGATTGGAACATTTTCTGTAGTTCAATCACAGATTGCTTGAAAAGTGCCTTATTTGGAATTTTTTGTGCGCGAGAAATATACAATGCTCTCGAAAAATATAAAGTACCCTCCTGGGGCAGTTGGGTAAAAATAGGAATTGGGGGGCGCAAAATTCAAATCTTGCCAGGGGCGCTCAGGACCCTAGCTACGACCCTGCTCATACTCAGTCACTCCTACGAAATAAGATTATAAAAGTCAATACGGTGAATTAAGTAATGATAATTTCAGCTTTTCTTTATATCGAAAGAAGTAGTATGCAAATTAAGTGGTTAAGTCAAGCTAGCACGCGCAGAGCCCTGTATGTCCCGGCTCTAAAGCCGCTACTGGTAGAAGGCAGTTTAAATGAATACCTAATACTGTGCTAAGATCTGCTTTCGTTTGAAAATCCTCGAGAATACACACGCCCCAGGGAAGACTAAAGACCAAATTGGAGTCTCACAGACTTTGCTAACTTATAAGGCTCTGTGCAGGGTTTCCTCGCGCATTCACCACCCCCAACGAAACAGAAGAACCCAGCTGGTTTCGACAACTAACATCCTAATGTCCACATTACTAGCAAACTATAAGTAGTACTTGAAACTTAGAAGAGGGTGTAAGTTGCGGAGGTGTTGGCGAGCGATGCGTGACGTAAGGTCGGCACGCCACGCCGCCGCCCGCCCTGCTCGCCGCCCGCCTAAGCTCGCCGCCCGCCCTTCGCTGATTCTAATCATGCTAACATAATTTACTTGGGAGTTCCAGATGATTTTGCGCGTGATTCACTTCTGATAAAAGTTTTCAAGGAACTTGCTTAATCAATGGAGTTATTGGATTATTCGTTAATGATTCATGTTTGGTGAGTTCTCGCTTGGAATGGGTTATTTCATAATCGTAGCTACCTAGCGGGAAAATGATGAGAGAATATCCATTTAATACATATTTAAGTTGCTCTGCAGGTCTTAATTTATTTAGAGTTCTTTTGGTTCGTTATTTTTTTTGTGTTTTTTGGATGTTCGTGTTTTTTTCGGATAACTGGTTATAAATATTTAATAGTGAATCCAAATCATTATCCTAACACAAACAGGTCGCAAATCGCTAAGAACAGCTCTTTTTTGACATAAACGCCTCTTCGTGTAGTTAATTCACTGTTTTATAACTCTATTAATTGAGAGCCATTTATTTAATAACTGTTAATTGGATTATTACTGCAATTCACTTGTTCATTCTATATAATGACGTTTGATGACGTGTTCTATGTTAACAAACTGGAAATAGGTACATAATATAAACTGAAACCTGATTGAAACCATTAATAATGCAACAAATGTGTGTGCACTATAGATACCTAGGTACGTACAGTAGTACCCAACTGATATGGCTTACCGATGTACCTGCGCAGAAGATGAATTTTCAAAGCGTGGGAATTGCTATTGACCAATCGGCACGCTCCTCGCAACGCGCTTCTATTTCCTGTACCGCTATTGGTCGGCAGCTGCCGCCATGTTAGCGCGCGCCGCGTGACATGCACATGATTTGCGAGTGAGACGGAACTAACAGCTGTAGTGTATTATGAACCTTATAGTAGTGATATAAGGTTGATTGTAAGTTTGCTTTCTTTCGTTAATCTTCGGGACCATACTTTCTTTTCTGCGCGAACGAAGATACACGACGCGCCTTATCAGTTGGGTACCACTGCACGTACATCTTTTGGATGGGAAACCATCAAGTGACTCCTCCCGCTCTGGGCGAAGCGACAGGGAGTGTCAGACTTACTGACTAAAACCCACCCCGTCTCCCTCCAAATGCCCTTTGTGTTCCAGGGGGGCTACTCTCTAACGAAATCCGTAGTTTCGGGCTTAGTTGCGGGCGGGCGTATTCTACTCCGTATCACCTACAGACTTACGATTAGTCCCGAACCCGAACTGAGAATGAATGACAACACGATTTCACAGTAACTGTCAAATCGTGTTATCATTCGTTCTCAGTGGTTAGGTGATACGGAGTAGAAAATGCCCGCCCGCAACTAAGCCCGAAACTACGGATTTCGTTAGAGAGTAGCCCCCCAGGGCCGCAGTTACTCTTTCGAATAGTTCTGCAACCCTTACATCTTATTCATAGCTTATTTAGGTAATACAAGCGGGATATTATGTCATGTTAAAGAACAAAAAATTGGATTTATCTAAGTAATTCACAAGCTATAGCAAATAAGAGCAGTATAGACTTTGCCATTTGTATGACCCTAATTAACTACACTAAATCCTAGAACCAAGATTCCTAAACCCTTGATTCTTACAAACCCCCGATACTACTTAGCAACAACGACTCGAAGATAACATAGCAGTTATGTCGGATGTCCCCGGTGACACTGAACAGTACCTATACAAGTTCTGCACTCAGGCCTTGAATACGTGAACAGCCAGTTTCGAGTTTCCGACATGTCGTGTCAACGACAATGCCAAACTACCCATTAAATGTGCCATTATCTAAACATTTGTGAAATCAGTGCAGGTTGTCTACCTATTGGCTGATTCTGAACATTGATTGATCTTTGAGAATAATTTGTAAGTTATTCAAGGAGATGCTTTTGCAATTTCATAAATTCGTATCCATAATTTTATCACTCCAGTCAGGTTGTTTTTCGTATCTAAATATCAGTTGGCAACAAGATTTTCTTAATATCCAAAAAGTATCATAAAACGAAAACCACTCCAAATTAACTGAATTATCATTAACATTATTTTTTGATGTGTTATATGACATTATGAATTTATGAGACATTGTAATTAAATACTTACCTAAAACCCTTTTGCTTTGACAGAAGTTATTTTTAACTCATCAATTAGACGGTAAATAATAAACTAATTTAGCTTTATCACTCAACCCATTAGTTGGTCATAAACAGGAAATATTTGAAACCACAAACATCCCACACCCTTATCAGCATTCCACTAATTGTTTTTGTACTTATTTACCTATAAACGTCAAGATATACATGCAACATAAATGTTTCTATTTGACCTACCGAATACCTACTTCACGCCCAAATTACACGCAAAATTACTTGGTGGGTACTCTCTCACGCAACCTTCAAGGACGTATTTAAAATCATTCTCATGCTTTTCCGTAGTTTCCTTAGATCTGAAGTCGAGTTGACCCACTGCCCCCGATAATAACTGAAAAGGGCCAGCCATGTTGTAAAAATTTCAAGCTGCTAGCTTATAATTACCTAAGCAATGCCTACAATTTTTATTTTAAGCGCGACCTAGGCTTGGCTGTGAACTTATTAACGTAGATACTGACGTGCTTTGCAGCAATGAATGATATCATTACAAAGAGATAACTCATGCTATGAAGGTTTTTTTTTTAACTTTTTGCAGTCATTACGTTAAACTCAGACAAATATAGGTAGATGGGATACAAGGAAATACTACTAGGTATAATTTAACAGGAAATTTTATGATTCTCACCTACCTACACAATTATGTAAAATAATCAATTAATTCTAGGTACCTATAGCCTAACACTTGGTTGGTTGCGGATATTCCTAGAAAACAATGGGTTTTCACATCACTCCTTCAGAGTAGGTACCTATTTCCTCATGCCAGCCAAAACACGAGGACCTGAAGTGGTGACGGTGGGAGCGGGAGGCATTTTGGGGGACTGTCTTTATTAACCGAGTCTGATGAATTTCGGAAGTAGGTATTTTTGGTTTTGTTTCTTTGTTTTTTAACACCGACTTCCGAAATGAAGGTTATTTATACTTTGTAGTGTTTTTTTGGAAGTCGGTTATATTTTTTTGTATTTATTTTCACTTTTAAAGTGGTGATACTTGGACGACGCCGACGTCGTCGTTTACGCAGAAATTGAAAAAAGCAAAAATACTCATAAAATAACAACTACTGAGCCAAATTGAATTAAATTTTTACGGGACCAAATGGCAAGCATAAAAAAGAATCACAGAAATCGGATCAGAAACCTCGGAGTAATAAAAAAAGTGTACATACATAAAAAATAAATACCAACCGAATTGAGAACCTCCTCCTTTTTATTAGGGTTCCGAACAAAAAACGGAACCCTTATAGGATCACTCGGGTGTCTGTCTGTCTGTCGTCTGTCCGTCTGTCACAGCCAGTTTTCTCCGGATCCACTGGACCGATTCTGTTAAAATTTAGTACACATATGGACTTCTGTGACCCAAACACGGACGCGTTACGTAAACCATTAAATTTTTAGTATGAGGGTCACTTTTGGAGGTCAAACTAGAAAATTAAAAAAAAAATGTTGTGACATTAAATGAAAGAGCTAACTGTGAGGGTTTTAAATATATTTTTTCATAATTTTAAATATATGGTTTTGAAGTTATTCAAGAAATAAGACGAAAAATTACCATTGCCTCCCCTTATCTCCGAAACTACGGAGTCTAAAATTTTGAAAAAAAATGGAGATAAGTAATAGATTACAGGAAAACTTACTATAAGAAGTCTATAGTGTTAAAAAAACACGTTAAAAATAATGAAATTCGTTCGGAACCCTTTGCACGCGAGTCCGACTCGCACTTGGTCAGTTTTTTTTGGAAGATGGTTAAAAACTGACGTACAAAACGTGCTGGCTCTTAACCAAATTTGAATTCAAAGTTTTGGTTTAGGCAAGTTGTGCAAAACTAAATACAATATACACGAGCTGTTTCAACTATCTATTGTTTCACAACAACGTGTAAAAAAATAAACGCAATACCTCAAAAGGGGCCATTATACTCATCATTATGAAAATATGAACAACTTTTACTACGGGACCAACCCCAAAATCGCGAAAAATCAGCTGTTCAACTCAGTAGGTACATTTATGTCGAGCTATGTGCACATAAATGTATGGGGCAGTCACTTTCAGTGTTGATCCCATAGTGAAAGTTCTTCATAATGATGATGATGAATATAGAACGGTCTTTTAAGATATATTGCCTTTATTCTGTAACACATTGTATATCAGTTCTTCAAATATGTTTAATCAGGGGGAAATATATAGCGAAGTAGGCCATGTGTCGACCTGGTTCCTCACGATGCCGATGTTTACTTTTCCCTTCGTGTGCGAGGTGTCAAGCTTGACGCCTCAGTCAGCACAGGAGAGTGCTGGTAGTCCGGTAGTTACCGCTGCAGTGAACAAGTAACCTGCAGGTAATTCATCACCAGTACGAGTACGCCCACGATTTGCAATAACATGCTATGGAGCAATTAGTGTGGTTGTGTTTCATAAAAATCATGAATTTGAATGCTGAGTAATTTAATAGCCATTGTATTTATTTATTTATTTAAACTTTATGTACAGTAGTGGTACATGGGCGGACTTAATGCAACAAGGTGGATTTATGATGGTATTTGCGGAGAAAGTGCTACCAACGTGTTTGTCTTTGGTATATGTTCTCTTGCGTACAAATCTGATAAATAATAAATTAGGTATACTTAGATAGCCATACTCTCTCAGGCAATTTGCATAAAGTAATTACCACTTTGGAAAGTTTCACTTTTTATTCAGGACACGGTGCGCAAGCGCACCCGATGAAAGCTCGAGCTCATGGCAATCAAACTTACCAACATATTTACTTTCTTTTATTAAACTTTGTTTTTAAATTTCCTGTTTTTTTATCACATACGAAATAACGTAACTTGTGCATATTAAACACTCTAAACCCATTATAGTAGGTTTTACATGCAGTTATAAATAGGACTTAACAATTTTACAAAGCTTCATTCACTTCATAGACGTATTTCACGAAAATGCATAAGTAAACATTTAAGAGCTAGCTTTAACGATTAATTATGTTAATTATGAAACATGGACTGACTTTTTAGTATTCATTCGTGACTATCGAGGTGGTAACCTAGCCCCACGTTCGTTAACACTACAAGAACATCGTGTTAAACTAAGCATTGCTACTTACGATAGTCACGATATGCAGTGTTTTATAGAACAAGAAAAATTTGTAGGGACTACTTTTCGAAAATATAACTAAAATTTCAATCCACCGTCCTACAAAATTACGTTAGTTTCTCAAATAAATCATGTTGCGGTGTATTGAAACAATATTTCCTGTCACCATTTCCCTCGGCTTAATAAACTAGGTAACCTGCCAAAATGTAGATTGAGAGGAAATAACATTCGGGCTGGCTGCCATGACAAAAAAAAACCGGCCAAGTGCGACTCGGACTCGCCCACCGAGAGTTCCGTACAAATTTGTAGGTATTTATTACTTTAATTAAATAAAGACTATTAATATTTTTAACCGACTTCCAAAAAAGGAGGAGTTTCTCAATTCGGTGGGTATTTTTTATGATTTAATTTCAAATGTATAGTTTTCAGACTTTTCCCTACACTTGTAGTATATGTTTTACTTGATAAATTTCATAGTAATAGGTCAACGGGAAATACCCTATACCTACATTTTGATTTCCTTGAGTGTCGAAATATACGTTTTTTGCGACATAAACGGCCGTATCTTTCTTTTACGTTAACTTAGAAGTCTGATTTTTTCACAGCTTCAAGGATCTGTAGTTGAGTATATGGTTTTAATTTCAACTCGATACGTCCACGCGTTCCTGAGTGAAAGTGATTCTATAAGGGTTTCGTTTTTTCCTTTTGAGGTACGGAACCCTAAAAACGGCGAAGGTCGTATACGTCAGGTAAGTCAGTTAATCAGAGTGAGTGGTGTGTGGTGGTCAGTGGCCACCGGCCCACCGCGCCAGCGGGAATATGGGTCAGCGATTAATCGCGATAGGAGCAAGCTCGACTCCGCTCGCGATTATATGGAAATTAAACGATCAGCCGTCGCACTGCCCACTGAAGCTACTTCAAGCTACACCACTTAACAACCGGGTTTATTGCTTTCACTTTAATCGTATAGAAATAAACAGTAAAAATTCTAAAAGCTTTTTAATACGGTTGACATTATTCATCAAGAACTTTATTTCCTTTGTATTTCGCATGCACTCTAATTTTATTAACTAGGTCATTATAAAACTTACCACATTTCAGCTGCATGTTCTTACGTGGTACGCTTTCTAGAAAGGTGCACTTTTCACTTGGATGTTTCAAACTTTCCACAGACCCGTCAATCAACCTTAACCTTCCGAGCACTTACTGCTACAACTGGCTAGTAGTAATGAAACACAATGAGTTCGGGAGGTGGGGTGTCCTTTGGGGACCGATTGTATCATGAGGGTCGTCGATAATCGTGCGTGCAGACGGCCACGTCGTTGTCCATTGTGGTAATTGGTAAATAAACGCCGATGACAGAGACATGCTGTGGCACAATGACGGTGGAGTCGCCATGGCTACCCGAGGGACGCCCGCCGGTTGCCATGGCCGCCGCGTCGAGCTCGTGCCATACCGTGCAAGGTTAGGCGGATATTACCGTGTCTCTACAACTTTTGGGGGATTTGTAACATAATCAACGAAGTGAATATTGATTCCCCTATTTTATAATAGCTTTTTAAAATCTACTTGCTTGTTTCACACGAGCATTCATAGTACCTAGCTGCTACATGCTACGAACTAAACTGAGTTTTTACAGCCACATGAAATTTAGCGTGACAAGCGCGCGAATTTGCGCATGATTATAAAATTGCTGTTTCAAAATTTTTACTGCTAATCGTTTTTCTAAAGAAGAAATACTCATAATCATGTAAAAGTATTTATGGTCATGTAACTTTAAAATTAAAATTATGAAATATTTATTAATTATCCAGAGACAGGAACACATTTTCCGGTAATACTTCTTTTGCAGCCTGGTGGGCATGCCGCAGGTGCGACGGGGCGGTCTTCGCCGAACCTGGACTGAAGGGCCAGTTTCTCGCAGGTCACGTTCAAGGAGACGGCGTTGACAGCTAGGGCTGCAGGGATGGGCCACATGTGCCTGCAGGGGGCGATGGTGGCCAGCTGCTCGCACCTGCCGTTGTAGTACACGTAGGTGTCGATACTACACGGATTCTTCTCGCACACAGGGATCGCCGAGTCTGATTTTAGAACAAGGTACTCTCCGTCTTGACAGGGACCTTTTCTGTAGGCTGGCCAACACGAGTCTGATTTCGGATGATATAAGTATGCTGAAAATAAAAATAAATATTGAATTAGTTACTGTTGGAGCTTGAGGAGGATTTTCTCGTTAGACAATAGGCCCTATTTTATTTTAATGTTAATAAATTTTATATTTCGCTGTCAACTCTCACCTGGTCTGCAGTCGCAGATCCAGTCATCCTTCTGGTCTCCCGGGTAGTACAGCTCGCTGTCCGGACACATCGACGGAATGTACACTGGCTGACGGTTCTGAAAGTAATAAATAAATTGTTGTTGAAATAGAAGGAACACGTAGCCACTTTTGTATTGGTGTCATCTGTTCTACAGCGACTTATCAGAAACTAGCACTTCGCCTGCGATTTCGTTCATGCGGGTTTTGAATTGCAATTTTCGTAGAGATCTCTATTTTTTTTTTCGCAAATGTATTATAGCCTATGTTACTTCCCGATAATTTAGCTTTTAGGTGACAAAATTGTTAAAATCGGTCCAGTGGATCCGGAGAAAAGTGGGTGTGACAGACGGACAGACAGACCGACAGACAGACACCCGAGTGATCCAATAAGGGTTCCGTTTTTTGTTCGGAACCCTAAAAAATCTTTCCGCTTTATAATCTACGAGTAACTAGCTTTGACCGCGACATCGTACGCGCATATACCGTTTTTCCCGTTCCCGTAGGAATTTCGGGAAATCTTCTCTTAGTGCTTCCGCGTGTGCTACGGAGTGTAGAGATGCTACATGCCAAATTTCAGCTTGCTACGACCAGTAGTTTCGGCTGTGCGCTGTGTGTCAGTCACTCAGTAACGGAAGAATTTTATATATTAGGTTATATAAAAATCTCGTGTCACAGTGTTTCTTATGGAACTCCTCCGAAACGGCTTGACCGATTTTTATGATTTTTTTTTGTGTAAGTATATTTGGTAGGTCTGAGAATACATAGGCTATTTATTTGGACGAATTTTTTATTTTATTTTATATGGCAAAACTACGTTTGCCGAGTCAGCTAGTATTAGTATAGTAGTATACCTAGATGAAACACAAGCACATTGTTCTTGGACTTGGACAATATTCCCGATTTCCGAAAAGTAATTGCGAATCTCTTAACTATTGATACCTTACTATACCCCCACCATAATTACTGCAGTCGTCAGTCGAAGTAAAGCGCTTATGACACTACACGGTATTCAGGGCTCTAAGTCCTGATTTAGGGTGGTGTAATAAGAGTAAGGAGTTAGGGATCCTAATTAGGGTGACAGGAGCGGCCCGGTCTAGTTAGCTCCTTACTACCGGGCAGTGTAATAGCGTTTAGGGAGTAAGGGAGCAGTAATGCCAACACCAATTTATCAAATTCGTCAAACTCCCCAATTTGGGGACAAAAAATCTACTGATTCCCCACAAATTTGATTTTAGAATAATAACAGAAAAAAAAAACGATATTTAGAATTCCCGCATTTTTCCCACATCTTGCCAACTCCCAATAAATGCCCAATCAACTTGAGATTTCCCGCAGTTTGGAGAATTCTCCACACGTTGGCAACGCTGGTCACTTCACAACTGAGTTAGGGCCGAATCGACCGGCTAATGTCATAAACGGCTACCTAGTTGGTCTGCCGCATACGTACGGTTTCCTGATTAGGTTTTCCGATCAGGAATTCAGATTCGGAATTCCGCGAGACGTTCAATTTTCTGTTCTTTTGACCCGATCACACGGCTCTTTTTTGAAAGGAACGTCATCTGTTTTTCCCATTCGGAAAATAAACGAACGTATGCGCCTAGTTGAACATTTTGGTTGTAAGGCGAGCATTCAGGTCTCCGAATCTGAATTCCTTATTAGGAAACCTAATCAGGAAACCGTACGTATGCGGCCGGCCTTAGGGGCCACGCCCACCCTTGCCACCGGGCCCTGAATACCATGTAGTGTAATAAGCACTTAGCAGACGACATCAAAAGACTGCAGTTTCGAACCCACATGCCACAGTTCGATACAAACAGGTTTTTGGATTAATGTCACTAAGTTCAAAGAACTCAAAAAAAAACAAGAACTAGGTACTTAGTTTGTGCAAGCGTGATTTCACGTTCGTTGTACTTGGGAAAACGTAACCGTACACTCACCTTAATTGAATCGACTAATGACGTCATATTAATCATTAATTAATTAAGGATTAATATGACGCCATTTTTTGTAGATATACATAATACTATGATTCATGAAGTTTACTTATGCTAGTAGCCGATTCTATATATCTATATTCCTTGTCCTTCTTTGAATAACTTGAGGTCTTCAAGTTTTGTGAGATGGTTACTTAAACTAAATAGAATCTTCTAATGTCTCGCCTCTTATTACTTATCATCATCATATCAGCCGAAAGCCGTCCATTGCTGGACATGGGCCTCCCCCAAGTGTTACCATAACAACCGGTCCTGTGCGTCTCGCACCCATCGGCTACCCAACAGCTAATTTATTTGTTTCCAAATCTCCTTTTATAGGAACATCTACAGTCTACCCAAATTTCGACAGTTGTGTTCGGAGTCGATATGGACGGTGCCATGTCGATGTCGTGATATGGGAGGAGCCCGTTGCCAAAGACCAGACACAAATCACAGACAATCCGGGGTGCTGCTGCAGCAATTCTAGATTTAAGGCTGCTCTCCCGAGAAATGCTTAAAAACAGCGTACAGAGGGCCTAGCACGAATATTTTGACGTATAGTAACGTTAACGTAAGTGAATTTGGTTTAATTTTTTGGGACATACACAATTTATATCATTAAAAATATGAATAAAACATCAAATTCAAAGAAATATTATGTGCGAAACGAGTATTGTAGATATGGTAAAATTTTACGTTACGTTACCATACGTCAAAAATATTCATCTGAATGAAGCAACTTTTCGTCAGCATTTACTGAGAAATTACATCTGAAAAAAATGATATGATACGTAATTTGGTTTAGCCAGAATTTATGTATCGGTATCACATAATGAGAAAAAAAATCACCTCCAAATCGTTGAGATCAAAACCATTTTACTACTTCATTTTTTAACAAAAGTCTAAAAAAAAATATCTACTGCTTTGCAAAACAAAAGAAAATAATTTGGTTTTGTTACTTTTTTTAAAATATGTGTTATTTTTTTTATAAAATAAAAATGCGTTTTGCGGAGTGGCGCGTTGAGGAGTAGTTAGCTCCGTTTATATGCACAAGGTCATTGGCATGTATACAAGCCTTAAAAAACTCAATAACACATCGCCAGATCAGAAAACTGAACCCAGGACCACATGCTTAGCAGTAGTCGCTTGCGCTGAGCGAGGCTAGATGAACCGATTCTATTGGTTCTTAACACACACATATTATCCCTCGCTTCGCACCCTCGCTCATCTCTGGTGGAAAAGCAGTCTAAAAGCCGTACGCGGTGTTCGCTCGCGGTTCGGTAGCGACAACCGCTTAGGTTTGAAGAGAAGGATTACCTACCGCATTATACCCATTAGAACAGAGAGAGAGAGAGAGTATTCCATTCCATTTCTATTCTATTCTATTAGAACCAGCAGGCAGAAATAAGTACATCTTTCCACAAGAATATCACAGAACAACGTTTGCCAGGCGCCAGTATTACATTAACAGCACAAAATTATATAACACTTTAAACAAAGTATTAAAATTATCCACAAAATCAAAATATCAATGCAAACACACGTCACATAATTACCTATTAACATTGACTCATCAACCAACACACAGAGGATCTTCTTTTAGGCACCCTTTAAAGTCTACACTAATATTATAAAGAGGAAAGATTTGTTTATTTGTTTGTTTGAATTGAATAGGCTCCGAAACTGCTGGACCGATTTGAAAAATTCTTTTAGCATTGGATAGCTACATTATCAGGGAGTAAAATAGGCTATATATTATCCCCGTACTCCCACGGGAGCGGGAACTACGCGGTTGAAACCGCGTGACGTCCACGAGTTAAATATAAACTTCAATTTTCCACACACAACACACACTCACATTCATACATAAACACTAACATACAAAACACCTCAATCACACATTAATTTACGGTTTTTTTTCATTCTTTTGTTTTGTAAAAGTACTTATAACTTTCATTATTATTTTTGCGATGTTTAGTAGTAGTCCTAGAGCTGTAAAAAATTCTGACTTGTAACATTGTTACGGAGGGACACTGATCTTCTAAGATACAGGTATAACCTAGTTTAGAAGTCAGGGTTTCAGGCGGCACTAACGAGTTCGGAGAATCGGGTTTGATTCCCAGGCGTAGCAAAATTATAATTTTTTAAATTCCATAGTAATCTATTTACAACTCTGTCCGATTTCAATGGCTGGGCCACGATGTGTGGCTGCTTGTGGGAGACTAGTGATCTGCCTTATTCTTGCCACTATTCAAGCTGGTAGGCTTTTTATGGACCCGAACGTACTAATGAAAATAACGGAACCCATAAGTATTTGAGTGAGCACTTGATCGTGACGTGCTATTAGATATTTCTTAGTTCCTAAAAGTGGTACCGTTTACTTATGAAGTTCAACTGATGAACCTGAAATGTTGATAAACAAAGCGTAATCTTTGTGCCTTTGAGCTCTAAGAATGTTTTGAAAATAACTTCTATTAACTTTCCTTTTTAGGGTTCCGTACCACAAGAGGAAGAAACGGAACCCTTATAGGATCACTGTGTTGTTCGTCCGTCTGTCTGTCAAGATCGTTTATCTCGGGAACGCGTGGAGATATCAAGTTGAAATTTTAAACCGTATACGTAAGTCCATATACATACCTATAGCCCCTTACAACGGTGAAAAAAACTCAACTTCTCTTAAAAAAAATGATACGGTCATTTGTGCCACGAAAAACGTATATTTCGACACTCAAGGGAATCAAAATGTATAGGGTATTTCCCTATGACCTAGAAAGACAAGTAATATCGGCTTATACTACAAGTATAGGAAAAAGTCTGAAAACTATACATTTGTAATTAAATCATAAACAAATGATATAGTCTTTATATTTATAAAATAACTAGCTGACCCGCGCAACTTCGTCTGCGTCATAAAATGTAATTATTTACGACATCACATTAGAAACCTCAAAAATAACAGTATTTCTCCACTATTTGATGGATGGATGGATGTTATTATACCTACATATAAACCTTCCTCTTCACTCACTCTATCTATTAAAAAACCGCATCAAAATCCGTTGCGAAGTTTTAAAGATTTAAGCATACATAGGGATATAGGGACAGAGAAAGCGACTTTGCTTTATACTATGTAGTGATTTGTAGCTACAAATTTGTACGGAATCCTCGGTGGGCGAGTTCGACTCGCACTTGGCCTTCGCTCACTTCAATGCAAATAAAATCGATACCCTCATTTTAAAAAGGTTGTTAAAAACATCATTTGATGTGAACGAATTAAATAGTAATGAATAACAAACGTGATTAAGATCAGACACCCATGACCTACGAGTGCTCACCCATGGAAGGTCATCCGCGATATTTACTGCTTTGATACAATATGATGTGATGACGCGCCTATTGCCGACACATTCATTATAATAATATATCTATACTAATATATAAAGCTGAAGAGTTTGTTTGTTTGCTTGAACGGGCTAATCTCAGGAACTACTGATCCGATTTGAAAAATTCTTTCAGTGTTAGATAGCCCATTTATCGAGGAAGGCTATAGGCTATATCACCACGCTAAGACCAATAGGAGCGGAGCAGGCGAAGTTGCGCGGGTCAACTAGTTAATTATAATAATACTAGTTGACCCGCGCAACAAACAAACTCTTCAGCTTTATATATTAGTACTAGCTGACCCGCGCAACTTCGCCTGCGTCACAATTTTCATTACTGCTCCGCTCCTATTGGTCTTAGCGTGATGATATATAGCCTATAGCCTTCCTCGATAAATGGGCTATCCAACACTGAAAGAATTTTTCAAATCGGACCAGTAGTTCCTGAGATTAGCGCGTTCAAGCAAACAAACAAACAAACTCTTCAGCTTTATATATTAGTATAGAGTATAGATATAGATATCTACCATATACAGAAACTTATAGGAAATAAAAATATATTAGAATTAAATAGTTAATTCTTATTACACAGATAGCTGTGTAACCATGCACATTTTTTTGCAGATACCTACGCAAAGTATCCGGCTATTTACCCATCACAAACTTGATTCTACAGTTTTAGTCTTAAATTCAAGTTGCGGTTTATTTTTTGTCAAAAAACATCTACAATGTGACACAAAAAATCTTGCTGCCTGCATGGGTAACCATTGTAAGATGATAATTTAGAAAAACATGTTTCAAACAAGGAAAACCGTACCTATTCCTATTTAGTTACCTACTTCGCAAGAAACTTGTTGACGACATTTTAAAACATGAACTCACATCCTTATTCACTAAATTCGGATCCTCTTCTGCCTCAGGAAAACCAATGGATTCTTGTGTTGAATTTGACGCTAAAGTCACACTGAACAATAGACATGTTATCACAAAACTTTTAAGGGAACACATTTTGAACAAATTAATATCTTATTAACACTGTGGCAGCACGAACATTAAACGCGATTGACTAGACTAAGTAACTGTCAAAACAACAAAGTTTTATGTATGTGCGAGCTCTTAAATACACGGCTCGAGAGCGACTAGGTTCCTCAGACAATGTTCGGAGCTATATACAAATAATCGAACGTCATGCGTTCAAATTGAAACGGGTTTTCGATGATAAAAAATGTGTTTGTAGGTACGTAAATACCGCGGAATGGATCCGTTGATGTTACAAGAAACTGGGAATAACTTGTTGATTTTTGAGCATCTTGAATAGCTGTGCATCATTTTCTAAGTACTTACCTATTAATTTAACTAGGTAAAAACCATCTTGACATCAAAATCGAATTTTCACACCAAAATCGTTCGGAAGGTAATCTAAATATGAGTAGTAAAAAAAAATTACCTGGTCTTTGCAGGTAATTTTTTTTTACTATGGTAATTTATACACCCTGATACCCTTATTCATAGTTATCAAGCACCAGGATTTATTATCAGGATCGTGTTCAAGCAAAAATCTATTTATTTATTTATCAAAATATCCGAAATTATGCAACTAAACCAATGAATTTCGAAATGCCAACGACGTTAGCAGTGGAGTGCGGCGTAAAAACGTGCAAACCTTGAATTTTGGTAACGTGAACGAAATTGAAAAATTCAAAATGGAATGGTTAGGTTAAAAATATTTAAAGTACTAGCTGATCCCGGCAAACGTTATTTTGCCAAATAAATATAAAAAAATAGCCTACGACCTTTTCTCAGACCTAGCAAGAATACACAAAAACCTTCATAAAAATCAGTCAATCTGTTTCGGAGGAGTTCGATAACAAACACCGTGACACGAGATTTTTATATACATACTAGCTGACTCGGCAAACGTTATTTGCCACACAAAAAAAAACACCCTACCACCTATTCTCATGCTTACCGTATATCCACACAAAATTTCATGAAAATCGGTCGAGCCGTTTCGGAGGAGTTCGGTAACAAACACCATAACCCGATTTTTTTACATATTAAAAGATTATATAAAAAAAAGTTTAAGTTGTGCTTTTGATTTGAAAATAAAAATCGATAGTTACAAAAATACTAATAGCATGTATACTCATTATAATACTAAATTTATATTTTAAGCTAACCCTTTCATTTTAATTTTTTCAATTTCGCATATTTTTTACTGTTTATAGGCACGCGTTTGACCACTATCTCACCACGTGATGGTAACAAAAGTCCGAGGTGAAAACCCCCAGGTACTACACTATATTGGTTTGTCAGGACCCACGATAGCTCAATAATTCCTAGCCTATTACTCTCGAATGTAGGACTTTGTAGGTCATGCATGATAATTTTGCCAAGCATTGGACATCAATCAAAGACAATTTTTAACCAACAAAAAAAGGAGGAGGTTCTCAAGTCGACGCATATATATATTTTTTACAGAGTAGTCCGATTTTGATAATTCTTTTTTTTATTGGAAAGGGTATACCTCGAAAGTGTACCCATATAAATTTGTAAAAAAAATCCTACCCAAGGGTGGGCAAATAGGAGTGATTTATTGTTCACCAACAGATTTTAATGCTGAGTTGTGTAGCATTTTTTGTAGGCCCACCCATGTTAGTAGTAATTAGTAGATTATAGCCACAAAAAAAAAATTACATAAAAACTTTTTAACAAAAAAATTAAACCTATTTTTTGTAAAAAGGTTTATTATTTTTTGCTTTTCAGTTTTTTCGGAGGTTTAATTTAAAAAAAAAATATGTAAAAAAACACTTCAAAACGAAAAAAAACAAAAGTGTGAGGCGGACTCTCACATGAAGGGTTAATAGAAAAAAAAACACGTTTCTTGTATGGAGCCCCCTTTTATTTTTAATTAGTTTTTATTTGTTGTTATAGCGGCAATAGAAACACACACTGAAAATTTCAGCTATCACGGTTCTTGAGATACAGCCCGCTGACAGTCAGACGGACGGGCGGACGGACGGACAGCGAAGGCATAGTAATAGAGTTCAGTTGGTTACCCTTTGGGCACGGATCCCTAAAAATCACCAGATCCTTACATTTTGTTTAGTTATGCGAACGAAAATTTACTGAATTTTATTTTTTACCTAGATATGTATGAACATGAAACAGCGCCTATAAATCATAGGTACCTAGATACTTTTAAAATTATCGTTTACTTACAAATGATTTGAATGGGGAGTTTGTTGGCCACTTCTTCTCCACAGCTAAATCACTAGGAAGTGGTGACGGGCGCGTTTTGGGGGACTGTATTTTGTAAAACTTGACGTTCAAAAAGTGCTGGCTCTCAGCCGAATTTGAATAAACGACTTTTGATTTGATTTAGATTTGATTTGATTTAGATGCGGCTTTGATTCCCGGATTGCGGCCCAGAGCATGAAAACCCTTATTAGATTATTCCATGGAATTTTTCACTTGCATTGCATATCGCTTTCCCGATCAGTGCCCGCTGGTTATCGAAACGTTAGGCTGTCGGTTACATTGAACCTAAATATAAGTAGCCGTACTACAACGTGCTGGTTGTGTACAACGTACACAACCAGCACGTTGTGTACGTTGTAGGTACACAACATGCTGAATGAATGGTGCTGGAAATATTACCACCTCTGCCCAATCCTTTGGGCAATACCTGATGATGGATTCGTGTTGTCGTGATGATGAGAGGTGACGAGGAGGCTAGAGTAGGTAATCGGGTTTAAGTATCCTATTAAAAGTTACAATAATAAAGAATAAAGAAAGAAGTTTGATTTCACTACATAGCATAAAACAAAGTCGCTTCCCGCTGTCTGTCTGTCTGTCCCTATGTATGTTTAGATCTTTAAAACTATGCAACAAATTTTGATTTTTTAATAGATAGAATGATTCAAGAGGAAAGTTTATATGTATAACACATTGTAATAAAGTTTTTTGATAGGACAGAAAAATCAATATTTCGTGATCAAGTTGTTAAAAATATCGATTTCCGGGAGCTTTATGGCGTACGTCGGCTAAACCTTAAGATAGGTTGCTTCTAGGCAAACGTGCTCCATCTTCGACCGCATCATCGCTTACCATCAGGTGAGATTGTGGTCAAACGTATGCCTATATATAGTAAAAAAAAAAAAAATAGTAATTAATTATGTTCTAAAGATTAGTATATTATTAAGCTAGAGAAAAGTCCGCGATGGCATATGTCTATCTCCTGAGGTAGACTCGCAGTAACTATTTTTATCTTAAACCGCGGTATAGTAGGTTAACTCCATTACAACCATCCCATCCATCCCATCCATTCCATCTCTCTACGCTTCCATTTTCCAGATATGGAAATAATTTTATCCTCAATCAATATCAAAGCATTGTTAATAAACTGATGAATCAAGTTGATTCTTAATTTCGTCCAGCCCAAAAAGAATCACAGTTTCTTTGATTTTCACTGACACTGGCAGATTACAGAACACCGATTAATTTTTACATTTTATGTTAAACAGTTTTACCGGGTTCATAGAATCGATTTACTGTGTAAGAATAATCGAATTTTTGAAATCGATATTTAGTAGGTACTGAATGAGGACTTATTAAATGAGGAGCTCGTAGCTAAATAATAACAGTCACTCGGGTCGATTTTCATGGTTTACCAGCTCTTGCCTAGGTCGCTCTGTGTATCGGTGACCATATTATTTAACATATCGAGACTCCGCCGTGCTGATCTGAAGCTGATCCGAATATAGTTGGGAAAAGGTGAGGCATGTAGTAAAAAAGTAAAACGTTATTATTATTGCAGTTTTGTGTAGGATTGCCATTTCCACTTCATACGGGATTGAATAAGGGAACTCCCTGAAACCCGTACGTAGAAATAACAAGTTAAATAAACAATTGATTAGTGATAACACTTCATAATTATGTGACGCCATTTGTTATCGGTACTGAGGTAATCCCCGATAAGATCTTGCTTTCTGAGATGATATATTTTTTTTTGTGGGGTTTGCTCTTGACTCTAGACTAGGTCAGAGAAGACAGAGACAAAGTCTTTGAAGGGTTGTAAGTTTTTGGAAACACAGACGCAGGCAGAGAGTTCCACTCCTTTGCTGTGCGCATTAGACTTTTAGAAACGCTTAGTACGAATTGGTGGAATAGCAACAAGGTAGGGATGGTAAGATGTAGTGCGTCTGGATGTCCGATGGTAGAAGGGGCCGGTGGGATGAGGTCGTGGAGTTCTTGGGCACACTCACCGAAGTACAGTCTGTAGAAGACCGACAAGCAGACAACCTTACGGCGATGAGCCAAGCTATGTAGTTTAGCATCCACCAGTTTTACGTGACCGATGAGCCTCTTAGCTCTGCGTTCCACCGAGTCTTGCGCGTCAAGCTGATACTTAGCTGAGCCATCCCAAAGGTGGCTACAATACTCCATGCAGGATCGGTCTTGTGCTTTGTATAGGGTTAAAAGCTGTCCTGGCCTGAAGTATCGCTTCACCCTATTTAGAATGCCCAGCTTTTTGGCCGCAGTTTGGGCTTTGTACTCGATGGTGGCGCCGAAGTTGAGACTGGATGTCAACTCCATGCCTCCAGCCAATCAGTCACAGGAACAGATGCACCCCGAAAAGTAGGAGTTTGGTCAAAACAACTCCTTTTTGCGGTAAAAAGACACGCCTGTGTTTTGGTGGCGTTAAAAGTGACCAGATTGTAATCACCCCGCTGGGAGACAAGGCTTGAGGTCAAATTTGTCCGCTCCACCATAGCCTCTCTCAAGGAACGAACCCCGTTCATCCCCGCTGGTTGTTGCGCTGGACAAGTATCTCTCTGAAACCGTACTGTCATCTGCGTACCCAACAAGACCAGGCTGAAGTAGGTTATTGATGTGCAACAGGAAAAGAGTTGCAGAGATAACAGAGCTCTGAGGAATTCCGGCATCAATAGCCATGAGGTCAGAGGAGCAGCCGTCAACGACTACTCGGATCGACCGTTCACTTAGGAAGTCTGATATCCAGCTACAAAAGCCAGCTGGGATGCCATAAGCAGGAAGCTTGCTGACTATACCTGCGTGCCAGACCCTATCGAAGGCCTTCGAGATATCGTGGTTACGCTCACAATACACTGTTAATACCTTGCATGTCTGATTCGACAGTTCATGTAAACGCATATTTGACAAATAAATTATCTTTCTTTCTTTCTTTCGCCGTGTCTCTCGATGGCTCCGCCCTAGCAGTGCGTGACATACGAAAAAGCGAAAGACATATTGACGGTCACTGAGGAGATCATTGTCTTCAAGGTAGGTCAGCAACTTACTGTTCAGAACCCTTTCCATAACCTTGCATAGGATGGAGGTAATGGCGATCGGACGGTAATGTGCAAGGTCAGCACGGTCTCCCTTTTAGGGCACCGGTTGCACATTCGCAAGCTTCCATGATTTCGGCACCGTTCTTTTTTCGAGAGAGATGTGGTACAGGCGTGTCAACACAGGCGACAGTTCAGGTGCACATTGCCTCAACACTCTCGCTGGAATGCTGTCAGGTCCGCTGGCCTTATTCACGTCTAGACTGCACAATACTCTTCGGACCTCTTTAATGTGAACTGCGATCTCGGCATCGAAGAGTCACAACGAGTTAAAGTTGGTTATTGCTTAGAGCCAGCTTTCAGACGTGAATTGCTTGCAAAGAGAGTTGCAAATAAATTTGCTTTCTCACTTGCAGAGTGAGCCAGCGAGCCATCAGGTTTTAACATTGAAGGGGGAAAGTGGGTCGACAGAAATTCGTTTCAACCGCTTTCGACAGGGACCAAAACTGCTTACTACCCGGAGGGTGCAATGCTAGTTTGGCCCCGAAACGTCCGACATGGTCAAAACGTGCCCTACGTAAAACCCGCTTGCAGAACTTAGCGGCGGAATTAAAGGCTCTTTTCCTGGCGCGAACCCTACGTGCTTTGACCTTTCGGTCGCAGGCCTTGATCCACGCTTGGTAAGCAGACTCTTTACGGGCCTCAGCGTGGGCGCATTCTACATTAAACCAAGGCCGAAATTTGTGACCGAGCGGGATGTCGGCAAATGAAATAAAATACTCCATCCCCTGCCGAATCACGTCCGCAATCACGTCAGCACAGCACGAGGGGTCACCCGAGGAGAAGCACACTTGCCGCCATAGATAAGACGCAAAAAAGTGCCGCATCTCATCCCAATCTGCTGACTCATATGGCCATACTCGTCTCGTGCCTCTAGGACTCTTATCTGGAGGTGAGCAGATCAACACGGATTTCACCAGGCAGTGGTCAGACGTTCCCAGCGGGGCTGAGACCGATACTGAATGACTGCCCGGATCAGTTGTCTGTAGAAGGTCCAAGCAATTGGGTGTATGGGCGTCAACATCCGGTACCCACGTTGCCACATTCACCAGTCGGATTAAATCTAGCGTTAAAGCACTAAACTTGCGCGTCTCTAACCCGGCATGGTCAGTTTTCTGGTATGGGAACAACCACTCTTTATGGTGGGCATTGAAGTCTCCCAGAAAAATGAGCTTCGCTGTTGGGTACCGTTGCTGGGCTACGTCAGCCAACTCCACGAGGGAATTAAACAGCGCTGTTGTCTCCTGGTCACCGCTGTATACGCCGATGTAGATAAATTAATATGGCAGAAAAATCCGATTTCTCAAAGCGACAAAGACGACAACAACAAATGTCATCGCGGACGTACACACAGACCCCAGCCTGCTTCATGAACTTGTGTTCCAGAGAATAGCCCGGGTAGTTGAGGTACGCCACGTCCGACGGGGTTGTTATCTTCGTCTCCATTAGGAAAAACAGGTGCGGCTTCTCGGTCTCAAGATGATGATGGACGGGATCGAGATTGGAGTGCAACCCTCTGATATTAGTGAAGTGCACTTTTAGCGGGAGGAAGTGCAGCTGTTGTTTCACCTTATTTTTCTTAGCTTTAGTCATGTTATGGAGAGTAGTTGGGGAAAAATGTCGAACTGTCGAGGCGCTGCCGCTGCTCAGAGAACCAAGTGGAACACTAGAGCTAAACTAACTTATGGGGAACTCATTTGGAGACTGCGGGGACGCCCGAACCCCCCCGGATATGGCGACTGGGTCCTCCCATCCAGTCGCCGGCTGGCACGGTGGAGCATACCGGATTTTTCGCTAGTTGGCGGGGCAGCCTTTGACACGTGGCTGGCGTGCTACTTGGGCCCCCTACTAACTGCGGTCGGCCAACGGCTGGCACCGTGCTTCGGATCCCGCTACCCTCCATAATGAGTTACCCGGAAAGTCTAGGCCAGCGACCAAGACCGGTTCTGAGCAGAGCAACTGACAATCTCCTTCTCCCCCAAAGGCACTGGCACTCCCGCACACCGACGAAACATAGCAAGCTGCGTGGCGCTGGACTTCGGCGGGATGGTGGTAGCGAGCCAGGCGGCTCCTTGCGGAGCCTACCACCGCTTTAAGTGGGATCGTTCTGCCGTACCACAAGCAAGCCTGTGGTGCCATTGCCCGGGGTGGACCGCGAGGAGGTAGATCCCAAACCACCCCGAAATCTTAGATCTTCCCACTAGAAAAAAGATCTTAGATCTTCCCACTTGAAAAAATTCGAGAAGAGGTTTTTCTTAGGGAAAATTGTGTGGTCCGGGATAGTAAAACCATGCCAATTCTTACCGCCAAGCAGGTAGATTAAGACAAATCAACTTTGTATCTAGCATGGCAATGCGTTCCGTAGGTACCTACTCCAGATACCTTATTGCCGACTCCCTTACTTCTTTATTTCACCCACTAGCTGACCCGCGCAACTTCGTCTGCGTCACAATTTTCATTACTGCTCCGCTCCTACTGGTTTTAGCGTGATAATATAGAGCCTATAGCCTTCCTCGATTAATGGGCTATCTAACACAAAGAATTTTTCAAATCGGACCAGTAGTTCCTGAGATTAGCGCGTTCAAGCAAACAAACTCTTCAGCTTTATATATTAGTATAGGGAGCGTGCAGAAACTATAGGTGGCAGCACAGAAATATCACTGTCAAGTATATAATAATAATAATAATAAAGCTTTATTGATTCCACACAGTATCACGAACAAAAATAAAAAAAATAAAAAATTACATGCATTATACAACGAAAACACAATCATTAAAAAACTAAAATAAAATTAATTCTCAGGTTATAACAACAATTGATTAAAAATAAAACTTGTTCAAATAATTGAAATATTTGGATAACATAAAACTAATTGATTTGTAATATAAGATAAAAATAATTATTGGAATTGTTAGAATAAATTAATGAACATAAATAAATAAAATTCAAATTAATTAATAGCATGTTACTTTACTTATACATTCCTAATTATTTTATTAAGTCAAGTCAAGTATATAACAAGTATAAAATTCCAAATAGCTACGCTAGATGGCACAGTCTACTTCACGCACGTTCCCCTAAACTGAGCGTGTAGGAACCACAGATGGCAGCACAGAAGAGTCAATGTCAAGTATTCTGACCCTAAAAACTTCGAATATGCGACACTAGATGGCATAGTCAACGCTGTGCACGGTCCCTATAGATTACATCGGTATTTAACATCACTGGCAAACTATGAGGGTATCTACATACTCTTCCTATGTAGGTACCTATACTTCTACCTAAAAACCTTCAGGAATCTATGCTTGATGTAATGTTATGTTGTGTACCTATGTCTGTCTATACAGAAAGGACGCAGTCCGTTCACCGAGTCGAAAACAATCGTTTTGTGTTCTTTAGGAAGTTGTGGATTCGCAACTTATTACCATTCCATCAAATATATCGCCCTTTTACCGTTCCGTAATAGATATTGTAGGAATCAATTTCGTAATATTCTAATTCTAATATATAAAAATCTCGTGTCACAGTGTTTAATATCGAACTCCTCCGAAAGGGCTTGATCGATTTTTATGAAAATATTGGTGCGCAAAAAAAAATTGTAGAAAAATCGGTCATAAAAAAAAACTTGCTAACCAGGCAGCAAACATTGTTTTGCCATATAAAAAAAATATATATATAATTTCATGCTTTTTAAACTTAATTACCTAATAGGTACTGCTAGAAAACCTATTATCTTATCATCTTTCTGCCCTTATTCCATGTTACTCGAGGTCGGCACAACACATTTTTTACTTTCATTCTGTCCTATCGGCCGTCACGCTATCACTAAATCCCTTTTCTTTCATAATGCTCCTCACACAATCCATCCATCGTTTTTTTGGCCTTCCTCACCCACTGCATTCATCCACATATGATCTACATTCATTTAAGCGGCACTACATCCTACATCTTATATCAAAATATCATATCGGTACAACGAGTGAAAGTAGCTTAGCATCTCTCACGAATGTATTCACTCATTTCTCTTTTCTGCTTCATCATCAGGCTCTGATCACAATCTATTTATAACCTATTCATTGCGACCATTTAAATGAATACGAAAACGGAAGGTCTGCTGTTAGTAAGTGAGGAGTTGGGTATCCTGCAGATTTTAGGACATGCTTCAGCATTAGGTTAAGGTTACTGATCTAATATAATCTGTTCATTGAAACCATTCCAGTGAGTCCAAACACGATACCTCTGCTGTTACTTCGTGAGAAGTTGGTTATTCTGCAGACCTCAGGTTATGCTACAGCATCAGGTCAATATAACCATGTTCTTGGAATGTTATTGAAGTAACAGAATACCAAATTTCGCATCGATCAGACTCGTAAAAGCTGGTGAAATGCCTTCATCAACTAGAAAAGAGCTGATGATCTTCAAACGGCTCAACCGATTTTGATAAAACTAAAAACCACTGCAAGGAAACTGGCTTTCAAATGTAAAAAACCGCATCGAAATCGGTCCATCCGCTTGAGAGCTACGATGCCACAGACAGACACACACACAGAGACAGACAGACATCTACGTCAAACTTATAACACCCCTCTTTTTTGATCGGGGGTATAGGCTATTTTTTTATTTATAGTGCAAAACAATTTTTTTCGCGGTCAGCCAGTTTTTTATAAATAATAAAAACTTAATCGACAAGGCAGTTTAATAAAATATCATTGCCGAAGAACGTCAAAAAAATAAATCCCGTTCCATTTAACGTATCATTCCCCAATGCAGCCAATATAATCGGGCGCTTATTACGCAAAACAAAATTTTGAATGGGTTGTACTAAATTGTTTGTACATAATAATTTTTATTTATTAATTTTATAAAATAAATTTAATAATTTATAAGTTTGACATTTAAATTCAATAAAGTTTTGACGGAACGGTACTTTTACGATTGACCGTAAAACGAACACACCTTTAGTGTTTACGTCAACCGAGATTTTTATGTAAGTGAAATGTCAAAATGGGAGTGAAAACTTAAAGAAAACAATGTGAAATTACTGTATTTTTTATTCTGATAATGAAAAGAATCTACGTAATGACGCTATAAAATCACATCCGAAATGTTTACCAAGAAATCTCACCAGGATGTTAAGAAATCGACAGTTAAAATACAAGACTCCAAAAAGGATTCTGCAACCCGACTGAAACACTTAAAAATCGTTTTAGGTAAGAAATTAATGTATTTATTGTAATTCCAGGAGTGGATATAGATTCTCCGGACCGGATGAGATTAATTGTGAGGTTTTTGTAGCATCGACAGCTATCACATTCTGTACATGCTAATTAGTCGCGAATAACTGTATTTGATGCGCCTCCACTTACAAACTGTTTATTGTATCGAGGAAGTAGTATTTAAAGTTTCACTTCAACTTTACTGTCATTTTAAATAAGCGGATACTATTGCATTGACATCTAATTGCTGTACATACAATTTCTGTTGTTTAAAATAACATTGTGTATGTGTACAATGTTCTCCATATGAGATCATTCTACATTTCTAGGCTAATGTGTTTCTTGTTTTCTATATTTAAATATGAGGACATAAAAATGCAGCTTATCTCCTATCATATGCAGCTTTACAGCATTTAATTAATAAACACATTATTTAAGAATCCAGAACACTGACAAAATCTTAAGGTTTAGTAACCCAAATGAAATTGAATAAAAAAGAGGTTTGTTAAATCTGCAATCAAATACTGAGTCTACTGTAACAAAAGCATTGAACTTCACATTGACTGCATTATTATAATGGCTGTATTGGCAGATTACAAACAGGCAGATATTTAACAATAGCAGTCATGACAAATAACCGCAGTACATTGACCCTTTTTAAGGGTGTAACTGCCATTTAGTAATTTACTTGTTTGATTTTCTGTCCACTTAAAAAAATCACCTATTTGACACCTAGAATGTTAAATAATAAATTTAAAACATAAAAAGAGATCACCAATCATTTGATTTAACATATTTGTATCACAATAAACATAAACCCTTATCTATGTGATACGAAACTATACCTAATGTTTATTAATCTGTTAACACCCACTCACCCACTAAAATAAGTGCAACATTTTCATCGACAAATGTACTGTTTTAGAACATTTTGACACTGATGAAGCCAAAAACTACTTCGAAGGCAACTTCAGCCATGTCTACTTCATATTGTACGATAACTTCATACAGGCTGAAAACAACTTGCGACAACGAGGTAACTAAGACATCCAATACTTACTAGAAATTTTTGTAAATAATTAAAAACCCTAACTTTCATGTTGTGACGAAGAAGTGATTGATGCCTGTTCACTAACACTAGGCTACACCTGAATTAATTTCTAAATTAAGCTATAACCTAGAGGTCTTTAAACTTGTGCAGGTTACTTCTAAGCAAGCGTGCTCCATTGTTGACCACGTCTTCGCTTATTATATGGTGAGATAGTCTTCAAATGTGAGTGTATCAACATTGTTGTATTATCAACTTTCAGAGTTGAAAATTTAATAGTGCAATTTAAATTAAGTATTGATTCAGGTGTTGTGTAGTGTTAATGAAAACAGTCATGGGTATGATGTGATATGTCCGTCTTACATACCAGTGAAAATTGTACAAACATACATCATATAACTTTATTAGATTAACCACTGAACCTTAATTAATTATTAATATAGACAAAATATTATGTATTGCTATTATAATTTGTTGACCTAGTTACATAATACCAATTTACACACATATTTACTTATTATTTTTCTGTTTTTTGCGGTACAGAACTTCCATTTCATCTCGGTGAGTTTTGGGTGTTTTGATCATCAGACAGTCACTCATGTATCATAAATCAATCTTTTTGGCAAATCTAAAATAGTTAAATAACGTTTAAAGTTATTAATCATGACACAATGGAAATGTAAAATGATTCATAACAAATTAGAAATAGAATCGGTCCATTATTGTTTTTTTTCCTATTGTGATATGAATCAGTAATTTAAAAATAGGTGTATAAAAGTGAAATAATAAAACAAAACTTTAAACATTATTTAATTCTGCTATGATTTAGAAACCATTCTTTATGTGTGCATTGAATTTGGCGCTTGACATTGATTCTGTTAGATGTCATTATCTTATCTCACTAGATTAACCATCAACTTTATCATAAACTCTGGATTTGTCATCAATTGCCTTGGGATGATAAGCATGTACTGTCATAGATTTACTACCAGCCAGTTACTGTATAACATTATAAGTAGGCTAATCCATAACTTACATATTGACCAGAGGTACCATTTACTGATTGTATTTAAACAAGGATAAATTTGTATCTCCATAACAAAAGTCTGAGTCACGCCTAACAGATATGTCGCTAATGGGTTGGACAATAGAAAACATAATAGTTCTTTAATGACCATATATTAAAACAACATTGTTTCCAAGCTCATGTAACACTCATGGTAACCTTACATGGTCTTATTTACATGCAAACTAAGTCATTTCTTATGTGTTCTAGTACACAAGGCGGGCAGGGAAGAGCTAGAAGGGGCGTTGTCCCTTCTAGACAAAGTATTATGCCTCCTGCCGGAGCTGATCGGGAAAAGATGGCAGTTACACTCTTTGACGAGAATATTTTCGAAACTCCTCCATAGTGGGAACTCACAAAAATTAAGAGCAGAGGCTATAAGGTATCAGCTATCTTTATAAAGATAATTCTCTCACAGCAATGAAAATAAGCTCATTAATAAATTAATTTGCTTTTAGGTATTTCTTACTATGGTACCAAGCACTTGGTGACAATGCTCCGAATGAAGTACACAAAATGTTCGCCACCCTCGTCCCTGGCATGCCCGAGCCAATCATCATGCCTATTGGATCTCCTCTCAAGCCAAACATTACCACAAACGAAACACATGGCTCTGGCGACTTCAGTATAGAAGATATAATGCACCATCCGAACTTCAACCCTGTAGATAATGCTAAGAAAGTTGTGGTGGAACAAACACCAACTGGCATCATGGGGAAACTGGCTCATGTGTCAGCTTCCATATTCCATGACACCAATGCTTTAAACCCAGTCCAAAGTGTAGAAATCCAACCTCTCCTGCCACCGAGTGCTAACGAAAAGGCTGTTGACAATGAGACCAAATATTTCTTTGAAATACTTCTCGACGGAATGGCCACGTCAGTAACGAAGATCCAATGGAGAGACAGATGTCATACGAAGGCAATGAGATGTTTCGCATTTCTACTGGAGAAATTCAAGATTTATTATTTGCCTGTAATCTGTCCTCAGTTTAATGTCAAGAATTCACTATATAAACCTAATTTAGGTAAGTTGTTTGGTTTTATTATACTGATTAGTCACCCATACTAAAACGACAAAGGATAGAACTGCGTAATCACGATAATTATTTAATAGCGTCATGAAGTCTTGCTAATGCAGTATACCTATGTTAAGATATTCTATCTATAATTATAAGAATAGTTGCCACTATGAGAATTAATCTAATTTGTATCATGCCGTTAGTTCGAAATAAAGATACTACTGTTGAAAAATAGCTGATACCCTGTTGCAGTCCCTGAGATTGCAGTAGTTTATTACAATAGACACCAAAAAAACTCGAGAGACTTCATATATATCTGCACAGAACTGCGATAGGGAATGTGCAGGAACTATAAGTGGCGGCACAGAAGTGTCATTGTCAAGTATATGTTACATACTTTAGAAAGTGATGGCACAGTCTCCTTCGTGCACGTTCCCTTAAAGGGAAGGTGCAGGAACTATAGGTGGCAGCACAGAAGCGTCATCGTCAAAGGCTGACGGGCTGGGCGATTTGGGGGACTGTCTTCATGTAAATTTTGACGTTCAAAAAGTGCTGATTTTCAGCCTAGTTTGAATAAATGCCTTTTGTTTTTTTTTTTTCAAGCGTTCTTTCTTTCAACTTTCAAGTTTCGAATATGCAACACAAAATGGCATAGTCAATGCCGTGCACGTACCATAACTTTAATCAGCCTGTAACTGTCACATTGCTGGGACACAGGCCTACTCACTATGAGAGGGAATGGGCCTTAATCCATCCGCCACGGGTACATCTTATCTTAATATATATAAATCACGTGTCACGTTGTTTGTCCGCGATGGACTCCTAAACTACTTAACCGATTTTGATGAAACTTTGTAAGTCTCTGTTATTTGATCCAACTTAAAAGATAGGATAGTTTTTTGGATCGGGAAAAAACGGGATACGGGAAAAAACGGGATATGCACGTACGAAATCGCGGGCAAAAGCTAGTACCAGTATAATATACTATGTAACAACACCCATTCCACAGAGCTACCAGTCCAACACAACATCTTGGAAGACGACTACGTGCTATGCCGCGTCACCCTCATCAAATGGGTGGCCAGCTACGCACACTTCATGAAGAAGCAAGGCAGCGACGGTGGTCAACCATCCTCTATGACCAGCACTGGCTCACACCTGCCACACTCGAACACGCCCACCCCGGCGACGTCGTTACATCATGAGGAGGAAACTTCATTTACTGTGGGACATCCGTCTGATTCGAGTAGAGCGTCCTCGCATGATTCTGCTTCTAATACTCCGCATCCTAGCTTGGAGTCAGGTTCGTAACTTTTATTTTATCACATCTTCAGATTTGAACTATGCACACCTTTCCAACAAATACTAAATCCTTAATTATTATTATTTTTTTTAATATTGATAGGCTCGCGTTTGACCACTATCTCACCTGATGGTAAGCGATGATGTGGTCGAAGATGGAGCATGCTTGCCTAGAAGTAACCTATTCACTCTTGACTTAAAGACTCCCAGGTTGTAGCTGTCAGGAAACACAGACTCCGGCAGGGAATTCCACTCCTTAGGTGTACGCAATATGAATGTGTTCCCAAAACAATTTGTGCGTGTGGGTGGGATGTCCACCATGTACTGGTGGCGCATCGCCGTTCGTCTTGTGGTCCTATGATGAAATGGGCTTGGCGGAATTAATTATTTGAAATAGACCAGTTACAGGCACTTTCGAATAGTCAAGGTCTGTCAGTCAAATAGATGAAGCTAATTCTGCCGCACGAGCGACAAGAGCAGCAAGTTGCCCTGCAGCAAAACGCACTCACCGACCCTATCTCCAGCGCGGCAGTTACACCTTCTAAAGAGTAGTTCCTATGGAGAAGAACGTGCAAGAAACTCCATGGACATTCTTTTAATCTAATCAGTGTTTACAAAATCATGGTTACAATCGTTATGAAATAATTAATGGCTGAAATTATACAATGCAAAAGAGATAATACAATGAGAGAGTCTAGAGTCTATACAATGCTGAAGATAATTTTACAATCTTCATTTGATTTAGCATAACCTTTTCAAAAACCTTGCTGAAAACCGGCAGCACAGAGACGCAGCAGAACATACGCGTATCCAAAAGTATGTGCTATGGGTGTCGCTGGCATGATCGTCATCATCATCATATCAGCCGAAAGACGTCCACTGCTGGACATAGGCCTCCCCCAAGCGTCGCCACAACGACCGGTCCTGTGCGTTTCGCATCCATCGGCCACCCGCGACCCTCACCAGGTCATCGGTCCACCTTCCAACGTTACGTCTTCCGGTACGCGGTCGCCACTCCAGAACTTTTCGGCCCCATCGACCATCTGTTCTGCGAGCAATGTGCCCTGCCCACTGCCACTTTAGTTTGGCGATCCTTCGGGCTATGTCGGTAACCTTGGTTCTCTTGCGGATATCATCATTCCTGATTCGATCACGCAAGGAAACTCCCAGCATTGCCCTCCCCATTACCCTTTGAGTGACTTTGAGCCTTCTGATGAGGCATGATCGTATAAAAAGTTATTTATTTGCATTGTATTGTTCTGGCTAAATATGGTTTGCGAATAGTATGCGCATATGCATCGGCCATAGCAAGCAAAAATTAAATGTTTCTTTATTTAAACTACTTGCGCCAAAAAAGGCACAGAAGTGAACATCATGTCTTGGCATTCACTAACAATCTAGCAAACAGTCCATAACTAGATTTATTTTGTATTCTACACTCTTGGACTACACCGCATCTCTAAGTAAAAGCTACTAAATTTCAAGCCTTTATTGTACAAGATTTTTTCCTAACAATTTCTAATTGTCTTTTGTTTGCCAGGTTCAGGAGTATTCGAAGAGCTAAGCTCGGAGCTAGTGGTGCGCGACGTGCTGTGCTGCTCGTCGCGCGAGCACGTCGACTTCACGATAGAGGTGCTCCGCCAAGCCTTCCTGCTGCCTTTCTCACATGCGGCCGCTGTCAGGCGCGTCATCGCGCTCTATAAGGACTGGATACAGATGAATGTGAGTTACCAGAATGATTGACAAAGTAATTTTACATTACACAGAAGGCACACATGACACACTACCCTATATGAGCGCATGGTGTATTCAAATTGTCGGAGATTTTCCGGATACAATCATAACCGGTTTAAAATAATTTGCGTTTGAAATAGCGCTATCATTCGTAGCTTTGAAGCGTAAGAATTGCCCAGATCCTCTTATGAAAAATAATACTTGCCACTAAGATTTTACATGTCATAATCGGTTCTCATATACTGTAAAGTCTCTCAACAGCACAAACATGAAAAAAACAACCAGAGACAGTAAAAAGTTTCTTTACACTTAAATCATGCTCATAGGCTTATTCAGATTCTAATGGTATATCATCGTTCTCGCCCGCTCGGTCGGTTCCGCACTGATAGTTCGCGAGGCGAGTCGACGGCTTCCAATGTGTTAGATATGCAATGCTGATTATATGTTGTACTGCAAGAATAAGCAATGCTAATACTACATCGATTAGTTGAGGTATCTCTGCTAATGTACCGTAACTAGGCACCAGAATTAGCATTTGAAAGCTACCAAGCTTAATTTTCTTTTAAATTGTTAAACTAGTTTTTTTAAATTCGATTAATATTTTATGTTGGCTCTCCCAAATCCACTGATTGCAATCGGTGTCATTGTGTACAAAAACCACTTTTACAAATATCGTCGTCATAATTATATTACGCCCGACAGGACAGGTTTAAGCGAACTAAACTTAAAAGCAAAAAAACAGCTTTCTTTTATTAATGTTTTGGATCTCAATCATAGAAACGAGTCCAACAACGGATTCAAACTTCTACTGCAAAAAAATCCATAGAAACAATATCAAAAACCAGTTCTTCACTTTCGGCTAGCAATTAACAAAAGTCTTCAGGGTGTATAAAGGAAAACGAAATCATTATAACATCACATTTTGTCTGTCTATCACAGAGGTTTTTCACTTGACTGCCCCAGGAGGAGGGTTTTTGAATGTCAGACTTTCAAAAGACTGGCCCCCAAAACTCCCGCCTTTCATCACTTCCTAGTAGTGTTTTATATTTCGAAGATCCTTCAAACCATTCAAAAACATTAACCCAAGCCGTGATTTTCTTCCAACAGGTAGCAGAAATCCCCCCGTTCCTAGTAGAGAATACATTGGAGCAGGCAGGCGGCGGCGAGCCGGCGGCGCCCCCGCGGCGCCTGCGCAACGACTCGTACCTGGGCGCGGTGGGACGCGACAGTGTCATGGTACGCGCTGGCTTGCAGGTAACGCATGCTGTGTTCATGACCCGTCCTCTAACAGACCTTACAGCAAAAAACACATGGAGTGTGAACGGGGCCTCCGTTCACACTCCATGTGTTTTTTGCTGTATGATTTTGGGATCACATGGGAGTTTCATAGTGCATGAACAGTGGGATTATTTTATTTTTAAGTGTGATTGATCCAATCATGTGGACGGCCGCTAAATATTGCAAAGTTGGTTTCAAACATGTGAAAATTGTCTATGGAATCTAGAGCAAATTGGTGGCTTATTTGTGTTTGGACTTCATTTAGTTTAATTTATTCCGCTACCACTGCACTCTAAATGGTGAAGGAAAATATCGTAAGGAATATGGCATGTCCTAGAAAGAAAAAATCGAAGCCATCTGACATGCACTGGACCCGCGTAGTGAATAGAAAAAGTGGTGATTATAATGCATGCAATTAGTTTTTATATGTTATCGATTGTGCCAAAATCTAATCTAGAAATCGCCTTCTTGTTGCATGTAACAATGTTAGATGGGAGTTTACATTGATTAAATACGTATTTATTGACTAACAAGGAAGTGTAGCCTTGTGTGAAGTGTGTGTTGAGGAGCTCGTGGCTAGATAATAACAGCCGCACGGGTCGATATTCAAGGTTAAGCAACGCTTGCCAAGGTTGGTCTGTGGATGGGTGACCATCTTAACATACCGAGTTTCCTCCGTGTCTCGGAAAGCACGTTAAGCTGTTGGTCCCGGCTGTCATTTGTAGATCTTTGGCAGTCGTTACAGATAGTCAGAAGCCAGTACATCTGACTCCAGTCTTGCCATGAAGTACCGTGTTACCCAGTTAATGGGTTGTGGAGGTCTGGTAGGCAGCCGCTCCATGTAAAATACTGGCATTCAGCTAAATCCGGCTTGACTGGAAGCCGACCCCAATGTAGTTGGGAAAAGGCTAGGCAGATGATAAAGGAAGTGTACCCAACTGTCCGGCTCCGATTTGATTTATTTTAATATATGTTAGAGACTATTTAGTTTAAAATAACGAACACATTTTTATCAGCTGCCCAATCTCAACCTAAAGAAATTGTCCTCCAAAGTATTGAAAACTCACAGTGACTAACCCTCTAACTTCTGTAGAGAGTTTTGTTCAAGCAAATTGCTGGTTAAACTAAGCGTTTCAACAGAATCGGTCCAGTAGATCCGGAGGAAACTGACTGACAGACAGGCACCCGTTTCTCACGGATGTTCGGAACCCTAAAAATAAAAAAAAAAAACATTATCTTACAGAACGTCCTACAAATATTCATGACGCAAGCAGCAAACGTGTTCCTGGCGTCCGCGTCGCCGGTGGCGCCGCCCGGCGCGCTCAGTCAGCAACAGCTGCTGGAGGAGCAGACCGACACGTGCAAGCGCGTGCTCAACATCTACCGGTACATGGTCATGCATGTCGCTATGGATGCTAATACGTGGTAAGTAATATCATTACATAGGTGTATACTTTACAGGAACTATGACACTAAATACAAGCAGGATGTTGATGATGATGGAATTTCAAAATGTACTGAAAATCAGCTTATTTCGAACGTTTCCAAAAAAAATTATGAACTAGAATTTTTTCCTTTTTTCACGTAAACAAAAAATGAATACAATACAGTGCGCTGAAACTACGCGTGACGTCCGCGTTACGTCACTGGTAAAAAATGTACGTACGTAATGTACGTAGTGACATCACGCGTGTTTTCCACGCACTGTATCATCTTCATTTCAAAAATACGTGTCCAATACTTTTTGGAAATCTCTGACCTACTAATTAGATTTTTTCCTTAAGATACCCTTTTGATAGACCTAAATCTTTCCGGTGCCGTGGTTGAATAATGTGAGATTACGGTAAATAGAAATGTCGGGAAAGTACTGACATTCTGTGCCGATTCCAAATAAATTGGGATAAAGGCAGGAGAACGATGAAATAGATGCCGAATAGTCCACTTTTACGTCAGTCTTTTCTAGACTACAATACGAGTATTAATTAAACTAACATCGTTATTTTCTTTCTTCAGGGAGCAGTTACTACTAGTACTTCTGCAAATAACATCTCTGGTACTTACAAAAGTACCGCCGAAACGAAAACAGGAATCTCTAGGTGAGTGAAACCATAAAAGACACTTTTATATCCAGTTTCTATGTAATCTTAATAAGTTGTCTCCTTTCCAGGAGGGTTCTTGGCACCAGCTTTATTCCAAACCTTGATAGTGACGTGGATCAAGGCGAACTTAAACGTAGCGGTAAAACCGGAACTGTGGCAGAATTTTATGGAACTGCTCAGTAGGTTGACGCATTGGGAAGATCTGATTAAGGAATGGGCGGTAAGTTTTTGAGAGGATATTTTTCTAACTTAAATATTATTGTCTATGGATACAACAATTTATAAACTTAACCAGTTTAACATCGTATTAGCTGTAATTTTTGGCTCAGTTATAATGAGACGTTATTTGACTGTACTTGGACTAAAAAAGTAATAAGTTGGTATAATATAATCTTTCAATTGTTTTTTAAAAGTATTTTAAAAATAGGACATTGAAATGATCTCTATATACAGTTCGTATAAAGAGGATCATTTCAATGACCTATTTTTAAGGAGAGTCATTAACGTGTGCAGTGTGTGATAGATAGATAGAATAGACTTCATTGTACACCAAAAATAGTTACACAACTCGTACACAAACTGCCATGGCCTTTAATTTTAAAGTCCTTATTTGGAGCCTCGACGAGTTGGGCAAACAGAATTCAGTGACAGTTGCTGCTAATAACGCTTTTTTTTTTTCAAAATGTTACACTGCCAAGAGAAAGGTACAATGTTATGATTTTGTTTTAGAAAACAATGGAAACCCTAACGCGCGTGCTAGCCCGTCACGTGTACTCTCTGGACCTGTCGGAGAGCATGAGTGGCGAGCGAGGGCGGGGAGGCCGCCGGGTGGCGCCCGCGCCCGCGCCGCTGCCACGCCCCGCGCTGCCGCACCACGCCGCCGCGCTCGCGCAGCACAGCACCAGGACGCCTGGTGAGTGTGTAGCGGCATCAATGTCGCCACAAGAAAAACCAACGAAGCAAATCTACATCGCAACAAAAATAACCGCGACGCCATTTATCCAACTAGCAGCGAACTACTACGTCAAAATCTTGCATCGCGCAAGCAGAGTTTACCGTGCGATTCGAACCAGCCCGAATATTAACTATCGGGCAGTTGCCCACACCGGACACAACAACCGTCCGGTCAAAGGTTCCTCCCTTTTCAACAGAGGTTTGCGGGACTTTACTCTCTGTACCGCATCTCTAAAAGTGTGTGAAGTAAGGATAAAATTTATTTAGCCCATATATGAAACAGGCACGGTACATAGAAACAGCCCAAGTGACCACATACTGCGGATTATAACGCCTGTGGTAATGTGTTTTCACAATTTAAAGATTATAAAAAAAAATTGATAGATTTGAGTCCATGAACTCGAAAAGAAGAAATAATACCTAATAGTATTTTGTTACTAAAGCCGGGGTTATGCTAAATTAGGAGCTTTCAAATAAATGCGAAACGGTTTTACAAAATTCCTACGTAAGCATGGTTTATTTGATCACTTTAACCATCATAGTGTAGTTCTTTGCCCTGAAAACCCTCCTCCTAAACAGCAAACGACAAAAAAAAATACTTTAGTTAAAAGTCTTCAACTTTTAATCGGAATTCACACAGCTCACCTTGTAAGAAAAGATAAGCTAAGAAACACTCCTAATATATAAGAATCAAATTGATCTCACCTAAGTTTTCTTTACAGGAAAATCCCCAAAAACAGGCCACGAAGTTCACCCTCGCAAAGATACTGGCAGCACTCGACGACAGCTTACGAGATGTCGTAGCGACCCTCATTTGGGGAAACATGCGCAGACGCATACGGGTAAGGTCTACTGCAATTGATGTTATTTCCACTTAAAAAAATACCATATTTATGCGTGTTAGTATTTAATCATTTTGCAATGACTATCTATACTCTATACTAATATATATATAGCTGAAGAGTTTGTTTGTTTGTTTGCATGAACGCCCTAATCTCAGGAACTACTGGTCCGATTTGAAAAAATATTTCAGTGTTAGATAGCCCATTTATCGAGGAAGGCTATAGGCCATATATTATCACGCTAAGCACACCAATACAAGCGGAGCAGTAACGAAACATGTGACGCAGACGAGGTTGCGCTGGTCAGCTAGTAATTTATAATACTATTTGTAAAGTAATTTAAAAAATAAAATTGCGTAAGCTGAACTTTATTTACAAGTTAGTTTTCGAAACACAATTATTTTACATGGTTGTAAACTAGATTGGGAACTCAGTTTAAGATAATTTCTACAACTCTTTACACTCTGCGACAGTTACTTCCGGATTCCGATTTGAAGTTGATGTTTTTGTCATATTATCTAATGTCAAGTGACTGGGTCGGCCGCTTTTTTTCTTTCAACCATTCACAACAATCGCAACTAAGATATTTGACTGCTGATTTACTAATCAGCAGCTTGTTCAAGGTTTTAGAAAGCAGGTATAAGATATCAGATCTCAGTGACATTGATTCGCAAGAAGTGCTACAAATCTGTTCTTTTTCTACTTCATAAAATGCAGGTAACTAACCTGTTCTGTTATTTTTGTTTAGATACCAAAGAACCAGCAAACGACAAGCCAAGGAGATGGTATTCTTTAGACTCATTGCGAAACTCGACAACGAACGAAGAGCGGGATTCAGCTAGTGGTAAGCTCTGTTTCAATACGTTTATGTTACTTTTTTTGCCTTAATTCCCGATTTGTGAATAAAGAAGTTGCGGATTTGTCAAAATCTAAACTGAAAGTCAATCAGATTTTTGCATTCAAGTATAAGCAGCTATGAAGGGTTTGACGCGTTCTTAACTTCTAACTTTCGATTTAGAGACGGGTCTTTTGTGTCTTAAAATAGTCGGTAATTTGCCGTTTCAACTAAGATAAATTAGAAAAAATATTTGATATAAATTTGTCCTTATTCGATTTTTCTAGTAAATATTTTAATTTTTAGGTTCCCGTTCGCCGTCACCCGCGCCTTCGAGCGGCGTAGAAAGTAGTTCCATCAAAGATTCGCCTCTACAGATTGATTTGGCTTCCGATGGCGGAAATGTCGGTATGTTCTCGAAACTCCTTAGTTGTTCATTTGTTTTTGTCTTTCATAACTCCGTAAATATTTAAAATGAGGCAACAATTTGTCGCCAAGTGTGAAATACTGGCATTCAGCTGCATCCGCTTAACTTGGGAGCCAATTGTTTTTTTTTTTTTACAAGTTTTGTTTACTTTATTTGCTATCAAATGTATGATGTGATGAATACCAGCTATTTTATATGCGATCAGTATTGCTAAATGTTGAGTAAGCTAGCAACAAGGGATTCCTCCTGTAAATCTTGGAGCAAGAAAACAATTCTAAGCTAACGCTCTGTTTTTGAAATATAATATGAGTAAAACTAACCAATTTATTATTGTGTTCAAGATCAGATGTTTGCACTAACACTGTCAGTACAAGTATAGTTCAGCAATCGTCTGATCTCAGCTTCACTAACACAACTAGCTGAATACGAAATCAACAGATTACACTTCATCGACCATTACATGTTTAGATATACATTAATCAAGTTAAAGTAGGTTCATTGGATATCGGTATACCAGAATGGACGGAGAACGAGTCGGGCGAGTCCATGCTGGGGCTGGGCGGCGCCGGCGTGGGCGTGGTGATGGGCGGGCGCGCGCGCGGCTGGCTGCCCGACGTGGCGGCCGTGCTGTGGCGCCGCATGCTGGCCGCGCTCGGCGACCCCAACCTGCTGCGCGACCCGCATGCGCACGCGCACCTCTATAACTATCTTATACATCTCAATTCTACGCTGCTTAAGGTCAGTCCAACTGTATCTTATATGCTACTAGCTTTAAGGCGATTAAGACGTTAAGCGTGACAAAAAAAACAAACTCACCTTCGCATTAAAATTATCAGTTAGGATGTAATATCAAGATAAAAGAACTAGCTGACCCGCACAACTTTGTCTGCGTCACAATTTTCATTAGTACTCCGCTCCTATTGGTCTTAGCGTGATGATATATAGCCTATAGCCTTCCTTGATAAATGGGCTATCTAACATTGACTGAATTTTTCAAATCGAACCAGTAGTTCCTGAGATAAGCGCATTCAAGCAAACAAACAAACTCTTCAGCTTTATATATTAGTATAGATAGATAACTAACTTTTGCCAATCTATAACCGAAGTCAGGGAAGAACCGCGCTAGTAAAAGTTATACCAATACTTACGTAAGCATAGGAATGTCAGCGGTAGTCAGCAAAAACTATAATCCAGGAGGAAAGGGGGGGGGGTGGTTTGTGGAATTCCTTCGAAAGAGTCACCGCGGTACCGGAACGCAAACGGTATTAGGAGAAACACGGATGGGTTTTAGTCAGTAAGAGTCTGACACCCCTTCTGCTCCGCCCACAGCGGGAGGAGTCATTTGATGATATCCCTTCCTTACAAAAAAGGGGGGTTAGATCGTTTGCTTACTACAGGTAACAAGGATAAGGAGGGTCAGAATAATACTGAAAAACAATAAAACCGAAGAAACATAATATACATCATATTTTCAACTAGAAGAACCGCAAAACTTCGTCTGCTCCGCTCCTAGCGTCATGATATATAGCCTATAGCCTTCCTCTGTAAATGAGTTTACTAACACTGAAAGAATTTTTCAAATCGGACCAGTAGTTCCTCAGATTAGCGCGTTCAAGCAAACAAACAAACAAACTCTTCAGCTTTATATATTACTAGCTGACCCGCGCAACTTCGCTTGCGTCACAATTATCATTACTGCTCCGCTCCTATTCGTCTTAGCGTGATGATATATAGCCTATAGCCTTCCTCGATAAATGGGCTATCTAACACTGAAATAATTTTTCAAATCGGACGAGTAGTTCCTGAGATTAGCGCGTTCAAGCAAACAAACAAACAAACTCTTCAGCTTTATATATTAGTATAGATTAAGTATAGATTCATGACTGTGATAAAAAATAAAAGCTGCTATAAATTGGGTTCTAAAAACAACTCCCAATCCTTATTTCTTACTAATATTATAAATGCGAAAGTAACTCTGTCTGTCTGTCTGTCGCGCTTTCACGCCAAAACTACTGAACCGATTTGAATGAAATTTGGTACACAGATAGTCTAGAGCCTGAGAAAGGACATAGGCTACTTTTTATCCCGGGATTATGTTCCCTAAGGACCACGCGGGCGAAGCCGCTGGCAGAAGCTAGTTATCTATAAAATATTGTAAATGATTGACAGATTAAGCAATACTGATACGATATGTAAAAAGATTCAAATATGCGTTCCGCCACAGAATCCAATGGCGATAGCGTCCTTATCAGCATTTAAATGCGACATTATTTTATCTAACAACAAAAGGAAATGACTCATTGCCAAACTATTTACATCGAATCTTTTCTACTTATATTTAATCTTCGTATTATTTTCTCGTATTTACGTGCTGTTACTACTATGTTCATAACTACACCCGGATGTATTTTTTATTATTTTTAGGGTTCCGTACCTCAAAAGGAAAAAATGGAACACTTATAGGATCATTTTGTTGTCCGTCCATACGACCGTCTGTCTATCAAGACCCTTTATCACGGGAACGCGTGGATGTATCGAGTTGAAATTAAAACCATATACTCAGGTCTACAGGTCCCTTAAAGCTGTCAAAAAATAAAACTTTTAAGTTAACGTAAAAAGAGATACGGCCGTTTATGCTGCAAAAAACGTATATTTCAACACTCTCAAGGGAATCAAAATTTTGTAAGGTATTTTCCGTTGACCTAGAACTACGAAATTCGGCACGTAATACCGTCTTATACTACAAGAATAGGGAAAAATCTGAAAATCTGAAATCATAAAAATATAGTCTTTATAAAAAGTAATATGTACCTACAGGAACCCTCCGTGGGCGAGTACTCGCATTTGTACGTTTTTTTTTTCAAAATTTTCTTTCATACAAGCCTTGCCCTGACAATTATGAACACAACTATAAACGAATTATCCAATTTGGGTTAGTCGTTACCTATGTAAGTTATGCGCGTACAGTTGTTTTATCTCGCCCGCGCTCGTGAGATAAAACAACTGTACAAACATCCCTCTGAAGATCAAAGTATCTTTTACTAGTGGCCCGCCCCAGCTTCGCCAGGATGTATCTTTTTTTTAATTTTCTTTCATACAAACCTCGATCGGACAATTACAAACACAACAAAACAAGAATTATCCAATTTGGGTCAGTCGTTACGAAGTTATGTGTTGTACATACATTTCGGGATTCATTTTTATTTATATAGAAGATTTAAAGTCCATTAGGTGATAAATTTCATTGTTAGGTCATAATGAGAATCATGTATGTATTTTTGCGTTGAACAGTGCCATCTCTATCAGTGTGAAAAAACACCCGTTCAGGGTCAAAATGTCCAATTTTCAAAATGTCCAAATACCCAAAATGTCCAACTGTCAAAGTGTCCAATTCTCAAAATGTCTAACTCCCAAAATATAGATTTTGAGAATTGGACATTTTGCCCCTGAACGAAAACACCGCATACATTAGGTAAATGTATGCGTTGTTATAGTCTGGTCAAATTAGACAAAAAATTGTGATCATCATCATCAGCCGAAAGACGTCCACTGCTGGACATAGGCCACCCCAAGCGTCGCCACAACGACCGCCATAAAAAATTGTGATCAAATAACAAAAACTCTGACAGAGCTGAATTTTGGTAGAGACCTTGGGTACACCAGTAGCAATAAAGTCCCCCATAGATCCCATGTGTGCTAAAAAAGTTATTCAAGGTCAAAGGTCAACATTTTCGGATTTTTTGGATTTCTCTCGAAAACTTTCTCGAAATTTTATCAAAAATATAGCTGAGACAACAATTGTAGATCATAAAATTATCTACAAGAACGGTCTATTATTTTTTTCCTAAGCACCATCATTCCGAAGATATATTTTATTACTAGCTTCTGTCAGCGGCTTCGCCCGCGTGGTCCCTAGGGAACATACTCCCGAGGTAAAAAGTAGCCTATGTCCTTCCTCAGGCTCTAAACTATCTGTGTACCGAAATTCATTTAAATCCGTTCAGTAGTTTTGGCGTGAAAGCGCGACAGACAGACAGATAGACAGACGAGAGTTACTTTCGCATTCATAATATTAATATTAGTAAATTAGTAATTAGTAAATTAGTAATATTAGTAATTAGCATTAGTAAATGAGTAAATATTAGTAAATTAGTATATATTAGTAAGGATTATTTATTATATGGCGATTTTAAAAGTTCAAGGAGTTACATTCTACACGCCACGTATAATGCAACATAATTGACTCTTCTACTCAAGAGATAAACAGAAAAGGAATTGGTTGTTTCTTGTTGTATAGGGAGCTCCAAAAAAAATTGATTGTATAGACAACATAGATATTTACAATATAGTAATGCTTTTAGCATGTAGTTGGGGCTGCCGAGATGCTGTAGTGCGTCTGGCATGTCATGGAGGCACGGATTGATGGTTTTATCATATTGCACCGTATCCGAGCAACCTCTGAAAGTAATAGCTGACCTTGAATAACTTTTTTAGCACACATGGGATCGATGGGCACGTTATTTCTACTGATGTACCCAAGGTCTCTACCAAAATACAGCTCTGTCGGAGTTTTTGTTATTTGAAATGTCTATTTTAACCGGACTATAATTATTTTATGAAACGCTTATAACTACTACTGAACTAGAACTATTCAATGCAAAAATACATTTAGGGAATTTCCTAATCAGAATTCTCATCATGCATGTATTCGCAACCACAATACCATTAAATGTAGGTACTTATTGTTGAATTTGTTTTGATTTTTTGCCATTATATCCTGCTGGTATTTATCCTGATAAAATGGAATGTTTATACAAAATTCAGTCATGGATTCGAATATTGTCTGTGAGGATTGTCAATCGGTTAGTTTATTATTATTTTATTTATTAACACATTCCTTACACCTTATATTTGTCTTGTAGTTCAAACGAGGTCCCATACTGTCTCACCTCGTTGTCCCTAGCCTAACATGAATGTCTATCATAGTTCAATTAACGCTAACTTAACTACCTACTGCTTCTTTCAAAAACGGTTTTCTTATAAAGAATTGACTCATCACGACGAATTGATATTTACGTAATTAAGTCATCTGTACGTGTGAGTTACTCCACCCCCTTAACTTCGAGTAACTTCGACTTGTGTTCAATTCAAAGATTTCAATGTCATCAACTGTATAGTACCTATCTATGTATGTGACACATACAAAGGTACATAATGAGAGCAGGGTCATATAAAGTAGCAATAATATAAGAAAGTTTTAAGTACAAAACTGCTAAGTCAAGTTCGTTTACCCAAAACCACCCACGTTGTAAGCAAACAATGTTTACTTGGAATTGTACGCGTTTAGAATGGTCAAATTGAACCGGTATCGTGAATAAACACTTATGTTATGAAATCATTCCGAAGCGAAGCCATCTGTTAATGTTTATCACAAATAATGGCACGCTGGAGTAACTTATCAGTCGATATCTGTCAACGTTTGGCAGATGGTGGTACGGGAAATAATTCAGTCATCTCGACACTCATTTGTTATTGTTTTCATAAATAGGATTTTATTATTCCGTCTGCATGTTTTCAAATCGGTCGCGAGGACTCGCGTTCTGTGAATGGTTTTATTTAGTTTGTGCGACCTGTTGTCCAAATCGAACGTATTCAAGAACTGCCAATGCGAAAGAGGAGCAGGAAAAAGAAGACTCCTGAGGAGGCTTCGGAAGAAAGAGGTTCTTTTTTTTTACTCCTTTTGCTACTGAGAAGATGTTCTTGTTTACATTTATAAATCGTCGTGAGGGTATTTTGATAATAAATCTTCAAATGTCAAAGATTGTTTTGACATTGAAGAAATGTGAAGTCGCTATGTGTCAAATTATTCGTTAAACAGACAATATTTTGGAATGGAATTTAATTATGAAGATAATAACAACGATCCACTTCAGAAGTCTTTTGAAGACGCTCAAGATTCAGAGGCACTGAAGCATTTATTAAGCGATGTTTTTAAGAACTACAGAGTTTTGTTATGTTGGTAACATGCGGTATTTATTGCAGATAAGTGCGAACCAGACGCTCAATGGGAACACGGAGATCCACGTGCCGTTCAACCTCGTCGCTGGATGGTGCCTCGAAGCGGAGGCGTTACCGCCCTCACACAGGTCTGTTTTATTTTATTTATTTACTAGCTGATCCGGCAAACGTTGTTATGCCATAATAAAAAAAAATAGCCTACGACCTATTCTCAGACCTACCTTACCATAAATATACACAAAAAAAAAATAAAAAAACTGACCAAGTGCGAGTCGAACTCGTGGTTCCGAACAAATTTCATTTTTGTAACGTTTTATTTTAACACTACAGACTTCTTATAGGTTTTCCTGTAATCCTTAGGTATAACACTATTATCTGCATTTTTTTCAAAATTTTAGGCTCAAATGGTCATTTTTTGTCTAATTTCTTGAATAACTTCAAACCTGTTTATTCTAAGATTATGAAAAAAAAAGCCCTCTTAGCCCTTTCATGTGATATGTCACACGATACAGTTTGAAAAACGTATTTTTTTAATTTCTAGTTTGACACCCAAAAGTGACCCCTATACTCAAAATTTATTTATTTACGTAACGCGTCCGTGTTTGGGTCACAGAAGTCCATATGTATACCAAAATTTCATCAAAATCGGTCCAGTAGATCCGGAGAAAACTGGCTGTGACAGATGGGCAGACTAGACAGACACCTGAGTGATCCTATAAGGGTTCCGTTTTTTACGGATGTTCGGAACCCGAAAAATCGGTCAAGCCGTTTCGGAAGACTTCGATAACAAACTCCGTGACACGAGATTTTTATATATTAGATTTATTTAAACTTTATGTACAATAGTGGTACATGGGTGGCATGGGTTTAGTTTCAATCTGCCTGGCCTACAATAGTGGTACATGGGTGGCATGGGTTTAGTTTCAATCTGCCTAGCCTACAATAGTGGTACATGGGTGGCATGGGTTTAGTTTCAACCTGCCTAGCCTACAATAGTGGTACATGGGTGGCATGGGTTTAGTTTCAACCTGCCTAGCCCACAATACTGGTACATGGGTGGCATGGGTTTTGTTTCAATCTGCCTAGCCTACAATAGTGGTACATGGGTGGCATGGGTTTAGTTTCAATCTGCCTAGCCTACAATAGTGGTACATGGGTGGCATGGGTTTTGTTTCAATCCGCCTAGCCTACAATAGTGGTACATGGGTGACATGAGTTTTGTTTCTGCCTAGCCTTTTCTCAAGAAGTTGGTGTCGGCTTCCAGTCTAACCGGTGCGGCTGAGTACCAGTATTTTACATGGAGAGACTGCCTTTCTGACCTCCACAACCCAGAACCTGGGTAATACAATACCCCTTGGCAAGACTGGTGTCAGAAGGGCCCACTTTGTAAGCCCGAAGTCCGTAGTTTCGGGCTTAGTTGCGGGCGTATTCTACTACGATTAGTCCCGAACCCGAACTAAGAATTAATGACAACACGATTTGACAATACCTATCAAATCGTGTTGTCATTAATTCTTAGTGGTTATGTGATACGGAGTAGAATACGCCCGCAACTAAGCCCGAAACTACGGACTTCGGGTTTAGAGAGTAGCCCCCAGATTTTCTGACTTTTATCTGTAACGAGTTTCAAAAATCTACAAATTACAGCCGGTACTGACAGCTTATAGTCTTTTCTGAGAAACGGAAGAGTCTCGATATGTAATGGATAATGGTCAACCATCCACGGACCGGCCCCGGCAAGCCCTGCTGCGCTTACAAAATCGAGCGTTTGGCGCAGACTAAATCTACTATTCCCGAGATTTATAGTGATTGTAGTACAACAATTGTTTAAAAATATTATTTTACATTTATATAGACAATTTTTATTTTTAGCAAGTTAACATAGTAACCTTAGTAATTAATTACTTGTTGTTTGAGTTTGGTCTACATAATAAATAGAATTAAGCATTCCAAACTAGAAGATACAGTTGTACCATAAACATTTTTACTAATGATTCAATAATTATTCTTCGATGTAACAAAGCATCAAAAGATGCCGAAAGTCAAATTTTATGAAACATCCTTTGCAGAGACAAGGTTTTTACTTATTTATGTTAACAAATTGAAATATTTATTTAAAGCACTCCCAAGAAAAAGAATCAAACTTTCTTGGCCATATATTTTTTATAAATTTGTGGCTATGTCTAAACCATAATCACACATCAAAACTCGAATCAAACGCTCAAATCCAAGAAAAATTGTAATAGCCCTCTTAACGTCGAAGATCGAAACGTGTGGCTTTCCTTTGTTTATTTAGAGATTATTGTTTTGCATCCATTGTTCGTATACGATGACTCATCTCGATTGACAAACATCCGACTATCCTAAATTCATTTGCGAAATCTAAATGAAGGAAGCATTCAATGTAATGTTGACACGCGCTCGTTAATAATAATTATATTATATTGTTATTAATTATATTATTGTTATTTCGTTTATTTGTTTTTCTGTACATAAAGATAAGACTTTTAAATATATCTTTAAAAAATACATTTAAAAATATAAAAAATAGTAGTCCGCCGGTGTCGGGAGCAGAGTCCAAGCTACCGGTGGTTAGGGCTCCAGAGAAAGGAACCGTTATATTTTTTTATGTTAATAATAATGTAACCTTCCGATTTAGTTTGGTAGATTATTTTTTATTTAAATAAAGTATTTGTCAATGTGAAACTGTTCCATCGCGAGTGTGCAGTGTGATTGAAGCTTGCAGAATGGATTGGAGACTGAAAGGAGGAAATCAATTAACACCGTTGGTATTTACTAGGGTCCTCAAAGTAACAATTATGTTTACTGTAAATGTTTAATTTGTGTTTTATATCAACAACAAGGTCTGCGAAGCTGGTGGCGCCATGAGATGTCACACACATCTTCTGTCGTAAAAAAACTAAAATAATAATGTGTTTATTGATCCACATAATATTTTGTCCTCATCCAGGGCTGGCAAGCTACTTGCATTGCGTCTGCTATGCGAGTCCACGCAAGCGCAAGGCCCCGGCGCGCCATCTTCCTGCAACAACCGCCTGCACCTGGCACATCTGCATCTGTACCAGCGGGCGCTCCATCATGGTAAGTGGATTAGGATTAGGGAACCTTGTGATGCGGAATAGGGTATTTTACTAAAAAAATCTAATTAGTCCGTCAGACAGATTTAAAAAAAATATTGGACACGGATTTTTACTTTTTTCACGTAAACAAAAAATGAAGACGATACAGCGCGTTGAAGACACGCGTGACGTCATGTGGATTGGTAAAATTGTACCATCATAGTGACGTCACGCGTGTTTTATCATCGCATCGTGGCACTATATCATCTTCATCTTTTGTTTACGCGAAAAAAGAAAAAATACGTGTTTAATATTTTTTGAATATCTATCTGACGGACTAATTAGATTTTTTTAGTAAAATACCCTATTGTTCAAAAGAGTTACCGCAGCCTTAAAACACACACACCATAACACACCCCAGCCACATTCAACCACACACACAACAGTCAGCCAGTCAGTGCAGTCGTTCCCAACCTTTATTAAACCCGGGACCACTTATATTTTTTTTTATTATTTGAGATAGGTTTGCTCTTGACTCTAGGCTAGGTCAGAGATGACGGAGACAGTCTACGATGGAGCGAGCTTACCCAGAAGGAGCCAGTACGTCTACCATGAGTTTTATCAATCTATACTCGCTAGCGACTGTAGTTAAAAAAATGTATGAAAACTTAAAAAAAACAAGTTTCTTATTTGTTTTTTTAGTTGTTAACTAAAGTTTTACTTGCAACTTGCTTGCTTGTTAGTTAACAACTTAAACAAACAAATTAGAAACTTGTTTTTTCAATGTTTTTATACAGTTTTTAACTACAGTCGCTAGCGAGTATAGTTTGATAAAACTCATGGTAGACGTACTGTTCACTCTTAACTTTGAAGAGATTAGGGTTGTAAGCGTTTGGAAACGCTTAGTGCGAATTGGTGGAATAGCAACAAGGTAGGGATGGTAAGATGCAGTGCGTCTGGATGTCTGATGGTAGAAGGGGGCCGGTGGGATGAGGTCGTGGAGTTCTTGATTCCGACAAACAGGCAACCTTACGGCGATGAGCCAAGCTATGTAGCTTGGCATCTATATCTATATTTCCTGGTTGCTAGCAAAATCAAAAATCTGTTTACTTTAAAATAAACTTATATCATACTAGCTGACCCGCGCAACTTCGTCCGCCTCACAATTTCTCATTACTCTCGTCATTACTGCTCCGCTCCTATTGGTCTTAGCGTGATGATATAGCCTATATCCTTCCTCGATAAATGGGCTATCTAACACTGAAAGAATTTTACAAATCGGACCAGTAGTTCCTGAGATTAGCGCGTTCAAGCAAACAAACAAACTCTTCAGCTTTATATATTAGTAAGTATTGATAGATATTTAAAAGTTGTAGTATAACCATTCTTGGAAGGCAAAAGTAAAGATCATTCTCATAGAAAACACAAAATATCTGACAGAAACTTAAAATCAGATTGAATCAATGATATTTTTGAGATGAGACGATAGAAGTTTGGCCTTTGCGGATCACAGGGTGGGAACCACTGTGTTAGAGGGATGGGAAGACTAAGGAGGAAGATATATAGAGATATTATATACAGGGTTATTTGTAAAACACCAACAACCTCTTAGGCAGTGAAAGTACTCATGATTATAATTATACAACTTTTACTTTGAGAAAAACCCCGAAACCTCGAAAAAAATATCGTCTGTTTCATACAATTTAGCAAATGCAATATTTAGCCAATGAAAATGTATGAAACAGCTGATATTTTTTTCGAGTTTTCAGGGTTGGTTTCCAATCGCTTACAACCCTAATCTCTTCAAAGTTAGAGTGAACAGGCTCCTTCTGGGTAAGCTCGCTCCATCGTAGACTTTGTCTCGGTCATCTCGGACCTAGACTGGAGTCAAGAGCAAACCCACCACAAATAAAAAAAAAAATAAAAAAAAGTAATACTTGTTTATAATCATGTGTACTTTCACTGCCTAAGAGGTTGTTGGCGTTTTACAAATAACCCTGTATAGTGAGCACGTTAAACTGGGATCATTTGGACCTATGAAAAAAACTTTAATTTTGGAAGTCGGTGCTTTTGGTTATTTCGTTTTTTGACACCGACTTCCGAAATTAAAGTTGTTTTATACTTTGTAGTGTTTTGTTTTTGAAATTCGATTATATTTTTTTGTAAAAAAGTTTTTTATTTTTCACTTTTTGGTGATACCTACGTACCCATTCACAGCGTACCGGAGTGATGTTATCTTATGAACTGGGGCCTTTTTAATAAAACTTACTTAGTGCTTTCGGTGTAAAGGTCTCGTCAATACGAATGAAATAAGCCCAAACACTTAGTAGTTCCTACATACCGATGTAGAGTTCCCTTGACTCTCTGTCGTCTCCGTCATCAGGTCTGATCCAAACCTTCATTGTTTTGTAGTATCACCCGATATACACACGAATATTACTTACTTTTTACCTGATGCGTGCCTACAATTTTCGAGAGTTGCCCTCGATTTCTCAGGGTTTCCATCATCAGATCCTGACGTGGTGGCAAGGGAACCACCTCGGCAGCATACCCTTTCATATAAAAAAAGATTCATCGAAATTGGTTCATAACGACGAAGTAACCCGCAAACACACGTAAAAATATATATATATATATATACACGGACGAATTGAGAACCTCCTCCTTTTTTTGAAGTCGGTTAAAAAGGGTCAGAAAGCCTCTAACTCACATGTTCGTCCACCAGGTCTAACCGGAGAGGATCGCTCAGTAGTGGACGTGTTGGTGGAGCACGCGGCGCCGCGGTACCTGTCGCTGGCGCTCGACGGCTACTCGCTGCTACTGCTCGACTTCGTGCACGCTTCCACTGTGGTGCTCAACTCCTCAGATATGGGGCCTTCGGTAAGTTGATTTCAAAAATTGCTGATTTTTTTCTCCTCAGATCCGGTAGATGTTTACCATATGCTATGCCTTTGGCCACGTTTCCACCAACAATAGGCTCGCATGCAAGTTCTATTAAATGGCGGGCTACCGAGACAATAATATGATAAATTTCTCGCTGGTGCCCCATAATGTTATTAAACTTGAATGCGATTTCCTTTCAGGCTGAAACGCGACGTATGGCTTATATCAAACTACCATCTTATAACATTTTGAATCTAGAACACCCCGCAGACATCTCGATGCTGTTAAATCGGTGAACTCCAGTTCAAACAAAGTACACTTCTGTTAAAAAAATAACCAAAAATCTGGGCGCAAAACTATCGCTTAGCTGATACCTAAAAACTTGAAAATTAGACATAAGTCTCTTATTAGGTATTAGTATTCTTTATAACTCCTTGTATTATTGCAGTGCCCTCGCACAGCAGCGGTGACGTTCCTAGGCTCCCTGCTGTCGCTGCCCGACGGCCTGATGAACGCGCCCATGTTGCAGCCCTACCCGCATCAATACAACACAGTGTCTTGTCCTGACCTCAAAGTATGTACCCCAAGAAATCAGATGACACGGACTAATCTATACTGGTATTTGACATTCAATTCAAGGTCATGAATGCTTTAATTATTATTATTACTTATTTCACGATACAGGAGCACGTCCTCAACATAGTGGTCCGCGTGTGTCGGCGGGAAGGCGGCGGCGCGGCGCGCTGCGCGGGCGCATGCGCTCTGACCGCGCACGTGTGCCACCTGCTGGCCACGCGCACGCACTGCGCTCGCCTGCCGTCCTACGTCACCTGTCTGCTGCAGATGCTCATGGTATGATATTCTACCTCGTAAAAATAGTGAAAGCCGCAGATTTCTGCTGGATGTGAGCCTTACGGGACTGGTCGATATGGTAGCCCATATTCAGTAGTGAACGTCTCTCGGCTGAAATAATGATGTGATGATTATGATAAAATGCTGCATAGTCGAAGTCTGCCCAGTTGTTAGAAAAGGTCTGTAATGAAGCACATTGTAGAACAATTTACAGAAAATTGATACAATTAGGGTGTCTTGATTGTGTTAGTGTTCTGGCGAACTTGCGCAAACCAGAGTTATTAACCTAGTTGCTAACCTGGGGCCTTTATTTATGAAATTTTTGTGCTTTAACCAGGTTTTAGCAGTTAATTCGGAGTTAAAAATTAACCCTGGTCTGTGCAAGTGGACCAGTATATCTGATCGAAGTGGTATTCTCGCATTCTATTCTGTGATCGATATACTCCATCTACATCCAGCTTATCTAGGAGGCTTCACATTGTACGTTTATTGCCTACCCCAAAAGCAAGTCGATGGTTGTTTCAATTCAACACTCAATTTGCTTCTGGCTAGGGTAATCCGTTCGTTTTCAACATGTTACTGGGGATCTGGTAAGTTCTGGCTTATTCCACCAACTACAACTAAACTTTCTTTACACAGCTATTGGAAAAGAGCCGCCATGGAAGTTATTTAAATATAAGTATAGTAAAATATCTATATGATGACACATCTTGTTACTGGTCCCAGGACCAGCTTCTTTTTTCTGCTGACGTCTTTTAGGATTAGCTAACACCGACTTGCGATGCTGCTCACACTTTAAAATATAGCGATAAAAATTCAAAATTAACTAACTACACAAACAGATACTACTACCTACTACTTTCAAATGAGATAATTCAAATTCCACGAGATGTATTGTAGTCGCGCCTTGGTGTGATCTGACCCTTAGGTTCTGTTGGCCAAATTCGATATGATTTTTTTGTTTGTAAATTAATCAACTTGCTTATTTTGTGTCGTTAGCGTGTGACTCGTATTCAACATAGTTGTAAAACTACGCTCTGAGGGCGTAGTGCGAGTTTAAAACGTACTCGATCGTGTTAATGCAAACGATCCCTTAAGTCAAATTGTATGGAAAAAAGGTTTTCTGTTATTGACACCAGACGGCGCTTATTCAGTTTCATTAAAAAATCGAGGTTTACGCTAACGCGGTCGAGAATGTTAAAGGATTCGTAATAAGGCCTCTCGGAATAGGGAACGTGCACGGCGTTAACTACGCCATCTAGTGCTGCATATTGGAAACTTGACATTGACGCTGCAGTGCTGCCATCTATAGTTCTTGCACGCTCCGTCGATGGGAAGGTGCTCGAAGTAGACTATGCCGTCTAGCGTTGCAATTTCGAAACTTATAACTAAAATATGCTTGACAATGACACTTCTGTGCTGCCACCTATAGTTCCTGCACGTTCCCTATGCCTACGGTATTATTATCATGTATAATGTATGGTTTAATCTATTGTAAAAAACCGAGGGAACATCTGATTAAGCTTATCAAATTCCAATGATCCATAGATTGACGATGACAGTGTTACGTACTGCATTATTGACAGCAAAAAAATATTTCAATATTCGCTTCTGACCGAGGATTCGCCCGCGAGAAAATATTTTAAAATCCCTAGAAAACGTACAACCGGGAGAAACAGATGTCGTAATCCAAGTCATGGTTTATCCATGTGCCAAGTTTCAACCAATCACAACCAGCGTTATTGATTAATAAACATCCAGACTTACAAATATATACTAACTAGCTGACCCGCGCAACTTCGTCTGCGTTACAATTTTCACTACTGCTCCGCTCCTAATGGTCTTAGCGTGATGATATATAGCCTATAGCCTTCCTTGATAAACGGGCTATATAACACTGAAAGATTTTTCATATCGGACCAGTAGTTCTCGAGATTAGCGCGTTCAAGCAAACAAACAAACAAACTCTTCAGCTTTATATATTAGTATAGATACTAGCTGACACGGCCGACAAAAAAAATAGCCTACCACCTATTCTCTGAAATTACATGAAAATCGGTCGAGCCGTTTCGGAGGAGTTCGGTAACAAACACCGTGACACGAGATTTTTATATATTAGATTATAAAGCTGTAGAGTTTGTTTGTTTGGTTGAACGCTCTTATCTCAGGAACTGCTGGTTCGAATTGAGATATAATTTTTAACAAGTTTCGGATTACCCATTTATCGAAGAAGGCTATATAACATCACGCTATGACCAATAGAGTGGAGCATTAAAGAAAAATGTGACGCAGACGAAACTGCGCGGGTCAGCTAGTCATATTAAATAAGATTTTCAAGAAAACCTGACTCATATTGCTAAAAAATCATCGAGTTAGTGAAAGGCACTTTTGATGTCTCAGTCAATTAGCACCTACATCTAAAACATCATATGAACGCTTCAACTACGCAATATTTCTTATGAATGGTTTTGAAACACACCTACGCGGTCAAAATTAGCACAGAACTAATAATAACAAGTATGACTCTATAATATAACGTCAGAGATGCAATACAATTCCAGTATTTCACATTAGAAAATAGAAATCCGAATGTTGGTGACGGATCCTGAGTAAGCTCTCGGAACAAAATCGCGGGCGCAATCGCGCGGCGTCGGATCCTGACGGTTGGGGTGTTTTGTCCTGATACGGACCCTGAGAGGTTAAGATTTATAACTGCGACTATAAAAGTACAACAGTCGTTAATCCTTTTACAATCGTGGTTGATAATACAAATCGACATCAAATTTATCTCTGAAGAAATGAATGCCCAGAACGATCCTGAATACAATGAATATTTATTTGACAGAACAGATACATTTCTCGGATATGGGTTCTCGGAATTTAGTTTTGTTTATAAACATTGTAACATTTAAAAGAATCTGCTGCTCTTTCCAAGGCTGCCTGGAAGAATAATTCTTCTATTATTGATTATTTTGACCGTTATCTCACCTGATGGTATGCGATGATGTGGTCGAAGATAACATGTTTGCCCAAACGTTACCCACTCAATCTTGACTGAAGACCCGCAGGTTATAACTATGGGGAAACGTTCACTTCGACAGGACATTCCGCTCTTTAGCCGTAAGCACAATAAAAGTATTACCAAAACGTTTTGTGCGTATGGGTTTACATGAGGGCAATTCTAAGGGCCACTATTTAAAAACCCACGGGTCTAAAAGGGCCACTTTAGCAGAATCAGAAAGCTTATCACGCTACCCGTCACTGTAAAATTTTCCCAATCAATCTTGAACCCAATGCTTTAGTGATAAAGATGAAAATGACATTTGACAGATTGTTGTATGATTAATATTATGATTCTACTAAAGTAGCCTTTTAGACCCGCTGTTTATCTGAAAGTTTTATATACAAAATTGTTAGACAAATGAATTGCGTGAACCGCAACACAATTCATTTGTCTTTTATTTTACCCGCTGTCCCATGTCTGGTCTGTAACCTCAAAGTACTCGACTTTAATGAAGCGTTACATTTACAGATGAAGAACAAGAACATCGCGAAGGTGGTGAGCGACTGCGTCCTGGTGCTCGCAGACTACACGGACCGAATCGTCGAGCTGTATCCTGGTCTTGCCGGTAAGGAACTAAAGCATGTTTAGCCGGATTTGTTATGCGATGCGCCGATGTGCTTAACCACCAAAGAAAGACTTCTGTTTATCTCTCTGTTTTATCAATCACTAGTGGACTCGCGCAACTTCGTCTGCTTCTCCGCTTCTATTGGTCTTAGCGTGATAGCATATAGCCTGTAGCCTTCCTCGGAGAATGGGCTACCTATCACTGAAATAATTTTTCAAATCGGATCAATAGTTCCCGAGATTAGCGCGTTCAAACAAACAAATTCGTCAGCTTTAAATATTAGTATAGATACATCTAATAAGGGTTGCTACGAGTATAATACATTCAACTTTGAGTCAACTTTTGTACAGTCTGACCAACATTATCTAACCCACTTGACTATTATTCGCTTATAGGCAATTGGGTTAGATAATGTTGGTCACAGACCCTACATAAACTATTAAATCACTGTATACTATGTTACATGTGTGGTGTGTAATCAAAAATTAAGAAAGACCATAAAGGTTTGTTAAATTCGTTATTCACGACCTATTTGCGATCGAAGTGAAAAACTTGTCATATGGAACCACCTTTTCAGAGTACATATTAGAAACCACTTATTAGTAACTAGTTGACCCGCGCAACTTCGTTTGCTCCGCTCCTATTGGTCTTAGCGTGTTGATATATAGCCTTCCTCGATAAATGGGCTATCTAACACTGGAAGAATTTTTCAAATCGGACCAGCAGTTCCTGAGATTAGCGCGTTCAAGCAAACAAACAAACTCTTCAGCTTTATATATAAGTACTAGTTGACCCGCGCAACTTCGTCTGCTCAACGCCTTTTGGTCTTAGCGTGATGATATATAGCCTATAGCCTTCCTCGATAAATGGGCTATCTAACACGGAAATAATTTTTCAAATCAGACCAGTAGTTCCTGAGATTAGCGCGTTCAAGCAAACAAACAAACAAAATCTTTGGCTTTATATATTAGTAAAAGAAAAAGAAAATAAAGAAAAAGCGTTTATTAGTAGATAGATAGATAGATACTTACTCGTGTTAAGACCGAATGGAACACATTTTTAGACTGTTCCCTTTTTCCTGCATTGTTAAAAAGGTAAAACTTTATGTCCCTAGGTAAAATAATCAAGTGGATATGCGCATGCCTAGCGCAGATATCTCCTAGCAGTACCCGCGACTCCGTCAAGCCACTAGCAGGCTCGCTTCTGCTGTGTCTCGCGGAGTTCGCGGTGCGGTGCGGACCCAGCTATCTGATGCAAGAGAAGGATGGAGATCAGACGCTGTTACTTATGATTTTTAAGGTTAGTCCTATCGAACATTCTAGTGAGTTTTAAAAGGGTCAATGTGGACCGATGGCTTGCTGAAAGCCGCGGTAACGGTTAATGTAGCGACACTTAGGGGAGGCTAATGACCAGCAGTGGACTTTCTTTGGTTGAAATGGTGATAAATATGATGAGGGGATCCAATGATGATAAGTTTATAAAATGTTACCGTTATTTTAAAAAGCTGTAGGTAAAAGGACACATCCTAGATTTGGACTACGATTAGATGGGGAAGAAAAATCTTGACTAAATAAAAACTCAAAAATGTACATTAGAGATTTATTTATGGTAGGCGCCAGATAAATGTGCAATAACGGTCATTGACCCACATACATTTAACATGTCAAACTTATACCACCCTGTCGTTTTTAGTCTGGGGTTAAGAACAGAAAATCCTTACTATACTAATATAAATGCGAACGTAACTCTGTCTGTCTGTCGGTCGCGCTTTCACGCCAAAACTACTGAACAGATTTAAATGAAGTTTGGTACACAGATTGTCTAGAGCCTGAGAAAGGACATAGGCTACTTTTTATCCGGGGAGTATGCTCCCTAGGAACCACGCGGGCGAAGCCGCTGGCAGAAGCTAGTAAAGACATAAAGCTGTCCTGAATCGAATTATATCGTGATCTACAAAGAGATATTAGGGAAAGGTCAATGTACTTTATTGCAAGTTTATCCAACGCCTACCGTAGTACTTAACTTTACTATAGGAGTCTTTGATTAGCAAACTTTTACCTGACTACAGCAGAAGAGGGGTTTGTTAATCTTGAGTTAACGAATTTAATCGGGATTGGTGAGAAGAAAAACTTACAAATTCAATCAAAAATATATTACTGCAATATATTCATACAAAGGAGATATGAAAAAATATACAAAACAATGAAAATACAAAATAGTTAACAGTCAGTCGCATGTAGTAAAACCTACACAAACTGCTTTATGATGATGATAGTAATGCTAAAGTTTGATCAAACATTGGCCACACAAATGTTGGGACATTTTATAGTGGCTTTTGATCAAATGTTGGTGCTTATTGTTGGTGCTCAACATGCTCTTGGGGTTGGAAACCGTGCTCGTTAGCGACGAAGGTGACGGCGTATGTCAGGCCGTCGGTTCCGACGTACTTGTAGCTGCCGGTGACTTCCAAAGCCTGGTGGTCGTCGCTGATCTGCTTCAGGGTACCCTTCTCCTGGCGAGAGGTGCCGTCACTTGTCTCGAAGCTGTGGTAGAGAAAAGTGGACTTTAGTTACAGGAGAAGAAGCGTTTAATACGATTGTAAGAGGACGCTTATTTTAAGAATTTCACAAAGTGGTTGTGTGTTTAACTTGTTGTGAATTTTATTATGGGCAATAGTTTCTTCTTTAGTGTTTGTTTTCTCCTTTTCAAGACTTTTGTCAAGACGATTCCTGTTATAGACTTAAGTTAACCACAAACTCTGGTACCAGTTTCTGAGTAACTTGGCACGAATTTATACCCCAAACTGGGGCATGAATTTAGTTTCTAATAAGCAATTATGTATGCCAGAATTGCAACTTTTATTACTGGAAAGTATACTTACTCGAAGTTGTATCCATCGGGGCTGACATCAGAGTCCTGCTTGAGGATGTACACGGGGTCAGCCGCTGGGGCCTGTTGTTGGGGGGCGGCGGCGGCCACGGCGAATAGAGCGAGGGCGACGAGTACCTGAAAATATAAACATGATTAACATCCTTATAAATTATACAGCCAACCGGACATCAGAAGTATCAATTTGACATTATAAGTGCCTTTGCGTTGTAGCTGTAATAGCGATTTTCCAATTCAGCTGCTCATTAATAGACAGTTGACTGAAGAAACAAGTCTTTCACATGGGTCGGAGTGTCCCTCAAATCAGATATGTTCAATGATCGTGTAACGATGCTTGGAGTAAGTCCACTACTGGACATACGAGTAATGTCCAGTAGTGGGCGTCTTTTGGCAATGACTCCCTAGTCATGATTAGATGTATCCCTATGCAACCTTTAAGCTAGCGTTTTAACCCCATAAGTCGGTTATTTCACTTATCACAAATGTCACAATATCACAAAATGTTCGAAAATTAACACTGAAATCCTAGATGTCGAAATACTCACGATCTTCTGCATGTTGAATTTGTGTGTGTTTTCTGGGAGTAGGTGACTACGGCTGGATCAGCTGTTGACTGTGCCTTCTCCGCCGCGCCCCGCCGTTTTAAACTAAAGCTCGCAGTCGATGACAACACTATCTCTCGCGCACGCGTAACAGGGTGCTAATAAATAAAATAGCGGCGTCCCACGAAACTGTAGGCTGACGGTACTCTTACATAAACACTTATTTGTTCTTGCAAAATGCGCCCTGCCAATCTTGTTAGCGATTTTGTTTCAATGATAGACATTTGACACATTTGTTTGGAGGTCGATAGTGGCTATTCTCTTGGCTACCTTCTGACCATCATTGATGAAAAAACCAGTTTAAGATAACGGCTATATCATCATCAGCTCTGGATATAGTCTTCTCTTCCTTTTACCATTGTACTCTCTACTGCCATCTGTATCTATACTGATCGTATACGTCTCTAGAGCGACAATTCGAACATGAAAACCTTGTAATTAATCTGAAGATTTCTCATGACTTCAAAATCCATACAAGTTTCAGGGTGCAAAAGCGAAAATGATCACTTTATAAGCAGAGTAGAAATTGCAGGAAAAGAAAATTATATGTCCGTAACTCGCCTACAGACATTACATAATGGTATCTTGTTTTGATATCCGTTGTGGGATCCGCGTATGGGCTAACGTAGGGACGCCCTGCGACACGATGGATCGATATTTGAAGGTGGCCGGCAGCGGATGGATGCGGACTGCTCAAGACCAAGATAATTGGCGCTCTTTGGGGGAGGCTTACGTTCAGCAGTAGACAGCAATTAGTTGATATGATGATGGTGATCTTCAGTATTAAATCGTCGACCTAATTTCAGGTTCTCTACGCAGTGATGAAAGGCACTAACGGAGCGGACATCGAAGGCCTATCGCTGCCCGTTGACGAAGATTTCGACCCCAATATACAACTGGACAACTTGGGACCAAAGACCTCACCTGCCTCTACGATAGACGTCAAGCTATGGGCTCAAACGGTACTTTGTTTATTTAATCTGTTAACGTTTATTTAGTGGAAATTCTTTGTGTTAATTATAAAGGTAAATATTGGGATTGAGATGTTATTACAGGAACATTGTTAAAAGTGAATTTGTACAAAGAATACTAAGAATTTTTTATGATAAAAGCATCTATCTATCTAACATATTTTGTCGGAATGTTGGACAAACGGGAGGCCTTACGACTTTCCACACAACGCATAATGTCTAAAAGTATAGAGATTCGATGATGTTATCATCCTTTTTGCGTCCCGTGAACTATTTAGCTTAATAGAGCCGTTTTTTGTTTGGCAGACTTTTCAGGTAAATATTTTTTAATCTTCCGAAGTGTGGTGTAAACTAAGTTACTATTCAGCTCTGGGGGGCTACTCTCTAACGAAATCCGTAGTTTCGGGCTTAGTTTCGGGCGGGCATTTTCTACTTCGTATCACCTAACCACTGAGAACTAATGATAACACGATTTGACAGTTACTGTGAAATCGTGTTGTCATTCATTCTCAGTTCGGGTTCGGGACTAAGCGTAAGTCTGTAGGTGATACGGAGTAGAATTCGAACGCCCGCAACTAAGCCCGAAACTACGGATTTCGTTAGAGAGTAGCCCCCCTGCATTCAAAGGCGAAACGTGGGGTACGTTCCAGTTTACTCCAATGGTGAGAAATACATGTCAAGCCTGTGTCATATTGCTCCATAGATATGCACGCAACTGGTACTGTTCCTGGGCCACTGGCCGCTGTGGAGCGGCTGGCAGGTGTCGTCGTCCGTGTGCGAGCAGCACGACAGCCCCGCGCTGGGCGGCGAGTTGGGCCCGGCCGTGCTGACGGCGCCGCACGTACAGATGTTGCGGCTCAGCGATTCCACGCTGGCGTCGCTCATTGAACTGCCGGCGTTGGATATGCCGGCTGCTACCACTCCAGGTGAGATTTATGCAAAAACTTTTTTATTTCTGATAGGTTTTACTCTTGACTCTAGTCTAGGTCAGAGATGACAGGGACAAAGTCTACGATGGAGCGAGCTTACCCAGAAGAAGCCTGTTCACTCTGACTTTGAAGAGATTAGGGTTGTACGATTATATCCTTTTTTGTTCCTATTTTTTTTTTTTTCGACCTATGTTGTCCCTCTGCTGGGCAAAGGTCTCCCCCATAGCCTTCCACTCTTACCGGTGTGTTGCTCTCCCCGACCAATTCGTCATGGACGCCTCCAAGTCGTCACGCCAGCGTTCCCGTGTATAAGAAGGCCAAAAATACACAGTAGTATAAATGTGGAGCCGCTGGCAATCAGTCTAATCTAGGAACAAAACAAATCAGCATTTGGAATGCGGCTATACGATGTCATAAACACGTAATACTCCGGGTGATGTACTGACTTTTAGTGTCAGTTTGGCTCGTCTGGGTTTTTATTGGGTATCAAGAACAGGCTTGGGGAAGAATGAACACTGCACGTGCTGTAAAAGCTCCCAATAATATTTTGTCTCTATCTCACATCTATTCCAATCAGCTGCTTACATTTTAAAGATAAAACTTGTTAATATTTTTTTTACTATTGATACGCATACGTTTGACCACTATCTCACCTGATGGTAAGCGATGATGTGGTCGCAGATGGAGCACATTTGCCTAGAAGTAACCTATTCACTATTGTCTTAAAGATTCCCAGGTTGTAGCTATCTGGAAACACAGACTCTGGTAGGGAATTCCACTCCTTAGCTGTACGCACTATGAATGTATTCCCAAAACGTTTAGTGCATGTGGGTGGGATGTCCACCATGTACCGGTAGCGTATCGCTGTTCGTCTTGTGGTCCGATGATGGAACGGGCTTGGTGGAATTAAATTATGTAATTCCATCCCACATTCACCAAAATGCAACCGAAAGAAAACCTAATTTTGAATCCCCAGGTCTAGTGACATCGGACAAGCAAGTGCGCGTACTGCTGCGCGACATCGCGGGCAAGGCGTGCTGGGACGCGTCCGCACTGTACTACGACCCCTCCGCAGCTTCCCCCGAAACTGTGGAGCCGCTCGACCTGCCTGACACGTGAGTTTAGAAAGACATTTAAATGTATATCATAAAACTAGTTGAACCGGGCAACTTCGTCTGCTCCGCTCCTATTGATCTTAGCGTGATAATATATAGCCTATAGCCTTCCTCGATAAATGGGCTATCTAACACTGAAAGAATTTTCCAAATCGGACCAGTGGTTCCTGAGATTAGCGCTTTCAAGTAAACAAACTCTTCAGCTTTATATATTAGTAATAAATACTAGTGGACGTCACGCGGTTTCACCCGCGTAGTTCCCGTTCCCGTGGGAGTACGGGGATAAAATATATCCTATGTTACTCCCTGATAATATTGCTATCCATTGCTGAAAGAATTTTTCAAATCGGTCCAGCAGTTTCGGAGCCTATTCATTTCAAACAAACAAACAAATCTTTCCTCTTTATAATATTAGTATAGATAATATAGATATAAGTGAAGATAATATATTAGTATTTATATATTAGAACAGATGTTCTACTTTTTGGTCGCGAATGTGCCAAGATCCCTGAAGTTTGATTTTGCCTCGTTTTTACTAGACAACAGTTGAGCAGCAACCATGATTTGTTGAGTAACGTTGACAACGTTTCTCCGTCCAAAAAGAAACGTGGATGTTTTCCAGCCTGTCTACCTAAACTTTGCACACTTTCGTTCAACATTGCGAACCATGTGAAGCATAAAATCTTGCACTTCAATAGTTTTTTTGGCTTCACTCTACATGACAATCACCATTACACAGTAGCTGTTATAACACTTCAAAATGCCTATATAAATTTTATATTAACCCAGAAATGTCTTATAACTGCTGTGAATTAACAATCTTGAATCTTGTTTTCTTTCCAGTGACGAATGTCCGCGAGACAACACATTATCTTCCCTCCCGCCGCCGCTGCCCCCGGACCTGCTGCCAGATCACAAGAACTGTCCGCCTGATAAACATCAATTGGATCACGTATGTATTCACCATACTTAACCATCGTTTTTGCAAGAAAAAGCATGAGCTTTGCACATTGATATATATAAAAAACCCAAGATACACACTCAGCATCTCAAAAACGTCCGCAAAAAACAAGCGCACAATGTATAATTTTGCGCAAGTTTCAAACAGTCTCGCATCGCTCGCCATACTGCACTGCTTTGTAAAAACAACTTTAAGCGATCCGTGTAAGGTTGAATTTGAAAAAACAAATGCGCATCACTCGCCATACTGCACTGCTTTAACTGCACTGGTTGAATTTGCAAAAAAAAATAGTTTATAGTCTAGCTACAAACAACTCGCACATGACACTTGATACATGTCAGTTTTTGACGACAGTTTCGAGTGTTGCATTTGTTCGAGACTGTGCATCTTTGGTTTTTTATATATCAATGGCTTTGCATTATAAGATTTCAAGTAGCAAGAATGACTCAAAACCATATTATGTAATGAAATTGTTTTAATAGTGTTTGTTGAAATGAACTTTCAAAACAAATGCAAAGTTTATTTGTAAAGTAAGACCATTGAATTATTTGCTTATCAGTAATCCTTTGGGTAAAGCTGTACTTTCATGTCTTCAATTTCTGGCAATCCAGTGCTATTTTACTACATAAACACAGTGCCATTTTATTCGCCTTACAAAGGCGGCCCACTTAATGTACCCAACATAAACCACCTGCGCGATTAGTTTTTTTTTTAATAATTAAGATAATAGTACAATAAAAATAAATAATGCATAAGAATTATGAAACACCGACTAAATAATAATGTTAACGTAAACAATGTCGCCGTTCCATTTCCGCGCCGTCCTAGGAACACAAGGCTCGGACTGCGCTTGCTCTGGGATGTTTCAAACTACGTGATGCGTCATTATAATAATATTTGTAGTAGTCATTGAATGGATGAAATCGCACCGTGTATATGCTATGTTCAGCTTCCATGATGAGATTGTCATTGCTTATCCCCAAACAATAAAACACGTATATAATAACGACAGGTGCTAGCATACATCGGGCACACCTCGCCCGAGGTGGTGTGCGGGCGGCGCCTGGACGAGGCGGGGGTGTCGCCGCTGCCGCCCGGCGCGGAGGACGAGCTGGTGGCCACGCTCGTGGCGCACCGGAACAACGAGAGGCACTACCTGGCCAATAGAGATAGGTAAGATTTTGTTAGAATTGCCTCACAGATATACTGAACTAAATTAGCGTAAAATTAAGCAGATGGACGATACCTGTTTCAAGTACTAACCCATTTTGTAAGCGACGGCAGAAATAAGTTGCCGCTCTACTTCCAGCCTATAGTTAACTTCGCTTTGTTCATTACGATCTGCAACACACCGTTGAACATCTGACAAACGAATGAACCGCGCAATGATCGTGACAAACCTCTCCGTGCACAACGTACGTGTTTGGCGTTGACGCTCTTGATGTATTTTTAACCGACTTCAAAAAGAAAGAGGTTATGTATCTGTCTGTATTTTTGTATCCACACAATTAAAGTTTCGTCCATAAAATTGTTCATAATTTCATTACCTACAGTATGTCATGCAGCTACGAAGAGGAAGAAGTCACAACGTTAGTAACAAAGTCGAGCGCGCGTCCCTTCGGCGTGTGTCGCGCGTTGGCGGCGCAGCTCGGTACGCTTGCACCGGCGAGAAGGAACCACGCGCATCTGCTAAGGAGGACTGACAGACTGCTCAGGGAGCTGAGGAATCTTGATGCTCAGAGGTAAATATCAGAATATGCCTTTCCCACTATTTCCCAGTGTAAATGGATGCAGCTAAATACTAGTTTGTAACATGAAGCGAAAGACCTCCGTAACCCAGTTACAGTGGTACCTAACTGATAGGCGCGTCGTGAATCTTCGTTCGCACAGAAAAGAAAGTATGGCCCCGAAGATTAACGGAAGAATGCTTAAAACTTACAATCAACCTTATATCACTACTACAAGGTTCATAATACACTGCAGCTGTTAGTTCCGTCTCACTCGCAAGTCACGTGCATGCCACGCGGCGCGCGCTAACATGGCGGCAGCTGCCGACCAATAGCGGTACAGGTAAAAGAAGCGCGGTTGGTGGAGCGTGCCGATTGGTCAATAGCATTTCCCGCTCTTTGAAAATTCATCTTCTGCGCAGGTACATCAGTAAGTCATATCAGTTGGGTACTACTGTACTTACATGATCATCAACATCATATCACCCAATTGCCGTCCCGGTTTTGAGCAGTTCGCATCCATCCGTTGCCAGCCGGGAACACCTAAATACTCCGAAATACTTTATTCCTAAGAATTATAATGTCTATTATTAAAAATCACGAAACCTAATTTGCCGAAAGTCGTAAATGCGATTTGTTTGTTTTCCGATTTTCAAACGTCCGAAGAATCAAATGCTCGATGGGTTTTCGCTTCGTAAAACGACATTCCGATCTTCAAGACTTCGAATAAACTGCTAAAATTAAGATTCTGATTTAGATTCAATCAGTATAATATTCAGTTAGTTACTTATTACAATATCCAAAGATATTTTAACTATATTATAAATAACAACGGTCAAAAGTCCTACTGTTTAATATACCTAACGAATATTTTTAAGCATTCTGAACCTGAAATTAGAATATTTTCTTAAACCGTCAATAAGTTTTGCTATAAAAGTAAGTGACAGAAACGAAACTCTGTAAAATCGACTCCACGTAGTCTTGTCTGTCCTACCCCTAGAGTGTAATTTAAGCCCGTGTAGGCGCGGAGGGGCGAGGCGGCCCGCGAACTGAAGACGAAGAACTGAAGGTGTTATAACGCCTGCCGCCGCGGCTTAGGCTGGTCGGCCAGCAAGGCCGAAGCTGCGGTGGTGAGCGTTAAAACCATCTGCGACAATAAGTTCGCGGGGTACCGCCGGAGCTCCGCAGCGCCGGAGCCGTGACAGAAACCATGCCTGCTGCATGTTACATGCTCGCTTGCATACTGCATGCTTGCTTGCATAATGCATGCTTGCATGGTTGCTGGCATGTTGCAGGCTTGCTTGCATGCTGCGTGTTCATGTAATATTATACTTTGTTATGACGAGCAATTGTGTTTATTTTTCTTGCTATTCGGTTTTACAAGGCGTTTTTTTATTTCGGTATTCTAATTAATAGGTATTTTAGTAATCGGAATTCGTATTTTTGATGTTTCGAATTATCATTAAGTCGGACTTTTTGTTATTCGATCTATTGAAACTCGGTATTTTAATAATAGTAAGTAATTATAAACCTTAGGAATATTCGGAATTATAAAAAAAGGATGAATGATAAATCGGAATTGTTATATTAGGAACTGGCTGACCCGCGCAACTTCGCCTGCGTCACAATTATCATTACTGCTCCGCTCCTTTTTGTCTTAGCGTGATGTTATATAGCCTATAACCTTCCTCGATAAATGGGCTATCTAACACTGAAATAATTTTTCAAGTCGGACCAGTAGTTCCTGAGATTAGCGCGTTCAAGCAAGGAAACAAACAAACTCTTCAGCTTTATATATTAGTATAGATTTTGAACCATTCGGAATTATGAAAATCAGTATTTTGAAATTCGTATTTGTGATTGTCGTAATAAAGTTGTTCGTATTAATCTAGGGCATGTATTTAACGCGGCGACAAACTTATCTGATTTAGAGTTTTAAAAATAATTAAAATGGATAGCAACAATAATAGGTTGGCAGCTACAGTAAAGTAGCATTTTAAGTATAAAGTAGCAGCTTATTTTGAGTTGTAAACTTTGTCTAAATTTTAATTGGCAGTGATTTTTTGGTGTTCATAAAATTAACTTCTAGGCCCGGTAGACGGAGCCCCGCTTCGCGGGGCTCCTACTTCTGAATGCTTTTTGAAAGAATAACCACGAAGGGAATGGCGGGGTCTATTCGCTCGCTTCGTTCGCTCACTCGACCCCGCCATCCCCTTCTAACCTAACCTGTCCGAGTCGGGGTGCCCCAAGTCCAAAGCTCGCTTCGCTCGTTCTTGCATTCAATGCCGCTCAACTTGGCCAGTCAAGGGAGGCCCGGTATGGCTTACAGAAGTACATAAAACTGTTAATATTAGCCGCCAGAGTCATTATTTTTAATACCTCACCTATTATTTAATTGGCGCTGTTTAATATATTTGATATCTTATAGTAGCAGCCATTATTTAGTTTTTATAGATCCTTGTCTTTTGTAGCTCATATAATATAATTGTGCTAAAAATATTTAATCGCTACCAAGTTATTTTTTCTGTGACCAAGTAGTTAGTTGCCTAATTAATAAGTTGTTATTCGCCTCAAAAATAATTAGCCTTAATGTAGTGTACCCTTGCCAGCCACCTAACACGATACCCCCTAATAAAACTGGTGGACCGGGCTTTTACCTACCAAACTGTCAAACACGAGGTATTAAGATCACATATCAATCACAAAGTTAATGCGTTTGTTCGACATGTGTCGTGCGTTAGCCGCACAACTTGGCACGCTTGCACCGGCTAGAAGGAACCCGTATCTGCTTGAGAAGAACTGTCCAATTTCTCCGAGGTACTGTAAAAGGACATTGAATAACTTTTTCCACACCATTTCATATAAGTCTAACTCACCATGGTCTTAGAATTTTTCTTTTTCATAAGTCATTCGCTACAACTGAACAGAAATAGTTTGTTGTTCGATGTACAACCACCGTGAGATTCTTTACACCGACACCGACACCGCAACGGCACTGCAGCGTCGCATCGTCCTCGAGCTGCAAACTCGCAATCTGCATGCGCGCGTTCGGCGCGTTGTAAGCATGCGGTCGGCGCGCTGTAAGCACGTGCTCGGCTCGCTTACAGTGCGCTGACTGGCCGCCGTTGGCTTTCTCATATTGACATTATGAAATATATTTTACGACACACGATTATTAAATCGATTGTTGCATCAAGCAGAAAGTGACTTATAATTGCATCGAGTGTTAGTTTGGAGCCCGTGCTTTAGGAAGGGCTCTAAAACACGAGTGCAATTTTAAACGTCACTTTCACGAGGTTCATAATCTGCTTTTCTTTCAACTACCGAATAAAGAGACATTGGCCTGTTGTGTGGTCAGAATAGCGCTGATTAGCTGGTATAAATCTAGTCGGCCATGATTGTAAAGATGAAGCCTGCGATTGGACAGTCACCTGGGATTCGTGGCTTTAGGGCAAAAGCAATGCAGTAATGAATTTTCATACACACTTTACTGCACTGTTTTACTTTGAAGCAGTAAAGTGCTGCTTTGTTCTCACTATTTAGGCTAGTTATGATGAAATTATTGCGTAATTCGAAGAAAAATATATTTTAAGCGCTAATTTGAATGACAAGTAAATTGCTGGGTGAGAGTGGTGCCGGTATAGTGCCATGACCTTAAACGTGCGCTATAATTCTCCAGAATATTATAATTTCACTTCTTTTAACAGATGTCGCGAAACGCACAAAGTTGCCGTGATATACGTGGGCAAAGGTCAGGAGACTCGGAATGAAATCCTGTCCAACAGATGTGGCAGTCCTGCTTATGAAGCGTTCCTTGCGGCTTTGGCGTGGGAGGTAAGAACATCTTTTTAATTAGGTTTCACCTTGGCAGAGAGCTTGTTTTAAACAATTATTTTGACTTGAATGTTTAAAGAAAACAAATATATTAAGTAAGGAAGAAATTATCTACTGACGACTTAATATCTTGATTCATTGACATGCTCAACACTCACATTACTCATAAACGTTCATCGCATTATTGTACAGGTGGAGTTGGAAAGTCACGTGGGCTTTACGGGAGGCCTGCGGGGCGGCGGCGGCGGCGGGGTGAGCGCGCCCTACCTGGCCAGCCTCACGCTGGAGGCGCTGTTCCACGTGGCCACGCGCATGCCGGCCGACTCGCCCGATGCTATACTGAACAAGGTATGTGGCTCGTTTGAGGCCTGCGGGGCGGGGTGAGCGCGCCCTACCTGGCCAGCCTCACGCTGGAGGCGCTGTTCCACGTGGCCACGCGCATGCCGGCCGACTCGCCCGATGCTATACTGAACAAGGTATGTGGCTCGTTTGAGGCCTGCGGGGCGGGGTGAGCGCGCCCTACCTGGCCAGCCTCACGCTGGAGGCGCTGTTCCACGTGGCCACGCGCATGCCGGCCGACTCGCCCGATGCTATACTGAACAAGGTATGTGGCTCGTTTGAGGCCTGCGGGGCGGGGTGAGCGCGCCCTACCTGGCCAGCCTCACGCTGGAGGCGCTGTTCCACGTGGCCACGCGCATGCCGGCCGACTCGCCCGATGCTAAACAAGAAATGTGGCTCGTTTGAGTTGTATAGACTATCTTGTGCAGTCAACACGCATGCCAAAAGTAACTCGAATTATGAAATAAAGGAGCTGTAATAGCCGTGCTTGACTTTACAGACTTTATTTATATCATCCGATTTTTTAACAATGCACGACGCCACCTTAATTTTCCAAAGCGTTTAGTTTCCCGCAGACGGAACGCAGAAAATGCAGCAGAAGACCTATAAACCTATTGGCCCTGTCCCAGTTCTGCCATTTTGACTTTTTCTCAAAATGACGTCCCACGATTATAGAATAGAATAGAATTTTTATTTATTCAAGTAACACAACTCAACTATTAGTAAAACTTAGTTAGTAAACACTGATACAAACAAAACAACGCAACAAATAATGGTGGATCACTGCTGCGACAAACCATGCATGATTCCACAACAGCGCAGCTGCCTCGCAACTGCCTCCGTGGTCGAGTGGTTTAGGCGTCTGCCTTGTGACCCGGTGGTCGTGGGTTCGATTCCCACGGGAAGAAACATACTTTGTAAAGTTGTTTTCCAGTTTGGCTAGGACATTGCAGGCTTGAATCACCTGATTGTCTGATAAAAAGATGATTCCGTGCTTCGGAAGGCACGTATAAGCCGGTGGTCCCGGCCGCCAAATGGCGGTCGTCAAATAAACCATGTCAGAGGCCCTTGAGGCGGTTTAGAAACTCTGGCACTAGGGTGTGTGGGGTCGACCTTACTGCCCACACGATAAGAAGAAGAAGGCGACTAGCAATCATGCTTAGGATACTGTTGGTGCCGCCTCACACTCTGCGCACCAGGGAAGCGCATCTTTTATGCACAATCTACATGCGCATCTGCGAACATCCCCGACGCACTACAGAAGCGGGGCAGCCCCACCAGCATCCTAAACACGTTATTATACTGAACGCGGAGAGCATTGTACGATCTTTGCGTACATCTAGCCCACAGGCTGCACGTGTATAATGAAGTACAGTACGCTCGAAAGAGCGTGACTTTGACTGGAATTCAGCATCGTGCAAACCTGCGAGCCAACATTTTCGCTCTAACCGACAACGCCCTCCGCTCTCGTTCAATGTCATCATCGTCATTAAGGTCAGGGGTCAATATATGACCAAGATATTTGAATTTCTAGACTTTTTGTAAAGGCGTGCCATACAATAGTATAGGAGGCACTTTGTCCGGGTCTTATCCCCCGCCCTAAAGACCATGACCACAGATCAGTAGCGTAGCGAGGGGGGGCGTGGGGGGTGGCCCGCACCGGGTGACACCCGTTTAGGGGTGACACCCGACCGCTCGTTGACTGGTTTTTGTCACTATCGGATGGCAATCGTAAACGTTTGAACGCACTGAAACCTGTCGGGAGTAGGGTGCGAAAAATTTTTGAGCTCGCTTCGCTCGCTCTTGCATTTTGCAGTCTCTGATTTCCTGAATATTTCTGTATAAATAAACAAAAAACTTCACTTTCCGAATGAAATACAATGAAACTCTTCCGAGATAAGGTGCAAAATTTTCTTCAGTTCTTCAGATTTTCTGCATTTAGGGGTGACACTCGTTCGTTGACTTTTTGTCACGGTCGGGTGTCATCCCTTAACGGGCGACGCAATAAAACCCGACCGTGGTGGGGTGTGCAAAATTTCAAGTTCGCTTCGCTCGCTCTTACATTCTATACTCTCTTTGTTCTCAAGCGTCTCTGTATAACTCAACAAAATGACTATGTTTGTGTATAAAATCATCAAAAGAAAATAAAACCTTTTTGAGTTGGAGTCCATGAATTTTCGAGCTCTTGTGTTCTGCCCTCACTTAATTTATGAGCTTTCTTGTATCGGTATATAAAGTAACTTCTTTCAAAACATGAATGATCGAAAGAAAACAAAACCTATCCGAGGTGGGATGCATTTTTTTTAAGCTCGCTTCGCTCGCATTTGTGTTCTGCTCTCTCTTAATTAATGAGCATCACTCCATAAAGTTACTATCCGAGGTAAGGTGTCAAAAATTTTGAGCTCGTTTCGCTCGCTCTTGTGCTCTGCCCTCCTCAGTAAATGAGTTTTCTTGCCCTTCTCTCCAATAAGTTACTTCTATTTAAGTACGAATAATCAAAAAAAGAAAATATAACCGAGGTGGGATGCAAAATTTTTCTTAACGGCGTTACTCAAAAAAATTGAGTTTAGAAAGTGATGAAAACAAAATCAAAATAATCACACAAATTTTCGAGATTTTGTCTGCCTGCAACGCAAGGCCAAAGGCGCAACTCATAATTATTGGGGGGGGGGGGTTCATTGTAGGGTGACACCACATTATCCGCCCCAGGTGACACCCATGCTAACTACGCTACTGCCACAGATTTTTTGCCATTGTACGCCAAACCATGTACTTTTGCGTACACCTCACACTAGGCAACCAACTTTCTCAGACCACAAACTGACGCGCTCAGCAGCACCATGTCGTTCGCATAACTAAAATTATTGACACAGATACCGTCAACGTAGCATCCAATCCTGGTACTACTGAGTTCGGCAATAAGTCTGTTCACATAAAGGTTGAAAATCGTAGGTGAACCCTCCCTGCCTCACCCCACATTCCAACCCGTACGGACGAGAAAACGCCCCAGCCCATCGCACAGTGTTGATCTGGCTTCCATACTAATACTTTAAAATGTTAACGAGTTCTATAGGCAGATCAGCCCGCTCTAGTTTACTCCATAACACATCATAAGAAACTAGACAGGTCCAGGAAGCAAGCATAGATCTTCCGCTTCACGTAGTATGTGACAGCATGCTTAAGACTCAAAATTGCACTCTCAGTTGACACTCCAGCTCTGAAACCGAACTGGTAATCATGCAAAGTTATACTTTTTTTAATTGCGTATTAAGCATGCTGACATGCTGTCAAAAACTTTCGATATCACAGTAGCAAGTGAAATAGGCCTATAGTTACTACTGTCACTAGTTCTCTACTTTCGAGTGCGAGGTCATTAGTTTTGTTTTTAATAATTGGCACAACCACAGTTCGCATCATCTCGCCAGGCAGGTAACTATGGCTTATACAGAAGTTATACAGCATAACAAGTACCGTAGACAAGTGAGGGCCAGCATATCGCAGGATTATACTTATATAATAATACTTATTATTATTTTTTTTTTTTAAACATTGCCCCACCCTAGGAATTCTCCTGTATCGTGGGTGCGTTTACAAACATATAAATACACATACACAAACAGCCAGACCCGGAACAACTATCTGTAGGCCATACAAATATTTGTTCCGTGCGGGAATCGAACCCGCGACAGGCAGCGCAGCAGTCAATCGCTCAACCACTGCGCCAACCGCGGCGCGCGATTATTTGTATCAACTATGTATACTACCCATATTTGCAGAATAAATTCTATCTATTCTATACATATTTTTGTTTTTGTCCAGACTCGTCACCTCGGCAACGACGAAGTGCACGTGGTATGGAGCGAGCACTGGCGGCCGTACAAACGTGACACTCTGCCCACACAGTTCTGCGACGTGCTCATAGTGCTGTACCCGCTGCCCGGCGGCCTGCTGAGGTGTACTGTGTCGAGGAAACCTGATGTGAGTACCTGTCTCTAATATTATTGTTTGTTTGTAGACATTTTTTAGTTGATAATAATTTGTATATGACAAATAATGGTCAACAGTATGAGTTATGACTATTATTTTGTTATTGACCTTTAATGACTAATAGCATTTTATTCCTCTGGCAATCTTCCTTGTTATCACTATGCTGACGGATGTGACGTATTTTCCCTATTTTGTTTAAGTTATTCTTTTAATGTTTTATGATAGTATACGTCATACCTGGCACCTTTGCCTTTTTTCTTAAGCCTTTTGTAGCAATATCATCTTGAAAAGTAAACATATGAATTAGAATTGTCGTAAGTACTTACTTCAATTAAACCACTGACCCCACAGGTATGCGTATTCGGGCCGATATGGGAAGAGTGCATCATCCGCGTGAGCTGCTGCGCGGCTCTGGTGCGCTGCGCCGCCTTCAGCGGAGGCCGCTCGGTGCGCGCCACCATGCCGCTGTACCAGCACGCATACAGCGAGCGCGCGCGCGAGCTGGACGCGCTCGTGGCGTCGCACACGCTGCCCAGCACCTTCGAGAGCTTCGTGGAGCGCATGCGCGACCCCGCGCCGCCGCCCGCCGCCCCGCACGGTAACACTGCCCCCTCCGCGCCCGTCCGCCCCACGCGCCGCCTCCGCACTAAACATGACATGGAAGCGCTAACTTAGGTGGTTCATTTTTGTTTTTTTTTGTGTGGGGACTATTTGTTTCGTTGAGGATTAAAGTAAGCTTAACCGTGCTACAAATCATCATAAATATAGCTTTTCAATACCAGACCAATAAATACTCGGTCTGGGCTAATGTAAACGCTTAAACTGTTGTAATCATCGCCATCATCAACCGCCTTCCATTGTAATTAGAGCTAACTAATATGTCATTTTACATGAGCAACTGCCACCTAACATGCTTAAATTGTAATATAAAACAAGCTACAGACATGGATGAAGAAATAATACTTTGTTTATAAGCCAAAGTGGACGTGTCATACGCCCGAAGGTGTAATAGTGATATTGACATTACACATTTGGAAACGTAATACGAAGTAATATTTCATCGCCTATGGACACACGGAAGAAATTCTAGATAGTAATCGGTATATGTGTTGTCAGAGCAAGGCTCGGGCCGGCTAGCTGCGGCCCTGCTGGACCACGGCGCGAGCGGCTGGGGCGGCGGCGGCGACGCACACGGCGTGTCTCCGCGCCCCTCCAAGCGCCTCGGCCCCTTCAAGCGCCCCCCGCACAGCGCCCACCCCGCGCCGCACACCGCGCCGCCCCTCAGCGCGCCGCCCCCGCTCGCCGCCCCCGGACCGCCGCGAAGAAACCGGTGAGCAGAGCCACGCCTCTTCATGTCGACAGCTTTCTAGGACCTGTTTCCGGCTAAGACACTCTGCTTCGTGTGGCCAACTCATACATTTCATGCTGGCAATTGGCGTATTCGTCAAAATATTTGCGTCACTTACAATATAAAATATACCTTATGCTTTTCGAGAAAAGGTTAATTTTGTAGTGCACAAGTGACGGGAATATTTGCCAGCATCAAACAAATATTATGGAATATTGTGACGTAAGTCGTGATGTTACACGAAATCGTCGTCCACCCGCACAGCCGTATGTTAGTAAGTCCGCAACTGCGTCGGTGCTTGAGCGTCGCGGGTGGCGGCAAACATTATCTGGTCGCTAAAAGCTATCATGGTGCGTTAAATGTAGTAGTCGGTAATGTTAGGCGAGATCTGTTTTTTACCTGACCCATGTAGATCGAATAAATTAAATTATTATTTCATTCCGACAGAGAAAATATATGGACAAAAATAAACGTGATACATATTGAATTTGTCCAGGATACGGTCTCCTTCGATCTTTGTCTATGATGCTATATGAACGTAAAGGCCGACCGCAGTCGAAATGTTCTGTGAACGTCTCCGCTCTGTATCTTAAGTTAATTTCGTCCATCGAGAGATTGTAGCACTACTTAACGGACTTAAAGGAATTTTCATGTACTTAATATTTTTTAAGCTTTTAATATCTGTAGAGTCTTGCATTTAAAATGTAATGTACATGCTTGCTGTTAGCTTGAAGTGTGCAACTGTAGAGTTAAAATGTTCAAAACGTTTTAACACATATTTTTATGTAAATGTCTTCAATATACAAACTATAATCAGCAATCATTCGACATTACATTGGTGTTTTCTGTACATATGTAAACTAGATGTAGAGCTTTAACTGTTGTAGGTTTGTTTATACAATACTATTTATTTGCATAATTGAGATTTAAATCAAGTCCCTTTTGTTGTTATTATTTATTTTTGTTGGGAGGATGTATGTATATCAGGCTAAAACGTACACAATAGTAACCAGGTAAATTTTAATAAGAAAATTACGTAGATAGTCTCATGTCATTATTCCACAATATATCGTACACAATGCTCTAGTATACTGTAAGTGTTTCTGGAGATATTCAACACGAGCTTTGATCTCCCGTCCGTTTGTATATTGGTACTGATTTTATTAAATTATTTTGATCTTACGCCTACTGAGATTTCTATTGATAAAATAACCAACATTCCATTCTTTTATTATTTTAAAAGTGATTTCGAATCTATTTTTATTTTTCTACAAAGGAAATGAGATAAAGTGGTGATAATATTGTGTAACAATCGACTTGCATTTACTGTTTACCTGTGGTACATCAACTTATCTGATGCATTCCATTCAAAATATTTTTTGAAGAATCTGTATTGTTTCTCAGTATCTCTTAGTTTTATTATTCATTATAATAGTTATTATTATTTATTAATCTGAATGATTATTTCCACATTTTAATTTTAAACAGTATTTTTATAGTTGTTAAGACTGACACAAGATTATGTATTGCAAACACTAAGTATTAAAATGTTATATTTTATTAAAACAATGTGGTGGTATTACTTATAAATTATTACAGCTAATTTATTATTGCTAGTATTTGTTGATTGAAATAGCTTTGAGAATTGTCACTTATAATAAGTAATCCAGATATTAACCCACAGACATTATCTAATGTAACCAAATTTTTATATTTAAAATGATGTAAAAATAAAGTTTTGTTAAACTTTTTCAAGTTGTTTTATTAAACCCAATAAAATATGCGGAATACCAATGTGAACATGTTTGGTATACTCAAAAAGCAAAATTTTATTGTAACAAAATTATTTATTCAATAACAAATCTTAGATCTATGTCTTAGGTAACTTATACATCCCTCCTTGTAAAACAAGTTGGTGAGTTCGCACTTTCGTGTCCAAGAACTGCCTGAGCTCTTGGAGACTGCATTCTGTGCCAGGAGCTTGAGATGCAAACATCTTCAACATCTGGTGAATGCGGTCCAGTGGCAGAGAATCCAAGTTGGTCAGCATTCCTACAATGTATGACCAGAAAACTTGCAGTTCCCCTTCCCTCTGGTCATGGGCTGAAGCCATTACACTCTCTGTCTCATCATCCTCACAAATCATCTCCTGCACTTGGTTGGATGCTACATTAGGCTTGTTTCCATCAGAACCATCCACCAAAACAAAATGGTCTGAACTTTTCTCTGTAATGAGGCCCATTGATTGCCAGTAAGTTATTTTTCGCCTCAAAATGGTGACAGGTACTTTCATGACCTGGTGCAGTTCATCTATTGTCCACTCTGGTTTATCTTGAAAGTGCATTATCAATGTAGCATTGAATGGTGACACAGTCAAGTCTAATTTCTTTTCTCCAATTTCTATCTCAATATTCACATTACCAAGATGTGGCTTCCAACTTAAGGTCCTGTTTCCTTTCAGAGCTTCAAATGATTTTGTATATGCCTCGAAGTGACGCTTTATTTGTTCTGGCAACTCCAAACTCTCATCTTTGAAAGGAGGCCAAAACTGTGCAGATAAAATCATAGCATTTGAGGTGAACTTCTTGTTCAAAATTTCAATTTCCTTGTCTTGTTGTATAAGAGCATTGATTCTTTTAGAATCTGAGATATCCTTTAGCATTACTTCACAGAAGTGTAGTTGTGATTCTCCAAATCTTAATTTTAGTAATTCCAGATATCTGATTTCCTTTTCTGTGTTTATAGCACTTTGTGCCAACAATCTGTCTGCTAAGAGGGTCCTGTATTCATTCACAAATAATTCCTTACTGCCATATACATTTACAAGCATTGATATAATATCATTGGCTCTTCTATCACTGGAGTCCACAGTAGGGTCGGCATCAACTGGGTCAGGGTTCCACTCATCCCATGCTTCATCTTTGTCACTGTCGCCATCAGTTTCTGCAGCAAACTTGACCAGCTCCTCAGCTAGCTCACTACCTGCTCCTTCTTCAGTAAGACTGCTGACCACACTGCGCACTGTGTCATCTCTGTTCCTAAGATAGTTTCGCACTGGCTTGGTTACTGTTTCAAGTATCACCCCTGATGGGTCAAGATGTCTCAAAGCCCTAATAGTAGTAACATAGGCAGTTAGTATATCAGGAGTGTTCACACCGGGGTGCAACAGTCTAGTTTCAAGGGCAGTTTGTAAGTTCTTACACAAAGTAGTCCTCAGGTCAGTTTTTTCCAAACATATTTTGATATCATCAACAGCAGGCTGTGAGTCTGGGTATTCTATTATTATATTGAAAAGTTCATCTATTCTTAATTTTGTATAGCTGTGGTATAAAAAGTAACTTAATTTTTGCTTGAACTTAGATATAGCAATCAGAGTATTTTTATCATCAGGCGATGGTTTTGAGGATCCACCACAGTATATTCTAGTTAGCCAAGACATAACAGTAGTGTCAAGCCAGGTTTCCAAAAAACCTATATGTGACTTATCAAATGTTCCATTGCAAAGTTTCTGGATGTGAGATTCTATTCTCATTTGAATGAAGTTTGTCAACACTTGACCAGTCAGTCTCTCAAGTAACTGTAACTCCATGAGTTTTCTGTTGGTGTCATGAAACACCTTCACAATATACATACAGGTACAGTCTGAACACTCATTCAAGCATCCGGAGCATGTGACATCTTCACCCATGTCCTCCTTGTCATATTCATTATCAAAAACATTAAAAGACACTTTGTAAAAATTTTCAATGATCACTTGGAAGTCTAGTGGCAACTGAGACAGCAGTGTTGCTCTAACAAGTTGTTTGAATCCTGATATAACATCTTTTTCACCGTATATAGGCTTGTTGTCATTACAGCCGTTGTTTAGTGTGGTCAGTCTTTGCAACATGCCTGAGAAGTTGGACACAGCGTCGTATAGATCGTTGACAGCAGACTTGAACAGTTGAAAGCCCTTTTCATCCTCTTCCACTTTGACAAACTTTGACCAGAATGAAGGTGCTACATGCTGCCGCAGATATTTCTCGATATGCAGGAGAATTAGATCGCGTATTTTGATCTGTATGCCGAGGCCGACAATTATTTGTTGAATCTCTTCGTACTCCGCGTTGCCGCAGTCACTGAATATGGTATCGTTAAGGATTGGAAAAGCATAGTTTATCTTGTTCCAGTAGACTTTTAAGTCCTCTTTTTTGTAAGACATGCTGCAACGCTATCCTCTTATTTAATGAAATTGTATATTTTTGAGAAAACAACAACACAAGCAGCTCCTTTCCACTGACGTATAAATCATATGGACTTGAAATGTTTGACTATAGAAAAAACAGTTATACAAATATGTGGCATATCGACACCGAAATCATAAAAATACTGTCATCTCTTTTTAACTTTCATAATTTTGCTTAAGTGAAAAAGGATAACAGTGTTTTTGACAGTTACTATAATGGCAACCCTTCAATCCTAGCGTCATTAAAATACCTATTTGCGGCCGGGTCGCCATTTTATCCTCTCGCTGTTTGACAACAAGTTGAGGTACGTCAACTGTCAAATACTCTTGAGCTGTGGATATAATTTGTGAATTTTGAAGTCATTTTGCTGTGTTATTACGTTTGAACTTGGTTTTATAGTGGAAATCGTCAATTGCAAGATGCCTAATTGTAATATAATCGGATGTGGCATTAAAAGAAGCGGAAATCACCCGAACATAACTTTGCACCAGTATGTACTTAATTTCAGCTGAAATATCTTTGGATTTAGATAATAAACAAAAGATTCTGCATTCGTTGAAGAGTTTCAACAGTAAAGTATTCATAATTTCCCTTTTGCCCTTATTATCAACAGTAATAATTGTATTTCTACTTCGAATCATTTTCTTGTTATTGTTATTGTAGGGATAGACTAGTGCAGTGCATGCATGACATTTTTATATTTATCGATAATGCTATATTATGGCTTTTTATTGGTTTGTTGTTTTATTTGCAGGGCTGCCTGCCTTAAAGGAAAAAAAAATTGGCTGGAAACAATTGGTTTTGAAAATTTAAAGATGTCAACAAAAACAATACATAATTGTTCTCTTCACTCTGAAGAATCTTGTTTCAACCGGAAACTGAATAAAGTAACATTGCTTGACGATGCTATACCTTCACGAACCTTATTGGTAAGTAACATTGCTTGTTATAAATTAGTCTGACATGATTGTGTAGCGGCTGATAAATGATGGTGATGTCGTCAATTGCAACACTTGCTTAATGGGCACAAAGAGTGATGTTAGGTACAATTCCGTGCATCGCGATCGATCGCGGCCGCGCGCGGCCTACGACTGTCGTCGATCGCTCGCGACAATAGTCGCATTATGAAAATGTATGGCACCGCTGCCGAGGCCCGCGACAGACGCGCGCGGCCGACGAATGTCGTGAGCCGCGCGCGGCCGTGTCTTGAAATTAGTAGATGTTGTGCGTCAGTTCCCTCTAGACGTGTGTCTACCGAAGTCAAAATCATGGTCGAAGTGCTAATTGACATCCTTGAAGAAGAAGAGGAGGATGACGATCTGCTGTTGCTATATTATGAAAATAGAGTACCAATCGACCCTATCTTTAAAAGCAGAAATGAAGAAGGATACTACCAAATATTGATTCAAAAGCATTTGTATTGTAATGAAAAGTTTTCTGCTGCATCCTAGACATGTTTGCGCCATGAAATCCACGATGTTACTATGCGCTGGAACATGTTAAGACGCGTACGGCCGCGCGCGGCTCACGACATTCGTCGGCCGCGCGCGTCTGTCGCGGGCCTCGGCAGCGGTGCCATACATTTTCAGAATGCGACTATTGTCGCGAGCGATCGACGGCAGTCGTAGGCCGCGCGCGGCCGCGATCGATCGCGATGCACGGAATTGTACCTTAAGAATGTATTTGAGTGTGGTCCTTAGATTAATTGCCAAAATAAGACTGAATATGTGTTTCTTTGGTTGTACTACTAAGTACACTTATGGTATTCCTTTCATAAGGAATTTAGTAATGTTTAGTTACAAATTTTACCAGTAGTCTGCTTTTTGAATAGTACTTTACAGTTTACTTTTAAATAGTATAATAACAGTGCTATTCTGTAAAAATCTCCCTATGAATATTTGGATGAGGTTAATGTGAAGTGAGCTTATGTATGATTATTTAGCTCATTACCACTCGAGAGCTACTAAACTAGAGAACGAGTGAGAATGAAAAGAGACTCTTCTCAACCCACCAATTGCAAATTAAATGGGGTGCTTTATAATAATAAATAAACCGATTAATAAAATCAAGAAACATCAAAAATAGTAACAATTTTATTGCTTTTTTACAGCCTGTGATTCAATCAAATATGACTGGCATTTTAATTGATAGTGACCAAAATCAGACAAACTCACAATCAATATCTGGGTGTGGTGCTCTTAATATGGTAATATTTTTTTGGAATTTTAAGCAGTGGTATCACCTACTGTTTTTGAAGTGTCATAAAACTTTTGAGTATTTACTTTTCTGTTTTTGTTAATATTTATGTTAATAATAGAGTGGTTTTTAGATCAAAGCTGTTTGTGTGCCTACCATTCAATATCAACCTGGAGAGATTTCAAAGAGGACTGGCATAGATTTAGCCTCTAGCACATCCGCTACGCCAGATTTAGTCACCAGTACCTCCACTGCGCCAGATTTGGCCGCTAGCACCTCCGCTGCGCCAGGTTTAGCCGCTAGCATCTCTGCTGCGCCAGGTTTAGTCACAAGCACCTCCGCTGCCCCAGATTTACCGGTATGACTAGCTTCAGTTTTTCCTGTCATCATTATTTGCGAATTTGATCTCAATGATAACATCTCATCAACTGAATTAAGATTGGGTGGGAGATATCTCTCGCTTGTGTTCAATATCTATTAAAGCTTACTTTTATTTTATTTGATTTCAGGTACACACAATTAAAATGATTAAAAAATTAAAGGACAAATGTCAAAAACAGAACATGAAGATAGAGACTTAATGAGAAACTTAGAAGACAGAGAAAAAAAAATTGCTCATTATAGTAATATTATCAAAGATTTTTTTTACAAATGTTATGCGAAGAAATTACTGAAAGAGTATCAGAAATTACCTGAACAAAATTGTATTGTTCAGAAGTGAATGTTTAATTTGTTTAATATTACTTTATTATAAATTATAAATAATTATTGTTGACTTTTAATTTAAACCCAAAATCATCGGCATGTTAGAAAAGATAGGCGTTGGTTGGAGACGTCCGTACCGGGAGCCCATTGCGGATGCGACGTCATTTGTTTTCTTAGAATTTGTTCCCTCCGCTCCGTCTCGAACGTCTACCTAACAACTAAAGGCTCTAGAATAACACTTTGCCGCTCGTACGCCGCCGCCACGCTTCTCGCGCGTCGCTGCCTTCGTGAAGAGTTCCATATAAATCCAGGGATATCCAAATGCCAGGGATGGCCAACCGGTCGATCGCGGCTATTAGTCCAGTCGATCGCGGCGAGACAAAAAATGTAAATAGGTTCGTATAACAGACTGCGCACGATGTAAGTAAATACTTAATAGGTTATGTTAATAAAATAAAAAATACTACATAAATGTCTTTACCCCACCGTTTCATCTGTAGTTTTAAGAAGTACCTATGTAATTCGTAGACCGTACAGGGTTTCGTCAATAAAAAGTCGATCTTGGGTCTAATCAAGTTGGCCACCCCTAATCTATGCATTTGAACGCATCGCTGGTCGCGCCGCCGCCGCGCCGCTGAGTTCGTGTCCACGGCCTTAGATTGACATCAGTTAGCAGTTAGCTCACCAAGTATTGGTGTCGATTCTGTTGTGCACAAACTAAACTCAGGCTATTGCTATCTTTTTCTCTCTTATAAAACGGGAAAGAGACAGACGTAATTTAGAGCTGTCAAATTTAATTAAATTCAACTAATATTTCAATACAAATTAATTAAGGTTGGTGCACGTAAAAACCTGTCGAATAAAAACATGGTAAACCATGGTAAAACTGGAATTAGTTTGACATTTCTAACTTGGTTCATAGCTATAGCCGTATTTACGCACTGCCTTTTAGTAAAAGATAGCGATACTCTAATTTTAGATTAGTTATTGAACAAGAGAATCGGCAGCAATGTCATCCAAACTAAACATGTACCTACGCAAAATTTTAGCTTTATCAAAAACCGGGAAGTGTGGGTCAAAAAAGTAACTTTTAAGATTTGTTTACATTTGTTACCAGTTATTTTGTTAGTCATATAAAAGTTAAGCTAAGAAAAGTGTGTAAAAATACCCGTTGATATTGTACCGTGACAATATGAAAACATTCTCACAATTTTTATCGATGTTATTGTAGAGAAATTTCGCTAGGGGCTGCCCTATTAGCCGCCATTTTATCCTCTCCATAAAGTGTAGGTATGCACGTTTTTCTTGTAGGTATGCCAAGTCCATATGATTTATACGTCAGTGCTCCTTTCCTTTTGACGAATTTGTCAACTTGACATTGACATTTCTCTTAGTGATGAGCGTTGAATCAACGAACTAGTTGAATCAACGTTGATGTCTCTTCAACGGGATTAACGTTGACCGTGTACAAATCAACTCGTTGAATTCGTCAACGAGATACGAGCACAACGACGTTTATGCATTCAACTCGTTTGACGAAACGAGAAAATGAACCCAATGTTTTGTTATTTTCAACGTACATAATTTGTATTTCTTTAACAACAAAACTCCCGCAAACTGCATCAAATTTTTCGTAAATTAACATTACAACAGCATACCTACGTTAATAAAAGCGTTTAGGCGTTTATCGTTCATGCAAGTTGACGTTCGTAGCACGTTAACTCGTTGACGAAATTAACTAGTTGATCAACTAGTTGACAAACGCAATTCAACGTTAACGTTTCGTTGACGGAAAAACCTTCAACGACCCATCACTAATTTCTCTTTCTTGTCAATGAGTGGTTGATTTACGTTAACAGTTGCACAGAGTGGCTAGACTAGAAAAATGTTTCATCATCTTCCTGCCCATGGTACTTGGGGTCGGCGCAACACGTATATTTCTTCATTCTGTCCTATCAGCCGTTACACTAACGCTAACTCCCTTTTCTTTCATATCACACTATCCATTCATCTTCTCTTTGGCCTTCCTCCTCTTAACATGACCATACCAAGAGGCAAGCGATTCCCTTTTAACTTTTCCGTCATTGGCGCCACTTTTAAACTAGGTACCTCAATTTACTTATTTCTCACTTTATCCATTTTCGTTACTCCACACATCCATCTCAACATTCTCATCTCCGCTACATGCAAGCTATTTCATTCGTCCTTTTTGCAGAAAAATGTTTATAGGAAGAAAAAGGTTCATCGATTAGTCGGTGTGTCCGTGACTACCACGGGAACACCGACGCCAATCGCTTCCATATTTAGTAAATAAATGGTACTCTAACCTCTTGGTACCTTCGTAGTTTTCGAGAAAATCGACTTTGAAGGTGGTCCCGCGGTAGTCAAGCTATTTTCAGCGGGACCATCATGAGCGCCGAAAAAGGGGGCATGCTACAGCTATTCTAAGTATACAAATAATAAGTACCCTTATACGTGATTCATTTCGTAAGAAAACAGAACTGAAACATTATATTTACCGAGAAATCAACGATGATAACTTTCGCGCGCTCGTTCAGCAGGACCACGACTTTGTATGTTGATTCCAAGCTTGAGAGGTTTGTCGCTTTTCCCAAACCTATATAGAAAATTAATACCTTGCTAGATAAATTAGTACCCAAAATATAAAAAAATATTATAATTATATATCTAATATATAAAATTCTCGTGTCACAGTTTTCGTTGCCATACTCCTCCGAAACGGCTTGACCGATTTTGATGAAATTTTGTGTGTGTATTCGGTAGGTATGAGAATCGGCCAACATCTATTTTTCATAATAAAAAAAAAAAATAGGCGGTAGGAGTAGGGTAGGAGTAGGGTAGGAGTAGGGTAGGAGTAGGGTAGGAGTAGGGTAGGAGTAGGGTAGGAGTAGGGTAGGAGTAGGGTAGGAGTAGGGTAGGAGTAGGGTAGGAGTAGGGTAGGAGTAGGGTAGGAGTAGGGTAGGAGTAGGGTAGGAGTAGGGTAGGAGTTAGATGAAAATTGTGACGCAGACGAAGTTGCGCGGGTCAGCTAGTTATATTATAAATAAATAACAAAGACTACCAGTAACAATAACAATATCAAAAAGTAACACCACAAATACATACACCACAAAAACATACAAAAAAACAAATCAAATAGTAAGAAATAACCAAAATAATTAATTATAAACAATAACAACGTGTAACACTTTTCGCATCAACAGTCGTATTGCATTGAGCAAGCGGGTCACACGTACGCATCGAACGTATACGAGCGAGTGAGATGCCATTACACCCGCCATCTTGCGCAAACACGCGCATGCGCGACCTGCCCGCGCATGCGCTGTATTATGTTTTTTTGTCAAATTGACATTCTGCGCATTCGATTGCGACGTACTTCGGGGATGTAAAGTTGCGTGACGGGAACTGTATTGTAAGTTTCCTACTTATTTACCGTTGCTTCAAGCAGTAGGTACCTAAACACCAATAAAGACCTAATTTACTGCAGTAATAATACGTTGCTAATAACATAAGTACAAAAGGCTAACGTAGTAATAGGTACCTCTATATTTGAACTAGCTTTTGCCCGCAACTTCGTACGCGCATATCCCGTTTTTTCCCGTTCCCATGGGAATTTCGGGAAATCCTCTCTTAGTACTCCCCTACACTCCCCAAGGAACCTACATGCCAAATTTCAGCTGTTTATGACCAGTAGTTACGGCTGTGCATTGTCTGTCAGTCACTCAATCAGTCAGTGACGGAAGAATTTTATACATTTGTCAGCGAAGGCACAACTCTCCAGGTTACATCAGTCAGGATATTAGAACTTCAGTGGGCGTACTATGGGAAGTGTTGGTAATTGCGCAATAAAACACTGTTTACTTTTAAATATAATCTTTAATCACACTCGAAAGTCTCAATTACAATATTCTCACACAATAGGTACACTGAACAAGTATTCGGAACACGTGGCGGTTTCTAGACGTGTGCACGTCTGCACTGCTCGACCGCTACCAGTAGACTGAGCTCAGCCTCTGTCGAGCACAACGTCCTAGACTCCGTCGAACGCCACTAGATGGCGTTGGCGTTCCGATTCTTCAATTGACTGACTTATTTCCGACATATCAGTTTTGTCGTTTTCTGAAACCTTTAAATATTGAGACATGTGACCTTTATGAAATTACTAGCACTTCGCCCGCGACTTCGTCTGCGCAGACTTTAGAGATGTCGCGCAATTTCTTTGTCCCATATTCTCATTCTCGGAATTTCATCTTCATGATTCTTTATTCTGGTAATTTGTTAGTCTTTACTGTTCGTACATTCAGCTCCAGAACTACTTCGACATGATTCTGGTATTCTGGTACTTGTGAATCTTTAGCGCTCATAACTTCAGCCCAGAAAAAACTTCAATATGTTTCGGTTCTGGTATTTTTTAATGCTAACAATTCACAGTTCCAGCTTCGGAAATACTTCGACATGTTTCTGGTATCCTGGTACTTGTGAATCCTTAACGCTCATAATTACAGCCCGGAAAAAACCGCTATATGTTTCTGTACTCCTGATACTTGTGAATCCTTACCGCTCATAATTCTTGCTCCGGAAATATTTCGACATGTTTCTAGTCCCCTGATACTTGTGAATCTTAAGCATTCACAATCCTAGCCACGAAAATACTTCGACATGTTTTTGGCCTCGTGGTACACAATGAATCTTTAGCGCTCATAATTCCTGCCCGAGAAAAACTTCGACATTTTTCTGTTCTCCTGATACCTTTCAATCCTAACCGCTCATAATCCTAGCCCCGAAAATACTTCGACATATTTCTGGTCTCCTGGTTACTTCTGAATTCTAACCGGTCACAATTCAAGCGCCGGAAATATTTCGACATGTTTATGGTCTCCTAGTACTTGTGAATCTTTAGCGCTCATAATTTCAGCCAAAGAAATACTTCGACATGTTTCTGGTCTCCTGTCACATGTGAATCTAGAGCGTTTACAATTCCAGCCCGGAAACAACTTCAACAAACATATTTCTGTTCGTCGGTAAAAAAAAAAATATTCTAGCCCAAAAGTACTTTAACATTGTTCTGTTCTCCTGGTACTTGTGAATCTTTAGCGCTCCCAATTCCAGCCCCAGAAATACTTCGACATGTTTCTGTTCTCCTGGTACTTTTGAATCTGAAGTACTAAGGCAGCAGAAGCGCTATGTTTCCACTTCCTCCTCAGTCTCCATTAAGCCATGCCTTTTACCGGGATAAAAAGTAGCCTATGTTTGATTCCAGTATGTGAACTATATGTGTGCCAAATTTCATCCAAATCCCTTCAGCCATTTTTGCCTGATTGAGGCACAAACATACAAACTTTCACATTTATAATATTAGTAGGATTTATTCATTTTATTTTTATTAAAAACTAGCACTTCGCCCGCGACTTCGTCTGCGTAGACTTTAGAGGTGGCGCGCAACTTCTTTGTCCCATATTCTCATTCTCGGATATTTACCTTCATGATTCTTTTCTGCTAGTTTGCGAGTCTTTACTATCCGTACTATCAGCTGCAGAACTACTTCGACATGCTTCTGGTATTCTGTGAAACTTTAGCGCTCATAACTCCAGCCCAGAAAAAAACTTCGATATGTTTCGGTTCTCCTGGTATTTTTAAATGTTAACCACTCACAATTCTAGCTTCGGAAATACTTCGACATGTTTCTAGTATCCTGGTACTTGTGAATCTTTTACGCTCACAATTACAGGCCGGAAAAAACCGCTATATGTTTCTGTTCTCGTGGTACTTTTGAATCCTTACCACTCAAAATTCCAGCGCCTGAAACATTAAATCATGTTTCTGGTCCCCTAGTACTTGTGAATCTTTAGCGCTTACAATTCCTGGCGAAATATAATTTGACATGTTTTTGATCTCCTGGTATCTACGTGTGAATCTGTAGCGCTCATAATTACAGCCCCGAAAATACTTCAACATATTTCTAATCTCTTTGTACTTTTGAATCCTAACTGCTCCCAACTCCAACCCTGGAAATATTTCGACATGTATCTGGTCTCCTGGTACATAATGAATCTTTTACGCTCATAATTCCTGCCCGGAAATAACCTCCATATTTTTCTGTTGTTCTGCTACTTTTGAATCCTTACCGCTCATAATTTTTGCTCCGGAAATATTTCGACATGTTTCTGGTCTCTTGGTCCTTTTGAATTTTTTGCATTCACAATCTTAGCCACGAAAATACTTCAACATGTTTTTGGTCTCCTGGTAAATAATGAATCTTTAGCGCTCATAATTCCAGCCCAGAAAATACTTCAACATTTTTCTGTTCTCGTGATACGTTTGAATCTGTAGCGTTCATTATTCCAGCCCCGAAAATACTTCTACATGTATCTGATCTCCTGATGATTTTGAATCCTAACTGCTCACAATTCCAACCCTGGAAATACTTCGACATATTTCTTGTCTCCTGGTACATAATGAATCTTTAGCGCTCATAATTTCTGCCCGGAAAAACTTCCACATTTTTATGTTGTTTTGGTACTTTTGAATCCTTACCGCTCATAATTCTAGTGCGGGGAAATATTTTGACAAATTTCTGGCCTCCTGGTACTAATGAATCTTTAGCATTCACAATCCTAGCTCCGAAAATACTTCGACATGTTTCATATCTCCTGATACTTTTGAATTCTAACCGGTCACAATTCCAGCGCTGGAAAGATTTCGACATGTTTATGATCTCCTAGTACTTGTGAATCTTTAGCGCTCATAGTTTCAGCCAAAGAAATACTTCAACATGTTTCTGTTCACCTGTCACATGTGAATCTATAGCGTTTACAATTCCAGCCCGGAAAAAACTTCAATATAAATATCTGTTCGACGGTAAAAAAAAAAAAAATCTTGCCCAAAAACACTTTAACATTGTTCTGTTCTCCTGGTACTTGTGAATCTTTAGCGCTCCTAATTTCAGCCCCGGAAATACTACGACATGTTTCTGTTCTCCTGGTACTTTTGAATCTGAAGTACTAAGGCAGCAGAAGCGCTGTGTTTCCACTTCCTCCTCAGTCTTCGTTAAGCGTTGCCTTTTACCGGGATAAAAAGTAGCCTATGTTTGATTCCAGGATGTGGACTATATGTGTGCCAAATTTCATCCAAATCCCTTCAGCCATTTTTGCCTGATTGAGGCACAAACATACAAACATTCACATTTATAATATTAGTTTTTTATTAAAAACTAGCTTCTGCCAGCGGCTTCGTCCGCGTGGTCCCTAGGGAACATACTCCCGGGAAAAAAAGCTCATGTCCTTTCTCAGGCTATAGACTATCTCTGTACCAAATTTCATTTAAATCGGTTCAGTAGTATTGGCTTGAAAGCGCGACAGACAGAGTTACTTTCGCATTTATAATATTAGTAAGGATAATCTCGAACCATAAACGAATAACCATATACGAGTAAAGAAACCGGCCAAGTGCGTGTCGGACTCTCACACGAAGGATTCCATACCAAAATCCGAAAAAAACACGTTTCTTGAATTTAATTTTTATTATTTGTGGTTAAAAAACTATATGTAGGTACACACTCTGTGTAAATTTCAACTGTCTACCTATTAGGTACGGTTCTTGAGTTATGGCCCGTTGACGGACGGACAACGGAGGCTTAGTAGTACCTAGGGTTCCAGTGGTTACCCTTTGGATACGGAACCCTAAAAAGTATTGGATGGACCATGGAAAAGGTAAATATAATGTTTCAGTTCTGTTTTTTTACGAAATGAATCACATATAAGGGTACCAATTATTTGTATACTTAGAATAGCTGTAGCATGCCTCCTTTTTCGGAGCTCATGGTGGTCCCGCTGAAAATAGCGTGACTACCGCGGGACCACCTTCAAAATCGATTTTCTCGAAAAGTACGAAGGTACCAATTTTTTTGTTACAGTACCAATTAGTACCAATTGAGTACTAATTATTTACCAAAATATAGAAGCGGTTGGCGCCGGTGGTACCGTGGTAGTCACGGACATTTAATCGGTTCATTATTGTGGGCCCACCCGTTTTTTATGGATGGGAATGATCAAATGACTCCTCCCGCTCTGGGCGGAGCAGAAGGGAGAGTTAGGCTCTTACTGACGTAAACCCATCCGTGTTCCTCCTAATGCCCTTTGCGTTCCAGGGCCGCGGTGACTCTCTTACCAAGTGAATAAAGCATAATAAATAGTGCTGGACCTGGAACATTCGACCATACCTGGCATACGTCAGTAGTAACACTATTACGTTAAGTTGGCGTTTTGTACCTAGAGAATCAAAAGATCATGGCCTGCCTATTTCTAAACTTGGAGTTGGGTTTAGATACGTGCTGCCTCGCTGGACGAAAAGTGAGGATATTAGGGGGTTTCCTGATACTTATGCAACATTCTTTTCTTGCCAGAGACACTGTTTTATAAAAATAAAAACATTTATTTCAGACAAAATAGTCCATATAGGCAAGGATCAGACCAAGCGCTACATGAATTCATTATTTTAGGGAATTAGAAATTATATTAAAAAAAATATGAAAATATTATAGTTTAAAACGGATCGCAACTATGCGATCCATTTTAAACTATAATATTTATTAGTATGTTAGTAGTTACGTACAAGATTAGGTAGTTATTAATTGAATGTCTGAAGAGGGAGATTTTGAGCGCCTTATTTGGATGTACGAGTGAGTTGACGTTGTCACCTTGCTACCACAGCACGTATAATTATATTAGCATTAATATTAGCAATTATAACTAAAATGTCGTTATTCAACATCTGGTCGATTTCTTACTTTTGATGATATATTAATGAGAAAAAAATAAGTCAGTCAATTGAACAATCGGGACACCAACGCCATCTAGTGGCGTTCGACGGAGTCTAGGACGTTGTGCTCGACAGAGGCAGTCGAGCAGTGCAGACGTGCACACGTCTAGAAACCGCCGCGTGTTCTGAGTACTTGTTCAGTGTACCTATTGTGTGAGAATATTGTAATTGAGACTTTCGATTGTGAATAATAATTTGATTTAAAAGCAAACGATGTTCCTATTGCGCAATAACCAACACTTCCCATAGTACGACCACTGAAGTTCCAATATCCTGGCTGAGAGTTGTACCTTCGCTGACATATCGATCTATATTTGCAAACTTCCAAAGCTATTCAACAACTTGAATAGCCACGGCAGCTTGGTGCTTGGCACCTAGGGCGGACCAGCCCCGTCCGCCCCCAGTTTACGCTGCCACTGCGTGGAACGCTATCTACGTACGCATTCAGACAGAGATAGGGAGCGAGCGATTTTTAGTGTAGTGTAATAATGAACACCCTGCCACAGGGACAGGGCGCCCGATAAATCGTGTAGTGTAATAAGCGTATTAGGTTAGTGTAGGAACGCAAGTATTTTTTTTTTCTAAACATTACACATTACTGTTTACAAATAATGTGCGTTTTCAACCTAATAAATAGGATTCTTGTAAATATTTAAACCACAACCATTCAGGATTCGAAGCCCATTTCGGAACAAAATAGCGTGCGCAATCGCGCGAGCATCGGCTTATCCCGAAAGGGACTAACGGATTATTCGATTGGGGCGTTTTGTCCCGAAAAGGACACGGATGCTAAGTGGGTAAATCGTATTTTAATTGTAAATCGTATTTTAATAGCAAAAATGCTGCATCGCCCTCAGGGAGTAAGGCCGTTCCTGACCAAGTTTTGATCAGTGAAGAGCCATCCACATTGACGGGTCACCGTGGCCGATCTGACGTAGAGACCGAGGATCAGCATGCTGCAACACGAGTGCTGCTATGCAGTGAGATATTATGACGCTGGAATTTGGCTCGTGTCTTACTCGAACTAGGCTCAAGAGAGCAGTGTGTGGCTTTTGCCGAAGAGCAGTCTCGTGGCTAGTGAGAAAATTTGTAGGACACATTGAATGCCCATGACATTAACCTTGGCCACTAACCAAAATTTAGGGTCACGGATTTGCCATAAAGGCAACTGTAAATCTAAGTCACGGACGGGAAGAACTAAAGGCACCTTCCTTGAAAACATCAAAATAGATATTAGAATGGTGTTCTATTTAATATATGCCTAAATGCCTATGCACAAAATTGGTCATACGACCAGACAATACATGAATGCCCATTATAAGACGATTTAAATACCTGCCTGTCTCGGGCCACTGTGGCAGACTGGTATAATTACTGCCGAAAAGTGATTGTCCTCTATTTTATAGAGCAGCAGCAGCAAATGGGCAAATTTGGAGGAGTCGGCAAAACAGTTCAGATTGATTAATCCAAATGAAAAAGAAAATATAACAAAGGTAAATAATTATATAGGTACCCTTACTTGCCCCAACTGTTTAGTGTAGGTTATGATTTTATTTTACTTACCAGTTGACCCGCGCAACTTCGTCTGCTCCGCTCCTGACTTATAATGATAATATATAGCCTATAGCCTTCCTCGATAAATGGGTTATCTAACACTGAAAGAATTTTTCAAATCGGACCAGTAGTTCCTGTGAATAGCGCATTCAAGCAAACAAACAAATAAACTCTTCAGCTTTATATATTAGTATAGATTATGCAGACAGGACTTAGCCTCAGAACCGACACGGGGCACTCCGACCCCACGTAGTCTTGTGGTCCCTACCCCTAGAGTGTTTTTTATAAATGCGGGAGCCAGAAGCCTGAGGGAGCGCCTGAGTGAAGCAAGCCACAAGAGGCCGAGCAGAGCGAAGGTCGAGTGTGGTGTAGCGACACTCAGGGGTGACTGAGAGCTTTTGGCGGGAGCACACCCGGAGTCCGATTCAGTACACAGTACAAAATGTGTCTTTTTTGTTTCAGGTCGACATATTGAGGGTCACTGGTTCTTAGGAATGATCGAGGATAGATCTGAGGATGTAAGGTTGGAGGTGTGCCCTGACAATGTTAGAAGTGCTGAGGTTTTGGTGCCCCTAATTAAAAACACGTTGAAGTTGGCACCACCATACATACAGATTTCTGGAAAGCTTATGATTGTCTTTCGGAGCACGCGCACGGGTACATCCATAAGGTGAACCATTCGGACCCAGACAACCCGTTTGTGGCTGAAGATGGGACTAATACCCAAAGGATTGAGTCCCAGTGGAGAGCAGTAAAAGATTGTTCCGAAAAGAAAACTACAAAAACCCCCAACGATTTTACTGATTTATGTGTCGAATATTTATGGCGGAGAAATGTGTACAAAGAAAAAAATGATTCTTTTTAGGGTTCCGAATATAAAACGGAACCCTTATGATTCGGGTGTCTGTCTGTCTGTCTCACTCAGTTTTCTCCGGATCCACTGGACCGATTCTGTTGAACTTCTGTGACCCAAACATGTTACGTAAATTATTAAATTTTCCGATTCTGTTGAAAAGTACACATTTGAACGTTTGTAATCCAAACACGGACGTGTTACGTAAATTATTAATTTTAACCCCCGACGCAAAAACGACGGGGTGTTATAAGTTTGACGTGTCTGTGTGTGTGTGTCTATCTGTGGCATCGTAGCTCCCGAACGGATGAACCGATTTTGTTTTTTTTTGTTTGAAAGGTAAATTAGTCGGGAGTGTTCTTAGCTATGTTTGATCAAAATCGGTCCAAGTTGGCCGCCACCACAAAATGGCAAATGACATATATGTTTTCACAACTGCCTCAATATGGGTATCAAAAGAAAGGGCTTGACTATTAGAATACTATTCACTATGACAAATTTCAAACCAAGATGGCCGCCACCACAAAATGGCGAATAACATTTTTTTTTTCACAAATCCCTCAATATGGGTATCAAATGAAAGGGCTTGACTAGTAGAATAATGTACACTATATTGAAAGGGAATGGGGAATATTAACTAACGAAATTAAAATAAGATAAGTTTAAAAAGCATGAAATAAAAATTAAATTTAAAATTTAAAAAACCCCCGACAAAAAACCTTAAAAAAGTTAAAAAAAAATTCTATTGATCCTTTTTGTTTAATGTAGGTACGATTCTTTGGGCCAAGCGTCTTCGCCTCGGGAGACCGCAAATCTTTTGTATGCATATAAAAGATTTGCGGTCTCCCGAGGCGAAGACGCTTGTAGCACTAATCTGTACTAATATTTTTAAGTTGAAGTTTGGTTGAACGCGCTAATCTCAGGAACTACTTACTGGTTTGAATTGAAAATACTTTAAGTAGCCCATTTATAGAGGAAGGCTATAATAACACCACGCTACGACCCAGTGGCGTAGCTAGCATTTATGCACCTCACTCCCGACGGGTTTCATTGCTTCAAACGTTAGGGGTGATACCCGACAGTGACAAAAACCAGACAAAGAACGGTCGGGTGTCACACGGTGTGGGCCGCCCCCCCCCCCCTCGCTACGCTACTACTTCGACCAATAGAAGCAGAGCATTAATGAAAAATGTGCTGCAGACAAAGTTGCGCGTGGGTCAGCTAGAATCTAATAAATAGCACACTATAATCTAACACTAAACTGTACAGGCATGTCCAACTAGTCCCTGGTTGATGGTATTCTTTTGAAGAGCTCCTGGCTAAGTAAAAACAGCCACACAAGTAGGTCTCCGAGATACCTGCATGTCTCGGCAAGCACATTAGGCCCGGCTGTCATTTGCCAGAAGCCAGATAGTCTTACATCAGTCTTGCCTACAACATATCTTGTTTAGTTATTTATTATTGGGTACACCAACAGCAGTGCATTCATAATGGCAGATTGGATTATGGTATTTGTTTACTAGATTTAGTAATGGAATAAAACTAGAAGAATAACTTAAAATAAACTTATTTTATTAATATCTTATAATACAGGTTCAGGTTGCTGTGTGAGAAGAAGTCCGAACCTCTTCTTGATTATTATTCTATGCCTGGAATACTTGTCTTCAGGGGAGAATCGAGCTGAAAATTTAAAGGAACATTATTGTTTATGTCACTGGCCTCGTTTAAATCTAATTCAAATATAATTTCAGGTCAAACATTCACTTTTTTTCACTTAACTTTGGATAGTGCACCCAATCGTAAATTGGCATTGTGCAACAAGGATATTCAGTTTAAAAGGACATTAACAATGTTAACATTTCGCGTTGGCTTTCAATGGTATTGATCAGTATAGCTCAGTGCCCAAATATCTTGGCCTCACAAACATTTTTTGCATTTCTGCTAACAATGTTTGTACAGTATGGTAGAAAATCAATAATGAAAATTGTATTTACCTGGATGAGCTGATATTGTAGGTTTGCCATAAGGATCAATGGTCTGAAAATAATAAAATGTTTTTATTATTAGATTCACTGATCTAAGAATTCAATCCAACCAGAAATTAGGGTGGTCCGACTCCAAGGTTGGTATATTTGGTATACCTAGAGATTTAGTTTAAAGGTTCTTTTTTTTGTAACGACACTCATTACTACAGCCAAGGGTTAACATATTACCTAGAATTACTTATAGAAACTACTTTATTCTAAGCGGAGGGCTTAAAATACAAAATATATTTGTAAACAAACACGTGAGTGTTAGGTTATAAAATGTAACAATTATAGCTTACCGATAATGTGTACTGCCTGTCACCCTTTTCGTTCAAATAATATCTGAGATACATTTTGTTACGGCTGTTTTCACAGAAAATGCAGTATAAATTATATTTCTGCGATGGAAATCACCACAACAAGAAACTAATGTCTTTGAATGAATGAAATAGTGAGGTGAGGTTGTCCGGGTTGTCCCACAGAGCCCACCACAGATTAATTACTGCTACTACTGACTGGAACGAGTTGACTTTACTAATTGAAAGTGGCAACAATAAAAGTAGTAATAAAAAATGTAACGCAGACGATACTGCGCGGGTCAGCTAGTTTATTCTATATCCTAGATTCAAATTTACTCTGAGCTTTTCACCAATCCAGATTTTCCTTGCCTACATCCACAATGGCTAAACATGAGCCGTGGATGTCGGTGCCCGGAACGTAGTCCCGGAGCGATTGATCTATCTCTAGCATGATCTCGTCTGTCTTGACATACTTGACAACACTGACTTAGTGACAAACTGTCAAATCTAATTTGACAGTTACTGTGGTAATGTTTGTTTGATTGATGGCAATTTCAATTTTCATGGATTGTTTTTATGCAGCGAGTTTGGCGTAATTTTCGAAGTCATTTTGTGAAAATGGCTAATCTTCCCCCTCGAAAAGTATCCTCTTCAAGTAAAGCAAAACAAGATGCCTCTCCGCTTCAAATACTATTACAAATGGGTTTTCCGAGGCACCGGGCGTAAGTTACATATCTCATTTATAATCAACAATGTTTTCGATAACTTATTAAATTAATTATTACATGAAGTCTTTCCTCTGAAACAAGGCGACCCTCTGACAGAAACCTTCCTTGCCTTGTATGTCAATAATTATAAAGGTTCACTGCGTAACCTAGTCCTTGAAATCTTGCGGTAGAATAATTTAATTTAAATGTTTATTAATTTTAAATTTAACGCATTTTTTATCGATCGTAGAGTAACCAGCTCATTATTTGCAGACTAAAGGCACTGTCTGCAACTGGTAACCGCAGTGTCCAATTGGCATCTGATTGGCTTCTGACTCATGTGAATGATGCCTATATTGACTCTGACGAGCCTAGAGAGTACATCTTCTATGCCAGCCCCACAGGACCCTTACTTAGTCAGCTGCTTGAGTTCTGGGACAAATCTAAAGAGATCTCTGGTTGGAATGGAGCACATAACTTTCCTCCTCATATTACTCTTGTTTCATTTTTCAAGGTAAAAATATTGTTTTCTTATACTAAAATTTAGAAAATAAGAACAGGATTCTTAGTCTGTGATGCTGATGGGCATCATCATCATCATCAACAGCCCGACTTTTCTTGTACAAATTCCCACATTCCTGTGCTAGCATCATCCAGGTTCTGCCTGATGGCAACAATGTTCCACCCATCTCGTTGCTTGCTGACCAACACTTCTTTTTCCAGTCCTTGGACACCATTCATCACAATAATCTAATTTCTTCTTACTTTTTTCTTTTGAAAATTAACTTGAAATATCTGTTTTGTTTATCAAAAAATTTTGTCCATTGCTGGCATTCTCCAAGCATCACCAATAAAATATCTATACATACATATAATAAATCTGTTTAAGAGTGGTTTTTGTACATTCAAAATAATTTAAAAAAAAATAGCCAGGGGGATAAAGGATTACTAACAGAACCCATTTCCATCAATTTGATTTTTTTTCTGTTTATCTGTTTAGATGTTTGCGCATCACGAAAAAAGTACAAAAATAATGTAGATAACTTTTATACATTAAAATTGTATGTAACTCAAGAGTATAACTAAGTTTTTGTTTCATCATAATCAGTTCGCTCTATCAAAAGATATTTGTATTTAAAGTTCTCAAGAAGAACTTAATCATCATTACGTGATACGCGCACATACACGCAATGCTATCTATTGAAATGAAATAGTAATAGTTAAGTACTGTTTCATGAATGAATGCGTATTTTATTTGCTAACTCTTATTACCAAAAGAAAAATGAACATTTAGCTATCTTATCATTTTATTTATTATAACATGTGAGCTTCTAAGTTTGAACTTATATTTTGACGGTTCAACTACATCTATATATAAAGCTGAAGAGTTTGTTTGTTTGTTTGCTTGAACGCGCTAATCTCAGGAACTACTGGTCCGATTTGAAAAATTCTTTCAGTGTTGGATAGCCCATTTATCGAGGAAGGCTATAGGCTATATATCATCACGCTAAGACTAATAGGAGCGGAGCAGTAATGGAAATTGTGACGCAGACGACTTTGCGCGGGTCAGCTAGTTGTCAATAAATGGCGATGTACTGATGACGCGTTTTTCTGAATCGCGGTGTTAAGATTCTCCGCTGATACATGACGTTGGTCCATGTCTGACAAATAAAGTTTGGATACCTATGCTATGTAGAAAAAAGAGAAGAGAAGTGATTAATAAATTTTATTGTGATTCATTGTGAAGAGCAACGCTTGCCGAGGTCGGTCTGTGGATGGATTGCCATTGTAACATACCGAGATTCCTCCCGTGCCTCGGAATATTAACAGCCGCACGGCTTAAATACAGATAAGAGTTGCACGAGTCGATCTTCAGGGTTAAGCAACGTTTGCCAAGGTTGGTCTGTGGATGGGTGACCATCTTATCACCGTGCCTCGGAAAGCACGTTAAGCCGTTGGCCCTGGCTATCAATTGAAGATCTTTGGCAGTTGTTACGGATTGTTACCGGTTTACCCAATTAATGGGTTGTGGAGGTCTGGTAGGCAGCCGCTTCACGTAAAATACTGGTATTCAGCTAAATCCGGTTTGACTAGAAGTCAACCCCAATTTAGTTGAGAAAAGGCTAGGCAGATGATGAGTTGCACGAGTCCATCTTCAAGGTTAAGCTACGCTTGCCGAGGTCGGTCTGTGGATGGGTGACCATTTTAACATAGCGAGATTCCTACGTGCCTCGGAATATAATAGCCGCCCGGGGTCGATCTTCAAGGTTAAGCCACGCTTGCCAAGGTCAGTCTGTGGATGGGTGACCATTTTAACATACCTACCGAGAAGAGATCTCTGTTAGTCTTTACGGATTGTCAGAAGCCGAAGCAGTCTTGCCAAGAAGTATCGTGTTGCCCAGTACTGTAGGGTTGTAGAGGTCTGGTAGGCAGCCGCTCCACGTAAAATACTGGAATTCAACTGAATCCGGTTTGACTGGAAGCTCCCCACAATATAGCTGGGAAAAACTGGGCAAATAATGCTTCATGGTAAAAAAATGAAATGATTTGCGAAAAACAGTGAATCTACAGTTGGCAAAACTGGGCACAGATTACAAACGTAATTTTGTTTCAATTTCCTTTATCCTATAAATCCTTTATACTAGGGAGACGGCCTAAGTGACATCCCGGCATTTAATTGAATTTAGGATTCCCAAAAATAAATAAATTCATAATTATGTTTTCGTCGCACATTTACCTACCCTATTCTATAGACGTGTTGCGCCGACCCCAAGTAACATGGGTCATGGGTCTAAGCATCTGCCAGCCTGTTCATTAAACAGTTGTATTAGACACATTGGCCACTTTGACACATTTGGGCATTGGGGATCATTTAGGCCGCTGGGCGCTGATTAATCGCCATTCAATGAAAAGGCCAACAAAACGGCAGAGTTACTCTCTCAAAGACCGTCAGCCCCAATTGGGGCCAAATGATATTGTCTTTCAATTGTCTTGCGTGCTCGGTGCGTGACGGGCAGTTGGCTGCGAAAGTGCCTAATCTTTTCCCAACTATATTCGGATCAGCTTCCGATCAGCTATGGTCACCTATCCACAGAACGACCTAGGCAAGTGTTAACCATGAAGATCGACCCGTGCGTCTGTTATTACTTAGCTACGATCTCCTCATTCAATAAGTCTCCTCATTCAGTACCTACTAAATATCGATTTTAAAAATTCGATTGTTCTTACACAGTAAATCGATTCTATGAACCCGGTAGCGTTTACGCTCTCGCGGTCAAAAAGTTAACATAAAATGTAAAAATTAAATTTAATACAGGCACCAGATGAAACATCTCTGCAACTAGGTAAAGCAGTGAAACATGTGGTGGAGAATGTGGGAGACCCTCCAAACTGCCCCCTGAAGCTAGAGCCCTATGTGTCACACAACTTCATGGCACTCTTCGTCTCTGAGGAACACGCTGACTATCTGAAAAGAATAGCAGTTCAGTATGTCAAACAGGTGTCTTCTGTGTGTGAGTATTCAATATTATTTAGCTACAGAAGATTTTATTACTTTATTTATTATACAGGGTAGTATTTTGTGCAAATTATTTTGAAAGACAAAAATAAGCAAATATTTATTACAAAAAAAAAAATCTTTGTTTTGTTTCTGTACATTTCTTTTATTGGCAGAATATCCCTGTATAATTTATAATGAAACACTCACCCACATTTATATTTCCGATATAAGTAGAGAATAGAACCTGTATATTATTATGTAGTATAACATATCCCCTAACATTATTTTATAGTGGGTGTAATGGTGGATACGTATGAACGTCTGGATGCATTGGGAACATGCTTCCCGTGGTGTACTGTGCCCCAAGAGAAACCTATCAAATGTAAGAGACGGAGTGTCCATAAGACTCGCTTCTGCAACAATGTCTAGCATATTTCATGGTGTTGTTGTATGCTTTTTTATTTGCGGTTTTATTGAAATTGGTTTTGCTTTATCTGTCAAACAACATTTTTGTAATTTTTACTTACTTACATAATGTCAAGACCGCACTATGGATACATCTTTTTGTTTCCCATTGGATGATGTTTTGCAAATTAAAGTGCATAGTTTTATGTCATTTAGATATATATTTTGTTTAAATTATGAGAATTTTTGTAAATAATGAGATTTGTTTAAATATTCATTAGAACTCTTTTTCTTGGTGGTTAATAATTTATTCTTTCTTCTGCAGCTTATGCTTTCTTTAGTATTATTTTCCTTCATTTAACCATTATATTTTAATTTATTATTTTATTTATCTGCTATTCATAGGCTAGAGAAGTAGAAGACTCCTTGAGCATGTCCAACGTGCTTTTCAGGTAAATATTGTCTATTCAGGTAAGTATGTTTTGCCATAATTTCCCATACTTAACACTTATTTACTTATGAAATACTTTTATATTTATTTTTTTATCAATGTTTTTTTTTAATGTAACGGCAAGATATTATTTAATTTCTTCTTCTACCATACATACAGACTTACAAACAACTAGACTAATTATAATCACGGCATTATGTACAAAAACGTATAAAAACAAAATAAAAGTACGCGTTTGTACATAATGCCGTGATTATTAGTCTAGTTGTTTGTAAGTCTGTATGTATGGTAGGTCGATGTTCGATATTAATTGATTTAAATCAAGAATGTATGTTTACATTGTTAAATAAGGTTATATTTCAAATATTGAAATTTAGATAGAAGGTTTTTTAGGTAATTAATTATTTTTTAAAAACTAATTTAAAAAAATAAGAGGCGCTAAGCTTGACGCTTATGTTTTATTTTATCAGTTGATTTATATACAGAGTGAAGTCATGAAGTTCTGACAGAATATTGTGCTGAAAGTCAGAACATTTTTTGTCAGATTTACTGTATAAACCAATGCCAAGTTTGAGAGTCCGTATTTTCTAAAAATCACTGACATATAAGTAATAGCCGGCTGTATCGCTGACTGAACGCATTATACAACTTATGTGGGTTTACACAAGGTAATCTAGCAAGAGACTAATCTGCATTTTCTAAGGGTTCCCGTGTTAGAGATTTAAACGCGAGTATGCTTTGTAAATAAACTATAATTGAATCTGGTTATTTTAACATAAAAAGTAACTGTGGAAAATAAAATAGACAAAAAATTAACTGAAAGTCACCATGGATAACGAACTATCAACACGACGGATACCTAAATCCCAAATACCCACAACATCTTTGTGTTCCATGTGACACCAACTGTTATTAAGTCATTTGATCTATGTTCAAAATTTCAGCTTAAGCTTGTAGCTAGTTTTTAGGTTTCCGTACCTAAAGGCCAACGGGACCCTATTCCTGAGCCTACACTGTCAGGCTGTATCTCATGAAGCGTAATAGGTAGACAATTTAAATTTACACAGTGTGTATTTCTGTTGCCGCTATAACAACAAAAGAGGCTCCCATATAAGAAACGTGTTTTTTTTTCTGTTTATGGTACGGATACCTTCGTGTGAGAGTCCGACTCGTACTTGCCGATTTTTCTAGGTATGTAAAATCTTATTAGATTAGTAGGAATTTGTTGAGTCATTGTTATCTGAGTATTTTTGGGGCTAAGGAATTAATTCTTCGAATGACATAATGATGTCTCTACTCAGAATGATATCTGAAGCATTTGTCGATGAAAGTATTACCTAACTAACTACACGAAATCGTTTTGCTAAGGAAACGGGATCAGATTTCAATCACACCAAACGAAAGCGTGCCAAGCCGTGCATACTTAAAACTTATTCTTCGGATTTAGAATGCGGCTTTTTTAATTTATAAGGGCCTCGCTCAGAAAATACCTAATTTAAATAACGACGAAAAATGTATTAACTGCAGGCATAAAGTTATGCGTGCCATAGTTGCCTAAACGCACTGCAGCAAACCCATATATTGAAATTAAATCTATATTAATGCCCACGCACACCCGGAATGGCAGAGGATTTTGCCACCGGTAAACGTACCTACGATACAGGAGAAATTCCTAGTGTTTATATAAAAAAACCGGCCAAGTGCGAGTCGGACTCGCACACCGAGGGTTCCGTACAAAGTAGCTACAAATTACTTTAAATAAAGACTATATTTTTTTATGATTTAATTAATCATCATCATATCAGCCGAAAGACGTCCACTGCTGGACATAGGCCTCCCTCAAGCGTCGCCACAACGACAGGTCCTGTGCGTCTCGCATCCATCGGCTACCCGCGACCTTCACCAGGTCATCGGTCCACCTTGTGGGAGGCCTTCCAACGTTACGCCTTCCGGTTAGCGGTCGCCACTCCAGAACTTTTCGGCCCCATCGACCATCTGTTCTGCGAGCAATGTGCCCTGCCCACTGCCACTTTAGTTTGGCGATCCTTCGGGCTATGTCGGTAACCTTGGTTCTCTTGCGGATATCATCATTCCTGATTCGATCACGCAAGAAAACTCCAAGCATTGCCTTCTCCATTGCCCTTTGAGTGACTTTGAGCCTTCTGATGAGGCCCATTGTAAGCGACCACGTTTCAGTTCCGTATGTCATCACTGGCAACACGCACTGATCATAGACTTTCGTCTTGGGACACTGTGGTATGTGGGACGAGAAGATATCGCGCATCTTCCCGAACGCTGCCCAGCCGAGTCGGATTCGACGGTCCGTAACTGGACCGTTTGTCCTATGTAAACGTACTCGTCTACAACTTCGAGTGTAGAGTTTCCGATCTTAATGGGAGTGGGTGCTACATGGGTATTTACCATGATCTTGGTTTTGTCCATGTTCATTTTGAGACCCACTCTTTCGGAAGCTCTACTGAGGTCATCGAGCATTGTACTGAGGTCCTCCGTAGTCTCGGCCATGACGACTATATCGTCGGCAAATCGAAGGTGACTGATGTACTCGCAATTGACATTAATGCCTAGTCTTCTCCTGTCCAAAACCTTGAAGACATCCTCCATTGCGGCTGTAAACAGTTTCGGAGAAATGACGTCTCCCTGCCTCACACCCCGCTGCAGGAGGATAGGTTTCGAGGTCTGATCCTGAAGTCGGACTGACATGGTGGCGTTTTTGTACAAACCTTTCAACACCTCGATGTACCGATAGTCGATCTGGCACCGTTGGAGTGACTGCAGCACAGCCCAAATCTCGATCGAATCAAAGGCTTTCTCGTAGTCCACAAACGCTAAGCAGAGGGGCAGATTATACTCTTCGGTCTTCTGTATAACCTGACGGAGCGTATGTATGTGGTCTACGGTGCTGAAGCCTTTTCGGAATCCGGCTTGTTCGGGAGGCTGGAAGTCGTCAAACCTGCGTGCGAAACGGTTCGTGATGACTCTGGAAAACAGCTTGTAGACATGGCTTAGAAGTGAGATGGACCTATAGTTCTTAAGCAGGGCATTGTCGCCCTTCTTAAAGAAGAGTACCACCATATGATTTAATTACAAATGTATAGTTTTCTGAATGTTCCCTATACTTGTAGTATAAGACTGTATTACTTGCCAAATTTCATAGTTCTAGGTCAACGGGAAATACCCTATACATTTTGATTCCCTTGAGAGTATCAAAATATTCTTTTTTTGCGGCATAAACGGCCGTATCTTTTTTTACGTTAACTTAGAAGTTGATTTTTTCACAGCTGCAAAGGCTCATAGACCTGAGTATATGGTTTTAATTTCAACTCGATACCTCCACGCGTTCCCGAGATAAACGGTCTTGACAGACAGACGGACGGACAACGAAGTGATCCGTTTTTTTCCTTTTGAGGTACGGAACCCTAAAAAAAATATGATTTTTATTTCTTAATAGTGACTAGCAGATTCGTATTGAATTTCTCTTAAAAAAAAAATAATGAAGAACCCTTAGTTGTTCGGCCCTTCTTAGGCGTTCGCTGCTCATTAACTTTTTGGTTCATGCTACGCAAATTAGACACTTTGACATACAACCTTGTCTTCTTAGCGATAAACTTGGAGGCTCACGTGAAGTCGCTGCACATAACGCTGGCGTACCACTTCGACGTCGCCGCGTACGATGAGCTGAAGAACTTAGTGGATGACATGCAACCTTCGGACCACTCCAGCTGGGAACTGAGGCTTTACTCCAGGGACCCAAGATTTGCTAATCATCAGGTGAATATCTTTATTTCGATTATTGATCCTTCTTGTTTTGTAGTGTTCCCGGTCTTCGTACGGGTGCAAATTTAATTAATAACATCGTCGTAGTTCAAAGTCAGCCTTTTTGTATAAATTATATAAATACAGAACTTCCTCGTTTATTGCTCTTCCTATTCAGGAAAAAACCGTTTTAAAATCACATAATATGGATAGTTTAATTTGATTTAAGGGTATAAAGTTCGAGTTAGAGAGAATGGTAGATAAGAATGCTAAATGACAATTAAAAGGTGGATACTGACCGGTGTTACAGGCCGTAATCTACCCTACCATTCACGTTACGTTACGCCGTGTCCTAAAATCCGTGTAACATGCTCGTTTCGAACTCTGCTCACCCGAGCTCCAGAGACACTCTCAGTCAAGATGTCCCGACTGGTTGCAGCGTACTGACTGAACTGCGTAACACTCAAAAAGATTAATCATAAATCCGACAGCGGGCGGATCCAGAGACACTCTCAGTCAAGATGTCTGACTGGTCGCAGCGTACTGACTGAACTGCATAACACTCAAAAAGATTCATCAAAAATCCGACAGCGGGCGGAGCACTCGAACTGAGCTACGAGCGGCTTGTTTCGAACGAATGCTCGCTTTGTAACATATTACATTACGCCCCGTAGCACCGAGCAGTACCCACCTATTTAATTAAACTTCTGATCTAAAAAGCTGAAGTGCCTGGTAACCGACTTTCATTATCGACTGTACCTGATTGCGTGGGAACCAAACCATACCGACATGTAATTGCTCTGATTTCCCCGAAAGGGGTCGAGTAACATTTCATAAATCGTTTCTAAACTCTTTTAACACTGATAACAATAAAAGATAAAAGGAAACGCTTAGTTATTATTGACTATTACATAAAAATAGATAAAACTTGTATAATACACTTAAATGCGATAATGTAATTGGTAGTTAATATTGTTGTCAGGTCTACAAAGTAACTCAAGGTTACGCTCCGAAAGCTAGCGACGAACTTGAACTAGTGCTCGGAGACTATATTTATATTGAGGAGAAGGAGTTCACGAGCTCGCCCGATGGATGGGTGCACGGGACCTCATGGCTCACAGGTCGGTATTCAACTGTTTATAAATGCATTTGTTCAAGACCTATTTTCATTTTACCATTCATATTTATTAATATAGTATTTGGCCTTTATTGTAATGATTTGAACTCTAGATATGATGCTATCTTTCCTGCCTGCGAATTGTAGCACATTTTACCATAAGGGCGCGTTTATATGATTGTGCCAACATAACGCGTTTGCCGCGCGGAGATCGTGCTGCAGCCGCGCGATTGCCGCATACCTTACTACACGTCTAGATCTCATGCTGTTATAGCAAATACTATTTATTTTGTTCTATTCGTCTAATAAAACATAATAAACAGGCGGGATAGGGTGGCATTTGTATGCCGTGCAGTTTTCGTGACGACCGCGTGATCAAGTGGCGTTCGAGTGGTTACATAATAATAAATTTGTACTTATTTGAATGTTGTTGCCTAGTAAATGGAATACACATTCTCTATTAACTTGTCTTGAAGCGCGACGCAAGAACATTTGCGACGTCTAACCGAGGCATAATATTGTAATGTAACTGTGTCGCCTAGTCTTATCCACACATAGCGAGGTAGGCATTCGGCTCGGTTATCAATAGCTAACGTATTACGTCATTTACGTCACATATAGCACTCTAATTGGAAACGCTCGAAATAACGCGAAGACGAAGTTAGGAACCTAACTACTTATATCAAATTTAAAGTTACATTGACCGTTTTTTTATCGCGAATGGCTAACAGTTGCTTCTTTGTATACTCGCCCTAAAATGTGCTGAAATAGAGTTACCTTGATAGCGGTACGCAATCATGAGCCAGTAGTGTGTTTGCCGTCAGCTGTTTTTATACAACACACAACGATTGCGATTATTTCGCGCTAGTTTAGTGGACTTTACTTCGTATGATTTGAATGCTAGGCTCAGCTAGGCTATCGAGCTTGTCTTGACTTAAAAAAAGTATCACAGTGACTTGCGATATATTTGGTCGCGTGACGTTTATACGATGACGAGGATAATCAAAACGTTTGGACTGTTGAACTTGAAAATTGGAGGTTAGTGCTGTGTTGTGTAATATTAAACTGTTAAAAATAAACCTTGTGTGCGTTCAGTGAAAGTTTATTTTGTATTGTACGTACTATCTGTGTGTTTCAATGACTTTAATCTAGATTTACTCTTTTATCACTGCTTGAGGTGCAGACTTGTAAATAGGTAATCAAGTTTAAAGTCTAGCGTTGCCAGGCGTCAGCTTTTTGGCTGTGTTTCCGGCCAAATTAGACGGTGCATTTTCATTTTTAGGGTTCCGAACAAAAAAGGGAACCCTTATAGGATCACTCGGGTGTCTGTCTGTCTGTCCGTCTGTCACAGCCAGTTTTCTCCGGGTCCACTGGACGGATTCTGTTGAAATTTGGTACACATATGGACTTCTGTGACCCAAACACGGACGCGTTACGTAAATCATTACATTCGTAGTATTGGGCTCACTTTTGGGGGTAAAACTAGTAAATTAAAAAAAAAGTTTTTTGAAAAATATCGTGTGACATATCAAATAAAAGGGCTTACTGTGAGGGTTTTTATTATATTTTTTTCGTAGTTTGAAAATAAATGGTTTTTAAGTTATTCAAGAAATTAGACGAAAAATGACCATTCCCCCACCTTATCTCCGAAACTACTGAGCCTAAAATTTTGAAAAAAATGGAGATAATAGATCTTTACCTATAGATTACAGGAAAACCTATAAGAAGTCATTAGTGTTAAAATAAAATTAAGTTCGTTCGGAACCCTTCGCACGCGAGTCCGACTCGCACTTGTTTTAGATACTTTTGGGTATTCATAAATGTATTTTGTTTGCGTCATACGTACTCAAATTAATATTATCTATGTAATAGGAATCTTATCTTAGATAAAAATATCGGTATGAATCAAAACGTTAATATATAAAAAATACCAATTGCTATCTAAAATCGATACACTGGTCAGACATCATCCCTATAGGTCGGTTGTATTTGTTTGAACAAACCACAAACAACTTTTTCTGTTGGTAAGTAGATCTGTGTTTGTATATGAATTTATCAGCACTTTTAATTTCAATAATATTCAATAAATATTCCCAGTGAGTCACACTTGAATAAACTATTAGATAAATATGTTGATTAATACCTAAAGTTGTTGTCTGCATAGTAAATACAAGTAGGTAAACCATATTACTATGTACAAAAACATAGTTCTATCTTATCTCCGTGGATAGTTGAAAGTTTGAAGCAAAAAATTCTGGCACTACCCCGACCGGTTTTTTTTTTTGTATCTCTCACGCACACAATGTAAACGAGATCTTCAGCTACGTCTATGGTGTGCCCGTGTGCGTGACGTCATTTTCTAACTCGCTGTGTTTGGCTTTGCGTTTTTGTTGTAGGAGTCAGTGGGTATTTGCCGGCCGTCTTCACACGACGCACTGCTGAATCCGACGCTTGGACGCTGCACCGCGCTATTTCACTTGGCAACAATAACAGTAAGTAAAGTTCATTTCTCTCTTTCTTCACATACATATAAATATTTGATATCTATACTAAGCAGTGTTAATATTAGTGACGTATTATCTATTTTAATCTCTCAAAGTAAATAGTGTATAAAAACAAAAGCCGCTTAGTGACGCGTTTTTCTGTTTTGTTCGTTAACTTACGTTAATTGCTTGATGCATTTAGATGAGGTTTATTTGATTGTTTAGAACATTTATTAAGGAAAATGAGGAATCAAAACAATGATGTTTAGGTAGGTACTTCGGATGTAATCGAGAGAAGCCGGGCGGGTTGCTACCCATTGAATCTACTACAATAAAGGGTTTCATAAAAAAAGTTGATTTGGGATTTTATTATCCGTAGCCCCGGTCCCTCATCCGTGTTGTTTTTTTGTTACTTATCTTTGTTATTACTTTCTTACTTAATATAATAAATGTTGCGTCGTTCATTAAGGGCCACGTGATTGTATTTGTGCGTGAAAGTGATTGTGTTTATAAGTACATATGTGATAATATTTATGTAATTAATCGATCCAGATGCTATAGATCAGTATGATGCGTGTGATAGAATTTGGACTCTCTGTCCTCCAGAGTAGAGTTTATATTTCTAAAATATCAAATTTGGCGTCAGTTAGAGTGCACCCCAGTTTAAATGTGCAGGAGTTTTTGTGCCCCTTTTTTTGGTGGTTCTTTGTTAACATTGTGGAGTGGGGAAGGGAAGCGTCTGTAGCTCCAATTTTGGAAGGTTTTAGTGCGTATCCAACCCACACACACCAATATAAATCCCAATGTTTGTCTGTTTCCTTGTTACTTGACTCCTCATTGGTTCAGCCAATTTTTTTTTTTGTATTTCTTCGTTGGGAACAAAGCTGTTGGAGTAAGTTTTTTTTTGAACATTACAGATTATCATTTGGAGTGAAAATCTTATATTTTTACTTTTAACGTTTTCAGCTTGAATTTGTTAAGTAATTTCAATAGCTTTCATATTGATTGTGTAAAAAATGTTCTTTGTAGAATAATAGAACCGCAGTATAGAGGAAGTTGAGTCATGTAACTGTCATCCAGAAATTACTAACAGATAAAACTATAAACGCAGTAAGTATACTGCGTTAATAGAGTTATCTATTAGCAACTTTTATCTACAGGACTCGCACAATGATATACTAGCGGACGTCACGCGGTTTCACCCGCGTAGTTCCCGTTCCCGTGGGAGTACGGGGATAAAATATAGCCTATGTTACTCCCTGATAATGTAGCTATCCATTGCTGAAAGAACTTTTCAAATCGGTCCAGTAGTTTCGGAGCCTATTCATTTCAAACAAACAAATCTTTCCTCTTTATTAGTGTAGAAGATATTCAACGGGGTCTAACGGATTGGTCTAACCTATACATAGTTATATTTTAAAAGGAAGCAGTTTTAAAAATATCACTACATATTTTAATTAGGTTTACCGGAAAGATGTATAAGTAATGTATTAATTACTACAATTAATTTCAAGTTTATTACGTTGTAAACAGACAATATGTGAAGATTGTAAAGTGTAAACTATAAAAAAAATACAAACATTCGGAAGTAAAGGCTTTATCTTCATTACAAATAGACAAAGGGCATGTAAGTAAAGCAAAAACCTATACATAGTAATATTTCAAAAGGAAGCTGTTTTAAAATATCACTACATCTTTCAATTGGGAGTACCGGAAAGATGTATAAGTAATGTATTATATACTACTGTTAATTTCAAGTTTATTACGTTGTAAACAGACAATATGTGAAGATTGTAAAGTGTAAACTAAAAAAAAATACAAAAGTTCGGAAATAAAAGCTTTATCGTTATTACAAATAGACAAAGGGCATGTAAATATGTAAATAAAGCAAACAATATATTCTCACATGCAAGGAACCGTTGACGCATCGTTCTACCCTTTAGGCCGCCATTTTTGTTCCATCAAAGAAGTACGGGAGCGAAGCGAGGGATGTGTTTGTTAAAACCCGGCCAAGTGCGAGTCCGACTCGCCCACTGGCGTATAAAATATGCACCTACTAATTTGTACGAAACCCTCAAATTTATAGGTACACTAGCTCACCCGCGCAACTTCGTCTGCGTCACAATTTTGATAACTGATCCGCTCCTATTGTTCTTAGCGTAATAATATATAGCCTATAGCTTTCCTCGACAAATGGGCTATCTAACACTGAAAGAATTTTTCAAATCGGACCAGTAGTTCCTGAGATTAGCGTGTTCAAGCAAACAAACAAACAAACTCTTCAGCTTTATATATTAGTATACTAGCTGTCCCGCGCAACTTCGTCTACGTCACAATTTTCATTACTGCTCCGCTCCTATTGGTTTTAGCGTGATGATATATAGCCTTCCTCGATAAATGAGCTATTTAACACTGAAAGAATTTTTCGAAACGGACCAGTAGTTCCTGAAATTAGCGCGTTCAAGCAAACAAACAAACTCTTCAGTTTTATGTATTAGCATAGATATTCTTTTAAATAAAGACTATATTTTTTATGATTTAATTACATATTTATAATTGTCAGACTTCCTTATACTTGTAGTATAAGACGGTATTACTTGCCTTTCATAGTTCTGGGTCAACGGAAAATACCCTATAAATTTTGATTCCCTTCCCTTTTTTTTCCTTTCATTTTTAGGGTTTCAAACATCCGTAAAAAGCAGAACCCTTTTAGGATCACTCGAGTGTCTGTCCGTCTGTCACAGCCAGTTTTATCCGGATCTACTAGACCGATTCTGTTGAAATTTGGTACACATCTGTGACCCAAACACGGATGCGTTACGTAAATTATTAAATTATGAGTGTGGGGGTCACATTTGGGGGTCAAACCAGAAAATTTAAAAAAAAAAACTGAAAGGGCTTACTGTGAGGGTTTTAATTACATTCTTTTTTTCATAATATTAAAATAAATAGTTTGAAGTTATTCAAAAAATTTGACCAAAAATGACAATGCCCCCTTTTATCTCCGAAACTACTGAGCCTAAAATTTTGAAAAATATACAGATAATTAATAGTTCTTGACTAAAGATTACCGGAATACCTATAAGAAGTTTGTAGTGTTAAAATAACATGTTAAAAATAAAATTGGTTAGGAACCCTTTGCACGCGAGCCCGACTCGCACTGCCTGTTTTTTGCGGCATAAACGGCCGTATCTTTTTTTTACGTCAAGTTAGAAGTTTGTTTTTTTTTTATCACAGCTTCAAGGAACTGCAGACCTGGGTATATGGTTTAAAATTCAACTCGATTCCTCCACGCGTTCTCGAGATAAAGGGTCTTAACAGACAGACTGACCGACGGACGGACTGATGGACAATAAAGTGATTCTACAACCTGTAACAGAATAAACGCAATATCTCTAAGAGGTCATTGTACTCATAATTATGAACAACTTTTACTATGGGACCAACACTGAAATCGCAAAAAAAAAATCGACTCCCCAAAACATTTATGTGCGCATAACTCGACAAAATGTACTGAACAGCTTATTTTCAGGATTGGTTCGCGATTTCGGGATTGGTCCCATAGCAAAAGTTGTTCATAATGATGAGTACATTGCCCCCTTAAGAGGTATTGCGTTTTTTTTTCTGTTACACGTTCTATAGATCGCGTTTCCGTTGTTTCCTTTTGAGGTAAGGAATCCTCAAAACCAATACAATAGGTTCATGTACCTAGCCCAATTTAGAACACCAATAGAATCGCTTGCGCTGATAGCTCAGCGCAAGCGATCCCTCGCTACGCAGCCTCGCTCATCTCTGGTGGAAACTTAGCCTTAGCCGCTCGCAGTCTAACTTAGCAAGCACTGCTATCACTCTACTGTACTGTCCCAAGATAAAAATGTTAGTTCAATGTCTCCAGTTACAGATAATAGGGACAGAATTAATTAAACATGTCTTCTATTTACATCATTTCTTGACGATAAAAGATCAGTCTCCACGCAGCACTATGAGGGGAACGACCCAAAGTTATTTCATCGCGGTTCTCTTAATAGTTTTCTATATTTCAGGTATAGATACTAAGTCAGAATCGGACTCAAATACTGACGGAGAAATGGCGACGAGTTATCCCCATGAAGATGCGGCACAGCTCGGTCATGAGAAGTCTGAGGAGACTTACCAGGAATGGGACAAGTACTGGAAAGCAGTGCAGTTACACAAGACCGATAGTATCCTTAATGTAACCCAGGGTGAGTCCGCTTCTTTAATTTGTTCCTCAGGTGGTTACAATTAAGGTTAATAGATAAGTCAGAGGAAGGGTAAGATCTTCCATGTAAGTAAAAAAGCGAGTCGGACTCGCGCACCGAGTGTTCCGTACCATCATATAGGTAAAACGTTCAAAAAACTTTTAAATTTTCATCGGTGAGGCCTATATTCGACAGAGAATTTTAACACCGTGGCAGTTTTAGATCAGCGCCATCTCTTGACCGATAGTGAAACTACTGTAAATTTTGTTGATGATTTCTGACAAAGTGTGCTATTTTGAAACATCGTTTTATTTTTCAGACCTTTTTTGAGTTTTTAATCTTTACATAAACTTCTATCACAGAATAATTTCAGATTTATCTCTATACAAACTTCGGAGATAAGGGGGGGGGGGGGGGGAACGGTCAAATTCTCAAAAGTCGAAAACTATGCGGCCTAAAAAAGAAGGAAAAAATGTTTGAGAATGTGCAAATAGCGCTCCATGCTACTAGGGCCACACTTCGAATTTTTAAGACCTTTCAGTTGCTGACTTTCTGATGCAAAAAAATATATGCTTTTTAATTTCTTTCTTATTTGCAAAATAGTTGGACAGACGTCATCTAAAACTATTCCAAATTTCAAGTTGATAGCATTAGTAATTCTTGAGATATCCAGCTGTGACAGAAGGCCAAACTGAGTCACACCATAAGGGTTCCTTTTTACCATTTTTGTACGGAACTTTAAAAATGAATCGCCAAAATGTATGTACGCGCATAACTTCGTAACGACTGACCCAAATTGGATGATCCTTTTCAAGCCACTGCCAGCTGTGGAACTGCTAGACAAAGTTGACAATGATCAATATTTAATGTCTTCATACTCACTTAAACGAGGATGCTTGGAACATCGTGACTCCGAAAACGTTTATTTTTCACTAGGATAGGATGTATGCCAAAGTCCCTTTTCAACAACCATTGTTTACCGTCTTCAAAAAAAAACTGGCCAAGTGCGAGTCGGACTCGCGTGCAAAGGGTTCCGAACGAATTAATTTTTTTTAACATGTTATTTTAATACTACAGACTTCTCATAGGTTTTCCTGTAATCTTTAAGTTAATATCTATTATCTCAATTTTTTTCAAAATTTTACGCCCAGTAGTTTCGGAGATAAGGGATGTTCCCCCCCTTATCTGAATGGTCATTTTTCGTCTTATTTCTTGAATAACTTCAAAATCATTTATTTTAAAATTATGAAAAAAATATAATTAAAACCCTAACAGTAAGCCCTTTCATTTGATATGTCACACGATATTGTTCAAAAAACTTTTTTTTTATTTTCTAGTTTGACCCCCAAAAGTGACCCCCATACTAAAAATTTCATAATTTACGTAACGCGTCTGTGTTTGGGTCATAGAAGTTCATATGGGTACCAAATTTCAACAGAATCGGTGCAGTGGATCCGGAGAAAACTGGCTGTGACAGACGGACAGACACTCGAGTGATCCTAAAAGGGTTCTGCTTTTTACGGATGTTTGAAACCCTAAAAACGTATATTTCGACACTTTCAAGGGAATCAAAATTTATAGGGTATTTTCCGTTGACCCAGAACTATGAAATTTGGCAAGTAATACCGTCTTATACTACAAGTGTAAGGAAAAGTCTGACAATTATACATATGTAATTAAATCATAAAAAATATAGTCTTTACTTAAAGGAATATCTATGCTAATACATAAAACTGAAGAGTTTGTTTGTTTGCTTGAACGCGCTAATTTCAGGAACTACTGGTTGGATTCGAAAAATTCTTTTTATGTCCTTTCCATAACCGCCTATTTAAGGCCAGGAAATTTTCGTGTAGTAGGGCACTGATCTAATACATTTAAGACGACGACACACGCCAGCGACCTTAAGGGAACAAAACGCCCATAAATTCAGTTGTTTTTTGTACTTTCTTTATTATTCTAAGACTTTAAATGATGACTTGCTGTTTAGACGTGATTCTCATTTTAAAATCAGCTACTGAGGGTGATTTTGATGATTGATCATATAATTATGTTCTTATTTCTCAGGTATGTCAATTGATTGGAAACATAATGGGAATAAACAAGAAAATGGAGCAGATGTGAGTATACATTCCTTATTTTTCTTCTACACGATATTATGATTTCGCCTACCTCTAATATCTATACTAATACTAGCTGACTCGGCAAAAGTTGTTTGCCATAAAAAAAAATAGGAAATACCCTTCCACTTATTCTCATACCTACCGAATATACACACAAAACTTCATGAAAATCGGTCGAGCCGTTTCGGAGGAGTTCGGTAACAAACACCATGACACGAGATTTTTATATATTAGATTATAAAGAGGTAAAGTTTGTGTGTTAATGAGGTTGTAGGGGGTACTCTCTGGATCTAATGAACCGATTTTGAAAATTCTTTTACCAACAGAAAGCCACGTTATTTGTTAGTGTCATAGGCTATCTATTAACCCGAAAAATAGCGCACAACGGAGAGGGCACGGGTCAGCGAGCCGTATCATAAACACAGTAGAAACCTAGTTCCAATCAGAGTTCATCATGCCCAATTAAGTTTAATCGAGCATCATGAACTCCATTTTGCATAAAATTTTCTTAACAATAGCCTTGTAGATCCGCCGGTAACCGGTCGGGTTTCTATCGGTTACATTTCGGTGTGTGTGTGTGTGTGTATGTTTGTGTGTGTGCGTGTGTGTGTGTGTGTGTGTGTATGTTTGTGTGTGTGTGTGTGTGTGTGTGTGTGTGTGTGTGTGTATGTCGGAATTTCACAAATTAATTCCACCAAGCCCATTTCATCATCGGACAGAAGAACGTCGATGCGTCATCGATACATGGTGCATATGCAGCCCATACGCACAAAATGTATTTCGAATATTTTCATTGAGCGTAGGTACAGCTAAGAAGTCGAATTCCCTGCCAGAGTATGTTTTAAACACGTACTCTGGCAGGGAATTCGACTTTACAGCTGTACGCACAATTTAAGTATTCCCCTGGGGTAGGAGATCCTGATAGTTACAATCTAGGGTCTTTAGGTCAAGAGAGAATAGGTTACTTCTGGGCAACTGTGCTCCATCATCGACCAATTCATCGCTTACCATCATGTGAGATAGTGATCAAAGGCGAGCCTATTAATAATATAATTGATGATAATTATTGTAGACATAACTGTTCCGCAAGACGAGAACCTCGTGAAGGCCGAGAAAGATAAGCAAATCAAATATCTTGTCTTGGCTCGCGAGGTTGTCGACATGTGGGATGTGAACTCGGCAATCATTGGACCGATAGCCGTGTTAGCCAACGGCTTAATAGCCACGAGGCTCTCGACCATCATCTCAGGAGGCTCTCGTTAGGCAGCTGAATCAAGGGCTTGATTCAGAAAGCAGTACTTCTGGTCACGGCTCGTATTGTTAGGAGGTTCCTCTCTCTGGAGCCCTGACCGCCGGTAGCTTGGACACTGTTGCCGATACCGGTGGGCTACTATTTTTTAAATGTTTTTTTTTTGTGTATTTAAAAGAAATATTATCCTAAATAATTATTATAATATTAATCCTAAGCATTATAATAAAAAATGCGAAATAATATCCTTTATCCTTAGCCTCGTTTCGTCGAGTTGTCAGATCAAACTTTGACATCGGTTAACCCTTCGTTTATTTACTCTATCAGGGTCACCTAAACACACCCCTCGTTAATCCGGTACTGAGTAGCACAGAGTACATTGTATAGCTAAGCTCAGTAGGGGGAGCCGTTACAGACCCCCTCCGATACTAATATAGATCAAGGTTTTACAAACATTCTATAAAAACGGGTTCTAAATTACGTTTTGCGTCTTCCTAACAGACAATATGGCTAGGTGGTCCTAACTGAAAAAACATTGCCCTCCTTCTGGGATACTCGGGAAAACGGTTTTTAATTTAATCTAATCTTAACTTAGGTATATAGGAAGGTTAAACTGTTTACACAGGGCGATAAAATTTCCCCAGTAACCCTTTTTCAAGTTGTTTTCAAGCGTTATTTCTGTTAAATCTTGTACGTATATGTCGTGGCCATATTGTAGAATTGGCCATTTCATGATGTGGCCGAGGTTAGTTTAGGTAAGTTTTGAGGGAACTTAGAGGAGGAGGAGGATAGGTTAGGTCCGAATGGGATGACGGGAGCTAGAGTGAGCGAGCGAAGCGACAGAACTTAGCTCCCGTCATAACATTCATGTTAGGTTCCTTTAAACCTCGCAGACAGAAATACGAGTCCCGCGCAGCGAGGCTCTTTCGTTGGTCGTTGTCGAACTTAAGATTGAAATTTCCATTGCATTAAGTGGTCAAATATTTTTCATGAAATGGCCAAATACTACGATATGGCCACGACATATACGTATTTGCAAAACGCAATCTCTAGAAGTAATAATCCGTTTTTTTTTTTAAATAAATTATCTGACAGAAAACAGTGGAAAGAGCTAGAGGAGGCCTTTGCCAAGAGGCTTGCTGCTGAATAAGAGATATACTCGAACAACAAAAAAGAACAGAGAAAAAATCAGAATAAATGTATAAATAGAAAACTTTACTATCGCTGTATATCATGGGATACTTTTAATCCGAGACAGTCAGATTGTCTATTGATAGCACGAGTGAAGGCGCGCGTAAAAGCTATTCTAAAATCTGACGGATCGCGTAGCAAACTGGGACATGCCAGTGTCCTGCAGACAACTGTTGATTAGCTACGTTGATCGATTCAAATATCATTCATTCAATTTATATTGTTCAGCTCTTCGCTTGCTTTGTCCACGTGGATTTCGTACTTACTTCTGCGAAACTCAACACTCCCACCCTTTAAAGCATATAATTCACTAGTGGACGTCACGCGGTTTCACCCGCGTAGTTCCCGTTCCCGTGGGAGTATGGGGATAATATATAGCCTATGTTACTCCCTGATAATGTAGCTATCTAATGCTAAAAGAATTTTTCAAATCGGTCCAGTAGTTTCGGAGCCTATTCAATTCAAACAAACAAATCTTTATTCTTTATAATATTAGTGTAGATTACATTCTTAATTGTTTACGTAGATATGTATTTCTACTACGTTTCTTAACCGGAGGAATGAGATTCTTTATTCAAAATCGGGGTGAACATTGGTACCCCATATCACTCCGATAGGGATTTTGTGATATGACTATGTCTAGAAATTGACTGTCATACGCTTAGTTGATTGATGCAAATATCATTGGTCCAATTTATATTTTACGACTGTATATTAAATGTTTTGATCTTGAAAGTTCAGTAACGTTCAAGTTCTTTGTACTGTAATATGTTACAATAGTCTTATCGACGTCACATGAACGTAATAGTTTCATGGACTTTTAATTAAAGCATCTTTTTACGTTATTGGGCTCTCGCTATGTTAAATTCTTAATTCAATTAGAGATTTAACTTCTATCCGAGATAGGATGATCTAGTGGAACACATTTTAGATATATAAAAAATACCCACCGAATTGAGAACCTCCTCCTTTTTTGGAAGTCGGTTAAAAACTGGCCTAGTGCGAGTGCTACTCGCATGCAAAGGGTTCCGAACCAATTTCATGATTTAACATGTTATTTTAACCTTACACACTTTTTATAGGTTTTCCTGTAATCTTTAGATACTTACAGAACTATTTTTTTTTTAATTTTAGGCTCAGTAGTTTCGGAGATAAGGGGGAATGGTAATTTTTGGTCTATTTCTTGAATAATTTCGAAACTATTTATTTTCAATATGAAAAAGTATATTTAAAACCCTCACAGTAAGCCCTTTCATTTGACATGTCACACGATGCAGTTAAAAAAAATATATTTTAAATTTTCTAGTTTGACCCCCAAAAGTGACCCCCATACTAAAAATTATTTACTTACGTAAAATGTCCGTGTTTGGGTAACATAAGTCCATATGTAAACCAAATTTCAACAGAATCAGTACAGTAGATCCGAAGAAAACTGGCTGTGGCAGACGAACAGACAGATAGACAGACGGACAAACAGACAGACACCCGAGTGATCCTATAAGCGTTCCGTTTTTACGGTTGTTCGAAACCCTAAAAACTACCAAGAAATATACCTTGGGTTATTCGGATACCCTACATACAGTCGAACCGGAGAGAGTCGGCTTTCTATCGCGTGGTGGTGGAGAAAATAGGTTGAAAATATAGTATTTTTACGTACTGTATATTTCTACAACAGTATAGGTATAGTACGCAGTCCCGAAATATAGTACAACTAGTTGACCCGCGCAACTTCGTCTGCTGCTCCGCTCCTGTTGGTCTTATCGTGATAATATATAACCTGTAGCCTTCCTCGATAAATAGGCTATCTAACACTGAAAGAATTTTTCAAATCGGACCAGAAGTTCCAGAGATTAGCGCGTTCAAGCAAACAAACAAACTCTTCAGCTTTATATATTAGTATAGAAACTATATAATTATTATAGTACGGTTGGCAAACCTGCTTGGGTGTAACAGTAAAATAAGTGTTCGCATTTACCGTTTTGCCAAGTTAGGCACGGAACGCCAAAAAAGGCGTGACTGATTATATTTGAAGGCATCATGCTAAATCTGCAAAAACGAACAGATAGAAATTAAGCTGTTGTGACACCTGCCTACTTTTCAGGTATTTGATAAAACACCGATTGATAACCTAATAATATAAAGTGAATCGTGGGCGTCTCGTGGCCAGATAGTGTTTTGTTTTCGCATTAAAATTGGTACGTGGAGGTGAAGCCTCGAACCCACCGCGGTGCACGCTATCCACGGCCACGCGGCGCATTTTAGCCGCGTGGGTTCATTTGTATGACAACGTGGGTCTAAGTTTCCACTAAAGTACACGCTACACGCCCACGACTAGTGTACAATTGTAGCGTGTACCCAACGCGGCACACGGAGAGGCTACTCACGTTTTTTGCAAGAATAGGGTTTTGACATAGTCGAGCTACGTGAGCGCCATATTTGAGCAAGCCACGCGTTTGCCAATGACGTCAATTGATGCGTGGCGTGTTCGTGAGTTGCAGTAGAAACAATGTCATACATTTTCATGCAAGGCGAAGCCTCACACACGTGCCGTGCGTAGCCTGCCCGTGCGTTGCGGTGGGTCCGGTGTGTTCGGCCCCGAAACTAAAGCGGTCTGCGTTCTGCGGTCGATATCTGTGTTCCGCGTTCACACATGCGCACGCAGCAAACGGTCTACAAATCTGGAGTTCAGTTTTATCTTCTTTAGAAGTGTTAACATGTCACACCGTCACACGCTCTTTTTACTGAAAACCAAACGTCATTCTCAACCAAATGTCTCGCAAATCATAAAGATATCGTTTCTCTCACACTATTTCAATTAACTTTTCGATATCGTCGGACAGTCCTCTTAAACATTTTTGAGTACATCTAATGAGTGTCGAAGGGTTCGATGGTTTGAAAGCTCTATCATCCGCCGTACTCGTCTAGAATTTTCTTAGTTTTATCTTCTTTAGAAGTGTTAACACGTCACACCGTCACACCGAGTCACACGCTCTATTACTGAAAACCATACGTTACTCTCAACCAAATGTCTCGCAAATCATAAAGATAACGTTTCTCTCACACTATTTCAATAAACTTTTCGATATCGTCGGACAGTCGGACATCGTCCCTTCCAGCTCTTGTAAAAAATGGAACTCCGACAGGACGAGCGTTTACTTTGTCCGTCGCTGTTTTGTGAGTTGAATTCTAAGCCACCGCAAAGTTTACAGTGAACGCGGAACGCTGAACTCGGAACTCTGACCGCGCGCGCGCAGTAGGACTGAGCGTCTAAAGCAGATGATACGATATGAAACGATACCCTGTAAACATGATTTGGCCATTATTTTGTGTTGATCATTTGGTAAAGGATTAGTGTAGGAGCTCGTGGCTAAATAATAAAAACCGCACGGATCGAACTTTGAGGTTGGCGAGGTCGGTCCGAGGATGGGTGACAACATACCCGAGTTTCCTCTGTGCTTCGGAAAGCACGGCAAGTCGGTACGGGTAGTTAGAAGCTAGTTAATTTGCCATCCATTATTATCAGTCGTGCCAAGGGGTATTATCTATTTACTGGGTTGTGGAGTTCAGGGGGGCTACTCGCTAAGCCCGAAGTCCGTAGTTTCGGGCTTAATTGCGGGCGTATTCTACTGCGTAATGTATCACCTAACCACTAAGGCCCGATTTTTCAATCCTCAGATAAACAGTTAGATAGCACTTTTTAGACAGATAACAAAATATTGCATTTTTCAATCGTCAGATAGTCTGGTCAATAACGGTCCTAACTGAGGAATAAATCTATTATTTATTTATTATTTATTTATTTAAATTCAATTACTCTCTGCACTTACAGTAATCAATCAATTTCAATTAATTTCGTACATGCGTATATTAATTCGAGATTTAGAAAAAAATATTGTATTTTTTATTTTATCTTTACAAATCGACAGTGTTTCATGTACCGTATCGACCCTCCACGGGATTAAAACGATCAAAATTTAACGGTGTAGATATATTACTATTTGTAATCTTAAAACAACCTCTAATTTTATCTTCTATTCAATAGTTGCAACTAGGTCTATTGACGTTTAGTTTGACGTTATTTCTTCTTTTTCCAAAGTAATATCAAAATTATGTAAATATTTGATACTGTTGACGATAGAAGAGGCTAAAATGTATGAATATTAAAATATAATAAGAATTTCATAGCCGTTACAGACTAGAGTAGGTAGGGTAGGTGGGTACCTATACCTTCCTACAGCGCGCTCTCTTTTACTTTAATTCCATTATTACCAAAATAATACGTCACTGACAATAAACCAAACTACAAAATCACCTGCACACACGAAAAATAATGGGGCACAAGATGCACCGTAAAAAAGGTCCACGGGAAGCACCATAAAAAAAGGTTATTTTACGTCGAAAGTTGGCTGTCTTTTTCTAAAATCTGTAAACTTACATGAGCGCGTCTCGCTCTCGCAGATGTAGTGTGAAGTTAGTCACAAAAATCGGTCAGGTAACAAACTGAATGCGAACTGAGCTTTGAAAAATTGAAACTATTCGTTCGTTAATATCTCAGATAAAGTTATTGAACTGTTAGCTATCTGGCGTTTTATCTGGTTCTTGAAAATTGACCCGAAGAAATAATGACAATAGGATTTGTCAAATTGTGTTGTCATTCATTCTTAGTTCGGGTTCGAAAGAATTTTCCAAAACCGACTGGCAGTTCCAGAGATTAGCGCGTTCAAACTCTTCAGCTTTATTTGAACGCACGCTTTATTTATTGGTATTAGCTGACCCACGCAACTTCGTTTACGTCAAATTTTTCATGAATGCTCCGCTCCTTTTGGTAGTAGCGAGATGCTATATAGCCTATCGCCTTCCTCGATAAATGGGCTATTCAATACGAAAAGAATTTTTCAATTCGAACCATTAGTTCCTGAGATAAGCGCGTTCACGAACCAAACAAACGAACTTTTCAGCTTTATTTATCTAATATATAAAAATCCCGTGTCACGGTGTTTGTTTGTTACCGAACTCCTCCGAAACGGCTCGACCGATTTTCATGAAATTTTATGAGAATAGGTGGTAGGCTTTTTTGTTTTTTTTTTTTGCAAAACAGCGTTTGCCGAGTCAGCTAGTAATATGTATTAGTCTATGTAGATAGATTACAAGTCCAACTAATCATCAAACGCATTATATAGGTACTTAGTTAAATTAAACGTTGCCCCACATAAGGTTGCCTTAACTCTTAATAGTGTTTCTTACGGGAAATGAACCTCTAAACAATCTCGCAGAAAGCCAATCATTGATCAACTGAAAATAAAAATGTCGACAAAGCAAATTCGTTCAAGTCATAATAAAACGAGACCCGCTGGGAAAATTTAGCTAAAATGTTTACAAGCAATGGCCTGAAAATTCTTGTCTCACTACTGGACACTCCCTTATACATCACTCAGGATTCACACACTGACATGACAACGATAGCAATAATATACCTACTGCTTACAATTTTATCAGTAGGAAGGCGGCTGTTAAATCCATAATATGGTCTCTAGATGGACAAACCGGGTAGATACAAAACACATTAACCACTTTAGGGCGTTAAATATCTCTAAAATAAATATGGACTACATGACCTTCTTCTTTGCATGGCCCTTTCCCATTTTATTTGGTGTCGAACCTCCGTATCATGCGTCTCCAGGCAGCTCGGTCCTGGGTCTTTGTTGACTTGGGCTTCTTTGAGCTTCTTATTGACTACGGACATCATCATGTGATTGGGTGTCTTCCTTGTCCTCGTCTACTTTTCTGGTCCTGTGGTCGGATATTCGCCTCATACGTGTCCGTACCACCGCAGACGGCTCTCCTGTAGTTTATCTGGGATAGGTCTCACTTTGAAGGTGCCTCTTATATGTATGTGTTTCGGTCTTGATTCAGCCTAGTTACACCACCTGCCCGCAGAAAATGCACCACATGATCGTAATTTATAAAATTATTATATATATATTACGTATTTCAACCTATACGTAATTTCTTTCACAGACGAAAATAATTCCAGATGTTTGCGTCATATGTTTAAGAATTCGGCAGCTCGACAGCGTAAAACACGCGATGAATACTGTTGAAATGGTAAAATGAAGGAATTTACGATCGATCGTATGAATTTGTGTATTACCCAATAAGGCCGCGGGTAGACCTATACTTTACTAATATATAAAGCTGAAAAGTTTGTTTGTTTGTTTGCTTGAACGCGCTAATCTCAGAAACTATCCGATTTGAAAAAATTATTCAGTGTTAGATAGCCTATTAATCGAGAAAGGCTATAGGCTATATATCATCATGCTAAGACCAATAGGAGCGGAACAGACGAAGTTGCGTGGGTCAACTAGTATAATAATAATAATAATAATAGGTATATCATTTCAAAAACACATAAAACAAATTGACTACTGTAGAGCATTACCATCTATAAGATTTATTTGGTGTAGGTCGCCGAGGGAGGCCTAGGAAACGCAGGCTATGCGAGTTGTTTAAGGATTGCCCGGAAAGGCTATGGAAGGCAATGGGGGCGATTTTTGACCAGCGCAGTGGTACAATATAGGTTGAAATAAACAAGTGATGCACCATCAGCTTGAGGGGTCAGGTTACAGCAAATGGGTGTATAAAAAGATGCTTCGTGTACCATCTTACTAATTTGAAGAAGTTCATGAGGCACTTTTCTAGAGTCCTCTTAAAAATTACATCTAATAAGTGTCGAAGGATTCGATTTTTTTAAAGGTCTATCATCCGCCGTACTCGTCTAGAATTTTCTTAGACTGTTATTTTTATTTATGCGTCGAATATTTGTTTCAGACTAAGTCGGCAACCGACAAGCATCGCCGCTGGATGTTCGCGATGCGTCACGGCGAGAGGGTAGACCTCACGTACGGACAGTGGGTGCCGTTCTGTTTCGACGAGAATGGTACCTATGTCAGGAAAGATCTGAACATGCCGCTGAAGTTGGGCGAAAGGTGCGTATTTAGTAACTGATCATGCCTGTATTTCCCCGAAGGGTTCATCATTATCATCATCATATCAGCCGAAAGACGTCCAACTGCTAGACATATGCCTCCCCGCGCGTGTCGTCACAACAATCGGTCCTGTGCGTCTCTCAGCCATCGGCTACCCGCGACCCTCACCAGGTCATCGGTCCACCTTGTGGGAGGCCAAATGGGCATAATATACTTTATTATACACCCCAAATAGCTACACAACTAATACGGGTACAATGGTAATCTTTAGATGGACTGTCAAAACTTAAAATAAAATTATTGGTCTGGTGTTTAAGTAGAGGTGTATCTTTAGTACACCGTACACCCATTTATCGCCAGTCAGGTTTCAAGCCATTAATCGGGCAAAAACTTTTTTCTATTATGCATTATAACGTGCATAGCTAACATTACAATACTAATGCTTAGGCTGAAGGAAGAATTTTGGCCAACGGGTGTCGTGTATTGGCGTTTTTCGCGGAAGGCTACATGACACCACGACTCAGCCCAATACGTCACTGACCCAACGTAGCAAACAAAGGAGACTTAACCTTCAAATATCTCGGCAATGTGTCACTTTAAGGCACCATGTTGCTAACCATCTACCCTTATATGCAAGTAAGAGCGAGCGTCGCAACTTTAAATAAAAACTGGCCAAGTGCGAGTCGGACTCGCGTGCATGTTATTTTAACACTACAGACTTCTTATAGATTCTCCTGTAATTTTTAGCCATAGAACTATTATCTGCATTTTTTTCAAAATTTTAGGCTCAGTAATTTCGGAGATAAGGGGGTATGGTAATTTTTGGTACAATTTCTTGAATAACTTCAAAACTATTTATTTTAAAATTATGAAAAAAATATAATTAATACTCCTACAGTAAGGCTTTTCATTTGATACATCACACGATACAGTTTGAAAAACTTTCTTTTAATTTTCTAGTTTGACCCCCAAAAGTAACCTCCTTAGTCCATATTCAAAATTTATTAATTCACGTAACGCTTCCGTGTTTGGGTCACAAAAGTCCATATGTGTACCAAATTTCAACAGAATGGGTCTAGTAGATACGGAGAAAACTGGGTGTGACCGACAGACAGACAGACTCCCGACTGATCCTATAAGGGTACCGTTTTTTACGATGTACGGAACCCAAAAAAAATGTCATCAAAATGGTGGCGGATAGACTACGCCAGCTCCAGAAAAATGTTCGAACGCCTTTGTATTCGTTTAGTTTTTGTATACTAATTCGTATACCTATTTTATGATGAGCCTTAGCTTCCGGGCAACCAACCCACATGGCACTTCACGGCATGTTACAGGATTTCAATCAACTGACTGAAATCATGATTGATGTCCACACGTGGGTCATGGATTTACGTCAATTCGTCAACAAGTCCGATCAAGTTTCATTTTATTAAAAAAAACTTCAGACGTGATATTGATAAAAAAAGTAAATTTCATCATGCGTCGACGTTTTCACTATCTTTATTCGTTTTATGAGATCACTGATAGCTTGATTTTCTAATTGGTCATGCTTATGAATCACGTGATGGGAAGTCCGACTCATACATATAACTGCATATGATAATTAATAACAATACACTTTTAAGGACACAATAAACTTTACTGCTTGGTTTAACCCTCAGGCTTTCCCTAGGCGTAATGTAATGTTATCTAAACCTCGACTTAAAATAATGTTCTTGTGCATCCTTAATAGTTTTGGCGATACCTACTCCTGTCTTCAATGGTACTGGCCATCATTATTCTGTTTATAGGATGCCACATAAAAGGGCATAGAACCATTGCAGCATAGAAAATTTAAAAACCCCCGACAAAAAAACCTTTAAAAAGTTAAAAACAATCTCTATTGATGCGTCGGGAGACCGCTAAGAATACTTGTACTTAGTACATACAAAATATTTGCGGTATCCCGAGGCGAAGACGCTAGGCCCAAAGAATCGTACCTATATTAAAATAAAAGGATCAATAGAAATTATTTTTAACTTTATAAAGGTTTTTTTTGTGGGGGTTTTTTAATTTATTTTATGCTTTTTAAACTTAATTTTCATTTCCGTTAGTTAATATTCCTCATTCCCTTTCAATATAGTGTACATTATTCTACTAGTCAAGCCCTTTCATTTGATACCCATATTGAGGGAGTTGTGAAAAAAAAATATAATTCGCCATTTTGTGGTGGCGGCTATCTTGGACATAGCTAAGAACTCTCCCGACTAATTCACCTATCAAACAAAAAAATCAAAATCACACACACAGACACGTCAAATTTATAACACCCCGTCGTTTTTGCGTCGGGGGTTAATTAGTTAGGACTAGATAACATAGATCCATCAATTCCAGGGCTGGTGGCAAGGAGGCTTACTTAAAGGACTCGCCTCTCACGCGTGTGGGTCGTCTCCAGGCCCAGTTGGTGGGAGAAGGACTGCGATTGGCTGGCGTTAGCGTTACGCATGTGTACTCGTCAGCCGCGCTGCGGTGCGTTGAAACTGCGCATGCGTTCCTTGAAGGTAAGATGATGATTTAGACTTTATTGTGGTGGCACAATTTTCAAATATATGTAACTTCAATATCAACAAACTATTTATGTAGGTTCGACCCGAAACGCATTAAATTCCTATACATCGCAGTATTGTCATATTTTTTGGTCAGAAATATCTCCAGATAAATATTTCAAAATATTTGTTGCCCACACAGTAAACGAGGCCAAATCAATCTCACTAGACTAGCCGATTCTTTATCAAGAGCGCAGTAGTCCATTTAGACTATTTTAGTAGTTTCAAAGTGCATTTCTTATTTACTAACAAGATATCTACTATCAGTTAAATTATTTAAATGTTGTCATGTTATTTATCAATGGTCTAATATTTTACTTTGATTGTGTTGTTATTTACTATTCATATATTATTTATTATTATAATGACTATCAATATAAATAAAATTCTTCCGTTACCGAGTGACTGATTGTCAGACAACGCGCAGCTGAAACTACTGGTCGTAGAAAGTTGAAATTTGGCATGTAGGTTCCATGGGGAGTGTAGTCTCGGAGCACTAAGTGGGGATTTCCTGAAATTCCTACAGGAACGGGTCAAAAGCTAGTGATAATATATGTGAACGATTACAGGTTTGCAAGCCGACCCGTCCGTGAAGATACGAGTGGACCCAGGTCTGTTTGAATACAAGATGTGGCATATTTCCAGGGGAATGGTGCCTTTCATGACTCCCATAGAAATGTACAAGGCTGGATTGAATGTTGATCTGAAGTAAGTTTCTTGTTTATGTTTATTTACATAAATGTACATGACAGTCTTAACTTTCTTATAGTGCTGTAACTCATTAAATCCCCTCTGTAAGAGCGACTTGTTCCGTATCATAAACCGCAAAAAAAAACATGTTTCTTGTATGGCCCGGTTTCTTATATGTATCCCCTTTAATTTTTTATTTAATTTAATTTTTATGTTTGGTTGTTATGGTTCTCTATCGTGTCACCTAACTTTTTTATCCATAATTTAAAGTGCAATAACTTTTTTTGTCCTACTCATCATTTGTCCAAATGATAACTTACCCGAACTTAATATCACATGCCATAAAATTGAAATCCCTAAATATAATATGTCCTAAATCCGTTTGTCATAATAATATACAAAAGACATAAAACCGTTTTCAATAAAAGTTATAAGTCCTTAATTCAAATTACATAATGTTTATATATAATAATAATATTCTTAGAAAAAAATTGTATAACAAAGCTTTTGCTATGAACTTCTCTCAGGCGTTCCGTAGATACGAGCGGGCAATATTTTTTCTTCTACCAACTTGTTTTGAGATAGTTCACTTGTTATGTAGTTCTGTTTAGTAGCAGGATAAATACGACTCTCACCCCCCCTGTCCGCGCATTACATGTCACTTTTTTTTACGACCGCGCGAATTTCTTTCAACAAAATCGATTACTACTAAACAACTACTATAGCTACATTCGATTTAAAAATACTACTCACAGAAAGCTAAAAGGATCCAGAATTTAATTTAATTAAAAATAAATTTCTCAAATCAATAATATAGCATGAAAATAGAGCTTCATGTTGAGAATATAAAAAAAATATCGTTTTTGTTTCGACTTCTACAACAAAAGTATAATAGTTACCGGGTATAATTAATATATACTATAATAGTAAATAATATACCCTTTAAAATGATAACAATATTTTAATATTAATAGTTAGTTTTCAGTGAAAAAAGATATAAACAAAGCCACGGGGACTGCACTCCTGAACACTCAAATGATGGATAACAAAAATAAGTTGCGTTTTAATCATTTCTAGACACATTTCAGCATATCTTGTTTATAAATGGCTATTAACGTGATAATAGTGAAGTATTTTCTTATATTTAGCATTTATATAACAAATGTAACCCATAAGAATACATTTTAAACAACGTTTAATCATCAAACGATGATCGCGTAGGGCTCATATAACTATATAACCTTTGCAGCTCAATCTTAATATATATAAATCTCGTGTCACAATGTTTGTCCTCAATGGACTCCTAAACTACTGAACCGATTTTGATGAAACTTTGTAACTATCTGTTATTTGATCCAACTTAAAAGATAGGATAGTTTTTTGGAACGGGAAAAAACGGGATACGGGAAAAAACGGGATATGCGCGTACGAAGTCGCGGGCGAAAGCTAGTTATTATATATAAACGTTTTGGAATTGTCGTAATGATACAAATTTCGTAAAGGATATGTCTTCACAATTAATTTGATGCAACAACATTAGAAATAACTTATAAAAACAGAAGACTTAGCACATTTTTGCTCCATCTCCACACACTTTAACAATTTACAAACAAAAATGGCGAACTGTCATTTCCATGCTTTTTTCCTAAATATTTTGTTGCCATTGCACGGATAAAATTCACTCTCACGGATGACAAACTTCATATAGCGCCATCTAAAAATTTTGTACTGTATTATTGTTAGAGCTAATTTTAGCGCTGAACACGTTTAAATTGAACAATGTCGTTTGGTGATTGTAGTCACCGTGGACAGTATAGGCAAGAATTTTTGTGGTGACTACACTCACCGTGGACGCTTGAGTGGATAATATACTCGTATCAAAAAAAAATATATTGAAAATACAGCAATGTGAACTTTTGAAGACTAACAAGGGTGGCATAAAATTATGCTGGCTTATAATTGTGATGGCTTTACTTACGACAAAAATCGATTCTACAACGTAAAATATTACTGGGTGTGTGAAGTACAAAAATAAACAATATAAGTGTAATGTGCGAGTGGTTTTTGTAAGCAAGCAAGCAAGCATGCAACATGCAGCAGGCATGGTTTCTGTCACGGCTCCGGCGCTGCGGAGCTCCGGCGGTCCCACGCGATTTTAAATTACACTCTAGGGGTAGGGCAGACAAGACTGCGTGGAGTCGGATTTACAGCGATTCGTTTCTGTCACTAAAACCTAATTTTTAGTAAATGTTTTAGGACTAAAATATTAATTATAAATGAACATTCGGAATAATACACAATACTTAGGACATATGACTTTAGGTCATTTAAAGTTAGGAGATATAATTATTATAGTACTCGATATTATGACAGAATACTTTAAGAACTAAAGATTATTATGTTAAACAAAATTTCGGGATTTTGAACATTATGGTTACAAGTTTATAGCAAACGAGTTATGGATAATGATTTTCGTACAAACAATTTTAGGAGAAAAAAGGGAGTACCGGTTGTTATAGCGGCAATAGAAATACACATTCTGTGAAAATTTCAACTGCCTACCTATACCGCCTATACGCGTACTGGCAGATAGACGGACGGACGGCTTTTTGACATTAAGCAGAGTTTGAGACGTTCTTAACTTCACATTCTCAAGTCATGCCTGTAATTACACAGATTTTCAGGAAATTCTAGGTTTCTTTGTAGGGTTTTCAGAGAGAACAATTACCATTAAAAAATGTTTTGCTTTTGACAGCTACGAGCCTTACGTTGATTTGGAGATCAACACGCCTGAGACATTAGAGGAGTATTACAAACGAGGCGAGAAGGTCGTACAATCCGCTGCGAAGGACACTGAGAAGGATGGTAAGCTGAACTGTGGACGTTTATACCAATATAGCATTCAGTAATGACTGGATTTAATTAGAAATTATGCACGGTGTCCAACTGTCTAATATAATACAAAACAACCGATACGTTTTGTGTCTCAAGTTTGCTATCACAGAAGCATTAAAAAATGCCGTGTGCAAAGGCCTTTAGATTGGCTACATCTGCAGTCAAATACTATTTTATTTCAAAAGGCTGATAAGGGAATATGAAACAGGAAAGGGAATAAGGAAAAAATTTCTATTTCGTGATTATCTAAATTCGCGAATAGTTAGGGAAGAACACCACTATTAAGCCGTAGCATACCCTTATATGTTTAATTGATTCTTATTCAAACTCAATTTTCAATTGATGGTTATTTCTTCACCAGGCGGCAACATAATGTTCGTCGGGCACGCCGCTACCTTAGACATGACGGCCATCGCTCTCATGCGCCTCGGCCAGAACAAGAGCGAGTTCCCTCCGTACCAGCTGCACAATAACCTGCTGCGCGTGCCGTACTGCGCGCTGGGCGCCGTGCGGGACAACCCCTGGCAGGTCGTGAGTCCCCCTTGCCCCCCCTCCATCAACTCCAGCTCAGGACGCTTCGACTGGAAGATGCTACAGGATCTCGAGGCTTAAGGATTTGATGATAAATATTTGTGATACAATACAGTTTTATTGATGTTCAGGAATTGCATTTTTTGTTAGGTTAAGGCTAGTTTAGATCAAACGAACATACAGCGTGTAACAGAATTAACGCAAAACCTCCCTAGGTTTTGCTTGTTACACATCATTCATCATCATCATATCAGCCAAAAGACGTCCACTGTTGGACATAGGCCTCCCCTCCAAAGGGGGGGATTCGCCATAACCGCCACGCTTGGCGGGCGGGTTAGTACACATCATTATGAACAACTTACTATTGGACCAAACCTGAGATCGCGAAAATAAAATTAGCATTTTGTCGAGGTTGATTTGCGTTTTTTCTGATACTCGTTTGATCTAAACTGACCTAGACGCGTTGGTTCTACTATATTTTTGTCGTAAGTTTTTTACAGGCCAGTGACCCGCATGCGGTTTCTATGTGCCGTCAATATGGATCTGTCACAAAACAATCGCATATAAAAGAAGCTAAACTGAGCCTTGTTTTGTGAAAAAGTCTCGAGTCTGGTTAATTATCGGAGCCAACGTGTAAATTACAATACAAATTATATTTTAACGAAACTATAATGCAGATTTACTTTTGCCGGCGTTAATAGCCTGTATTAAAATAATTAACGTCGTAATTTTAAAAACTTTTTTTTTAGGTGTGTTCTAGAATTAAGCATGATTTCGTATTTTACTATTCGCTTTTCAAAATTGTGTCATTCGTTTTAAGATATTTTTTTTGTACTTACTTTTATCATTCCCGATGCGATGGTTGAATATCATCTACTACTCGTGCGCGTTAACGTGACACCTAGCTCGGAACTCGACCCTCCCCCTACACCACGCGCGGCGCCCCGCCGTCGCCTTGCAGTAGAGTTAGCATCACAGTTACCGTTGTACGTGACTTGTCGCTTTAGAATTTTCGAGTAATTGTTTTTGTTATCATTGTTACATTTGGACGATTTTCTGTGTTGCATTTTTCTTGACAAAATGGGAGGAAAAAATATATACAATAAAGATCGGGCCTTTATACTCATGGTATTGAAGTTTTTTTTTTAACGCAAGATTTAAATGAGTAAATTCTTAATTCCTGTGCATCGTACCAAAAGTGCTCATCAAGCTCATGAGCACGAAAAAGTGAATAAGACTTGTGCTGTAACAGGAATATCTAAAAGTACATTAATGAGGATAAAAACCAATTGCATCAAGAAAATATGTCGAAACAGGAGTTATAAAAATAAAGTTATATCATTTAATTCTAATAAAAAAAAACCAGAAAAAACTGGTGTACATGAATTACTAAAGGAGCACGGCCATGAAGTTTTACGTCTGCCACCCTACCATTGTGATCTAAATCCAATTGAATATAATATAATTGGAATTTGATCAAAGAGACAAAAATCAATAACGGCTACAGATTGGAAGAAAGAGGTGCACCATGTCATGAAGCAAGAATAGTGGCAAAGAACTCCAAGAAACCCAATAGACAATAAACCCGACCCAATAGACTTCAAGAAATACAATAGAGGGAATTTATCATTTCTCTGAGGAGAAGAAAGCTCTTCAGAAAATGAAAGCGATCAAAGTGATAAATGTCTCGGATAAAATAAATGATTGACGTGACGATTCATTGTAATAATAAAAATATAACTGTTGTATACTATTTTTTTGCACACTATACTTTGTACAACGTCATTTGAGCCAGGTGTTGTCAAGTTAACTCGCACGAGAAGTAATTTTTTTTTTTGTGTTTTAATTTTAAGATGATAATCATAAGTGAACGTGATTCCTCTTATTACAATAATATAACTGTCGACATACATATTTGCATCAATGGGATGTGTATGCCGCTACACAGTGATCGTATATTTTACGATTTAGTTGTCGTTTTTAATTCTTAGATAAAATAATTGCTTGTGAACACTGCTATATTTGACTATCTTTTCATTTAAAAAATCCTACTGTTGTGCTAGTGTATTCTTAATATATTGACTGCAGAAAAAAATGGTTGGTCAGAGTTGGGCAACCGCATGTTCTGCGTTTAAAATTCAAATACCACTCATAAAGTTCAGTTTGCGTTACAACTTTAAACATTTTTATGACTTGTTCAATAGTACATACGTTCAATCTGAAATCAACCTTATAGTAAACCTATTAAGTTGATATTTAGTGGCAAAAAACATTGGTAACAATCATTTAAATAAATAAAATGCTGGCATTTTTTCGCAGTAAACATGTTAAATCCTCATAAAATGTCTAAGGCCAACTAGAAATTACTGAAAGTATTTGTTTGCTTACTTTGACCTAGTCCTAAGATGGCACTTTACTTGGCGTATTTGTCGAAATATTCGCGTTACTTGGAAAATGTACTTTAAAATCATCGGTATAAAGTTTATTTTATAGCAAATAAGTAAGACGAATATGCGAAGTGAAGTGCCAGCATTACACTCATTGTAGATCACGCTTCCTTCATCTAATCAAATTGTGATCAAAAGGCATATTTAGTGTATCTCATGTAAGAATACGGGCTAACCAGTTTATACCGTACCCTCTGCTAGCTATTTCTTAGGATTGTAACTGATGTCAGACGCGGATGGGACTAATATCAGGGTGGTTATTGAGGATGAGTGTGTGAATGCAGATGTGAATGATATATTAAAAAAGTTTGATAAGGATCAGCTTACACCAAGACACCGACTAGGCGCGCATATAAACATACTACTGCGACTCGCGGCGTCTCGGTGCTACGTCGGTAAACGCAGTCTCAAGAAACCGCTAACTCGTGCGCCCCAAGCGAGTTCGAACATGCCCCACAGCTTCACGATGCCCTTTGAACAACTATCGTCATCAAGCGGCTTGGTGTCAGCTGACCCTAACGTAGCAATTTCGTTTGTATTGATATGTCCTGATACAAGTTTTTATGGAACGGATATTTCAAAATACGCGTATGCACCGTTCTTTCGAATATCAGTTACAACCCTACCTTTTATATTCTGTGTACTTATGTACTTCATCGGTACCTGTTTATTTTAGTGAACTGTTTGTGTTTACTTTGTATGCCTTATTAGACTGATTAGATAGGTATATGTTCATTACACTTGTATGTATTAATGTTGATTAAATGTGCCCAAGGGCCTACCTACTGGGTAATTAAAACGTCTTTATAAATCATTATGGGTATTTTTATTTAACACATTTTCTTCATGGTCTGACACAATATGAAAGATCGCACGTATTTAGTTACATATAAATATTTACAAAGATTAACAATTATTATGATATATCTCTTCCTTGTAAGTAAAGATTTTTGGTGGAAGAGTAATTTTAATTATAACATTTTTATTTTCTACGGCCACCACAAAATTTAAATAGGGACATATAATGTTCCATACAAAATAAATTCGCACAATGTTTCGATATGTCATTTATAATATCGCAAACAATTCTTATGACTAGAAAAAAATGGGGCAACAATGATGATTTATAAGAAATATGAAAAATAAACTTACTTAAGGCAAAACAAAATGCAATTCATCACCCACTTATAACAATGAAACATAACCCTCCTGGGACAATCGTAAAAAGTATGATTTCAAGGCACAATTTTTGGTAGCACCGAAGATATACTTCGCAATTGGCACTTCTTGTAATGTACAGAGTAAAGTATCTGGTCATAAATATGGCACATTGAGTTAAAAAAGCTAGGATTAAGTAGAACGTCATCTTTTAACATTTGATGATGAGACCGGTCTTGACCTCCATCTCAACCCAATGTATGAATAATACTTATGAGCCTTTGCACACGGCTTTTTTTTCAACGCGCCGACGAAGTGCAGATAACGCGCGTTAACACGCTTTAAACGAAATTCGGATGCAGAAAATGGTCATCTACAGCGCCGTGAGTGCTCATTCGTAAAACGTGAGTCGTCGTCGCGTTAAAAATACGTCGTGTGCATAGACTAAACCCAAAAATACAGGTTTTCTATATGATCTAATAAATTTATTACAAATGGAAGCACGGGGATATAGAGATCTAACAATGAAAAACGTAAAATCGGTTCACCCGTTTAAGAGCTACGGTGCCACAAACAGACACACAACGGTCAAATTTATAACATCCCTCGTTTTGCCTCTGCAACTCGAAGCAAAAAACGGTTTAAGAGATGGACGAGGACCACGATGGGAAAAGAGAATTCTTTTTTAAGCAATGTGTCATATTGACGCCCAGGTACTATAACTTTCTACTCCTGCATACAATGATAGTTACGAAACTGATTGTTACAGATTTGGGGCATGTAGTTTTATGTCAAAAACTTCAATACAACTTTTCACACAAGTGTGTTCGCTAAACTCCAGCGGGCGATCGATTCGCGCATTCGCATAGCGCGATCTAAGTGCGTAGTGGTATGTAAAATCCGCCACACGCGCCCGCGCCAGTAAGCGCTACTTTTTCAATAGACACGTAGCAGTTAAAACACCCATTTCTTGCTCAAGCTCCACATGATTACTTTTTTATGGACTCGCTCGCCTTAGCCAATTGTATGGAGTTCGATTTACGATTGTGGTGTCTATTCAAAACTATATCGAGATCAAATTCAAACAAACAGGGCCAATAGTTTAAAATACATTTCCACACTCAATTACTATTATTAGAATTAGAATAATTCAATTTCTCAGCTAGAACCTCTTCAACGATTTTCTGTATCATAAGTCTATCTTCAGGTTTCATATCTTCGGGTTTCGTCTTATCGTCGTAAATTTTTCTATCTATTAACCTAACTATGACCTCTTCCACAATATTATCTATATTTTCGTTAGTATTATTTGAGCCATCAGCTTTGTCTATTTTCTCTTCACTCTTTTCTGCATCTCCCCTTTGCTTGCTATCAGTTTCGTCTATGATATCTTCTTGAGGCACTTCAGGGAACATTTCCTCTTCAGGTATATCTCCCCTGCCATCTTTCGCTTCTAATTCCACAGTTATATCCGATATGATACTTTCGGAAAGCTCCTTAGCGATATGTTTATGGCGTTTCATAATTTCCTTAAGCTTCTCTTTAGCTGATGCCACAACCTCTTTCCGAGTTTCTGATTTAATTTTCTCAATTGCTTTTTTCTTTCGTTCTTGTCTTAGTGTCTTTAAGTCATCTAAAGCTTTCTTTGCTTTTTGTAATTTTGGACTTTTATCTTCTTCAATTTGAACGACTTCCTCAAGTATTGGAGCTTTAATTTCTTCAACGATTTCATTGTTAAATGTTTCGACGTTATTCTCCAAATTATCCTCTAAAATTGGTACAATAGTGTCGACACTGCTGTCAATTTCTGATGGTATGTTAACTTGAATAGTTGGTAATTGTTCCTCCGCAATTATTTCAGCGTCAGATTCTATCGAGCCAGTTTCCTCGTCGGTATCGTAATTTATGACCTGAACAACAGTTTCATCACTTTGCATTGCTTTGTCTATGTCCAAAGGTGGAGTATCATAGGATCTAATATTATGTCCGAGAGGATATTCTCTGAAATCGTTCCGCTCCAGTATGAAAAGCGCCGGTTTCGTCTTGATTTTCACAGGAGGCATCAGTTTGTAATGCATGGATACTTGAGAAAATGATTCTATACTGTCTAAGATTGTGTGAGTTTGTGCGAATGATTTAAGATTGGATGAATACTTGCTTTTAGCTTCGATTAAAAGATGGGTGTAGTCTTGTAAGAGTTCGATGGACAAGGATTCGTTTTTGCTGTAGAGCCAACGGTCATTAATTTGCGTGTATCTTGTGACGCCAGTTTGAGCAGCTAAGTTGCAAATATGGACATGTACGAATGGTTCATTCTTAAGTAGTTTATGGAACCTAGAACAAAAATGGAGTGGTTCATGAGTAACTTTAATGATTTATGCACATAAAACGATTTGAATAATACAAACCTAGTGATTGCCACTCCACCTGGATAGTTGCTCATGGCCACCAAAACAAATGCTAATGTTATGATAATATTACCCAGTATCACAAAAACTGAGCCCCAAAACAGCAGCTCAAAAATAGGTGCCTTTGATCGTCTTACGTATCTGAAAACAAAAGAGTTTTTTAAGGAAATAAGATCAACATATATTTGAATTCGCCGTATGGTGTCGACTGGTGGTTTGTGGTGCCGTAAAAGAATAATACCATCCCATTACTTCCCGTGGGTGTCGTAAGAGGCGACTAAGGGACTTGCCAGAGAATGGGCAGCAGCGTTCTCTGTGAAAGTCAACACCATACACTGCGATCGCCAAACCCGACTGCTAAGCGTGGCGATTATGGCAAACTCCCCCCAAATGACAAGCACTACCAAAAAATGGACCCTAGTGTCCGGCAGTTACCGGAGTCAAGGGTAGACCCCTTGACTCCGGTAATGGTCAAGGTCACGGCGAGGCAAGGGCTGCAAAGAATCCCCGGAGTTGACCCGGCTACCCTAACAAACACCGACGACTGGACCTGGCAACATTGAACACGAGAACACTCCGGACCGACGAGAAGATCACCGAACTGGAGGAGGAATTGAGCAGGTTGCGATGGAGTATTGTGGGATTGTCAGAAGTCCGAAGAAAGGGGGAGGACACGATAATTCTCAAATCCGGCAATCTGCTCTATTTCCGGGAGGGTGATAGGATGGTGTGGGGTTTATCGTTCACAAGTCCCTCGTGTCTAATGTGCTGAGCATCGAGAGTGTGTCGACAAGGGTGGCGTACCTGATACTTAGAATATCGTCAAGATATTCGTTGAAGGTCGTACAGGTTTACGCCCCAACCTCGACACACCCCGACGACGAAATAGAGACCATGTATGAGGATATATCCAGAGCCATACACGGTCATAAAACTCACTTCACCGTGGTCATGGGGGACTTCAACGCGAAACTGGGCAAACGAGATGGTGACGAGCTACAAGTAAGGCAATATGGATTTGGACGTCGGAACCACCGGGGACACTTACTGGCCAGTTTTATAGAGAAGGATGGCCTCTATATGATGAACTCCTTCTTCAGAAAGCGTGAGCATAGGAAGTGGACCTGGCAGAGCCCTGACGGTGCAACGAAAACTGAGATTAACTTCATCAACGTGTCTGTGTCAACGAAGAAGTAAATATTCAATGATGTCTCTGTGATCAACGCGGAGAAAACCGGAAGTGATCAATGCATGGTAAGAGGCACATGGAATCTAAATATTAAGCTGGAAAGGTCTCGACTGTTGAGGTCTACACTCCGTCCAGCATAGATCCAGATCCAAAATTTCGAGAGCTTTCAGCTCGAACCTCAGAACCGTTTCGAGTGCCTAGGGAGCTCCGTGGACGAATCCAATGATGGATTCGTGGAAACTGTACATACGGTCGGGTCTAAGTTTTTCAAGACTCGCCGTACAGATAAGAACAAGGGGCTATGATCCTACGCTCAAGCTTATGAAGGAGAGGCGGGAGATGGTTCTGCAGTCTTCAGACGATGCGTGTATATACCGGCAGCTCAATAGACGGATCTGCAAGACCTTGAAAAGCGACCTCCGCCGCTTTAATATTGAAAATAAAAAGACGCGATAGAGCGGAATAAGGGCTCTAGGGTCTTTGCCAGAGATCTGTCGAATGGGCAGAGCCAGCTCACGAAACTAAGACCGCCGATGGCAGAACGTTATCCGCCAAATCGGAGCTTCTGAGAGAGATCGAGACATTCTATGGACAGTTATACACGTCAATGACTAAACCCGATACGAATCTAGCTAACGACCCAAGAGCTAGATTGACCCGGCACTATACCGAGGACATCCCGGACGTCAGCCTGTATGAGATAAGGATGGCTCTGAAGCAGCTTAAAAACAACAGAGCGTCAGGTGAGGACGGAATTACGGCCAAACTCCTGAAGGCGGGTGGAAAACCGGTCCTTAAGGCCCTTCAGGAACTGTTCAGTTCCGTCATACTCGAGGGGAAAACGCCACAGGCATGGAGCAGAGATGTGGCGGTACTTTTCTTTATGAAGGATGACAATGTCCTGCTTAAGAACTACAGGCCCATCTCACTTCTGAACCATGTCTATAAGCTGTTTTCCCGAGTCATCACGAACCGTCTCGTGCAAAGGTTTGACGACTTCCAGCCTCCCGAACAAGCCGGATTCCGAAAAGCTACAGCACCGTAGACCACATACATACGCTCCGTCAGGTTATACAGAAGACCGAAGAGTATAACCTGCCCCTCTGCTTAGCGTTTGTGGACTACGATCGAGACTTGAGCTGTGCAGCTGCAGTCCCTCCAACGGTGCCAGATCGACTATCGGTACATCGAGGTGATGAAATTTTTGTACAAAAACACCACCATGTCAGTCCGACTTCAGGATCAGGCCTCGAAACCTATCCTCCTGCAGAGGGGTGTGAGGCAGGGAGACGTCATTTCTCTGAAACTGTTCACGGCCGCAATAGAGGATGTCTTCAAGGTTTTGGACTGGAGAAGGCTAGGCATTAATGTCAATGGCGAGTATATCAGCCACCTTCGATTTGCCGACGATATAGTCGTCATGGCTGAGACTACGGAGGACCTCAGTACAATGCTTGATGACCTCAGTAAAGCTTTCGAAAGCGCGGGTCTCAAAACGAACATGGACAAAACCAAGGTCATGATAAATACCCATGTAGCACTCTCTCCTACCAAGATCGGAAACTCCACACTCGAAGTTGTAAACGAGTGCGTCTACCTAGGACAAACGGTCCAGTTAGGTAGGGCCAACTTCGAGAAAGAGTTCAACCGTCGAATCCGACTTGGCTGGGCAGCGTTCGGGAAGTTGCGTGGTATCTTCTCGTCCCACATACCACAATGTCTCAAGACAAAAGTCTATGATCAGTGCGTGTTGACAGTGACGACATATGGAACTGAGAATTGGTAGACCTTACAAATGGGCCTCATCAGAAGACTCAAAGTCACTCAAAGGGCAATGGAGAGGGCAATGCTTGGAGTTTCCTTGCGTGATCGGATCAGGAATGATGATATCCGTAAGAGAACCAAGGTTACTGACATAGCCCGAAGGATCGCCAAACTTAAGTGGCAGTGGGCAGGGCACATTGCTCGCAGAACAGATGGTCGATGGGGCCGAAAAGTTCTGGAGTGGCGACCGCGTACCGGAAGACGCAACGTTGGTAGGTCTCCCACAAGGTGGAGCGATGACCTGGTGAAGGTCGCGGGTAGCTGATGGATACGAGACGCGCAAGACCGGTTGTTGTGGCGACGCTTGGGGGAGCCAAAAGACGTCCACTGCTGGCTATGTCCAGCAGTGGACGTCTTTTGGCTTATATGATGATGATGATATTTGAATTGAGTAAAAGGCTGGGGCTGGCTAAGATGACCCTACCCCCAAATTATCGGCTAAGCCAAATACTCTGAAGCCTTCCGAAATCTTGAGCTGCGAAAGCATCTAATATGGATCGCAAAGTATGAACAGGTAAGGCTCTGGTAAAGTTTGAAACCAAGCGAAGCCATAAACACGAATATTATTTCATCAAAGTGTATTTTATACTTACATAAAAGTACAAGCGGCCGCAGACGCCATATTGAGCAAAGGGAAGACATAAATAATGAACCGAAGTTCCTTGTGAGGCAGGAAGGAGTACAACAGTATGTATACGATGGCCGGCGCAGCGTACTGTATCAGTCGCCGGTCGAGGTACAGCCCTACTGGTATGAGCACCATGCTAGGGCCCAACCCTCGAGGAAGAGCTGAGTAAAAGTACCAGAGAAATGGTGATGTCTGTAGTTCAGTTAAGGATCTTATAGGAATCTGTCGTGTGAAGTTTCTCTTTGTTTTAATTTGATCCGTGGCGAGACGCACACACTGAGATAGCGACCTAATATCGAACTAATTCACTTCCAAGTACACGCGCTGAGGTTTCTTGGAAATGCTTATTTGGAGAAATGATATCTTTTCGCGTCGCGATTGACTGATTGTCTTCTAGAAACAACTGCGCGTTGCGTCGCGACATATTTCAGTGTGGATTGACTGCAAAACCTTGGTTGCTCTCGGAAGAAACTGATTAATTCTGATCAATTTCCCGTCACAACAGATTCCGGATCAGGCTTTGCACGTGAAGCTCTAGGAAGGTGGCGTCACTAGCTAGTTATTAACTAAAATAATGTCATTATTGCCGTCAGTGGTTGTTTGTGTTGGAAAAATGAATCAGAATGTCTCATTACAAACTTCATGTGTTGCTGAACTAAAAAATATACTACGGAAACCTGAAACGTCCCTAACAGGCAAGAAAGAAGATTGAGAATTCTCATATAATTTTTTAGGGTTCCGAACAAAAAACGGAACCCTTATAGGATCACTCGGGTGTCTGTCTGTCTGTCTGTCTGTTTGTCACAGCCAGTTTTCTCCGGATCCACTAGACTGACTCTGTTGAAATTTGGTACACATATGGACTTTTGTTTGGGTCACAAAAACATGAAAAATGAAATTAATCCAATAATTTTTCTTTTTATTTTGAAGAACAAAATAAATAATGATTAAAAAAAATGGTTCCTGAATATTAATTATAAGTGGACCAAAAAAAATGTTTTTATTTTAAGGATCTTTTTTAGGGTTCCGTACCCAAAGGGTAACTAACGGAACCCTATTACTAAGCCTCTGCTCTCCGTCCGACTGTTTGTCTGTCACCGGGCTGTATCTCAAGAACCGTAATAGGTAGACAGTTGAAATTTTCACAGATTCTGTATTTCTATTGCCGCTATAACAACAAATAATAAAAATGACGGGTACGGAACCCTACGTGTGCAAGTCCGACTCGCACTTGGCCGGTTTTTTTTTAAACTATCGTCATTTGCATCAAAGATTAGGATTCCAAAATAAAATATTCAATTACCCTATATACAACGCATTTGTTTACAAAATTTTTTTAAACAATAGGAAATTAAAATAATCATTTTTATGCAGTTTTGTATAGTAAAAAAACGAATCAATAAAAATATGTAAAAAAAATATATTTTTCAATGTTTAGTTCAAGTTTTTAATTTTTAAATTACGTAAATTGTTAATTAAAAATTGAAAAATACATATTTTCTTGTTTTTCCAACGGGGATATATTTTGAAACCTATTAAGAATAGCTCCATTGAAGGAAAAAACTGGCCAAGTGCGAGTCGGACTCGCGTGCAAAGGGTTCCGAAAGATTTTTTTTTTTAACTTGTAATTTTAACACTACAGACTTCTAATAGGTTTTCCTGTAATCTTTAGGTAAAGATCTATTATCTCCATTTTTTTCAAAATTTTAGGCTCAGTAGTTTCAGAGATAAGGGGGGGAATGGTCATTTTTCGTCAAATTTCTTGAATAACTTCAAAACCATTTAATTTAAAATTATGAAAAAAATATAATTAAAACCCTCACAGTAAGCCCTTTTATTTGATATGTCACACGATATTCAAAAAACTTTTTTTTTTATTTTCTAGTTTGACCCCCAAAAGTGACCTCCATACTAAAAATTTAATAATTTACGTAACGCGTCCATGTTTGGGTCATAGAAATCCATATGTGTACAAAGTTTCAACAGAATCGGTTCAGTGGATCCGGAGAAATCTGGCTGTGACAGACGGACAGACAGACAGACAGACACCCGAGTGATTCTATAAGGGTTCCGTTTTTTTTTCAGAACCCTAAAAAAGAATCAGATTTATAGTTTAACAATTAGCACATTTGCAATGTTCATGCAGAAAAAAAAATGTTAATTATCTGTTTATGCAACAGATAATTAACATTTTTTTTACTAATTGAAAAATCGCGAAAAAAACAAATTGCCGGCGGATTGTTGTCCATTCATATATCTAGTGATTGCTTGTTTTTTTTTCATTTCTTTGTAGTAAGTGGCAGAAGCGGGCGTGGCTTGCGAAAGCCAGAGTACCCGTTTTCGGTGGTATTTTCACCCCTCTGGGAAAGTTATACGACTTGGCGGGGGCACTCCTGTTCCTCCAGATATTGTGCGACAGTTCCGAGACTGACGATTGTTTCTTAGGAAATTTCCTCTTCGAACCTTTTTTTAGATATCAAAAATATTGATCAGATTTTGAGATATTTGCAAAAGACCAATCCCTTCTTTCTATTTTCAGTAAATTGTTTGTAACTTTTGAAATTTTTTCGAGCGGCATTTTTTTTTCCGAGTTGAATGACACCTCATTCATATTTTTACGAGCCTGCCGAAAAAAGTTGACCAAAACAGCGCATGTTGACTTGACTAATACTGTCAAGTTAATCAATATGAGTAAAGCGATATTATTTGCAGAGAGACGTTATTGAAAAAACAATTAACAATATTTGTATTAAAAGGATACACCCCAATCAGAACTCTTGTTCAAGACGGTGTTGTACCAGAAGACCTCAGCTTCTGGCCAGAGCAGTCGGCCCCAGAATATTGAGTCCACTGTCACTGTTAGGGCCACTAGCCCCACTCCCGCGGGCACCACTATCTTAAATAAACTGAAAAGAAATTTATAAAATAATTATATCTGAGAATATTTTACTGATGTCTTATTGAACTGGTTATGATATGACACTTTAATTCATAAAATTGTTTATTCAGCTGTCAAGATATGTATTCTAGTTTTTCACTTCATAACTATGAACTTATTGAGTTATATCTTTTCCAAAATATATGTATTTTTAGGAAACTTATTGATTTGGTCATAACATGACATTTTAGAGGATAAGCACACGGCGTATTTTTAACGTGCCGACGACGATGCGCGTTTTAAGAACGTGCGTTCACGGCTCTGAAGCACGATGAAGTGCGCCTGAAGCGCGTTAGCGCGCGTCACCTGCGTTTCGTCGGCGCGTTAAGAAAACGCCGTGTGCAAAGGTCATTAATTCATAAAATTGTTTATTCAGCTGGTTTAGGGTTCCGTACCAAAATGGTAAAAAAGGAACCCTTATGGTGTGAATAAGTCTCTCTGTCTGTCACAGCTGAATATCTCAAGAACTACTAATGATATGAACTTGTTTGGAATAGTTTTAGATGACGTTTGTTCAACTATTTTGCAAATAAGAAAGTCATAAAAATATAAAGTTTTAGGCCGCATGGTTTTCGACTTATGGCAAAAAATGTTGAAATTTTGACCCTTCCCCGCCTCATCTCCGAAGTTTGCATAAAGAAAAATTTGAATTATTCTATGTGATAGAATTTTATGTAAAGATTACAAGAAAAAAAATACGATGTCAGTAAAAAGCGCACTTTTTCAGAAATCATCAACATTCATTACATTAGTTCCACTAGCGGGCAAGACATGTCGCTGATCTAAGAATGCAATATACACCGCAGTGTTAAAATTCTTAACGAGTAAAGGCCTCGCCAATGAAAATTGAAAAACAATTCACGTTTTATAGGTACGGAACCCTCGGTGCGCGAGTCTGACTCGCTCTTGACCGGTTTTTTTATTCTGGTTTTTCACTTCACGACTGTGAATTTATACAGTTACCTATACCTTTTTCAATTTTTTTTTTATAAACAACCTTGTGCTGTCCTACTAGGATACGAAAGCACTTCTAGGAAGAGAGTTCTCTCTCTTGTAAGTTCCTAAACGTCCTCTTTGTCTCTATCACCTCTGACCTAGACTAGAGTCTAGAGCAAACCCATCTACACTTCTACACTAATATTATAAAGAGGAAAGATTTGTTTGTTTGAATTGAATAGGCTCCGAAACTACTGGACCGATTTGAAAAGTTCTTTCACCAATAGAATCCTACATTATCCCTGATGAACATAGGCTATAGAGTACTTGGGATCGTATGAAAACTTGGATAATGTAACCCAAGGTGTGGAAAAAATACCAAAAACCTTTCGTTTAAAAGTTACGACGGGTATAAAAATACTCTAAGAAAAATGTCGCGGATTGAGCGAACAGCCCTACGTTTAGTATATTAACAAGTAATTTACACGTTAGCTTTTATAGAGGGAGGGCAAGGAGATGAAGTTCGTGGAGTACCTACTAAACCCGCGCGAACGAAGTCGCGGGCGAAGTGCTATTTCAAATAAAATAAAAAAGCATTTACTTGGGGTCGGCCTTCCTTTTCAACATGAAAACCAATGTGGCCAAAATATATTGTGTTAAAAAGCAAACTTACTTTGTAAAGTCAATCTTTTTGAAATACAAGTCAATGATGAGGAACAGCCCGAACAGCATGGCTAGCTCTGCTCTGAAAATGACGATGGAAGCACCGGCACTCACAAGGAACTGCTTATGTTTGCCTGACAGCCAACCTTCAAATGCTAGGAGTACTGAAACAATATATCAAAGCTTACAGGCTTATTAAAACAAATAACATGTTTGGTTTAAATGCTATGGTAGGCGTCAGATAAACTTGCAATAAAGTACATTGACCTTTCCCTAATATTCCTTTGTAGATACCCAAACAATAAATTATGAACCATTTATCATTACTAGAGAATGTAAAGGATCACAATAGAAGTTGATTCAGGGCAGCTTTATGTCTGTCTGAACTGTCAATGACCGTTACTGCACATTTATCTGGCGCCTACTATAATCAGTAGATTCTTTATTCCAAATTTCTATTAATTATATGGTTTTAAATCACTTACAGGTACTTTTGAATTATCAAATAGCTTCATGTTTTTGACTGACCAAGTCAAAAACATGAAGCTATTTGCATGTTCCAAAGCGTAGATCTCCAATGTGATCTCTAAAGTGGCAGTGGGCAGGGCACATTGCTTGCAGAACAGATGGTCGATGGGGCCGAACATTTCTGGAGTGGCAACCGCGTACCTGAAGACGCAACCTTGGAAGGCCTCCCACAAGGTGGTCTGATGACCTGGTGAAGGTCGCGGGTAGCACATGGATGTAGAATGCGCAGGACTTGTTGTTGTGGCTACACTTTGGGGATGCCTATGTCCAGCAGTGGACATTTTTCGGCTGATATGATGAAAGCGTAGATCTCTATGGAGAACATGCAAGAAACCCTAAGACGACCCACTGACCAGAAACTCCACGGACTCCACTACATGATAAGTACTTACCAGAGAGATAATAATAAGAGATGATTAGAAAAAAATAGACAATGATTAAGAGATTTAATTTGTAATCAGTACTGAATGATATCACAACATATGTTGGGTAATAAATAAACAAATAGGAAGTAACAAGATCTTTATCTCTGAATTATCTATTTCAGGTAATCTAACTGTTTCTACCAATTAATTTTTATATTTAAAATAATATATTCTATTTTTATGCACCTGCCAAATTGAAGAAGAACTGGGCAGGCCATATCTGCCGCATGCCACAAGAGAACTGGGCGAAAATAACCACGGATTGAGTCCCGAACAACAGGAACCGGTGACGCGGTAGACCCAAACGGAGATGGCGGGACGAGCTGGACCCCTACCTAAAGGATTGGACTCAGATTACTCAAGAAAGACTAAAGTGGAAAGAAGGAAGGGAGGCCTTTGCCCTGCAGTGGGACACCACGGGCTTATAATAATAATAAATGCACCTGCCATGTTGTCTTTTCACCACCCTTGGTTTACTGGTGGAGAATGCCTAAGGAATTAAGTCCTCCTTTGTGTCTGAATTTTGCATAAAGTTTTAATATTAAAACAGTGCTATCTTACCAAGGGGTAACACCATAATGTTAGGTAATGGCCGGCTCATATAGAACATGAAGTGGTACTGAGTGACAGTGATCAGAGTGTACCACCAGGCAAATGTGCCACCAAATTGCTTCATCAGAGCACTCCTTAGTCGAGTCCATGCTCCTATCACTGATATCGCCAGCACCAGGCGCACTGCAAATAGATACCAAAAAACATACTTGAACAATACAATAATAGCTTTAAGATAAATATTACCAACCAAAAAGCAATAAAGCTCTCATAGATGACGTAAAAGCTGTTAGATAAAACAAAAACACACATATTGTTAGTATCGAATCTAAATTTAATATTTCCCACTAACCTACATATTGCATCCAAAATTTGTTGATTCCAATAAGATGAAACAGTGACACAACTGGTGCTGACAGAGCTGATATTGCCAGCGGGCCGACGAACGTGCGCGGCACAACTCCCGGGAACTCATTATGATCGTACTGGAAGAAAATAGTAATCAATGTATGTCTATATGAAGCGACTTATGATCCAAAATTAGATTTAGTAGACACCTGTGAGAGGTTATGTCGATGATATAAAATGTCGTGTGTGGCTTGAATATTGAAACTTTCTTCTACTTTTGTAAATGGACATAGCAACACATGTAAGCTGGCGATAATATAAAGTAATTGGACCATTTTAGTTATAAAAGCAACAACAACACCCAGTCAACCCATAGCTCGTTTTTCAACTGCTGAAAAATGTCACAACAAACGTCAATTCAAGACCGAATGTCAGAACTGTCAGACTGATAACCGAAACAAAAAAAATTTGTCGATTCTCCTAAGCTCTATACCAAATGTTGTAATGTTATTACATTTGTTTGATAGACATAATTTTACTTAAAAACCTTATTTTAATGTATAATACTCATCGTCTAGAATTTCTGTATCTGAATAAATTAACTATAAATTTTCATTAATATTTGTTAACGAGCTGACAACAAAACGTAGTTTTGACAACAATCGTCAACAATGGTGGAACGGATACCGTGACATTTTATGGCAGTATTCGTTTTCTGATACGAAAAATATCAATAATGATCAATAATTCACTTGAAATAACCTTTGCGATTATATTGCAATAATATTTCGCTTAATCTTGACTTAAAACATCAAGAATGTGTGATGTTTGTTCGGAGTTTTCACAGCTTTTAGTAAATTGTAAGTTACATTGTTTCGAAATTTAGCAGTACATTTGTCCGTTCTATTTTACCACTTTAATTGAAATTGTTTTTATTACGCTTGCGTCTTGTGTAAATAAAGAAAATGTTAGTTATTGTGAGCTGCTATGATATTGTCCAACTGTGGTTTTAGGTGAATCCAGACTTACCGACGATGTGTCCCAGTATCCAACAATAAGCCAATCTGAGCTGGATATAGTGCTAAACTATATTCTATCATGGCCACAAAGGTAAGATGTTTACTATACTTCTAAACACAATCAGATTTTAACTCCTACAGCTGTTAGAATGTGACAACCAATGTGGGTGACTGCTGTGCTTTGTTATAGTTCTTTCATACTCTTATCCAGTGATTGTAAGTCCATACAATTGAGTATCGCACGGAGTTCTGGTACAAAGTGTTGTATATTGCAGTAAACATTCATTCTATTGTGACAAAGTGAAAACACAAAAAGTAACCTTTCATTCTAAATAGACAGTCATTGTAGTTTTGTATTGGTAAATATGGGAGTGTAATACATTCTGTACTTTGTTTTTTAGGCAATGCATGTGTTGCTATCGAGATGTGAAGAATTTTGAAAGATTCTATCTTGTAGTGCAGAGTATACTCTGTTTGTCTGTATGTCAACTGAAGCAGCTCAAAGATGAACTTGTAGAAGCAGCTAAAACCGCCCCAGCACCTGCACCACCGCAACCACCTGAAAATGCACAAGATAAACAAAAACCTGAGGAGGAAAGTGCACCTCCTGTTGAGGAGAAGAACAATGAAGAGAAGGAATCTCCAGCTGAACCAGATGAGCCTGCCACTACAGCTGAGACTGCAGAAGAGCCCAAAAATGCTGAGACACCTCCTTCTTCAACTGAGGACACTGAACTATGGACTATGCAGCAAAAAGAAAAGCTCATGCACATTGTGTCTAAAGTGTTCCTCCTCAACTTTCCACTGTACCTTGCCTGCAAGCACTCAGCACTAAGCCGCTTAGATGACCTCTCTGCTCAAGAAATATCTAACCTAAGTTTATATTGTGACCTACATGACACGGAGATACCTGCTTACTTGCTCAGAAATGTGAGCCTGTTCTGTAAGTTGGGAGGAGTTTGTGCGATGACATCGGTGTTCGAACAAGCTACACAGAGCACTCTGCCGCTGTCTATGGCACATGCCATTGTGGCAGCGGTAGGAAACCTCAAGCTATGGCTCAACTTCAGAGCAGTTTCCCAACTTTTTATGCCATTGAGAGCCAAGATACTGAAATACATGTGCACTTTAGAAGACAAGGATCTTAGGGTGCCCGCTGTGAAGTCTATGGCTGGTAAGTAAACAATATTATTAGCCATCATTTTCTTAACCTTCTGTTAAGAAAGTCAAAGAGACCTTTTAGAGTCTAATCTTTTTAATTTACTGAGTAACAATTTGTGCAATTAATTATTGCAAATACATAAAAATATGTTATGTGCTAATCCAACTATGTTATTAAAAATACTCGGTTTCCAACAGATTTCATGTGGGGAGCAGCAAAAGAGCCTTTGGACGTACCGTTAACATTTGACGGGGATGGACTAGCATTAGCTTTCAAGTACTTCAACAGCAGTACATTGACGATGCGCCTTGCGGGAGTGGCGCAGATCAACGCACACATCGCGTCACACAATGAATTGTGTGCTGGGGAATCCGCAACAGATGCTGAAGTGGCTGGGCAGCAACTGGCCACGTGGCTTACGAATAATAATATCATTGAACATCTTTTTGGGCCTAACTTGCATGTGGAGGTAAGTGTCGTAATTTGATGTAGATGTGCTGAGTCGCTTGTAACAGTCTTACTGCAAAGCAAAGACTAACTTACACAAAGAATAGAGATATTTTCAACTTGATTCTACACTTAATTCCTAGATAAATTAAAATGTAATGTAATGCAAAGTATCTTCTACAGCTCACTACAGTATTTTTGTTTTGAATGTGAGTCATTTATAAAGCTATGGCTTATGTATTTTACCATTCAGTTAATACCTTGGTTTTGACGAATTCAATACATATACAGTTCCTCTATTTTAACACTGGGTTAACACGTTTAATACGTAACTTGAATTTAGGCATAACTTTCAGTCTAACTATATGGTAAAAAACATAAGTTATTCAGCTGATAACTGATTAACATGTGGCTAAAGGGTTGAGGAGCTCGTGACTAAAGTATAACAGCCGCATGGATCGATTTTCAAGATTAAGCAACGTTTGCCGAGGTTGGTCTGTGGATGGGTGACCATCTTAACATACAGAGGTTCCGCCGTGCCTGGGAAAGCACGTTAAGGCCTTGGTTCCGGCTGTCATTTATAGATATTTAGCATTTATTTCTTATGCATCTTTAGCAGTTGTTACGTATTGTCAGAAGCCAGAAAGTCCGACTCTAGTCTGGCCACGGAGTACCGTGTTACCCAGTTAATGGGTTTTGGAGGTTTGGTAGGTAGCTGCTCCACGTAAAATACTGGTATTCAGTTGAATCTGGTTTTGACTGAAAGCCGACCCCAATATAGTTGGGAAAAGGCTAGGCAGATGATGATAGCTGATTAACTAGTAAGTCTCTTAACATACCTCCTCAGCAAGTTGTTATTTAAAAAAGAAATCTATAATATCTTAAAAGACCTACAGTAGTCAATGAGGATACGCATGTTGGCTCTGTGAGTCGCTTAACACTCACGGGGTTCAGATGAAACTGATGTTGACTACCCGGATGTCATTTTTAAATAAAATAAATAAAAATTATATAAGTAGATGTAGGGACCTATTGTGCCAACAGTACCTACATATTAATATTACGGTACTAATAGAGGTCTTGAATTTGTGTCTATCTTAATCTTCCAATCTAATAATAACTATAATATTATATTATGTAACTACACTAGATTAAGTTGTATCGATATTGTCTTTTAACAGCTAGCTATTTTGTATAATAATCTGTGGGTAACGTCGTTAGCAGTGTATATGCTACTCCTATTGACTAATTGTTGAGATTTTTGTATTATATACTGCTGTTTGTTGTCCTTAATATAAAAAACATATTCATTTTCTCAGGTAATAAAGCAATCTCATATGATCCTGAAGTTCTTGGCGGTAGAAGCCCGTGTGACTCCTGAGCACGTAGAACTGGTTTGGGCGGCTGCGCAGCTGAAGCATTGCGGCCGACAGGTGTACGACCTGTTGCCGGGATTCATCAGGGCGTTGGCGCCCAAGCCTTGTGCTCATCTCTATAGTCTGCTGTGCGCTTTGCCGCCAAAGGAACATACGGAACAGGTGATTAAACAACTTATTATTGTTTCTGCTATTTCAAGTTTGTGTGATTTTTTGGATTTAAAGTAGATAAAAATAAAATATTCACATCTGGAAAGCTACATTATCACTGCATGCTACATTATTAAAGCTACATTATAACGAGAAAACACAGGTCCTTCGGGAGCGAAGTCTCATGGAAACATCTAGTTTGCAATAATAGATGTTTGTTTTTCATTTTCTGCGCTGTTAAACAAGGGGAGTGTGTGCCCTCGAGTATATGACTCTAATGATGACTGTGAAATTTGCTATACATGCAACACATTAAAATTTCGCCAAGAAAATAGAACCCATTATTCTATGACATTAGAACAAAGTCTTCACGCGATGGCAACTTCGTTTGAGCGACAGTACATTAAATCAAAAACGTTAACATAATAATGTGTAATTTGTCCCCAGAGCCTGTATCTAGCGTCCGCCCTGATGCGCGCGATGTGGTCTCGCGGCGCATCGGGCGGGCTGGGCGGCTCGCCCTCCGGCCTGGGCGACGAGCCGCCGCTGCGCCCGCCGCAGCCGTCCTGCAAGCCGCACCACAATTCCTCCTCCGAGGCCAGCGTCAGCATGGATCAGACCAACTCCGATGATGATCCTGTGAGTTTACCTAACATTGTCTTTGTGTTTATTGTAATTGTGTGACTTACTTGCAGCAACAAAAGGCTTTAAATTAAAATGATTATCGCGCGCTCGTGTAATGCTCTAGGTATAGTTTACCGTTGTCCTTGCTTTAGTTACTGTGGATTAGTCAGAAAAACAAACCATTTCTTTTTATTTGGTATCTACTACTGTACTGAATTTATTAAATTTTTCATACTATATACACTTAAAATAGAAAATAAAACTCCTAACTATAATATGACGTCAAAAGATTCGTCAGCTTCGCTGTCGACTGGAAGTGAGCCCAAAAGACTGGCGGCATTGCCACATTGTATGGCAATGCTTATCCTCTGTCCGAGGTAAAAGCCAGCCCTTGAGTCACGCGAAGTGTCAACTAAACGTTTAGCTAGATCTTTAACTACTAACTTTATACTTACAATAAGTTGCACTTTGTTTTCGACTTCAAAAACCGTATTCATTACTATTGACAGTTATCTTTTTAAGTCTAAGTTAGTTCCTAACTTGCATAACTCGTTAATTTTGTTATTTTTATTCGTTTTATGTTGTTTCTTTTTTATGATATGCATCATGCTTGGCGCATATATACTCTTTATTTTTATTCTTTTTAGTTACTAACCCAGGGAAGTGTCCACGCGTTACTATAATCTCGTGTTAGCAACTTACTGTGAGTTAGATTTTTGACGCTATTGGGCCTTGGATGTTAAAACTATGTTGTGCCAGTCAAACATTAGAACATGTCCAGTTTAAAATGCGAAATTCATACCTCAAAGTAGGTTGATAGCTCCAACTAAACTATCGTGAAAGCGTCGCTGTTTGTTAGTATTTTAGGCACAGCAGTGTTCAAATTCTTAAAGATAAAACCCATCATTGACTAATGTTATTCCGAAAAAATCGATTCAGTAGTTTAGGCGCTACGGTGGAACATACATACATAGACAGCAAAAAATATTGATCTTGTTTGTTTGATAAAAAGATGATTCCGTGCATCGGAAGGCACGTATAAGCCGGTGGTCCCGGCCGCCAAATGGCGGTCGTCAAATAAACCATGCCAGAGACCCTTGAAGCGGTTTAGAAACTCTGACACTAAGGCGTGTGGGGTCGTTAGACCTTACTGCCTACACGATAAGAAGATAACCCTTCCTTTTGGCTTTGCCATAGTTGGGTAAAAAGTTTAGCTTCAATGTGTCCCTCTGTTTGTCTGCAGTGCGAGGAGCTGAGCACTTCGGGCGAGGAGGCGGGACCGACGCCGCGCAAACAAAGTAAACATCAGCGTGACCTGACTGGTAAACATATACCCACCGTATCTTGCCGTGCGCCTACTAGCTGCTGTATACACTCTCACTCTTGTCTTGCAGCCGAGCAGGAGTGGCTGCGGGAGGGGGAGGAGCTCACCAAGAAGGAGTGTCCCACGCTCAAGTCTTGCCAGAAGTGAGTTAACCATTTGTCTTTTTTATTTTATTTATATTCGCGCGTTTGATCGCAATCTGGACGTCGATAGAGCACGATTGCCTCGAAATAACCTGTTACCTAAATTAAAATGGGTTTTTATTTAGACAATGCTAGTTACAAAATTAAGTTTTTAATTTTTATCAATATCTGGCAGAAGTAACTTAAATACGCTCAGATTTCAGCTCACAAAAAAAATGCAATGTGATGCGTATCGCGGGGTCAATTTGCACACGGAACAAGTATAGGTATTCTATGGTCTACAGATAGTGTGTTCTGGATCTGGCTGTATGTGTATGTGACTCTTAATATTTGTAAACGCTGGATGCGTTTACGATACAGGAGACATTCTTAGTGTGGAACAATACAATTCAATTCAATTTCAATTCAATTTATTTATTCAATATAACAATTTACATTGTGTCTGAAATAATTCCTGAAAATAATACATAATAAAAATAACAACTTCCATTAAAACATACTTTTAAGAATAATCTGATGTCAACTCAATTAAATAATAGGAATAATTATACATTGGTCAAATGGTCATTTAAAAATAATAATAACAGATTCATTCAAAACAACACAAAACATAAAACAATAAATTAAATGTCAACTCAGGCAATGTAAACAATAAATTCAATGTCAACACCGGCAGTGTCAATGAAATTTTAATACGATAATGTCAAGAATAAGTCAAAACAGTGTACCAGAAATTAGGGAAAAAAAAAGAAAAAAAAAATAATATTTATAAAAACTCATGGTAATATTACATATCGTCAATTGAGTAGAGACATTTATCTAATAGGAATGCTTGAAGCTTTTCTTTAAATGAGGATGTGTAAATCAAGCTTTTTAAGTCAATAGGTAACTTGTTAAATATCTGCACTGCTTGATATTGTGAACTGTGCTTCACAATATTAAATAGAGGACTTATTTTATTCCTCAAATCTTTCCTACGTGTGTTCTCTCTAACCAGTCTTTCTTCATGTGTCTCATATTCTAAAAAAACCTTATTGCATCATATACAAGTTAGACAACACTGCTCTAAGAAAAATGAGGTTATTATAGATTTAGTCCTCTATTACATTCTAAGCAAAGCATAACGTATATCCTCCATACAGACGTAACAAACGAGCCGGCAGCAGCGGCAGCGCCAGCAGCGGAGCGGAGGAGCTCCTGCGCCCGCGCAAGAAGAAGTTCTACAAGAAGCGCCACAAGCCAGGCAAACCCAAGCATTTCCGTGAGTGGATGGTCCATACACCACATACTATCACTTTTATATGTCTTTTTATTATGATTAGTTTTAGATCATGTAGACTTTATTGTATTTGTGTGTGAGGTTTATTGCTGAAGTAGTCGAGGTTAACAATTGATAATTTTTAGGGTTCCGAACAAAAAACGGAACCCTGTATAGGATCACTCGGGTGTCTGTCTGTCTGTCCGTCTGTCACAGCCAGTTTTCTCCGGATCCACTGGACCAATTCTGTTGAAATTTGGTACACATATGGACTTTTTGACCCAAACACGGACGCGTTACGTAAATTATTTAATTTTTAGTATGGGGTCACTTTTGGGGGTCAAACTAGAAAATTAAAAAAAAAGTGTTTTGAACAATATTGTGTGACGTATCAAATGAAAGGGCTTACTGTAAGGGTTTTAAATATAATTTTTTCATAATTTAAAAAAAAATTGGTTTTGAAGTTATTCAAGAAATTAGACGAAAAATGACCATCCCTCCCTTATCTCCGAAACTACTCTTTACCTATAAATTACAGGAAAACCTATAAGAAGTGTATAGTGTTAACATAACACGTTAAAAAAATGAAATTCGTTCGGAACCCTTTGCGCGCGAGCCCGACTCGCACTTGGCCAGGTTTTTATATCTAAATAACAATTTCGAAACAATTATCTTGTCTTTAAATCTTTTAGTCTTCAACGTCGACTGATTGTAAGGGTCATTTTGGTGAAAATACGTTTATATCTTAAACTAGCTAGTTATATATGTTTTGCCATATAAATAAAAAATAACCTACGGCCTATTCTCAGTCCTACCAAATATACACAAAAAATTTCATAAAAATCAGTAAAGCCGTTTCGGAAGCGATAGCAAACACTGTGACACGTGATTTTTATATATTACACTAGTTGACCCGCGCAACTTTGTCTGCTCCGCTCCTATTGGTATTAGCATGATGATATATAGCCTGTAGCCTTCCTCGATAAATGGGCTATCTAACACTAAAAGATTTTTTCAAATCGGACCAGGAGTTCCTGAGATTAGCGCGTTCAAGCAAACAAACTGTTCAGCTTTATACACCGTAAAATTTTGATTGTTTTAATCCCGTGGAGGGTCGATACGGTACATGAAACACTGTCGATTTGTAAAGATAAAATAAAAAAAACAATACATTTTTCTAAATCTCGAATTAATATACGCATGTACGAAATTAATTTCTTTAGTATAGATGATATAGTTTAAGATAAAAAACGCTTCTGTAAAAAATTATTATTACAATAAGGGCTCATAATACATCAGGCTCATGCTCACCAAAATTTATTCAACCTTTTTTATATTGAAATCTCGGTGTCTCATCTCATCACCACACTGCTAAACGTTTAAAATAGACTTAGTTGCATGCTGTATGGAAATAAACGAATGAGTTCGTTGCTATTTTTATACTTATCAATATTTAATAGGTACTTTATAATACAGGGCGTTTTAGAAGTGCGTGGTCATATTTAAGAGTGATGTTGGGTAGCAGATATACATTAAGGAAAAAATAGCAAAACAAAAAAAAAAGACTTAAAAAATCAACCACAAAAACGACTAAAAAGTTTCGAACAAATGACTTTTCAAGCAGTTTGTTACATTTGGTGGCATTAACTTTAGTTCAATCACTGATATTCTGTCACCAGCTGCATTAGACTGCTTGAAGTATTTTTTTAACCAACTTCGATAAAAGGAGGGGTTCTCAATTCGGTTGTATTTTTTAAATATTTTTTACGACTTCCAAATAAAAGAAACACTACAAAGTAAAAAATAACTTCAATTTCGGAAGTCGGTGTTTTTGATAGTTTCTTCGTATTTTGACATCGACTACCGAAATTAAAGTTCTTTGGAAGACGGTTGTATTGCACTTGCGAATGTGCAGCCGGTGCCCAAAAAGGGAGACCGTGCTGACCCTGCACATTACCGTCCGATCGCCATTACCTCCATCCTATGCAAGGTTATGGAAAGGGTTCTTAACAGTAAGCTGCTGACCTACCTTGAAGACAATGATCTCCTCAGTGACCGTCAATATGGCTTTCGCCGGGGACGGTCAACTGGCGATCTTCTTGTGTATGTCACGCACTGCTGGGGCGAGGCCATCGAGAGACACGGCGAAGCACTTGCCGTGTCGCTCGATATCTCGAAGGCCTTTGACAGGGTTTGGCACGCAGGTCTGCTCAGCAAGCTTCCTGCTTATGGCATCCCAGTTGGTTTTTGTAGCTGGATATCAGACTTCCTAAGTGAACGATCCGAGTAGTCGTTGACGGCTGCTCCTCTGACCTCATGGCTATTGATGCCGGAGTTCCTCAGGGGTCCGTTCTCTCTGCAACTCTTTTCCTGCTGCACATCAATGACCTACTTCAGCTTGGTCTTGTTGGGTACGCAGATGACAGTACGGTTTCAGAGAGATACTTGTCCAGCGCAACAACCAGCGGGGATGAAGTTCGTTCCTTGAGAGAGGCCATGGTAGAGCGGACAAATTCGACCTTAAGCTTTGTCTTCCAGTGGGGTGATGACAATGTGGTCACTTTTAACGCCACCAAAACACAGGCGTGTCTTTTTACCGCAAAAAGGAGTCGTTTTGACCAAACTCCTACTTTTCGGGGTGCATCTGTTCCTGTGACTGATCGGCTCGAGCTCCTAGGCATGGAGTTGACATCCAGTCTCAACTTCGGCGCCACCATCGAGTACAAAGCCCAAACCGCGGCCAAAAAGCTGGGCATCCTAAATAGGGTGAACCGATACTTCAGGCCTGGACAGCTTTTAACCCTATATAAAGCGCAAGTCCGATCCTGCATGGAGTATTGTAGCCACCTTTGGGATGGCTCAGCTAAGTATCAGCTTGCTGCGCCTGAATCGGTGGAACGCAGAGCTAAGAGGCTCATCGGTGACGAAAAACTGGTGGATACCAAGCTACATAGCTTGGCTCATCGCCGTAAGATTGCCTGCTTCGGTCTTCTACAGATTGTACTTCGTTGAGTGTGCCCAAGAACTCCACGACCTCATTCCACCGGCCCCCTTCTACCATCGGACATCCAGACGCACTGCATCTTACCATCCCTACCTTTTTGTTATTCCACCAATTCGCACTAAGCGTTTCCAAACGTCTTTTATAATGCGCACAGCAAAGGAGTGGAACTCTGCCTGCGTCTGTGTTTACAAACGCTTACAACCCTAATCTCTTTAAAGTTAGAGTGAACAGGCTCCTTCTGGGTAAGCTCGCTCCATCGTAGACTTTGTCTCTGTCATTTCTGACCTAGACTAGAGTCAAGAGCAAACCCACCACAAATAAAAAAAAAAAAAAAATTGTAAAAAGTTTTTTTTTTTACTTTGAGTCGGTTTTTGCAGTCAGATATTTTGAAAGTCTTTTTTAGGGTTCCGAAAATCCGTAAAACGGAACCCTTAAAGGTTCACTGCGCCGAATCTGTTGAAATTAGGTATACATATGGACTTTTGTGACCCAAACACGGATGCGTTACTTACATTATAAAATTTTGAGTAAGGGGTGAGTAACTTTTGGGGGTCAAACTAGAAAACAAAAAAAAAAAGTATTTCAAACTGTGTCGTATGACTTATCAAATGAAAGGGCTTACTTACTGTGAGGATTTTAATTATATTTTTTTCATAATTTTAAAATAAATGGTTTTTAAGTTATTCAAGAAATTAAACCAAAAATGGCCATTCCGCCCCCCTCTTATCTTCGAAACTACTGAGCCTAAAATTTTGAACAAAACGCAGATAATAGTCTATACCTAAATATTACAGGAAAACCTATATGAAGTATGCAGTATTAAAATAACATTAAAAAAACGAAATTAGTTCGGAACCCTTTGCACGCGAGTCCGACTCGCACTTGGCCAGTTTTTTTTTGTTTTGCTATTCTTTCCGTAATATATACAACATCACCCTTAAATATGAGCACGCACTTCTTTAGCATTCTGTATACTTCTTTTATTTTATCGAATTGAAGTGACAAACCTAAGTGTGTAACATTATTCAGCAGCAACGCAACTGAAAACTGCAGATCTAGCTGAATCTGTGTCTGAAGTGGAGGAAGAATCATCGGGCAGTGATAACGCGCACTGCCAGCTGATTTGTGACAACGTTGATGCCAGGTGAGCTTTATAACCAAGTGTGACCTTTCTGTAGATTGAAGTTAGTGCGAAGTCAAAAGCTCAACCCAATTTTCGGATAAAATAGTATTGTCTTACAACATAGTAGTGACAGCCTTTTCGCCTAAGAATGACCCCCCTAACCGAATTTGCCAGAGCAAGAACTTAAAGCCATATCGCGTAATGCCTGGAAGTATCTCACTGTCTGAATCTCTACTTTTTTTGGACAGGGAAAACTGGGATCATGTCTAGGCTTTTATCATATTGCCCAAAGTAACTGTAAAGATTGTGGCTTAACACCAATACCATCATTGGTACTTCATCCATGTTCCTTTTAAGCTTTCCAGTTAGCATTACGTACTTGCCTGCTCCGGCCAATCCATCAGGAATGGTACCAAATCGTCACGCCAGCCTCTCTTGCGACATGCGTCTTCAGGCACCCACCGCGTGTCGATCTTAGCCCATCTGTTCTCTGTTGTTCTGGTTCAGTGAGCAGTGCCCGCTGATGGTCCCAGCTAATATTCGATAGGTATAACAGATAGTCCTTTATGCAGAGCATGCATGTAGGATGAGGAAACGGTATCGCACGTGCTTCTTGAGTGCACAGGCGTCGCCGAAATACGGAGGCAAACAATAGGGACACCTAATTCGCTCACAGGTATTCTGAACGCACTAGGAAGACTGATCTGCTTCAGACGTTGGCTGGTTGGAATGACAGCCGCCAAGGCTCACGCACAATGGTTCAAGATCAGGAATAAATGCGGAAACCAAACCCCAATAGATATATAGAAGCCACAAAAGTTCGCATGATTTTCCGCGAGAAATGTACAATAACACTACATAGATCTTTTGTCCTTTCCTATAACCACAGGCGTCTTATGGAGCTCCGTCTGATGGAGAGCTACAAGCGTCGCGGCGCGGCCGGCGAAGAAGAAGAAGGTAGTGCATCATCAGCGCTATCTCCTCACTCCCACCCTCACCTTGCTGACCTGGATGAAGATGATTCAGCCTGCGAGGAGGAACTGGCCAGGCTTGCTGCACAGGTAACAACTTCATTGACAGATTTTATTTATGAACTAGCAAACATTTCCGCAGACTTACGGATGATGGCTTTGTTGCCTCCATCTAGTCTATTCTGTAAATAACCATTTCGATATTGAGCTTCACCTGAGTGACAAAGCTTGCAAAGTGAGCTTTATAACACACAACATAAGTCTTATACAAATACGAATTTGATAACTCACCTCGGATTCCGCTGTCGAGACACTTACAGAATAGCACTGCAGCTTAATTTTCGGCCACTGCTTTGATAAAAAGATGTGTTTTGTAGGAAATAGAACCATAAACAACGTCAGCCTAGCGGATGCGTAATTGTATATGTCCAGTAAACACCCCACACACAGGATATTGAAAACAACAGATACTTGATTTGTGCGCTCCATTGGTGTAATTGCTGCAAGGTGTTCTGATGCGAGGATAAACAAACAAATTCATTAATTAATTATGAGCCTTTTCACTAAACACGGTGCAGCGAACTACAAGTTGGCTAATCAAGGCGCGTGATATCACGTCGGATCGGCAGTTAAAAGTAGCCACGGGGTCGCTCTTACATTTACAAAACGGCTTAGTGCGGTTTGTCTTGTGGTATAATGTAGTAAGATAGACAGCTTTCGATGTGTGAGGTGAGGTGCAAAATCAAGCGTTTTTGACTGTGAGCCGTAATATAAGTGATAACTTATAAACTCGTGTTTAGAGCCCCCATATAGATTCACTGGTATAGGTGGCACTCATTTGAAAGCGACATCTATACACACGAAGTACAAAAAAATACCAAAGTTCTCCGCGCGATTTGAAAATATACAACCGTCCGTCAACAATTATTGGGCAGTTGCCCACCAGACACAACTCACGTGTGGTCAGAGGATCCTTTCTTTTTTTAAAGCACGTTTGCACCCTGTTCTGTATACCTCTATAATCTAAACTTTTAAAAGAAAAGAAAACAAAATAAAAAGTGATAGTAAAAACAACAAAAAACCGTACGTACCTTACACCTGCATGAAAAAGGTTCATTTCAGCAATATTGCCAGACAGATGTTGTTTGACGCTGATCTTTCAGTGAAACTTGGTTGATGAGTGACGTAGCAAACGGTAGATCACGATCATTTTTTCTCCATTTACCCAGGCGCAGTGCCTCACCGAGTACCAGGGCACTGGGGCGGCGAGCAGCAAGCGTGTGCGCGGCAGTCCCCCGGCCCCCGCATGCGACGTGGACGACGTATGTCGGCCCGGCAACACGCTCCTGTGGGACCTACTGCAGGACGGCGCCATTGTGAGTTGTATGACCTGCGGCAACACACCACTCACACACACACCACACGCACACACACATACACACACACACACACACACCACATCACTCTTTATTATTCTCCTTTACACTTTAGAGATACGGTGACTTCCAATAGGGAACGTGCACGGCGTTGACTGTGCCATCTAGTGTTGCATATTCGTAACTTTAAAATTTAGAATACTTGACGTTAACGCTTCTGTGCTGCCACCTATAGTTCCTGCACACTCCGTTTAGGGGAATGTGCACGAAGCAGACGGTGTCATCTAGCGTGGTAACTTAGAAAGTTATAAGTAAAATATACTTTACAATGACACTTGTGTGCTTCCACCTATAGTTCCTGCACGTTTCCTAGATGGGGCTTGAAGGAACTTTAGATGGCAGCATAAAAGCATCAATAACACGTATTTATACGAGATAATTTCCGAATTTGCAACACTAGATGGCACAGTCTTCGCCTTGCACGTTCCCTATAGTAACTGGAACAAAACATGAACAAAGGTTGATGGGGTTAAATTATTGGCGTCGTATTGAATCAGCTGGAAGATGTTCCCTGCTGGACCTTCCCCAAGTATTGACACAATAACTGCCCTGCTATCACTGATCGGATTACTACTCTCATACCTTTTCCCAAATCGAAGTTGAAGGACACTCGGACGCGACACAGTAAGATGCACCGGTCTACAATGTTCCATCATGCTTCAGCCATCCATTTTCCTAAGCCTCGGGTTACCATGAACTCTTATAATTGGCAAAGTGTGCGTTTATCATGAACTACTTTTTACTAATTATAACGGGCCTTGATCTTTCTCCGAAGACGCGTCGCGTTCTTTTAATAAAAATCACCACTTACACTTAAGTGTCCATACAAAGAAAACGTAATTCAATTCTGTTTTTTTTTTTTTTCACTTAGGAACAATTGGGTGAGGGATTAGCACTGGAAGCTGAGAAGGCACTTTGCGCTTTATTGTGCTTCAGTACTGACAAGTTTATAAGGATCAAGTTCATTGAAGGATGTCTGGACAATCTTGCCAACCACAGGTAAAAGAAAAGCAAGCTTGTAACATGAAAACAAGACTGAATGTTGCCGGAATAAATTTGTAAATTCAATGTGTTTTGTTTCAGATCTGTTGCGGTATCACTTCGACTGTTACCCAAGTTGTTCTCCTCATTTCAACAGCTGCGGGGTATGGATATGCATCAGGTTAGTTAGTAATTTTTGGTTTGTCTCTACATTTTCCACTTATTTGTTTAGCTTTAGATGTTTGTGAGAATATTAACATGTTCTGACACGACTGTCAATTTCTTTATTACCGCATCATCTTAGGGTCAGAAATATACGTCAGTCACTATAACGAAATAACAGTAAGGCCGCAATTTAAATAACTTGCACAAAAATATGTAAGGAGCTGGCATGCCATTGTGCTATAACAAGGTCTGATTGGTATAATACGTCACTATGGTATGTAAGCTACTTGGTAAGGTACAGCATGTGTATTACAGCATATATGAGAAGAGACTGACACTGTGCTAGTACCGTGTAACACAGTTACCGGGTTGTGGAGGTCTGGTAGGCAGCCGCTCTACGTAAAATACTGGTATTCCGCTAAATCCGGTTCGATTGGATCCCGAACCCAATATAGTTGGGAAAAGGCTAGGCAGATGATAATGATGAGAAGAGATTGACACGACCGGTTCAGACCGATTAACTTTTCTCGAGAGGTCGCCACATAAAGCAAACACTTGGGTCATCATGGACGCGCTTCGTGCTAGTGTGTACATATGTGTGTATTACGCGTTACGAGCGTATGCGCCGTTAGGCGGTTCGGTCGTCCGGGGCCCAGCTGTTTAGCGCGCTCATTGGTCACACGTTCCTCCTGTACCAATACAAAATGGAGGGTACAGGTGGAACGTTTAGTGACCGGTTTTACTTCATTGTCTGTTCTGTTATGTTCAGGTGGTAATGTGGGCAGAACGCGAGCGCGGGATGATGCGCCTATTCTTAGAGGATCTACGCCACTACATGGCACAGCCGCGGCCAGTGTGCGACGCGCCGCACTACGCGCACATCACCGAGCTCACCGTGCGCCTGCACTTCCTCACCGCCATCTTCTCGCCGGTTGGCTCTCCGCAGCACTTCAGGTACATAGTCACACATGGCACAGTGTGCGACGCGCCGCACTACGCGCACATCACCGAGCTCACCGTGCGCCTGCACTTCCTCACCGCCATCTTCTCGCCGGTCGGCTCTCCGCAGCACTTCAGGTACATAGTCACACATGGCACAGTGTGCGACGCGCCGCACTACGCGCACATCACCGAGCTCACCGTGCGCCTGCACTTCCTCACCGCCATCTTCTCGCCGGTTGGCTCTCCGCAGCACTTCAGGTACATAGTCACACATGGCACAGTGTGCGACGCGCCGCACTACGCGCACATCACCGAGCTCACCGTGCGCCTGCACTTCCTCACCGCCATCTTCTCGCCGGTCGGCTCTCCGCAGCACTTCAGGTACATAGTCACACATGGCACAGTGTGCGACGCGCCGCACTACGCGCACATCACCGAGCTCACCGTGCGCCTGCACTTCCTCACCGCCATCTTCTCGCCGGTCGGCTCTCCGCAGCACTTCAGGTACATAGTCACACATGGCACAGTGTGCGACGCGCCGCACTACAACTACTAGTTTTGAAGCAACAAGCCTGCTCTATAGTTTACTAACACTAACCATCAGGTGCGATAGCGATCAAACGCGAGTCTACCAATAAGCGAGACAAGGATATGAAAAGAATAAGCAATTTTTCGCTACCTAAAACAAACAAACAAACTTAAATCAAAAATCAACTTTGCCTGCGTTAAAATAAAAACGTTAATTAAATAACGGGGGGTTCAGTTGAATGATTTTAATCCGATAGCCAGATCGAAGGTAAAGCTTCAGGGAAATTCGGAAGTTGTAGCATTTGCAAAACTACCAATTTGTTTTCTCTTACAAACACCCCAAATCTGCCTCGTAACAGGTTTTTAGCTTTCCGTATAATTAAGTAATCTCTCTCATTTCGCCACCAGGTTAACAGTAGAGCAAGTAGAAGAACTATGGCAGTGCTTGGTGGTCCGCGGTAGCAGCGAATGTGCAGACTGTCTATACTCGTGGCTACTTTCACACACAAAGTCGCCGGATCAGCACGCTCTGGGACTAGACGCGCTGCGCTTCCTTTATGTGGAAAAAATGCCTACGCTGGATCCAGAGGTAAGTGAATAAAATTCTTGTGTTACCGCAGGACCGGTCGTTGTGGCGACGCTTGGGGGAGGCCTTTGTCCAGAAGTGGACGTTTTTCGGCTGTTATGATGATGATGACGTCAATGACACAACTCGCAAATTACACTATTTTTCTTTTGATGTAAATGCATGTGCAAAAGCTCTTGCCGCTGCAGGTAAAGTAGTCAGTTATATGTAGCAACACAAAACGGCATATTTCTTATAGAGTATTTTACTGAAAAAATCGACTCAGTCAGTCAGATAAATTTCCAAAAAATATAGGACACGTATTTTTTTGCCATTTCGAAGCTATAAAAATTGAGAAAGTGCTGTGTGTGATGTGGCTGGTGACGTCAAGTTTTAGTAAAAAGTTTACAAAACGTGACGTTACGCGAGTTTTTAACGTATTGTATCGTCTTCGTTTTTTGTTTACGTGAAAAAAGAAAAAAATACGTTTCCAATACTTTTTTGGCGGATTAAATAGATTTTTTCAGGAAAAAATCCAAACAAGAGTGTGCGCGTGAAACTTCTTTATTTCTCTCTTCTTTTCTTTGATCTCCACATGTTATTCACAGACAATCAGCATAATGGGCCTAAGTCTATACCAGCAACTGTGCAACTTAGCTAGAATGGCTTTAGGCACGGGCGATTCGCGAGACGCTGCACATCCGCACACTTTAGCTATGGACCATCTGTGGAAGATCGCGCTAAGAGCTAACAGTACCGGTAAGTTGTTTTAATATTTACAGGATAGACCGACCCCCCAGAAATCTATATCTATACAAATATATAATGCTGAAAAGTTTGTTTGTTTGTTTGCTTGAACGCGCTAATCTCAGGAACTACTGGTCCGATTCTTTCCACTGAAATTCTTTCAGTGTTAGATAGCCCATTTATCGAGGAAGGCTATAGGCTATATATCATCATGCTAATACCAATAGGTGCGGAGCAGACGAAGTTGCGCGGGTCAACTAGTATGGTTGATATTTAGAAAATTCTGACTTTTCAATAATTTGGCCGTGCTTTCCTGTCTAAACCAGCAGAAGTTTTTTTTAAATAACACATTCTGATCTATTTTTCTCCAAATTTGGGCTTTATTATTTTGTTGGAAAGTTGGCGGAAAGCTCACAACAAAATCTAATCTTCCTCGAGTTCAGGTTTTCTGAGTTTTAACCCTTAACAGTAACGTATTTAATAATGCAAACATATAAAAAAAAAAAAACGAGAATCGTTCTGGTACTTTTTATTTAACAAAATGTTTTAAATCTAGTTTAATTCATCAATAGCTCTGCCAAGGTAGGTCCGTATGATATTCCCGGTAACGTCTCTTCTACCGATTAGTTTGTATTTAATTCCTAATCATCTATTCCAGATGTATCAATGGGCGCAATACAGTACCTAAACAGCTACTACATGGGCCAGCAACTGCAACAAGAAGATGACTTCGTAGCCAAATGCATGTTCCATCTCTCTTCGGCTGCCGAAAAACTGATCACCAAGAAACAAACGGCCGACGGAGAGGGGACCTCCACCTCACAGATGTGCGAACAAGAAGTTGTGAAAGAGGAAAAGATTGTGGATAAACTGAATATCTATGAACATATGACTGAAGAAGCTGCGTTGCAGTGTATACAAAGGGCGTTATTGCTTTTGAAGACGCATCTTGATACTTTTAAGAGGAGGTAAGTGGTTTTTTCGGCTTTGATTTAACTGTCTTTGACACAGACCAATGGGTTTTATTATGGCGAAACTGCAAATTAGTTATTTAAATTATCGTGATAATTTAATTAATCATGAAATTATTTCAAAAAGAGTCCTTTTACATCTGACACCAAGGTCCAGAATGTATTGAATATTAATCAGAGTTAACCGTCAAAAATTAGTTCGGAAAACATGTGAACGCCAGGCTCGCATTAGGGTATTTTAGTTATCCTTATATTCGAGGTGTGTATAGTCACAGAGCATTCGAAAATGGGGATACCTATAAATCCCATATCTTAGTTCGTTTCGTTGAGCAGTTCGATATTTTTATGAGCGCAAGTGCATCGATTGAGATGTAATATGATTGTGTGTGTGGCACAGATACGCGTACCACCTGCGCCGCTGGGCGCTGGCGGAGTCGGGCGCGTGGGAGAGCACGTGCGGCGGCGGCGGCACGGTGCGCGTGACGCTGCAGCCGGCCGGCGCCGGCCCGCGCGCCTCGCTGGCCATGCACCACGCCGACCTGGTGGCGCACCTGCGCGCGCACGTGCACGTGTGGTGGGAGACGCAGGTACGGTTGTACATCACTTTGATCCGGCAATCTTCAAACGCTGAATAGTAAGGCGCCGACCCCACTGCGCGCGGTCCGTTCCGTGGCGGTGAACTGCCATTTACGACACGCTTAGCGCAACGGTTGAGCCATTAACTGCGTGTCACGGGTTCGATTCACGCATGGAACAAATATTTGTACGTTTGTAAACGCACCCACGATGTTAGAGAAAATTCCTAGGGGCAACGTTTAAAAAAATATGAAAAAGAAAATTAAATTATGCTAAAAATTACAGGTCTTCAAGCTCTCTTAAACTATATTATCACAGTGAAATTTTACAGAATATAACTACTGTAAAATTCTTACCATGAAGTGAACTGCCAACCCATTCTATCAGTGGAATAACAGTTTACTACAACCTCGAAGAGTACATAAATATAGGCAACATTAGGAATAGTACATAAATATAGGCAGCATTAGGAATAGTACATAAATATAGGCAACATTAGGAATAGTACAATAAATATAGGCAACATTAGGAGTGCCACATAAATATAGGCAACATTAGCACACACCTACGTACAAGACGTTGCCCAACGTAATGGGAACCATTCTAGTCTTATTTTATTTTACGACCAGATTCGACCTTGTAATAGTGCTACCAACTTGATGCTTAGATTATCCTACATCCCTTGAAAATACAGAAAAATAATCGAAGCAATATTTTCCACAGATTCAAGGCGAGGAAGGCGTGACCGCGCTGTCGACGGACGGCCCGCTGCGCATGATAACGCAGGGACAAGAGCTAACGATAGACTACGATGAGAGGACGTTGTACGACATGGGCTTCAAGGATAATCAGGTATTCTTTCAAATTAATTGTTTTTAGTGTGAATTATTAATGATGCTGAAAAACATATTTGTTTTAAAACGAGTAAGTAAATGACTTAGTCGTAACTACAGCAAAGCTTATGAAAGAATCATAGACCTCTCGATGTTCACAAATATTTTGATCCATCATCCAAAGCGCCGCCCCGTGTCACTTTCGTACACTCTACGACGAAAGAGGCGCGGGGCCACAAACTATACTATTGCGATTCTGTAATGATGGATGTCACCTAAGTTTTTACAGATTCAACCGGCTGATCAATTTAACTAAATAAGTTGTGATCAAAGTCAAAGTTAAAAGATTTATTTCAACTAGACCATTTAAGGCACTTTTGAACGTCAAATGAAAATAAAATACTATAGTGACTAGTCGTCCTTACGCAAAGGTAGATTCGTATGGAGAAGAAACTCCATAGTTACTCTTTTCAAATATAAGCTTTACAATATTTGCATACATTAATCAATTTATTATATGTGAGGACGATGCTCCCAAAATAACACTTATATACATCTAATAGGTACAATAAAGAAATGCCAGCAGAGGTAAAATTAATAAGTTCGCTAGTAAGGGGACATAGTACTCACGTATTTACAAATTTTGCTACTATTGATTTATATAATTAACAATAATGGATCAGTGTGTGAGTTAAATTAAATATAAAACTCAGTAAATACACCTGTATATATAGCAAATATATATTAACATATACATATCAACCAGTTTGACTATGTCTACTACACCCTAGATTGTCCTATGGAGCAGGACCAGCATGTTTCCAAACATTCTTATCTTGAACGTCTGCGTCACAATTTTCATTACTGCTCCGCTCCTATTGGTCTTAGCGTGATGATATATCCTATCGCCTTCTTCGATATTAACACTGAAAGAATTTTTCAAATCGGACTAGTAGTTCCTGAGATTAGCGCGTTCAAGCAAACAAACAAACAAATTCTTCAGCTTTATGTATTAGTATAGATATAATCATCTAATTTGTAATATGCTTGTTTACAAAGTGTGTTTTAATGCTTGTTTCTTTCATTTAATTCTAATATGTCAGAAGAATTTTGTTGTAACATTTAATACAGTACCCCATGAAAGATGTTCGTACTTTGGATAATCTAAAAAATGGTTGATCCGATATTACTTTTGATCTTATTTGTTTCCTAAATAGCCATCGCTATGCTACAAGTCGCAGTAAACTTCACTCTTAAGACATGACTGACTTATTTTTTCTTTGACAGTTGGTGTTCGTATCAGTGGGCGTAGGCGGCAGAGGTGCGTGGGCAGAATGGCCGTCGGCACAGCCCGCCCCTGCGCGCACGCGGCTACCGACCATGCTGCTACTGGACCCTACATACTTCCACCACCTGTTCACGCTGATGCAAGCGCTGGGCCAGATGAAGGAGCCTGGTGCTAATGGGGTACCTTCAGTTTGATAAAGTTATAAATCACGTGCGCGCAATATACGACTTTAAATGTTTGGAGTATAGGGTTAAAAATGCAATGATGGTTGTGCGCACGTGTAATTCGATCGACTATGATTGTCAATTGGAATTTCGTTAGCTCTGTTTTTAATAACAGTTAGATATCTTGTAGTGTCAACTAATCTCAGCATTCTTCTTTTTTCTTGCCGATGGTCTTTATATGCAGTTATTGGTAAAACGAGTAACTAACTTATTAAATTAGTTGTCACTCAATTTTCTGTTACGTAGATAAGTATTTATCTTAGTTTCAAAGTTCTACGTGGAATGTTAAATACTCAAGAAATAACAACGCTTTTCCTTACAGGAACCCGTAACCCACACGAAAGCTCAACTTCTATCCCGTCGCGTATGGGACATCCTTCAAGCCGTGCCAATGAACCCAACTCTACTAGAAGCGTTCCAAAACCCAACAGAGAGCAAGCTACCAGAATTACTTGACCCCACGAGTCCACAGAAACTCATGTATTCCCTACATATCATTGACAAGCAGAGCTCAAGCCACGCTGGTGCACCTAATGTTAAGGATAATACGGTCAGCACGCTCAGTCCTTTGGTGACTAATGAAAAGAGTGAAGAAGAAAAAGCTGCCGTTGAAAACTGGAACGAATTGTTTATTAAAAAAGGAGGATTAAGACTGATGTATGATATTATGATGTCGGGTGAGTTGTTTACTACATTAAATTAACTAGGTCCAAAAATGTTCTAGAGTTTTTTTGGTATAGCATCTACTAATTCAATTTTAAAACTTAAGCTACTGAAATAAGTTTGTATATTTTTTGCCTTTATTAAAAAAAAAACTGGCCAAGTGCGAGTCGGATTCGCGCAAAGGGTTCCGAACAAAGTTCATTTTTTTAAAGTGTTATTTTAACAGTATAGACTTCTTATAGGTTTTCCTGTAATCTATAGGTAAAGATCTATTATCTCCATTTTTTTCAAAATTTTTGGCTCATTATCATTAGTTCATTTTTCGTCTTATTTCTTGAATAACTTCAAAACCATTTATTTTAAAATTATATTTAAAACCCTTACAGTAAGCCCTTTGATTTGACACGATACACATTATTTATTGTTATTTAAATTTTACACGATAGTGTTTTGCAGAAAACTTTTTTTGAATTTTTCTAGTTTGACCCCTAAAAGTGACCCCCATACTAAAAATTTAATTATTTACGTAACGCGTCCGTGTTTGGGTCATAGAAGTCCATATGTGTACCAAATTTCAACAGAATAGGTTCAGTGGATCCGGAGAAAACAGGCTGTGACAGACAAGACAGACACCCAAGTGATCCTATAAGGGTTCCGTTTTTTGTTCGGAACCCTAAAAATCTTCAACCAATTGTAAACTCCGTCACTTTCTCAAACTTTCGTGTGTCTCGTTGTCTTGTAGGTGTTTTACAAAGGAATGATGACAGTGAATGGCGACAGGATTGCCTGGCGTTGTTATTGCAGCTGCTGTGTAGGATCGGCACGTTACCCTCCACCTCGTCTGATCCTGCGCAGACGCCGAAATTACATCCGGTAAGTTTAGTTACAGTAGTACCCAACTGATATGGCTTACCGATGTATCTGCGCAGAATTTTCAAAGCGCGGGAAATGCTATTGACCAGTCGGCTCGCTCCACGCACCGCGCTTCTTTTTCCTGTATCGCTATTGGTCGACAGCTGAAGCGGCTTGAATGCTCCTTCTTCACGTTAGCAAGAAGGGTGTCCGATTTTCTGGTTTCTGAAAATCTGTAACGACTGGCAAAGATCTACAAGTGACAGCTGCGATCACCGGTTTAACGTGCTTTCCTATGCACAATGGAGTTTCGGCATGTTAAGATGTAGTCACTTTGTGTTCATTCTGTAAATCGCATGATAAATAAGACCTGTGCCTATTTTCGTCGATGCTTATGGTGTAGACGCAAAAGTGCCATTGATTATAATTATCAAATACTAGCTGTGGGTCAGCTAGTATTTTATCCTGCTAGTATTTTGAGAACCTGGATAAATGGGATATCCAACACTAAAAGAATTTTTCAATTCGAACCAGTACTTCCTAAGATAAGTGTGCAACCAGACAAACAAACTCTTCAGCTTTATAATATAATAGTGTTGCGGCATCAATACCGCCACAAGTAAAACCAACGGAGCAAATCTACATCGCAACAAAAAGAACCGCGACGCCATCTATCCAACTAGCAGCGAACTACTACGTCGAAATCCTGCATCGCGCAAGCAGAGTTTACCGTGCGATTTGAACATATACATCAGCCCGAATATCAACTATCGGGCAGTTGCCCGCCAGACACAACAACTGTCCGGTAGGAGGATCCTCCCTTTACAACGGAGGTGTGCGGGACTTTACTCTCTGTACCACATGCCGTCCAAAATAGTATACCCAAGATAGATTTGATTTCGCTCAAAATCAGGGCCAAATTTTCTTATTTTGTTTTTTATTCACAGTCATTGCTATCCTTGATGAGCGTAGAAGAAACCACGGAGCGATTGATATCAATTCTGTGCGAGGCCGCTACGTTGAAGGAACCCACCACTTATAAGACTGGATTCTGGGGGAGGGCACAGGTATGTTATTTCACATAAACTCTAAATTCTAAGGCTTAAATTGTCTTTAACCTTGTGACCAATTGGCTAAATATAGATTGCCGTGCCCCTAGCGCGAGGGCTCGCGCGGCTACAAATCGATAAAATAATACCTACAATAAATAAGGAGGAGCAATCGTACCGATTAAAAAAATGTTTTTTAATAATATCTCTATTTAATAATGCACGTTCTTCTTCATCTCTATTTAATATACCACGCAGTTAATAGGACGAAAATAGAACGAAAAAATCATGCATGTTCTCTGTCGCACAAATACGACACGAGCGGTAGGGGCACGAAAATATGTGTCGGGACATGAATAATTCTCAAATACCGACCCTGTGGTACTGAAATTGTTAAAGCTGGTCATTATCCATTCACGGATCTGTCCACTGTAATTTAAACCTTACGTGTATGCACAAAAGTCGACTTTAGCAAGTGGTATGTTCACAGGTGGTACAACACGCGATGCGTATGTGTGTGTGGTGGGCGCGCGGAGGCGGCGACGCTGTGGCGTTAGCGTGGTCCTTACGGAGAGCTGCGCCCAGGCTACTGCTGGATGACGCTGATCCTGCGGTAAGTTTATGCTGCTATTTAGACCAGAATAAAGCGCCCCAGCTATACTGTTTTTGTTGTTTCTGTGTGTGTTGTTTTTGTTTTTTCGCAAAAAGTTCGTTTGCGTCACATTTTTCATTAATGCCGTGCTCCTATTGGTCGTAGCGTGATGTTATATCATTCCAGGGTAAATCGAATACCAAAAAATTTTCAATTCGAACCAGTAGTTCCTGAGATTAGCGCGTTCAACCAAACAAACTCTTCTGCTTCATAATATTAAGTATAGATAAAACAGTATCACTAAATAATGAGCAACCAATCACTTGTTACTTTAGATAATGCCTGCGGACGAAAAATAGACCAGCGTTATGGTACAGCTCAGTTTTTTTTTACTATTTATAGGCATACGTTTGACCACTATATCACCTGATGATAAGCGATGATGCGGTCGAAGATGGAGCACGCTTGCCTAGACGTAACCTATTCACTCGTTGACTCCCAGATTGTAGCTATCAGGAAACACAGACTCAGGCAGGGAATTCGACTCCTCAGCTGTACGCACAATGAATGTGTTCCCAAAACGTTTTGTGCGTGTGGGTGGGAATAACGTAACAATAAGAAGCTCAAGTGGGTCGGTTATCGCCATGGTTACACCTCGGAAAGTTGGAGCTGGGTGGAATTGGCTCTCCTTTTAGCGGACGAAAGACACGCTTGGGTCTTAGCAGCATTGAACTTACCAGATTGCCATTGCCCCATTCACAGTACTATTAAGACATTGGTTGCCTTATGTGGTGTATTGGACGTGGAAATTTTATGTTTTTGGTTTCTATCCTTACTAATATATATATATATAATATTATAAATGCGATAGTAACTCTGTCTGTCTGTCCGTCTTTCTGTCTGTCTGTCGCGCTTTCACGCCAAATCTACTGAACCGATTTAAATAAAATTTGGCACACAGATAGTCTCGAGCCTGAGACAGGACATAGGCTACTTTTATCCCGGGAGTATGTTCCCTAGGGACCACGCGGGTGAAGCCGCTAGCAGATGCTAGTTTTTTATATATTCTAAAGCTGAAGAGTTTGTTTGTTTGGTTGGTTGAACGCGCTAATCTCAGGATTTTTTCTGGTTCGAATTGAAAAATTATTTTGTGTTGGATAGCCCATTTACCGAGGAAGGTTATAGGCTATGTAACATCACGCTGCGACCAAGGGAGCGAAGCATTAATAAAAAATGTGACGCAGACGAAGTTGCGCGGGTCAGCTAGTGGCAGTGTAAAGTCACGACTGTTGCTCTTAAGGCCAATGTTTTGTCACTATTTAACTTTTCTACGTTATACAAAACAAGTCTTTAAAAAATATAACGTCTGTGAGCATAACCTTCTGTGTCCCAGGTGCGTCGCGAAGCCGGCACGGCCCTTTACCGCCTGTGCGCGGGCGGCGAGGTAGCGGTACTGGCGCCGCTGTTGCAGCTGTTGTTAGAGCACCTCCCCAGGGCTGCCGATATGCGACCACATCACCACCACCATCACCATCACCACCATGACGTGAGTATTGCATTTTGTCTTATTCGCACAATATAATGGCTCCTGTAGGCTGTATTCCACTAAAGGCTATAGGGGTGTACCTGCAATATGCATGAGAAAAATATTTATTATTCATATAGTTCATCTTAAAATATACAAAAATATAATACTAATGGTGAAAATAAAATCAAAATTGCTCAAAAAATAAACGAGATATAATTATTTTAAACAAATATATCTGACCCTCTCGCGAAAACGCTGTTTTATATGGCTGCTGTATTAGGCGTCATGGACTTTGACGTCAAAGTTCATGTCGGACTTCTCTTTCTAATTGTAATCTTTGAAGTTTTATAACTTCATCGCTGATTAAGGTGTTTAAAAAATATTTTCATGATGGTGTTTACTAGAGTTAATAAATATTTAATTTAGCAAATAAAAAAATCGCATGCATATTCCCTATTCTGTAAATATCTCACCGTGTAAGCTTAGGCTTAGGTACAGTCAACAAAGCTATTTGGTATACAGTCAAATTTTTGAAGTGAAAACTTCTTTAGCGGCGTTGAGCACTTTTCTGTAATGGGTATAAAATCTTAAACTCGCGTCAGGGTCACGTGACCTCTTCGCAAAAAGCGTAAGACGGACTCGCGTCAGGGTCACGTGATGCGAAAAAGCGTAAGATCGAGGGGAAGGGAGAGGAACTAGTATCTCCCACTCTTTCTACCGTGCCTGAGTGTGCTGCTCCGCTTAGGCGGCACAGGGCGCTTGCGCGAATGTCCGTCTGTGTTTATGTACAGCGTGCCACGCGTATCCAAGGATACGAAATTACGGAATTACGAAATTATGGATGAAAGTTGATTTTTCTAAGAGATAAAAATTAATGTAATATATAAATAAGTAACGATATAATATTATGAATAATAACATGTAAATTGTCATATTTGTGTACGATAGCGCAATAAATAAACATTGTATTCTACCTCATAAATGATAGTATTTTTGTACTTATAATTAAACACAACGTTATTTTTTGTTGTTTTTATGGTTCGTTTTGTTTATGTCAGGAACTGTGTCAAGATTGACATCTGTCACTGACAGTTGCTGTCGCGGCCACACGTTAGTGTCTTTTTGTTTATTTTGTTGTCGGTGGTTTGTCTATGATGTGACCGCGACAGTAAGGATGTATTATTTACATGTTTTCACTTCTGCCGGCACTCCCGGAGTGCTACCGGTGTTTTTTTTTTTTATTTCTGATGTGTGCATTATAAATTTTAAGCTTATGACATACTTACGAGTGTGGTGTACAATAATTGTCTACTCAGCGCACTCACAACATTGTTTAAAAGTAGTTGCAAGTTAAATGCCTACAAACCGAATAGCTTTTTTGACTGTACATGAATTAAGCTGTCAGTCCATACAAACAATATGGAATGACAGTTAACTTCAAGCTCACTTCACATAAGTTTAACCGCAAACTGACTGATGTAAACATCTGACTGAAAACTGAGGCGAAGTGAATATGAAGTGAGGTGGCACAATCCATCCAGTCAAGGTGGAATGACAGTTCACTTCATGCTCACTTCACATAAGTTTAACCGGAAACTGACTGATGTAAGCATCTGACTGTGAAAACTTAGGTGAAGTGAATATGAAGTGAAGTGACACAATCCATCCAGTCAAGGTGGAATGACAGTTCACTTCAAGCACACTTCACCTAAGTCTCTACGAGATGACGGTCAGTTAAAAGGTGTGACCCCTTTTCACCGAAAATGTTGAGTCTAAAATAGTTCTTGACTTATATGAGGACAGAAAAATCAATAAGAACACTGGTTTAAAAGAAACAAGTAAAAAAATAATATGGATTAGTTCGGAACCTTTTGGGAGCGAGTCCGACACTTGGCCCGTTTTATTTACTCGTATGTATCTGTTCCAAGCTCCAAATGAATAAAAAAGCAGTTTTTCTCGCAGGTTGTCCACCACCACGCGGAGGAGGGGAAGGAGCCATACGGACCAGCATGCAGAGATTACTTCTGGCTTGTCTGTAGGCTCATAGACGGTCTGCCGGAAGACTTTTTCAAAGGTAAACCACGTTTTTGGTTTTATTTTACTTAAGGATGGGAAATCGTCAAATAAAGACTCCTCCCGCTCTGGGCGGAGCAGAAGGAAGTGTCAGACTCTTAGACGCCGTCTCCACGAGCGAGTGTATCGCTACGAGTAGACGTTTTGTCACTGATAACATCGCCGTGTGGAGGCAAGTTCATCGAGTTGTTATAGAAATACGTGGCACGACGATAATATCGCCGCTATTCCGTCGCTCGTGGAGACGGCCGCTTAATGACTAAAACCCACCCGTGTTTCTCCTAATGCCCCTTGTGTTCTAAGGCCGCGGTGACTCTTTAGAACAAATTCAGCGACCCCGGCAGGAACCACATAATATCACAAATTATATTGTAATTATACAAAAAAAAACATAAGTTTTGGCTGACTGTTCTTTTGTAAGCATCTGTAGCGAAAACGGGTTATTTTCTGCTTAGAACAAGACAGTACTCCCGTCTTAATTGAGACAAGCAAAGACTCTATTTATTTTTCTTTGAGAGTCCCATAAAACGTTTTACTATGATTTAAATAGATTTCACTAAACCCTTATACGCCTTTTCAGAAGGAGCAACATCAGAAGATAGCGGCGCCCCCGATCTGAACGAACTCTGCGAACAAATCCACACGTCCTTAGAAAAACGTGAGATCATAGAGAAAAGGACAGAGCCTTGTTCACCGGACGATGGGCTCTATGGTCAACTGAGTCTGCTCACACATCTGCTCAAGCACCCGCTGCGGTTCAAAATGTCAGACCAGGGAACTAGGACTTTGGAAATGGTGAGTTTGTCACGATAATTGAAACCTCTTTGGATATTTTTAGGCCTATAGGATCACTCGGGTGTCTGTCTGTACGTCTATCACAGCCAGTTTGCTCCGGATCCACTGGACCGTTTTGTTGAAATTTGGTACACATACATATACATACGGACGCGTATGTAAATTATTCAATTTTTAGTATGGGCGTCACTTTTGTGGGTCAAACTATAAAAATTAAACAAAAATTTTTAGGTCAATATCGTGTGACATATCAAATGAAAGGGCTTACTGTGAAGGAATATATTGTATATTTTTTCATAATTTTAAAATAAAAGGTTTTGAAGTTATTCGAAAAATTTGACGAAAAATGACCATCCCCCCTTCTATCTCGGAATCTACTGAAGCAAAAATTTTGAAAAAAAATGGAGATAATAGATCTTTACCTATAAATTACAGGAAAACCTATAAGAAGTGTTAAAATAACATTTAAAAAAAAAAATTCGATCGGAACCCTTTGCACGCAAGTCCGACTCGCACTTCCAATCAATGATCGGGAAGAAATGGCCGGTAGTACAATCGGGATAATTGACTGCGCAGTGTCGACTTTCAGGAGTGCTTTACTGGCTTCGTTCGACCTGAGGGCCGATTCTAATCATTTTTAAACAACGTTTGCATTCGCATGTCAGTCGCAAACTGTCAAAAAAAGCCTCAATTTTCCTACACTTTTGACAGTTTGTGACTGAGATGCGAATGCGAACGTTGCTTTAAAGTGAGGAGTTTTGGCGCTCGGATGTATTTCATTAGGGAGGCGGGGGGGTTCCACGAAGCCGTCCTTATATTAAACCATTGTGCGTGCGGTCATAGCGGCCGTTATTCCATCCAGCCTACCTCACTCCTTAAGCAGAATAGGCCTCCCAGTTTGTTCAGGATTTATGTAAGAGAATTTGTTGATCCAATGCTTTGTTTCCGTATTTCCATGACGCCTGTGCACTCAAGGAGCGTCGGCGCAACAGTTTCGTCCACCTACATGCGTGCTCTGCACACAGGGCTCCGTAGTCGGTTTATAAAGATAAACAATCTTGATGTGACTTTTTATACAAACACATATTAAACAAATAAACTACTGCTCAAACTAATGGGCCAATTGATTTAGTAAACGTTATGCATTTTATTTTTAAAACTGAGTTTTTAAATATAAAGACACATCAAGATTGTTTACCTTTATCTAACTGCCTAAACCTTTCTGGTATAGTCCAGTTTAGGGACCGTGCACGACGTTGACTATGCCATTTAGTGTCGCATATTCGAAACTTTAAGGGTCAGAATACTTGACATTGACGCTTCTGTGCTGCCACCTGCGGTTCCTGCACGCTCAGTTTAGGGGAATGTGTGCAAAGTAGACTGTGCCATCTAACGTAGCTATTTCGAATTTTATACTTGAAACATACTTGACAGTGTCATTTCTGTGCTGCCACCTATAGTTGCTCCCTATGGAAATGTTTGTTCAGTGAGCAGTGCTTGCTGATGTCAAAGTCAAAGTCAAATGATTTATTTCAACTAGACCAATTAAGGCACTTTTGAACGTCAAATTAAAATAAAATAAAATATTATAGTGACTCTAGTCGTCCGTTCGCAAAAGGTAGATTCTTATGGAGAAGAACGGACAAGAAACTCCATAGTTACTCTTTTCAAAAATAAGCTTTACAATATTTGCATACATTAATCAGTTGATTATATGTGAGGACGATGCTCCCAAAAAAACACTTATGTACTACTAGTAGGTACAATAAAGAAATGCCAGCAGAGGTAAAATTAATAAGTTTGCTAGTAAGGGAACATAATACTCACATACGTACAAATTTTTGCAACTATTGATTTATATGATCAGTGTGTGAGTTAAATTAAATATGAAAATCAGTAAATACACCTGTTTACATAGTAAATATTAATACAATAAACACAAACATATCAACCAGTTTCACAATGTCTACTACACCCTAGATTGTCCTATGGAGCAGGACTAGCATGTTTCCAAGCATTCTTATCTTGAATATAATCATCTAATTTGTAATATGCTTGTTCACAAAGTGTCTTTTTTACACACGTTTTAAATTTTCTTTCATTTAATTCTAATATTTCAGAAGGAATTTTGTTGTAACATTTAATACCTGGTGATGGTCCTTTCACCAGGCGCAGGGGTTCTGATGGATATTTTATTCAGACATTGTATTGACAGGTGTTCGGCTTCCTGTTCGACGTGCCCAACCCTGAGAACCGCAACCTGCCCAAGTGCAAGTCGCAGAAGTCGCGCGCGGCCGCGTACGACCTGCTGGTGGAGCTCGTGAGGGCCGCGCCTGACAACTATATGGTGCTGCACAATAAGCTCATGGAACATCATAAGCCTGGTGAGTTTTATGTTATTTTAACGATTGATTTTCTTATATGTATAGGTACTGAAGGAAATTTCTGGAAAAAAACATACCTTATAACGATGGTTTGCGTAAATGGTTCCATTTGGTGATTATTTTGCCTGTTTTATGTGCATCTGTTTTATAGGATAAGCAATCAGCTAATCTTGAACACTCGATTTTGGTCTCACTGCTAAAGCCTCGCCTTATAATATAATCTTATAGTTAATATTCTTAGTATTATAATTGTATATGTATCTAACATAGTATTTGGGCTGAAAGCAAATTCATATTTAGTTCAGTGTGAGTCCTGCTAGGCTTGCGGAATGTGCCAGGGTTCAGGAATTTGTTCGAAAGAGTCACCGCGGTCCTGGAACGCAAAGGGCATTAGGAGGAACACGGATAGGTTGTAGTCAGTAAAAGTCTGACACTCCCTTTCGCTCCGCTCAGATTGGAGATTTGATGATTTACGGTCCTTAAAAAAATAACTTCTAAAATTAAACCTTTGAAATGACATACAAGTCTCCGATACCTTGAAATTAAAATTAGCGCCACATAACTACAAACATTTGACCATGTGTATTAAACAACAAAAAATTAATGCTAAAATTAATATTCTCCTTTTCTAAGGCTACTGTTTCCAATCAGGTCCCCAGTCCACATACCCCTGGGACTACTGGCCGGCCGAAGAGTCGAGGTCTGAATGTGGCTACGTGGGGCTCACCAACCTCGGAGCCACTTGCTACATGGCTTCGTGTATGCAGCACCTGTACATGATGCCCCAGGCCAGGGCTGCGTTGTTGCAAGCTGATCCCGCTGCCAGCAGGCATTCGGCCACGCTGCATGAAATGCAGAGGATGTTTGCTTATTTGATGGTGAGTTTGATTGTTTTGGTTCCTATAGAAATTTTCGTCAAGTGTTTTAAGGCAGGAGCAAACGAGGTTCAAGTCATCAGTATGACTTGGTTGGTTTTGTGGATCACTGACGCCAAAAACAAGACCAGTCTATTAAAAGTGCATTCTCAAATACAAGCTTATATGCAATTAAGTTATTCTCACGAATTCGCTGCGCAAATGCAACATCAACAAACACTATATGCGAAGGTATCCAGAATTGGTCGGGTGCGACTGTCTTCCAAACTAAAATACACGAACACTGCCAGTTTGTTTCAATATTGACACATATCCATTTGAGTCAAAAGCATATCTAAGACATTGTTTTATTCAAAAAACTGCGGTTTAATCCCTTCTCTAAATGGTAATCCCCGTAATTTCTCCTCAACAGGAAAGCGAGCGCAAAGCCTACAACCCTCGCAGCTTCTGCAAAGTTTACCAGATGGACCACCAGCCCCTCAACACTGGGGAACAGAAGGATATGGCGGAGTTCTTCATAGATCTAGTCTCCAAGCTTGAGGAGATGACTCCGGAGTTGAAGAAACTGGTGAAGACGCTGTTCTGCGGCGTGCTGAGTAATAACGTGGTTTCGCTGGTAAGTGGGTTTTGCTATAGAATTTAATTTAATTAGAATATCATGAGTAGAGTGAATGTTGTTTTAGATTGAACTGTGTCCATATTTTCAAAATAATTTTATTGGTTAACTTTTTAACCAATTTCATGCTTTTTGTACAAGTATTGGGTTTCAGGGTGTCAACAAAGTTATAAGACCTGTTACTTGCTCTTCTTCATAATCTGTACAACATTTTAGAATAAAATGGTACTGCTTAACTTTGTGCCAAGTAGAACTACGGTAAATTCTTCAGTGGTGGAAATTTGACAAATTAATCGTCCACTAACTCGGTCACATTTGCCTCACAGGACTGCCCCCACGTTTCCCGAACCCTAGAAGAGTTCTACACAGTACGTTGCCAAGTGGCAGACATGCGCAACCTGCACCAAAGCCTCGACGAGGTCACGGTGAAGGACACGTTGGAGGGAGACAACTGCTACACCTGCTCGCAGTGTGCCGCCAAAGTGCGCGCGGAGAAACGGTAAGTAATCGAAAATTATATTACCGAATATTATAGTAGACTATTGGGACATGACTCCAGGTTTTACAATGAAATAAAACGTTTTAAAAAAATGTAGAACAGAAACTGGGCGTATCGTACAGTTCGCTCCACGGTGCTATACCGCTCGGAAGTTAGGTTTTAGTGACGACCGCGCAGGTGCAATCGCGTAAAAAAGTGTTACGTTCCTATAATATTTGTTTGTTTATACGTATTATATTATAAACAAATAACAAAGACTACCAGTAACAATAAAAATATCAAAAAGTAACACAACAAACACATACAACACAAAAAACACAAATCAAGCCGTAAGAAATAACCAAAATAACTAATTAAAAACAATAACAATATGTAACACCTTTCGCATCAACAGTCCTATTGCATTGAGCAAGCGGGACACAATTATACATCGAAGGTATATGAGCGAATTAGACGCCATTAGACGCGCCATCTTGGGCCGCGCGCATGCGCTGTCCTGTATTTTTGCCAAATTGACATCCTGCGCAATCACTTGCGATGTACTTCGGAGAGGTAAACTTGCGTGACACGAACTGTATGCTTAAATGGTCCATAGGTACGCGTGGTTAAACTCGTTCAATGTTAAGATTCAGGACTAAGCTATTTCAAGAACTACTGATACACGAGACCTAATTGTATGACTATACTTTTACGACGACACAACTATAAACAGAAAGGGTCGATAAGGACCAGAAAACTGATAACGGCCCCGGAAACTGAATCTATACTAATATATAAAGCTGAAGAGTTTGTTTGTTTGTTTGTTTGCTTGAACGCACTAATCTCAGGAACTACTGGTCGGATTTGAAAAATTCTTTCAGTGTTGGATAGCCCATTTATCGAGGAAGGCTATAGGCTATATATCATCACGCTAAGACCAACAGGAGCGGAGCAGTAATGAAAATTGTGACGCAGACGACGTTGCGCGGGTCCGCTAGTTTTCTATATTTTAAGTCTACTTGGCAAATTAAATAATTGCCTTACTTTCACCGCATGATACGTTTCCAGTACCTATCTTGCGTATATCAACGTTGTTTATATTCCTTTTTCATCCAGGGCGTGCTTCAAGAAACTCCCGCGCATTCTCTGCTTCAACACAATGCGGTACACCTTCAACATGTTGACGATGCTCAAAGAAAAGGTCAACACACACTTCTCCTTCCCCATGAGGCTGGACATGTCCGGATATGTTGAAAAACATCTCATGCCGGCGCAATATCAAGGTAATTCAACTTTAAGAATCTCTGGTAGTAATCTGAATTGAACTGAACAAAACTCTGTTTTAAATTCAATTAAAATTACATCCCTTTGCAACCAACTTTTTTGGACCCTTTCGTCTCTGAAAAAGTCATGTAAAATATATATGCATAAATATAAAGTTGATTAAGTGGCATTGAATGTCTATACAGATATAAGCACAGTTTTTTAATTAATATAATCATTTTTCTTTGTCTTCAGAAGAGAAAAATAAATTACTAGCTGAAAAGAAAGATGGCGAAGCTAGTCCGACAGCTGCAGAAGTAGAAGATAATTCTGAATTTGAGGAGCATTATGAGTAAGTCACAACTAATCAATTAGTCACAACAGCTTGGAAACTTAAACAATCTGCGATTACTCGCAATTAGGATCGCTACCACATCACGTCATCTGCGCATTTTTTTCTATACCTGTGTAAAGTCCACGACGCGATGCCGAGACCATCCAAGGAATTCAGTATCTCCTGTAGAGCACACATACCTCTTAAAGTATTAATAGCAATGAAGACAGTCTATAACATTTCTCTCCTTCTCACAGGTATGAACTAATAGGCGTGACAGTCCACACGGGCACCGCAGACGGCGGCCACTACTACTCGTTCATTCGCGACCGAGAACATGAACACCACGACCGATGGCTCCTGTTCAACGACGCTGAAGTGAAGCCTTTTGATCCTGCGCATATTGCCGCCGAGTGCTTCGGTGGAGAGATGACGGTTAGTACAAATAAAATTTGGTTACTGCCAAAGTTTTCTATAAAATAAACAGACATGTTTTAGACGACAAGAGGTGAGACGGTACTTCACGCCGAACAGCTGCTTAAACTCTATCAAGCGCAAGTTCGATCGTGTATGGAGTACTGCTGTCATCTTTGGGAAGGATCTGCCAGATACTAGCTTGATGACCTTGAGTCAATTGAGAAACGAGCCGAGAGGATCATCGGCAATGATAGGCTCGTCGAGTCGAAACTCCAGTCTTGAGCATCGACACCGAGTTGCTGACCTGTCGGTTTTCTATCGGTTGCATTTTGGCGAGTGTGCGACGGAGTAGCATAATTTAACTACGCCAAGCCCGTCATCCGTCGTCAGCCACCGGTACATGGTGGACACCCACACGCACAAAACGTTTTCGGAACACACTCATAGTATGTACAGCTAAGGAATGGAATTCCTGCCAGAGTCTATATTTCCTGATAGCTACAACCTGGGAGTCTTTAACACGAGAGTGAATAGGTTACTTCTAGGCAAGCGTGCTCCATCTTCGACCGCATCATCGCTTACCAACAGGTGAGAAAGTGGTCAAACGCGTGCCTATCAATAGGGACCGTGCACGGCGTTGACTATGCCATCTAGTGTCGCATATTCGAAGTTTTAAGGGTCAGAATACTTGACATTGACGCTTCTGTGCTGCCACCTGTGGTTCCTGCACGCTCAGTTTAGGAGAACGTGCGCGAAGAAGACTGCTATCTAGCGTAGCTATTTTGAATTTTATACTTGAAACATACTTGACAGTGACATTTCTGTGCTGCCACCTATAGTTTCTGCACGCTCCCTATAGTAAAAAAAAGTATTGGAATATATGGAGCATGCTGTCTGACTTCCACGGCCCAACTATATACTAGATGATCGAGTCGAACAAACTTAGCTACCGTAAATTCCCTTCCTCGGTACTAAGCCAAGCATCTTGATCAATCTATTAATCATGTTTTAATATTCCTGTTATTTCCAGAGTAAAACCTACGACTCAGTGACTGACAAGTTCATGGACTTTTCGTTCGAGAAGACGAACAGTGCGTACATGTTGTTCTACGAGTGGAGTCCGCCGCGCAGTCAGCGGGGATCTGAGTGTGGACAACAGGAGGAGCCACAGGTACGAACTAGTTTATTTAGGGTTATGACAAGAGGGAGCGTGCTGTCTGAGCACACGGGGTTAAAAAGGTATTACTTCTGCACAGTCAAGGAACTCTGCCATTGCTTCCTAAAATATTGTGATTTTGTTAACCTATTCGTTTTATGAACTTATCTGAAGGATTTTAGAAAATCCACAATCTTGTTAGTTTGCAATTTGCAGCTTAATATTCAAAAATATTAGTCTGAATACCGATAAAACTATAACAAAGTTACTATTAATATCTCATGTAGCTGTGATAGTATCTATAGCTAGATTATGATACATGGATTTCAGCTTTCGATAACACAGTGGGACCCACCTGGGAACCTTTGTTCTTAATTTCTTATTGTTTCCATCTATTTTATTTACGCTTTCCGAGTAATACAAACTAATGTGTGACGGACAGACCATTTGTAAAAAGGAACAAGTTTTGACTATCGGTAGTTTTGTGTTGACCTCAAATTTTGAGAAGTTCCTAATCTAAAACCTCTATATTACAGTCATCAACTGCAGAAGGAGCCAGCCCAAGCTCTTCCATAGAGCGGCGCAGCAGCGACGCGTCCCCGTGCGTCAAGCTGCCTCCCGACCTGCTGAAGTGGATATGGGACGACAACATGCAGTTCTTACACGACAAGAATATATTCCAGCATGCGTACTTCACGTAAGTAACACAATTTCAAGATCAGGAGATCACGAAAGTTTCTACGACGACGCAAGTTTTCTGCTATCGCCATATAACCGTTCGCATAGGTGCTGAGGAGCTAAACGCACTTTGAATATTAAGAAATGTTTTCTTTTTTTAGGGTTCCGAAAAAAAAGGAACCCTTATAGGATCAATCGGGTGTCTGTCTGTCCGTCTGTCACAGCCAGTTTTCTCCGGATCCACTGGACCGATTCTGTTGAAATTTGGTACACATATGGACTTCTATGACCCAAACACAGACGCGTTACATAAATTATTAAATTTTTAGTATGGGGGTCACTTTTGGGGGTCAAACTAGAAAATTAAAAAAAAAAAGTTTTTTGAACAATATTGTGTGACATATCAAAGGAAAGGGCTTACTGTGAGGGTTTTGATTATATTTTTTTTCATAATTTTAAAGTAAATGATTTAGAAGTTATTCAAGAAATTAGACGAAAAATGAACATTCCCCCCCTTATCTCCGAAATTACCGAGCCTAAAATTTTGAAAAAAATGGAGATAATAGATCTTTACCTAAAAATTACAGGAAAACCTATTAGAAGCCTGTAGTGTTAAAATAACATGTTAAAAAAAATTAATTCGTTCGGAACCCTTTGCATGCGATTCCGACTCCCACTTGGCCAGATTTTTTTGGTACTAATTAGACCTCTTTATTTTTCTTTATTTTTTTTTTCCTATTTGGCGCAGCCGCGGGGCACACAATGTAATTGCTTTAGAATTAAGTTCCTTCCTTTTTATTTGTGTTCCTGTCTTTTTACATTGTGTGTGCCAAATAAACTAGTTTTCTTTCTTTCTTTCTTTCTTTCTTTCTCTTGACGACAGGAGACAAAGTTAGGGCGCTGTTCAAATTTGTCGCAAAGTGCCGCGCTGCTTTGTTAATCCATACAAATAGTCACCATTTAAGTGCCGCGCGGCAGCAACGCGGCTGCCGCGCGACTCTGCAACAAATTTCAAGGCACCCTAAATGATGACCGAACCGGAGACTTAAATTATTTTAGAATCTAACAGATCAAACCTCATGTCTCTAACTACTTGATTTCTTCGCGCATTCACCATTCAATGAGCGATCCATTGCACTTTCATTACTGACGATGCGATGGTATGGACACGCTCAGCACAATTTTACTGTATTGTTATTCTGTAACATAATTCTTCTCTTTTATTTACTACTAGCTTCTGCCAGCGGCTTCGCCCACGTGGTCTCTAGGGAACATACTCTCGGGATAAAAAGTGGCCTATGTCATTTCTCAGGCTCTAGACTATCTGTGTCCCAAATTTCATTTAAATCGGTTCAGTAGTTTTAGTGTGAAAGCGCGACAGACAGACAGACAGAGTTACTTTCGCATTTATAATATTAGTAAGGATGGTAGGCGCCAGATAAACTTGCAATAAAGTACATTGACCTTTCCCTAATATCCCTTTGTAGACACCCGAACAACAAATTATGAACCGTTTTTCATTACTAGTGAACGTAAAGCATCGCGATAGAAGTCGATTCAGGACAGCTTTATGTCTTTATTTCTATTTTTGGTATTATAAAACTAAATGCGTCCACTCGCGTCTAAACGCGTCTGAGGATGCGGAATGACCGTTATTGCACATTTATCTGGAACCTACCATATGTATTTGTTGCTATCGTGTTGTGTCTGTGTCGGATAAATGTTTTCTATACTATTCTACTGGGCCGTCGGCGTCGGTCTAATAGTCTTCATTCTTGTTTGTGCAGGTTCATGGGTCAGATGTGCAGCTCCGTGCCGCAGTCGCTGATGACTCTGAAGCCGGAGGTCACAGAAGTTGCCGCGAGGCTGTCCACATCTTTCTTCATTGAGACTTTCATACACGCTAAGGAAAAGGTGAGAACATCTAATATATATAAAAATCTCGTGCCACGGTGTTTGTTACCGAACTCCTCCGAAACGGGTCGACCGATTTTCATGAAATTTTGTGTGTATATTCGCCAGGTATGAGAATAGGTGGTAAGCTATTTTTTTCTTATTTGGCAAAACAATGTTTGCCTGGTCAGCTAGTTTTTATATAAATATCTATTTAATGTGAATTTGACAGACACATCATTCTACTGTTTATGATTGTCAAATTTGCTGACCTTGAAATGACTCCCTATTACATAATCATCTTGTTTGCAAAAGCTATTTAAGTTGTGTTACATTGCGGGCTACCCAGATATAATGTGACCAATCAATAGACCGTGCTCCGCAATGTAATAAAACTTGTATGCGAGTTACTTGCAGATTTAAACGCAGCTTTTGGCTGGCCGCATACGTACGGTTTCCTGGCTAGAATTCCTGATATGGATTCAGATTCGCAGGCCTGATTGCTTGCCTTACATACAAAATGTTCAACTAGGCGCACACGTTTGAATGTATCCTGAATGGGAAAAACCTGACGTTCCTTTCAAAAACAAGCCATGCGTTCGGTTCTGTAGAATCGAAAATCGAACGTCTATGCTAATCTTATGGAATTCATATTTGGAATTCCATAAGATTAGCGTAGACGTTGGAATTCCAAATCTGAATTCCTTGTCGGAAAACCTGATTGGAAGACCGTACGTACGTATGCAGCCAGCCGTTGTCAAATATCACATGATTTGTGGTCATTCTGTACTTCATAAGTTAGTGAAAATTAAAGTTTATGTACTAAAAATGATTTTTTTATGCTATCCATAGCCAACGATGGTGTCATGGGTAGAGTTGGTGACAAAGCAGTTCAATGCATCTGCTGCAGCTTCGGAATGGTTCCTAGGCCATATGGCAGACGACACTTGGTGGCCGATGCAAGTGAGTGGACTATCCCGTATTATATTAATTGAAACTATGCTCTCAAAACATTGACGCAAGGTTGAAATCGGAATGATTCTCACTGGTTTCGTGGTAATAATTTCTCAATAAAATGTTTTGTTCCAGGTGTTAATAAAGTGTCCGAATCAGATGGTCAGGCAAATGTTTCAAAGACTTTGTATGCACGTTATACAAAGGCTCAGGTAAATATGCGTTTTTTGTCCTGAAAATACAGAATTTTCGTGCTCAGTAGTAATATTCTTGATGCAGTAATATTTTCGATCTTATAATTAAACGGGTTTATAAATCACTAGCTGACCCGCGCAACTTCACCTGCGTCACAATTTTCATTACTACTCCACTCCTATTGGTCTTAGCGAGATGATATATAGCCTTCCTCGATAAATGGACTATCTAACACTGAAATAATTTTTCAAATCGGACCAGTAGTTCCTGAGATTAGCGCGTTCAAGCAAACAAACAAACAAACTCTTCAGCTTTATATATTAGTATAGATAGTAAGTAACATAAGATTACTGTTAAGTTTCAGCGAAATCCGTTCTGTAGTTTTAAGTGAATGAGTAAGCCATCCTCTCAAACTGTCGTGGTTATAAGTAGCATAGCATAGAAATCGACTATGGTAAAAAGATTGTTTATACTTTGAAATAATGTTTATATTCGTAATCATGATCTTGTTCTGTTTCAGATCTAGTCATTGTGCCTTATACCTTCAAGGGATGGAGGAAGGCGAAGATAACAGCAAGTTGGGCGAAGCGAGTTGTGTTACTAGATTTATAAGAATGTTGTTATCATTGGTGAGTACAGCAGAAACACTTTAGTCACCTATGCGCTTCGACAATCATCGGCTAAATTCGGAAACACGAACGTTGCCGAAGCTCATTCCGTGGTACCGTAAATTAGACTTTATTCTGATAAAAATTGTGATGAATATGGCATCAAAAAGGAATGTTTGCTATTTCTAGATGGAGAACGGTGCAAGATCTCACTTACGCCATCTGACGGAGTACTTCAGTTTGTTATATGAGTTCAGTAAGATGGGCGAGGAAGAAGGAAAGTTCATGTTGCGCATTAACGCAATATCCAGTATGGTCAACTTTTATCTTGGACAGAATGCTTCGGTGGTAAGTAAAATATTTTATTTACTTTGTGTGTGTACAATAAAATAAGCTCTAAATATTATAAAACACTGGTGAAGGTCGCGGGTAGCCAATGGATGCGAGACGCACAGGACCGGTCGTTGTGGCGACGCTTGGGGGAGGCCTATGTCCAGCAGTCTTTCGGCTGATATGATGATGATGATGATGATGATTATAACACAAAGTCGGTCTTTGCCAGTTTTTGTAACCTTACTTCTTGTAAAACACGCAACGGATTTTCACTAATAGAAACTTAGAGAGAGTGATAAATATGGATTTACGTAATTTGTATTAGGTATATAAATGTCGCGCGAGTGCGAATCCGGAGTAGGTCGATAGTCGCAATATACAGGGTGTTTCAGAAGTGCATTGTCAAATTGAAGAGTGAGGTTCTGTATCTGATAATCAGTAAATAATTAATTAATCGCAATGTAAAAAATATATACCCAGTTATATACCACCACAATCCGCCGTATTTCTCACTTCGTTAGTTTTTCACTAACGAAGTGAAATACGGAAACAAAAAGAACCGCAATGCCATCTATCCCACCAGCAGCGAACTACTAACTACGAAATCCTGCATCGCGGTATCATAGTTTTTCGTACAATTTGAACATATAGGGAACATGCAGGAACAATAAGTCTAACCTATAAGTCTCGAAATTGCAACTCTAGATGGCACAGTCTACTTCGTGCACGTTCCTCTGAACGGAGCGTGCAAAAACTATAGGTGGCAGCACAGAAGCGTCAATGTCAAGTATTCTTAACCTTAAAGTTTCGAAATGCAACACTAGATGGCATAGTCAGTCCGAATATCAATTATCGGATAGTTGTCGGAGGATCCTCGCTTTTCTATCGAGATTTTCGGGACTTTACACTATGTTCCGCTGTTCCGCATACCTCTAAAAATCGATTAAATAGTTCCAAACAAATCACTTTACAAACAGTCTGATGCGGTTGGGCGAGCTTCAAATCTGTACAGTTCGCGTCACCGTAGTTTGCCCCTCCGAAGTTAGGTTTTAGTGACGACCGCGCAGGTGCAATCGCTTAAAAAAGTGTTACGTTCCTAGAACATTTTTTTGTTTATACGTATTATATTATAAACAAGCAAAAAAGACTACCAGTAACAATAAAAATATCAAAAAGTAACACCACAAACAAATACACCACAAAAACACACAAAAAACAAATCAAATAGTAAGAAATAACCAAAATAATTAATTAAAAACAATGACAACGTGTAACACTTCTCGCATCAACAGTCTTATTGCATTGAGCAAGCGGGTCAAACGTATGCATCGAATGTATACGAGCGAGTGAGATGCCATTACACCCGCCATCTTGCACAAAAACGCGCATGCGCTGTTCTATGTTTTTTGTCAAATTGACATACTGCGCAATCGATTGCGACGTACTTCGGGGAGGTAAACTTGCGTGACGGGAACTGTAATTGAACTAAAATGCCACCAAATTACTTACTTGCAAAAAAATGGCAGCTAAAACTTATTTAACTTTGAACAGACGGAATCGCCAACGGAAGAAGCGGGCGGTAGCGGCAGCGGCAGCACGAACGCTGAGAGCGGTGGTGACAAGTTGCGACCTGGCGCGCTAGACAAGATGGTGGCGCTAGTCGCCGGGCTCGTGGAGAGATCACGGGATGCTGCCGGACATCTCGCGTTGTTAGAGCCCGATGCTAGAGCTTTACTACATGCGAAGGTAAAATGAACTTGAGATTGATTGTAACTTTGATTGTTTTTACCGTTAAAGGACTTACAGACTTGTTGTTTTGAAGCTATTATTGTTTCGTTGAGAGCTTTAGGAGCTATAGTCGCCCATTGTGTCACCCTATGTAATGTTTTCTTCAATTGTCTTTTCTGTAACTTATCCCTTTCGGTGCCCAGAACTCAGCATATGGGACTTCATATGGGTCGACGACGCGGATGCGAATTATGGGCACACGAACAAAATATGTTTCGACCCATACGCTGAGTGATGGGCACCGATGGGCACTAAAAGCGTTATATGGTGTACATAGTTAAGAGTATTCTATTCTATTTCTACTCTATTCTATTCTATGCAAGGCAAATAGCCTTTTTCTAAACAAAACCCTTTGATAGTACAGACACTTCATAGTACAGTCCAAATGTTTATGTTTATTTATAAAGTTTCATTTTACCTAGTTCAGTGACTAGTTTTACCAACGGTCCGTTGTTCAGCGTGATGAATTTTTGCCCTCTTTGTCTCTCTGGAATGAGGCCTGGTGTCCAGCAGTGCGGAAATTAGAAAATATTTAACTTGAGACTTTTATATCCACAGGGGTTTCCTTTCATCTACCAGCAGACGCGCGACTGTCTAAACTTACAGCAGACGCGCTCGCTCATCTTCGCTCTATGTCGCTGGAATGAGCCGCTCGCTCAGAAGATAGTCAACATGATCTTCCAAGCCATTGCTAAGCATTCTGAGGTAAGAACTAGTTAGTACAATTTAAGGAATAGTCTAGATTTTAAGAACGTTGTGTCTTTCGGTAAAATAAATTGTAATGTGTAAGGGACGAAGATTCCATACAATTTAAATTGTATCGATTTTCTTTCGAAACTTCGGGGAGACCTTGAGCACTAACTATACTTTCTTCTAAACGTCTGTTAGATGTTTGCGATGGGTGAACGTGCAGGAAGGCGGCACGAGTCACGCTTGTTTCATCAAAACAAAAAAAAAATGAAAAATTATCACTTCCCAAACAATTTTCCGCATAATTTCATTTGCCAAATCATTACTTTGCAAATAAACTCTTCACAAATAATTGTAACGCAAACCTAATTTTTGGCAAGTGAATGTTTGAACAATAACTTGCTTACCAACAAGTAATTTAACAATTTTAATGTAGTCAAATATTTTACGCAAAATAAAATAGGTCAAATATTTAGAATCACCAGTTTTCAATTTACCATTTCTATTCAGTCAATTGCTTAGCCAATGCTTCTTGACTTCTTACAGGAAAATATTTTAATTTCACTGTAAGAAGCATGCGAACAAGCATACACCATGCATACAGCATGCAAGCAAGGCAACACAGAAGCGTCAATGTCAAGTATTTTGAGCGTAAAAGTTTCGAATTTCCAACAACAGATGGTATAGTCTACGCCGTGCACGTTCCATTTAAGAAAGCCAATATTAAGACTTAAAAAGAATGTTGCCTATTTCTATTTCCAGAGCTGCGGTCCTTTTTTTAAGCTACTAACGTTGCTGGTAGAAGGCAGCGGCGGCGGCGCGGGCGCCACGGGCGGCCTGCCGTGCTTCACACAGTTAGTGTTGGCGCGCCTGTGGGACGTGGCGGATGTGTGCCCGCATGCTGCGCTCGAGTGGCTGGCGCTGCAGGTACGTAGCGATAGATAAGCTACTAACGTTGCTGGTAGAAGGCAGCGGCGGCGGCGCGGGCGCCACGGGCGGCCTGCCGTGCTTCACACAGTTAGTGTTGGCGCGCCTGTGGGACGTGGCGGATGTGTGCCCGCATGCTGCGCTCGAGTGGCTGGCGCTGCAGGTACGTAGCGATAGATAAGCTACTAACGTTGCTGGTAGAAGGCAGCGACGGCGGCGCGGGCGCCACGGGCGGCCTGCCGTGCTTCACACAGTTAGTGTTGGTGCGCCTGTGGGACGTGGCGGATGTGTGCCCGCATGCTGCGCTCGAGTGGCTGGCGCTGCAGGTACGTAGCGATAGATAAGCTACTAACGTTGCTGGTAGAAGGCAGCGGCGGCGGCGCGGGCGCCACGGGCGGCCTGCCGTGCTTCACACAGTTAGTGTTGGCGCGCCTGTGGGACGTGGCGGATGTGTGCCCGCATGCTGCGCTCGAGTGGCTGGCGCTGCTGGTACGTAGCGATAGATAAGCTACTAACGTTGCTGGTAGAAGGCAGCGGCGGCGGCGCGGGCGCCACGGGCGGCCTGCCGTGCTTCACACAGTTAGTGTTGGCGCGCCTGTGGGACGTGGCGGATGTGTGCCCGCATGCTGCGCTCGAGTGGCTGGCGCTGCAGGTACGTAGCGATAGATAAGCTACTAACGTTGCTGGTAGAAGGCAGCGGCGGCGGCGCGGGCGCCACGGGCGGCCTGCCGTGCTTCACACAGTTAGTGTTGGCGCGCCTGTGGGACGTGGCGGATGTGTGCCCGCATGCTGCGCTCGAGTGGCTGGCGCTGCAGGTACGTAGCGATAGATAAGCTACTAACGTTGCTGGTAGAAGGCAGCGGCGGCGGCGCGGGCGCCACGGGCGGCCTGCCGTGCTTCACACAGTTAGTGTTGGCGCGCCTGTGGGACGTGGCGGATGTGTGCCCGCATGCTGCGCTCGAGTGGCTGGCGCTGCAGGTACGTAGCGATAGATAAGCTACTAACGTTGCTGGTAGAAGGCAGCGGCGGCGGCGCGGGCGCCACGGGCGGCCTGCCGTGCTTCACACAGTTAGTGTTGGCGCGCCTGTGGGACGTGGCGGATGTGTGCCCGCATGCTGCGCTCGAGTGGCTGGCGCTGCAGGCACTTCGACTCAGATCTCGACATTAACTTGATAACTTCGAATACATGGCCATATAAGAAGGCCTATTAGATTACATTACTATAACAAGATCCTAGAGCCCCCGTTATCATCATCATCATATCAGCCGAAAGACGTCCACTGCTGGACATAGACCTCCCCCAAAGGCCCAAAGGGGGGCCATAATCGCCACGCTTGGCAGGCGGGTTGCGATCGCAGTGTATGGTGTTGCGTTTTACAGAGAACGCTGCTGCCCATTCTCTGGCGAGTCCCTTAGTCGCCTCTTACGACACCCACGGGAAGTGATGAGATGGTATTATTCTTTTACGGCACCATACGGCACCGGCCGACACCATACGGCCCCCATTATGTTACTGAGAAAATAAGTAAAGTCTGGGGGTCTGGATAATACAGGCTTCATGGTTGCAGTCTAACTCCATAACTGATTTACAACTTTTGAAAATAAAACTGAGCAAATTGTCCACAAGAATGAACTATCTTCCCGTCACCATTGGTCTTAAAATACAAATAAACCTCGTAAAAAAAGAAGTATTACGACGCGCAAGTGACTTTCAACCTGACAGTCTTAAAGCAACACAGCAAGTATACAATTCAAAAAATATTTCTAAAACGACTCCACGTTCACACTTATATCTGGTGTTTCCTCAGGTCCCCCGCAACAAAGCAGCCCACGCCTGGGCGCTCCGTACAGCCGAGCGCTGGGTGGAAGCACAACTCCTGGGCGCAGCCGCAGCCCGCGTGCGGGCAGCCGCAGCCCTGCTCCTCGTAGCCCTGGTGCCCTCGCAGCACTTCCGCGCGGGGTACGCAAGAGCAAGGCCGGCTGCGCCCGCACCGCCGCACCACCCGCACGCACCGCATGCGCCGCACGGAAACCATGCCAAGCTGCCCGACACTGCGCATCACACGCTGCATCAGGTACTAAATATAACAACCTTCACGAAAACAAAACTAACCATCTACTACAAGATCAACTAACAGAGGCCTTAGTGTGAGTTTTTAAATGTGCTCGGTTTCGTTAACGCAAAAGTTCGCTTACGTCAATTCGGTTAGAAAAAAAAAAATCTATTAGTGTCAACACGGCACTTCAGTTTCAATCCTTACTAATTCCTTACTAATATTATAAATGCAAAAGTAACTTTGTCTGTCTGTCTGTCTGTCGCGCTTTCACGCCAAAACTACTGAACCGATTTAAATGAAATTTGGTTCAGAGATAGTCTTGAGCCTGAGAAAGGACATAGGCTACTTTTTATCTCGGGAGTATGTTCCCTAGGGACAACGCGGGCGAAGCCGCTGGCAGTAGCTAGTACAAAGATAAATTGAAGTTTTCGTTAATCGACATTGAAAACGTATAAAAACTCGCAGTAAGGCCATTGTGATCTATGACCAGCAAACAAATACATATATGGCTTAAGACTAACTTTATGATTTTGAGATGTCTTAATTCTATGTCTATGGCTAGACGCAGAAGTGAGACACATCTCTGTCATCTCTGACCTAGACAAGAGAAAAACCCATAACATATAAAAAAACTGGCCAAGTGCGAGTTGGACTCGCGTGCAAAGGGTTCCGAACGAATTTAATTTTTTTAACATGTTATTTTAACACTACAGACTTCTAATAGGTTTTCCTGTAATCTTTAGGTAAAGATCTATTATCTCCATTTTTTTTCAAAATTTTAGGCTGGGTAGTTTCGGAGATAAGGGGGGGAATGGTCATTTTTCGTCGAATTTCTTGAATAATTTCAAAACTATTTATACTAAAATTATGAAAAAAATATTATTAAAACCCTTACAGTAAGTCCTTTCATTTGATATGTCACACGATATTGTTCAAAAAACTTTTTTTTTAAATTTTCTAGTTTGACCCCCAGAAGTGACCCCCATACTAAAAATTTAATGATTTACGTAACGCGTCCATATTTGGGTCATAGAAGTCCACATGTGTACCAAATTTCAACAGATTCGGTTCGGTGGATCCGGAGAAAACTGGCTGTGACAGACGGACAGACAGACACCCGAGTCATCCTATAAGGGTTCCGTTTTTTTTTTCGGAACCCTAAAAATAAAAAAAAGTTGTTAAAATGCAGTCTCCTTCTTCCTTTGTCGTTCATACCAACAGTGAAGCAATCAGGAAGATTGTAAACGAGGCTGACTCCTTTACAGACTTTTTGATACAATGTCTGTCAAAGCGCAATTTGAGAAGAAAAGAAAAAAAAAGTTTTCAAATGCATAAATTTTCTAATTAATTAATTAAATTAAATTTATTTATTCAGACTGCAAATGCGGTCCACTGTGTTAGTAGCAATATTACTTAGTCTATGTTAGTACTTTAATAACTAAAACAGATCTCGTTCGATCGGCCAATGCCCACACAAGCGGGCTATCTGCCCGGGCAGCTATCGATTGTGGAATGATGTTAGGACTGTCACGCAACCTGCGAAGTAACGAGACAGATATCTTGCGGCATACTTTGTCAAAACTGTCAGTGCGCACATCGGCAAACTATCGCCGACACACTGCAGAAGCGTAGCAGTCTCAACAGCACCCTATACGCACTGTTGTATTGGATACGCAGAGCATTGTAAGCCCTTTGGGTATATCTGAACTACAGGGCCCCGAGTACGGTGCAATGTAATATCAATATGCCTTAAAAAGGGCTATTTTAACTGCTTCTGTACATCGAAAGAACCTGCACGCAGCATGTTCGCCCGGTCTGACAACGCTCTGCGCTCCCTCTCCAAATTTAAATCGTCTTTTTGGATTCCGAGCAACAGGAACCGGCGACGCGGTAGACCCAAGAGGAGATGGCGGGATGAGTTAGACTCCTACCTAAAAGATTGGCCGAGTGTGCCAACGGACAGAGATGGAAAGAAGGAAAGGAGACCTTTGCTTGCAGTGGGACTCAACGGGCTCATAAAAATAATTTGAAGAAGGAGAAGCAAATCAAGTATCTCGACTTAGCACACGAGATTGTCGACATGTAGAATGTGGACTCAGCTGTCATTGTGCCGATAGTCGTTACGGCCAATGGCCTGATGGCCAAAAGCTTTGACCACCATATGTCGAAGCTGGCGTTACGCGTTTGGATAAAGGGCCTGATACAGAAGGCAGTACTGCTCGATACGGCTCGTATTGTGAGGAGGTTCCTTTCTCTGGAGCCCTAACCAGCGGTAGCTTGGACCCTGCTCCCAACACCGGCGGGCTACTATTTTTTATATTTTTAAATGTATTTTGTAATGTTTTTTTTTTTTAAGAAATATTTAAAAATGAAATGTATATGTAAATAAGAATGAATATACGAAATAAAAAATTAAGTATCAAGGGAGGTACCATAGCTGGACACCTGCCATCAGACCTGAAGACCATATACTCTGTCTTTTTGGTGTTGTATATCAACTCATGAAACTTCGTGTACGACTATCACACGGCCAGTAACTTTCGGAGAGCATTAGTCGAGGGAGCCAGCAGAACCATGTCGTCCGCGTAGCTCAGATTATTAAAACAAACTCCATCCACATAACAGCCAACACGCATGCTGCTAAGTCGCTCGACCAAGGCGTTCACATACAGACCGAAGAGCAAGGGCGAAGACAGTCCCCCCTGTCTCACCCCACACTCTGGCCTGCTCGGCTCCGAAAGCTCTCCTTCCCATCTCACCCAAGTCTTTTGGTTTAGGTATCAGAACTTGAGAAGAGATGCGAGCTCTGGTGGCAGTGTTATGTCACCTAGCTTCTACCAGACTAAATCACTTTGACTAGATCAAAGGCCTTGGATATGTCCAGGAAAACCGCTGGTGTTTACTTATCCGTGTAATACTTGACAGCGTGCTTCAGACTAAGAATGGCCGTCTCCGTTGACAGTCCTGCCCGAAAACCGAACTGGACATCATGAATCTTGACATGGCTAACGAAACTCGTATTTATTTGCAGGTTTACACGATGCTGCTTGGCAAGTTAAAGGCGGCGCGCAAGTACACAGACATAGCGGTGCACGGCACCATGAAGTTGACAGCCTACTTTGGCGTCATGTCTTACTGCGTTGTTAGTAGAGTAGAGAAACTTATGGTGAGTACACCTACAATGAACTTCTATTCTAGTTAGTAGAAAGATTTGATTTTTTGTCTGTTTGTTACGATTTAACTCAAAAACTACTCGACCGATTTTAAAATTAAAAGATTACAAGTAACATAGGGTATAATTTATTAAAACAAAATAATTAGAGATCTTTAAAAAAAATACAATAATGCAACCCAAACTAGCAAAATTTTGGCATTATTTGGCTTGCGCTTGGAAATTATTCATGATACATAAAAATAATGTACTACATGATTAAAGTACTCATTATTGTCAGTAAAAACTCCGCGAGGGTCACAAAAAGCGATCAAAGTGAATTGAAAATTATTAGATAATTAAGGTTGGCTATGTCAATGTAAATTACACTTTAAATAATTCAAATCGGACCTTTCCTTTAAAAGTTACGATGGGTATAAAAATGCTCTAAGTAAGAAAAATGTTGCGGTTTGAGCGAACTGCCCTAGGTTTAGTCTATTAATACGTAATTTACACATTACCCCATAAAAAGGGTAGAGGGGAGATGAAGTTGTGTGCGTAGTCCCAGCGGATGTATGGTAAGTACGAATTTGTGCATCGAATCATTGGGGAGTTATTCAACAAAAACAGTTAGAACTTTTTTTTTCCTATGGACGTACAAGACAAAAATACATACAATAATTAGTGTGTATATGTGTATGTTAAAATGAAATTTGTGTGTCATGAAACTGCGGAGATATTCAAGTTTCCGCTGTGCTGACGTTTGGCTATTTGGTGAAAATCATATAAAACGGTTTAGTGCAGAGTTGTATTTTTTTACGCACGTTGTTTTGAATTTGTGTGTAGTGTTTGCGAAAACAGAATTTGAAAAAAAAACATGCCGTTTAGAAGATATATCCGTAAAAGTAAAATAAGGTTATTAGGTCCTAGTACTTAAAATAGGAACTCTAGAGCCTAACTTATGACGTTTATTTGTATCTTGTAAGGGCCTACAATGTCCTGCCAAGTTTCAATTATGTGCTCTTTGTAATTACTGAGCAATGGCATAATTTACTTCTTAAACTGTTTGTGTTGAATAAGTCCCCAATGGTTCGATGCACAAATTCGTACTTACCATGCACAATTACAGGACGTCATACACTAAATATGTGCTAAACTGAAATTAAGAAAAACGACACTATTCCGCTGGGACTACGCACACGATGAAGTTCGTGGAGTACCAACTAAACCCGCGCGAATGAAGTCGCGGGCAAAGCGTCGTAGTATCCGATATACAGGATTTAACAGAAGTAACGCAAAAACTGCAAAGGGATCTTTGTACAACTTTTACTTAGAGACCAAACCAAAAATCTCGAAAAAATATCAGCTGTTTAGAATATTTTGTCGAGTTGTGTAAACAGAAGTGTATGGGGTATTTGATTTTTCTATCGCTATTTTAGGGTTGGTTCCATACTAAAATTTGTTCATAATACTCATTATAATGAGTCCTTATCAGGTTATTTCTGTTACACCTTATTTTATTACAAAGTCTCATTTGACTCCTGTTTCCTTCCCCAGTTTGGACAATACTTCAACGACCTATGGGAACTCTACCACCCAGCCATATCGGAACCTTCCGTAGCAGTGCACCCCAACAAACAAGCGCTGCTGACCTTCTGGCACGCCGTGTCAGTGGACTGTCCCGAAAACGTGCAGCTAGCCGTCGCCAACCAGCGGCTCACTAAACATATCGCTTTTAATTATATACTGTGAGTACCATTTTGTTTATATATTGCAAAATCTATATCTTTCAGTCCATCCAAAGGTTGTCTGGTAATTATGGCTGTCAGCGATAAGACCGCCATGGTACCCATAAAAAAGTTCAAAGCAAGAGTGAACAGTTATCTTCTGGGAACTCTCACTCCATCATAGACATCATACATCGCTTTCCATCAAGCGCGATCGAGGTCAAGACCAAGCCCATTCCTCAAAAAAAAAAAAAAAAACAGAAGTAACAATAAAGTTAAGTTTGTGTAAAAGAAATGTGTAAACTATTTTCGGTGTAAATAAATTACCTACCAATCTTATCAACTACCTATGACCACATAAACGAAAAAAAATATGACCACCGAAACATGATGTCAACGTCAGTTGACATCATGTTTCCGCGCTCCGTCTCGTCGAGAGAGAGACGGAGCTATTCAGAACGAGTAGCACTACTTTTTTCACAACAGACTCATAATGGCAATGTTTCGTCATAGTGGGCGGCTGGTTAACGAAGATTACACATTGATAAAATGAAAAATGCTTTGTGTTGCTAATATGTGAATATTATAAATGTAAAAAATCTGTTTGTAAAAATGGTAAGATAAAAAACCATAACCTATCGGTCTATGGATGGGGCCATCTTAACATACCGAGAAAGCTGTTGGTCCCGGCTGTCCTTTGTAGATCTTTGGCAGTCGTTACGGATAGTCAGAAGCCAGAAAATCTGACACCAGTCTTGCCATGAAGTACCGTGTTGCCCAGTTACTGGGCTGTGGGGGTCAGATAGGTAGTTGCGCCACGTAAAACACTGGTATTCAGCTGAATCTAGTTTGACTGCAAGCTGACCCCAATATACACACATCAAAAAAAGTTTGTGATCACTAGCATAAGCTGATATATTTTTTTAAGTTTAACTTTATCAAGAAAAATTCTTTGTTGTGTGTTTTCTTTAAATAGAAAAAACCTGTTTTATTTTAGTAGCGTTGATTGTTGGGTCACGGGCTGCAATCTAATATAGGGCTTTTGGGCAGCAGTCTAAACAGTTGGGCGACCACTGCGGGGTCGGTCAGCTAAATTACCCATCCCGTGGTACCTCTGCAACGTGGTCACGACACAGGATTGAGATATAGCAACTCTGTGTGCTATTTCTCTCGTGTTATATCCTTCTTCCCCCAAAGTTGCCTCAAAGAATACTATTCTTGCTCGTAAAACTTCTGATAATCTTCTTGGCATTTTTTTTATTACAACTTTCCGCGAAAAAGTATTTTAAATCCGTTAAAATTGACTAAATAAGAATTCTGAATGAGCGTAAGCTAGGACTGAAAGCCTTTTTATGTGGAAAAACAATTGAACTGCTTTATTGTTTTATATTCTAATTCTATATTTTAAAATATAGAATCTAAAAAGAAGAAGAAATCATAATATAATCTACCGTAACAAAAAAGTTTTCGATTTTTCAAAGTTATCGCAAACTTTTTTTGATGTGTGTAGTTGGGAAAAGGCTAGGCAGATGATGATGAACGAAAACCTATCAATCACGCCTCAAGGACCCAATAGACTTGGATAAAATCTGGAACATGCGTGGACTGTGGCCTTGATTGTTGGCCCGGAAGAGTTTTTTACTTTGACACGGCCACTGCCGCTGTCAAAAGCTAATTCATACATAGCAGCTCTTTTTATGATAGAAAACACTTTGTTTAGACTACTAGAAACTAAAAAAAACATACAATTTTCTATAGGAAACATGCATGAATACAGAAGTGTCATTGTCAAGTATATTTTACCTATAGGGAGCGTGCAGAAACTATAGGTGGCAGCACAGAAATGTCACTGTCAAGTATATATCAAGTATAAAATTCGAAATAGCTACGATAGTCTACTTCACGCACGTTCTCCTAAACTGAGCGTGCAGGAACCACAGGTGGCAGTACAGAAGCGTCAATGTCAAGTATTCTGACCCTTAAAACTTCGAATATGCGACACTAGATGGCATAGTCAACACTGTGCACGGTCCCTATAAGTTTCGAAATTGCAACGCTAGAAGGCACAATCTACTTCGTGCACGTTCCCCTAAATGAAGCGTGCAAAAACTATAAGTGGCAGTACAGAAGCGTCAATGTCAAGTACTCTTATAAACTTTCGAATATGCAACACTAGATGGCGCAGTCAACGCCGAGCACGTGACGCCCTATTCACAAAACCCTATCTGAAAAGTCACGGACGATAGCTGTAACATTACATAATGTACATAATAATTTTGTAGGTCAATAAACTGATGTTGAATCATCAAGTTTTATTCTAAACTGCAATATTTGTGTAGGTGTAGGCAATGACTCAGCGTGAAATTAACGTAGTAGCACAAACAGGTTTTTTTTTGAGTTAAAATTCCAACTTATCAGAATGTTATCAGAGATTTCTTAATAGCTGATTAATGCATTCATTGATGCGCGGCATGCGCGGGCATAACAAAGTAATGAGCTGATGTGTTATTTCGTCTTGTTTCTCATCGGGGGTATAGCTCAGTGGTAGAGCATTCGACTGCAGATCGAGAGGTCCCCGGTTCAAACCCGGGTGTCCCCTGAGTAAATCTATTTTTGTGTTTACTCCGAGCCATCTGTAACATTTTTCTTTTGTTTTATTTATGTTTTTTTATGAGATTATTTGGTTTATTGACGTAGTTAAGTTTCGTTAACAGAGGTTTCATTTTCCTTACAAAGTAATTAAAGCACAGCGGGTCTAAAAAGGCCACTTTAGAAGAATCAGAAAGCACATCATACCCGAAACTGTCAAATTTTCCCAATCAACATTGAACCTAAAACTTTAGCGATAAAAAAGAAAATGAAATTTGACAGATTGTTGTATCTATATCTATACTACTTAATATATAAAGCTGAAGAGTTTGTTTGTTTGTTTGCTTGAGCGCACTAATCTCAAGAAGTACTGGTCCGATTTGAAAAATTCCTTCAGTGTTAGATAGCCCATTTATTGAGAAAGGCTATAGGCTAAAAATCATCACGCTAAGACCAATAGGGGCGGAGCAGTAATCATAAGAATCATATTGGGATCATAATATTAATATATTATGATCCCAATATGATTCTACTAAAGTGACCTTTTTAGATCTCGTTATTGTCCTTACTTTTAAGCCATTAATAAAATGACAGTTAATTGTAATTTATTCACACCATATCAATGAGTAGCATTCGTAAGTACTAGATTACATTTTATTTTGAACAGATCATAAAACATAGACAACAATCATGCATCTACAGATTTTTACCAAACGCCGTAGCCATGTTGTGTGTTGGATCCGTGCCATAGTTACTAGTTCGGAATAAGTTTTTCAGCTTCTCAAGCGTATATGGTGACTACAATCACCAAACGACATCGTTCAATTTAAACGTGTACAGCGCTAAAGTTAGCTCTTAATAATACAGTAGAATATTTTTAGATGGCGCTATATGAAGTTTGTCATCCGTGAGTGAATTTTATTCGTGCAATGGCAACAAAATATTTAGAAAAAGATGCGGAAATGATAGTTCGCTTTTGTTTGTAAACTGTTAAAGTGAGTGGAGATGGAACACAAAAGTGCTAAGTTTTCTGTTTTTATACGTTATTTGTAATGTTGTTGCATATCAAATTAATTGTGAAGACATATCCTTTACGAAATTCGTTTCATTACGATAATTCCAAAACGTTTAAACATAATAATTGAGCTGCAAAAGTTTATAGTTACATGATCCCTACGCCATCATTGTTTGAATAAAATGTATTCTTATCGGGTTATTTTTGTTATCTAAATGCTAAATATAACAGAATACTTCACTATTATCACGTAATAGCCATATACAAACAAAATATGTTAAAATGTGTCTAGAAATGATTAAAACGCAACTCGTTATCCATCATTTGAGTGCTTAGGAGTGCAGTCCCCGTGGGTTTATATTTTTTTTCACAGAAAGCTTACTATTAATATTAAAATATTGGTATCATTTTAAAGGGTATATTATGTACTGTTATAGTATACATTACTTGTTCCCGGTAACTATTATACTATTCTTGTAAAAGTCGAAACAAAAAATAAAAACGATATTCTTTTTTATATTCTCAAGATGAAGCTTTTTTTTCATCCTATATTTTTAATTTGAGAAATTTTCTTTTAACTAAATTAAATTTTGGATCCTTTTAGCTTTCTGTGAGTATTTTTATTCGAATGTAGCTATCGTAGTTTTTTAGTAGTAATCGATTTTGTTGAAAGAAATTCGCGCGGTCGTAAAATAAAAGTGACATTTAATGCGCGGACAGGTGGAGCGAGAGTCGCTCGCGCTGCTGGACCAGGTTGAAAACTAATAATAGAAAAAACGTGTAAGTTAAAAATTAAACTAGTACCCTACGTAGGTTGTAAAAAGACCCATGACACAACCGAAAGCTACGCACTCAAACAAAATTACGTTGACCAATAATAATTAATTGCTGGGAAACGACTTTTATGTTTAGGCATAAAAATATCGCTTTATATTGTAGTGGGCAATGTAAATGCACGCAACCGACTGTGCCTATAATAATAATAATTCACATTTATTACAAGTAACAAGACTCATAGTGTTAGTAACAATGTACTTAAAAACTATGTTAGTAGAACACAAAACAACACAAAAACCAAAACAGCTTGCGACATCACTGCCGCAAGGTGAAAGGCCCAGTTGAAACCCTGCAGCAGTGGTTCACAAACGCACAATCTCTCCTACTTGCTAACATGGACAGAATGCTGTTGGCGCTGCCCCGCACCCTTCTGACCAGGGATGCGCACCGCTTCCGCATCACAGTTTGAAAGCAGTCAACGTGAGCTTCAGCAAACATCCCCGATGCACTGCAGTATCGGGGTAACCCCATCAGCACCCTGAAAGCGTCATTGTACTGGACTCGAAGGGCGCTGTATGATTTCTGAGTATAATGAGCCCACAGACTGCACGAGTAAAAAGTATGTGTGTGTTGTATCGACTGCAGCGCACGGGCGGTGTCGTTTTATATTCAGTGCGTTGAGTATTATAACTTCGAATGCGTAATTTGTTAAGAAAACTCGAAAATTGTAATAATGTTTGTTTGCAAGGAAGTTTAGAAATAACACTGCGAATTAGTTTTTTTTTTTAATTCTAAAAACAGCAGAAACAACGACCTTCAAAATCTTCAGAACCATAGGTTTCCTAGGTATGATATTGACTAAAAAAAATGATCCCAATGATGCAATATATGGTTTTCTTTATCGTTAAGGGTCTTTTACACCCGATATATTTGTTTTGTGCTTGCTGGTGCTCCAAATAATCGTATCTATCTCGACACAGCGCGGACCACGAAGACGGCGAAGTAGTAGCATACAACCGCGCGATGCTTCCTCCATACTACGCGCTACTACGACTGTGCTGCCGGCGCTCCAGTGCGTTCGCGCGCTCGCTCGCTCAGCATCAGAACATACACTGGGCGTTCAGGAACATCGCGCCGCATGCTCACCTGTACCCCGGCGCGGCGGATGAGTTGTTGAGGTAACTTGTTAGTGTATGTAGTGTTAGTTATACATACTACGCGCTACTACGACTGTGCTGCCGGCGCTGCAGTGCGTTTGCGCGCATGCCATTAGTGTAGGTCGAGATTAATGTGGTTCTTGTCCAATGGCTCCGTCTGGATCGTGCCATCACTAATTAATTCTTCCCTCCACTCAGACTGGCCCGCATCCTAGCAGCACGCGGCGGCAACGGTAACGGGAACAACGGAAGCACGAGCAGCGGTAACGGCAGCAACAACGGGGCCAGTTCCGGCAGCGAGTCTGCCGACGGCCGCGAGGCCGCCGCCTTCCGCCGCTCCACGCTCTCCGCCTACTTACAGGGTGAGCACATAGGTATCATACACTTCCAACACTAATAGAACCTAGTTTTGATGTTGTGACGTAGTTAGAGCAGTATGAGCATGCGACCCGCAGCACGCTCTCCGCCTACTTACAGGGTGAGCACATAGGTATCATACACTTCCAACACTAATAGAACCTAGTTTTGATGTTGTGACGTAGTTAAAGCAGTGTGAGCATGCGACCCGCAGCACGCTCTCCGCCTACTTGCAGGGTGAGCACATAGGTATCATACACTTCCAACACCAATAGAACCTAGTTTTGATGTTGTGACGTAGCTAAAGCAGTGTGAGCATGCGACCCGCAGCACGCTCTCCGCCTACTTACAGGGTGAGCACATAGGTATCATACACTTCCAACACTAATAGAACCTAGTTTTGATGTTGTGATGTAGTTAGAGCAGTATGAGCATGCGACCCGCAGCACGCTCTCCGCCTACTTACAGGGTGAGCACATAGGTATCATACACTTCCAACACTAATAGAACCTAGTTTTGATGTTGTGACGTAGTTAAAGCAGTGTGAGCATGCGACCCGCAGCACGCTCTCCGCCTACTTACAGGGTGAGCACATAGGTATCATACACTTCCAACACCAATAGAACCTAGTTTTGATGTTGTGACGTAGTTAAAGCAGTGTGAGCATGCGACCCGCAGCACGCTCTCTGCCTACTTACAGGGTGAGCACATAGGTATCATACACTTCCAACACCAATAGAACCTAGTTTTGATGTTGTGACGTAGTTAAAGCAGTGTGAGCATGCGACCCGCAGCACGCTCTCTGCCTACTTACAGGGTGAGCACATAGGTATCATACACTTCCAACACCAATAGAACCTAGTTTTGATGTTGTGACGTAGTTAGAGCAGTATGAGCATGCGACCCGCAGCACGCTCTCTGCCTACTTACAGATGAAACTGAACCTCATTCAAATGAAACTAGCTATGTTGTTGAAAAGTGATTCTCGAGATTTGTGCTTCAATATTTCGATAGTTTTGTGCTACTGTAATCTCGGCTTTTACCATTGTAACTTTGTTGTAATTATTGTCATAAAATATAAACAGTTACCTTCCCCTACCCTTCTGAAAATTTGATGATTAGGTGGCATCAGCTGTGATCTGCGATAAGGAATGCGAGTTTAATTCTCGCTTGTAACAAGTATTTCTAATATGGCTTTCGATGTTTATATTTCTGCAATACAACGTGTAACAAAATATCTTAAGGGGTCATTGTGCTCATCATTATGAACAACTTTTACTATGGGACCATAACTAAAATCGCGAAAAAAATCGACTGCCCCATACATTTTTGTGGCGCATAACTCACAAAATGTACTGAATAGCTGATTATTTTTTTTGCGATTTCGGGCCCATAGAAAAATTGATTAATAATTATGAGTACAATGACACCTTAAGAAGTAATGCGTTTATTCTGTAACACACAACACACAAATTATTATTGTCTGTTATAGCAATCTTGAAAGAAGTCCTTATTCAATGGCTAAAATCGAACAATCCAAATCTCTTTATGTGTACTATATAGTACATACAGCTCCACTATATAGTACATAGTGGAGCTGTATGCCCCGAACATAGTTGTTCTACATTCAAATGTCTTACTCAACGGTTAAAATCCAACGATCCAAATCTCTTACGAGTACTATATAGTACATAGTGGAGCTGTATGTCCCAAACACAGTTGTTCTACATTCAAATGACTTATTCAACGGTTAAAATCCAACGATCCAAATCTCTTACCTTACGAGTACTATATAGTACATAGTGGAGCTGTATGCTCCAAACACAGTTGTTCTTCATTCAAATGTCTTATTCAACGGTTAAAATCCAACGCTCCAAATCTCTTACGAGTAGTATATAGTACATAGTGGAGCTGTATGTCTCAAACACAGTTGTTCTACATTCTAATGTCTCGCAGGTCTGAACGGGCGCACCTGCTGGTCGACGCTCATATCCGCGTTTTGCACGCTTGTGGAGAATGAGGACGACAGGCTGTACGTTGTATATAATGGAGGACTGCAGATGACTTTTGAGGTGAGAAGATGTTTTTTTATGACTTGTTGCTACAGTATTTTTCTAGAATCGTCGTTTTCAATTGTTTGTACGTCACGAGATTTCACTAGTCATTGTCAGTCACGGTGCTTGGGTGAACAGCTGTAACCGTCATTCGGTTGATACATCAATGAATTTCTATTTGAGGTTGAATTAAAAATAGGAAAAGGTGGGAGGGTATTAAACGCGTCTTGATATTCAAAGAGAAAGAGACACCATATGTGCTTGGACATTGTGACAGTTAGTGAGTAGTCAATTAAAACAAAAAACTATAAAAATAATACATTGCTCCTCTCCCAGGCTTTACACAGTCTCCACGCAGTGTACGTAGACGGCGGTGGCGCGGGCGGCTCCGCGGGCGCCGTGCGAGCTGAACTTACCGCCGCCCTACGGTGGGCCAGAGCATTATGTCGCACGCTCAGGACTAGGAGGGACAACAAGGAAGCCCGCGCTCTGCTACTGGCCTGCAAGGACTGGCCCGAGTGCGCTAGGAGGCTGCTCACCATGCTCAACTTGCACCACCGACACAACCACCTGAGGGACGCCGCGCTGGGTAAGTACTGTGACGACAAGGAGGTCCGGATTTTAATGTGACTAGATATTCCAATTTTGAAAATTAAATTGAATTCAGAAAGAAGTAAATTTGATTAGATTATTACATCGTGTTCTTCAAAACAGAACCATATTTAATGAGGTTGGAGTTTCGACAACCAATAGTAATAATTATGTTAATTTTTTCGTTCCAGGCGTCCTCCGTGAAGTAGTAATGATAGGCGGCGGCGCGGCACTGGGCGCCCTGGTGCCGCTGGCGGCGGGCGCGCACTGCGCCGCGCGGCCGCGCCACGCGCACGCGTGCGCCCCGCGCGCGCCCGCCCCTCCCCTCGCGCCGCTCGCGCCCGCGCCGCACGGGGAGCGCGACAAGCACAACGCGCACCGCCTTGCCACCTCCTACCGACCTTACCATAAGTTTATAGGTCCGTATTCTTATCTAATGGGATTATTACATGGGTATTTTAATTTAATGCTACTATAGCGACTCATTTGAAATCGTCATTTCAATTCTGTAATATGGTGCTATTGAGCTGGTCTAATGACTGAACTTGACGGTAGACAACATAACCCTAAAATGGTACCTACCTAACCGATTGAGCGTGGGCCTCAGTGGCTTTAACCCCAAAGAAACTAGCTATTTTTGATATTATTTATACTAATATTATAAAACTAAAGAGTTTGTTTGTTTGGTTGAACGCGCTTATCTCAGGAATCTTTTTCGGTTCGAAATTTAAAAAATATTAATGTTGGATAGCCCATTTATCCAGGAAGGGTAAATGCATTTAATATCACGCTACAACTAATAGAAGCTGAGAATTCATGAATAATGTAACGCAGACGAAGTTGCGCAGATCAGCTAGTAATAAATATTATTCTCACTATATTTTGCTAATTCAAAGGCAAAATAGTCAGTAGCGTAGCTAGCATAGGTGACACCCGGGGCGGGTAATGTGGTGTCACCCCACAAATGAACCCCCCCCCCCCCCATATAATTATGAGTTGCACCTTCGGCCTTTCGTACTGGTGAAGGCAATCGCAAGCCATTTTTCAGAAGGGAGGGGGAAGGTGTGCCATTTGCGCTGTAGGTTTTTATTTTCAGGAATGTTCTTACATCATACTTACAAACAAAATCTCGAAAACCAGATTATTTTGATTTTGTTTTCATCATTATCTAAACCCATTTTTGTTGAGTAACGCAAGTAAACTCAAGAAGTAAAGAGAACAGAACACAAGAGCGAGCGAAGCGAGCTCGAAAATTTTCGCATCCCACCTCGGATAGGTTTTATATTCTTTTGATCATTCATACTTAAATAGAAATAACTTTATGGAGTGATGCAAGAAAGCTCATTAACTGAGAGAGGGCAGAACACAAGAGCGAGCGAAGCGAGCTCGAAAATTCATGCACCCCAACTCGGAAAGGTTTTGTTTTCTTCTGATCATTTCATACACAAACATAGTGATTTTATTGAGACATACAGAAACGCTCGAGAAAAAAGAGAGGGTAGAAAGTAAGAGCGAGCGAAGCGAGCTCGAAATTTTTTACACCCCATCACGGACAGGTTTCGTTATGTCGTCGCCCGTTAAGGGGTGACACCCGACCGTGACTAAAAGCCATAGAACGAGCGTCACCCCTAAATGCAGAATACCTGAAGGACAAAATAAATTTTTGCACCCGATCTCGGAAGGGTTTTATTGTATTTTGAACATTCATATTGAAATTTAAGTTTTTTGTTGATTTATATAGAAAAACTCTGGAAGTCAGTGACTGCAAAATGCAAGAGCGAGCGAAGCGAGCTCAAAAATTTTTGCATCCTACTCCCGACAGGTTCCATTGCGTCAAACGTTTCGGGGTGCCACCCGATAGTGACAAAAAACCAGTCAACGAGCGGTCGGGTGTCACCCCTAAGCGGGTGTCACCCGGTGCGCGCCGCACCCCCCGCCCCTCCCTCGCTACGCTACTGAAAATAGTCTTCCAATTCAATCGATCGTCGACTGATACTTGACACAGTAATTTTTAATTCAGTGCACGAACTAAAACACGTGTAATATTTCAGACACGTGTTGCCGCGTGGCTCGCAGCCAGCGATGCATGTCGGAGCAACTGGTGCTGTTGTCAGCGCTATGCGCACTGGAAGCCGTTCCTCTCCGGTTCAACTACTTCGCAGCTTTCTGGAGAGACGTCGCTACTTCGCCGGTGAGTTTTTTGTAATTTTTTATTTGAATAAAAATACCGGCCAAATGCAAGTCAGACTCGCGTTCAAAGGATTCCGACCGAATAATATTTTTTCAACATTTGTAACTTTAAAACTATGATTTTAAAGTTACAAATGTTGAAAAAATATTATTCTAGGTTTTCCTGTAATTTATAGATAAAGACCTATTACCTGTATTTTTTATCATTTTTGGCTCAGTAGTTTTCGAGATCCCCCTCACCTCCTTGGGTTATTTTTCATCCATTTTCTTTAAGAACAGACAGACAACTGAGTGATCCTATAAGGTTTCCGTTTTTCTATACAGAGGTTTGGAACTCTAAAAATTTAATCTTTTAAAAAGTTAAATCAGTTCTGCATAACTATAAGCACGCAAACTCAGAAAAGGTGACGAAAGCCCGTGAAGCTCACATTCTTACAAACTTCTTCCTTATAACACTTTAGCAGTCATTGCACCTGTACGGTCAATAGTTTAGCAACAAGAGCTTCGGTCTTTTGAAGAGTTTCATCACAGGCAGGCAGGTAATAAGGACTAGGCATCATTTTTTTTTTTGATTCGTAGGTTAACTCCTTAGATTATTTGGGCCCAGTAGGTGGCTACAATAATAAGGAACATGCATGTATTTTTTTTATTTGCAATTTGCAATACCTTCATCAGCGATGAAGTTATAAAGCTCCGAGAAGTCCGATACGGACTCTTACTTCAAATACTATGACGCCTACAACTGCTATAGAAAACAGCGTCTTCGCGAGAGGGATAGAAATAAATTTGTTTAAAATAATTATATTTCGTTTATTTTTCAAGCAACTTTGATTTTATTTTCACTGTTAGTGTTATATTTTTGTGTATTTTTAGATAGACTGTATAGATTATAAATATTTTTTTCATGCAAATTCCCTATTGCCGCATCGGTGGCATTAATTAAATCCCCCTAAGTACAGTTGTATGGGCACTTGGGGCATTCCAACGTGTTCCTCATGTTCTGAACACGCTCGGATTTGGCTAACTAAATGCGTTCTATTTCCAGGCTGATTCAAAGTTAGAGGAGATGCTACTAGAGTGCAGCGTGGCCACGGAGTACGTGGACGCGGTACTGTTGGACGAACGCGAGTCGCTCGAGGATCCCGTTATCTACCAGTTCATGCAGCATTATTATCCTAAGGTATACTTTGATGTCAATATCTCAGAACTTAACTGCCCACACATTTTTTATTGCTTTGCAATACTACCGTGGTATATCTAAAATGCTGCTATAATGCATTTTAAGTATACTACGGCAGAATAGTACATGTCATTCTGAAATCAATCTTTTTTACACTTGCATAAAGTTGATATGCGAGTTAGATTATGGAGTATACATCAGGTCTGTGAACGATGTTGCCCTAACCACTGCCACTTAAGTTTGGAGACATTCGATTGGGTCGAAAGGTTTTAGAGTGGCGATTGGGTATTGTAACACGAAGCGTTGGATCGATGACCTAGTGAAGGCCGCGGGAATTCGCAGGAGGCGAGACGCACAGGATAGGTCGATGCAGCGAGTCTTGGGGGAGATCTACGTCCAGCAGTGGACGACTTTCGACTGAAATGAAGATGATGATAGCGTACGATATGAACACGCATCTAATCTGTGAACGTTTCTTGTAGCTGGGCGGCGGCGGATCAAGCGGCTCCGACAACGCAGACGGCACGGACAGCGGCTCCGGCGCCGGCTCGGGCGCAGCAGAAGCTCTCCTAGAGGAGCTCATGTCCGGCGCCGCGCGTGCGCCCCTCCGCGCGCTGCTGGCGCCGGTACGTGCGCTGGCGCTGCTGCACGCGCGCGCGCCGCTCGAGCCCGCCCGCGCGCGCGAGCTGCAGCGCGTCGCCCGCGCCGTGCGGGCCAGGCTGCAGCACGCTACAGGTTATACTTGCGCTCACTATTTAACCAGCATACAATGTTCCCACTGCTGGGAAACAAGTATCCTCTACGTGAGAGGGAATAAGCCGTAATAACGAGTTATTGCATTTTTGATTTTACAGACGTTTGTGGAACAAAGAGAGGGAGGTTATTTTTGAAAAATAACTTCATCAATTTTTCAACATAACTTTAACTTATCGTGCTCTTACAGAGGAAGAAAACTCCGAGCCGGAAAGCGGCTGCACAGGCGGACCAAGCAACACAGCGACCCGAGGTGGGTCCGGGTCCGGCAGCTCGGGCGACGACGCGGCTTCCGAGCCCGCCGAGCCCGACTCCGAGCCCGACGAGGCCGCCCCGCGCGGGCCCAGCGCGCTCACGCACCTGGCGCACGCGCTGGACGCGCTGGACGCGCTGGCAGGCGCGGCCGCGGCCCCCCCGGCGCCCGCGCCCCCCGCGCCGCCCCCGGAGCCCTAGCCGCCCACGGCCGCCCCGCCCGGCGGCTCCGCCCTCCCCCGCGCCACTGAGCGACCGATATCCCAACTCTCGGCGAGATAAACGGTATTTGAATTTGTTGTATGAACTGCCAAATGAATCGCGAAGTGTTGAATTGTTTTAAGCTGGGAGAATTGGTTGCGCTAAAATGTCGCGAGCACAGGGTAGGGTGGAAATGGAGTCTTTATAAGATTGAAGAGCACTGTTTTAATAGCTGTGCTACATACTAGGAAAGAATTTACGGCACTTAAGTACAGTCTTTTTTACAGTTGAAAGTTCACTCTCCCAACCTGAGAATGCACCCAGCTTGCGATCGATTGAAGAAATCTTGACTATTTTAGAGACATGTGCCGCACGACATGTCACGTCATTCATATGAGGAGATGCATTTAAAAGTGACCGTTGAATTTGATCGACCGCAGTCTAGGTGTAACACTCTGTGCTCGCGATACGTTTAAGATCTCTACACAATTTTCAAGAAAGTATTACACTTCTTTGAATTAAGATCTGTGTACCCCCCAGCCATAAGATATCAAAATTATTAACGTACAAGCGCGGGCAGTGGCAATTGACCTCCTTTATGTCTATAGGAATAAGGTTGAAAGTTGTCTACCGCCACCATCCGCGGTTGTGTTGTAACATTTGTATGTATTTCCTTGAATACGTTGCATAGACTGTCCTATAAATATATAAAGATTAATTTAAAAATTGACATCTCATTTGAAAGTGCAAATGATGTGAGAAAATTTAATAATTTTTGGTTGTTTCTAATATTATGTGTAAGTTAAATGTATATACTATAGATTTGTGATCGCAGCGTTTCAGTAAGTATATGATATAATTATTATTTAGTTAGGAATTGGAAACATTACAGTGAATTTGTCGACTAATATCTTGTTCTTAGAAAGTAGGCGAAGAGTTTGTATAAAACATCGATGTTTAGAATACATTCCAGACGTATCATCACAACAACCGGGCTATCTTGCGCAGCGCAACAAAACTATTTCTTAAAACGAGACAATGACATTCAATTTTATTTATGAAAATCTAGAAATTTTGAAATAAGAATCTGCTTAACAGGTACTAAAAGTTCAGAGATTTTTGTGAATAAGACTAATAGAATGTCATGTTTCGTTTCGACACGGTAGGATGCGTTTTACTGAAACGCGGAACGGAGCGAAGCGGAGTGTGCAGAAATCGACTAATCACAGACGACTCCAAACACGCGATTTGAATTTCAACCAATGTGATTGGTCGATATCTTCACGTTCGGCAATTTTGTCGTGCTGCGGGCTTGGGCCTGGCGGACTCGTACTCTTAGTATATGAAGAATGACATGACTATCCATTCTGTCGGTCTCTAGTTTCATACGCATTGCATACATACTGAAATAGTAGACTACAACATCTGCACTCGCTGAAAAGAAATAATTTTTCAAATATTTATCTTGGATAACTAGTTTAAAAAAATCCTTTGCCTAATCATCAATTTATACAGGGTTAATTGTCAAATACTAACAACCTCTTAGGCTTTGGGAGTGAAAGTATCAGCTGTTTGCCTGTTTCAGACATTTTCATCAGCTATTATGTATTCATTTTTGTCAGCTATTCATTTTTTCGAGTTTTCACGGTTGGTCTCAAAATAAAAGTTGTTTATAATCATGTGTACTTTCACTTCCTAAAGGTTGTCAGTGTTTTACATGATTGGACTTAAACTGTGCAATATCTTGCATGCTCTTGTATGTATCCAATGTTTAAACAAATAAAGAAATCTTATCTTGTCTTAACCCAGTATAACATTCTTCTGTTACTTGATAAGTGCCTGAATGACTGACAGACAACGCACACCCAAAACTACTGGTCGTAGAAAGCTGAAATTTGGCATGTAGGTTTCTTGGAGAGCATAGTACAGCATTAATAGAGGATTTCCCGAAATTCCTACGGGAACGGGAAAAAAACCGCCCAAGTGCGTAAATATATATCTTTTAAGATTTTATTTTACCACTTTGGATACCCATAACAAATTTCAACTTTCTAAGTCCTAAACGTCTCTGAGCTAAACAGCGGACAGACAGACGGACGGACAGACGAACATGGCGAAACTATAAGGTTCCTTGAAACCCTAAAACCCTAAAATCGGGATATGCGCGTACGAAGTCGCGGGTAAAAACTAGTTCTATTATATGCCTCTACCTAACTTCACTTCTTCATTAATTATTTAGCCTAACTTTTTATTTTTCCGTACTAAAAAAATTTATTTTTTATATAAATGTGATTATAAATTATATTTACCTATAAATAGTAACCTATCGTGCGTACATCGTGTACCCGCATACAATTTTAAATGACTATAAAAAAACTACCCACACTATTTCTTTGTTATAAAAATTCAAAATTATCCAAGGTATGTATTTCTTATAATTATGTGATCTGTCTTTTTTGTGAGTGCAGCTTTTAACTTTATATAATGCAGTCTAAACAAAAGGCCACTACATCGCTAAATTTTCTAATACATATGTAGAATATAACCCTATTCGTTCAACTGACGAATAAGCACAATGTATAAGCTATTGACGAATACTGTTACTCTATAGGCGATCCGTTTAAATTCAATATTTCTTGCGTTATTATTTTTGCAAATTGTAACATTGTTTTACATTGAATATTGATAATTTGAAACATCGATGTAGCTCTCAAAATTATATTCGCTGCAAATATCAATGCAATTCACAAAAATCTTTAAAAAAAATACTCGCAGACTCCTGGCAACCTACAGCGCGAGCCTGCGGACGGCGGGCGATGGGTGGCTCGCCGATCCGATAAGGACCTGCCGGTCGATTCTGTAAAAATCTGGAAGTGAAACCTTGGGTGAAGTGATTACAAAGTAAGCTGCAGTGCAATAATGTAAACCTGTCACCGTGAAAGCTAACTGAAGTGAACTGTCAATCCATACAAGCAAGATGGAATGATAGTTCACTTGAGGCTCACTTCACCTTAGTGTATACGGTGAAATGTTGACAGAATAGACCAGCTGTCATTCTATCTTGATTACATGGATTGATAGCTCACTTCGTGATCACTTCACCCAAGCCTTCACTTCAACATGTTTACAGAATCACACTGCAGGCCCAGGTCGACAGCGCGTTGTGTTCCACGTGCGCCTCAAAGATATGTCAGCATAGTAGACGGGTAGTACCTGCCAGGGTACAGGAAACTGCTCGAGAGAGTCACCGCGGCCCTGTATCGCAAAGGGCATTAGGAGGAACACGGATGGGTTTTAGTCAGTGAGTCTGACACTCCTTTCTACTCCGCCCAGAGCAGGAGTCATTTGATGATTACCCACCAAAAAAATAAAAAAAGACTATGTTGAAGGGACGTCTATCGAAATTAGAGAATGTAGGTAAAAATTGAATTTGAATTGTAACTAAACATGACTACATCATCTCTTTAGATTAAAAACTTATTAGTGCTCCTCTGAAACATACGTCATGTTTCACAGAACTACTAATCGCGATGTGCTTCTATTTATTTAATTTGAAAGCTTACACTAGCTGGAGCTGGCGGCTATTAGGGACTGTAGTATTCCTATTTTTAAAATGATCTAAATTAGATGATTTTTCTGTGAACGCAAAACTAAATTAGGAATCTTACAGTCAATTTTTTCGTATTTTTTGTATAATTGAGGTCTCCCGTTGGACCAATGTTGGCAGAATAGTTGATACAATTTCGCTAGGTGGTATTTTTAAAATTGTTGCTTCATACTGTTTAAGTACTATGCTTGATAGAGGTAGGTCATATATTTTAGTTTTATTTCATTCGGTTTTCATAATAATCTTTCATGTTACAAAGTATATGCTCATATAGTGTGAAGTAAATGTAATTTCATCATTGTACGTTAATTTCTTCTGTTATAAAACTCGTAGACTTCTTATAAATAGCTATAGCTTTCAACTGATGTGCATTTCTAACGTAGTGTCTGTAAAATGGTATTTGTGTGTGTATGACTGTCGCAAAATTGATATTGTATGTCAAAATTATTATTATGTACATTTAGGCTGTGAGCATTTTGTTAATTTTATCTTAAATATTGTAATCTAATTAGTCAAAAATTACCCCACCCCGCTTATAGTGTCTATGTATGAAAATGCTAAACGACATGTTGAACAAAACAATCACCCGTCCAGGCGCGTACTTTTATTTGATTGGCAGATCTTGAACATTAGGCAAGTATGTTGTGATACTCGGATCTACAGTCTCGTTCTATACTATATCTCTATAAAAATACATTTTACCTTAAAGTATATATTTCTGTAATATTCAAAAATCTTCTCAACATATACAATTTTAACTGTTAATATAGAATGTTATTTTAATGTAAACTTTGATAATATTCGCGTAGGTGGCAACACAAAATCACATACACTGCCCAGTTCAATAAAATTTTAAATAATTAGTAATTATAAATCATAAAAACTCACGTAGAAAGTATGGTTCATATTAATTGTATATAACGGCAATTGACCTGAAGACGTTGCGAAGGAGCCTGTCCATTTTATATCTTTATAGTGAACACTAGCTGATCTATTTACGCTATAGTCCATCACAAATTTACTTGTCGTTTAGAATGTTTAAACGTGAAAATAAATGTTGTACGTGACTCACCATGTATTGTATTTAATGGTAATCTCTCGAATATCATAATTTGTACACGCGTACCACCTTTGTAGCTACAAATAGTTGCATGTGGAACTCGCTATCGAAATGAAGCAATAAATTCGACTTAATACGAATTAACAAAAGAAAAATATTGTGTCATTTCTTTTTCATGTTAATTGTTTTATGTTATTCGTGTACCGTATATTATTACGATGATCGTATCGGCGAAGCATGCGGCGGACAGTCACTGGACAGTTTGAGGGGGTATGAATGTATTGTGGTGCTATCTATATGATCGGAGTGACTGGAACATAAGACAAAACGTGTATTTAAGTTTGTCCTGTTTTTAGAGCTTATTAATATATACAACTTAATATAACTATGCTGTAATTATCTTTATTAATTTTAAGGTTATAATTTGTTTGTAATGAGATGTGGCATAAGATGATCGCAAACGTTTTGTGGTACTCATTGTGGTCACATTGTACCCATTTCGTTTTATGGCTTTGAATTTGTGTATTATATTAAAATGTGTTACTGGAACTAGAGTTTCGGTCGAATATAACTGTGTTATTGAATACAATTTGTGAAAATTAATGAAAATACTGTAAATCGGACTGGAAAGCCAAAGTAAACAGTATTTTATATAAGAGCGTTTTATTTCAAGAAATCTCAAGACATGACGAAGCAATTTAGGCGTCATGCAACTCATCTCCCAATAGGTAAAAATCAATTACACAATAAGGTTCTCTACAGACAGGCTGTGTTTGCAAAATGACAGTTTGAATGTAATATTAACATAGTACATCGATACTGACCGAGTGTCCGTCCCTTTAATTTAGTACATTTTACGATGGCTGATCAATGATAATCGGGTATTTTCTATATACCAATGAAAATAATTTGTTTTATGTGTGGAATATACCTAGTACATTTGCAAACTTATAGTCTATACTTCTATTACTAATATATAAAGCTGAAGAGTTTGTTTGTTTGCTTGAACGCGCTAATCTCAGGAACTACTGGTCCGATTTGAAAATTTCTTTCAGTGTTAGATAGCCCATTTGTCGAGGAAGGCTATAGGCTATACGGGAATGGGAAATTCCTACGGGAACCGGAAAAACGGGACATGCGCGTACGAAGTCGCTGCAAAAGCTAGTAGTAAAAATAATTTGAATGTGAGTCACATTAATTTCACAAAAAATGGACAAACATTTTGGGAGAGTCGACAAGGAGTAACCATGATTGAAAAAAAAAGTACTGAGCATTGACTCTTAGAAAACATTTTTTTTTTCACTCTTACAAACACAGGTTTCTGCTCTTCTAAATGCAACGTCTGCTCGCTGGTGCATGTAGTAGCTAGTCAAAACCTCTATGGAAGCTGAATGAACACTGAAGGCCAATCATCGTCGTCCCTTTTCAAGGATAACGCCAAAAAAGTCAAGAAGTTGTGTTGGCAGACCGACAAGTGACCATCAGACATTTAGCTTAGGTCAGCAGCGGATTATCCTTAATGAAATTGAAACAAAACCAACTGAAACAACACCGATTTTATGGCCATAATTATTGCCATATTACGGTAGTGTGGCAGTAGCATAAGGCAAACTAGGCACGTGACTAGGGGCGCCAGATTACAAAGGGGCGCACGAGGAAGCTTATAACAATAACAAGAAATAAAAACTTCGAAGTCGGTGTCAAAAAACGAAAAAATAACCAAAGACACCGACTTCCGAAATTAAAATTATTTTATACTTTGTAGTATTTTGTTTTTGGAAGTCGGTTGTATTTCTTGTTAAAAAGTTTTTTTATTGATCACTTTTTAGTGGTACCTATCTACCTGCGTACTCATTAAAAGCGTACCGGCATGATGTTATGGGCAGTATACTCTATGCAGCACACGTGCGCACTCGCTGCCTGCCGTAGCGCAAACCTTGGTTGGATTAAATCCACCGTCTACACAGTTGCAATCCATCCATGGATGAAAGTGCGCGCCCGCCCTCCAAGGACATTGAAGGTCAATCTAAAATTTTGACAACAACTGCCGACTACACGGATGTAATCTAGCAAGGTCACCTTGGATAGGATTGGATGGACCGCTAGATTACATCCGTGTAGAAGGGGTTTAATGGTCATTTCATGATTTGGCAGAGGTTGCGTTCGCGATCCCCGGCGTAGGTGGGAGATGGAACACCAGGGTGGTTAGTCAGTAAGTCTCACAGTACCCTCCGTCCGCCCCAGGCCGAAGGACATCCATGAAGATTTCCCCCTGTTACAATAAAAAAAAGGTTCATGGTTTGAGGGAACTTCCTTTGCCTCGCAGTCAAATATGAGATATAGAAGCCCGCGCAGCGGGCTCTGTCATTGAAGTTAGGTTTGAGAACTACTGTTATCTAGAATCTAGCTTGCAGTTCGTGCGTAAATAAAACGACACAAAGATATATTACTTTTTCTTTATTTGAACTAATTTACTTTTTATTTCAACAGGAAATGTTTCTATTAATTTCTTTGCACATTCTACACAATATACTTTTTTGTAAAATAAACTGCACTCTTTGTTGATACACACAGTTTGGTCACAAATAGTACAATCAGATCCTAGGACCAGTATTTCACCTTTTCCTGGTGGACTAAAGGGGTCCTTCATGACATAGCTTGGGTACTTTAGAACTACATTGCGAGAGAATGGAGGATTTGTCCCTTTGTAGTGAGTTTTCTCATCTAACCCACATGAAGTACACTTAAAATCATAGATTATCTGCACCGGCTCTTCCTTTGGTGTTGAAGCTTCCATAGTGTTGTTACTACAAGAAAATAATTTCACATTAATAAGATAGCAATAATTGATAATATAACACTACAGATTTTAATGATCTGAACACAAATTGAACTACTTATTATGAAGGTCATACTTGTAAATTGTTCAAATTCAAGTCACCAAGTCATCTCAATGACAATCAACATCAGAGTCTGACATTGTATGGAAATTATGATTAGATTTTTTGGCAGAATTATACTACAATGAGAAGAATGTATACATTGTTAAATAATAAGGGAATTACACCTCAGTTGTTGCTGTGGGCTGTCCATCTTTCACAGGTGAGTTCCTCTAAAATTATTTGAAACAGACAGAGCTCTATTACCATTTTATAGACTAAACCATTTGGCTTTAACTCATTACATAGAGAAAGAATTTTTGCTCAAGACAAAACAACGACATTCATTTAGAACTCAGTACTGCTAGTCTATTCTGTAAATAAATAATTTGATATCGAGCTTCACCTGAGTGATAAAACTCACAAAGTGAGCTGTATTGCAAACAACATAAAGGTCTTAATTTAAAACTCACTTCGAATTCTACTGTCGAGATACGAAAATGTTGTTACAGAATAGCACTACTGGTCTGTTATAATATGATGTTTGTTTAACAGGCCTACTATTCCACATTTCATTAATGAAATAAAACTTAAGTTAATGAGTTACTTAGAAAATGTATTACCTAAAGTATAAATTGTATAAGAGATGACATCATTTGGTTTGGACATGTGAATAATTTTAAGTTTTGACATTTTCATTGTTGACATTTTCATCTTTGACATTTTCTGTTTTGAGTACAGTAAGCTTCTCTTTAGGAGCTTCTACAGGCCACCAATGTGGCTTCATAATTTCTCCTTTATTTGAACCAATATTTATAGATGGTGCTTCTAGTGCTTCTTTTATTCTAACTAAACCTATACCATAAGTACCCGCATAAGCTTTGAACTTCCCCAAATTAGTTCTTCCTCTCTCACTTGTAGCCCAAACTGTGGCATCTCTTACTAGATCTTCCTTGTTTTGTATATCGACTAGTTGAATGGGCATTATTCTTTTTCTTACTACACCAGTGTGGTGAACGCGAGCTGTTAATTCTTGACCAATATAACAGCCTTTATGAAAACTGACTCCATGAAGGTAGTCACAGTTAGCTTCTAAAGGAAAACAAGTACCAGGGAACAAATCTTCAGCCCCCTCGCTCACACCTAGGCTATACCTCATCGCTTGATACTCCTGTTCATCATTTTTAATAGTTGTATCCTTTCCAGTTGCTTTACATATGCTGAGCTGACCCATCTCTGCTGTAGTTATCAGTCTGTAACCAAGATCAGCCAGCCGTGGATCCTTGTAAACAGTAATATTACGTTCCGCAACCGCTTCACAAAAATCCTTTTCAAAGTCTGGAGGTGCTATAAATGCCCACAATTTGTATAGCTCAGTTACAGCTTCAATTTTAATATCTCGTTTCAACTTGTAAATCTTTAAATGTTGTTGTAATAAATGTTGAATACCTTTGTCGCATTCAAGCATAAATACATTATCTGTTTCAGCTCCCCATTTGTGTACTAAAGTATCATACAAAATTCTGCCCTTGTTATTCAAAAACATAGCATACATAGATTTAGCACCTTCTCCAAAATGGTTCATGTCATTCGTAATAAGACCCTGAAGAAATTGCGCGGCTTCAGAACCACTAACTTTAACAAGACCTCGATTTCTTAGAGGATATAACACCTTCTCTGGATCTTCGCGTGACTTAAATAAATTTGACCATTTATTAAATAGTGAATATCTATTTACCTGACTCGCAAAGGGAATCATTGTGGGAATTTTTAGATAACCTTAATAAACACGAAATATTTTGTCAGAGTTTACAATTTTCACATATTTTTTTTGTATTTTTTTGCGGAAACCGGGTGACAGCTGTTGAAACTGACATTGACACATTTGTTTGACATTACAATTGAGAATAGGAGAGGCCATAGACGTGGACTCGTAGAGGCCTTTTTCATTCTCAGTGTCTATGGGATATGCTGTGAGAAATAAACGAAGACTCAAAATCACGTCCACTTGGGAAAGGTTCTAAGTATACAAGGTACAATGGGATAGAAAATGCTGACGGAATTGGTATACTTTTGATTCAATATCATAAATTGTACCTAACAACAATCAATAGAGTTTCGACCGCATTATGCAACTAGTTTTACACATAACAAAAGAGCTACAGGGCCTACAGGAGCAAGTAAAAGCCGAAAGAAAGAAGGGAAACACAGCCATAATCAAATAGGATAATCTTGTCATATTAAAGAATACGCCACAAATTAAACAACAAAATCTAAAAGTCTCAAATTCGTCAGAAAATGCTACAAAGTTATGCCGAACTGAGGCAATTTATTTTTTAAGACCACGTTTTTTAGGGTTCCGAAAACAAAAAGGAACCCTTATAGGATCACTCGGGTGTCTGTCTGTCTGTCCGTCTGTCACAGCCAGTTTTCTCCGGATCCACTGGACCGATTCTGTTGAAATTTAGTACACATATAGACTTCTATGACCCAAACACGGACGCGTTACGTAAATTGTTATTTTTTTAGTATGGGGGTCACTTTTGGGGGTCAAACTAGAAAATTAAAAAAAAAAAGTTTTTTGAACAATATCGTGTGGCATATCAAATGAAAGGGCTTACTGTGAAGGTTTTAATTATATTTTTTTCATAATTTTAAAATAAATGATTTAGAAGTTATTCAAGAAATTAGACGAAAAATGACCATCCCCCCCTTATCTCCGAAACTACTGAGCCTAAAATTTTGAAAAAAATGGAGATAATAGATCTTTACCTAAAGATTACAGGAAAACCTATTAGAAGTCTGTAGTGTTAAAATAACATGTTAAAAAAAATAATTCGTTCAGAACCCTTTTCACGCGAGTCCGACTCGCACTTGGCCAGTTTTTTAAATAAGTAGGGGAATTTCAAACAACTCGTTCCGTCCTGGGCGGAGCCATAGGCGTATAATAAATAATAAAAATAATAACCTCTTTATTTCAAGCTACTTTGGCACATAAATATATGTATACCATAAAACACTGGCGTATCTAGGATTTTTTTCTAGGGGGGGGCCTAGCCCCTAACCTGAGATGCGATGCTCACACACACACACCTCAGTCGGTGATCGCGATCAATAATGGAATTTTAGGCCCGTCGCCCGTGGCAGTCGCGGTATAAAACTTTGGGGGCAGGGGGGTTCATGTTAATAGTAGGTTTCAAATTATAATATGAGTCGAGAAAATCGAAACTTCGGACTAGCTCTTGATCGATGGGTAGTAATGGATACAATTGCATTCCTACAAAGGAGATCGTTGAGCTCTTGCGAGAAAAACCGTGCGGGTTACGGTGGTGAGTATTGCTGAATCAGCATAGCTTTAACCTGAAGAAACCGGAAATGTATAAGCGAGCGAAGCGAGCTCGAAAATTTTAGCATCCCACCTAGAAATCTGGTTTAGATTAGTGCTTTTTTACCAACTATAATTATAGAAGTTACTTTATCGACTTAAACGAAAGTATAAGAGCTAAAAATGCAAAAGCGAGCCTAAAATGTCTCTCGGATAGGATGTGCCACAGTGCCACGGGTATGTAGGATACTCTTTTAACTATACATACAGCCATAAAAGTAATGTAGGGTATAAAATCATGACATTGAACGATACAAAGAGCGAGCTAAATGAGCTCGAAAATTATTTATTATAATTTTTATTTTCTTTTCACTTTCTCGGGTCCCTGGAGACCCGGTCCTTTTATAGACGTACGAGGACCCGAAGCCAACCAACCAACGAACGACGATTATCCCTGTATGCACTGTGAAAGTGATAATCCCCGGTTGGAGCAGGACTATTGCAAATATGGAAACAAAAGATTAAACGCTATGGGTTTGGGTGGTTTAGTGGACTGATAATCGTTTACTATGGAAGAACTATAGGCGCCTGCCTGACCACTGACAATTATAACAGCTTTAAAATGGCAGGGGGTGACTTGCACACTCAATAAATGGGCCCCCCGAAAACGATCGCTAGCACAAAGTGACGTAGCGCCGAGGGAGTAACATATCCTGAGGTGCTAGAGGAGTGGAAAGGTATACCACGGCTATCAGGACAATCCCGGAAGTACGGTCAAGATCAGCATCTTACTGGATTATACATCCTTCTCCCGAGCAGGTTTGCTCTTGCGAATCTCCACTCAGACCGGCCGGGATTAAGGCAAGAAAGAGTGGGAGCTCTGTTCCTCGTCAGTGTTCACTCCGGCCAGCCAATAAAAGCAAGCCGGAGATGAAGAACAAGACTTCTCCCGGGAGATCAGGTCCGTGGGGTCGCTACTGCCCAACAGTTCGCCACAAAACTGCCTTGCGGATTTATTATTATTAATATTGTTACGCGCCAGAATTAATGTTGGGTACATGGCGGCATTTGCGTGCTGCTAACGCCATCTAGCATCAGGTAGCGGAAAGCAACCAAACATTTACGTGCTGCCATCTAGTATCAAGTAGCAGACACTGGCATGCTGCTGGCGCCATCTAGTATCCAGTAGCAGACATTTACGTGCTAGAACATTCTCGATGTTTTGACGGGACCTGTGTGTGCCCGAACTTTCCAGAGGTTTCCATACAGGAGGGTTCTGGAAGTGACTGTCGGTATATAAAGGTCGGACATCCGGCGACGCCAGTCAGTATTGAATTGGCGATACAAACGATAACTTCGAGAGCGATCTTCAACTGCGAATTACAGTGAAGTGAAGTGTTCAGTAGTGCGATTGTGTTTTATAATTACTGTGTTTTAAAGTGCTAATTAGTGTTTTAAAGTGTCAGTTTTGGTTGTTTAATCGGCTGTTTTTAATTGTAACGAACCCTAAGCTCGTAACAATTGGTGTCAGAAGAGTGGATAATCATGCCGATTCTGCCAAAGGACGACACGGAGGGTATCCGTACCCGTAGTCAACGCCAGCAGGAGACGGACCAGAGGCGTTTTGGTGGTGCAACGCCGCAGACGTCGGAAGGTCAGCTACCGACCATGGAGGCCGGCCCGTCCACAGCAGCTCCGGCATCATCAGCACCAGACTTTGCTGCTCTGATGATGATGCTGCAGGAGCAGGCTCGCCGACAGGAGGAAAAGGCCCGCCGACAGGAGGAACAGGCCCGCCGACAGGAGGAACAGGCCCGTCGGTTGGAAGAACAGCTGCAGCGCGACAAGAAGGAGCAGGCGCGCCGCCAGGAAGAAAAGATGCTCCTCATGAAGGAACTTCACGCGTCCTTCGGGAAAGACATGAAGGAGGTGAAGGATAAGGTTGCTCAGCATGACAACCGCTTGTCAGACGCTGAAACCAGGATCAGCAAGTTTGATGACGTCATTGCGGATGTGAAGAAGGAGTTGGGCAACCTTAAACTTGGAGATGGGATTGCTACTTCAGCAGCCACTACACCTTCGCCACGTGGGTTCAAAGTGCCGCCGTTCGATGGGACGTCTTCTTGGTCGGCCTACAAGATTCAGTTTGAGGCTGTCATGAAGGCGAACGGGTGGAGTAAAAATCAGGCCATGACTGCCCTCACCCTAGGCCTGCGCGACCAGGCCTTAACTGTCCTGGAAGCTATCGGTAAGGAGGTGACTTACGAGCAGCTGCTTGAGGCGTTGGAAGCCAGGTATGGCGACGCTCATCTGGAGCACGTGGTTCGTGCGCAGTTAAGGGATCGCGTCCAACGCAGCGGTGAGAACCTGCAGCAGTGGGCTCTTGAAGTGGAGAAACTGGTGCGAAAAGCGTACCAGTCTGCACCAGCGCTCATTGAAGGGAACCTGGTGCAGGCATTCATCGACGGCATCCGCGACCTTGAGGTCAGGGCTGCAGTGAGGGTCGGGCACCACGGGACGCTTAAGAACGCATTGGCCCATGCACTGGAGGTGGAAGCTGCGCGGCAGGATTATCATTCCCATAGCATTAGGGAGGTTGCAGCAGTTACAGTTCACGACCGGTTTAAAGGATATAGCCCTAGGTGCTACGGCTGTGGTGAAAGAGGTCATCTTCGACCTAGTTGCCCTAAGCGAACTACAGAAAGGGAAGCTTTGCGGCAGGATTATTGTCCTCACCGTCGCAAGGAGGTTGCAGCAGCTGCAGTTCGTAACCGTTTTAAAGGGTACAGCCCTAGATGCTATGTCTGTGGTGAGAGGGGCCACATACGATCCAGTTGCCCTAAGAGAACTACAGAAAGGGCAGATAGCCGATCTCCGGGCGACAGGGCGGCTAACAATAGCGCCCAGCGGCTGCAGGAAAACGACTTTGTGCTCGAACTTCGCATTGGGAATTGTCATGGCAACGCAGACGCATTGTCAAGAAGACCTTGCCCTGAAGACTGCAAGAGGCCCTCTTGCCTAGTTTGTACTGAACTGTAAAGAAGTCGTAACTGTGAAGATGCTCAAGACAGACTTCAGCAAGGAGTGGAAGGAGAGCATACAACGTGCGCAGCAGGAAGATTCGGACATCAAGCCGATTCTTGAGTGGATGAAGGCCAGTGCTCCTAAGCCCACGTGGAGTGATGTCTCAGCGATGAGTTCGATCACAAAAAGCTATTGGGCCTGTGGCAGTGCGCACGACCTGCGCACGCGCCGCACAACAACACACTGGAGTCTCCACTGCGCGCCACCCATATTTATAGCCTCGGCGCTAAAGTATCGTCGAAATATTTACTACGACTGCGCTGTTCCGCGCCCCGCACATTTTGAACTTCACCACTATTGGTGGATTCATTTTATTAACATTTGCAGACCAAACACTAATTCCACCATGTTAAATAGTATGTAAGTAGGGACAAAATTCAATAAATATGATCATTATATCTCACGAACTGGAGTTTTCATTTGTCGTCTACCTCAACTGCCTAATCGCCAAAGTGGTGACCCCGAACGAAGAAAACCAAGCTATGCCAAGTGACACCGAACAACCCGGTATGGAGTCAGCAAGAAGCTCAGCGCAACCCCAGGATGTTTCGCCATCATCGCAGCACATCGACGGCAACTCACTATCCCTGCGAGTACCACCTTTCTGGCGCGACAAACCGAGATTATGGTTCATCACTTTTGAAGCAGCTACTCGTGATCTCAAGAAAAGTGAATCACAGAAGGCACAGATGGTCATCGCCCAGCTACAAAAGGAAGAAATTGAGCAAATATGCGACCTGTTATACAACCCATCCCCCGATCGTCAATACACCGTCATAAAGGATCGTCTTATTTCCGTTTACGAGGAATCTGATGGCAAGCAGCTACAGAAACTACTCTCCGATATGGAACTAGGAGACCAGAAGCCCAGCCAATTACTCCGTCGCATGCGCAATCTCGCACACAACAAGTGCCAGACAACACATTACGGCTTATGTGGGTGAACCTACTACCCGCACACGTTCGCTCAGTACTTGTAGTAAGTGACACTATAAGTAAAGAAACAGCACTCGAAGAACTAGCCAAGCTCGCCGACAAAATGCTTGAGCTAACAGCGGAACCATCATCAGCGTCCGTCGCATCGGTATCAACATCCCAGCAAGCACAAAACCAACCTGTAAGCATGCAGAATCTCGTTGAAGAGATAAAGAAATTACATTTGGAGATCGCCGAACTCAAGACGTCATACCGCCACGACCGCTCGCGATCGTCGACACGGCGACACTACGGCAGCGCGGGCGGGCGCAACTCACACCGAGCGCGTTCAACGTCACGAACTCGTTCTCGCTCAACTACGCCGGCGGGACATTGTTATTATCATCGGCGATTTGGACAAAATGCGAAGCGATGTACAACACCGTGTACTTTTAACAATGTTATGAAGACGGAAAACTAAAAGAGGCGTTGGCAGTGGCGGATCCAAACGTCGACAACAAGTCTTACCGCCTATTTATCACTGACAAGACGACATCCATGAGTTTTTTGGTAGATACGGGTGCCAATATATCCGTCATACCGAAAAGAAAAGGAACAAAATCAATACCGCTGCCATATCAACTTTACGCCGCAAATAACACGATAATACCCACATACGGTGAGAAAACACTGGAACTCGACCTCAATCTTCGCCGACCATATAAGTGGAAGTTCGTAGTTGCCGCAGTTTCAAAGCCAATTATAGGAGCAGACTTTCTCGGCTACCATAACTTACTAGTCGACTTACGAAGCCAGCGACTCATCGACAACGTGACGAAACTCACCTCCAAAGCAACTGGCCGCTATACTAGTATGCCTACCGTCTGCAGCATAAACCTACAGCAAACATTTCACGACATCCTCGTCGAATTTCCTGGAACTACCCGCCTATCTTCGATGAAACTTAACCCGAAGCATAAAGTGGAACATTTCATTGAAACAACTGGCCCACCTATTCACTCCAGAGCAAGACCAATACAACCGCACCTGTATGAACGAGCTAAGAAGGAATTTGAGAACATGATAAGTCAAGGCCTGTGCAGACCCAGCAAAAGCCCTTGGTCCAGCCCATTACACATCGTACCAAAGAAAAACGGAGACCTGCGAGCATGTGGAGACTATCGACGTCTCAATGCCGTAACGAAACCAGATCGCTATCCAGTTCCAAGAATAAAGGACTTCACGTACCAGCTCGCAGGCAAACAAATATTCACCACACTTGATCTGAACCGAGCCTACCAACAATTGCCCGTACGAGCCGAAGACGTTGAAAAGACTGCAATCATCACACCATTTGGACTTTTTGAATTTCCGAGAATGTGTCCAGGACTGAAGAACGCAGGACAAACCTTCCAGCGATTCATTCATGAAGTACTGCGTGAACTCGACTTCGTGTACCCGTTTATCGACGATCTGCTAATAGCTTCGGAAAATGAACAAACGCACAGACAACACTTACGAACGGTATTAGGAAGATTGGACGAGTATGGCATAACAATAAACCCAGCAAAGTGTGTATTCGGCCAACATGAAGTTATATTTCTCGGCTACAAAGTCTCAGCAGAAGGTCTAGAACCGCCTGAAGATAAGATCAAGATAATCAGTGAATATCCCAAACCAAAGAACATCGAGGAGCTACGAAGATTCTTAGGAATGCTCAACTTCTACCGAGATAGCATACCTAACGCAACCGCCATTCAAGCACCATTACATACTTACTTGCACAACACAAAGAAGCGAGACAAGACAATAATTCAGTGGAATGAGGGTACATCACAAGCGTTTGAAAACTGCAAGAAATGTATCACAGAAACAATATGTTTGTCACACCCTCATCACTCAGCCCCACTAGGACTGATGTGTGATGCGTCCCAAAGATGTGCAGGCGGAGTTCTCCAACAGCAAGTCAATGGAAAATGGCAACCCCTTGGCTATTTTTCAAAGAAGTTCACACCAGCTCAGCAAAATTATTCAACGTACGACAGAGAACTTCAAGCAATTTACATGGCCATCAAGCACTTCAGAAAAATATTTGAAGGACGTGAACTCATAATATTCACAGACCACAAGCCACTCCAATACGCCATGCAAAAAATCTCGTCCGATTCAGATATACCGCGCCGACGAAGACAGCTATTATTCATCAGTGAATTTACGAACGACATACGCCACATAAGCGGGCGAGACAACGTAGTCGCCGACGCATTATCACGCGTCGACGCAATCAGCTGTCCGAACCCGGTCGACTACGCAGCACTCGCTCAAGCGCAAGAAAAGGACGAAAATATAAAGGAAATGATGAAACAAACAAACATCCAAATAAAGAGAATAATGCTACCTGGCTCATCTCAACATATCTACTGTGAAACTTCAACCAACGACGTTCGCCCATACCTACCACTGCAGTTCCGTATTAACGCTTTCAACGCCATCCACGGACTTAGCCATCCCGGTATACGAACTACTCGAAAGCTCATACAGAGAAGATACTTCTGGCCATCCATGAACACAGACGCGAAAGCATGGGTTAAAACATGCGTCGCGTGCCAACGATCCAAGATCCAACGTCATACGTCAAGTGCCACAGCTACGTTCGAACAGTCAGACCGTTTCGAACACATGCACGCTGATATCGTCGGACCCCTAACAACATCGCCAACCGGTCATCGTTACGTCATCACCATGATCGACCGTGCTACACGCTGGCCCGAAGCACACGCCGTGTACGTATAACAGCCGAAACTGTCGCCAAGGCCATTTATGAAGGATGGATTGCAAGATTCGGCTGCCCAGCAAGAATAACCACGGATCAAGGTCGCCAGTTTGAAAGTCACCTATTCACCGCACTCACCAGATTGTTTGGGATACAGCGGATTAGAACTACGCCATATCATCCCCAAAGCAATGGCATTATAGAACGCTGGCATCGCTGCATGAAAACCGCACTCACAGCACGTCTCAGTAACAATAACTGGATCGAAGAATTACCCACCGTATTGCTGGGACTGCGTGCCGCAATCAGAACCGACACGGATGTAAGCGCAGCAGAGTTAACATACGGACAAAAACTACGCCTACCGGGTGATTTCTTCGTGACGTCGCAAGCAGTAACAATGGACAGTAACTACGTCGAGAAACTGCGAACATCAATTAGCAACATACGTCCGGTACATGCACAGTCGCATAACACTAATCGCCCTGTGTTTGTACACCGAGACCTACAAACATGTAAACAAGTGTTCGTGCGAGTCGACGCCGTGAAGAAACCACTACAGCCACCTTACGACGGTCCATACGCAGTATTACGCAGAGATAGCAAAACATTCACGCTACAACTTCCCGGAAGAGTGGCAGTAATCTCCATCGACCGTCTGAAGCCTGCTTTCACCATGCGTGACGACGAAGCAGCCCCCGCCGCCGCCGCAGCCATCGCCGCAGCGAAAAAACCTACAACAGATGTAAACAAAACATCGCGTTTCGGCCGAGTCATCAAACCGCCGGTACGTTTTGCTTGAGGGGGAGCACTGTGGCAGTGCGCACGACCTGCGCACGCGCCGCACAACAACACACTGGAGTCTCCACTGCGCGCCACCCATATTTATAGCCTCGGCGCTAAAGTATCGTCGAAATATTTACTACGACTGCGCTGTTCCGCGCCCCGCACATTTTGAACTTCACCACTATTGGTGGATTCATTTTATTAACATTTGCAGACCAAACACTAATTCCACCATGTTAAATAGTATGTAAGTAGGGACAAAATTCAATAAATATGATCATTATATCTCACGAACTGGAGTTTTCATTTGTCGTCTACCTCAACTGCCTAATCGCCAAAGGCCCAATGGGACAGCTTAGTGATGCAGGATGGAGTACTGTGCCGTAAATGGGACAATGTTAGGGGCGACAGCTGCCATTTGCAAATGGTTGTCCCTAAAGCTAAAGTACCGGATGTTTTACTGCTGTACCATGATGGTTGTTCAGGAGGCCATTTGGGAGTTAAACGAACTCTACTGAAGATACGGGAACGGTTTTACTGGGTTCATTGTCGTGACGATGTCGAGGACTGGTGTCGCAAGTGTACAAGTTGTGCGGCTGTAAAAGGACCACAGACTCGTAGCAAATGTGCATTGAAATTGTACAATGTTTGTGCACCATGGGAAAGGATAGCCCTGGATGTTGCGGGACCATTTCCGGAAAGTGATAGTGGTAACAAGTATTTCATGGTTGTAATGGATTACTTCACTAAATGGCCGGAAGTCATAGCCATTCCGAATCAAGAAGCTTCAACAGTTGCAGATAAACTGGTTCATGAAGTCTTCTGTCGTTTTGGAGTACGTTTAGAAATTCACAGCGATCAAGGAAGGAATTTCGAGTCACAAATATTCCAGGAAACTTGTAGAGTTATGGGTACTCATAAAACGAGAACAACTTCTTACCACCCACAATCGGATGGAATGGTGGAACGATTCAATCAGACATTGGAGAGATACTTGGCAAAAGTTGTGGAAAATCGGCAACGCGATTGGGACAAGCACATACAACCGTTTTTGTTGTCATACCGAAGTGCTGTTCACGAAAGCACATCAGTGACACCAGCTTTCGCAAACTTTGGTAGAGAATTACGGCTGCCGGCCGACCTGATCACTGGAATGCCACCTGATGCCCCACGTAGTATAACCGATTATGCGAATGACTTGCGGAACAAAATGAATGACATTTATGAGCACGTCAGAGAATCGGGCCAGCAAATGTCTGACAAGATGAAAACCCGCTATGACCGCAAAATTAACAATAAAGGGTTCGATGAAGGTTCACTAGTGTGGTTGCACAATCCAGTTCGCAGTAAAGGGAAATCTCCTAAGCTTCAAGCTAAATGGGACGGGCCGTACCGGATTGTGACAAAAATCAATGACGTGACCTGCCGTATACAAAAAGGTACAAGAAGTGCTTCTAAAATCGTCCTCGTGGATCGACTGGCGCGTTATTATGGGGCCGATAATGCTCGGGACGAGCATGTCTTAGGAGGGGGCAGTGTTACGCGCCAGAATTAATGTTGGGTACATGGCGGCATTTGCGTGCTGCTAACGCCATCTAGTATCAGGTAGCGGAAAGCAACCAAACATTTACGTGCTGCCATCTAGTATCAAGTAGCAGACACTGACATGCTGCTGGCGCCATCTAGTATCCAGTAGCAGACATTTACGTGCGGCGTGCGTACGGGACCTGTGTGTGCCCGAACTTTCCAGAGGTTTCCATACAGGAGGGTTCTGGAAGCAGTAGCGTAGCTAGCATGGGTGACACCCGGGGCGGATAATGTGGTGTCACCCTACAAAAGAACCCTCCCCCCAAATAATTACGAGTTACGCCTTTAGCCTTTCGTTCTTGTGATGGTAATCGTAAGCCATTTTTTGGAAGAGTGGGGGGGGGGGGAAGGTTTTCCATTTGCGCTTCAGGTTTTTGTTTTCAAGAATGTTCTTCCAAACAAAATCTCGAAAATAAGAAAAACTCAATTTTGTTGAGTAACGCAAGTAAGCATAAGAACTAAAAGAGGGCAGAACATAAGAGCGAGCGAAGCGAGCTCGAAAATTTTCGCATCCCACCTTGGATAGGTTTTATTTTCTTTTGATCACGCAAGTAAACTTAAGAACTAAAAGAGGGCAGAACACAAGAACGAGCGAAGCGAGTTCGAAAATGTTTGCACCCCACCTTGCATAGGTTAAGTATATCTTTAAGGAGTGATGCAAGACAGCTCATTACTGATAGAGGGCAGAACACAGGACTGGAGCAAGCGAAACGATCTCGAAATTTTTGACACCTCACCTCTCATAGTTACTTTAGGGACTGATGCTTATTAATTGACAGAGAGCAGAAAACAAGAGCGAGCGAAGCGAGCTCAAAAAATTTTACATCCGACCTCGTATAGTTTTTGTTTTTTTTCGATCGTTTATACTATAAAGAAGTTATTTTATGGATTGATACAAGAAAGCTCATTAATTAAGAGAAGGCAGAACACAAGAGCGAGCGAAGCGAGCTCGAAAATTTCATGGACCCCGCAAAGTATCTTTTGATTATTCATATCATAGCTATATAGAAGAAACTTAATAGACTGATGCAAGAAAGCTCATTAACTGAGAGAGGGCAGAACACAAGAGCGAGCGATGCGAGCTCGATAATTCATGACTCCGACTCGGAAAGGTTTTATTTTCTTTTGATCATTTTATACATAGTCATTTAGATGAGTTATACAGAAACGCTCGAGGGGAAAAAGTGCAGAATGTTAGAGCGAGCGAAGCGAGATCGAAATTTTTACACTCCACCACGAACAGGTTTCATTCTGTCGCGCGTTAAGGGGGTGACACCCGACCTTTACAAAAAGTCAACGAACGAGTGTTACCACCAAAAGCAGAAAACCTGAAGAACTAAATAAATTGCACCACATCTCGGAAGGGTTTTATTGTATTTTGATCATTCATACTGAAATTGAAGTTTTTGGTTGATTTATAAAGACAAGCTCAGGAAGTCAGAGAAAGCAAGAGCGAGCGTAGCGAGCTCAAAAATTTCGCACTCTGTTTCCGACAGGTTTCATTGCGTCAAACGTTGAGGGGTGCCACCCGATAGTAACAAAAACTAGTCAATGAGCGGTCGGGTGTCACCCCTAAACGGGTGTCACCCGGTGCGGGCCGCACCCCCCGCCCCCCCCTCGCTACGCTACTGTCTGGAAGTGACTGTCGGTATATAAAGGGCGGACATCCGGCGACGGCAGTCAGTATTGAATTGGCGATACAAACGATAACTTCGAGAGCGATCTTCAACTGCGAATTATAGTGAAGTGAAGTGTTCAGTAGTGCGATTGTGTTTTATAATTACTGTGTTTTAAAGTGCTAATTAGTGTTATAAATTAAAGTGTCAGTTTTGGTTGTTTAATCGGCTGTTTTTAATTGTAACGAACCCTAAGCTCGTAACAATATGTATGTACGCCCCTGATGGGAAAGATCCTTTTTTTGCTATCCATAAAAAAAAAGAAAGTTAAATCCCCGACTTGTGACAACTAAGGATGTAAGAGCGAACGAAGCGAGCTCAAAAAAAAAAATGCACCCAGCCCAGGAAGGGTAAGAGCCGCTTTTTACTTCTTCACTCTGTCGACGTCCTTGAATATTTGGGTTGATTAGAAAAAAACACTAAAAGTGTAATTCTATCAAATATAAAAAAATTAGAATGGAAGTCGAGAATTGTATGAAGCGACAGGGATTACGCGACAAGGAACGCTGCGATTTGTGGCACTGAATGCAAGAGATAATTTGAAAATATTGATTTTTTGGAAGGTTTGTCAATTTTATGAGTACGATTTGACGACCGCCACTATTGGCATCTATCCTAACAACACCTCAAAAAATCAGGAAAGTGCAATATATTGCGATCTAAGTTTTAAATGACTGTATTATGTAAGTACCTAATAGTAAGTTTGTAGGTTTTTCGGTGGTAGATTTTTCATTTCATTGATTTGTGCGATGTTAAATACACAAGTGTCCAACCTAGAATTTAAAATCGGTCCCCAAACATCCTGGGGTGGGCCTCAGACGATTCTGGGGTGGGCACGGCCCACCCGGCTACCCCCCTATATACGCATATGCATAAAGACTAACATAAATATTATAATAATACAGTTTGTTAGTGTTATATGTATAATATAATAAGTAAGTATAATGGGTATATAAGGGGGGCCGGGCGGGCTATGCACCCACCCGAGAATGTTCTGATGCCTACCCCAGCTATGCTATTCTCTAAAGATTCAGCCTTGTGTACAGCGCTGCTGCAGCGGTGAAACTCAGGATGTTTGGAGACCGATTCGAAATAGGCTGGACAATTGCTCGGAAAACTTCAAAATTTTCAAGAATTTTTCAGATTTTGGCTTTTATGTAACTTCTAAGCGGTGCATTGTGCCTTCATTCCAGATGACGGATTTATTTAGGTTTAACGTTTACCTATTACACAAATATTCATCACCGTTTTAACAAGATGAACAGGTGGATAGTAATAAAAAAAGGATCTTACCCATCCGTGTTTTGTTCTTCGTACTATTAACATGACGCCCCCCCCCCCCCATTCAAAGTTTATGGCTGCGACCGCGCCGGACCTTCCGAATTGTAGGACTTTCGGACGGATGAAGGACGACTCAGTGAATGGTTCTTATCATGTAAAATGAAATCGAGTACCTACAAATATACAATTAAGTAATAAAATACGTAACGTATTTAATGGTGTACCTATGGCTTGACCTTTTCGTTAATTGCACCGTTTATAAAAATTAAGCTAAAATCAGAAAAAAACCGGCCAAGTGCGAGTCGGACTCGTCCACTGAAGGTTCCGTACAAATTTGTACCTACATATTTGTTACTTTAAATAAAGACTATTTTTTTATCATTTAATTATATAGTTTTTTAAATGTATAGTTTTCAGCCTTTTTTATACTTGTTGTATAAGACGGTATTAACTGCCAAATTTCATAGTTCTAGGTCAACGGGAAATACCTATACATTTTGATTCCCTCGAGTGTCGAAATATACGTTTTTTTGCGGCATAAACGGCCGTATCTTTTTGTTACGTTAACGTAGAACTTTGATTTTTTCACAGCTTCAAGGGTTCAACTCGATACCTCCACGCATTCCCGAGATAAAGGGTCTTGACAGACAGACGGACGGACAATAAAGTGATCTTATAAGGGTTTCGTATTTTCTTTTTGAGGTACGGAACCCTAAAAATTTGCAAAAAACAAAGATTTACGAGTACCACGAAGTTAACACAGGTATTCCGAAGCTGCCACTATTAGTATTTATCCTAACAGCATACCTACAAAAAAATAGGGACAGTGAAATTTATTTCGACCTAGCGCGTTAATCTGTCCTAGGTTACTTTCCTAAAATTTCATTTTTATCGTGCTCACTGACTGTCCAGCAGTGCGATTCAGTAAACATGTCGAAGTGAAGGCTTGGAAGTGATCACGAAGTGAGCTGTCAATCCAAGTAATCAAGATGGAATGTCCAGCTTACTTCGTGATCACTTCACCAAAGCATTCACTTCGACATGCTTACAGAATCGTCCGGCAGGTGTAGGGCGTCGCATCTCAGGTTAGGAGCCAGGCCCCGATTTCGGAGTTGGTCCCATTATAAAAGTTGTTCATAATGATAAGTCCAGACTCCTTAAAAGGTATTGCGTTTATTCTGTCACACGTTGAATAATCTAAAAGTAAAAGAAAATATCTACGAGGAACTTAATAAACAGACTGTATTACTTGTTTTTTTTTTAATAATTACCAAACACAATTTTGACATTGCACAAGACGTCATCATTTTTCGATCAGAATTTCTTTCGGCCACCAATGTGGCTGAAAACTTTCAATCGGGATTGATCCAATATGTAAAGTTTTTGCCTTTAATGCCTCTGTGATTTTTAGTAAACCTAAGCCAAATCTACCAACATGATTTTTCAACTTGCCCACATTCTGTTGACCACAGTCTCTATTAGCCCATATTTTAGCATCTTGTTCAAGATCTGCCTTGCTTTCTATTTCTAAACTCAAGAAATGTATGGGCATTATTCTTTCCCTGACACTAGTTTGTTGAATATAAGCATTTATTGAATCTTGGCCAACATAATAAACTTTTTCAAAACTTATTCCTTTGAGGTAGTCACAGTTGGCTTCCAGAGGACAACAAGTACCAGGGAATATATCTGAAGCCCCCTCACTTAAACCTAACTTGTACCTCATAGCCACATACTCCTGTTCACCAACTTCAATAACAGTTTCCTGTCCCACAGCTTCACGTATGTTGACATGATCCATTTCTGGTATAGTTATCAGTCTGTAACCAAGATCAGCCAGCCGTGGATCCTTGTATACAATTATATCGTGTTCGGCATTTGTTTCGTTAAAATCCTTTTCAAAGTCCGGAGGTGCTATGAATGCCCACAGTTTGTATAGCTTACTTACATCTTCAATATTAACATTTCGTTTTAACTTGTATATATTTAGATGTTGTTGTAATAATCCTTGAATACCTTTGTCGCATTCAAGCATAAATACATTGTCTGTTTTATCTCCCCATTTGTGTACTAAAGTATCATATAAAACTTTTCCCTTGTTATCCAAAAACATAGCATATATTGATTTAGCGCCTTTTTCAAAATGGTTCATGTCATTCGTTATAAGACCCTGAAGAAATTGCGCGGCTTCAGGACCACTAACTTCAACAAGGCCTCGGTTTCTAAGAGGGTATACCCTCGCTGACTTAATAACACTAGACAATTTATTACTGCGTGATAATCTGTTTACCTGTTTCGCAAATGGAATCATTGTTGGAATTTAATTATTCAATTTTGTTGTCTGGTGAGTCCGAATGACAGTGTCTTATGGTCTTATTTAAAAATCATAGAGCACAGCAGAGTACAGTTAGTAATTAGATCATAGATAATTAATACACCATACTAAAGTAAGAGATTAAAAAATAACTCTGTGATTGAAAAATCAAGAGAGCCTTAGGGCCGGCTTACATATGGCGGAGCGCAGTGCAGAGCATTTTTCATTGTCAAACTATTATCGAAATTGTCTTTATTGAAATAATATCTAATATCAATTAACACAACCATTAGTTCCTGAAGAGCATCAAAGCGACTACAAACAGGTAGCGCGCATCTGCATCCGATCGTACCATGGTCGTACAAAGTTGGACTCTGGAAAAATTGAAAAAAGAATGACGACGGTGTGTCGAGTATGCGCAGTCTAGCGCATACTCGGTTGCATAGATAATACATTATATTAATACATAACACCGTTAGGCGTGCTCTACCAGCTCTACTGCGCTGCACACCGCCAAAAGTGCGCCGGCCCTTAAGCCGTCATTGTCATTTTACCGCTTTTTGACAGCTTTGTTGACAGTGAAATGGCGGCAATACTATTTTTTTCCTTTTTACAGGCCAGTGATTGGAGGGCTGTGTGATACTGCTGGGTTCTGAACGAGGTAAAAGCTAGCTAGGGTCACAGGAAGTGACAATAATTAACCGACCTTCTGAACAAGAGAGTTTAAATATCAATCAGCTCGAAGATAACATCAACCTACAAGTTTTGTACTTTCCTACTTACCTTAACCAAGTTAGGAAGATGGGACGGCGCAAGTGTATCGAGGCATACCTACTACGTACGGAGGATTATGGATTTATATTGAAGAGCTGACCAACGTTTGAAGGCCCAAATATAATCTGTGCATCGCCTGTTAGGGCATATCCCTCTGTCTGGTTTGCGGAATAGTTCGAAAGAGTTGCCGTGGCCCCGGAACGCCAAGGGCATTTGGGGGAACACGGGTGGGTTTTAGTCAGTAAGAGTCTGGCATTCCCTTCCGCTCCGCCCACAGCAGGAGGAGTCATATGAGAATTTCCCATCCAAAAAAGGGCACATCCCTGAGGTGTCTGTAAAGGGGTCTCCCCTAAGCTTCGTTACCGTAGTTTAGTTTTAGGTACCCGACTCTCCTCTATGCTCCGTGCTATGCACAGTCCTCTGCTGCTACTCGCCGCGCTTCTAATATACCTATAGGGAGCGTGCTGAAACTATAGGTGGCAGCACAGAAATGTCACTTACAAGTATGTTTCAAGTATAAAATTCGAAATAGCTACGCTAGATGGCACAGTCTACTTCGTGCACGTTCCCCTAAACTGAGCGTGCAGGGACCGCAGGTGGCAGCACAGAAGCGTCAATGTCAAGTATTCTGACCCTTAAAGTTTCGAATATGCGACACTAGATGGCATAGTCAACGCTGTGCACGGTCCCTATGCTATCTAAGCTAATTAGTGTACCCGCCGGCACGCACGATGACTCGACGACATATCAAACTTTATCGATACTTACTTCCAATATAGATTTGTTATTGCACGGATATCTATCTATATTATAGCGACGTCACCTTATACTAAAAATGTAAAGCCATTGGTCGTTTGTATGAAGTGAAGAAATAGGTACTCATGGCCCATGGTGTACTTTAGGATGGAAATAATATTGCTGATGCGATTTATGATTTTAGGCATTTAATTCTAACTTAAATGGCAAATAAGTAATATAACATAAATTCATTAAATAATTGTAAACTTAAGTAACATTGCAAGAAAGATTTGATGGGCGATTCATTTCCATTGACAATACAAAAATAATAGTGTCTTTTTATTTACGAATCATAATTGTACAAGTAGTACCCAACTGGTATGGCTTACCGATGTACCTGCGCAGAAGGTGAATTTTCAAAGCGCGGGAAATGCTATTGACCAATCGGCACGCTCCACGCAACGCGCTTCTTTTTCCTGTACCGCTATTGGTCGGCAGCCTCCGCCATGTTAGGGTGCGCCGCGTGGCATGCACGTGACTTGCGAGTGAGACGGAACTAACAGCTGCAGTGTATTATGAACCTTGTAGTAGTGATCTAAGGTTGATTGTAAGTTTGCTTTCTTTCGTTAATCTCCGGGGCCATAGTTTCTTTTCTGTGCAAACGAAGATTCAAGACGCGCCTTATCAGTTGGGTACCACTACCTATGTACTTAAGTATAATAAGTACATAGACTTAACGAAATTCTGACTACTTAGGCGAACATCGCTTTCGCTGAGCGTAGCGAAAAATAACACCTTGTAGAACTTTGATTGCCTGTCAGAAGTTTAATATTGTACTTAAATTCGCTTCTTTTGCAAAACCTTCAATAGAGTCGCCATAAACAAACACTGACTTAACATTCACAGGCCTGCTAAGCCCAATTGCCCTAAAAAGCGGGTAAAGTTTCAAGTCAAAGAAATCCTTAATCTACTAGTGATAGTGATTGCGTTCTTGGTTCGTATACGTCATCTCAATGTCGTCAGTTTTCCTGGGAGAGGTGACAGGTGTCACCGTCAGGGAGCTGGGGGCGGAGTCCTGCCCTCCCTCTACGGAAGCTGTGACCAGCTCAGTGGTGACCGTAGGCTCTGACCGCATCGATGCGTTGTCACGCTTGCTCGGCGAGCTTTGGTTCGACCGTTTGTGATACTTTTGGGTCTTCAGCAGGTGGGGGATGACTTTCTGTAATGAATGAAAATAGATTGCTTGTTTTTATTGTTATTTGAAATGGGAATATAGTTGCAACGTCTATCTAGTATTCGCTTTTAGTCATTTGACTATTAGCATTTGAGCAGCGCGAACGATGATTACAAGTCAGCAAAAATATAAATAGAAATAATTGATAAATAAAAACCCAAGATACACACTCAGCATCTCAAAAACGTCCGCATAAAACAAGCGCACAATTTAAAATTGTGCGCTAGTTTCAAACAGTCTCGCATCGCTCGCCATACTGCACTGCTTTGTAAAAACAACTTTAAGCGATCCGTGTAAGGTTGAATTTGCAAAAAAAATGTTTATAGTATAACTACACAACTCACACATGACACTTGATACATGTCAGTTTTTGACGACAGTTTCGAGTGTTGCATCTTTCGAGACTGTGCATCTTGGGTTTTTTTTATATATCAATGATAAAATGTACTTAGTTCAGAAAAAATCGACTGGTTTATCTATCCAAGGTCTTGTAGAGGCATTGATGCAAGATTAAAACCAACGTAGCAAAAACTACATCGCAACAAAAAGAACCGCAACAGCATCTATCCCACCAGCAGCGAACTGCGTGTGTTCGTGCGATTTGAACATAATACAACAGTCCGAATATTAACTATTGGGCAGTTGCCAACCGGACATAACAACCGTCTGGTCGGGATCCACCCTTTTCAATGGAGGTTTGCAGGACTTTACACCCTCTACCGCATCCCTCTATACGGATGACCCCGACGTGATCACTTTCTATATTCTAACACCACTGCAGTACCTTGAAAAATTTATGGATGACTATTTACGTCTAATCGCTTTTAGCAATCTGCTTTACTACACCTAATTGCTAAATTACTCTGCACAAGTGGATTTCTCACATAGTTGGCGTCGGATGCTGTGCCGTACGTCTGATTAGCCATACAGTAGCTCATTAAAAATGATTACTTATTTTGCAAACAAGAACCTTCTGTAGTACTGTGATAGTTTCTTAAGAAAGATAAAGATCGTGCCTTTTTAAGAAATATAAAGTCTGTACCTGTTGTGGGTCCTTAGCGAGGTACACATCGGTCCGTCTGAGCACGAAGTCGGGGGCCACGAGGCAGCGAGCCAGCAGCAGCGCGGCGGCGCAGGCCCAGCTAGCCAGCACTCCGGCGCTGGTGCCCCGGGTCGCCGCAACCCGCCCGCCGAAACTCCACGTCGCATTCCAACTGGGCTCCAGGAATGCGTCCACTGAAGAACACCTTGAAAATAACAGCGGCAATTAATATAAGTATGACTAAACATTGTTACAACGATTTGAAGTGATAATTAATTTATCAACGCAGAAAGCAGTGTTTTCTTCTTCTTATCGTGTGGACAGTAAAGTCTAAACGACCCCACACACCCTAGTGTCAAAACTTTCTAAACCGCCTCAAGGGTCTCTGACATGGTTTATATGACGACCGCCATTTGGCGGCCGGGACCACCGGCTTATACGTGCCTTCCGAAGCACGCAGTGTCACAGAATAGCTATTATGTAAGATGAACGTCATCTTCTGTACCTTTCTGGCGGTTTTGTCGGCAGAATTTGTGCTCTGGTTCCAAGAACGGCTTTGTATTTATTGAAAAGTGCTAAAATACTACTTAAATAATAATTTTCTCGTAGAATAGACAGGTACCTACGAATGTGATGGTGTGTGTGTGCGATAGGAACATTTCTGCAATGCATGCCAAAGGCACATACACTCCCTTTTTCCATAACTTTCATAATCCGATGGGAATGCAATCCGACCCGACTGGGGAAAGAACTGGCGAAGGACTTAACATGCTTTCCGAGGCACGGGGGTGTGACACCACTTTGAGCTGGCACTGAGAAATTCTGAATGGAAAAACCCAATAATATTTTTCAACCGACCTGGGTGTCCAACCCAGGACCCCACGTTCAGCAATCGCACTTGCGACCGCGATACCAATGAGCCAGTGAGGAAGTAGGTAGTGCTGAAAGCAGACCTGATAACTCGTCATAGATATTGTATAATACTTACGTGGTAGAATTAGTCACGTTATAGAAGGCTGCGCAGAAAGCGTGCAGGCCTCCGTTCGTCAAGGTGAAGCTATGACCAGTGACCCCGACCATCACCAGAGCGAATACCAGCGCTGGAGGCAGGATCCGCCATGGCTGCTGTAACCTGGAATGGATAATGCAATCAATAAGCTTTACTGAGTCGTGAAGAAGCCTCGCCAGTTCAGCGATGAATAATATCTAAATAAAAAATCTAATTTTTTTTTTAGACTTTCGTACCTACAGGAGATTTACTGCGTTTGTGTAATGTTGGGCCGACTGTATTTATCTAGTCATAATATCTTATTCAACAGTAAAAAAGAGAGTATAATTTTGCATTGGTGATTGGAATAGGTAACTTTATGAGGTATTCATACAATTAAGCAATGGTTTTTTAAACAAGATTATCTTCAATTATTCAACATCGTTAACAAGATTTGACAAATCTTCCGCATTGTGACCTCGTTGGACTATAGCCAACCAGTGTTGTTCCAATTACGAATCTGTCTTGTTTATAATTTGTGGTTGTCTCCAGAATTTATTTAAAAGTGGTCTCGGACGGATTATGGTCTGTCTCGGAGGATTTCCTTTTCTGGTTGAGCTGAATCAGAAAGCAAATCACCGTAAATCACGCTACCCGTCACTGTCAATCCCAATCAACCTTGAACCTAATTCGTTAGGTAAAGATGAAAATGAAATTTGACAGATGCTTGCGTGATTAATATTAAGATTCTAATATGATTCTCCTAAAGTGGCCTTTTTAACCCCCCTGATCTTTAAAGCGGTTATAGTGCGTGTAGCTAAGGAGTGTAATTTTGACAGAGTTTTGACCCAACCACACGCTGCTGGATATCTTGTGGTCTTTAAATTAAAATTGAATAGGTTACTACTAGGCAAGCGTGCTCTACCGTCGAACACATCATTTCTCATCAGTTGACATAGTAGTTAAACGCGAACGTATCAATAACCTTTTTTCTTTCTTTTTTTGTGGGAAAATCCTCATGGATACCACTCCCACAGTTCCTACCGTTGCCGTGAGTCGGGGGCCCGGAGTAGAATAAAATTCACGCCCACCCCCGACTGGTATCAGCCTATCAATAACCTAAAACCTCAATGCATAATTTCAAAACGGATTAATAAAAAGTCATAAAAACTAGCGGAAACCCCACCGACGTTAATATCAAATAAATTTTCCTCATATTCGCCACTTGTCCCCTTTAATTTCCTATAGCATGGTTACTCACTCACCCGGTTCTGGCGTGTCCTCCTCGTGGACACATGGTGAACATGGTGATCCACACCGCAGCGAAGATTGTTGACATTATGGGCATGTACTCGGCAAAGTCACAATCGTTGCTTATGTCGAATAGCGTCCTCGATGTGTCTAATGCTAAGCGGTGCGTTTTGTTCTCTGAAATCAGTTTGGGAAGGACAATCAGTAAAATTTTACCAAGTTTTGGTAGTTGGGAGCTATTTAGCATAGGCGTATCAGCCTATGTTTCCACTCCTGGTATGCAGTCTAATTCCATGTGAGAGGGGCAAAAATTTACCAGGAGGGTTCCCAATGCGGATTGATGGATGTCACATGTTTTCGATTTTAGGTTTCCTCATGGTTTTTTCGCTGGTTTGAGAGCAGTGGTGATATAATTATTCGATCCTGCCACAACTAAGCCGCGGCCGCTTCCACTGGGTTATTTATGTATGACTATTCTATGCGTGTCTATGGGATCTATCAATGTTTAGAAATAAGTCTTCTACAACTATAGGTCTTAGCTTAAGTATGCTTTGAGATGGGGAACTAAAGAGCTAAATGATGGAATTATTAACAACAGAATACGACTAATTCTGATTAGGTACACAATCAAATATTTCAAACAAAACTTTGTTATTCAATTTTGCCTCACAATTAGTAATAAAAAAAAAAACATAAATCCACATGCATGGGTAAGAAGATAAATTTCGTTTACTTTTGACTTTCCTTTTCGCTGAGAGTGTTATAGAAAGCTGAGTAATCCAAGGTTTACCGACGGAACGCTTATCAGGCCCTTGACAAACAATTCAAATAAAAAATTAGGTACGTATTTAAGTTGAAAACTATCTGATTCCCAGACTATTCCTTCTGGAAAAAAAAATCACTCCAATATTTTGCAAGAAAATAAAGCAGTTTCGCTGCGTTTAAAAATCTAGAGGTTTAATTCTATTGTTCCAATAGTTTTACTGCTCTAACAATAAGTAATACTTCATAAAACTTCTATTTACGGTATTATAAAAAGTAAAAACTGGCATTTAAAGTACATATTGGTAGAGAACTTACCGGTAAAGAATGCTTCGCCATCTAACGTTGCCTCCGTCACAACCGTTTCATTGTCATTTGTCTCTCTCTTCGCCTTTCCATTCTCATCTGCAGGGACGGTTTCATTACCTTGACCATCATAAAATGTCTCCTGAAGCGCAAAATTTTCACCTTCAGGAGTTTCGGGTATCTCAACAGAATGGAACTCTAGTTCACGCGGGTACAATAGGCAATTGTCACCAACCAAGTGCATCGCGTTGTGTAGAAATACGTAATTGGTGATGCCGAAAACGGCAGCACATACGTATAGTATGAGGTGACATGCTGAAAAGAGAAAATTGCTTTGATCAACTCCGTGTCGGTAACATATTTCAAAACAATAGGTAGGAAATTAGTCTGCCCTAACAGCAGTTCATTTATGTTACTTATACCTTACTATTTACCTAGCTGAAAGGCCACCCTGGATCCACAACGCGCGGTGAGTGCAAATTTGACTAGGTCTTCGGTCCACGTGCCTACCCAGCCATGCTACCTGCCTGTCCGACAAGGAACCTTTCTACAATTCAATTCAATACAATTCCTTCTTACTACAATGACTGATTAAGTATGCTTGTGCCTATACATGTTGGAGTCGGCGTCCTTTCTAACAGCAGCTACCAGTTTTTACCAAATTCTTTACCTACTACACATTTTAACATTTATTTATTTATTTTCTCCGACAAGTAACAAATAATGTACTTCGCATAAAGGAAACAGTTTGAAGATAGGAGACAGGAACCCATACTAATTAAACTACTGTGCTATGGGTGTTGGTTGGCTATGACTAGGTCTTCTGTCTAACTTGTGAGTTACCTATCCTTGATTCCCGTCTGCCTTCGTCTTGAAAACTATAACAACAAAATCCTACAAGTTGTTTGCATCATTCTAAACACCAATGCTATTAAAACCTTTGTATGCTTCACACGATGTTATGCAAAATAACATTTTTGAAAGTGTTTTAAAATTCAACTGGCCTAAAAAAAGGTGTGGTGGCAAGCGTGAGGTCATAGTGACATAAGACTGATAAACGATGAGTACATACTCGATGTAGGTGCTTGTTATCCGGTTGATTGACTTTGCGATTAGTCTATATTTCGCTAAATATGGCAAATTGGCGACAAACTCCGGAGTTAAGGATACGTTTTCTGGTTTAACGTTGTGGTTTTCATTAGAGTCTAGTCTGGGACCGACAAATCCTACACTTAGGTACTATAGTTCAATTCGAACGTAATGACGTCGGTGAAATTTGCTTTTTGCTGCGCGTTAATTACCCGGAGGGGGTAATTAACTTTTCACATGAATTTGCAGCTGCACAGTGTTCTGAGATTGATTTGATGTGAACTCCATAAATTTTAGTCTGTATGTTTGTATGTCTGTTAACGTCTCTCTGATCGCATTGGAACACGATTAGACCTGGATAAGGCCATAGAATACTTGTTGTTCCGGTGGTACGTTCCTCTGGGATATTTTTTAATTCTTCATAGCCTGTCGATGGCAAAACAAATAATGAAACAGGTGACAGGACATGCGGCACAAGACAAAAGATGGATCATGGATTGCGGAAAGACGAAACACAAACACTGAAGATCGGAGCCATCCGAGAACCCTCACCTGAGGAGGTTATCTTTACTGTGGCCGACCCGAGTACAGGGTCTATTTAGAGTTTTCCAGGTCGACCACGGCAAGGCGTGCCTAGGTGACAGGTTCTACGTAGGTTCGATGAAATAGTCAGGGGGTTTGAGCAACTTTCGCCAAAGGTAACGTCGCATCTTTTACTTTCACGCGAGCGATGACGCCGCGCTAGCAAAAGCTAGTATTCCATAAGTATATTTAATAAACACGCTAAAAATAAAAAATACTGAAACGTCTGTCTATTTCATAGTTTCCGAAAAATTTGCTGTTTATTTTTCTTGTCTGGTTATTTGATAACTGAACAATATTTTATAAACACCGTCTGTTTGTAAGAACACGTCATGTGTTAAATATAAAAATGCAAGTAATACCAATACATGGTCATAATGCCTTAAATAAACAGTGCCTTATCCATATTATGACTGATACAATATCTTCAGAAATGTAGTTCACCGATGCACAGCGAGTCACCTTGTATCGTCAATGTCTACATTTAAAGATAACTAATACTGGTATCTTTTAAACGTTACACAAATGAGTATTTCATGAATGAGGTTTTTGTGTACTGAGGTAAAGATATGCGCAAGCGCATCGTAAACCTATGTCTAGCCCCACACTAGCGCATAACTGGCGATAACATTACGTGGTCTATGTTCTGCTCCTTCTGTATAGAACATCAGTTCAATGACCGCAATTATATACCTCATTTTGATGCCGATGGAACTTTACATTTGGTACTCTTCTTAGTATAGTATAGTAGAGTAGAGTAGAGCCCATTCTCCGCACTTAGACTCTCATTCGGTCCGTTGTTCGTGGTTATCCTGGCTACTTTAGCCAGCCTAGCTTCGCCCAGAAGCACAGAAGTTTCCTGAGAGCTTCACAGGCTTCGCGGAGTGACCTCACCGTTCCGAGGATTTGTTGACGTTGGGTAGCCACGGCCTCGCATTCCAGGATAACGTGAGCGTCTGATTCTTCGGCATCAAAGCAGCCCCTGCAGAGTGGGCTGTCTGTGGCGCCTATGTTAAAGAGATTTGTTTAGGGGGCAATGGCTCATGATTGTCCCTATAATTATTCTGAGGTTATTTCTACTTAGGCTGAGTAGTCGTTTTGTTAGTCGCGGTTGTAGACTTGGCACTGCCATTTTTGACTGTCTGCAGTCTGTAGCCCGTTACCATTTGTTATTATGAAGTTCAGTTGATCTCTGGCGGATCCGTGAACGAAAGGTAGAGGGAGGAGTGGATACGGGCCTAGCACTGCCATCTCGAAATCTCTCTTCGCAAGTTCGTCTGCGGCATCGTTGCTTAAGGATCCACTGCGCCCCTTAATCCACTGGAGGGTAATCTAAAGAAGTAAGAAATTGCGTTTTATCTCACCTTTCCACAAAGTGAGTGTCTTGGAGGAGCGCTCCTCCAAATGGAAGTAGTCGTACACAAGTATCGTCATGTTCGCTTCACTCCATGGTCACGGCAGATCTGAAAGATACAGAAAAGTTCTTGATTAGCTACTTGATTTTGGGTTGCAAAAAGTTCTGAAATAGGGATCTGATGTCAGAGGTTTAGAAGCTTGCTAACTTGAGGGTCTAGCCTAGACAGTGCTAGCCCGTAGCGGCCCGTGGAACGTAAAGGATATTAGGAGGAACACTGATGGGTTTTAGTCAGTAAAAGGCTGACACTCCCTTCCGTTCCGCCCAGAGAGGATGGAGTCATTTGATGATTTCCCATCATTAAAAAAAAGAAAAACTCGTCTAACAGTCAAGTGGTAGGCTTTCATACCACTTAAAAAAAAAGTAAAAGGGAATTTCCTTGAGAATAAGTATGCTCTCTTTAATTATCTTTAACAGATAATGTTTAACAAAAAACCCGCTTCAAAACAGTCATTTTCTCTACTTCATCTTTAAAGCAGCTCTACAAAAAATAACTCGGTTGATGAAAATAGTGTTTAAATAATATTTTCTACCTCCACACTTTACAATGAAATAGGAATTGAATTTGGTTCATCATAATTGATGACAGTTTCAGGCGTTTGACACGCGAATATCGTTAATTTATTAGTTAAGTAGATCAGCCATTTGTTTTTACCTTTGTAGGTCAATTAGTGTATTGAATTAGGCCATCATGGTGTCCCTGGAGTAACTAATTTACGATCAGAATTAATGTGGATATTCCTTATGACCCCAAAAGTTCGTGGTGAGACCGAAAGTAGGACAAATTCGTCAATTAATATTGGCGCCTCGCTGAATACAATTGGCACCAATGGTGGGTTTAAATTAACTCTCTCGCACAATGGGTTATTTTTAAAGCGGTGTTAGTACTAACTATAGTGTAGTGCATGTATGTCTCAAGGTTATGTGGTTTCCGAGCTAACGTTAACAGATGATGAATTCACTAATCGATGCGGATCAAGGATAAACTTTAAGCAAGTGATGGAGTAGCAATAATGATCTATTTATTATTCAAACTTGTTCGACTATAAAACTCAATTTCTCTTGTCTCATTAAGGACTATCTCAGTACTCAGGTACAGTGTTAATTAATATTTATCACATTATATACTGAATTAAAAGCCTAACAGGAAATAAATTTGAAAATTAAGTTGCCATTTTGTTTGGGAAAATCGATTTTCCTGTTTGATATCAGACCGGGAAGTTCATTATTTAATTTTGTACTCGATGGTGTTCATGTTAACAAAACTTTATTTTGACATAATAAAAACTCAAAATATAACACTTGCTTTTTGTGCTGAACAAAAAAAAGCAGTGGCTTAAGGTAAATCAAAATGGGACCATGTAGTACTCAGGAAACAGGATGCTATTTGAGAATGAAGTGTCTAAAGTATCATCACATCAGCCGAAAGACGTCCACTGACACCATGTATGTAGCCACCCCCCAAGTGTTGCCACAATAACCGGTCCTGTGTCCTGTCTAAGGTATAGGTACCTAACTTTAAACTTGGACTTTATAAGGTAAATAATGTTGCAAATGGCCAAGCCAGGATTTATTACAGAAGCTCACTCAAACATAGGTACCTAAAGCTAGTTGCACCAATCATAAATGGCTGTAAACAAGTCGTCGTATTTGCAGTTAACGCACGAGAGCTTATAAATATTGCAAACCATGTTGAGATGCACTACTAATCCTGGCGACCAACTGCAGTAAGAAGAAAGTACTAATTTCGATTAGGGTTACAAAAATATAGCGTATGATCGAACATAATTAAAGGATCCCAAATGTAGAATCTCTTCCCCCAGAATTTTGCTAAATAAAGGGATGTGTTGGTGTATAATAAGGTAGAATGAATCTATCTATACCTACTGTTATATTTTAGAAATACTACAAAATTAAAAGTGCGTCAATAAACACAATTTTCCAAGCAATTTTCGTCGGCATTTGGTAATACCTACCTTTCCTCATTTTCGATTACAAAATGAAAAATTGCCACAAAATATTGTATAAAACTTTAGTCAGATGTCACAAATTTAATTTAATAGTAAGGGCCCAAGGGCACAGAGACTGACAGTAGTGTAGTCATTCGGCTAATATATACTCTGGAAATAGCAACAGGAAATACCTTCGAGAAGCCAAACGTTTATTACAAGTTATTGGACAGAAATAATGTTATAAAATGTAATCCGGTTTCACAGAACATCACCACGTAACAGAAAGTTTATGAGATGTTTTATGTTTCTTAGAAAACCCTGGTTATGTCTATAATAATATTATGTTTAGTTCAACAAGTAGACAACATTTTCTAGATTATTGTAACAGGTTTACAGCGTCCACACACAAGTGGAACGCTGGTGGGCCTCGGCACCAGGCTGCAGGCAGTCCAAGGAGACCATGCCATCCCTAGACAAGAAATTAGCCAGGTGCCTTCTGCAACAGAATAGGGGCAGCCTGCGAATGGTGGCGGGGACCATCACCGGGCACTGCTCACTGAACAAATACTTCCACACGATAAGTACTTGTAACGACAGTCCTCTGTGCAGAGCATGCATGGAGGAGGGTATCGCACGTGCTCCTTGAGACGAGTACACAAGCGTCGCCGAAATACGGAGACAAATAATAGGGACACCGAATTCACTCACAGATTTATATCTTGAACACACTTGGAAAACTGATCGGTTTCTGGAGACTGGTTGGAGTGACGCCTGCCATGGCTCACGCACAATAGCCCAACAATAGAACTAAGTGCGGAAACCAAAACCCGATAGATAGATAGACAGGTTTATAGCAGGACTTTCGTATTTGTCCAAAGAGATAGCCCCTGAACAAGCTGGTTTCGTGAAGGGGAACACCTTGTTCGCTACAAGCATCAGTCACATCGAAAGCCTGCACCATAAAATCTCCATTTTAGGGTGCAGGCTTTCGATGTGACTCAAAATCAACCGGACAAAGACCAAAATGATGATTGTAGACTGTGTTAATAAAAACTTACCGTTATCTATATCTATACTAATATATAAAGCTGAAGAGTTTGTTTGTTTGTTTGTTTGTTTGTTTGCTTGAACGCGCTAATCTCAGGAACTACTGGTTCGATTTGAAAAATTCTTTCAGTGTTAGATAGCCCATTTATCGAGGAAGGCTATAGGCTATATATCATCACGCTAAGACCAATAGGAGCCGAGCAGTAATGAAAATTGTGACGGAGACGACGTTGCGCGGGTCAGCTAGTAAATAAATAAAGTTACTGAAATCGCGAACTGTGAAGTAGTACAATCAATACTTAATAAATATAATCATAATACTTGGAACCGTTGATCGCCAACAATGGAGGATGTGCTGATGAGATTAAACGATGCATGCCTATATCATGACCCGCCACGGATAAGATGAGAAAGATCTGGAAAAACCGCAACATAACCAAAGCCACTAAAACCCGGCTTGAGCGAGCGTTAGTGTTCTCGATTTTCCTCTACGCTGCAGAGACGTAGATCCTGCGAGAAAGTGAGAAGAAGAGTATAGATGCTCTGGAGATGTGGTGATAGAGAAGAATGCTTGGAGTACTGTGGACAGAGTTCCGTACCAACCTATTCATACTCCAAGAACTCGACATCAAACAGCGTCTGTCGTCTATTGTACAATCACGTATAATCACCTTCTTCTTCACGGACACGTATCGCATCGTAACGAGTCATCGATTGAGCGCCTGGTGGTACAGGGACGAGTTGAGGGTGTACGGGCCAGAGGCAGGTCACCCATGAGGTGGACAGACCATATAAAATCGGCACTGGGTGGACCTCTCCAAGAATGTTTCAGAGGGGCAGCGATGAGTGGCGAAGATTTGTTAAGCGAGCCATTACCCCCTGGAGATACGACCTCGACCACTTTGTCAAGAGTGTAACGCAAGAGAAAAAGAATAGCAGGACTATAGACAGACTAGCTTCTGCCAGCGGCTTCGCCCGCGTGACCCTAGGGAACATAATCCCAGGATATATATAGTCTATGTGTTATTCCAGACTATAGGTAATCTACCTCTGTGCCAAGTTTCATGAAGATCCTTTCAGGTGTTCTGACGTGAAAGAGTAACAAACATCCATCCTCACAAACTTTCGCATTTATAATATTAAGTAGGAAAGACTGCCGTTTGTCCACGAAGAATAGACCGTGATGTAATGTAAAAAATGTATGAGTAAGGAATCTGATAAAACAATCAGGAGGATACGCGATGCAGAAAATGAAGAAAAAAGAACTTAAGGGAGATAATTCTGGCGGCAGACTACGACTAATTGAATTAATTCCAACGAATTAAGAAACAACCAGCTGAGGACCAAGATAAATAATTGATTCAAAAAACGACTGCAGTTTGCTTGGCTGTCTGCTTTAATCAATGATTGTGTGAGACCTTGTGTTGGGGCTTTATTTTTATGACCGTTGATGCTGAGCTAAAGTTAAGCACGACAAAACAAATGAATAAATAAATCCAAGTTCCCGACATGTTTTTGCAAATGTCACCGGCACTAAAATAAACTTAGAACGATTGTCTCATCGCATCAAAGCTCGAGGTAAACCGATGGCAATTGTATAGTCACAACCGACCGAAGTATAACATGTTTTAGAATTGATGTTCTGTATCGAATGTGTTCAAAAGGAAGCGACCAAATTGGTTCCATTTGTCCCTAAATTGCTATTATAAACTAAGCATAATAAGATCAATAAAAATATGCGTCATTTCGATTTATTATTGTATTGTATGTGAACGTTTTGAAGTTTTTGTTGTACAAAATATTGGCGTCTTGGTTCAATACACGCCCGAGGTCACCCACTTCTGATGTAGTGTATTTCGTTACTATGGTCACTGTTCAAGTTTATTGGACTTCTATATTTAAGAATTACGTATAGGTGCTACTTATTAGTTGGTAATGACCTCTGGCAGCTTCTTCTCAATTAGATCATCTTTTATTTGCTCTCTGCTATCGTCTTTATTTATTTATACTAGCTGTGCCCGCGACTTCGTTCGCGTAGATGTCGAAAAATATCTGTTGCATAGATAAAATTTACTTTAAGTTAATACCTTGCGTATCCTGATCTGTCTCAAAATTAAGAAAATAGGAAGAGGGTACCTAATGCAGGACACTCTATTATCTCTTCCGGTTGAAATGCCGATTAGCCCGGGTAATCTCCTGGTACATACCTACCTCGAGGTAGGTATCAAAATCAACAAAACCGACTATCGAACGAACGGTGGTAGGTAGTCTTCAAACTACGAAACAAAGAAACTGATAAATAAAGTTGATTCTTAATTTTGTCCAGCCAGCAAAAAGAAACAGTTTCTTTGATTTTCCCTGACAATTGCAGATTACAGAACACCGATTAATTTTTACATTTTATGTTAAACAGTTCTACCGGGTTTATAGAATCGATTTACTGTGTAAGAATAATCGAATTTTTAAATCGATATTTAGTAGGTACTGAAAGAGGAGACTTATTAAATGAGGAGCTCGTGGCTAAATAATAACAGTCGCACGGGTCGATCTTCATGGTTTACCAAGGTGGCTCTGTGAATAGTTGGCCATATTATTTAACATACAGCGACTTCGCCGTATTTATCGGAAGCTGATCCGAATATAGTTGGGAAAAGGTTAAGCATACATTAAAAAAGACAGACAATACCATTTGGTCCCAATTGGGGCTGACGATCCTTGAGAGAGTAACTCTGCCGTTTTATTGTCCTTTTCATTGAATGGCGGTTAATCAGCGGCCTAAATGATCCCCAATGCGCAAATGTGTCAAAGCGGCGAATGGGTCTGTCATGTGACAACATTGAATGAACAGGCTGGCAGATGCTTAGGCCGTCTATGAATAGGGTAGGTGTGACGAAAATATAGTTATGAATTTATTTATTTTTTGGGAATCCTAAATTCTATTAAATACCGGGATGTCACTTAGACCGTCTCCCTAGTGGATAAAGGAAATTGAAACAAAATTACGTTTGTCATCTGTGCCCAGTTTTGCTAACTGTAGATTAAGTGTTTTTCGCAAATCATTTCAGTTTTTTACCATGAAGCATCATCTGCCTAGCCTTTTCCCAGCTATATTGGAGTCAGCTTCCATTCAAACGGGATTGGAGCGGCTGCCTACCAGACCTCTACAAACCTACAATACTGGGTAACACGATACTTCTTGGCAAGACTGTAGGTGTCAGATTTGTCGGCATCTGACAATCCGTAAAGACTGCCTGAGATCTCTTCTCGGTAGGTATGTTAAAATGGTCACCCATCCACAGACTGACCTTGGCAAGCCTTGCTTAACCTTGAAGATCGACCCGGGTGGCTATTATATTCTGTGGTACGTAGGAATTTCGGTATGTTAAAATGGTCACCCATCCACAGACTGACCTTGGCAAGCGTTACTTAACCTTGAAGATAGACCCGGACGGCTATTATATTCCGTGGTACGTAGGAATCTCGGTATGTTAAAATGGTGACCCATCCTCAGACTGACCTTGGCAAGCGTTGCTTAACCTTGAAGATCGACCCGGGCGGCTATTATATTCCGTGGTACGTAGGAATCTCGGTATGTTAAAATGGTCACCCATCCACAGACTGACCTTGGCAAGCGTTGCTTAACCTTGAAGATCGACCCGGGCGGCTATTATATTCTGTGGTACGTAGGAATCTCGGTATGTTAAAATGGTCACCCATCCACAGACTGACCTTGGCAAGCGTTGCTTAAGCTTGAAGATCGACCCGGGCGGCTATTATATTCCGTGGTACGTAGGAATCTTGGTATGTTAAAATGGTCACCCATCCACAGACTGACCTTGGCAAGCGTTGCTTAACCTTGAAGATCGACCCGGGTGGCTATTATATTCTGTGGTACGTAGGAATCTCGGTATGTTAAAATGGTCACCCATCCACAGACTGACCTTGGCAAGCGTTGCTTAACCTTGAAGATCGACCCGGGCGGCTATTATATTCCGTGGTACGTAGGAATCTTGGTATGTTAAAATGGTGACCCATCCACAGACTGACCTTGGCAAGCGTTGCTTAACCTTGAAGATCGACCCGGGCGGCTATTATATTCCGTGGTACGTAGGAACCTCGGTATTTTAAAATGGTCACCCATCCACAGACCGATCTCGGAAAGCGTAGCTTAATCTTGAAGACTCGTGCAACTCACCTGCCTAACCTTTTCCCAACTATATTGGGGTCGGCTTCCAGTCAAACCGGATTTAGCTGAATACCAGTATTTTACGTGAAGCGGCTGCCTACCAGACCTCCACAATCCATTATTTGGGTAACACGGTAGTTCTTGGCAAGACTGGAGCCAGATTTACTGGCTTCTGACAATCCGTAACGACTGCCAAAGATCTGCAAATGACAGCCGGGACCAACGGCTTAACGTGCTTTCCGAGGCACGGAGGAAACTCGGTATGTTATGATGGTCTCCCATCTACATACCAACCTTGGCAAGCGTTGCTTAACCCTGAAGATCGACCCGTGCGGCTGATATAGATTAATTATGTCGATTCGAATCATAATAAAATTCATGAATCACTACTCTTCTCTTTTTTCTTTTTCGGTCAAACATATCGTTATCACCTTCTAATTACTAATTAGCTACATAGCATAGGTATCCAAACTTTATTTGTCAGACATTGACCGATCTGCTGATAACACCTCAATTCAGAAAAACGCGTCATCAGTACATCGCCATCAATCGACAATAACTTAGAAGCTCACATGTTACGATAAATAAAACGATATGACTAAATGTTTTTTTTTCCTTTGGTATTAAGAGTTTCACAAAATAATGTATAATACGCATTCATTCATGAAACAGTTTTAAACTGTTACTATTTAATCTCAATAGATGGCGGTGCATGTATGTGCTTCACGTAATGAAACTTTAAACGAAACCTTTAAATACAAATATCTTTTGAAAGAGTGAACCGATTGCGATGAAACAAAAACTAAGTTATACCTCCAGTTATGTACAATTTTAATGCGTGAAAGTTATCTACGTTATTTCTGTACTTTTGACGTGATGCCTGCACATCCAAACAGATAAACAGATAAACAGACAAAAATTCCAAAAATGATGGAAATGGGTTCTGTAAGTTACCCTTTATCTCCCTAGCTATTTTTTTTTTAAATATTTTGAATGTACAAAAACGACTCTTCAACAGATTTATTATATGTAATAGATAATAGATATAGATATAGATATGCTTTATTGTACACCAAAATATAAAAACATAAAGAAGAACCTTAATCAGATGTTTGTCTATACACTGTCCTGACCTGAAAATGCTTACCTAAGTCAAAAACATTACAAATTTATTTGCTGCAGTTTTTCAAAAAACGGAGGAGGTTCTCAATTGTTTTATGTATGAACACGCGTAACTTTTTACAGAGTAGTCCGATTTTGATAATTTTTTACTTTTTTGGTATACCTCGAAAGTGGTCCACCACGTAAGGATCTGATGATGGAAACCCTGAGAAATCGAGGGCAACTCTCGAAAATTGTAGGCACGCATCTGGTAAAAACTTGATATTCGTGTGTATATCGAGTGATACTACAAAAAAGTGAAGGTTTGGATCAGACCTAATGATGGAGAAAACAGAGAGTCAAGGGAACTCCACATCGGTATATAGGAACTACCAAGTGTTTGAGCTTATTTCAATTGTATTGACGAGACCTTTACACCGAAAGCACTAAGTAGGTAAGTTTTATTAAATAGGCCCCAGTTCATAACATAACATCACGCCGGTACGCTGTGAATGGGTACACAGGTACCACTAAAAAGTGAAAAATGAAAATCTTTTTTACATAAAATATAACCGACTTCCAAAAACATAACTCCACAAAGTAACTTTAATTTCGGAAGTCGGTGTTTTTGGTTATTTTGTTTTTTGACAAGTTTTTTTGATATTTGGCAAGGATCATGAACATGTAAACCTAAGTAGATCGATATGCTTTCACAAGTGGTACTTTGTATTGCGCCCAAAGTTGTGGAATTCAGGCTCAGACCTATTTGGATCCGGCAGCCGATGCCTCTCCTGTATTTTTGGCCCCAGAATAAAATTATTCAGTCACTGCCAACCCCAAACGACACCGTACCACGAACAAAAATTCAAAGGCAAGCGTGCTCATTGTCGACCACATCACATATTTTCATGAGGTGAAATTGTTGTCAAACGCGAGACTTACAATAAAAATAAAACATAAGGACACCGCTGACTCTTGCTTCAGGGAATACGAATACACCCGTCCTAATATTCATATTCCTGACCAATATAGACTATCAGTTAGACTACTCGGACGCAGTATTGTAAATATTGATTTCCCCAGAGTAATACACTCCAGTGAATTCACTCCAGTGAATTATTGGTGAGATAAACATGCATATATGCAATACAAGGCCGTACTTATTACCTGTTCTAATAATAAATTAGTTTATTAGAGAGAAAGAAGAGACGTGTTCTTTAGTTACCAATTAATAAATGTATTGGAATAAGGTTTTCCTTGTGTTGCATTATTGTTCGGCTGCCCTTTGTACCTTTATTTTCTCATATGTATACTGCTGCCTCTAACTGCAGAATTTGCATAGACGAGTGATGCTTCCTTAATTTTAATCTGATATTTTGGGCTTATCCCATTATCATTTATATTATTCTTCTTTTTCTCCTTCTTCCAACAACTTCTTTAATAGCAACTGCGGTCGTAATATTTTCTTTTTCATACCTAGCCTTTTGTTTCTAAAATTATACTGTGTTTCTTCTAATTCCTAAAAAACGATTGCGCAGAATTAAAGAAGAAGAATAATAATGTTTATTTGGGACTCGCACAAAACAGACAGATGTAAAATTAATCTATCTATATCTATACATACATATAATAAATCTGTTGAAGAGTCGTTTTTGTACATTCAAAATAAAAAATTAAAAAATAGCTAGGGAGATAAAGGGTAACTTACAGAACCCATTTCCATCATTTTTGGAATTTTTGTCTGTTTGTCTGTTTATCTGTTTGGATGTGCAGGCATCACGTAAAAAGTACAGAAATAACATAGATAAATTTCACGCATTAAAATTGTACGTAACTGGAGGTATAACTTAGTTTTTGTTTCATCGCAATCGGTTCACTCTATCAAAAGATATTTGTATTTAAAGGTTTCGTTTAAAGTTTCATTACGTGAAGCACATACACGCACCGCCATCTATTGAGATAATTAAATAGTAACAGTTTAGAACTGTTTCATGAATGAATGAATGCGTATATTATTTGTGAAACTCTTAATACCAAAGGAAAACAAAATAACATTTATCATTTGAAGATCTTTGGCAGTCGTTACGGATTGTCAGAAGCCAGTAAATCTGGCTCCAGTCTTGCCAAGAACTACCGTGTTACCCAATTAATGGGTTGTGGAAGTCTGGTAGGCAGCCGCTTCACGTAAAAACGTCAGTCTGTGGATGGGTGGCCATTTTAACATACCGAGATTCCTACGTACCACGGAATATAATAGCTGCCCGGGTCGATCTTTAAGGTTAAGCAACGCTTGCCAAGGTCAGTCTGTGGATGGGTGACCATTTTAACATACCGAGATTCCTATGTACCACGGAATATAATAGACGCCCGGGTCGATCTTCAAGGTTAAGCAACGCTTGCCAAGGTCAGTCTGTGGATGGGTGACCATTTTAACATACCGAGATTCCTATGTACCACGGAATATAATAGACGCCCGGGTCGATCTTCAAGGTTAAGCAACGCTTGCCAAGGTCAGTCTGTGGATGGGTGACCAGTTTAACATACCTACCGAGAAGAGATCTCAGGCAGTCTTTACGGATTGTCAGAAGCCGACAAATCTGACACCTACAGTTTTGCCAAGAAGTATCGTGTTACCCAGTATTGTAGGGTTGTACAGGACTGGTAGGCAGCCGCTCCAATCCCGTTTGACTGGAAGCTGACTCCAATATAGCTGGGAAAAGGCTAGGCAGATGATGCTTCATGGTAAAAAACTGAAATGATTTGCGAAAAACACTTAATCTACAGCTGGCAAAACTGGGCACAGATTACAAACGTTTATCCACTAGGGAGACGGTCTAAGTGACATCCCGGCATTTAATAGAATTTAGGATTCCCAAAAACTAAATAATTTCATAATTATATTTTCGTCACACATTTACCTACATCATCATCAAATCATCAAATGACTCCTCCCGCTCTGGGTGAAGCAGAATGGAGTGTCAGACTCTTACTGACTAAAACCCATCCGTGTTCCTCCTAATGCCCTTTGCGTTCCAGGGCCGCGGAGACTCTTTCGAACAAATCCCGCAACCCCGGCAGGAATTGGCCCTAGCGGGCCCCGTCTTTAACGCTAACAGCTCTTTGAGGCGCGCGTGGAACACAGCGCGCCGTTGACCTGGGCCTGGTTCTGATCAGACGGCGAGCCACCCAATGCTCACCGTCCGCAGGCCCAGCCTACGGTGGCCGAGAATCGCCCTGCGACTCCCGACGCCCGGGGCGTCTTCTTCTGTTGCGGCGGCTGGGGCGTGAGGTTTCCCTCTCTCTCACGCGTTCGGCTTCCTCCTTCGCTAGCATTACTGCTTCGCAGAAGGAGGTGACCGCTTCCCAAGGCTCCTCGCTCCGGACCTTGGCTTGAAACAGGGCCGACCACGACAGGTCGCCGTTGCCGATCGCCTCGACGAGGACACGGCGGTGCTCCGCCCAAGCAGGGCAGACCTCCACCGTATGCTCCACCGTGTCCTCCGGGCGATCCTCGCAGTGTTGACATCTGGTCGTATCCTCCCGCCGTATTCGAAACAGGTACCTCCCGAAACAACCGTGTCCGGTGAGTAACTGCGTCAAACGGAAGGTAAGGACGCTGTGGCGCCGCTCTAGCCACTCCTCAAAGAGGGGACTTATCGCCGCAATTGTGGCGTGCCCAGCGCTGGATTGCGACAGTCGTTGTCTCCATACTGCTATGAGATCCCGCCGGAGCTCCGTCCGCCGTGCTGCGATTTGCCGCGGCAGAGGAGTCTCGCCCCGGCGTAGCGCCTCCACGCGCCATTCGTAAATGAGCGCGAGGGCTCTCGCCTCTAGATCCCATGGCGGCAGTCCGGCAAGGAGGCTCGCCGCCTCGCCAGAGACAAAATTAAGGCTGGACAAAATTAAGAATCAACTTTATTCATCAGTTTCTTTGTTTCGTAGTTTGAAGACTACCTACCACCGTTCATTCGATGGTCGGTTTTGTTGATTTTGATACCTAGCTCGAGGTAGGTATGTACCAGGAGATTACCCGGGCTAATCGGCATTTCAACCGGAAGAGATGGTAGAGTGCCCTGCATTACCCTCTTCCTATTTTCTTAATTTTGAGATCAGGATACGCAAGGTATTAACTTAAAGTAGATTTTATCTATGCAACAGATATTTTTCGACATCCACGCGAACGAAGTCGCGGGCACAGCTAGTTAAAACTAAAATTAGTCTATTACTTAATCACTAATAAATTTAGTCTGTGCGAGGCCAAAAAGGAACAAGCTAACGGATCGGAACTAAATATTTATGTTGCAGAGAAAGGGGGTTGTTTTAGGGTTTTTTTACTTGCATGCCAAGAAACTCGTACGAAACACGAAAGGGTGGGTGAATTTTGGTCTAGAGAAATTAAAGCATTTTCTCAATTATCTTAATGTTTTTTCAGCACCTCTTTGTCTTTGGCGTCTCCATATTTTCTACTGCTCAGACAAAAAAGTAAAGTTAAAAACAGTTGCGAGACACCTTCAAGTATTGCTAAATATTCATGATCCTATTCATAGCGTCTACCTCGATGTGTGAATCATGACATCATTCGTATAGTTAATTTTAATTATCGACACAGTACGAATGTATACGAACGGTGTACATGAAGACATTAATGACTGGACGGGTAATTAATTTGAATTTATGACTTGTTCGATGTTTAAACAAAGGCAATAGACAAATTAGATGCTTTCTCTAATTATTAAAGAGTTGATTCACACGGTAATATAAATTCGACATTGAACCTCTTGATTAGAAACCTTCAGAGATCTATCTGGATAGGTTCTGGTAACTATGCAACAACGTCCGTAGGTTATGTCCTTAGGTATAAATTTACAGGACAGTCCAGTCAGGAAGCTTATAATTATGATGGCAGGCAGTGGGCAGTTCCAGATCGATTCCTCGAGAGTACAAATCCGTAAGATCTTCTTAAATTCGTCTACTAAATTCAGTACGTAACTATGGCGTTCAAGATCTGAATTTCGTTTTGGTCTAAATTATTTTTTTTACGTATTATACGATGTTCCAGGATATAGAATTCTGTTACCTATTTTTCCAGTTTTCCCTATGCGTTTCTATTCTGATAAGCATAATTCTGAATTAAATTTCCTCCTCACTAACATATACGAGAACTAACCAGGATATTCAGAAACATACAGCTACGCCAAACAATAAAAATTCTTTCAGATCCATCAAGCCATCAAGACGGATTGCTGACGTCAATCCCAGCAGGTGTACTGACCTCAAACGAAGATCAGAAATACAATCCATCCATCACCATCACGCCAACAACAGATGCAGGCTGTCAGCAGATTGTACATAAATTGCAATTTGCAAGCGATACACTATCCGATTGAGATGGATCGTTTGACTGCTGAATACAAATCCGTGGGATTTTAAAGGAATTTTTCTCTTTTGTAAGTAGATTAGCTTGGAAATGCACAATGCTTTGTATCATGTAATAAACATGCTGAAGTAAATAAATGCATACTTTTTATTTTATGCTATCTTCCAAATAGTCCGTGTTGTCATTCATTCTCAGTTCGGGTTCGGGACTAATCGTAAGTCTGTAGGTGATACGGAGTAGAATACGCCCGCCCGCAACTAAGCCCGAAACTACGGATTTCGTTAGAGAGTAGCCCCCCTGGTTAGGAGGACTTACTTTCGATGCCTGTATTGCATAAGAGGATAGCTGTTTGAATTTACGCTTTACCTGTTTTTTAGGCTTCTTCGGAACTTAAAACGGAACCCTTATAGGATCACTCGGGTGTCTGTCTGTCTGTCTGTCCGTCTGTCACTGGACCGATTCTATTGAAATTTGGTACACATATGGACTTCTGTGACCCAAACACGGACGCGTTACGTAAATCATTAAATTTTTAGTGTGGGGGTCACTTTTAGGCGTCAAACTAGAAAATAAAAATAAAAAAAGTGTTTTGAATAATATCGTGTGACATATCAAATAAAAGAGCTTACTGTGAGGGTTTTAATTATATTTTTTTATAATTTTAAAATAAATTGTTTTGAAGTTATTCAAGCAATTAGACGAAAAATGACCATTCCCCCCCCCTTATCTCTGAAACTACTGAGCCAAAAATTAAAAAAAAATGGAGATAATAGATCTTTACCTAAAGATTACAGGAAAACCTATTAGAAGTCTGTAGTGTTAAAATAACATGTTAAAAAATTAAATTCGTTCGGAACCGTTTGCACGCGAGTCCGACTCGCACTTAGCCAGTTTTTTTTTAGAATGCAGTCCCGATAACCATGGAAAACCCCTTTCAGTTTATGTCAGTTGAAAACATGATCTGTTTCTTCGTCAAAAAAGTTTCATTTGCTTTGAATACTTATATGCTGCACTCCATACCTGCTTCTATATTGAATTCACTGTTGATTAGTGCATCTTCCATCCTTTGATTCTAGATAACTTTATTATATGTTCGCATATTTCAAGTTTTAAATCGATCCAGAAATTGACGCCGTTCATTTCATTTGGTCCCAGATTAAACGAACTAAAGAATACAGTTAGACATACCCACCATTGTATATGTTGTCGTCTCATAATCTCGTTTACGGGCATGACGTAATACCCCCATTTAATATTCTGTTTTTATAGCCACGCTTCGGCGCAGGCGCACGATTTATGTGGTAGCCATTGTTAAACAGTTTGCTTTTTATTTTATAGTAGTTTATATGGAAACTATCGACTAAGTGGTCACGCCCGTGGCTTCAATTAAAACGATAAGATAAAAAAAATAATGTGTCGAGCTTGCCTGATAATATTTATAAACATAACTGTAAAATTACTAACTGAAGTGTCTTTTGTTATGTACTCATACGCGAGTTTATTACAAACTAGCTGTAATATTTAAGGGTTTACAGGTAAATGTAGGTATTCTAATGCCGTTTATCGTCTAATAGCGTGAAAAACGATTAACTGTGCCTAAGAAAAAGGTGCTGCTGTGGTGTAGTGCAGTTTTAAGGAGATCTAAAAAGGAAGGGATCATAGATGTGGGAGAAACTGAACTAGTTCTGGTTTCTCGGTGAATTAAAAAGTTCTGTTCTTTGATTCACTTGGCTCTTCAGCCGACTCGTTGAGCTTTTTCTTTAACCACCAATAAAATGAAAATTATACAAGCTTCCTTCAGAAAACCAAAAGAATTGAATTTTACTATGTAGGTCTATCCTTTTATTTCGTGCTTGCTACAAAGAGGAAAACGATCAAGAGTTTATACAGCTTCAATTGGAACGTTTTTAAACACTAGCTAGACTATTCAATCAATAAATAAACTAGGTATATAGTCGCAAAGCTTTATTTTTATTACGTCAGGATCTGCCACCGTCTCGACGTCGCGTCGCCTTTGGGGCCTCGAGGTGACGCAAGGTCAAGGATGAATAGAAGGACGAATTCCATGCCCCCCTACGTATATCTTAGAGATTATCTAGATACGGCCGTGGCAATGAGGTCTACTTGTGTGTTTCCTAAAGAAGCAATGGACTGTCAAGCTCAGGAGCAGTTACTTTCGAAATAAGTAAATTATGAATTCATGTCACAGAGTAGCTAGCGTACCGAAAACTGCAGACTGCAGTACCTACTTACTGCATGTACTAATATGTACTCATACTTGTTGATAATCCAGCAACAGGAAGAAATTGAAAATAGGTCAGGACCATATTTCCAATTTTCAAAATCGGAAAATAGTTGTTCATTTTCTTTTTGTTTTATTAATTTGTATCTATTGTTTTGTTTTTTTTTTTTTATATAAGTGTTCATTTATTTTGGTTATATTTTTTTAATAATATGCGTTTAATCTGTGCTGAACAAATATTTGTCCTTTTCTTTTTCGTTGGGTAGGTAGGGAACTGTTTTAGGGAATCATTCACCAAACTTAAAACAAACAAACAAAAATAAATAACAAACAATAAACGCAACATACGCCAATACCGGCGCTGGTGTGCCGGTGTAATATGTCTATATCTTTTAAGCACTGTGGCACTCTGAATGAAAGAAAAGCAATCTTTCTCCCTACGAGATCAATACCCAGCATCTCCCCCTGTTTCATTTTGTTCCCGTCTGCCTGGTGCTCGTATAAATTAATGGTTATTAATCTCATTGTTTCCGTGCTCTTAACGGGGATAACCGTTATGATTTTTTGCATGCCTTGTTTATTTTAAAATAAAATCCTACCTTATCAAAAATAGTTTCCGAACGGGAACGATAAACACCAATAAGTTCGTCACGAACAATTCACATTTTCATTGATGAAACATGTATTTTGTAACTTAACTTCCTATAAAAATTCGTATCAGTCCGACAATCGCGCTGCTGTACCGCTACGCATTCCGCGCTAACTGACTCCAATAGAATTCATTTTATGTTGAGATAAGCCGTTTTAGATTTGGAGCTTGCGGCTGTGGCAAATGCGCGGTCAGAAAAGAGACGACAGGAAAACACGCCAGCGAAGCATACATGAGAAAGAGATAGCTGTGTAGTTCTCGACTCCGACTGTCTAACCTCCGAACTTTTGACAGTTTTGTTTACGTGACGTAACCGCATGATGTCATGGCAACGCCGCCATTTGCTATTTTCTCGGTTTTGGCGGGCGTTTTGTTTTGTACACAGTGTTACTGAAATAGCATGCAGTTAAAGTAACAATGGACGCTTGATTTTTCAGTTTTTCACCTCATTAGAAACGATCAGAGATTTTATGAGTGCGCTTTATGGAATGCAGAATTTGCACCCAAAAATCATCTAAGAAGATAGTTAAATCTACACGAAGAGTTTTTGCTTAAAATAATGTCTAAATACAGGAAGTTAGTGATCTGAAACCATAGCCGACAGTCTTTGGTTTCAGATCAGAATTTTCATGTCAGAAGTATCAAGGATCTTCTCTTTCAGCAGAGGATCGGAATTTCAGTGATAGTTAGGTACTTAAATATTTTAAAACTAGAACATAAAACCCATTTAAACGGATTTAGGTTGTACCTACCTAGACGGCGAAGATGACCCATTTAGATTACCGTACTTAACGAATTCTTATCTGACTTGCGTCGCTTTTATGGAGGACTAAAGTAAGGACACAATACAGTCGCAATGCGCCAAACAAGACTCGGTACAGTTCGTAAGTAACATATGACCGTGTCAGAGAAAGTAAGGTGGATTATGCTGAAATTGCCATTATTTTATTCTTATATCTCACGGAATTGCCTTCAAACATAGCTTAGCTTTATTCTGTAGACATGATTGTTACCTTGAAGAAATCCCCTGTTGTAGCAATATATGGTCGAGGTGGCGTAGTTAATTATAAAAACTTTATCACTTCTGAGCCTTTTTTCCGCAGCTGATAATCTGATTAAAAATAATTAGGTACGACTTGCACAATTTGGTACCTAATGGTTTTTTTTAAATCTCCCATACTGATTGACAGCAATGCAACAATAGACAATGACAACAACAACAAACAGATATAAGCGGATGGAAGGACGGGAGGCCTTTGCTCTGCAGTGGGACTGTGGGACTCAAGAGGATCATAATAATAACAATACCACCAGCCAAATCTTCAGTTGGAAACTCTCAAATGTTTCCAACCGAAGATTTGGCTGGTGGTGTGAAACTACCATCCACGGAATTACGCCTGAGACCTAAGCCAGCGCGATCGAATTCTGCAGGGATGAGCTCACTGTGGAGTCCCGAGAGCCACGACGCTCTAAACAATGTGACTTTACTAGTCGCGCTTCACCAAGTGGATTTGAAACCCATTTGGATCGCGGACATCGATGCTGTTTGTTTTTACTACTATACAGGGTATTTCAGAAGTGCGAGGTCATAATTAAGGGTGGTGTTCTACTTCTAACTGCTTTAAAAAAATATTAAATGTTTAAAGGGTTATTTTTAAAACACCAACAACCTCTTAGGCAGTGAAAGTACACATGATTATAAATAACTTTTTATTTTGATATTATTTCTTTACTGTATAGCAGATACAGAACACCACACTTAACAAAATTATGACCAGGCACTTCTGGAGCATCCTGCATACATGGCTGGTAACAGTTCTTTACAAGATGGACATGTCTCTCCGAAGTTGCTGAAAAATCTTCCATATTAGGTGTCCTTTTTTTTCTCTGTAGCAGCTTATCGTTGAAAATGAGGTGTAAAGAAAACAAAAGATAGTCATAGGACTTCAATTTATTGTATAAAACATTTAATACAGACTTGGACCCAAAGAATGCGTGGGTAGCTACCTAACACCTGGGTACGTTACATTATGGGGCGTAAATGAACCTTCAACTTTTCAGTCCAGCATCTCCGAATATTTGTTCCTTATATTTACTTAAGCCAGGCTCACATTACTGTGTCAGTGTGTATCTGTTTAGGCTTACGTCTTAGCCAGTCCAACCAACTGCGCCAGAAAGCGTCATGGCACGACACAACACAATAATGTGTCCTGAGCTTTAATTATCTCCTTGCTAGCAGTGCTAAACTCTTGGAATTCGTAGAACAGTAAGCGACAACGAAAAACATGGATAAAAAACATACTTATCAGAGAGACGTTTTCAAATTTCAGTAGATTCTAAGTATTTGACTTCACAGAGTCGGAGCAACGATATGAAAAAAATATACCTCGAAGCTTCGACTTGTGTACTACAAAACATGGCTACGGTTTTAACAAAAATTAAATCTGTAAAAACCTCAAACGGTGTGAGGTGAAAGTATTTAAAAGTTCTTTTTCTTGATTTTTTTAAACAATGCAACAATATTAATGACACAACAATGAATGTTCGCCTAGCCCTAAAGCCACATTACTTGTAAATATTACACAACACATAAAATCGATCGTCACAAAGATCAAAACCATGACAGACTATGGCCTACTTAGTTACAATAATCTTACTTCCATAATTATCACCTTAATCGAATACTTTTTTCCAAATCCATGATTTGGAAAAAGCGATGTTAAAAATTTCATTTCAAGCAGTCTTATCCGAATTTAGTAAGCCTATGGTCAACAAAATACGTACGGTCTGACACAAATTGGACATCTGTCTGAGGTGGCAAGGCATTTTCTTAAACAGTCTGCATGGAAGAAGTGAGCGCAGGGCGTGACGCGTGCTGACTTCATTGTCCCCAAGCACACGGCACAGACGTCCTCAAGTGTCGCCAGTTCATCTGGCGTCGCCCGCCGGAACCTAGCCAGAGAACCTCTAGCTTCTTGCAGTTTCATAAGTGCTTCCCCAAGCCTGTGTCTTCCGTGAACGAAGACACACACGTACAACAACAGAGCAGCTAGTCTCCACCGTTCGTACCAGACTAAAGCTGGCACTAAGGGCAAGGCTAGCACTGTGGTGACGGCTCTCGCCGTAGCGCCGAAGTACAGCAACTCCATGCCTTCTAACATCTCTATTTTCAAAGCAGATATGCCAATGGGCCAGAGTTCCAAGAAGGTCCTCTCTGTTAGAAGGTAATACGTGCCGGTTATGATTGTGTATAACGCTGTGGGTTTGTAATGTTCTAGTCCTTGTTCGAGTCCAAGAGCAAGGAGGACAAAAGTTATGGTGACGATGAAAGTGACTGCCTTCGTCCATTCGAGGACTATCTTGGTGGCGGACATGGCGAGGTGCTTGACTCGTGAATGGCGGGTGACGTTGACGTAGGGAGACCAGTCCTCCTTAGTGCAGATCTCCCGGACGTAGCTGACGGAGTAGGTGACCACGTTGTAAAACATCAAGGAGTAGAGACAGGTGAGTCTGCCTTGAGAGACTAGCAGTCGGTCGCAGGCTGTGAACATCAGCAACTGGAAGAAAGATGGGTTTGATTTTAGAATCATATTTGAGACAATAAGATGATAGGAATAGACTAAGAAGAGTAAGAAAGGCTGCAAGGCCAACATACCCAAATATTCCACAGAGAGAAATACATCATCAAAATCAGAAAAATAACGCGTAATTATTGATACCTCATCTGAGGCGCTTCAAATGGGTTATCAAGAATTATTGGCAACCATTCTGCACGTTTGCAAGGCAAAATTACTTTATCGGTATACTGACGACTTTTTTCCCTAAGATAATTGTGAAAAGTATTAGACTCTACCTACCTGTCCAATCATAGTTGAGAGGTTGTTCATCTGCAGGAAGAGTTTCTCAGCGCGCTCCACCGGCGCGTACGCAGCCTTTATCACCCCCATCACGCGCGACACAGGCGCTCGTAGCTTTTTTGCACATTCTGGAAAAAAAAATGTTTTGAGCCGTCGATTCATAATTTTGTTCAGAAAATCGTATCCTCCTCTTTACCCATTCATTCATAGCAAATGCACCTACAAAAAATATCATATATCGATCAGTACAGGTACACACAGGATACTAGTATTTTATGTTAATACTAGTATCCTGTGTGTACCTAAAAAATATCATATTTCGATCGGTACAGGTAAACACAGGATACTAGTATTTTATGTTAATACTAGTACCCTGTGTGTACCTGCACCGATTGAAATATGATATTATTATATAGAAAACTATTGCTCATTTCCTCTTGCCCATATTTCAATCTGTTTGGGATCAGCACAACATGTCATCTTCTCCCAATTTCTGTAATATTCGTAATCTTAGTCTGTAGTTTATCTCCCCAAGCCATACTCGTATCATCTTACAAACAGCGTATTTATGTATTCGGCCTTTTCCTTGCTCCTTTCCCTTCTCTTATTAGGTACCTCGGATTATTATCAAGTAACTAAATAAATAAAATCCGTGTAGCAACAACAGCTTCACAAAATGTGCGTGGGAGGGTGTCCACAGGCTGTCACTTCGAGTTGTCCACAACAAGTTAACTCTTGACTGTTTCAAGAAATTTTCCCTCATTTGCATACTTTTTCTCAAAGGACACATTTTATTCTTATTTCTAGAGGAAGAGGTAAAAAATATGGACTGAGAATTGAAGATGGTGCCACGAGATTGATTCATTATTTAAAATAACATTTTTTTGAGAAAAGATTCGAAAATTAAGCAGGATTCGAACAGGAAAACTGTGAGGACTTTCACACAATAACGTGAGGTTTATTTATCTATGACTTAGACTCCGACAGACTGAGTGGATTGATAAAGTAATTTCACTGTTTTGTATTGTAACTATCTCGATTACCTACAGGGTTGCAGGGTGGTCCCAGGTTACCAGGAACAAAAGGGCTCAAAATGATGAAATATACTGACTTGATCTTCACTTCGTTTCTGATGCTACCGTGTGGAAAACTTAATAAACCTACTAACTAATACTTGATTCTAATTTATAACTGACCCACACAACTTCGTCTGCTTCACATTTGTCATTAATACTCCGGTCCTATTTGTCGTTGCATGATGTTATATTACTAGCACTTCGCCCGCGACTTCATCCGCGCTGCAATTTTCTCAAGGATCACTATTTTTTTTCTAGACAAATTTTATACTAAAACCTTCCTCGAGAACCACTCTATCCTTTGGTGAAAACAGCATGTAAATCGGTGCAGTAATTTTTGAGTTTATCGCGAACAGACAGACAGACGGACAGTCGCGGCGGAGGACTTTGTTTTATATAATATGTAGTGCTAGCTTTCCTCGATAAATGGGCTAACAATTACTAAAACAATTTTTCAATTCGAATCAGTAGTGCTTGAGATTAAACGAGTTCAACCAAACAAAAAACTCTTCAGCTTTATAATGTTAGTTTAGATTTAAACTCGTGGTTCTTTCACATTGAAACTGTTCGCAGCCTCAGAAACAGTAGCTGTTCAGTAAAATGTTGAGTATAAAAGGAACCCCATGAAAAAAGGATGGTCAGTTCAGAACATCGCTTCACCAGCAGCATCCACCTTCCCACAGTACTTCGAAAGGCATCTGGTAAGTTTATAATCATATAAATATTTTTTTACTCAGTAATTTACTCACATGTGTGCATTTACAAATTATTTCTTTACCCATGCATCTAATATTAAAAAAATATGTTGAGTTGCACCCGTGGTTGCACCGTAAAACCTACCGCACCATACTACAATATTACGAGCGATACATCACACATACTCACACATTCATTGAAAAGCATAATATTATATGCTTATAAAGTTATCCTTTTTATGTTCATATCAAAATCAAAAGGCATTTATTCAAACTAGCCTGAAAATCAGCACTTTTTGAACGTCAAAATTTACATGAAGACAGTCCCCCAAATCGCCCAGCCCGTTACCACGTCCTATCCTATATGTGATAAATATTATGTGTGTCCTTTAAGAAAACCTTAACATTACATTATGTTCTTATTCTCCAGTCTCAGATTACACCAACACACTTCACTAAAATCTGGAGACATGTTTAGTCACTGCATGACTTACTAATACTAGATCTCAGCAAGTCAGCACCCTCAGCACAAAAATCGATAAGATAGGTCCCCACTAGAAACTGCATACGCATATACGCCTAAATCGTGCCTAAGATCACGTAAAGTATTTTTAAATAATAGATAAAATGTGCTCTAATTACGAAAATAGTAACCATTGGGTAATCTGGCTCTAGTCACATTATTTAGAATAATCAGAATTCTTCGCATCGTACGATGTCATGCTACTACAATGAAGGAATTTCTTTGGCTCTACTTCATTTGTTGATCAGACATTACGACTTACGTTTAGATTTTACAAAAACAAAAATAATGACATGTACTAGTTCGTCGCTTTTAATAATCTGCGCACCATCTGCTGTACCCTTGATCAAAACAAAAAGGTATTTCGGATTCGTAATGATAAACACGACGGTGTTGATGTTGACATTCGTCACGGATTCTGCGTTTTGGTTAAAAATATTATGTTTCGTAGCTTTGAAATGTTATATCCTGTACTAAACGTGAATGGCATCCATTAAATTGAATCCATAAGCGATCAAATTTGCCGCATTACTTTTCTGAACGTGCTGCAAAGTGCAACAATGTGTTGCAAGTACCAACGGCAGATGATTTACGAAGACAATAAAATCAACATCAACATTTCGAGACGTAAAAGGTCGACTCGGTCTCAGACTTTCTTTGGTTCGTTTCAAATCATCGGGTAGTACACAAGACATGCGTTCGTGTTTAGACGCAGAAAATACAAGTAAACGCGGATGACGCACGGACACTGGCCCTCCGCCAGCTTCCGTCGCCCCATTCAGCTTCTACTCGACAATGACCTGACTTTTCCACATAAATATAAACTCAAGACTACAACAATAACATTGCTAAGCTAATGCTTTTACAGCGATCTTTGAAATAAATAATGGCCATGTCGGAAGAATACTTCTCCGCTGTGATGTGACAGTAACTCTCAACGACGATTTAAGAATTATTGCCCTGTCTGAATAAGTTTTTTTTAGGGCATTTTTTGAGGAATCGGGTCTACACATTATGACTATTCAATCCGCTAAAATAACCAAGCAAAATTGAGACCGTTAGTGCAATACTGGGGTACTTTGTTAAATTCTATTATAGCCAATGCAAAGAACCAGATTTGAAATGCTTTCTATTCATGTATGATACTTATACAAAGCATATATACAGTTTTTGATATTTTTACGTACAAGTCAGAGATCAACACGACCGGTCTTTTCACTTCCTACATGAATTACTGTGAATCTCGCCTATTCATAGTCTAATGTATAAAGCTGAAGAGTTTGTTTGTTTGCTTGAACGCGCTAATCTCAGGAATTACATCGTCCGATTTGAAAAATTCTTTCAGTGTTAGATAGCCCCTTTTATCGAGGAAGGCCATAGGCTATATATCATTACGCTAAGACCACTGAAAAGCAGCTGGAGAGCAGACGAAGTTGCGCGTGTCTACTAGTCAAATATATGATGAGAATTATTGCCACTGATAAATCGTCCATCAACCTAAAACGTTCCTCCAATAAATTAATCTTTCGAAGACGTTAGAGATGATATGGATAAATTCGCAAATGATTTCTAGAACATGTTCAGTCAAGTGCCTCGGCTACGGAGCTAAAAAACAATGTTACACCACGTTATGCGTTTCTGACGTCATTCAATCTCGGAATCTGGAGCCATCTCTTCAGTCAGTGACGAGTGTAGAAAGACTTGGAAGCGTGGGAGGCATAGGTCGGGAGATTGGCACACCCCACTGTTTATGCCAAGGCATTTGATATACAAACATTATGTTTTTTGTTTACTTTTCCCCTCTCTAGGCCTAGAAGACGAAGAAGCTAATGATTTCGTGGGCGTTAGTTGTTTTCGAATTGACAAGTAATGTATTTTTTCCTTCCTTTTTGTTATTTTGAGAAACTGCCAGATTCAATATCCGGCTGGACACGGTCTCTGCAACACTTTAACTTGACTGATTTGTGATATTTATGAGCATTTAAAATATCTTAATAAAAAGTGCTGAATTCCTTATCAGTCAGTCAACTCAGTCTACCGTCTAAATAGAGCAAAACGTGGATACAAACTTCCTCTTTCAGTCTACTACGATTGCCCTCTCTCAAAATAATGAATACGTCCACCTCCATTTGCTAAAATTAATTAAATAATTCCTTTTCAAACTTCAACTTCTTCTTACCTTGAGCGAGTTTGACCACTGCAGGGTACCAGCTCGCTGGGTACTTGTAGTTGGCGGAGATGAGCACTGGGACCACCAGGCATGTGTAGGCGGCCATCAGCCATGCGCCGCCAAGGGCCACCAGCAGCCCCCGAGGTGCCCAGTATGGCAGTAGTAAGACCAGCGACAGGAGCCATACTGAAATGTGGAAGGTGGGGTAGTTAATTTTCAGAGACTATTATATTTTTTTAAGTACAGGCGTTTTGGTCGGCAGAGCAGAACATGACAGTTCAGTTAACACAAGTTAACTGAACTGTCGACCGACACCTTCTGTCAGTCACAAGACTGACAGAAGGTGTCGGTCGGTGGTACAGTCGAAAAGTAACATAGGTATGGCTGATTTTTCAATGTCAACCAATTTATTTCGATAAAATATGGTAGTCTGACATATTTTCTGTAAACAAAGCTGTGTCAGACCACCTTTTATATGCATCCGATAGAAAAAAATACGATTTAGAAATTGGTCCTCAGCTAATAGTGATTTAATGACTTTTCAGTCGACTTCTTAACGAATACCACACAAGTTTATGATGGATTATTAATTTAAAATGATATCTTCAGCATGTCTTTCACATAGTTTATTGTACCTCAGTACCATTCCATTTTATTAACTAGGAACATCGTACAAGAAAGGCACAGAGATATTCAAACAGAATTTTCCTCCAGTTCCCAGATCTACACTAAAACTGCCATTTTATCGTAAAAAACACGTAAAGAAGAAATATAACGTGCCAGAGTCAGTGCACTGTAAACAATTATTAATAACTCTCTAAAAATAAAGCTTTGACGCCACTGAAAAATAAGGCTATTCCAAATATTTTTCTCGAGTTTCCCTTCAGGAGTAAAGCACATTTTTATGGTTTTTGCGTCAGCATCACTCGAGCTAAAAGCTTCCATTATTAAAAGAAAATATTTCTTCTCCGTGATTGAATTGTTCCACGAACGGAATTCTTAAAATAGTTTGAGATATTGAAGGTCAGATATTAGTTTACAAAATGGTTTACAAATAGTTGACTAAGATTAAACATCTTTTCCCGTAGCTGACCAATTCCAAAGGCATCAGGCATTTTTCAGGATGAAAATTCGCCTAAAATAGAATAAACGCCTCTTAAGAGGCCATTACATTCGTGATTATGAACATTTTTTACTATAGAACCAACCCCGATATCGCTAAATTTGTTCATAATGTTGAGTACAATAACCCCTTAAGAGGTATTGCGTTTATTCTGTTACACGTAGAATTTTCGTAATTTGATTGAATGTCTAGAGATTACGTCCTACCAACAAACCTACAATAATAATTTCATTGCGCTGCGATTTTTCAGGAAGCTGTAGACTTCTGGTGAGCTGAAATTCAGCATGATTTACTATCGTGAGTTTATTTAATCCCACATTTGCCAATATTGGTGACTTAATAATCAGAACGTAGTTATTGACGAAAACATCCGATATTTTGTTCAGACATGATTCAGAAAGACCGCAGTTCAAGTGAAATGTCTTCATTGGAAATTATTTATTCACCCGAAATCGTCACCCAGTCACCTCGTTCCATTTCTCGTTATACTTTTCTCGATATCAAAGTCGTAAAACTCAAATATTTCGCGTTTACCGACTTCTTTATTATTTAACTAGCGGACGTCACGCTGTTTCACCCGCGTAGTTCCCGTTCCCATGGGAATATAGCGATAAAATATAGCATTACTCCCTGAAACAGTAGCTATTGCTGTAAGATTTTTTCAAATCGGTCCAGTTGTTTTTAAGTTTATTCGTTACATATAAAAATACAAATCTTTCTTCGTTATAATATTAGTATAGATATAGAAGTATAGATAAAATAGTGATAGAGATATTAAATATAAAATGGTTGCCGCAAGAGTCGTACAACTTAAAAACTATCAACGTGAAATGTTTCATGGTAAAGCTGAATTATTGGTAATTATCATAAAATATTGTATAAGTCCGCGACTCATAAAAATATACCCGAATATACCTTTCAGGATACATTAAACGGCTTTCAATCAGTCTCTTTAAGAAACCCAACTGATTCACTAGTATTCGCGGCACACGTGCACCCATGATTATAATGACAACAACCCCTTTGACTAGCTTCAGGGGGGCTACTTTCTAAGCCCGAAGTCCGTAGTTTCGGGCTTAGTTGCGGGCGTATTCTACGCCGTATCACCTAACCAATAAGTGTTGTCATTCATTATTAGTTCAGGTTCGGGACTAATCGTAAGTCCGTAGGTGATACGGCGTAGAATACGCCCGCAACTAAGCCCGAAACTACGGACTTCGGGTTTAGAGAGTAGCCCCCCAGATGTCGTAGCCCATAGGTATAGTTCAATCGTAGCGCTACGTTTTAAAAGGTCCTGCTACGTCGTAGGCGCAACTGAACCGTAGCGCTACGCTTGCAATGGTCCTGCTACGCGTAGGCATAGTTAAATCGTAGCACTCGTAGGCCGTAGCCAATTCGCAGCGTTCATTATCAGACTCGATACTTCCATTTGCTTGAAAAACGTTGCGGCTCAATTTTCAGCTACACGAGATTTTAGTTCATATATAATTCAATGTTGATAATTTATCTTCAAGTTTCAATTTGTTTTCGAATGTTTACTTCATGGCATATCCGCCTTCGCATTACGTACAAAATGGAAACACCTGCATGTTGTCTACTGTTAGTAGGTCGATCGTATTGTTTGGGTTACTTCATTACATAATGAAATTAACACTCTGTTTGCATAGAGTATTATATTCAATATCTAGTCAATAATTTTAATTAAAAGTTAATGTGATTAATTACTCATGCGGTCGCTTCTAGTAAGATACCTAAATTACAATAAAACTTCGTTTCAGCTGTTGACAAATGGATAAAGAAAGCTAAAAAAACTAAGTCACACGAAAGGCCAGTTATATAATTTTTCGCGTAGTTATTCTTCTAAGCTGTCTGACCACCACTCCACTTTTTTTAATTATTATTTTTGGGCTCGTGAATCATTACAATCTCATTGAAGCAAAGGGATAGGTCGACGATGGAGCACGCTTACTTAGAAGTAACCTACTCACTCTTGAAATCTACGTTTAAATTGTTTTGGTCAACAAATCCTTCATATTCTTTCTTAGTTCTCAAACACAGATCGAACTCTGGTCACACTGAAAACTATGCAAACATCCATCAGTTAGAGTCACTTTCTCTATAACCACCTACAACCATATCATTCCGAAGCGAAATTCTTGGAAGCGACAATGACAGAGCAAGATATGCCAGACCGGCCCTCGTGTGTTTGTGCCACATGTTCGAGTGCCACGTGCAACTGACAATAGCAGGCGTGAGTCAACAGAGTAAAGGCAAAGTTATATGATAAACAATAGGACGTCATTTTATATAAACAAAAGAGAGAACTTGCACGTGGTTTCTTGCTTTCTTTCATCAAATGACTGTGTACATAATAAAGAGTATTCTATTCTATTCTATTCCTCCCACTCTGGGCGGAGCAGAAGAGAGTGTCACACTCTTACTGACTAAAACCCATTCATGTTCCTCCCATTGCCCTTTGCTATTACAAATTCCACAACCCTGTCATTGGCCCTAGCGGGCTCCGTCTACTAAGGTCTTTACACCTTGCTGTAGTTAGTATCTGTAACATTCCCATAATATGTAAAGATACAGTCGATTTTATTTTGACATTTTCTGAAATACAGAATAGAATGTGGATGTCGATGTCCTACATTTATTTACAGAGATCCAGTATTTTGTAGCTCTGAATTTAATCCTTTGAGCATACGTTTTGTCATTTACCTGATAAAAATCCATAATCAGAACTTGACAAAATATGTATTTTTGAACCTACTTATTTTGGACTAGTTCCCGTTCCCGTGAGATTACGGGGATAATACATAGCCTATGTTACTCCCTGATAATGTAGCTATCCAATGCGAAAAGAATTTTTCAAATCGGTCCAGTAGTTTCGGAGCCTATTCAATCCAAACAAACAAATATTTCTTCTTAATAATTAGTGTAGATGTAGATGAACCTAGACTAATAGTATGCTATAGCGACTCACCCGGGCTTTTCACTGGTTCAAAATTTATTCATTTATTCATTACACACCTTATTCGTTTAACGCTGTTTCTGTTAGTGAAAACTGTATTAACATCCGTTCCGCGGTTAAGAAGAATTAAGATACAATTTCGTAGCCGACTGCAGGCAGCAGCAGGCGACATCTCACCGCGCAGCACTGGTTTCTTCGTATTTCTATGAAATAGCGGCAGGCGATGCACGGTTTTTCATAGAAATACATAGAAACCACAGTAATGACGCGGCGACACGTCGCCTGCTGCTGCCGCCTGCAGTCGGCTACGAACTTGTACCTTTAAGCGGTAAAACAGACAGATGCAGACAGCAATATCGTTTGATACTATTTTGAGAAGATATGAGACGTTAGCCTGGTAGTGCCAACCTGCCTTGAGCTGCTCATAGTTAGTTTGAGAAGAGGCTTTTGTCTGATCGTAGGACAGTAACAGTATGAAATAGTCTAAATATTGCTATATTTTGTAAATGTGAATACAAAATAGAGCTATTTTTTTGTTTTGTTACAAGTCTTGCGGTGCTCTAATTCCAATAGCACGTTACCACTTCTTTCCATTTATTTTGTAAACATTTTTGTTAATTGGTCAATCTAAAATAATTATGAGCACTTATTAGATATAATGGTACCAAATTAATTAAATATGTACTTTAAGAATTTTAACATTAATTTCATTAACAATTGTCAAAACAAATTAACGACTGCATTAGCACTATGTTTACCGAAACAATATCGTCATCAAGAATTTCAAGGCAAACAGATAAACAGGCCGATGCTTTCTCATAAATTCTCTAATGAAAAGAAATCTACAGAACAATCTTTATTTAAAAATCTAAGTTTTCTACTCACCGATATTGGCAAGTTTGTCCTCCGATTTGATCGTGTGAATCTTCGAGAAAGAATCACTCCTAATGCGCCCGCGCACTCGCGAAATCATACCCATTTTGAACTCTATTAACAGATAAAATATTCCAACAAGCACTGTTTCTCGTTTAACACCACAAATGATTTAGAAATATCGTCTCTTAGCGATTTTTTTAAACGTGGCTATTATTTGTTTTTGGCGTTGATGCCTGTGTATTCTTCGAAGTGTGTCACTTGAATGCGCATTTAGCAAGCGGACGCCGGACGTTTGGGCGGGCGGATTTCGCGCAGACAGATCTCTACTCAGAAACTAACCGATTCTGACGCATGAAAATGTAGCTAAACATACATGGCTGTTTATACCCACTCAAACAAAATTTACCATGGTACAAAACCAGCAGTGGTATGCAAGATACTTTTTCGCAACTGACGCACCTTCAATAGCGCCCACGTCACACTGCAATGACGTTTATTTTTAATTTTAATTCTATGTCAGTGACTCGTGAATCGGAAATTATTATGTTTTGATTTCTAAATCTACCATGTTTTATGGGAAATATGAACACAAAGAAATTTTACGCACAAGTATGGAGGTTTGACTCCTGAAGTATTTTTTTAAACGGACGTCATTGCTTCCCACAAGTATATTTATGTGGTAGTATCCTTAAGTCACACTAATATAAAGTGAATTGTCTTTATTTGTAGCTAGATTCCTCTCAGCTGTCTCATGCTTACCTACCAGGAAAGAAGCCTGTGTAAAAATGGGAGGTCTTTTCTACCGATGCAGGAGTCATTTACCTACTTAGCTCCGAACTTTAAAGCCAGGGTCACCCAAAAATGGAATGTATGATCTGCCAACGATAATAAAGTGAACTTCAAAGGCAGAACTTTAACTTGTTTTCACCAACATGTCACAAAATGCAGCTCGGTTTAATCTGAAACAATATCCTTACCACGAATCGAGTTAAAATCGTATTTCCACTTCAGTCGAAGTCACTTGTCTCGTTCCGTTTGCTAGACAGATCAGCTGTGAGAATTATCACATGTCCCTTAGTAATTAGTGGAGCTAGACCGTGTGATAAGAGTTGCCTACTCAGTTGAAAATAGATCGTCTGAATACGTGCCGGTTGCCACGATGTTTACATCTCACGGAAACACATGACTCCCCCATTATTTTAAAACCTAGATTGAAAGTCGTGGGCGGTATGGCCGAAGCATTTTTACGAATACAGGTGCAGATTTGTGAAAGATTTTTTTTCATGATTATACCAGCCATTGCAGGGGATCTAAGGGATCTTTTCATATTGAAAATGTTAGTTCATTGAACATCGATCACGAGGCTCGCACAAAACGCTATTTCAGACGGATAAAGCTTAAGTGATCATGAGCAGTTTAATCTCACTAGAGATTTTTGTTGGTCTCCCAGTGAAAACATTTTTTGAGACAAGCTATTTTGGCTGGATTATCGATAGGGGACAGACCGAGAGCATGACCCGTCTCCCTCCTACGGAGTATTGTGATCTACAGCATCGTCTAGATATTTATATCTACTACATTCCTACTATAGTCGCATGCGTCATTATTCATTCATGCCACCTCGTTGAGTTTTGCAAAAATAACTAATGATGTTTTTCTTATAAGCCATGATTAATTTATTTGTAAGTTAATATAAATGTTGACGAGTCATGTGCCCCGTCGTTGGTAGAATTTCAGTAACTCATTTCGTATTTTTGGAATATTTCTCACGGAATACGATGAACGGCGGTACAGTACAGAGTCACGGGTTCGATTTTCGTCGGCCAAAGGGTTCGGAGAGTCAACCAAAAAAATGTAAGTAGTTTGTTAGGTTGCTAACACCTACAGTATAAATGTTAGCAACACCAGTAAAGTGCGGTTTAGTACCTATAAAATAATAAGGCACTCACTACGTTAATGAGTTTGGCATTGAAAGATACAAATTTACACTATCGCTATGTGTAGTGTGCACACCCATTACATCCTACTTTTTAAAGCAAGCGATGATGTTAAAGAATATATAATAAAACAAAAATTCAAAATAAATATTATTTTATCAGCTAAAGAACCTATTAGTTAATTGTTTGGACCATAATTAACGTCTACAATATTTACATAACAATAATACTTAAGCCCATGCAAAAGTTTAAAAGCGAATAACGATTTAAAGTCTTCAATTAGCAACTCTAAAGAACCACCAGTTTTACGGTTCCTGATCAGTAGGAATCTGATGGATGGAGAGGAAGAAGAAGACCAAAGAAAAGTGGATAGACTGTGTAAGAAATTATATGAAAAGAGAGCATGGAAGAAGAAAACGTGGTGCGCCGACCCCAAGTACCAAGGCTGGAAGATGATCTGAACTGTATCACAGAACTTATACCATCTACTTTCCTGCTCTCTTTCCCACAAAACCTTCACCGAAACGATTTATACGTTGCCACCCTCGACGCTGTGCGACACAAACGTGGCGACATTTTGGGGCAATAAAATTTTGATGTAGATACCATGCATTGCCACGAAGAAGTAGAAAGATGATGATCAATAATCCTTTTTTTTTTTCAATCAACCTGTTTTGTTAACGGGCATCGGTGAACACCCTAGCTGGACAACGGTTTCTCCATAGCATACTCTTCCCGGTGTTTTGCATTCTTGGACCAATCCGTCATCCTTGCAAGTCCCTTACTTAACAAGAACTTACTTTGTTCCAGAACTCTCTCAACATGCATTCCCTTGTATTCCTGATGCTCGTCGCGGTCAGCTCCTGTCTGGCGCACTACAGGGGCTCCTACGACTCTCGGAACTTCATCACCAGAGAAGAACCTACTGCTGTTGACGGGTAATTATAATTCATCATCTGCCTTTTACTAACATATTGGGGTGGGCTGCCTGTCATATCTGATTCACCGGGTAAGGGCAGCTACTCTTTGATCTCTAAAGCTCGGGCCACATTACTGTGTTGTGTCGTGTCGTGGCGCCTTCTCAGTTGCTTGGCTACAAAACTTGTTGTGATATGACGTAGGCCTGACCAGATTCGTTTGATTGATGTATCCCGCACCACGACAGAACCCGACACAACTTAGGGATAAGGCGACGTGGTGCAACCAAGAAAGTAGCCGTATGACTTTAAAGTTCGTTCAAACCAACTCCTAGTTTGAGAGGTCATCTTATACTCATAAAAATGATAAAATAATCTTCTCAACAGATTATAAATTTAGCGTCATTGACATTATATCTAGTCATTATACCTATGCACCAACTGATAACTTAATAATGCATTTCAAGAACTCCCGTGTGAAAACATAAGATTTCTTGCCAGACCAAAAAATATACTGAGATTGAAAACACGTCATGCATGCCTCATGCCACGCGTTGAGCTATCATTGCTATCAATATCCGGCAACCGCTGTCTACGGGCAACCTACTCATTCTTTCACTGCCTCTTCCAAGCTTCATTTGTATACCTAAGTAACAAATTAACAATAACAATAACTAAAATTAACAAATACACTAAACTTCAACAAACGTCCTCAACGTTGTCAGCTAGTAATTTGCCCAAGAGACTGGCGGCATTGCCACGTTGAATGGCAATTCTTAGTCTCTGCCCAAAGTTAAAGCCAATTCTTGGGTCACGGAAAGTGTCAACCAGCCGTTTCGAAATCTTGGAAAAGGCTGTGAGCACAAAGGCCTCATGGCCCGAGGGTTTCAACCATGAACAAAATTATCATTTGTTTTCTCCATAAGGTACAGAGTGCTTGTCGAGTGCCCGGTGTGCGAACAATCCGACCACTGGATGGCCAGCAACATCGAGGAGTGCCCGATCAGGAAAGGCAACAAGACCTACAAGATCTGCAAGTTCGGCACCTACATCAACGAAGTTTGCGGCAAACGCCTTGACTGCTACAGGGTATGTCATCCTCTTCATATACCTAACATGAACTAAGGGACCTGGCTCATACTTTCATACTCTTTTGTATAGTCGCGATCGTTCAAATGGTAATCTTCGGGGACTTAAAACCAGTTTTGGATGCTTTTGGGGTTTAAGACAATTGGAGAATACATTTTGAGCTTTGCACAGATAATAAGAAGTTTCTGAACTTATTATTTCACTGATATGACGGTTGTTATTTGTCTGTGATTTCTTATTTGTGCCTACCCATTTACTTATGTATAGCTTTAGGCAACTGAAATCTAATGTACTTTCCCAAACTAAGTAGGTAACAAATTGTAGACCAAAGTTTTATATTCCCTTCATTTATGTATGTAAATTTAACTGTAAGTTTTCGTCCACCAGGGCCCACTCGAACAATGCACTGAGAAGCGCGTATTCGACATGTACGGCAAGAAGTGCGCCCGTGGCTACTACTGCAACCAACTGGCTGGTGTTTGCACCGGCCCCGAGGTCGGCGACCGCCTGGACAGCATCAGGCAGTGGCAGCTCATTCCTTTCACCGGCCGCCGAAGCGAACAGCCCGATGACACCAAATTCTCCTTCGAAGGACCCCGCAACTAAATTTAAATCGATTGTTCCCAAATATATTTTCGACCTACATATAATGATCTCATTTTCTAGTCATTATTATTAATACTTATTTTTATGAACATTCCTGATAGTGATCTCTATTTTATTGTTATGATATTTTTGTACGAATGAATCTGATTATATTATTTATGTAAAAGCATGTTTGACGTTTTATTTTAAAACCTACACTGTACACATTATAAGTATGTATACCAATAAAAAACCATGTTCTAAGTTATACAAGATTTCATAAAAGACAATTTGTTATGCACGTCGTTACGGTTCATGTTTACTGCATAAAAGTAAGAAGAATGCCCAGAAGCCTAATCAAAAAATAGGTAGCTAGACTCGACTCAGGCAACTTTGAACAAACTCGACTGCGACGGCCTGTGCTCAATGAAATGGAAAATTTCTGAAAGTTCTGAATCTAATCTGAAAATAATCTTTATCTTTATGAAATCTGGCAATGTATTCGGATTACGGTAAATAAGGTAAATTACTTCAAATCCCCGGCAAAAATCTGTATCGTTACCAGATTAAATAAGTCATTTTATTTGACTTGACTTCAAGTCTTTTAGCACACATTTTCAAATTGAAGAGTCTCCTTTTTTAAATCTTTTCATCTAAAAAAAATAAAATAGTTTAAACAAGTAATGTGAAAAACAAATAAATAGCATAATATAACAAAACAATGACTTTTACTTTACGAGAAAAACATTAGTATCTTTTATTTCCTTATAGAAATCTACCATCAAAGCGAGCACCTTAAGAAGTTTCAAAACATTTTTAATCTGGTAACCCAATCAGTCGCCGCCTCACAATCGGCAGAAAATCAAACCTCAGTTCGTTTCTCCATTACCTATTTTGTGTTTACACGGTTTACACCACGTTTGGTTTTATTTAACTATGAGACATGAGTGCACATTTAGCGCTTGGCTTTTGTCTTTTATTTAATTTGTGCTAAAAGTGATCTTGAATAATTGTAGCAGTTTGAAATCGCTAAATTAAAAACTTCTTTTCGGAACATTTAAGTGCCGAAAGGCGATACCATTTCCCTACCTTTGATAAAATAATAATTATCAACATGAGTGTTTGTAAAGTGTGTTCCGTGAAGGGCGTGCAGCCGGAGCATTTTAATACAGAAAAACATAAGAAGAACGCTTCTTTAAGAGAATTTGCAGCGAATAAGTAAGTCTTTGTTTGTTTTGTTTGCCTCGCTTTTTTTTTGTAGTAAGCTGTGCGTCCTCTACACAGATTTTTTCCTTGCTATTACATGATTTTAGTAATATAACTCCCTTGTCTTGTTATTGAATTATTATTAAATATATTTCTCTTGATTTGGTCTATTTCGATACATCTATTAAAATTAATTTTATTTTTGTATCACCAGAAAACAAATTGCAACAAACAAGAAAGGCATTGCAGCGGTATCCTGCTCCGTTTTGACAAGTCTTGGTAAAGCAGTTGATAACAACCAAGGAAGAATTCAAATATCTGTAAGTACCTCTAGATAAGTAGTCACTTTAGTATCCAAAAACAGCTCATTTGAACTAAGAATTCCCTTTTTTATTGATAGATCTGGCTGGATAATTGATTTATGAATTGTACACCAGAAAGTATGTGGCATGGTATTTTTAGAAATTATCACAAAACCATTTCATTTAACCCAAGTTAGTTTGAAACTGCAGAAGAATTCTAAAAATACAAAAACCTGAGCAACTACCAAATTAAATTAAGTTTAACACTTCTTCATTGAATCTTTTCTCTAGAGTAACTTGAGCAGGCAAGCTCATTTTTTTTTAATTTGCTATACTAGATTAGTGGTCACTTTAGTATCCAAAAACAGCTCATTTGAACTAAAAATTCCCTATTTTATTGATAGATCTGGCTGGATAATTGATTTATGAATTGTACACCAGAAAGTCTGTGGCATGGTATTTTTTTTAGAAATTATCACAAAACCATTTAACTTAACCCGAGTTAGTTTAAAACTGCAGAAGAATTCTAAAAATCCAAAAACCTGAGTAACTACCAGATTAAGTTTAACATTTCTTCATTGAATCTTTTCTCTAGAGTAACTTGAGCAGGCAAGCTCAATTTTTTTAAATTTGCTGTACTAGATTAGTGGTCACTTTAGTATCCAAAAACAGCTCATTTGAACTAAAAATTCCCTTTTTTATTGATAGATCTGGCTGGATAATTGATTTATGAATTGTACACCAGAAAGTATGTGGCATGGTATTTTTTTTAGAAATTATCACGAAACCATTTCACTTAACCCAAGTTAGTTTAAAACTGCAGAAGAATTCTAAAAATCAAAAAACTTGAGTAACTACCAAATTAAATTAAGTTTAACATTTCTTCATTGAATCTTTTCTCTAGAGTAACTTGAGCAGCCAAGCATTTTTTTATAAATTCGCTATACTTATTTGCCTTGTTTTGCTGATTGCGTATATACTACTAAATTATACATAAATGGACAAACACACTTATTAGGTATTGTAATATACTGTCACTGACAAAACCAAAATCTTCTGCAGGCAAAACCTAATGAGAAAGTGGAATTTAAATTCGCACTTATCAATGAGAGCGAAACAGATGATATCCATGTCACAAACATACAGTTGGCACACACACTTTTCCACTTTGTGTTGGAAACGGATCCTTTTGGTGCTGAACATAAGCCATACCGTTTGGCACCACGTAAGTCTGGTAAAGTATTACATTTCTTAAAAACCCCTTAAACTAACCATACGCATAAGGAGGGATTACGCTTCAGTAACATGGTATGGTTGTGGAGTTGCATTTACTAATTTGTTCTTTTTTTATCATAACTTTTTATGTTCATATACTAATTCATTTTAAATTTCCATTATAATTATACCGCTAACTTTGCTTTAGGTGATGGGTATATATAATGACGGGTTATAAAAATCAATCTTACAATGCAGAAAAAATCTGATAACACATTAGCTGCCAGCTTTAGCAGTTAACCTTTAACAATGTAATTGATGTAATTAACTGGAATAAAGTTATCGACCACATTGTAGAGCAACAATAATAAAGACACAATGTTGCCGTTTTCGTCTGAAACTAGATTGGGTAGGCACCCGCTGCAGTCCATGAAAATATCATTTAGTCTCTGAACCTTGGAGGGAATTAGCATTAGCATTATTTTGTAATGAAAATAGTATCATTAACTAATTATCCATAGATTTTTGTGAATTATTTGGTTTAATAATTAAGTAAGCAATTACGTTAATTAGTCATTATTCAATGAGGCTATTTTTTAATACTTAATTTGGTTTACTTTATTTTTTTACTAGCTTCTGCCAGCGGCTTCGCCCGCGTGATCCCGAGGGATCTTTAATTTAAAATTAATTTAAATCGGTTCAGTAGTTTTGGCGTGAAAGCACGACAGACAGAGTTACTTTCCCATTTATAATATTAAGTAAGGATAAAATCAAACTGGCATAAACATCTCTGTCCTAAATCTTAAATTCTTAAAATCTTAAATTGCTTTTATTTATAATATTTAATTGAACTTTATATTTTAGGTAGCAAACAGGTGGAAGAAATTGTGGTCTCTTTCCATTCACGGGACATAGGACAGTATCAAACTCCAATCATATTTTACTTCCAAAAGCAAGAAGCAAACGAAAGTGTTATTATCTTTAAAGAAATGGTAAGTGATAGATTTTACGTTATTCTTATTACTATTGATAGGCACGCATTTGACCACTATCTCACCTGATGGTAAGCAAAGATGGAGCACACTTGCCTAGAAGTAACCTATTCACTCTTGACTTAAATACTCCCAGGTTGTAGCTATCAGGCAGGGAATTCCACTCCGTAGCTGCATGCACTATGAATGTGTTATGCTTATTTCAGGATCAATTTTCTAAGCAAAACAAGCATAAAAAATATTTTTAAGATTTGAATTTGTTTTATAGATTTTGCCAGCAGGTCTAAAAAGGCCACTTTAGTAGAATCACATTATTAGGATTATTACATTAATCATACAACAATCTGTCAATTTCATTTTCATCTTTATCACTAAAGCATTATGCTCAAGGTTGATTGATAAAATTTGCTACTTTTGTGTAGCATGCATGTGTGTAATTGCATGCTCATTCTACTAAAGAGCATTTTTAGAACTGCTGTTCTATAAATATGCTACTTGATGAATTATTTCATTGACTTAGCCTTGACAGAAATCCATTAGCATTCATTCAGTACACCAAATAATCTCCCCGTAAAATTGATGGCACTTTGTGTTCACGTTCTATTTATCAGTTCTGCTAAAAGGACTGACTACAAACAGTCCTTTATTACAAGTATCATTAGCATAAATTAGGTGTTATGGCTAGAAATTGCAGATAGGACCATCGGAAATGTTCATACCAAAACAAAACTATTAAACGAAAAGTTACTGGGTATTTAACAGACGCCGTGCTTCGGAAGGCACGTATAAGCCGGTGGTCCCGGCCGCCAAATGGCGGTCGTCAAATAAACCATGTCAGAGGCCCTTGAGGCGGTTTAGAAACTCTGACATTAGGGTGTGTGGGGTCGTTAGACCTTACTGCCTACATGATAAGAAGAAGAGAATAAAACCCTATTATGCATATATTTTTGGGCTTTAAAATAATAATAGCTAAGTACCTAAATCTTTTAACTTTATGAAGTCAAAACATGACCAGCTGAATAACAAAGATGTGTTCTTGTTTTGTTCAATTGATGACCAAACAGCATAATCGGTGACTATTTGAGACAAGCTTGATACATTCGCGATTATCATTATTACATACGTAACTAATAATTTCGGCTTGCTACAAGGCAGCTGTGTGTTCCTGACCAATGATTCTTTTGTGAATTGACCTATTCAAAACTCAAATAATACCCAGATTGTATTCCCTTATTATTATTATGTCAGTATTAAATACTGTTGATCAACTGGTGTAAGTAATAATAACTGCGCATGCTCCTTTAATCTCATGAATGCATTTCAATGCAAATTCTACACAAGGGATTGCTAAAACCCCCCTTTTAAAATTGAGTTAAAAAGCTGACCCTTTGTCTGGGTCATTGTCAAGGAACCCTAAAAACTACTAAGCCTCCGCTGTCCGTCCGTCTGTCGTCAGCGAGTTGTATCTCAAGACAATAGGTAGACAGTTGAAATTTTCACGGATTGTGTATTTCTATTGCTGCTATAACAACAAATAATAAAAATTAAGGTGGTACGGAACCCTTCGTGTGCGAGTCCGACTCACACTTGGCCGGTTTTTTAACGAGTACTATCGATCCATTCAAAAGATTTGTGTTACCATGTTACCTACAGTGCGCTGACTGTGACAAAGAAGTTTAGATTTTATCAACGAAACATTATTGCTCAAAATAATTTTGCTATCAAAATAATCCGCACTTGAAAATTTCAATGCGGACTTTGTCCCCTAGTATTGTAATGGTATCATGTATATCGTGCTTTTGTGATGAGGTCATCTAAAAGTGTTATATTTATACATATTTATACTTAGAGTATTAAATTCTTTCCCTTCTTCAAACTTACCGTTTATTGGAAAAGCTGCCAAGCCGTTTTGAACGTAATGTCGCCACACAAAAGACCTAAAGAGTTTATTACTCGTCAATGTCATATGCACCAAGGAATAAATAATGAGTATTGATTCCAGACACAGTACCTATTTACAAGGTCTACAGTAGTTTACAGTGACCTGAATTATTAGACAAGGGAACATCATTTATTTATCGATTTTGTCTTACAGTATAGGTTCTCCATTTTTTTACCTGGAAGCCAAGAGGACGACGAGAATCTCATTTTTTCCAAGACGGTGGTGGCATTTTAATACATTACTACCTGAGTAATGAGTTCTAAAATCCTTTTAGAAATTGAAAGCGAAGTTACATTTCGTTGGTTGTCGTTCTCCCGATTTCGATTGCCTATGTATGCAAACGAGCAAGTGCAAATAAACAGGGTTGAGTACGCCCGTCTTTGGACAAAATAGTGTGCAGCCTCAGCTACTAGAGTTCATTCAAAATACTCGTAATCGTAAGCCGTATTACAGTGCGATACCTAAAGTCCCCGTCACGAGAATCTATAAATTTTGTAAACAAAGAACTTCTACTAAGTTACCTACGTATCAACACCAAATAATCCCAAATTCCGCCGTCCGTGCGTCCGAGCGTGCTCCGGGACACTGACGATCCGGATTATTCCGGATCCTCCTGACACGGATAATATGTGTGATCAAGTTCGTACAAATCGTATGTAACCGATTTTTCTCCGCCCCTGCCATGTTCCGTCAGAGACGGGAACCCGGATGTGTGGACGGCCCTTTAAAGTAACATACGTGTAATACGAAATTAACGAGCAATTTTATTGGCCGGGATCATTGATATATAAAAAACCCAAGATGCACAGTCTCGAACAAATGCAACACTCGAAACTGTCGTCAAAAATGACATGTATCAAGTATCATGTGGAGTTGTGTGTAGTTATACTATAAACAATTTTTTTTTGCAAATTCAACCTTACACGGATCGCTTAAAGTTGTTTTTACAAAAGCAGTGCAGTATGGCGAGTGATGCGCATTTTTTTTTGCAAAGTCAACCTTACACGGATCGCTTAAAGTTGTTTTTACAAAGCAGTGTAGTATGGCGAGCGATGCGAGACTGTTTGAAACTTGTGCACAATTATACATTGTGCGCTTGTTTTTTGCGGACGTTTTTGCGATGCTGAGCCCGAGTGTGTATCTTTGGTTTTTCATGTATCAATGGCCGGGATAAATTTTAGCGATATAAAGTGCTGTCGTCTAATGTTTTCTGGCACTGGAACGCGTCTTATTCATGGGACAAACATTTGAAACAATTGAATGCACCATTATGCTTCTCGATCTCCTTACCTGAATGCCAAGAGGGGTTTACGTTTTTGCCTCGTGTCACATGGTCTTTTTAATGAATACGCTCCTAGAACAATAACCATCGGGATTTGACTGCCCAAGTTCCCAGTATGGCATGAACCGTCCACTAGTATTATATTGTTTCCCGGAAGCTGGCATATCGCTAACAGAAATGTTATTGTTATTCATCTATAGTTCGCCCATGTGTTCCCGTCCTTAGTAGGTACGCTACAGAGAATTTTGCAATAGAAGCATTTTAGGCCGAAAAGAAACAAAAGATTTGTAATTTTTTACTCAGTTCCCATGTACCAGTTCTAATCATTTGAATGCTATTATCTGGGGGGCTACTCTCTAAGCCCGAAGTCCGTAATTTCGGGCTTAGTTGCGGGCGTATTCTACTCCGTATCACGTAAGGACTTACGATTAGTCCCGAACCCGAACTAAGAATGAATGACAACACGATTTGACAGCAACTGTCAAATCGTGTTGTCATTATTTCTTAGCGAGTAGCCCCCCTGACTCGGCCAAAATTAACTGCTGAACACACTCACACGCATCTCTTTCCTTGTGCCAATCCCCACGTTCACGTGCCATTCCATCTTTCAAGCTGAATAGGAACAGTATATTGTTATAGTTAGACAAAAAAAAAATGTCTACAATTATTTCGGTCGTAAAGTTTCCATTGAATTCAAATACATAGTAGATGTAAAATCTTTATATCTATCTGCGTAATACCTATCTATACTATCTATACTAATATATAAAGCTGAAGAGTTTGTTTGTTTGCTTGAACGCGCTAATCTCAGGAACAGCTGGTCCGGTTTGAAAAATTCTTTCAGTGTTAGATAGCCCGTTTAAAGGCTATATAATATCATCACGCTAAGACCAATAGGAGCGGAGCAGACGCAGTTGCGCGGGTCTACTCGTTAAAAGATAAAGCTGAAGATTTGGTTGAACGCGCTAATCTCAGGAACTACTGGTCCGATTTGAAAAATTCTTTCAGTGTTAGATAGCCTACTTATCGAGGAAGGCTATAGGCTATATATCATCACGCTAAGACCAATAGAAGCGGAGCAGTAATGAAAAACGTGACACAGACGAAGTTGCGCGGGTCAGCTAGTAATCTATACTTAATATATAAAGCTGAAGAGTTTGTTTGTTTGTTTGTTTGCTTGAACGCGCTAATCTCGAGAACTACTGGTCCGATTTGAAAAATTCTTTCTATGTTCGATAGCCCATTTATCGAGGAAGGCTATAGGCTATATATCATCACGCTAAGACCAATGGGAGCGGAGCAGTAATGAAAATTGTGACGCAGACGAAGTTGCGCGGGTCAGCTAGTAATATATAAAGCTGAAGAGTTTGTTTGTTTGCTTGAACGCGCTAATCTCAGGAACAGCTGGTCCGATTTGAAAAATTTTTTCAGTGTTAGATAGCCCATTTATCGAAGAAGGCTATAGGCTATATAATATCATCACGCTAAGACCAATAGGAGCGGAGCAGACGCAGTTGCGCGGGTCAACTCGTTAAAAGATAAAGATGAAGAGTTGGTTGAACGCGCTAATCTCAGGAATTACTTGTTCGAATTGAAAAAATATTTTAGTGTTGGATAGCCCATTTATCGAGGAAGGCTATTGGCTATATAACATCACGCCAGCCCCAACAGGAGCGGGGCATTATTGAATAATGTGAAGCAGACCAAGTTTCGCGGGTCAGCTAGTATAATCTTCGTATATTTTTTCTAACAAAACCGCTATACATAAACCGGATACACTAAAATAACTTACACAAACGGCAAACACACTAACCTATATCAATTGGTTGAGGATCAAAAGACCAACTATTTACATAATATGTAAATATTTGGTCCTTTCACTTTTTGACTTCCAACAGGTAGGTATATTCTACCTGTTGGAAATAAAAAAGTGACCAAGTCGTATCTAGGATTTTTTACGGTTCCGCAGGTAAAATCAACGCCGAAAACCTTTGTCTGTTTGTGTTGTAGGTATAAAAAAATGCCACGGATGAAAGAAGAATTCGAGGTGATTTTTGAAATGGAAGCCAAAAGAAAGACCGTATTAAATAAGTTTACGAACTATGGTATTTCATACAAACTTTCAAGTCCTTGTTTTTCGAAATGTATGAACCGATTTATACGAAAGTTCCTACGCATACGCCACGCGCCGGATACATAGGTCTAAAAAGTTAATTTAGAACCTTTTGAGAACATTTTTGAAAAATAGTCACATATCAGCTGAATGACGTCCACTGCTGGATATAGGCCTCCCCCAAGCGTCGCCACAACGACCGGTCCTGAGCGTTCCGCATCCATCGGCTACCCGCGACTTTCACCAGGTCATCCGTCCACCTTGTGGAAGGCCTTCCAACGTTGCGTCTTCCGGTACGCGGTCACCACTCCAGAACTAAAATTGAAAAATAGTCTTACAGCTAAATTCAACCGATTTTAAATTTATCATAGAAGCAAAGATTTCCATTATCTTTTTTTTAATAAGACATTTCGAAAATGACTTCAACACTCAACTAACTTTTTGAACTATGTATCCTGCATGCATATGAAGTTTCATTAAAATCGGTTCATTCATTTCGAAAACACTGACTTGAAATTTCGTATGAAATGCCGTACGTCGAAAACGCTTGGACGAGTTTTCTTTATACTATGAGTTTACTGTCCTTTTCTTTGTGTACTGGAAGACGTATTTCATTGATATTATACGAGACTCTCTGACTATCCTGATTCCACGTAAGGCTAAAAGAATACATTACAAACTAGGGAATTCAGTCTAGTGACAAGTAGCTCGGAACATAATATTTATGGGATAGAAAGAGAAAGATAGTGATAAAGTAGGATAGAATTGTCTTTGCTACAGGTACTCCAACAAATCTGCCATCATAAGAAAAAAGGACGACCGAATTCCGACATAAAGAAAATAATTTAAGGTCGAAAATCGGTTTTACTTCGTTTTGTGTCGATACGTCCTTTTTACCCTACTACGGCGGAGGGTTGTTTTGATTTTTTGTTATGACGGCAGAAATAAAAAAACTTTATTGGTGCGCGCGCGTTATACCTACCCTGAGTTTGGATTGTTGACGAGGCACGAAGGTTTACTGTAGTTTCTTTCAACACAAAAAGCGCATCTTTGGAGTCTGTCCACAGTATTTTTTTTTTTTACTATTGATAGGCACGCGTTTTACCACTATGTCACCTGTTGGTAAGCGATGATGTGGTCGAAAATGGAGCACGTTTGCCTAGAAGTAACCTATTCACTCTTGTCTTAAAGACTCCCAGGTTGTAGCTATCTGGAAACACAGACTCCGGCAGGGAATTCCACTCCTTAGCTGTACGCACTATGAATGTGTTTCCAAAACGTTTTGTGCGTGTGGGTGGGATGTCCACCATGTACCGGTGGCGCATCGCCGTTCGTCTTGTGGTCCGATGATGGAACGGGCTTGGCGGAATTAAATTAGTATTTTTAAAGAAGAAGTATTTTAGCACCATGATCCGTCTTAGCTTTTTATAATTGTCTTGTCCGTCATGCGACGTTATCAATGTTTATGTAACTTCAACCGATTGTTTACACATTCTTAACCCGACACTTATTACTGCTACCACTTCCCTTACATCTTTCTAGATGATTCCTTCATCTTGTTGAGATACGTGTAGTACAAATCCGTTCTAAACTCCTGACTCGAGTATGTAGCCCTGACGCAGCCAGACAACCGGGATAAAAAGTATTCTTTGCCCTAATCCAGCTAGTCTATTCTGTAAGTAACTATTTCGATATCGAGCTTCACCTGAGTGACAAAACTCTCAAAGTGAACTTTATTGCACACAACATAAAGGTCTTAATTTGAAACTCACCTCGGATTCCACTGTCGAGATACGAAAATGTTACAGAATAGCACTACTGGACATGGTCTTCCTGTGTACAAGTTTCATCCGATGCCGTTCAGCCGTTTAGACGTGAAAGATACCAGTAAAACAGAGAGGCGAGAGTTAAGAGGGACTTGGGTCGGTAACTATGGGGCCTTTCTCCATACAAACGTATCCCGCTGTTTTCTTCGTGGACAATGCTGCTAGAGAATGATTGGCGCAACGCGACGGCACGCGGCAATAGTTTCTTCAAATGCCTATTTTTCAAATTCCTCGAAACTAGAGTCCCCTCTTAATTTTCGCATTTCTAACTAGCTGGTTCGTGCAATTTCGTCTGCGTCACATGTTCCATTACCGCTCCTATTGGCCGTAGCGTGATGGTATGTAGCCTATAGCCTTAGAATAATAACGCATATTCTAAGCCTATAGCCTTCCTCGATAAATGGGCTATCTAACACTGAAATAATTCGGACCAGTAGTTCCTGAGATTAGCGCGTTCAAGCAAACAAACAAACTCTTCAGCTTTATATGTGAGTATATAGATATACTAGCACTTCGCCCGCGACTTCGTCCGCGTTGCAATTTTCTTAAGGATCCCTAATTTTGTCTAGACAAATTATAAACTTAAACTTTCCTCGAGAACCACTCTATCCACTGGTGAAACAGCATGAAATCCGGTGGAGCAGTTTTTGTGTTTATCGCGAACAGACAGACGCGGCGGAGGACCATGTTTTATAATATGTAGTGAATTATTGATAGTAATACAGATTAAGAGAACGACTACAGAGTTGAACTATGATAGGTTTGTTTTTGTAATACTCCAACATGAGCCACATTATACAGGATATCATACCGAGAGAGGCCTTAGCCCAGAAAGGACGGATGGTGCAAAGTCAAAGTCAAATGATTTATTTCAACTAGACCAATAAAGGCACTTTTGAACGTCAAATGAAAATAAAATATTATAGTGACTCTAGTCGTCCGTTCGCAAAAGGTAGATTCTTATGGAGAAGAACGGACAAGAAACTCCATAGTTACTCTTTTCTACGTTACGTTAATTATATGTGAGGACGATGCTCCCAAAAAACACTTATACCTATACTACTAATAGGTACAATAAAGAAATGCCAGCAGAGGTAAAATTAATAAGTTTGCTAGTAAGGGGACATAGTACTCACATACGTACTGCTGGCTAACAGTAATAAGTCCTACCGGAAAATCCAATTGTAACGTTCAGTATCAATTCGAGCTTTCGCTTTATAAATAGAGCTTTCAATGTCAAATGCACTGAGGAGCTAAATAATTTATAGGTATCGATTTCAGACCATACTGTAGTTAGTACAAGAATAACCAAGAATTTTATCGGTCGATATCTTGAAGGCTTCTAACGACGTGCATCAACTGAATCGAGCTCTATGTAATTGACACAGTTTGCATTATTAAAAGGTTGGGTTTGAATGAATTCGTAGTTCTCAAAATGGTAATTTTTAGGGTTCCGTACCTAAAGGGTAACCAACGGAACCCTATTACTAAGCCTCTACTGTCCGTCCGTCCGTCTGTCTGTCAGTGGGCTGTATCTCAAGAACCGTAAGGTAGACAGTTGAATTTTTTACAGATTGTGTATTTCTATTGTCGCTATAACGACAAATAATAAAAATTAAGGTTTTATTGTACGGAACCCGTTGTGTGAGAGTCCGACTCGCACTTCACCGTTTTTTTTATAATTATGTTCAGTTTATCGCGTCTACCATGTATCATGTTTACTAAATAATCTAACCTCTAAAAAATAATCTGCAGAGGTTAAATGGTTAAAATTTTGTACGAGTATCAAGCCATGTGGAAAAAATGTATAATACTTAGGTATTATACATTTACAAAGGTATATCACACTTACAAAGGTACAGTGAAATCAAAAGTGATATTCGTCTCTTGTTTGTAATTTTTGAATATTTACCTATAAATGTGTTATCTATACTAATATATAAAGCTGAAAAGTTTGTTTGTTTGCTTGCTTGAACGCGCTAATCTCAGGAACTACTGGTCCGATTTGAAAAATTATTTCAGTATTAGATAGCCCATTTATCGAGGAAGGCTGTAGGCTATATATCATCACGCTAAGACCAATAAGAGCGGAGCAGTAATGAAAATTGTGACGCAGACGAAGTTGCGCGGGTCAGCTAGTTCTATTTATAACGAGAATTCATAATGTGAAACTGTGAAATGGTAATAACGCGTGTACCTGTACAGTCAGAAACAAAACACTTTAAATTGTTCTCAACTACCCAATAAGCCAAAGTTGTCTAAATATTCCGGTTTTTAAGAATAAGAAAGTCAAAGTTGGCAATTTAACGCAAAAACACAGTCAAATTATAATAGGCCGCTTAACAATATCACAGTTTTACAAGCCGAGTATGAACACGTGTTCTTTTTTAAAATACTGCATTTTTTCCTTTGTTTTCGAGGGGAAACCTCCAAAAGTTGCCCGGACCTTAGGATTCGTCACTAAAACAACCCCAGTGGTCACAATAAGCACATAAATTGGCACTTTTCGAATAAAAACCTTTAGAGAAGCTTATTAGTTTTCTATATAAAGTGAAAAATCCGCGTCTCTTTCTTACTAAACTATTTTTCGAAAAAGTTACTAGCAGGATATTATATGCATGATATGAAGATATCATCCATATCATAATAATATCATGCTAGTATTTTTTTAGGGTTCCGAACAAGAAACGGAGCCCTTATAGGGTCACTCGGGTGTCTGTCTGTCTGTCCATCTGTCACAGCCAGTTTTGTCCGGATCCGCTGGACCGATTCTGTTGAAATTTGGTACACATATGGACTTCTGTGGCCCAAACACGGACGCGTTACGTAAATCATTGAAATTTTTACTATGGGCGTCACTTTTGTGGGTCAAACTAGAAAATTAAAAATAGTTTTTTGTGCAGCATCGTGTGACATATCAAATGAAAGGACTCACTGTGAGGGTCTTAATTATATTTTTTTTTTTCATTATTTAAAATAAATGGTTTTGAAGTTGTTCAAGAAATTAGAAAAAAAATTACCATTCCTCCACCCTTATCTCTGAAACTACTGAGCCTAAAATTTTGAAAATAATGGAGATAATAGATATACCTACAGATTACTGGAAAACCTATAAGAAGTCTATAGTGTTAAAATAACATGTTAAAAAATATTAAATTCGTTCGGAACCCTTTGCACGCGAGTCCGACTCGCACATGGCCAGTTTTTTTCTCTCTCTTATCAAGTTTCACAAAAATCGGTTAATTAATTTCCAAGACAAACGACTTACGTACCATGAGAAGTGTACGCTAAACATAGAATAGGTATTATGTAATCATCATGAATTATAATAATCATTATTAATTATAGACAATTGCTTATTTCTAACTAAAAAAAAAATATACAGTCAGAATTCTGTAACGATCATCGACTTATATCGCTGGCTGTATCTACCAATAAATTGGCAACCAGTTATTATTGTAGGTTTTACTCACAATACTGGTTTGTTTCCTGTCTGATTGTGAGTCAAGGTTAAAAACGATTAAACTAACAGCTCTTGAAATGGGACTTCCCACTTTAACAACGCTTGTATCATTAAAAATGATTTAACACAATGCATCATGCACTTAAGTTACGAGCATTTACGACGTACGGAATTTCATCCAAACTTTCGAAATTAATGAGCCGATTTTATTGAAACTTCATACGCATAAGCAGGATACATAGGTCTAAAAAGTTAGTAGTTTTCAGTGGTCAAAAAACCACTTTTTTCATTCAGGCCAACATCCAGGTTTTAGCGACCGATCGAGGTTTCAAATCGAGCAAGGCGCCCGGAAACCGACGTTAGACAGGCGAGAACTCGATTCTGTAAAAAGTCTGGAATTTAATTAAAGGGTTTACTAAATAAAATTATTAAGTGTAAAATTTTGCAGTGGTAAAAAAAACACTTTTTTCATTCAGATAAACATCGAGTATTTAGCGACCAATCGAAGTTTCCAATCGCGCAAAGCGCCCGGAAACCGACGTTAGACAGGCGAGAACCCGATTCTGCAAAAAGTCTGGAATTTGACTAAGAGGCCTCCTTCTCGAGTTTTCACGATGTAATTCAGAAGTATGGTTTTAAATAATTTTTTGCAAACAGAAAGTTGAAAAAATATATTTTGGCTCATGTTTGTCTGTATAAGAAGGATATATACTGTGTCCTTATACTTTCTTTTTTGATGCTCAAAATTGTCCGATAAATCGCTGTCTACAGAGCCCTAGTGTACAAATTTGGCAACTTTTAATCAAAAAACTGGCCAAGTGCGAGTCGGACTCGCGTGCAAAGGGTTCCGAACGAATTAATTTTTTTTAACATGTTATTTTAACACTACAGACTTCTAATAGGTTTCCTGTAATATTTAGGTAAAGATCTATTATCTCCATTTTTTTTTTCAAAATTTTATTCTCAGTAGTTACGGAGATAAGGGGGGAATGGTCATTTTTCGTCTAATTTCTTGAATAACTTCAAAACTATTTATTTTAAAATTATGAAAAAAATATAATTAAAATCCTCACAGTAAGCCCTTTCATTTGATATGTCACACAATATTGTTCAAAAAACTTTTATTTTTATTTTTTTTGTTTGAACCCCAAAAGTGTCCCCCATTCTAAAAATTTAATAATTTACGTAACGCGTCCGTGTTTGGATCATAGAATTCCATGTGTGTACCAAATTTCAACAGAATCGGTCCAGTGGATCTGGAGGAAACTGTCTGTGACAGACGGACAGACAGACAGAGAGACAGTTGAGAAAGTTGAGAGACCCGAGTGATCCTATAAGGGTTCCTTTTTTTTCGGAACCCTAAAAAAGAAAACATAGGGACACAGTATTTATACTTTTTATTCAGTTTGTGGAATATCTCTTAAATCGGTTCAATATTGGAGGTGAAAACAGTCGAGAGCTAAACCTTGAATTATAAATTTTTACATACGAAGTCTCTCCACCGGCATTTCCTCTTAAGACCCATCCACATACCAACCTCGGCAAGCGTTGCTTGCTTAACCTTGAAAACCAACTCGCGCGGTTATTGTTTAGCCCCGAGCTCCTAACTTAAACAACATTTAATTTTTACATTGAATTATTGTCAATTTGAAACAATAGCTAATCATTGAGTATTTCTTGCTATGCAGGATATGAAGATATTTCTAATGTTTCTCTGTAGATTCGCTAATTTAGTATTCGGTACGTATATGACTGGCGCGGCGGCACGTTTCATATTTGTGTTAGTAACCCGTTTAGTCGATCGAATTCCTATTATGCGACGTATATCATTATGTGGTTCTGGGAGTTTTATGACATTTACATAGAGTTGTAATGACTTTAATCTCGAATCTCTTGAGAAGAAAAAAACTTGAGAGGTGTCAAGAGACACCCGAAAAAAATAATAATAATAATAATAAAATATTTTTTATTATTAATAAATATAATGTAAACAGAAATAGAAAGACGAAACGAAAATAACTGGAAACGACGAAAATAACTTTAGGATGTTATTGCGGCATTTTGCACAAAATTGTCGACATCCATTTTGCGCAAAAATGTTGCCTCTTACTAGGCAGGGTTCGTGGTAGCGCCAATTGCATTCTAGCGGTTATTGCTGACCAATCTGACTGTCTTACACTAAAGCTTCAAATAAGTGTTGACTGTACAGGAATAAGCTGAAAGAATTGAATAAATCTTATATATAAAAATAAATCCCTATTTCTCTTGGTCACGGCATCACGCGTGAACGGCTGGGTTGATTTTCGCTGTGTTTGTTACTGTCAGGAGAAGGTTCTATCTTATTATTCTCGAAGGGTCCAGTTGACGGCAGTGAAGCCGCGGTGGACAGCTAATAAAATATAATTATTACTATAATTTGAAAAATATTTTACTATTTTTGTTAGCTAAACGAACCGTTGGCGATTTTATATGACAGACAATACAAAACTAAATGGTTGTATTTATTTCAGGTGGTATTCGTCGAGGAGAATCAAACCATGCATGACAAAATGATTAGCCCTTACGAAAGAAAGGGAGTGTGGGCTAAAGAACTTATCAAGTCCATAGCTCGTGAGTAAGTAGAAAAATTATGCGCTTCTATACAGGCTGGGTAACCTTTCAGGGTGAAAGTTCTCATGAAATAAACAATTGTCACTGTGAAAACAGCACCAGAATTGCATACTATTCGAATTCACATACTTAGGGATATATATATATATATTTTTTGATACTTGAGTATTAGCACAATGTGCATACAAAGTTGTAAAGAATACTTTAACATCGTGAACGACTGCGAATTAATTAAAAGTGCCAGTGTAACCTTGTAGTGTAGTTATTGCATTATATTTATATTAAATATGGTATTTTAATCTGTCTTATTTTACAGTCATAACGATGATATGTTCCCAATACCAAAAAACTGCAAGCATATCTTTGCCAACGGTTTGAAAGTGCCTGAAAATGCCACAGAGGCTGTTAAAGATTTAACAGCGGATCTCAGGTACGTAACTGGTGCTCTTTTCGACCTTACCACACCGGACATAAGTTTGAAAAATGCTCGACCGACCGAACGACGTTCTAGAATAGGGACCGTGCACAGGGTAGACTATGCCATCTAGTGTCGCAAATTTGAAGTTTTAAGGGTTTACGCTTCTGTGCTGCCACCTGTGGTTCCTGCACGCTCAGTTTAGGGGAACGTGCGCGAAGTACATTGTGCCATCTAGCGTAGCTATTTCGAATTTTATACTTGTTATATACTTGACAGTGACATTTCTGTGCTGCCACCTATAGTTTCTGCACGCTCCCTATAAGACTAATTTATTGTAAGTTTGGACTTTTCTTTCCAGAAACATATTCACCAGGGGTATCACTAAGGACAATTACATAAAATTCTTTCACAATCTTCTATGGTACGAAGAAACCATCATCCGGGTTAATTTAAAGGTTAGTTTTATTATTTTCTTTAATACTCGCTAATATTTGCTATTGTTTTAAGTACATTCAACAAAGCTATTTGGTATACAGGCAACTGCACTGCCAATATTTATTTATGTGTGCATTATAACTTTTTAAGCTTATGACATACTTACGAGTGTAGTGTACTCTACTTATTTTACTACCTAAACATTTCTAGTATAGACACTATCTATTTCTATGACCTATCTTTAGTTTTGAACTGTTTTGACAGAGATACAACATGTCCGGAGTAACAGTCGAGATGCAGCACCACATAAGCGGCACTTGCTTCGCGCTCGTAGTGCCGGGCCTCGGGGAGAAGAGGCCTTCCTTGATGATCGGTAACTTATAACTCAGTCTATTTTATACATTCCATCCGCTCGCTATGAGAAAAGGGCCTTCCCTTCTTTTTAGGGTTCCGTACCTCAAAAGGAAAAAAACGGAACCTTTATAGGATCACTTTGCTGTCCGTCCGTCTGTCAAGACCCTTTTTCTCAGGAACGCGTGGAGGAATCAAGCTGAAATTAATCTATACTTAATACTTAATATGTAAAGCTGTAGAGTTTGTTTGTTTGTTTGCTTGAACGCGCTAATCTCAGGAACGACTGGTCCGATTTGAAAAATTCTTTCAGCGTTAGATAGTCCATTTATGGAGAAAGGCTATAGGTTATATATCATCACGCTAAGACCTAAAGGAGCAGAGCAGACGAAGTTACGCGGGTCAACTAGTATCAAATATTCAGGTCTGCTGCCCCTTCTAAGTCAACGCAATCTGAAGATAACGCAGTTTATGCTCCGTTTGTGGCGCATGTTTTTACGTTCGCAAGGGAATCAAAACAATAGGGTACTTTCCGTTCACCTAGAGTCATGAAATTTGGCAAAAAGATAGATCTTACAGTGCAAGTACAGCAGAAAGTCTGAAAATTGTAATTTGTAATTTTATCATAATTACTAGTTTGGTCTTAGCGTGATGATATATCCTATAGCCTTCCACAATAAATGGGCTATCTAACACTGAAAGATTTTTTCAAATCGGACCAGTAGTTCCTGAGATTAGCGCGTTCAAGCAAACAAACAAACTCTTCAGCTTTATATATTAGTATAAATAGATAAAAAATATTTTTGTCATAACAAACTTATATTATTTCCGTTTGAAAAATTGACCCTGAAGTACATTGAAGTATGGGAGAACATTTTTTTCAACGACAAAGTTAAGTTTGTCCTTCAAACTTTCTGCTATATTTTCTTTCATCTACACTAATATTATAAAGAGGAAAGATTTGTTTGTTTGTTTGAAATGAATAGGCTCCGAAACTACTGGACCGATTTCAAAAATTCTTTCAGCAATAGATAGCTACATTATCAGGGAGTAACATAGGCTATATTTTATCCCCGTATTCCCACGGGAACAGGAACTACGCGGGTGAAACCGCGTGACGTCCACTAGTATGTTATAAACTTCCGTAGGTAAAGTATACTCGGAAAAAATTAAGTCTCGATCGTAACCCTCGGTGCGCAAGTCTGGCTCGCACTTGTCTGGCTTTTTATTTTAGAAAAATCTCAATTTACGAAAGGACTATTTACTATTATTACTTTTCATAAAAATACTAACAGTTCGTTTTATTTTCAGGGGACCTGTTGTTTATAAAGCCGCTAGATCAAGAAAAAGTGATGTTCGAAGCTGTTGTGAAAGAAGTCAATGAAAATGTGGCGCTTATCGGAGGCTTGCATCAATTGTAAGTTTTAATCATACAGTGCCAAGTTTTTGTTTGTTGTTGAATATCAAATAGGCAGAAACCGTGCCTTCATTATTTATGTTCATTCGACACCTGCGGTTTCATTTGATTTTGGTTCCTTTTTCATATTTATTGACCACCCGAAAATATTGGTGTATTTTACCTATTGTATCAAACACAATATTTAATCATTGTTCCTGATAAATAAATAAAATAAATTTAAATATACATAAATGTACTGTCAACAAAGCTATTTGGTGTACAGGCAAAGATATAAATTTTATACTGCACTGCCTATTTTTCTAATGTGTGCATTATAACTTTTTAAGCTTAGCATATACGAATGTGTTGTACAATAATTATCCACTCAGCACACTCACAACATTGTTTAAAAGTAGTTGCAAGTTAGCTGCCTGCATACCACATAGCTTTGTTCACTGTACCTCTAGCGGTCCCTAAGTAACCAAACTCGCTACTTTACTGACTCCCTTACTGCCTAGAGATAGCTGGCATAAAGCTATTGATGTTGTAATACGAAAAAAGAATAATACCTTGACGAGCTCGTGGCTAAATAATAACAGCACGGCTGTATCTTCAAGGTTAAGCAAACCAAGGTCGATCAGTGGATGGCCATCTTAACATACCGAGATAGCTTCGTCTCATTGGTCCCGGGTGTCATTTGTAATTCTTTGGCAGTCATTACGGCTAATCAGAAGCTGGGAAATCTGACACCAGTCCTGCTAAGGTATATCATGTTAACCACCTCAGTAGCTGGTTACATGATATACCGAAACACTAAGAATGAATGATAACACGATTTGACATTTACTATCAAATCGTGTTGTCATTCATTCTTAGTTTGGGTTCGAGACTAACGTAATGCAAGGGCTGCTATTTATGTATCCGGAACTGGCCAGTTACAGAACAATAACAAAAAAGTAATTATTACATTTAAACATTTAAAAATGGAACTCTTTGGCTGAAGAATACAATTTGTTTCATGTAGTTTTTTTTTTTTTAGCGGACCCTAGTATGGGAGACCCCCAGATAGGCAGTCGTTCCATGTAAAATACTGGTACTTAGTTGTTAGACTGGTATCCCACCTCAAGTTAATTGCGAAGAGACTAAGCAGATCTATTTTCTGACGACCTCCTTTTACCCGCAGATTCTTAAACTACTACTCCCCGGTCGCCCGTTTCGATGTGCGATTCTTCATGTCCCGCACCCCTCTGGAGCGCATGCACTGTGCGGTGCATTCCATTAAGGAAGAAGGGCACGAGTCAAGGATCTTCCCGGAGGAGACGAAGAATATCAAGCCAGTGAAGCCGATTGTTAAGTGAGTTCAATTGTTCGTACTTGTCCACGTAGGTTACAGAAGGCGCTTTAACAAGGAAAGGCTTTTGAACAGCTGTGGCAGGGACTAGCATTAAAAATTCAATGTTCTCTAATATTATAAATGTAAAAATTAGTGAGTATAGATGAGTGTTTGTTATTCTATTACGCAAAAAGTAATGATGATTTGTATGAAATGTGGCACACAAATATACATAACTAGCTGAACCGCGCAACTTCGTTTGCGTCACATTTTTCATTACTGCTCCGCTCCTATTAGTCTTAGCGTGATGATATATAGCTTATAGCCTTCCTCGATAAATGGGCTATCTAACACTGCAAGAATTTTTCAAATCAGACCAGTAGTTCCTGAGATTAGCGCATTCAAGCAAACAAACAAACTCTTCAGCTTTATATATTAGTATAGATATAGATAATAACTAGTTGACCCGCACAGCATTGTCTACTCCCCTCCTATTGATATTAGCGTGATGATATATATATAGCGCGTTCAAGCAAACAAACAAACTCTTCAGCTTTACATATTAGATATATAGATAGATATAAATATATATATTACATATATAGATAGATATAAATATAGTTTATAACCTGGATTAAAAAAATATAATATTCTTTATATTTAAATAATTATCAACTTTAAGCGGGTAAGCCGCTGGCTCGACAACAGCTTTGCGTTAGGTTAAAAAAAAACATAACGGTTAAAAAACCTTGTAGAAACAGCGGTAAACAGTGTCTGTTTATATGTTTAGTAATAGCACAGCTGTGACAATTTAGGGCCCTCTGACACCCCTTGGGGTAATTTTTATCTTATCCTGACTTAAATAAAGATAAGCGCTGCTGAGACACCGTTCGTGGCATTGGGGTCGCCTTACCCTATTGATACAAAGTTCTTTTATCTCTAAAAAAATCAACTTTATGTTAGTAGAAATTAAATTGACTTTTGAATGACCAAATACTATTTAAAAAGTCTTGAATATTTGGAAGTTGTAGCATAAACCCAACTTGATGTGTAGCACTGTGATGTTAAAGTGGGAAGCCAGGAATAACATATTCTGGAAAAATATGGGGGAGTTCTTTGCCTAACAGTGGGACAAAATAGGCAAACTTAACAAGCAGGCATTAACACATATATATACACACTAGCTTCTGCCAGCGGCTTCGCCCGCGTGGTCCCTAGGGAACATACTCCCGGGATAAAAAGTAGAATAGAATTTATTATGTACACCATATAAGTTATAGAAAAAAATTGATGAGGAAAACATTACATAAGGTGACACAATGGGCGGCCTTTGTCTTTTCTCAAGCTCCAGCCTATCTGTGTACAAAATTTCATTTAAATCGGTTCAGTAGTTTTGGTGTAAAAGCGCGACAGACAGATAGATAGACAGAGTTACTTTCGCATTTATAATATTAGTAAGGAACTAAGGATATATTTGGAAAATAAATTCTATACACAATTTATTTACTTATCATACTAAAACCCTGATTTTCTTCCAACAGTTTCTTCAATCCACTGGTGGAGGCTAACTTGGAGCAACGTTGCGCAGTCGAGCGCATCTTATCAGGAACATCGGGCAATGCTCCATATCTGTTGCACGGACCGCCTGGGACTGGCAAGACTGTCACCATCGTTGAAGCTGTATTACAGGTAATAAAAAGTTAAAAAAACAGTTAATTTTGATTATATGGATGTATTTTTTTGTTTGTCGTTCCAAGTTGTATCTGCTATGTGCTGGTAGTAAATGCTTAAGGCATTTATTCATACTCATTTAAAAAAAAATTTTTTTTTTTTCATTCCGCTTGTGCTTTTGAACTTTTTTTTTAATAAACTCTTTATAATGAACCTCTTTCTTCCGCATTCTATCAGAGAACTTTTGATAGAATGTATCCGAAATGAAAATAATGTCCGCACCAGTCCACGGGACAACATATTGCTCCGTACCGCAAGAGCCTTGCGCTCCCTCTCAATATCTACATCGTCCCTGAAGTCAGCGGCAAGGCAATGCCCTAGGTGTTTAAAAGTAAAGCAAAATTTATTTTCTTCTAACAGAATAAACGCAATACCTGTTAAGTGGTCATTGTACTCATCATTATGAACAACTTTCACTATGGGACCAACACTGAAATCGCGAAAAAAAATCGACTCCCCCATACATTTCTGTGCGCATAACTCGACAAAATGTACTGAACAGTTGATTTCATAGTAAAAGTTGTTCATAATGATGAGTACAATGACCCCTTAAGAGGTATTGCGTTCATTCTGTTACACGTTGTATATAATAGACTTGTAAACAACTAGAAGTTTAAAAGTTGACATAAGTTGACACCTATCAATTAGTGATCCGTTCACGAACAATTCGGGTCCTTCTCCACAGCATATGCCGCTGACCTCACATTTACACACACATTTATTCACATTTATTTACATTATATTACAATTTTATGTCCAAAATATTAACATAGTAATGTTTCCCAGCTGGTACTAAAAGACCCTGAAAACCGCATCATGGTGTGCACGGATTCCAACATGGCGGCAGACCACGTGGCTACCATGCTCATCAAATACTCGGACCACTTTGACAGTGACGAGTGGTTGCTGCGCGCCAACTCCAAGTTTAGGGTGTGGTGAGTACCTACTCTGAAATTAATATTATAATGAACGGCTATCCAGACTATATACGATCGCGGGCCAATACAAGTCACTTTATAAATTGAAGGGCCACAGATACAAATACCTACGTTAATTATGTAAAAAAAAATGGCCATAATCAATGGTCATAATGTTATATTTAGCTTTATTAATTCATTCATTTATCTTTTACAATTCAGACCCACGGCACTGAATACGAGTATTTTAAACCAGTCGTATAAAAAAATAAATACGGAATCTTTGTCTATTAACCTTTTGCCCGCCACGGTCGGCTATAGCCGACAAATGAAAAAGTGTCCAACACGCCACCGTCGGCTATAGCCGACAAACAAACGACATTATTAAGTACAAAATAAATATACTAAATCAAGTTTTCTGCGATTACGTTACAAGTAATATTTAATTTAAAAAATATGGAACGAAAAGTAATGATAAAGTTATCAATAAGCTGTTGGAATCCCTATTTTGTTTTATAAGGATTTGCGTTGAATTTGTGGCTTGGCGTGGGAGGGACGCCGATACGTTTATGCTCTGGCGGTCAAAAGGTTAAGCAAATAATGTGAAATGTAATTGTACAATTGAGATAACAAACATGTTGTGTTTGAAAAACATGTTGCGGGCCATATGAACGTTAGCCGCGGGCCACATGAATATTAGCTGCTGGTCACATGCTTGGTAAAATCACAGCCCTGTTTTAATTTATCGAACTCATAAAACCCGGAATTAAAATACTCGAAATATTAATTACATTTTATTCAGGCAGAACAGGCTGCCCGATGTCTGGAGGGAGAGCGTTAAACTAAAACACGTTTTGAGCAAGCATGTTCGTACCTTCTACTTTTTCTCTTGCCGTAGCACAGTAACAGGCTGGTATATTTTTTTGGGCAATATAATCCATGAAATCTGAAGAAACACTGAGTTAAAAATGACAAAGTACTAAGAAAGTTTATTTACGGCAAGATATACAAATAAATAAATCGGTTCAGTCAATTTATCTCTAATGTCGTTGCTGCGTGTTCGATTCCCGCACGGAACAAATATTTGTATGGCCTACAGATAGGTATTCCGGGTCTGGCTATTTGTGTATGTGAGTTACAGATACAGGAGAAATTCCTACTGTGGGGCAACGTATTTTTAGGGTTTAATGCCTCAAAAGGAAAAAACGGAACCCTTATTAGATGACTTTGTTGTCCGTCCGTCTGTCTGTCAAGACTCTTTATCTCGGAAACGCGTGGAGGTATCGAGTTCAAATTAAAATCATATACTTCAGTTTACGGTCCCTTGAAGCTGTGAAAAAATCAAAGTTCTAAGTTAACGTAAAAAAAGTTACAGCCGTTTATGCCGCAAAAATACGTATATTTCGACACCCTCAAGGGAATCAAAATGTCCTGTTGACGTAGAACTATGAAATTTGGCAATTAATACCGTCTTATACTACAAGTACGTTTTTTTTTCTCTTTATTCGTTTAAAGGGGCTTTTACGCATGGCGTATGCCAGTCCCATCGTATCCTAAACATTATTTTACTATCACAAGATGTGAGCCATGAATTGGAACAAACCCTTTGCATCGTCGCCATTTGGTTGGGATAGAATTGTGTGGAACATGCCTACATCAGTTCTGTTCAAATTCAGGGACCCTATTAAATTATTTCTACTAGACTCATACTGGACACATTCCATCAATAAAGTACATATAGGAAAAAGTAATAAAATTAAATTAGTATTTGTAATTAAATCATAAAAAATATAGTCTTTATTCAAAGTAAAATGTAGCAACAAATTTGTACGGAACCCTCGGTGGGTGAGTCGGACTCGCACTTGGCCGGTTTTTTTTTAATGTATGCTAATCGCAAAAATCACGCCCTTTAAAGCGCTGTCCTGTAAAACTATAAATACATTGGACCACAAAGAAAAAGAGTCGGTTAGAAAATCTTCAATACATATCTTCGAATAAAGCTAGGTTAGCTTTATGAAATAAAGACTAAATTAAAGAATATTTTTAATGCCACATAAAATAATTTATAAAACCTTTTAATTTATTTTTGATAATGTTTCTCCAAATAAGCGAAATTACATGTGACTTTTACCCTCATTGACATGAGATTTGAATTCCACCTAATTCTGAAGGTCTTCCTGGAGCAAGGGCTATGCAACATTAATCGTTTGTTGCCTTTCAGGGAATCTCTCCCGGAATGCTTGGCCAAGTACTCAAACGGCACGAGTCATCACGACTTCCAACACGTGGAGGTGGAAGACTTCATGGCACACCGCATCGTCGTCACCACGCTCTCACATGCTGCTAAGTTCGCCAGGTAAGATAATAACTACTTTAGGTAAAATATAACTGACTTCTTGTTGTGTTTTTCACATAACGAGTTTGTTAGGAATTTTAGTTTTGAATAAAATGTCTAATAACACATCTTCACGCTGTCCGGAACATCCTGGTCTTCTCAGCATGAAAGCTTTTGTACTGATTTACAAATAAAATTCAAAATTTATTCCATATTTTAGTTAATTAATAGTCCAAACTCTGTTCAATCCTCAGACATATGTGCACCCGCCGCTACCCTCACCACATAACGCACCTCTTCATCGACGAGGCCGCGCAGGCGAGCGAGCCAGCCTGCCTCATCCCCGTGTGCGGCATGCTCAAGGTGCACGGATCGCTGGTGCTGGCCGGGGACCCTCACCAGCTGGGGCCCGTCATTATATCGCGCAGCGCACACAAGATAGGACTAGGTATGTTTGTACTGACATAGTAACAAGCGAGCCAGCCTGCCTCATCCCCGTGTGCGGCATGCTCAAAGTGCACGGATCGCTGGTGCTGGCCGGGGACCCTCACCAGCTGGGGCCCGTCATTATATCGCACAGCGCACACAAGATAGGACTAGGTATGTTTGTACTGACATAGTAACAAGCGAGCCAGCCTGCCACATCCCCGTGTGCGGCATGCTCAAAGTGCACGGATCGCTGGTGCTAGCCGGGGACCCTCACCAGCTGGGGCCCGTCATTATGTCGCGCAGCGCACACAAGAAAGGACTAGGTATGTTTGTACTGATATAGTAACAAGCGAGCCAGCCTGCCTCATCCCCGTGTGCGGCATGCTCAAGGTGCACGGATCGCTGGTGCTGGCCGGGGACCCTCACCAGCTGGGGCCCGTCATTATATCGCGCAGCGCACACAAGATAGGACTAGGTATGTTTGTACTGACATAGTAACAAGCGAGCCAGCCTGCCTCATCCCCGTGTGCGGCATGCTCAAGGTGCACGGAGCGCTGGTGCTGGCCGGGGACCCTCACCAGCAGGGGCCCGTCGTTATATCGCACAACGCACACAAAATAGGACTAGGTATATATAAATATATTATTAGGGTTCCGAAAAAAAACGGAACTCTTATAGGATCACTCGGGTGTCTGTCTGTCCGTCCGTCTGTCACAGCCAGTTTTCTCCGGATCCACTGGACCGATTTTGTTGAAATTTGGTACACATATAGAATTCTGTGACCCAAACACGGACGTGTTACGTAAATTATTAAATTTTTAGTATGGGGGTCACTTTTGGGGGCCAAACTAGAAAATTAAAAAAAAAAGTTTTTAAAAAAATATCGTGTGACATATCAAATGAAAGGGCATACTGTTAGGGTTTTAATTATATTTTTTCATAATTTTTAAATAAATGGTTTGAAGTTATTCAAGAAATTAGACGAAAAATGACCATTCCCCCAAAATTTTGAAAAAAAAAATGGATATAATAGATCATTACCTATAGATTACTGGAAAACCTATAAGAAGTCTATAGTGTTAAAATAACATGTTTAAAAACTAAATTCGTCCTTCCGAGATGAGGTGCAAAAATTTCTTTAGTCCTTTAGGTTTTCTAAATTTAGGGGTGACACTCGCTCGTTGACTTTTTGTCACGGTCGGGTGTCACCCGTTAACGGGCGACGTAATAAAACCCGTTCGTGGTGGGGTGTAAAAAATTTCGAGCTCGCTTCGCTCACTCTTACATTCTGCACTCTCTTTTTTCTCAAGCGTTTCTGTATGACTCAGCAAAATTACTATGTTTGTGTATCAAATGATCAAAAGAAAATTAAACCTTTCCGAGGGTTTATTGGGGTGCACGAATTTTCGAGCTCGCTTCGCTCGCTCTTGTGTTTTGCCCTGTCTCAGTTAATGAGCTTTCTTGCACCAGTCCATAAAGTTACTTCTATTTAAGTATGATATGAATGATCAGAAGAAAAGAAAATCTTTCCGGGGTCCATGAATTTTCCTACCTCGGATAAGTTTTGTTTTCTTTCGATCATTTATTCTTAAAAGAAGTAACTTTATGGACTGATACAAGAAAGCTCATTAATTAAGAGAGTTCAGAACACAAGAGCGAGCGAAGCGAGCTCGAAAATTTATGGACCCCAGAAAGATTTTATTTTCTTCTGATCATTCATATCATACATACATTTTTGAGCTCGCTTCGCTTGGTCTTATGTTCTACTCTGTCTCTGCTATCCGAGGAAGGTTGTCAATAATTTCAAGTTCGCTTCGCTCGCTCTTGTCTTCTGCCCTCTCTCAGTTAATGAGCTTTCTTGCATCACTCCATAAAGTTATTTCTATTTTAGTATGAATGGTCAAAAGAAAATAAAACCTTTTCGAGGTGGGATGCGAAAATTTTTGAGCTCGCTTCGCTTGCTCTTGTGTTAGTTCTTGAGCTTACTTGCGTTACTCAATAAATTTGGGTTAAGATAATGATGAAAAAGAAATTAAAATATAAAATACAACCGACTTCCAAATAAAAAACACTACAAAGTATAAAATAACTTTAATTTCAGAAGTCGATTTTTTTATTTTTTGTAAAAACGTTTCTTATTTTTCACTTTTTAGTGGCACGCAGGTGATGTTATGTTATGAACTGGTGTTAACCATAGTACAAATATGCGATTTCAGCAATACCGATCCATTTACTATCATTTATTGAAAATTTCCGTGGCCTACCTCAGAAGTTCTTCATCAGATCTTTACCAAATTGAAATAGGACCAGTCCGAGAAAATACTCCTCCAAACAAAAAAAGAATCATCCAAATCGGTTGAGAATTGGCGAAAATATCGCTGAACAAACATTTTTCCTGAGACCTCATTATCAGATCCTGACTTATACCTTCCAATAATCAGCTTAGCAACATGAGATAATGATTACCAGGCACAAATATCTGAATTGCGTCAGAAATTATATGAAAAACATTGTATGTGCCTTTAAAATTTGAGGGTTGCCCTCGATTTTCCTGGGATCCCATCATCAGTTTCTGACTTGGTGACAATGGGACCACTTCGGGAGTATAGGCTATCGAATAAAAAAAGAATATCGGTCCACAATTGGCGGAGAAATCGGTGAACATTCTTAAAAAAAACATACATATATACAGCCGAACATAGAACCTCCTCCTTTTTGAAGAAGTCTGTTAAAAATCACACAAATTTTCGAGATCTTGTTTGTAACCATGTTATAAGAACATTTCTGAAAAGAAAAACCTGCAGCGCAAATGGCTTACGATTGCCGTCACCAGAACGAAAGGCCAAAGGCGCAACTCATTATTATTTGGGGAGGCATCACATTATCCGCCCCGGGTGTCACTCATGCTAGCTACGCTACTGTGAGATCCTTTTAAAACCCCTTACTTAAACTAATTCTATAAATACCCTGAAATAATAATCCACCATCATTCGACGACGCCAGTCCATACTACTTCGTTTCATTCTAGCAGCCTGTGAGAAGACTAGTTAACGTAATTCTTGGGTTGTTACAGGAAAATCCTTGATGGAGCGCCTCAAGAAGGACTGCCCCCTATACAGCGACATCCGCAACGATCCCAACTACATCGTGATGCTGCGGAACAACTTCCGTTCCAACCCGGATATCCTCGAGATACCTGACAAACTCTTCTATAAGGGACAACTCAGGGTAAGTTGACATCTATACTAATATATAAAGCTGAAGAGTTTGTTTGTTTGCTTGAACGCGCTAATCTCAGGAACTACTGGTCCGATTTAAAAAATTATTTCAGTGTTAGATAGCCCATTTATCGAGGAAGGCTATAGGCTATATATCATCACGCTAAGACCAATAGGAGCGGAGCAGTAATGAAAATTGTGACGCAGACGAAGTTGCGCGGGTCAGCTAGTACTTAATATACAAAGCTGAAGAGTTTGTTCGTTTGTTTGTTTGCTTGAACGCGCTAATCTCAGAAATTACTGGTCCAATTTGAAAAATTCTTTCAGTGTTAGATAGCCCATTTGTCGAGGAAGGATATAGGCTATATATCATTACGCTGAGACTAATAGGAGCGGAGCAGACGAAGTTGCGCGGGTCAACTAGTAATACAATAAAGCGAGAGACACACTGGTCCTACGAGTACGTAAACTATGCATTAGAGACACACTTTAAAAATTTACTAACTTTACTTTTTAAATTTTGCAGCCTATGTTGAGATAGGGACCTTTTTGGCCTCGCACAGACTAAATTTATTAGTGATTAAGTAATAGACTACTTTTAATTAATTTTACATCTGTCTGTTTTGTGCGAGTCCCAAATAAACATTTTTCTTTCTTTCTTTACTTATCGTATGCAACGCAAAATACGATAAGTGTCTCTATTGCATGGTTTTTCATATAAAAACGTGAGTCCAGATATCATAATGCGTTTTATATGTTGACGTGGGACCAGTTTGTCCCTCGCTTAATAATTCTGGTCTATAGGGAATGTGCAAGAACTATAAGGTAGCAGCACAGAAGTGTCAATATCAAGTATCAATGAGGTATAAATTTCGACTTTCAATGCTATTTGGCACAGTCTACGCAGTGCACGTTCCCTATTAAAATTAAATTTAGGTACAAAACAAGTAATCCTCCCGGCCGATTATTTGACCACGTTGGCAAATCTCAACGGACGCAGGAGTTTTTAGAGTGCACAAATAATAACTCCTGCGTCCGTGGTCCGTCCACAGGTGCAGTCGCTCTTCCTATATTGTTTTTGTACGGTTATAAAGTTTAAAAAATACCAGAAATGGAGCCAAAAAAAATGTTGTGCCAACAAATAAAAGTTTTGTGAAATTATTATTGTTTTGATATTTTTTTTTATTATTATTTATTTACAGACCGAGGTCCATAGTGTTAGTAAATACATAAAACTTATTAAACTATTGTTAGTAGGTACACATACAATAAGAACAAAACAGTTACAATTTGACAAATACACAAAAACAAAGATGCCAGTCCACTCTAGCTCTAGCTCTAGCTACGACCATTGGGTGCAGTCCCACCCATCGGCCGAGCATTGGATGGTCCCACCGGTCACTCAATGCCCTCAGCATGCTGTGACCAGTGTGGGCACTTTTCACACTGACCTCGTTTGTACATAATATCGCGAATTTATTAGTCAAGTTGTATATTAGTAGTTACCTTGATTAATTAAAACATTTGCCTGCAGGCATTGGCCAAAGAGGATAGCCTCAGCAACATCGACATTTTGGGTGAAAACAAACAAAGTCGCGCTGTGGTGTTCCATGGGGTGCTCTCCAAGGAACAGAAGATGGGCAAGTCACCAAGGTATGAACTAATCAATTTTATTTACGTTTTTTCTTTCACGCGTTTGTCATCCAAACATGTCAAGTTGATTTTACTGTATGAAAATTTTGAGATACACTCGTTTTGTAGGGTTCCGTCCTCGAAGCTGATGGAACCATATTACTAAGCCGCCGCCGTCCGTCCGTCTATTGGTCAGTGGGCTGTATCTCATGAACCATAATAGGTAGACAGTTAAAGGTGGTCCCATACAAGAGACGTATTTTTTTCGGTACAGAACCCTTCGTCTCCGATTCAAACTTGGCCGGTTTTATTAATGACTAAACATTATCATGCTAAATTGATGACTATAGTCCTTTTGTTTCCCTTTTTTTGAGTAATCAGGGTTCCGAACATCCGTAAATAGGATCACTTGGGTGTGTCAGTCTGTCCGTTTGTCACAGCCAGTTTTCTCCGGATCTACTAGACCAATTCTGTTGAAATTTGGAGCAAATATGATCTTCTGATATCCACACGGACGCTTTACGTAAATAAATAAATTGTTAGAGTGGTCACTTTTTGGGGTCAAATCAGAAAATTAAAAAAAAAAAAAACACCGGTAGCACTCCGGGAGTGCCGGCAGAAGTGAAAACATGTAAATAATACATCCTTACTGTCGCGGTCACATCATAGACAAACCACCGACAACAAAATAAACAAAAAGACACTGACGTGTGGCCGCGACAGCGACTGTCAGTGACAGATGTCAATCTTGACACAGTTCCTGACATAAACAAAACGAACCATAAAAACAACAAAAATAACGTTGTGTTTAATTATAAGTACAAAAATACTATCATTTATGAGGTAGAATACAATGTTTATTTATTGCGCTATCGTACACAAATATGACAATTTACATGTTATTATTCATAATATTATATCGTTATTTATTTATATATTACATTAATTTTTATCTCTTAGAAAAATCAACTTTCATCCATAATTTCGTAATTCCGTAATTTCGTATCCTTGGATACGCGTGGCACGCTGTACATAAACACAGACGGACATTCGCGCAAGCGCCCTGTGCCGCCTAAGCGGAGCAGCACACTCAGGCACGGTAGAAAGAGTGGGAGATACTAGTTCCTCTCCCTTCCCCTCGATCTTACGCTTTTTCGCATCACGTGACCCTGACGCGAGTCCGTCTTACGCTTTTTGCGATCAGGTCACGTGTCCTGACGCGAGTTTAAGATTTTATACCCATTACAGAAAAAGTGCTCAACGCCGCTAAAGAAGTTTTCACTTCAAAAAAGTTTTTTAAAAGGACTTACTGCGAGAGCTTTTTCATAATTTTAAAAATGAAATTAGTACAAATAATTACCATTCCCCTTATCTCAGAAACTACTGGGCCTTACATTAAAAATTAATTTTACCTACAGATTACAGGAAAACACTACTACTACAGACTAGAAGTCTATACTGTTAAAAAACATGTTACAAAAAAATGAAATTGGTTCGGAACCCTTTGTACGTGTGTCCAACTCGCACTCATAACTTCACTTTTTTACGTTTACACACGATAAATATTCGGTTACAGAGCTAAAATATACAAGAAGATAACTTTGATTGAAACACACTTTAGTAATGGGAAGTTTGTTCAAATTACATGACTTCAGTGAAAACTATATGTAACTAACTACTTTCATGTGGATTTTGTCCACCACTTAAAATATTCTTCTTCTTCTTATCGTGTGGTCAGTAAGGTTTAACGACCCCACACACCCTAGTGTCGGAGTTTCTAAACCGTCTCAAGGGCCTCTGACATGGTTTATTTGACGACCGCCGTTTGGCGGCTGGGACTACCGGCTTATACGTGCCTTCCGAAGCACGGAATCATCTTTTTTATCAAACAATCAGGTGATTCAAGCCTGCAATGTCCTAGCCAAACTTTAGAAAGTATGCTTTCCCGTGGAAATCGAACCCACGACAACCGGGTCACAAGGCCAACGCCTAAACTCGACCACGGAGGCAGTTAAAATATTGAGTTTTTTTGTAACCTTTCTTTGCAGCTTCTACAACATGCTGGAGTGCGAGATAGTGCAGCAGTACGTGAAGCGTCTGGTGACGGTGCACAACGTACCCTCGGATGAGATAGGAATCGTCACACCATACATACGACAGGTAAGTCGTACCATCGCGCCTGTGTCACCCGAATGGGGACACAGAAGTCTTTAGTACATCAACATATCGTCGGTACGCTTGCCAAATCTTATATGTGTTTTTCATCAATATGACAAGAGAGTCAATGTGTTTTATTTCATGATTAATTGATGATTAATAATGTGTTAATAATTTCAAAATGCCGTATGAACTGAGAAAATGATAAAATGTACTGTTAATGTACTTGATTTTTAAGGATATTTAGTAACAAGAAAATAATGTAAACAAAACTTTGTAACAATTTATTATTTTTAAAAGAGCGTTGAGTATGCCATCTAGTGTCGCATATTCGAAACTTTAAGGGTCAGAATACTTGACATTGACGCTTATGTGCTGCCACCTACAGGTTCTGCACGCTCAGTTTAGGGGTACGTGCGCGAACTAGACTGCCATCTATCTTAGCTATTTCGAATTTTATACTTGAAACATACTTGACAGTGACATTTCTGTGCTGCCACCTATAGTTTCTGCACGTTCCCTATAGCATCACGCGAGTGTCTGTCTGTCCGTCTGTTACAGCCAGTTTTCTCCGGATCTGCTGGACCGATTCTGTTGAAATTTGGTATACATATGGACTTCTGTGGCCCAAACACGCACGCGTTACGTAAATAAATGAATTTTGAGTATGGGGGTCTAACTAGAAAATTAAAAAAAAAGTTTTTCAAACTGTATCGTGTGACATATCAAATGAAAGGACTTACTGTGAGGGTTTTGGTTATATTTTTTTTATAATTTTAAAATAAAAAGTTTTGAAATTATTCAAGAAATTAGACCAAAATGACCATACTCCACTTATCTCCGAAACTACTGAGCCTAAATTTTTGAAAAAAAAAAAACAGATAATAGTTCTATACCTAAAGATTACAGGAAAACTTATAAGAAGTCTGTAGTGTTAAAATAACATAAAAAAAAATGAAATTGGTTCGAAACCCTTTGCACGCGAGTCCGACTCGCACTTGGCCAGTTTTTTTAAAAATAATGGCGTATACTGATCTTTACGTGTGGCTCTCTCTTTCCCTCTCTCTCTTTCCCTTTCTATCTCTTTCCCTCTCTCTCTCTTTCGGTTTCTTTCAATTTTATAATCAGGGTATCAAAGAAGTTTTTCCAAAAACATTTGCTTGAGAATTAAAATTTGCTCAACCGCGTATGATTATAATTTTGTTCTTTCCATTCCAGGTGTACCAAATAAGGAAATGTCTAGGCAAGACGTTCGACAAGGTCGAGGTGGGCACGGTGGAAGCCTACCAGGGCAAGGAGAAGCGCATCATCATCATATCCACCGTGCGCGCCAACTGTAACTTGCTGGACCACGACGCCAAGTTCCAGCTCGGCTTCCTCGTTGATGATAAGGTTTGTGATGTTCAACGATTAACCCTAATCTCCAGGGCTGGCATTAACCATCAAAGCGCGCCGGGCTAGTCATACATTTGGCGCCCTTTTATATTTCAATACACCTAACCCCGATAGCTTCATTCCACCCACCAGTATTTTAATTTTTTACCATTTCCTCCAACTATGCCAAAATTCGCTTACACACAAATTCACACTTATGCACTAATTCCCCCTTTTTGACAGTCTTTGGTTTTCGTTTGTTGAGCTATAATTTATGTATAGAAAAACTGCGTACGCAACTTGCAACAGTCATTTCGATAGGTATTGCCTGAATGTCTTCGAGATTGTGTTGCCGACCTAAAATTTCATCGCACAACAAATCACCATCATTGTCATAGACCTGAGTATATGGTTTTAATTTCAACTCGACACCTGCACGCGTTCCCGAGATAAACGGTATTGACAGACAGATGTACGGACAACAAAGTGATCCTCGGCTATTATTTATTTTCGTATCAATTGCTTACTATAGTAACAGTCTTCACCAAAGCGTATAGTCAACAACAACAAAAAATGTATCTTATATACTAAAAAAATTAAAACATGCTTGCTCATGCTCATCGAACCTTGAGTCCAAGTAAATACATCAACCTCCGGTTCCTGAGCAATCAGGCTATATAGGTTCAAGCCTATATATGCTATAAAGGTATCAGGCCATATAGGTTCCGTTTTTTCCTTTTGAGGTTTGGAACCCTGAAAACAACCAACCTGGCTAGCCTTTCCTCAACAGTGTTGAGGTCGACTTCAAGTCTAGCCGTATGCTGCTCTGTACCAGTATTTTGCATGGATTGACTGCCTATCTATCTGATCTCTACAACTCCAGTATCGGAGTAACATGAAACTTTGTTGCGGAATTTGTTCGATAGAGTCACCGCGGCCCTGGAACGCAAAGGGAATTAGGAACACGGATGGGTTTTAGTCAGTAAGAGTCTGACACTCCCTTCTGCTTCACCCAGAGCGGGAGGAGTCATTTGATGATTTCCCATCCTTAAAAAAAAATACCCTTCCACCGACTTCGGCAAGCGTTGTCTAACCTCGAATATCGACCCGTTATTTTAGCCACCTCCTCATCGATATTGAAAGTTTGATGATGTTTAACAATATTCTAGAAAACTAGCTAACCCGCGCAACTTCGTCTGCGTCACGTGCTCCGCCTTTAGCCTTCCTCAATAAATATAAGCTATCCAAAACAAAAACATTTTTTCAATTCGGACCAGTAGTTCCTGAGATTAACGCGTTCAACCAAATAAACCAAATCTTCAACTTTATAAAAGGTTGGCAGCTAGTTCCAGACCAGAAAAAGCCTAGGTATCGCAAGTGTGTAGCAGGGTGGAACAAGCATGTCCAAGTAGCGCACGCTCTTCGTTATTAAGTGTACCAATAAGATGAGCGCGGCCCAGGGCCTTCCCGTGAGCATTGATGGCGTTACTGAACCGCAACTCATAGCCGAGGTGTTCAAAAACCACTTCATGTTTCGATCACCGTTGGGACCAGCGCAGCAGGTGATCGATGCTGAGACCCAAACAGAGCCCATTTCCACTTTTCTCACAGCTAAAGACGTTAAGATAGCTCTTAAAAATATGAAAAGAGGGAAATCCCCAGGTCACGACGGACTCAGTATTGAGCAACTGCAGCATGCGGGTTGCCACTTGCCCAGAGTGTTAGAAAACAGGAGACTTCAGATCGGTCGAATTACAGGCCTATTTCTCTGGCAAAGATCGTCGCTAAGGTGCTTGACAGTGTGCTCAACGTACAATTAGAGAAATATTTATCTTTGCACGATGCGCAATTTGGTTTCCGACCTGGCTTATCTATCGAAAGTGTATTACGCTGACAGGAGTACACGAGTTTATGCGGCGTTCCTGGATCTCTTCAAGGCCTTCGGCCTGGTCTCGTACGGCATTCTCTGGGATAAATTAAGGGAAACAGGGTTACTCAATGAGCTACTGAACGTTTTTAGGTCAGTACCTAAAAACGTTCAGTAGCTCATTGAGTAACCCTGTTTCCTGCCAGTGCACGGCAACCAAACTAACGTTGTAAGGTGGGGGAATGGCTGTTCTCTGCCGTATAGGTTGGAGTGTGGCGTGAGGCAGGGGGGCTTAACCTCCCCAAATTCTTTTGTCCTGGCGAATACTACTAGCGCGTTTTAACGTTTCGTTTTGTAACTTACATACTTCAAGTTGTGGTTAAAAAAACTAATTAACTTAATAATTCTTTACAGCGCTTCAACGTAGCCATAACCCGCGCAAAAGCCAAATGCATCATCATAGGCAACCCGCTCTGCCTGGAAAAAGACGTAAAATGGCGCATGTACATGCAAAAATGCCGCGACCTGGGCACCTACCACGGCTTCAACTCCACGAGCGTCGACGAATCACACGGGCAGGAGCTGATCAACAATCTGTCGCCCTTGCTGCGAGGTCTCCAGGTTACTGTGAAGAAGATGCATAATAAAAAGAAGTCAGTTGCAGCAGCCGTGGCCGCGGCCCCAGCTCCCGAGGCTGATGGTTGCGGTGACTAAGAAAGTCAGAAAATAGTGAATGGGCAGTAGCAATCACATCAAGCTCCTATGGGAGCCTGAATTGAAGTAGAACCTCGATTATTCGGACACCAGTTGTCCAGAATCGGTATTGGTCGCATATTAACACAGTTTGTAAGCACTTTCTTTTCTCATACATCTTTAACTATACCCTCACAATCGACCGCGTAAACCGTCCAAAAATGACGTGAAAACAAACACGATCAAACATGTTTAGTTCTCAACTAGCTATGTTCCAAAACAAAAATAAAACTTTTTACTTTACTAATTCTATCCAGTTTTCCGACCCGAATGGCCTATGAACACATAAGTTTAGTCCGCATAATCGTGATTCTACTTCATTACTACTGCAAAACCATTCAGCATTGTCTTGCATGAATATCATGCCAACTGTAATCACCAACCCGCCTATCAAGCATGGTGATACGGCAACTCCAAGAATTATGTAGAATTCAAAAAGGGGAATGCCGTTTGGCAGTTTTAAGTGTTATAATTAATATTTTAAGTGTTAGATTATGAGTTTAGACTGTGGTACATTCCACTTTGTAGTTTTAGGTGTCTAAATTGTCTGTGTTTTCTATGTGTGTAATATTTTATCTCTATAGCATGACCGCTGCTACCTCTAAATATAAATTTTACACGAACATACTTGTTCGTATATTTTTGTGATAGTAGCGTTTTACGCACAAATATTTTGTACGCCAAGTTGAGCCAATGTAGGCTTACTTTTTTGAGGTGACGCCATTTTTGCATCATTTTATATATTATATCTTGTGTCAAAGATAAAAAAAAAACAAATGGCGGTGTCTGACACTGGACCCTTATTATATACAGCTATAGGTTCGAAACTGAAAGCTTTAAATCCCTTTAAAGCTGTGTACGCACGAGCGAACAAAACATGGTGGACACGAACTTTGGTCACCAAATTGGATCGCCACGAACATTTTAGACAAACAATGTTTGATGTTCGTTAGTGGTACGCACGTGCGAACAAAGTGTTCGATGTTTGTGTTCACCATGTTTTTGTTCGTTTTTGCGTACACGGCTTAACATTTCAAGTAACATTTCATGCAAAACCTTTCGATAATATGTGGAGGCTGAAAATCTTACATAATAGCTATTTCCTGCGCCATATCTAAGTCTCCTCATCGAGCTTATTTGACCTAATCGTGAATCTTCGGCGCCGAAATGGCGAATCTCAAGATGTGTTTGTTTCATTGAAGGAGAAGGTAACTGGGAAACCATTATATGGTATTAGTACTGGTAGGTATATATATAGCCTTTTATACACGGGCTCAGGTGACTCTTATGTCATTGTTATAAGGTATAAATTGCGACTGTAGCAGCGGTCGTGCTAGTCAATATCTATCTCCAAATGTGACGTCTGATAAATGTGATATTTTTGTATAACGTGTTGTTTTACTCTTGGACCGTAGAGCAACTAAACAGGAGTTTAATAATAAGGTAACTATCTGCCGACCGTAGTATAGGTCACAATGACCGTAGTTATAAGTCAGTTAAGATTTGAAATAAACAATAAAATTGAAATGTACTTTGGAGAAACTCCCTTGCATTTAAAATTTCAAAATTGTCAACTTTGCTAAAAGTCCAAGTATACTTGAGAAGCTATTTTATGAAGCTCATTTACATTATTAAAAATACTCTTGTTAAAAGCAACAAGAAAAATAGTATTTTTGTAGACATTTCTCGTAATTATTATTCTTAGATTAAAACTGTTTTTTTTTTTATTGCCGTACAATTTATGAATAAGTACATTCTTATATTTTAATGAGTTTTTTTTGTACCGCAGTTTTTGTACCTTTGGAGGATACGGGTCTTTTGCCGACTCTCGTTTAAATGCACTAACTATTAAACATTATTTTAAGATCACTTGGTAATATTTAGATCGTAAGTTTGTGTTAAGAGGCAAGCGCTACAAATGTTGGCAAAGCCCTTAAACTGTAACTGTAGTTTTAAGATAACGAGTCTTCACCAAAGATTCAATCTAAGTATTAGACGTGATGTCGTAATGATTACAAATATTGACGCCACTTTTGACTAACAATAGGCGACTTTCAAAGTCAGCGAAACTGCGTATGTCTAAACAGCCCTTAATTTATGTCTAAATTAAAGCGCTTTGTTGGATTTTCAACACTGACATTTAAAATTCCAGCAGTTCAATCATATTTAGACGCTTACTGATGAGTCGCCTGGTGATAGTGAAAACGGGCCTGTGTGTTCTTTTATTTTTGTATTACCTAATAAGTGTCTTTCAGTACGTAGATGATAATATTCTCATATTCAATTTGTTTACCTGACATAATGATAATTATTTGTGAATTAATAAATGTGAATCGCTTTATGCACTAGATTTAAGAACACTTTATGGGATGTAACGTGATTACAGCCCAGTTGACGGTCGACCAATATGAGTAGTATCGAATTTCGGTGACTACAGGGATATACATTATAGGTATTCCTATATTAAAGCCAAGATTTTTCCAGAAATTCTCCTGCATAAGGTTTTATATGTGCGTTTCTCATTGTCATTGTTTAAGTTTACAAAATTACTTTTTGATACGTTTTTTTTTACAAATTCTATTCATTTGTGTGCCATATTACGTTTGGAATATTATGTTTTGAAAGAAATCGGTTATAATAATTGAGTACAATCATTATAAGTTTATATTTTGGGGATTTTAATAATTGAAATATCTTGGTGCTAAATGTATAAGATTTTGAATATTGTGTATTTCTACACGGAATAAAATCAGTAGTAAGTATACAGAAAGTTTTATTTTTATCCTTAATTTTCATAGCATAAGTATATAAGTTTCTATTTCTTGGTTCGTTCACGTTTTGTCAATGATGGAAGTAAGCATATTAATATGTGAGTTACTAAATCTCGAGGGAAAATATAATGATATTAAAAAATTGTTTGCTTTTTTTGGTGGGAAATCCTTTTGGATCATTCATCCAGGAGATTGGAGCATTCCATCATTATCTACAACAATTGCAGCTTGTTGTGTAAATCTATAGAGATAATTATTTTAAGAATCAGAAAACATTTCTGCCTGTTCCTTTGGGGGATACAATCGTGATGTTATACCTACTATACTATATTAATTGGGAATCAAATTCTTCCGTTACTGACATGAATTTGGCTATCGTTTGGTTATATGCTAGTGTATTACACAGGCTGTTTTCGAATGCCAGCGCATACAGAAAAGCGCAAAAAGCGATTTAGTTCTCTCAAAAATGTACTTACTTAGGACAATGGACAATGCTCTAATTCCATGGTTCCCATTACATTTCCATTTAGTTCGTCTAAAAAAAATACCGTGTTTGGGCCAGTCTGGCATCTCAGCCTAGCTATTTTTCGCTGTGTCATTACCTGATCGCCCCATTCACTCACCACAGGCATGCTTATGTCGTCTACGAACACTGGCATGGCTCGACCTCCTTGAGGACCATTGGTCATACCCACTCGTTTGAATGATTTACCTGCTCAAATCATTATACTTACCCCTATTTTGTTAGATTAACTTAACTTGACTTTATTAACATGAAATTTTATTATTATGTTTAACCAGGTATAAAAAGGGCGAGGGAATACAATTAGGCATCCCGCATCAATAAATTCAACTTTAATGGAAAAATGCCTGTATTAGCTACCCTTGTCCAATGCTGATTCTTTTTCTTAAAATAAGACCAATCGTTAGGTCATGTATAGATCGATTATTGCCTAGTTTGCTGTAGGTATGGGCAAAAAATGTCGATATATCAAAATATCGATATTTTTCCATACAATTATTGATATATATCGTCGATATTTTTAATCACGATATTTGATATTTATTTTAAAGTATCGAATTCGTATCAATTTCGATATTTTTTATCGCAACTTTGGTTTCGTGTTTAATGTTATTAGATACTTATGTCCATATCTGATGACTACTGTTTTGATTAAATTGTTTAGGCTCGAGCGTTAATAAAAAATACTATTTACTTCTATTATTTTTACGAAGTTTGAATGCTTTGGGATGAGAGACGAGAGACCGGAATTTTCAAGTAATAAAAGATAGGCATATTTGAGTGTTTTCTTTATAGAATATTCTTTCTTAGATACAATAATTTCATCAAAAACAGCCAGAATATACTCTAACCAACCTTTTTGACCTTTTGGAAACAAACATTTATCAAAATGAAGACTAGCTATTTCGGAACAAACTTGTGGGTAGTCGAAACTAAAAGGGGTCGATATCTTCCATCTGTGACGTGATAAAAATTAAAAATGTACATGTTTGCATTGAGTTATTGCAGCTAATTAAAAAAATATGTAATTTACTGCAAGGAATTTTTTTTTTGTAAACTAGTGTTATCTATACTGTTTAAAAATATCGATACAATAAATATCGATAATTTTTTTTTACTATCCCTAGTTTGCTGATGTCATTCGATGCTCGGGCTCGGACTAAAAAAAAATGCGAAAAATAAATTTAAAAGTAGGTACTAATTTTGTGACCAATATCATAGTCCTTTACGAAAAAATCATTATTCTTTCCGAAACCAAATCTATTATTATTTTTTAGATTCATAGAGAATGCCTTAGTCCGCCCATGTACCACTATTGTACATAAAGTTATAAATAAAAAATATCCAAGAAACTTGAACCAACAGAAATAAAACGTAGTGTCAGAAACTCGCGCGACGCGAGGAGCGAGCGCGATCTGTCCATGCTGTCAACTTCTTTTCTATCCGTCAGTTCAGTGCTGTCACTCTGCTGTCAGTAATTATGTCATTGGGGAAGGGAGAGGTTGTCCGGCGTCCGAATTTTTTTTAATTTCATTAAAACTCTATTTAATTATACGTGCAAAATTAATTAACAGATTACATTGAATTGAAGCTGTATGATTCATGGCCTTTTATACTGTTTTTCGGTGCATAACCTCTAAACGAAATACAGAAATGTGTTGAAGTTTGTTATAATTTCGTTGAAAAAAAATCTGTGAAAATGAGTGAACAAGTGGAATTTGTTGATATTTTGGAGCCGAGGAGGACGCAGTTAGGCATTTTCAGTTTTATGACACGGAACTGGTATCCTCAGCGAACGCTAACGTTAGACAAATATTGTTCACCACAAGATCTCAAGGATATCGTCGCTAATTCAGTTTATTTGGACGCTATAATCGAAGCGGTAAGTATTTTAAATGAAATTATAATATACTATTAATGTACCTATCGTCTGTTTATGCATGTTTTTGCATTTTATACAACAGAATTAAGCATTTAAAATTCGCTAGAAACTGAAGTAAAGTACAGTCTACGAAAAAATCTGGTGGCGACATAACTACATACTTAATCATCAGCCTGTAATTTAATAAATAATGATGCCTTTGTAGTTGGTTCATAGTTAAATTACTCTCCTACAATGCTGATAAAAACAGCTGTTACCACCAGTAACAGAAATTAATGAATAACCAACTTTTTACACACAAAGTGTTTTTTTTAATACTCCAAAAGGAATGCTCAAGAACTGGTGTCAGCAAAGAGAAGTTGCACCAAGAAGTGCACAATTATTTGGAGGAGATGGGCCTCGACAAGAAGATTCACGTCATCAGGTGGATGGGGGTCATCTTCCTAAAAATATCCTTCATGATGAAGATTAAGATGTTTGTCAATGAAGCTGCAGCTTTTGAAGTAAGTAGGAAATAACACTTTATCATTATTAAACTAGTAAAAATTAAGCCTTACATGCAAGATTATTCCCCTGTAAAAATACTAGCTGACCCGTACTTCTTCTTCTTCTTTCCCTCACTGCTGAGGATCCCGACCCCCACAAGTTAGCTTATAGCCTTCCTCGATAAAGGTCTATCCAACACTAAAAGAATTTTTCAATTCAAACCAGTAGTTCCCGTCATTAGCGAATTCAACCAAACAAACTCTTTAACTTTTTTTATTTTTTTTTTATTTGTGATGGGTTTGCTCTTGACTCTAGTCTAGGTCAGAGATGACAGAGACAAAGTCTACGATGGAGCGAGCTTACCCAGAAGGAGCCTGTGCACTCTAACTTTGAACTTTATATTTTAAAACTTTAAACCGCTTGTCTGTTTATATGTTTGTAAAAAGAAGGACTGATCTGCTATAAATTTATTTTTCACTGTTTGAGAGCTACTCTATCACTGAGTACACTACTATTTATACCGAAAAAATGCACAGTTCGTCGTGGAAAGGCCTCAGAAGCAAAACTGTAGGAAAATACAAATAATAAATATAACAACGCCCAATGGACTGAACGAGAGTCTACGTGCGGAAAAATGGAGTCCCTAATCTATACCAGTGAAAATATTTTACCAAAACCATTATTCTGTTACATGTAACCCAACCCTAATCCTGTGCAATTGTGTTTGTAGCTCAAGTCAATAATGGGCAAGAATCCAGTACTGTTCCTGCCCACACACAGGAGTTACGCAGACTTCTGCCTGATGACGTACCTCTGCTATCACTTTGACATTGACTTCCCAGCAGTGGCTGCTGGCATGGGTATGTGTGTATGTTTTTATTGTTTGGTTCTAACCTTTAGGGGTCGTCCATTAATCACGTGAGGCTCGAAAGAGGGTTGGGAAAAATCACGAAATATCACATGAGGAAGGGGCGAGGTGTAGTGATGTATCACATATATTTATTTTTAATTAAAGTATGATTTTAAAGATAATATTCTGTTTTTTATAAAATTACTTTGTATCATTAAATACACATTAATTTAGTTTGGAGAAGAGGGCTTTGAATAAACCTCGGCATGTATCACCAGGGGGGAGGCAAATTTTTAACCCCCGGGTTAAAAATTTGCTAAAAAAACATCACGTGATTTATGGGAAACCCAAGATGCGTGGTAGTCACGGTTAAAAAACGAGTTAATAGGACAGCAATAGCGAATATTTTGCTATCTCGCTCCCACGTTTTATGACCCGTCTTTCGTCCTGCCCATATGCCAGGATATTAATTTGTGGTTGACGAAACATAAGTGAATATTTGGATATCCGAAAAGAAAACATGGCAATCTGAGCTATATTATAGAACTACCATTAGTGTGCCAAGGTTAAGACGAAATACTTTGTGTAAATAAATCGTAGAAATTGTAAATTAAAAAAAAACTTTTTATAACAATGTTGTAATGTTTAAACTACCTAGTTATTGTTGAGAGACTGTGGGAACTGAGATTAAAATCTAAAATAGTTTGAACATAATATACTATAGTCTGCTATAGTTTTTTACCCTTATATTCTAAACTAGTTAACCCGCGCAACTTCGTCAGTCCCGCTCCTATTGGTTTTAGCGGGATGGTATATAGCCTATAGCCTTCCTCGATAAATAAGCTATCTAATACTGAAAGAATTTTTCAAATCGGACCAGTAGTTCCTGAGATTAGCGCATTCAAGCAAACAAACTCGTCAGCTTTATATGTATATACTAGTTGACCCGCGCAACTTCGTCTGCTCCGCTCCTTTTGATCTTAGCGTGATGATATATAGCCCATAGCCTTCCTCGATAAATGAGCTGTTTAACACTGAAATAATTTTTCAAATCGGACCAGTAGTTCCTGAGATTAGCGCGTTGAAGCAAACAAACAAACTCTTCAGCTTTATATGTATATTACTATAGATTAAGCATAGATATATAGAATAAGAATATAGAAGATATGTGGCATGCGCGCTCTTAAAATATAGAAGCGAGAAGACACTGCATGTTGTGAAGAGGTACTGTACAACTCTTTCGTACAACACCCGACGGCGTTTTGCTCCAATCTTGACAAATAGTAAATATTGCATAAATAATATGAGAGAAAAATCCTGGAGAAAAATACTTACTATAATTTCTATAAAGTTCAAATTATCATCTACTCTCCACCAATCTTTAATCAGAAACACGGTCCTAACCTCCATATTTTGTTTTAGATTTCTACTCCATGGCAGTCTTAGGTCGCCGCATGCGAGAGACTTGCGCGTTCTACATTCGTCGCACGTTGGCAGGGGACCCGTTGTACGCAGCCACCCTGAAGCAGTATGTCCGGACTGTGGTTGCGAAGCACTGTGCTCCTATCGAGTTCTTCCTTGAAGGCACTAGAAGTAGGAGCAATAAGAGTATGCCTCCGAAATATGGTAAGTTGGTGAAGTTAGTAATATGTGACCAGCGGGACTAAAAAGGCCTCTTTAGCAGAATCAGAAAGCACATCACGCTACCCGTCACTGTCAAATTTTCCCAATCAATCTTGAACCTAATGTTTCAGCGATAAAGATGAAAATGAAATTTGACAGATTGTTGTGTGATTAATATTATGATTTTACTAAAGTGGGCTTTTTAGACCCACAGTTGCTATACCAAATTGCTCCGTTGGTCTCCCGATAGCAAGCGCGACTGGCGAGCGTGGAGTCCTGGGAACGATGCAGGTCGGGCATAAAGTTTTATTAGGTATTTCCAATAGGAAGTTCGCCGTGACAGAGCGGAGTTTGGAAGTTGGTAGTGTGACACCCCCGTGCCTCGGTTAAGGCTGCTCTCTCGAGAAATGCTTAAAAACAGCGTGCAGATGAAGCAACTTTTGTCGGCATTTACTGAGAAATTACATCTGAAAAAAAATAGGTAGTAATCTACATGATATGATACGTAATTTGGTTTAGCCAGAATTTATGTATCGGCATCACATAATAAGGATATAAATCACCTCAAATCGTTGAGATAAAACCATTTTACTCCTTCATTTTTTAACAAAAGTCTAAAAAAAATATCTACTGCTTTGCGAAAATAATTTGGTTTTGTTCCTTTTTTAAATATGTGGTATTTTTTTATAATAAATTAAAAATGCGGGTAGCGGAGTGGCGCGTAGAGGAGTAGTTAGCTCCGTTTATATGCACAAGGTCATTAGCATGTATACAAGCCTTAAGCCGTCACGTTGGTCCTACGCAAGATCTCTCCGGTCGTGTCGGGTTGCCGTCCGATCGGAAAATGAGAGTGATGGAAGAGGGAGTGCACCCGTGTTTGCGCACACACTTGTACACTATATGTACCACGCCGATGGCTAGTCTCGGTTAAGATTGGCAGCCGATATAACCCTCAAAATAAGCTTCTTCAATTCATATGTCACATGGAAAAACTTTTTTAACGAAATTTTCTAGTTTGACCCCCAAAAGTGACCACATACTCAAAATGTATTTACGTGTAGCGGCATCAATGCCGCCACACGAAAAACCAACGGAGCAAATCTACATCGCAACAAAAAGAACCGCGACACCATCTATCCAACTAGTAGCGAACTACTACGTCGAAATCCTGCATCGCGCAAGCAGAGTTTGCCGTGCGATTTAAACATATACATCAGCCCGAATATCAACTATCGGGCAGTTACCCGCCAGGCACGACAAAAGCCTGGTCGGAGGATCCTCCCTTTACAACGGAGGTTTGCGGGACTTTACTCTCTGTTCCGCATACCACCAAATACGTAAGGCGTCCGTGTTTGGGTCACAAAAATTCACATGTGTACCAAATTTCAACAGACAGGCAGACACCCAAGTCCTATAAGGGTTTCGGTTTTTACGATGTTCGAAACCCTAAAAATTCAAATTTCTCATACGCTTTAACTTTAACGTGAGGAAAATATGCAACCAATGTCATTCTGGTTTTCAATGCAAAACATAGTTCGTTCAAAGCTTTTGACATCGTTTCTTAGTACACAGCATATTTAATTCCTATTTGTTCTAGTAAAATAGTGGTAATTTAATATAACCGCTATTTATTTAAGCATAAAGTGTTTGCAATCTTAAAACAAATGTAATTATGTAGACAAACGTGTGATGTGTTTGCACTGTAGATTGTCTCCTTAAAGAGCAAATTGGCGTGGCGTAATTAGGTGAATATCAGGTTTACCTGCCTATGAAAGTTCGTAGTTCCGTCGATCACTTTCAACTTTGTTGTTAAGGTTAGAAGGGCGAAAAGTGGTTCGCGGTACTTAGTCCTTGAAAAGAGATGATAGCCAATAAATAAATATATCTGTCTGGTGAAGGTCGCGGGTAGCCGATGGATGCGAGACGCACAGGACCGGTCGTTGTGGCGACGCTTGGAGGAGGCCTATGTCCAGCAGCGGACGTCTTACGGCTGATATGATGATGATATCTGTCTGTACTCCCTGAACAGTTAGACCGAGGTGTATTTATAGAACACACTTCGCCAGTTATGTTAAAGTACCATGTAAAAGGAGTCTATGTGATCAACCGGGCCTGTAAAACAGTATATAGGATGAATTTTTAATGTGTGCGTGGATGGCCAAATTCGAAATTATGAGGAATATCGAAAAACACTGAAAGTCGTCTCGAGCCCGATTGTGATGAAAACTAAAACTGCATTAAGTAATGGATTTTTGAAAAATCGGTATTCCTAGCCAGGATTAAAAAAACAGCCTGTATGTATTACACCATCCGAAAGTCTCACTAATAAGGATCAAATTCGGAGAAGTAATACCACATGGGAAACTAAAGGAAAGAGCTTATTTTTAACAAAATATTTTTAAATTTTTTATAGCTAACAAACTGGCAGGAATAGTACGGTCCCTTGATTCCCTACAACGCAACGCTCTGATCGGCTCGTCAGTCGTCATTCGTCGTCTTCAATGATAATTGACCTTTCTTTCAAGACCAGAAGAGTACCTACACACTGTAACTCACAATAACTCACTCAATTATAATGCATATGAATTGAATAACACAATCATTTAAACCGTTCTTTATAGAAGAAAAAAAAAAAACAATAAATAAATTAAGACCTTGAAAAAAAAATGACCTTTTTTCAACACCAGAAGAGTCCACACTCTTCTGGTCTTGAAAAAAGGTCAATTATAATGCATAGTGATTGAATAACATAATCATTCTCTCATAAATTCGCGCCAGTTAAAGTTTACTACATTTTTAGTACCTTCCTAACATTTATGTCCTGCAAATAAATATTTTATGACTTATTCTGCTTACTATGTCGTTGTAAAATATTATTACTTTGCTTCAATAGGAAAAATAATGTCATTTTCTACATTGGTTTTTCCCAAAAGGCACAGTTTTAACCATAGTTCACCAAAAGTTTGCTTGTTACCAATGTTTAAGGCTTGGATACATGCCAATGACCTTGTGCATATAAACGGAGCTAACTACTCCTCTACGCGTCACTCCGCTACCCGCATTTTTAATTTATTATAAAAAAGTAACACATATTTAAAAAAAGTAACAAAACCAAATTATTTTCGTTTGTATTGCAAAGCAGTAGATATTTATTGTAGACTTTTGTTAAAAAATGAAGGAGTAAAATGGTTTCATCTCAACGATTAAACGAGGGGGTTTGGTGTAGATTACTACCTTTTTTAGGGTTCCGAAAAAAAAATGGAACCCTTATAGAATCACTCGGGTGTCTCGGTTAGAAGTCTGTAGTGTTAAAATAACATGTTAAAAAAATTAAATTCGTTCGGAACCCTTTGCACGCGAGTCCGACTCGCACTTGCATGTAATTTCTCATTAAATTTAAATGCCGACGAAAAGTTGCTTCATCTGCACGCTGTTTTTAAGCATTTCTCGAGAGAGCAGCCTTAAGGCTGCGTTTCCACCAGAGATGTGCGAGGATGTGTTTGTTAAGCACCAATAGAATCGGTTCCTCTACCTAGCCTCGCTCAGCGCTGGTTATTCTATTGATTCTTAACAAACACATCCCGCGCTACACATCCTTGCATGAGGAGTGGAGCGAGCCTATTGCCATTAACCGCACAAATCCAGACTATGGTCTGTTACTGAGAAATTCCAAACGGAAAACCCCATTAACCTTGTCCGGAGCGGGAGTCAAACCTAGGCAGTGGTCTCGAACCTACCGATTTTTCGGAGGTTCAATAAATAAACGAATTTGATTGAATATTGTATTTTTTTTTTGTCAAATACCGATTTTGGGTACAAATATCGGGATATTTGTACCCAAAATCGGTATTTTAGCTGTAATTCTACCGATCTCGCTCAATGACGTTCGAGACCACTGAACCTAAGATCGTGCTTAGTAGCAGCGCTTACGACCATTGTACACTACTATATCGTAGCGTCCTGCGCCAGAGCTCTCTTTGGTCTTATCGGATTCCATCTCTTCGAATTATGAAAGTGTTGTTAGAGTGCATAGAATTTGTGTTTGTCTACACCATTGGTGAATGTACCTATACTACGTGACCCGTTTATACAACTTTTTTCTAAAGATTATTGATCACGTGATGAAAACCTAAGAGCAAAAACACTAGGAAGTGGTGACGGGCGAGCGTTTTGGGGGACTGTATTTATGTAAAATTTGACCTTCCAAAAGTGCTGGCTCTTATCCTAATTTGAATAAATAACTTTTGATTTTGTACCAAAATATTCTTCATCATCATATCACCCGAAAGACGTCCACTGCTGGAAATAGGCCTCCCCCAAGCGTCGCCACAACGACCGGTCCTGCGCGTCCCACATCCAACAGCTACCCAAAATATTCTTACTTGGCTGTATTGGTTAAAAACTCCTTTTTTATTTAATCATCACATTCTTTTGTCACCAGGTATGTTATCCATGACCTTGGTCCCGTTCTTCGCTCACGAGGTGTCGGACATCACTATAGTTCCCGTAAACATCAGCTACGACAGGCTGATGGAGCATTCCCTTTTCGCATACGAGCATCTTGGAGTGCCCAAGCCAAAGGAGTCTACTGGAGTGAGTAGCTACTTATTTTATTATTGTTCACTAGCTGCCGCTCGCGGCTCCGCCCGCGTGAATGTCGAAAATTATCCAGACGTTATTCCAGACTATAATCTACCTCTGTATCAAATTTCATCAAGATCGGTTTAGCCGTTCTGGCGTGATTGAGTAACAATCATCGAAAATGTATTATTGTATGGACTTAAATTTTTTCCGCAATTCAAAATTTTTCAATTTTGTTTTCTTTAAACATTTTGTTTGTTCTATAAAGAACGGTTTCAAATAAAAGTTAAACAAATCGGTACACTCTTAGACAAGTGATGCATTACCAACGAATAGTATTTTTTTTTATTTTGAGGGGCCGAAGCCAACTCGCAGAGGCCCCGTTAGACTTTCTAATGGAATGGGGCACCAACCGACGATTATCCCTGTATGCACTAACAATAAGTATACCCAAGGACAATCCCCGGTAGGTGCAGAACGATTTCATAATATGGAAACAAAAGGTGACAGGCTATGGGTTTGGGTGGTTTAGTGGATTCATTACCGTATACTATGAAAGAACTATTGGCCCCTGCCTGACCACTGAAAATATACACGGCTTTAAAATGGCAGGGGTGACTTGCACATCAATAAATGGGCCCCCGCAAACAGTCGCTAGCACGAAGTGACGCAGCGCCAAGGAGGTAACATATCCTGAGGTGCTAGAGGAGTGGAGAGGTATACCACGGCTATCAGGACAATCCCGGAAGTACGGTCAAGATCCCTACCAGAATCTTACTGGATTATACATCCTTCTCCCGAGCACGTTTGCTCTTGCGAAGTTTCCACTCAGACCGGCCGATTAAAGCAAGAAAGAGGTGGGTTGGCGTTGGACCACTATCTCACCTCATGGTAAGCGACGATGTGGTGGACAAAGAATCCTGCTTGCCTAGAGGCAAACTATTCACTCTTGTCGTAAAAACCCCCAACCAATATTGTGACTATAGCTACATTTGATAAATATTAGTTGTCGCTAAAATATTTACATTAGTTTCTTATTAAAGTATCCGTTGCTACATAAACTTCTCACATTTATAATTTCACGGCAATTAATAACAGAATTAATAAATTAATGTTACAGGTTAAGTATGTCATAAAATACTGCATAAATTAAAACTCATAATAAATCAGTTAGTATCAAAAGAAAATACATATTATGTCGGGGTAATATTGAGAAATAACAAACTACAATGTCAAAAAGGAGGAAAGTCAAAGTTTCGTGGATTATCCAATTCATTCTTATCCTCAATGTTCCTAAATTAATTACCTACAATAGGCAATGCTAACTAAACGGGTCGAGGGGATTCTGGGACCGGGACCGCGGTCCCGGACACCACCTATATTATTTTTGATTGGTACTTTGGGACCACAAGAACAATGAAGTACTGTTAGCAAAAAAGCTCTATATTTTAGGGATAACAAGTAGAAATGTTTTCAGTTAAACTGTTGTAATTTACATTTTAAATACTCAAGATTTCGTAATAAGTACTTTTTTTTTAATTCTATTAGAAGGCTGCTTTTTGAAAATAAAAGAAATATTTTGTCGTTTTATAAAAATAATTTTATTTGTATAACTTCAAAATTTTCTTGATTGTCCGTATTTTTCCAAGACACCTTTGTTAAAAAAAAGTGCAAAGTACCACTCAAGAATAATATAGGTGGAGTAAATCCCCTAGACCCAACTAAACTACCATGTGTGCGCACTACAATTAATGAAGCTAATTCGTAAGTTTCGATCTCAAACGCAAATATTAAACCACCATTTGGTGATTCACATGAAAAAACCAATTTAAAAAATTGAATCACAGAAATATTACCTTTATTTTTAAACTAGCTGACCCGCGCAACTTCGCCTGCGTCACATTTTTCATGAATGCTCTGCCCCTATTGGTCGTCGCGTGATGTTATATTATTATAGCCTGTAGCCTTCCCCGATAAATGAGCTATCCAACACGAAAATATTTTTTTCAATTCGAACCAGAAGTTCCTGAGATTAGCGTGTTCAACCAATCAAACTTCAGCTTTATAATATTAGTATACATAAACCTATCATTTAACACTCCCATAAACAAAGGAATTATCCGAATTCTTGCGATTTCGAAGTTAATAACTTTAACTTTGAATAGCAACTACGAGATTTGGCAATAGTAAAACCCGTCAAGCTAGTTCTTGAGAGGTTCGTCAATCACTTATACAGTAGTAAATAAAGAGGTCAATATCACTCATATTTCGTAAACTAGTCACAAGGCCGAAGCACCCATGTTATTAATCAACAGCTGATAATGTTATATTGACCTTAGTGTATGCAAAATATTGTAGTAGTAGAGCAGAGATAAAATGATTCTACGCCGTAGTTCCACACCTTTGTGTGACGTCATTGGTCGCTATAATGTGTGAACCTGACTGAATATGAATGTAGATAGATGGAGAGGGAGAAGGACAAAAAAAAGATGTATGGATTGTGTGAGGCACTGTGAGGAACGATATGAGAGAAAACGGAGTTAGTTATAGCGTATCGGCTCATAAGACAGAATGGAAGAACAAAACGTGTTGCGCCGACTCCAAGTAACATGGGATAAAGGCAGAAAGATGATAAATGTGTTAAACCTGACTAGAAATTAATATGAAAACTCTTCCAGTAGAAATCATCTCAGTATTGATATCTTTTTTTCTTCTAAGGAATTTCGTCAAGGGAATGAGAAACAGTTTGTACTCCAAAAGTTACAAAATCTTCGGTCAACAAAAACATTCCCTACTTCAGACCTTGTATCTGTACCAGACGGGCGTGATCGGCTGGAACGGGGGTGTGTTCGGGGTAGGTCTATCCTTCTTCAAATTCCTTCGATGTGAACTGCGACCACCCAACTGCGTCCAGCCGCGCTGGCGTCCTGTACCGATGTACGAAAGGTCTCTGTACCACACGTGTACCGTTCTTCTTTCTTGATATTCGAACTTGCTGTCTTCGGGAATGATTGGGGTTAGGGATGTTTGCTTACCAGGGAATTAAATAAAGATGCAGATTGACTGTTTGAACACTGCAGCTAGCGGTTTAAGGGATGAATTCGCGACTATGTACTTTCTATTTAAAAGTTCTAAATTTCTTATTGCCAATGACTACGAGTTTAACTTTTTGACCTATTTACTATTCTACCATGTTACTTTACCGTAACGAGGCCCAAAAACCACTAACTGTTTTAGTTTATTTTTAACTATTGGTTTAACTTTGACTGAGGTACATTTCTGGTTATATCTAGGCTTATTCTAGGTCTGGATAGGGGTTGATGCACCTGTCTGTAAAGCCCCCGAAATTCCCCGTCGAACGGGGTGGAAATCAACCCTTCAACCCTACCCACTTAGGGGTTTGTTGCATTTATCTATCGAAACTATCTACAAATTTGAACTTGTTAACTATTAAGGGTTGACTTCCCGAAAAGCTGTGCCCTTAGGGCTGTTGGGCTATATGTATTACGGTAGGTGCACCATCCCTCTATCCAGATACACATCTTACCAAGCCACCCCTCTAAGGGTGGAAGGACTATGAGGTCAGAAACCCGGAAGGGGAAAAAATCGGTGTTTTTACATTTTTCTAATTTGTGGCTTTATGCCTTAACTGACCATATAGATGTATACATATTGTGATAGGGCTTAGTGCCAGCTCTTTAATGCCTATATTTTTAAGCCTAAATATCTAGGTTTTTTGTATGTTTAGTAAAGGGAGGTGTCTGTGAATGGTGGTTTATCAGTCCACCCTACTACCTTTTGAGTAGCTGTCCTGTGTCGGTGTATGAAAGATGTTCGATACCTGTGTACCTCCTTTACCTTTAACTTTTACCAGATACCTTTTCTAAGGATTTACCAGGAATGTGTAAGGGAGTGTGTAACCCTACCTATCTATTTCAGCTAAATAAGTTCCCCAAGGCGTCTCACGCGCCTGGGGAAAACGACAACAATTTTATGAATTTAATTATCAAACAACAATAAGTATCTAAGCTATAACTTAACCTATGTTTTACATAAGCTCGTATATTTGCGAGTTATATAATACTATGACGCTACCGTCGCGAACAGTATCCACATATACATCCTACCCATACGCACAAAACGTTTTGGGAATTCTTTTATTTTGCGTAGGTACCTACAGCTAAGGAGGTGAACTCCCTGCCAGAGTCTGTTTTCTGATACCTACAACCTGGAGCCTTTAAGAGGAAATGCTGGCGGCAAGACTTTGTATGTAAAAAGTCATAATTCGAGGTTTGACTCTCGACTGTTTTCTCCTCTAATATTGGACCGATTTAAGAGATATTTCACAAATTGAATAAGAAGGATATATACTGTGTCCCTATGTTTTCCTTTTAAGAGTGCAGCATTACCTCTTAAGAGTGAATAGGTTACTTCTATGCAAGCGTGCTCCATCGTCTACCACATCATAACTTTCCGTCAGGTGAAATTGCGATCAAACACGAGCGTATTTTGTTTTAAATATATTTTTGCACAGATATACGTTCTAGCGGTTATTAAAGCATTCGCAACCTTTATAAGATACATTTAGGGCCTCGTTCAAGCAATCAGAAATTCGGGTAATCATCACCATATCAGGCGACGTTAACTGCTGGCCATTAGCATTAATTAAGCCATCACGATATAAATATTTATATCACCCGAATCCAACATTGATCTTCAGAAACTATGTGAGTTCACAATTTGTCAGTTCGTAAAACAGATGGTTCGCAGTCGGTTAACACATTTACTTTCGCTCAACTAAATACGACGTGTGAACTTGCTCCAAGTTACATCATTCATTGTTCCGGTCACAGTCGCGAATAGACAGACAGACCTACTTATGCGAATTCCAACCAATAATAAACTAGGCCGGTAAAACGTCGAGTAGTATTCGCAGCAATCCACTGTGAAAACATATTGCAGCCCTCTGATATAGACGTATTTCATTCAGTTCCCAGGCCGAAAAGTCAAGAATATGAAGATGCCAGAATATTGCAACATGCAAAGGTCTTTAATGGTTTAAAAGACGGGTCAGCCTCACAGGTGACATTTACTCAAACAAAAAAAGCGCATATAGCAACAGTTACTCAGTCATAACAACCGAAGATGTCCACTGCTGGACATAGGTCTCCCTCAAAGAGGGGGGTTTGCCATAATCACCACGCTTGGTAGGCGGGTTGGCGATCGCAGTGTATGGTGTTGCGTTTAACAGAGAACGCTGCTGCCCATTCTCTGGTGACTCCCTTAGTCGCCTCTTACGACACCCACTGGAAGTGATGGGATGGTATTGTGGACGTTCCGATTAGGGCTTCTGGAACGTCCCGGGATCGATTCAATAAAACAGCCTTTAAGCGATTTAAGAGATCATTATATTAAGCAGGTGCTCTCAAGAAAAACTTTTACAGAACCGTCATCAAAACAAATCAATCATTTTATGTCAATATTTGAACCTATTCTAAATTCCTAATTCTTCTAAAGCTTTTTAATTATTAAATTGACGGAGGTTCCCGGAGGGTGAGCCATCCAAGGAGGCTGTATCACATGAGCTACGCCCTCACGAATAGAAGATACTAGGAAAGTCTTCCTGTAATCTTTTATTCCAAGCTTTGGAAGAGTTAAGCACCTACCTATCCCTAACCAGGAGTTCCTGCCTATGGGGGGAATCTTCGCTGCCAGGGGGGCATATGCTTCTTTAGAAGCAGCTTCAGTCATGTCCTGCGATAAGCATTATACTTTTAAATTCTTATGCGCCATTTACGCTGGACAATAACGCAGTCATGCTGAAGCCCTGCTGCAGCAAAACCTTCCGAAAAGCCGCATCACATTGCCGGACGTAAACAAAATGATGTGAAAATTCACATCCATCCAGAAGGGATTGACTTCACGAAAGTTACCCTAACTAGTCTACGCGGCAGCCAGACGGTTAAGAAGCGAAGGTCTATTCTGTCAAAGAATTAACTCCTAACATCGAACTCACTCCAGTAATCAAAATCTGTTAAAAAAATATGAATTGAAACTATTTGCCTCCATCGAACAGCTCAACCAATGGTGACAACCCCCCTTGCGAAGGCTATGCCCCGTATGCAAAGTTGGTATCACCGCCCATGGAGTCCTTCAATTGCGTTACAGTGGACGCTGAAACCTTAATAGAAATATAAAACTGAAATAACTTCAGCCTAGCTAAATATCGATATTAATCGCGACCTTCTCTTCTCCACCTGGCAGCATCATCGAAGTAGTCTATCTTCATCCGTATTCCAACATCACATGAAAAAGAAAAACCGATTAACAAACTATTCAACATACCAAACTAAAATAATGTTTTTTTTTTTTTTTTTTTTTTTGTCCTCCTCAGAGGAGTTTGGCTTCGCACATCTTGTGCATTTGCCAGAGTCAAGTTATTTATGGTTCGTCTCTAATTTCAGTTCTTCTCTTCTATTCTCTTCGTGTGAAGTGAGTCTTACTCTTTCAGGTTAAAGTTGTTTTTAATGTTGTATTATCTCTTGGATATGGCTAGGGAAGGCGAGGAAGTGTAGGGAAGAGAATTGTTTTTCTTTTCTTTTTTTTAAGCAAAACGAGGAAACGTATGGGCAGGAAAAAAATCACGGTAGGACGGGAATAATATTAACAGAAAATGGTCACGGAGGGAACAATGGAAAAAGATTGAGGAAGGAATTAAATAAAAAGAGACAAATAGTTATCTAGAAATATCTAAATACAATTAAAGCTACTAAATATTTACTTTGTTATATAAATGTAGTTACAGTTTTATGTCATTAGCTTCGATAAATGAAGCTAAGGCGTTATATATCGGAATAGAGTTATTAAACAGTAAACACGGTACGCTAGTTGGAAATGGAACTTCTAATAACGATAGTCTTGTATATAAAAGAGTATGGTCATACAGTGAACATCTCAGAATAATATGATTCGTGTCAGCATCCTCTTCCCCGCACTCACAAGTATCATTGTCGATAATGCGAAACCGAGCAAGATGTGCAGGACTGCACACGTGACCCAAACGCATGCGTATCAATACAGAAGTAGCTCTTTTACCAAAATTTGTTTTGAAGAACCAAGGCTTAGTAGGGACTTCAGGTTGAATAGAAAAGTAATATTTGCCTTTTATTTGACTACTGCTCTTCCAAGCCTCCCCCCAAGATTCCTTGAGGCGGACCCTGGGAAGAGCAGTGAGATCATGGGGGTAGACTTTAAAATAAAAAGTATCGCCACACTGAATGGCCTCATTAGCTAATTGGTCCACTTTTTCGTTACCAATGATTCCACTATGGCTAGGAATCCAAGCTAAGGACACCGAATATCCTTTACTTTCACACTCAAGTAATAAATCTCTTGACATCAGAGTTACAGGGGAAAGATTGTTTGATTTAAAGGGAAATTTCGTTAAAGCCATTAATGCACTCATGGAGTCTACGAAAATTACTGTTTTGGAGAGTTTCATTAGAAGGATGTATTCCAGGGCCTTAAAAATACCAAAACATTCGGCAGTGAAAATTGAAGTTTCTGGAGGGAGTTTAATTTTTTGAACAATTTTGTATTGAGAATGGAAGACGCCGACACCAACATTTTGATTTACTGTGTGTTTTGAGGCATCACTGTAAACATGGTGCCAATCAGACCAAAATTCGTCAACTAGAGCTTTAAAAGAGAAGTTGGCATTAGGGTCACCTTTTATGATACCATTATTCAAATGTATTTCAGGTGAAATTATTAGCGCTTTAAAATCAGATTCAAAAATAGGAAAAATTGAAGAGTGGAGTGTGGGCGTAGTTATGATTGTGTGTGATCTGAAACTAATTACTAGATGCGGTAATGGTTTATGTGCCCAGTATGGGGATGAATTGATGAAATCTGAAAGTTGATGAATTTTGATGACTAATGGGTGGTTAGAAAACTGAAAGATGCGGTAGAAAAATCTGTCTGCTAGGAATTGTCGACGTAACTTGAGGGGAGGATCAGCGCATTCGACCTGTAATGCGTTTATGGGACTAGATTTCATCGCACCAGTTATAATTCGAAGGGCCTTGGCCTGGACAGCATCCAGTTTCTTCATTCCAGCAGCGCTACATGGTTCCAGTAAGAAAGTGCCATAATCCAATACACTCCTTATCAGTGCATTGTAAACTAATTTAAGTGAAAAAGGGTGTGCACCCCACCAGACACCTGACAGGCATCTGAGGATGTTTAAAGCACGTTCACATTTTTCAACAATATAATTACAATGTGGATTACCAGTGAGTTTACAGTCTAAAACTAGACCCAGAAATTTAGTTTGAGATTTAACCGGAATAAGCTCTCCATTGTATTTAAGAATAATTGGGGGAGGCATACGTTTTCTAGAAAAGAGCAATGCACAGCACTTATACACTGAGAGTTCTAGTCCATTTTTGTCCAAATAGATCTTAAGAAGATCTAAAGCTTTAGACAAAGAGGCACAAGCACTATAAATGGATTTGTCAGTACTGTAAATAACCACATCATCGGCATACTGCAGAATTTTGCATGTTGCAGCCAGCGAGCTTTCAAGGTCATATGTATATACGGCATAGAGAATAGGACTGAGCACGGATCCCTGTGGAAGCCCTTTCCATAGCATTCTGGTAAGACCATTAATCGTTATATTACGACCAGACAAAAGATTAATGATAAAACGGATTAGGTTTGACGGAACTTGTAACTTTTGTAACTTTTTCTTTAATATTGAAAGGCAAACGTTATCGTAAGCTGATTTTATATCCAAGAATGCGGCTACAACAGACTCATCTTCTGAAAATGCCAGACGAATATCCGTAATGAGTAAACCAGCATTATCCATCGTGCTCTTTCCCTTTCTGAAGCCAAACTGTGAATTTGGGAGTAAGTGATTGTGTTCTAAAAACCATTCTAATCTGTTTTTTATAAGGTGTTCAGCTAATTTCGCTATCACAGGAGATAGAGCTATGGGGCGATAGGAGGTACATTCTGATGGATTCTTATTAATTTTTAGGATGGGCAACACTGTCTGCAATTTCCATGATTCCGGAACGTCACCTGTCAAAATTACGGAATTTATAATCTGTAAATAATAAATTAAACTAACATCACCAAGATTTGAAAAAAAAGAATACGGAATTCCATCTTGTCCAGGAGCAGAATCTCGGACATAAGATAGCACACCTTTGAGTTCTGACAGACTGAAGGGTTCATCAAGGAAAGAAATACTTACATTTGAAGTTTGAGAAGGAGCAGAAATTAATTCTTGTTGTGGAACAAAAGGAGGAGCTAAATACGATAAAAATTCCTCGGTTAGGGATGAAGGAATAGTATTAAATGTGTTTGGAGAAGTGCCGATTCGGAAACGTTTTATATTTGTCCACATAACTGAAGGAGGCGTTTTAGGAGAGATAGAAGCACAGAAGCTTCGCCAACTCATAAATTTCTTTTTCCTAAGGAGATTCTTTGTATCAGACATTATATCCATTAAATTATTCAAGTTCTCATTGGTCATGTTTAATTTGTATATAACCTCTGCCTCTTTCCTTCTTTTAATAGCCAATGTACATTCATTATCCCACCAAGGAGGTGAAGGTATTTTGCCCTTAGAAGAATTTTTTATTGGAAAATATGTATCAGCTGCTTTTATCATTAATTTGGAAAATTCTTTAGAGCATAATTCTGTGTCACTATCTTTGGGTAAATTTGAAATGTTAGAGTCCATGTAGTTTTTAAAATTAGGCCAATTGTCATCTACAAGTTTATACTTAAGTCTGGGTTTAGTTGGAGTATTTTTGACTTTATTGCCAGGGAAGGATATAATAATAGGAAAGTGGTCACTGTAATAGGAAGAAGAGAGTGTTTGCCAATTAAGAGAAGAAGACAAGGAAGGTGACGAGATGGATAGATCAACAGAGCTGAGGTGTTGGGAAGGATTTGTACGACGAGTTGGAGAACCTGTATTAAGAAGGCAGAGATTGTGTTCATGAAGTAAGTTGAGAAGTTCCTGTCCATTGTTATCTGATTTTGTACTGCCAAACAATGTGTGATGAGAGTTAAAATCACCTAATAGAATGAGAGGCCTAGGAAGAGAATGAAGGATGTTGCTGAGCTGTTGGAAAGTAGAAGCAGAAGGCTTAGTGATATATATAGAAACGAAACATATACTAGTAATAATTGCAGCAACTGCTGTAAAATCTTCATGAGAAGGGAGAGGAATAGGTTTATATAGGAAATTGTTTTTAAAAAGTAAAGCTACTCCAGCATAGCGGTCACTCCTATCTTCTCTAAGACAGGAGTAACCTTTTATTTTAAAGACAGAGCCTGGCCTAAGCCAGGTTTCGGATAGAGCTATTATTGTGGGATTGTGTTTATTCAGAAGGTGTGAAAGTTCTGCTTTTTTGTCATTTACACTGCGGCAATTCCATTGCATCACCACATGGGGATAATGCAATGAAGCCGATACAGAACTATTATTATTAAAATTATTTGTGACATTTTTGGTTGCATTCATCATGAGTGTGTGTGAGATTATTTAAAGATTCAACAATAGAAGCAACGTGGTCAGGTTTAATAATTGTTGAGTGTGAAAGGGAGTTAATTAAGGTCAAAATTACATCAATTATAGATGGAGGATTTTCTTTGCTTAATTGGTCTTTATATGCACATCCATTGGTTGGACAGGGGATTTGATAGTCTTTGATGAGTTCTTTATGTGAGGACAGGTGATTGGATGGATGATGTTGACGTAGACTAGGTTGTCTAGTAATTGTCTTTTTATATGATGTGGATTCAATTGGAGATGACAGTGTGGGGGATGAAGCAGGAAAGTTATTACCAGATTGCACTACGCTTGAAGTATGATTTGATGTAATGTCAGCATATGATCTAACAACAGGTGGATGTATTTTATTAGCTTCAGCATATGAAATGCATGACTCAGCCATAGAACGTTTTATGCGTTTTTGTCTGTCAAGCTCCGGACAGCTTTTACTTGTTGCAAAATGAGACCCTGAGCAGTGACAGCAGGTAGCCTTGTCGTCACTGATATTACAAGTTTCGCCTGTGTGTCCTTGACCACATTTATAGCAGCGGGGCAAAGATCTACATTGTACTTTGGTATGCCCAAACCTGGCACAGTTGTAACATTGTATTGTAGGATATGTATAAAGTTCAACCGGGAGAGCGTTGTAGCACATATAAATTCTCTTGGGCAATACCTGGCCGTCAAATGTCAAGACTATTGTTTGTGATGGCTTCCATACAGGAGAGCCATTTACAACAGTCCTGTAATTCAAACGTCTGATCTTCAGGATTTTCCCGCAACCTATAGGCACTGAAATGTTGTCACACACCTCTTCTGGAGACCATTCTGACGGAACGCCCCTAACGAGGCCCATGCGAGTGATATTGAATATGGGTATAAATGTTTTAAAACCATTATTTTTGTGGCTCTCATGGTTCAAAAATATGTTTGCTTTGTCAAAGTCTGTGAAAGTAAGGGACATACGGTTCCTTCCTATTTTTTTTAAACTGCCATTAACTATACCCTTGAAATTTTCTTTCTTAAGGAATTTTCCAAAGGCGACCGGGTGCAAGGATACAGAGTCATTAGGATTAATGTGTTCTCTTTGAATATGAACGATGTAGGGAGCTAGATCACTATGCTCGTAAGTGAGCCGTCCTACAGGCGTAGGTTGAGGGCGGGTTGGTGTTGGTACTAGGTTTTGTTGGTGGTCTTGTTTGGTATTTTGTGGCTGTAGATGGGAGATCGGAACTTGATTCTTTTCATTTATTATTTCAATTGAGTCACATGTGCAATCTGTTTCCTTACAATCCGCAGTGGAATTGCGTTTTCGTCTGCGTTTGTTGCAATGACGACAGGTTTTATGAGTGCGGGGACGTTTTAATTTGCGTGCAGGATTTACAGGAACTGTGCTATTAGATGCAATTGATGTATCTGTTTCCATGTCCGATTCGTTTGACGGTATTGATATAAAACATATTGCTTGGGGAACTGAGCCCCCTGGGTCAGGGGGCTCCTCCATCAAAAAATAGAAAAAGAGAAAAACTTACCACTAAAAAAAGATGAAATAATAAACTAAACACAAAAAATAAGATAATTATATGCAAACTATACCCTCCTGACCACTATTTAAAATTTAAAACAATTATTTTTCAAACAGGGGAAAATTTCGCGCCTATCAAGTCGAACGTTTCCCGCGTTTTTTTTCTAAAATAATGTTTTAGTTACATAAAAATGATTACCTATAGAATTGACATTTGATCATACTTTTTCCTACCATAGATCCGTTTTTTTTTTTTTTTTATACTCTAACGTAAAATGGTTTCTACCTAATTACATGACCAATCTATAAAGCTCTATATACATATTACATAGTTGGTCTGTCACCTATGAGTACCAAATAAACTTCCTACTACCATACCTAGCAGTCTGTTGCATGGAAGTACGAAGTACCACTTCCATACACCAACTTCTATTTATCCTGTGTCCTTTTAAGTTAGTTTGACACATTATGACATTGTTTTAACGATGTTATGCCAACCAATGACTGAACTAATACTAGCCAATACTTCGGATTTCGTTGCTATTAAAAATTAATAAAACTATATGCTATGAGATCAGCAAAGAATTTGAAAATAACTAACATTATATACCTAACTAGACAGTGTAAAATGTGGAAACTCAAATAACTAAACTCTTCAAAATAAAACGTTTCCTGACTTTATAATTGTGTAAAATAATCTCATATTTCTTCCTAAAATATTTCCATATAAAAATTAAAGCCTGCTGAACTATCAAATCATTTATGGAATATTTTGTATGATTTGATGTATATGATCTCTCTTTCAGTTTGGAAATATAAGTGGAATATTTCTGTGTCTTTCTTCTCAACCTTGTTTTCTTTATTTTTCGGGCTTGTACTCATAACTAGTTACGTACTCATGTCTTTTCAGGGCATTATGTGTGTGTATGTTTGTGTGTAAATTCTTCCTATCAAATAAAATCAAGTCCCTAACAATTTTATTTTCTAATCTACTCTTTGCCTTTCTGGCTGAAATGATATTTATTGAGGAATATGAAGCAACATTCGACGACACGGCGAGTTGTGCTTCGTACTGGACCATCATTTTTTTTTTTTTTTCGTTTATTTTTTCAACACATTTTAGTAAATTTTACAGATAAATATGACACTTGTCCGAAACCTTTAAAGGTTTATGTGACAAAGTGGAGTAAGCAGGTTCGCTACACAGCATGTTACATAACACAGGGAAACATAAGTTTACCTACGTACTTAAGTGATATCACCAGTAAAGTAATACTTTTTTAAGTTAACTTTACATTTTTTATATGTACTAGTAACAATATTTTTGACTACATTTTTGGGAATATTGTTTAGGGTATCAGGTAGAATATATTTCCACGTTCTCATGCCATACACATTTGCAGTTGTAGGTAGTTTGTATGTGGGCAGGTAATCAACATTACGTAGCTGTTTTGGTCTAATGTTTAAAGTTAAGGAACTAATATTATTAAATTTATCCAAAATAATTGCCGACCTGAATTTATCAAAGACCGACATAACTTTACAATATTTAAATAATCCATACTCATCATCTTTACATTTGAGTCTAATATTCTTTGGCACAATAGTCTTAAGTATAGTTATTTGCAATCTATATATTTTATCTATATAAGTTTTATAGGAACGTCCGTAACTAGTTAGCCCATAGCTTATGACTGAATCCGCCAGAGCGAGATACAGCATGCGAAGCGTGTGAAAGGGAAGTTTATATTTGAGGATAGCTAACATGGCGTTAATAGATCTAAGTTTGTTACTAACATTTTCAATGTGCGGTCCCCAATTAAAATGCTTATCTATAATAAGGCCTAGATAAGTATGCTGGTCGACAGCCTCTAGCGTAGGGCACGCACACATGCATGCAGTGGGCCCGCGATGCAGGCACTGGTGATCATGCGCAGTTATCGTAGGTACGTGACTAATCTTCATATAAGGAGAATGTATATGGATAATCTTTGTTTTACTAGCGTTGATAACCAGACCTGCATCGTGTGCCCATTTACACAGGTCATCAAATAAACGTTGCATCGCTGTTTGAGCCTCAAAAATGTTTTTATGATGGGTTACCAAACACGTATCATCGGCAAACTGGTATACGGACTCCTCTGGAATAATATTACACATGTCATTTACATATAATAAATACTCTGTTGGGCCAATTATTGATCCTTGAGCTGTGCCCATTTCAGTAGGTATTTTTTCACTAAGGTAATTGCCTAAACGAACTACAGTATGACGACTTTTATGGTAATTTTTAAACCATTTCAAAAGAGGACCCCGTATACCACCCTGTTCGAGTCTACTGAATAAAGTTTTATACCGCAGAGTATCAAATGCTTTGCTGAAGTCGATGAGCGCAATAAGCACCTGTTCGCGAGCGCCCAGGTGCTTATTGACCTCATCCGAAAAGCAGACAATAGCTGCGAAGTGTTACGACCTTTCTGGAACCCAAACTGTTTATTGTTTATAATATCATTGCTAGACAAAAAAGTATTAATTTCATTACCTAAATACCTTTCCACTATTTTGTCTATGCTAGGTAGAATAGTAATAGGCCTATAGTTATTTATATCGTTGTATGGACCTTTCTTGTGTATGGGTCTAATTATGCCAGTCTTTAATTCATCAGGATAGGATGACGTGGAAATACATAAGTTTATTAGATGAGTAATGACAGGTGTTATTTCGGAATTTATACACTGCAGGTCACTCACTCGAATACAATCTATACCCGGACTCTTTTTCTTATTTAAATGACTAATTATTTTAAAAACAATATCATCGGTAACTTTTTTAAATCTCATAGACACATTAGACACTTTTTGGGAGAAAGTGTCCCGCAGAAGAGGTATCTCACAATTTTTACAAATTTTATTGATGTTGTCTTCAAAACCATGAGCAAACTTGTTACTTAAGGAACTAAAGTCTTCATTAAAATGCTTTTTAATTACATCATCCACCGCATTACACATCCTCCCACATAAATTGTTAATTATTTGCCATATTTTTCTAGTATTTCTAAAGTTTTCTGACACCTCTTTCCTAATTGAGTCATTTTTAATTTTAGATATATATTTATTTGTTTTATTTCTGTACCTGTTATACAATAATCTATTATTTACATTATTTTCATCTTGTTTCCATATCTCAAATAACTCGAGCTTTTTTTTACACATATGTCGCATTCTATCATTAATCCAAGTACTAACATGCCTTTTACCTAAATTAATTTGGGTTTGTATTTTACATTTTTCATATATTTCACAAAAAATCGTTGTAATAAATTTTAACACTTCAGTGGGAGTTTCAAAATCTAACGCAGACTTCCAATTTATGTTACTCAACTCAGCTCGTACTTTATCATTATCTAGCTTAGTTATAGTCTTACAATGATTGCCAGTAGGCCGCGTATTGTGAACAAGTGTTAAACCCGTTATATAATGGTCAGCTATTTTATAGTTAATTACAGATGAGTACACCGCCTTACAATTCATTAAACGTGCAAAAATATGATCAATACAGGACTTAGTTAATGAGTTACCTTTTGTTTCGACGCGCGTGTGCTGCGTAATTCCACATTCGAGACCATTTTCACTCATAAAGTTTAAATATGCTGTCCGCACAGGTGTTATTTGCTTAAGATTAATGTTTATATCTCCTAATAGAACATAGTTACATGAACGTGGGTATAAACGAATGACACTTGAGAGTTCCTTTATAAAAGATGTTTTGTTCAAATCGGGCGGCCGATACACTGCACATACACATAGTTTTGTACCATCTCCTTCGGTCCGTCTTCCATCGAGGCAGCTTCTTCGTCCTGGTTATTCTCCCTGCAATCCACTTCGACAGCATCCACATCAGGGTCGACAGCTTCCACATCAGGGTCGTCAGTGGAACTGGGTTAGAGTTCGTGCATCAAAATCACCTGGTTTTCTGGAATGAGACCGGATATAAATATTGGAACGGACACACCAGCTTGAACACTTTCCTCCGTTCCTTCCAATTCCGTCTCGACTAAGTTTAGGCTGCTCTCTCCACAGCTCTGTACATCATTGTCATCATTGTCCTTGTGGTCATCATATTTCATTTGTGAATCTTCAATTTTCACGCTAGAATATAAGATTGGATCATTATCGAGATTCACAAGCGATACAAGCTCTTGCTGTCCACATCCGTCGGATACTTCGGCACTCGTCTTTTCAACATGAACTAAACATTTTAATGCCCTTTGTTTACAGGCTGTGCATTTGCACGGGAACTCGTTTCTTATCTTGTCGCATAGCAATTCAAAAACGATACCGTCATGGTACGTGTAGTTATAAAAATATTTGGCTGCGCTTTCCAAAAATGCGCCCAAAATTAAAGCGTAATCGCTCTCACGCCATTCGCTACTCACAGCGACGAGTCTGAATTCTTCTATGAATTCTTCAAAACAAACTCTGTCTATACCGGTATATAACAACATGTTTTCCAATACAAAATTTCACTTTATATATAAAAACCACTTAGCTTTATTGTCCAGGCGTTCTAGCTATCGCCTGACCATGAACAACATCTCGTCATCCTTCGAGATGCTTTATAAAAAATAGGGCTTCGTGCTATATACGCTTAGCACACGCGTTACTATTTTACTATTTACCCGGCGCTGCCGCCACTTGTGGACGTTCCAATTAGGGCTTCTGGAACGTCCCGGGATCGATTCAATAAAACAGCCTTTAAGCGATTTAAGAGATCATTATATTGAGCAGGTGCTCTCAAGAAAAACTTTTACAGAACCGTCATCAAAACAAATCAATCATTTTATGTCAATATTTGAACCTATTCTAAATTCCTAATTCTTCTAAAGCTTTTTTAATTATTAAATTGACGGAGGTTCCCGGAGGGTGAGCCATCCAAGGAGGCTGTATCACAGTATTATTCTTTTACGGCACCATACGGCACCGGCTGGCATCATGCGGCGGCAATAGTTACTATATGGGCTTAATTCATACTGCTGCGACTGGTCTTGGCCTCGATTCCCAAGGTCGAGCGAAGTGTTATTCGGTTTTTCCATTAGGAATTTCTCTGTAGCAGCCCGGAGTTGGGAAGTTGGTAGTGTGACACCCCAGGGTTTTAGACAGAACGTTATGCCGTTGGTCCGATCGTGTCAGATTGCTGTCCCATCGGAGTATGAGAGGAAAAGGGAGTGCATCGGTGTTTTCGCACACACTTGTACATAATAATAGGGAACGTGCACGGCGTTGACTATGCCATCTAGTGCTGGATGTTCGAAACTTTAAAGTTATTAATACTTGACACTAACGCTTCTGTGCTGCCACCTATAGCATATATATCCCGTGTGAGGTTGGCCGCCATGGCCAAAATTGGTCAAGAGGTTACGTACTTGAAAGTTAAAACTTGATAAATTAGGTGATACTGATGTCAATATAGTAACCATTATCGTTATTCGCACCTATAGTTCGTTTTTTTAATCCCATAGACTAATTTGACATTTCAAGTGATAGTTCTTTCTTATTAGGGTTCCGAACAAAAAACGGAACCCTTATAGGATCACTCGGGTGTCTGTCTGTTACAGCCAGCTTTCTCCGGATCCACTGGACCGATTCTGTTGAAATTTGATACACATATGGACTACTGTGACCCAAACACGGACACTTTACGTAAATCATTAAATTTTTAGTAAGGGGGTCACTTTTGGAGGCCAAACTAGAAAATTTCAAAAAAGTTTTTTGAACAATATTATGTGACATGTCAAATGAAAGGCCTTATTGTAAGGGTTTTAAATATTTTTTTTTTCATAATTTTAAAATAAATGTTTTTGAAGTACCCTTTTCTACGAAACTGCTGAGCCTAAAATTTTGAAAAAAAATGGAGATAATAGATCTTTATCTATAAATTACGGGACCTATAAGAAATCTATAGTGTTAAAATAACACGTTAAAAAAAAGTTCGTTCGGAACCCTTTGCACGCGAGTCCGACTCGTACTTGGCCAGTTTTTTTTCAATTTGGAGTTTGACTTTTGCACCTGTCAAACTAGTCTCTGGGATTAAAAAACGAACTTTAGACCTGTGTTTAGTCACCGATAGCGTGTATCACATACAGTTTTGATAGATATAGAGATAGCGTGTAGCACTTACGAGTCACGCTTAGTGCTTCAAATATGATTTTTTTATCTTTTAGATATTAGACTGATTACCACCAGTGTCGCATGTTTTATATAGATGCCGTGACATCAAACAATCTTAAGATATATTCGTTATCTTTTCCATATGTAACCAAACTTCGAAAAAAAAAATACATGCTGCATATTTAACATTTATCAGCCACACATACATCAGGTACTTCCCGATACATTTCTGTGCGCATAACTCGACAAAATGTACTGAACAGCTGATTTTTTTTCACTGTTTCGGGATTGGTCCCATAGTAAATGTTGTTCATAATGATGAGTACAATGGCCCCTTAAGAGGTATTGCGTTTATTCTGTTATACGTTGTATAGATGACGTGACATCAAACAATCTATACTAATATATAAAGCTGAAGAGCTTGTTTGTTTGTTTGTTTGCTTGAACGCGCTAATCTCAGGAACTACTGGTCCGATTTGAAAAATTATTTCAGTGTTAGATAGCCCATTTATCGAGGAAGGCTTTGGCTATATATCATTACGCTAAAACCAATAGCAGCGGAGCAGTAATGAAAATTGTGACGCAGATGAAGTTGCGTGGGTCAGCTAGTCTTAAGATATATTCGGTATCTTTTCCATCTATAACCAAACTTCGAAGAAAAAAACATGCTACATATTTAACACTAGCTGACCCGCGCAACTTCGTCTGCGTCACATTTTTCGTTATTGCTCCGCTCCTATTGGTCTTAGCGCCTATAGCCTATAGCCTTCCTCGATAAATGGGCTATCCAACACTGAAAGAATTTTTCAAATCGGACCAGTAGTTCCTGAGATTAGCGCGTTCAAGCAAACAAACAAACTCTTCAGCTTTATATATTAGTACAGATTTATCAGCATAAGCCCGTGGCTTCGCTCGTGTTAACGTCAGTCTATATAAACGCGAAAAAAAAACCCGGCCAAGTGCGAGTCGGACTCTCACACGAAGGGTTCCGTACCATAAACCTTATTTAGTGTTATAGCGGCAATAGAAATACACAATCTGTGAAAATTTCAACTGTCTACCTATTATGGTTCTTGAGATACAGCCCGCTGACAGACGGACGGACTGACGGAAAATAGTCTATAACCGTCTCTAGGGTCCCATCTATCTCTGTGCCAATTTTTATGAAAATTGGTTCATCGATTTTGGAAGTGTTACAAACTCACTCGAATTTATACAATTATTTGAATTTTTTATGTGAATTTCCTGGAGGGAAAATAGTTAGCATGGTTCGTAAACCTACACATATTTTATGAATCGTTCTGCCAATTCCATTCAAAGTATTCAAATCGTAGCATTATAAATATTTATGTCACAAATTTAAAAAAATAAATGAGCATATAAACAATAAAATATAATAGCTTCTATTGTTTTATATTTATTACCTACGTAATATATTTTCTACAGATTTTACAAATTGAAAAAATAACAAGATATATGGCTTACATTAAATAAATGTATTAATCAGATTTATACATTTATTTGTGTAAGCATCATCATACATCTTGTTATCTTTATTGTTAAATAAATGTATAAATCGGATTTATACATTTATTTGCAATGGAAGGGAACTAAATGGTCCCATCTACGGCGCTGAGTCACTGTGACTCAGCGCCGTAGATGGGACCATTTGGTCTCGATTTCATTGTATTGAATATTCGTAATAACTTAAGGAATCATTCCAATTTCCATATTTAGGTAGATACTAATGATTGAACTGCCACGGGACGCATACGTATAAGTTGTGTCCAGTGTTGCTAGTATTACGTAAGCAGAATTTCATCCCCCCCCCCCCTGTCAGCGATAGTAATTAAAGCTCTTACCCCTCCCTCCTATGCTTACGAAAGCATTGGTATAGTTTTAATCGCACGGGACCTATTTCCCCACTTTTGCTTTTTTTTACTTCTTTTGATAGGCACGCGTTTGACTATCTCACCTGATTTACTTAACTATGTAACATCGCGTGAGAGTAAAACCAACTAACTAGCCATAATTATGTCAAATCAAAATCCACTAAGAAATGCAAACTAAAAAAGTTAATAAATATTGCTGACGTAATCACCATTTAAACCGCCCCGTCCCGTTTGATGACATGGGTGTCATCAAAAATAAGCATAGTAAAGACTCCCCCCCCCCCACCCTCCATTGGTGCTTACGTAATATTTGAACGGCCCCTAAGAAGAAGAAGAAGAAGAATGATTTATTTTCGCCAAAATGGCCGTAAAACGTAAGCCTAAATATAGGCTTTTAAAAAAATGTTGGCCTACCATCATAATTACATAGTGACGAGATTATGTGATAAGAATTATCACCTTTGGACATTGTAATTTATTTATCTAGCACAGATATGCAAATTACCTAATGTCTACGCACATGCTTGGGATAAATCTATGAATTTCCAACAAAATTTTAACTTACTAACTTGCTGTGTCAATATTTTTCTTCGATTCTCGTCATTGTATGTTTGAATATCGTCAATATTTGACATACAGAGGTCATCGTTTGGATGTAGCAAGTCGAAAATATGGAGATGGAATTTATTCACTTATCACTAGCAAGTTAATGCGGAGCTGTTAAACGAAATGTTATTATGAATTTGTTTGTTACGCTTTTAGGTCTAAATCGCTTAAAATATGGATGGGACTCTGTAGACGATTATAGTCTACAATCAAATCAAATCAAATCAAATCGTATATTTCAAATAAACCATTTACAGGCACTTTTGAATTGTCAAAGTCGGTCAGTCAAAAACATGAAGCTATTTGCACGTTCCAAAGCGTAGATCTCTATGGAGAAGAACGTGCAAGAAACTCCACGGACACTCTTTTAAACCATGTGATGTGTTACAAAAATCTTGTTAACATTAACATTGATTGCTTCTATATGTGAGGACAATGCAAAGAACAAGAAAACATATAAACAATTCAAAATGCAGGTACAGATTAAAATAAGCCAGTGGCAGGTAAGAGATGACCAGTTTCAACTGACGGCGCCCGTTCACGAACATGACGCGTGCATCAGCACCATCTAACTCAACCATTTTGAAGGGAATCAAATGATCCAAAACACGCGCCACCATCAGCAAAACATTTGTGTGAGCATGACAAGCTCTCAACTGCCACGCTCGTTCATGTCAAACTAATTTAATAACGAAATCTATAATTACATATGTAAATGGCTCCATAGTGCTCACATTTACAAAAAATTGAAAATATGCTTCTACGTTATACAAAACTATGGTTTCAAGTAAATAAGAAAAGAAAAAAAAAGAAGGCTGCTTTATTGTGTATACTTTGCTAATACAATAATGCTACTTTTTTGTTGAAAACTTTTTACAAAAAAAATATAACCAACTTCCAAACAAAACACTACAACGAATAAAATAACCTTAATTTCGGAAGTCTGTGCTTTTGGTTTTGTTTCTTTGTTTTTTTAACACCAACTCCCGAAATTAAGGTTATTTTATTCTTTGTAGTGTTTTGTTAGAAAGTCGGTTATATTTTAAGTTTTTTTTTTTACTTTTTAGCGGTGATACTTGGACGACGTCTTCGTCAGCGGAGAAATTGAAATAAGCAAAAATGCACATAAAATAAAAACTACTGAACTAAACTGAATCAAATTTTTATGGGACCAAATCGCAAGTATTCTGCATCGAACTAAAAATCACAGAAAACGGATTAGAAACCTCGGAGTAATCAGTGTACATACATAAAAAAAAACCCACCGAATTGAGAACCTCCTCCTTTTTTGGAAGTCGGTTAAAAATATTTATTATCGCGAGCGAAGCAGTGGGCAAAAGCTAATCTTGCTATATATAATGTCTTCAAGCCTGTATTCATCGAAGGGTTTGGCAGAAGTGTACCTACACTTACCCACTGGCTGACCCCCGCTCACTGGCTGACCCCCGCTACCAGCTACCCGCGCAACTTCGTCTGTGTCACGATTTTCATTAATCTCCGCTACTTTTCGTCGAAGCGTGATGTCATATAACCTATAGCCGTCCTCGAGAAATGGGCTATCCAAAACTAAAATAATTTTTCAATTCGAACCAGCTAGTCTATTCTGTAAACAACTAATTCGATATCGAGCTTCACCTGACTGACAAAACTCATAAAATGAGCTTTATTGCACACAACATAAAGGTCTTAATTTGAAACTCACCTCGGATTCGACTGTCAAGATACGAAAATGTTGTTACAGAATAGCACTACAGTACTTCATGAGATTAGGGCGTTCAACAAAACTAACAAACTCTTTAGCTTTATATTAGTACAGCTTTTGCCCGCGACTTCGTACGCGCATATTCCGTTTTATCCCGTTCCCGTAGGAATTTCCCATTCCCGTATAGCCTTTAGCCTTCCTCGACAAATGGGCTATCTAACACTGAAAGAATTTTTCAGATCGGAACAGAAGTTCCTGAGATTAGCGCGTTCAAGCAAACAAACAAGCTCTTCAGCTTTATATTAGTATACATATTTCGTCTGTTATGTTCTCTGACCACTGACCCTTCCATATTATTGATCATATAATAAGGTAGGTTAAAATAATAAAAAGATTTCATTATAGTGTACCTTCTTATATCACAACGCACCGAATGGGATCTAAGTGCGAAAAATGCGGAAATTGACTTCGTTACGGATAGAAGCCAGAAAATCTGACACCATTCGCCATTCTTGCCATAGGGTGTACCGTATTTACCCAGTTACTGGGCTATGGAGGTCAATAGGCAGACGCTCCATGTAAGATACTCAGCATCCGCTTAGTTTATTTTACATCTGTCTGTTTTGTGCGAGTCTGAAATAAACATTTTTCTTTCTTTCTTTCATAGACTTAGACGATACCCAACATAGTAAAAAAAAAATGGACAAAAAAAAATACAAAAAAAAAAATGGACATAATAGATCTTTACCTATAGATTACAGAAACCACCTTATTAGAAGTCTATAGTTTTAAAAAATGAAATTCGTTCGGAACCCTTTGCACGCGAGTCCGACTCGCACTTGGCCAGTTTTTTAGTAAAATACCCTATTGTTTCGATAAAATTATTTACGGTATGTGACGTAGTACATTTCTATTATATTTCAAATACTTATCAAAACTATAATAGGCAGCCACTTCACCACTCCTAACAAATTATGCAAATATGTATTTTATCCATTTTATCACCGGTTAAATTAAATTATCTAAACACAAGAGATATTATTATTATTATATATATACATGTAAAAGACGCAGCACACCCTTTAATGGATAACTATGTATGTGCGTCTTTAACGTGTTTAATGTTAATACTGTTGTCCTCGAAATGTAATTCTATGTAACTTGGCATTTAAAGTACTACAGTACCACTAGTACCTTCCTGTAGCAAGGTTAGTCGGATATTGTACTTAACTCATTTGTAAATGGTATGGTGGAATAATTTTGTGGTGGTGCGCAGTCAATCTGTTAACAATCTTTTGGAACTTAGAGCCAAAGTGATCTAATTGAAATAAACTAATTGATTTATTTCAATTAGACCATTAAATACACTTCTGAACGTCCCTGCCAGGGTTGCGGAAATTGTTCGAAATAGTGCGCCGCGGCACTGGAACACAAAAGGCATTAGGAGGAACACGGATGGGTTTTAGTCAGTAAGAGTCTGACACTACCTTCTGCTCCGCCCAGAGCGGAAGGCGTCATCTGATGATATCCCAGCCTTAAAAAAGCAAACAAGAAATATAGATCATTTATAAAATAAAAGTTTTGCAATAATTGGTATACATTCATTAATTATTATGTGAGCACGATGCACTTAAAAGTAAAATAGGTACATATTAAATAAAAAAAAAAAAACAATAATGGTTTTGAACTATGGACTTCCTATGTATTAAAGTAAATTAAAATGAATCTGTAAACTTGCGTCATTGCCTAATTTATGCGTGGCACCTCTTTGTTTTACGTTTTTGCCTAAGTAGAAAAAGAGGTCACGCAATATAAAAATGAGTGGAATAATTCATTATATTGATTTTAACGACTCATGAATGGCCACAACCTAGCTAATTGTACTTCAGGATGTGTTCGTCTGTATCTAAACAGTCAAACTTAACAAAACAAATTAACAGGCACATAGGCAAAGGCACATAGGCTCAGGCACATAGGCTTTCCCCAATTGACGCCACGCCACACCGAACGGTCCTGTGCGTCTCGCATCCAACATTATCTCTTCCACAAGGTATGTCCACCATGTGGGGGTCTACGCTGTGTCTTACTGTACGTGGTACTTCAGAACCTATTGGCCCCATCGAGCGTAGGAAATCAAATTCGGTGTAGCGACTCTTAATAGGACACACGTTATGAATAGGTCGCCGTTATCGAAATTGATAAAGAGAACTACAGTATACTAATTCAATAAATTCTAATTCCAGGGTTTCCTCAAAGCGCTACACAGTTTGAACGACCACTTCGGCAACATCTACATCAACCTAGGCTCGCCACTATCCGTCAGAGAGTACCTCAAGAACGACACCTCACATTCCAAAGAGACGCTCAAACCTCTAGACCTGCAACAACTTACCCCAGAACAGTTCAAACAGGTTCAGAGCATTGCTGACTACGTCATCAGCTTACAGCAGAAGAACACCGTGGCTACAATCTCGAATCTTCTTTCCTTAGTGTTAATGCAGTGTTTAATGAAAGACAGGCCTTTAGATTTTGAAGAAGTGATAGAAGAAGTTGACTGGATGGTCAAAGAGTTAAGGAATTTGGGGGCCACAGTCTTCGAGAATGATGTCAGGGGCAGTGTTGAGAGGATCCTGGTGGTGCATAAGAAGATGATGAGGTTAGATAAGGAGAGGAAGCTGAGACTGATCTCTGGAGTTCTGACGGACCTGTCTAGTGATGTGAAGAATAAAATGAAAGGTTAATATATTTATATCTTTCTGGCCTTGGTCTCTCGTGATGGTAGGGTCATGATGTCTCGTTTTATCTCCATTGTTTAGTTCTAATTTTAAACGAAAATAATGATTACGATGGATAGATTTATGAAACCAAGGCCAGTGCTACAATCAGTCGATTTTTTTATCATGCTTTACAACTACATACGTAGCTACGTTTTGTACATTGTATATTTGGTAGGTACATTGTGTAAATTGGTAAGAAATAGTTTATTGTGGTTACACAAACAAAACATTTTACGTGAAGTGAGCAGGGAAGTGGGCAGGAGGACGAGCATTCAGCCGAAGTGGGCAGGAGGACGAATGTGTAAACACGATACTTCTCATGTCACTGCCACTGCCACTCACGCTGCCCGGCCAGTAGCGTAGCGAGGGGGGCGAGGGGGCGTCCCGCACCAGGAGACACCCGTTTAGGGGTGACACCCGACCGCTCGTTGACTGGTTTTTGTCACTATCAGGTGGCACCCCTCAACGTTTTACCCAATGAAACCTGTCAGAAGTTGGGTGGAAATTTTTTTGAGCTCGCTTCGCTCGTTCTTGCATTACACTCTATAACTTCCTAAGCTTTTCTATACAAATCAACAAAAGTCTTCAATTTCAGTATGAATGATCAAAATACAATAAAACCCTTTCAAGATGATGTGCAATTTCTTAAATGTTCTACAGGTTTTCTGCATTTAGGGGTGACACTCGTTCGTTGACTTTTTGTCACGGTCGGGTGTCACTCCTTAACAAGCGACTTAATGAAACCCGTCCGTGTTGGAGTTGTGTTCTGCCCTCTTTTAGTTTTTGCTTTACTCAACAATATTGAGTTTAGATAATGATGAAAACAAATCAAAATTGTCACATTTATTTTCGAGACTTTGTTTGTAATGATGTAAGAACATTTCTGAAAATAAAAACCTGCAGCGCAGATGGCACCTCGTAGGATTCGAATATGCATTAAAAATCAGTTAAGTTGGTAGGTACTTAAAGTTCTAATAAGATTAATAGATATCTTCCACCATCTTCTACGACGAACTATATTTTTTTGTATGTGATATCTTTTTAATAATCGAACACAATTATGTATCGCAAAAAAGGCACAGAGCGGTCGCTGTATATTAACACGTCTGCCATTGCGAAATGAGAGGTAAGGCAGTATGTAAACACACACTTCTCTCAATCCTGCTGCAGTATTTAGGGAATTATTGTCGACAGCGCGAGGAGCAGCGGTAGAGGTTGAATGTAAATCTATACTAATATATAAAGTTGAAGAGTTTGTTTTTTTTGCGTAAACGCGCTAATCGCAGGAACTACTGGTCCGATTTGAAAAATTATTTTCATAGCCCATTTATCGAGGAAGGCTATATATATATATATCTATATCATCACGCAAAGACCAATATTGTAGTATATAGGTTTATTCCGGTGACGATAATACTACAAGGAAACCGGCCTAGTGCGATTTGGACTTTCACACGAAGGTTTTCGTACCATAAAAACACGTTTTTTTTGTACGGGGGCTCCCATATTTTTAATTTATTATTTGCTAAACGTTTTGGGAACACATTCATAGTGCGTACAGCTAAGGAGTGGAATTCCCTGCCAGAGTCTGTGTTTCCGGATAGCTACAACCTGGGAGTCTTTAAGACAAGAGTGAATAGGTTGCTTCTAGGCAAACGTGCTCCATCTTCGACCACATCATCGCTTACCATCAGGTGAGATTGTGGTCAAACGTATGCCTATACATAGTAAAAAAAAAAAAGAATAAGAATTATTTATTGCGCAACTGTGTTCGCTATAGTAATAGAAATACACACTCTATGAATATTTCAACTGTCTACCTACTACGGTTCTTCAAATAAAGCCCGCTGACAGACGGACGGACGGACAGCGGAGGCTTACAAATAGGGTTCCGTTGGTTACCGTTCGGGTAGGGAACTCTAAAAAAGTATGTGGTCATTTTCTGAAAACACAATGTTTACACGCTATATCAGATTAGAAATCGAAATATCATGATGAATACGATAAAATTTTATCTATAAATAGTATGACGAAATATTGTAGGTCATGTACTCATTTCCTGCCGGGCAACATTCAAAAATGTCCCTATAAAGGAATTGAATTTGCATTTAGAATCTGTGTTCTTGACCAGATATGCAAATCAGATCTGCTAGTCTATTCTGTAAGAAACTATTTCGATATCGAGCTTCACCTGAGTGATAAAACTCACAAAGTGAGCTTTATTGCACACAACATAAAGATCTTCATTTGAAACTCACTTCGAATTCTACTGTCGAGATACGAAAATGTTGTTAGAGAATAGCACTACAGTTATTGGTCACTGTACCTGTAGCATAACGAACATACTACGCATAACGAACGAACGTACCTCGACGAAACAAAATTGTGTTTACACTAAATATGTTAATTTAGTTGAAGCCAAACATACTGTATTTATATTTACTTAAATCCAGTATTTACTTGATATTGTATATAATATTAATAACTCTGTGGTTGAATACAATTGTAGTTTATTATACTATAAAGTTTATTAGCTTTTGCCCGCGACTTCATACGCGCTTATCCCGTTTTTTCCCGTTATCGTAAGAATTTCGGGAAATCCTCTCTTAGTGCTCCCCTACGGAGTGTAGGGAAGCTCCATGCCAAATTTCAGCTTTCTTCTACAATCAGTCAGTAACGGAAGAATTTTATATAATTGATTGATGGTGATTGATTGATTAATTCATTCATTAGCTAAATATTGCATTTATGTATGAAACAACTGATATTTTTTTCGAGGCTTCTAGGTTGTTTTCAAAATAAAAGTTGTTTATAATCATCTGTACTTTCACTGTCTTAGAGGTTGTTGGTGTTTTACAAATAACCCTGTATAGCCGATAGCCTATTTCGACTATCCAAAACTTTTTTTTTTTTCAATTCGATCCAGTAGTTCTAGAGGTTAGCGCGTTCAACCAAACAAACAAACTCTTCAGCTTTATAATATAGGTATAGATTATACTTTGATTCCAGGCTGCATTTGTTAAGTAAATAAAAATCAGGTCCGCATGCATTCCAAATGTATTAAATATAATCCTTATCGATGCCCGCGACTTATGTAAATAATTTGCTTGATATGTCGAGCCTACCAGATAATGTTTAGTATCAAGCCGTTAATCCGTATATACAGATAAGAGTAATCCTGAAACTAAATCGCCAATAAAACTTATCTATAATTCAAACGTGTTTGCGTAAAAACAATATCGGACGCTTTGAGCTCTAAAAATCTATATTAGCATAACGCCCGAAAACTGAAATGATTTTTAACCGACTTCCAAAAAAGGAGGAGGTTCTCAATTCGGTGGGTATTTTTTTATATTTTTTATCTATGTATGTACACCGCCCGATTACTCCGAGGTTTCTGATCCGATTTTATTGATGTGATTCTTTTTTAGTTCGATGCAGCATACTTGTCATTTAGTCCCGTAAAAATTTGATTCAGTTTGGTTTTGTAATTTTTATTTTCTGAGCATTTTTGCTTATTTCAATTTCTGCGTTGACGAAGACGTCGTCCAAGTATCACCGCTAAAAAGTGAAAAATAAAAATCTTTTTACAAAAAAATATATAACGGACTTCCAAACAAAACACTACAAAGAATAAAATAACCTTAATTTAGTAAAAAACGCAAAATCCTAGCATATCCTTTTGGATATGCTAGGATTTGGTGTTTTTGGTTTTGTTCTATGTGAGGTTTTTATGATTTATTTTCTTATTTTTGAATGTTTTTGTATATTTTATAGAAATACAGGGGGTACAAGTGCACCTTCTTGCATCGCCCTTCCCCCGATATATATAGGCAATATATATATATATATATATTTTTTTACTATTGATAGGCACGCGTTTGACCACTATCTCACCTGATGGTAAGCGATGATGTGGTCGAAGATGGAGCACGCTTGCCTAGAAGTAACCTATTCACTCTTGACTTAAAGACTCCCAGGTTGTAGCTATCAGGAAACACAGACATGTTAAACAGTAGATAGGGTCGCGTTTGACTTCAATCTCACTTAATGGAAAGCGAGTATTTGATTCACATCAGCTAGTATATTCTGTAAATAACTATTTCGATATCAAGCTTCACCTGAGTGACAAAATTCATAAAATAAGCTTTATTGCACACAACATAAAGGTCTTAATTTGAAACTCACCTCGGATTCCACTGTAGAGATACGAAAATGTTGTTACAGAATAGCACTACTGTATCTAAAACCGTGAAAACTTGAACATAAAGGAACTAACTTGAATATGTTCTTCCTCTTCTCTTATTTATTTGAATCCAGTCCAACAAGTCTATCATCGCATGTTTTATAAGGTTATTTAAGCTTGGAGATTCATCCCTAAATAGAATACACTGATATTGTTATAATTTAAATTTTCAGGTCATATACTCCAAGCGGAGACAATGGTGGCGGCCGTGCCCATCGTCCAACTGCAGTTGTACGTGAACCCCATACTGCACTACCTAGTACCGCCGGCTATCATTAATCTCATTGTACACAGATGTGCTGTTGCTAAAGGTAAGATCCACATTTATGCATATTCAATTTTTAGGGTTCCGAACAAAAAACGGAACCTTTATAGGATATAGATAGGAACCTCGGGTGTCTGTCTGTCCGTCTGTCACAGTCAGTTTTCTCCGGATCCACTCGACCAATTCTGTTAAAATTTGGTACACATATGGACTTCTGTGCGTTACGTAAATCATTAAAATTTTTAGTATGGGGGTCACTTGTAGAAAATAAAAAAAAAATGATTTTTGAACAATATTGTGTGATATATCAAATAAAAGGGCGTACTGTAAGGGTTTTAAGTATATTTTTTCATAATTTTTAAATAAATAGTTTTGAAGTTATTCAAGGAATTAGACGAAAAATGACCATTCCCCCCCTTATCTCCAAAACTACTGAGCCTAAAATTTTGAATAAAATGGAGATAATAGATCTTTACCTATAGATTACGGAAACACCTATAAGAAGTCTATAGTGATAAAATAACACGTTAAAAAAATGAAATTCGTTCGGAACCCTTTGCACGCTAGTCCGACTCGCACTTGGCCAGTTTTTACATACATACACCCATTTACTATACAAATGCACAATATTATATTTCTAATGCTCAGCTTATCGTTTTCAGATAATTTAGAGGTGGATTACCATCGTGTTAGAACACTACTCAGTCACGAATTCTTCCACTTGGAAAGAGAAGAAGTGAACGTAAGTATGACCATACGCTTTTATTTCATTCTGATACTAAGACAAAACGCCTTCATGGCAACTAACTCACCAACGGTTTTAAACTTTATTGCACATGAAATAACGTTAATTTCCGATTGTCAGTTCTTTCGACCGGTCTACGTCTGATGACGTTAAAGCTTCCCTAGTCTTAATTATTTTTTTTTGCTATTTCAGACATTCAACAAAGCGCTTGACTACTGCATACAAAACAGAGTTATTTCGTATGACGGTGAACTGTGTACGTTGGGAGACAATACAAAGATACAGTATTTATTGAAGTGGTCCGTCTTGCCGGCGCTTACGACTTTATTGAAGTGCGCTGAGGTTATGACTGAGGTATGTCTTATAATAGCCTTATGGAGAACCTATAGTTGTTTGATATGTTGTCACCTATAGTTGTACACAATATCTTACAATTTGTCTTTAAAAAAAAAACAAGAATCTTTATACAGTTCAGCTGTTATCGCCACGGTTCCCAAACTTATCATATATTGCATCAAAATTCCAATGCTTTATGGTTGGTTATGATAAAATCATTCTTAAAAAACCTTCGCTAAATTACAATTCAGAAAATAAGGGTATAAAGTCCTAAGGATATTTTTCAATATTACCTTATGGAGGTATGCGGTACAGAGAGTAAAGTCCCGCAAATCTCCGTTGTAAAGGGAGGATCCTCCGAACCAGGCGGATGTTGTGCCTGGCGGGCAACTGCCCGATAGTAGATATTCGGCCTGATGTATATGTTCAAATCGCACGGTAAACTCTGCTTGCGCGATGCAGGATTTCAACCTAGTAGTTCGCTGCTAGTTGGATAGATGGCGTCGCGGTTCTTTTTTGATGCGATGTAGATTTGCCCCATTAGTTTTTCTTGTGGCGGCATTGATGCCGCTACAACCTGACGGCGGCCCCTGCGGGGCAAAACTTAAGACCCTGCTTGTTTATTTCACAAATAAACATTTTTACGTGGATGTAACACATAATTTTCCAAACTGTATTGACTCTTAATTTGTTTTTTTTTTATGTTTTGCGTCATACTTGTCGCAAACAATGTATTTTTCTTCCTCTTTGTCTCCGTCATGTACCATAACTTCTTACTTTTATTTCAGCAAACAAGTTGCGCACACAAGCAAGCATTGAAGCTAGTCCAGCAACGTGTAGAAAGTCAGCGAGTCCATCCGTACTGCCTCAGTTTGGAAGCCACGGCCAACTGTCTGAACGGACTCGTCGCTGCCAATGCGCTTGTTAAACAAAAAGGGTAAGCAAACTATTCTATATAAATGGTGTTTTTCCGTCATGAACGGGAATATGGAAGAGGCACGTATTGGACAGTGGGTGATTCTGAACTGTTTTGATGAATCGAAAATACATTTCAAAACATCAGGTCTGCATTTTAAATAACGTGTCCACTTCTAGCTTCTAAATATGTGCTAGAAAAAGTATATTGCATGTACTTTCCGCGATTTTCTAAAACGGTTGTCTTTCAAACACGATCAGATAGCTTCATTGAGGTCTCTTTGTGTCAAGGTACAGGTCCGTAGAGTGCTCGGGCAGTCGCGCAAATTCAAGCGCATCTACGCGAATCAAAGCAACAAAAATTGAACTGGCTATTACTGCAACTGCACTGCTGTTTAAATAATTACTTACGAAGGCTAACTATTGCGCGTCGGTACATTTCTAGCCCTAGGTACCGCCCCGCCCGCAATTTCCGCTCACAGTTTTCCCGATTACGTAAGAGATAGTTTCTTTAGTCCCCGTCACGAGAAGAACAAAATAAAAAACAAACAAACAAAAAACTACTAAGAACAATTACAACAAACCACAAGAACAACACAACAACAACACAAACAAACACAACAAACAACAACAATTTTGAAAACAAAGAACTACTAAGTTACGCAGCGACAATTCAATCAACAACAAATAATCCCAAATTCAATCAACTCAAAGTAACGTACGTTTAATACGAAACTAACGAGCAATTTCACTTGGACGGGTTATTTTTTAGCGATATTAAGTGCCGTCGTCTATTGTTTTTTTGGTACTGGAATGCGTCTGAGTCACGGAATAAAACATTTGAAACAATTCAATGTGTGTTTACAAAATTTATAGCTTCTCATGACGGGGGGGGGGGCTATAGAATTTGACTGACCTAACAGCATGAATGTCTTCTGTTTCAGAGAGAGCGACGTAATATACGAACTGGTGCCTTCTACAATGCAAGAGTGTCACAATCTAGTCAATTCAATACTACCCGCATTTAGCGTAGACTTCGCGAGCAATTCCGTCGTCATAGACCACAAGGCGTTATCTAGGCTATAAGTATCGACAATAGTTATGTGGGACTCTTTAAACCACTTTTGGACTCCTTGGATTACTGTGGGACCTTAAAGACCTTCTTGGTGACACGTTAGACCATTGTAGGCTTCTATAAATCCCTAAGGCGCTATCTCCACGAGCGAGTAAAACTAGAGACAAACTGATCCCACGTACGCAAGGTATGCACTCTTGATTTTATATGAAAAACTATGCAGTAGAAACACACTTATCGTATGCAACGCAACATACGATACAATACAAAAGCGTTGCATACGTTGCGTACGTAGGACCAGTGTGTTTCTCGCTTTAATCGTTGCGATTTGACATTTCGTTCGTCAATGTCTCTCGTCGAATCACCGCAATAATATTGCCGTGTGGAGACACGTTCATAGAGTTGTTATAGAATGAAGTGGCATAACGATAATATCGCTGCCAGACACTCGCTCGTGGAGGTGGCGCCTATGACTCTAGGCTACTATTGGTCAAAAATTTCGAATTTACATAAAGATATGTATTAAAATAAATAAATTTCCAATTGTGTCCAAAGTTTTTGAAATGTATTGGACATATTTACCCGAATGTATCGGAGCACAAAAAAAGAATAATAATGTATTTTACTGCTCAATAATCAGTTGACTGGTCATGTATTTGATTGTATTATATTTTTAATGACCGATTTTTCAATAGTCAGATAACTTTCAATTTAACTGAGGAATAAAAAATTCGGTTTGACAGCTTTTGTATAGAAAATATGTCAAACCGCCTTATTTGTCATAAAAAAAATCCTAGCTTGAAAAATCTACCCCTAGCTGTATTATTTATCCATGCTTATAGCGTTGTAGATCGCGAAATTCATGGTTGCGAAAACTTATACAAAGCCGGCGAAATATTGTTTGCGCTTTTCGCAGCTGCGAACATAGCCTAATTTTTTTTTTTTTTATTACGGGTGCAAGATTACCGAGTCTCGCTATTAGAGTGATAATGTTGGTTACCAGTAGCTTTTAACTATGTATATTGTCAGGTGTTTTAATGCAATTATTGTAAATATGGGTGTGTTTGTTTAAGTTTATAAAGTTAGATATGCAACGAATGATTGTTTAATATGGTAGGATTGACGACATGGTACTCTTTTGATGATTTTGACATGTTTGCGAGTCAAACTTGCAATCGATTTGCTTGCAGGTCGTAACGCGTCTATATAAAGAGCTGGCATTTGTTTATATTGAAGCCTTTTAGTACGAAAATAGAAAGAAGTACAGTAGTACCCAACTGATATGGCTTACCGATGTACCTGCGCAGAAGATGAATTTTCAAAGCGCGGGATATGCTATTGACCAATCGGCACGCTCCACGCATCGTGCTTCTTTTTCCTGTACCGCTATTGGTCGGCAGCTGCCGCCATGTTAGCGCGCGACGCGTGGCATGCACGTGACTTGCGAGTGAGACGGAACTAACAGCTGCAGTGTATTATGAACCTTATAGTAGTGATCGAAGTTTGATTGTACTTTCTTTTCTGTGCGAACGAAGATTCACGACGCGCCTTATCAGTTGGGTACAACTGTACATGTTTTTACTTTTTAAGTATTGACATATCTTATATCTAGTAAAAAACTGTATAGGAAAGATTAAATTTTGTAATGTATTGTAGCATTTCAAAATCAAATCATGGTTTTGATGGTTGTTTGGAACATAGATGAATGATTCCTTGAAAAAAAAAAACATTTCTACGTTTATTGCATCACAATAGAAAGAATAATTTCATTATTTCGCTAGTTTTAGCTGCGTTCTAGTCTTGTTACACTGTATTACTTACCTATTTCTATTAAAAACTATATTTTGCCCTCTGGTTTGCTTGTAAAATCAAATCTTTGAAAGTAGAGGAAAACAATTATTAGTTTTTTTTTATTGCGGCATTCATAACTGTTTACATTTTTATTATAAGATTTAACAAACTTAGTATGCATTTCAAAAACTTTTTGCTATTTTAATTCAGTATTTTGCACTTATCAAAGTATTATTTTCTACCAAAATCAGCAACTACAGTATTTTTCCATTGACATTTCCACCGACAGTATTTTGATGTAGTTCCCGAGACCGAAGGTTTTTTTTCTGCTGTCGAGTTATTCAGACAGATGACATGTCTTAAGTGAATTAGTATATTTAGTTAAAACAGTTGTACAGTTTTACACGTTGACAGTATTTGTGCGTTTGTTATTTTATGTTTGTGATAGTAACGACATAATATTGTTACCATGTTAAGTTTTTTTAATAAATAATTTCTAATGCATTGATGTTTTTATTTTCAGTTTCTTTTTCGTTCACGTTTTCGATACTTGCGTGTGTGGCACTATTCACCCGCGTGAAAAGTGTTTTTATTTATTTAAATACAACTCATATATCGTAATGAAAAGTATCATATGTCCTAAAAAAGGTCATTAATTATCCGTGCGTCAAGATCCATTAAAATCTGTTCAGCAATTTAGCCGCGAAAACGCACCAAACAGAAAGATACACTTTCGAATTTTTAATTTTAGTGTATGATTAGTAGTAGGATAGGATACGATTTAAGAGGCGACTCTAGTCTGTAAATCTTGGGCCTTTCTCCATACAAACGCATTCCGCTGTTTTCTTCGTGGATAATGCTGCTAGAGCAATGATTTTTTTTTGGCACAGCGCGACGGCATCGGCAATAGTTTCTTCAAATTCATCGGGACTAGAGTCCCCTCTTAATCCTATCTTTAGCACAATACTGATATGGGTAAAATAAATTAAAAAAAGCAAGTCCATTTCAACACAATCTATTTACATCATTAATTAAAAATACATTTAAATGCATGATAAAACAGTATAATACAAATCTCACTATTATTTTACATAGAAAGTATATATAATAATTCAGAGGAAATTAATAAATATATAATGTAGTACGTATATTAACATCAGAAGGAAATAGCGACATTCATTTATAAATAATTATTTATGACTTATATAGGGTAACTGCTAATTCTGTGCATTCCGACAAATGGCTTGTGCTAGAGCAAAAGAAAAGGCAATGTAAAGATTGTAGCTAAATCTGAAAAGGCCTAAAATTTAGCTGATTTCGGATATGTTGGAATTTAAAAAAAATATACTACCAAGTATCATCTGAATACCTCTCGAACAACTGAGTATTTTTTCCAACACGTGCTAAATTAGCTACTATCTTTCTTTTTAGAAACCATTTTAATCAGTCTTCTGTAATATGTCAAAAAAACCTCTATTACTCGAAAACAACAATTTGAATCCCCAGGTATTGTTAATCCATGGTCCGGAGTGAGGATGTATGGGAAGCGGTCACCTCTTTCTGCGAAGCAGTAATGCTAGCAAAGGAGGAGACCGAACGCGTGAGAGAGGGAAATTTCACGCCCCAGCCGCCGCAACAGGAGAAGACGCCCCGGGCGTCGGGAGTCGCAGGGCGATTACCGGCCACCGTAGGCGCGGGCCTGCGGACAGCGAGTATTGGTTGGCTCGCCATCCGATCAGAACCAGGCCCGGGTCGACATCGCGCTGTGTTCCACACGTGCCTCAAAGAGCTGTCAGCATAGAAGACGGGACCCGCTAGGGCCAGTGCCTGCCGGGGTTGCGGAATTTGTTTGAAAGAGTCACTGCAGCCCTGGAACGCAAAGGTCAGGAGGAACACGGATGGATTTTAGTCAGAAAGAGTCAGACACTCCCTTCTGCTTCACCCAGAGCTGGAAGAGTCATTTGATGATAAAGGTGTTGGGTCAGAGTCGTTTCAGACTGATGCTTTTGGAAAACCCATTTCAAGGAATGCACTAAATAACCAATCACCCATATTGAGATCTCATGACAATTTGTATCAAGTTACATTAAACGGAATATTAAACTGTAACCAATGGAGGCAATAGGGTATTTGACTGGATTTGTTTTTATTACATTTAGCAAACTTAGACAGCAGACAAGACGTAGTTATAAGTTATTACTTAAAAATCTCAAAAAATGGCAGTGTTGTCAGTTTTAAAATCTGTGATACACAGACAGAACTAATGGCGTGTGACGTCACTCACAAGTCCTGCCATATTGAATTGAAGCCATCTAGTCATCAAACGACATTTTGTGTGACAAGGATAGCAGAAAAACTTCAAAAGCGTATAACTTCTCTGTTTATCCAGTAATTTTATTTATGTTTTCAACAATCGTACTGTTTTAATAGCATCTAATTTAGTAGTCAAATACCCTATTACTGTATAGTCGTTGCAAATCACGAGCAAGTTTCGGTGTCTTACTTGGTTGTAATAAGGTTTAAATTCAAATGATTGTCTCGCGATCGTGAAATGCAATAACTTTGGTTAATTTCACTAATAGCTGAGATACAGAACCTCTATGGCTACTTGCGATTTTGTTTTTATAATAACGTGATACCTTCAACACTGTTTTCAGGGTTCCTCACACGATTTTGCAGATGGTCCGTTTGGAAAAAACGGATCGATTATTGCACAAGTTCATTAACACTTGCCCTCTGATATGGGTTTACCATAGGCGTATATAGGGGGGGGGGGGACCGTGCCCACACTAGAATTGTCTGAGGCCCATCCCAGGATGTTTGGGGCCCGGTTCGAAATTCTAGGCTGAACACTTATTTAACTTTACCACCGAGAAACCAACAAACATTATTACATAGGCCAGACATGTAAAAGTTTTACTTATTTTACTTTTATGTCTTGTGCGAGTCTCAAATAAACATTTTTCTTTCTTTCTTTCACAAACCTGATGTTTTGAGATGTTGTTAGGAAAGATGCCAATAGTGTACAGGTGTAATCTGCTTGGTGCTCGGAAAACTTCATAAATTTCTGTATTTTTTTACATTTTGGGTTTTAACTTCTAAACTGTGCATTGTAGTTAAAAATTAATTCCACATACTTTCAAAGTAGACAAAACTTGCTTCAGTTTCACCCTAAATCGTATCTCTGTAGGTTAGAGGTGTCGAGATACAGCACTTCAAACATTGGATTTTTTTCCCAAAAAGTTAGAATTTGTAGTTTTAAGCATTTCTTCTTCTTCGTCCTTTCTTGGGCAGGCCGCAAGACAGGCGTTCGGTGGGCTAGGGGGCCACCCAGCCTTGGGCCCTGCTCTTACTGAATACTGTTGATACTAAAAACCTACAAGTTCAAAAATTATCCCGGATAATTTTGGAGATCGCTTCGCTCGGTTTTGCATTGTACAAACTCAAGTGCTTGAACTTTGGTGCATTTATGAAAAAAGTTTCTTCTATGTAAGTATAAAAAATCAAATCTAATGAGATGGAGTGCAAACATTTTTACACGCTCTTGAATTTTAAAATCTCTGTTCTTACTTAACCTTTCCTGTGAGAAAAAGTTAGGTACTTCCATTTAGACATTAATGCAGGAAATCAAACCTATCGGACAAAGGGTACAAAAATTTTCGAGCTCGCTTCGCTCGCTCTTGCGTTCTACACTCTATAAATTTTGAGTTTTCCTGTATCACTCAACAAAGTTATTTAGGTATATCGTCCCGGGCCCCAGGATTGTAGGGAGCTGGGACCTGGGCCTTCTGACTATGACTGGCCTATGCCATTTTTGATCGTACATACCGCAACGATTTTTCTTGACATGTAAAAATGTGATGTTTACCCTATTTACAAAATAACTATCATTTATCATTGGGCGTCGCAACTCGGGTCGGGGCCATGCCCCCCTAGAAAAAATCCCTAGATACGCCAGTGGGATTTACCTGCCCTTTTCAATAAACCCAATGATTACATTATTTGTGCTACATTTACAATCTCATTCCGTCCCAAAAATAAAACACTTGTTACATTAATAATATCGTACCTCGACGGAACAATTTTGAATACTAACTAAAGTTAAGGTTTCCTAAGGCAGCGGTGCAGACAGACGCAGTTTAGCGTTTAATAACGGCCCGAAAACGTTCACGGTATAGGAAACGTGCACAGCGTGGACTATGCCATCTAGTGTTGCAAATTCGCAACTTTTACCTTAAAATACTTGAAATTGACGCTCTCTTCAGAGGAACCTGCACGGCGGATTGTGCCACCTCGTGTTACAAAATTGAAACTTTTACCTTATAATAAATACTGCCGTGACATTGACCCTTCTGTGCTGGTACCTGTTCCATCACGCTCCATATAGGACTACCGTTTGGCAGAGACAGTGCGGGAGGGAAGTTATGCCCGTTAGCAGGTGCTCTACACCTCAGCCGCGCGTTTTTCTTCCTCAGGCACCCTGTCAGTTAAGCGCTAGGCATGTAAAAACGTGGGGTAGTTTCCTAGAAAGTGTTTTGCTAACAGTACCACACTATTGGGAAAGTGCACGGCGTTGACGCCGCCATCTAGTGTTACGTATTCGAAACTGATAAGTAAAATATACTTGACATTACGCCGCTTCTGTGCTGCCACCTATAGTTCTTGCACGTTCCCTATATTGCGGCCGTTACACAACAGCACAGCTGCCCTTAGAAATCATAGATTAATTAACCCTATCGTAGATAATGCAAATCAAATATACATACATCGATATAAGAAGTGACTATCACTTCAGTGACCTTTAAGTATTCACGTGCAAATATATACATCTCTTAACACTAGAAACTTGGCTAAGAGCAACCATTTATAGTTAAACAGTTGAATAATTGTTGCACTATCAACTTGGCAGTATAATTATATTATTGTGATAATTTCACACACGAGTACTTTTAGTGGCTAAGAACTGCCAATTATTGGCTAGAAGACCAAATTATTGGCTAGAAGAGTATTTTGAACCGATTTCAAAAAAGGGGGAATTTATGAAATCATCATTTGGGTTAGCCATTCTTAGAAGAATTTGATGATTGTTAGCATATAACAAATTTTTTAGCCACTAAATATACACGTTAAAATTATGTAAGTATTATAACACTTATAATTATCAACCTAAAATGTTAACTTGACTCGTAAATCGAGAATAGTGGAGGTTTTAAACATTAATGTCAATTCAAATAAAAAACTAAATAATCTTAGGATCATTGATTTTTCCCTAATATTTCGATATTTATATAAATTATATTATATTTATAATTCCACATAATAAAGCAAGAATGCCAGCTTAGATACTAAATAAATAAAAATATTAATTAATAGTGGTGAACATATACATGGCAATCATATATCGCTTATTTATCAACACAACCAAATGCGATAAATCAAATATTACTTGATGATCTCGTTTATATAAAAAATAAACGGCAGAGCTTCCTGTTCTGTTAATTCCGTTTTCTTAAGTGTAATAAAAAAATAATGATCAAACATTTTTTTCTTCTTTTAGGCTGGCCATGAGATTGAGTATTTTTGTGCCATTAACAAGTCTAGGATACTAAGACAAAAATCTATGACCCCAAATCAGTGATTTTTCTTACTCACCCACGGTTTCTGAAATCCAAAACTAGTTTCTGATAGTTAATCTACTGCTAAATACTTTTTACAGGGTTTAAAAAGACTAGCCATCTTGAAGCTGTCATCTACGCAATCTGTACATCAACGTAAGCAATACTGAGCAAACACTATTGCTGGGATACCAACCTTTTGTTTTTGCTGTTGGATGTTCACGATACCGCGCCATGCGACCCAATAACATGACCATGTACATAGGTTATGTTTTCGTCTTAAAAAGTTGGAACTCTATTTTAGATATCTGTATGTCGGAAATACGTCGCTAAACAACGGGACGCCAGCGTCACCAAGTGGCGATTCGCCGTCGCTAAGTTCAGTTTGTTGGACGCAGTCGATAATGCTACGGCTACACTATCGCGATAACGCGAACTATTATTCGTGCGCTCTCTGTTGCACAACAAGACGTTGAGCTGTGTGCAAGAGAGAGCTCGTGAAGAAAAGTTCGCGATATCGCGATAGTGTAGCCGTAGCTTAAGTGAACTCTTGTCGTGCGATCCGTGTAGTATTAGTGTGTAATAACCAGCACTTTCCATAGTATGCCTACAGTAGTTTGATCTTACCCTTTATATTTATGTTTTTTGCCAAAATTTTCGAAAGACTTCCAGAAACCAATGGGACCAATCTCTCCCTCATCAAAAACACTAAAATGAAAATTGCTATTTATCAGTCAATTTGTTATTCCTCTGGCAGTCTAGCTAGTTCTTTGTCTAGAAGAATATTCGCTAATTTTTCAATTTAAGTGCGATTTAAACCGACGAAATTCGAGTTTTCTTTATGGTACTAATATCTCCTATGAGTCTGGTTGATGAACACAGATCTCACTTCCATGGGGCAGAGGGTTAGAACGCCACTGGGGAGCGGGTTCCGTACGGTGACGAATGTTAAGGAACTGTCGTATATGTTTTCTGCAGGCGCGTCGACGATGTCTGAGATTGATACCTGTAACAAAATTATGATAATGTTTTTACATGTTAAACTAAAATTCACTCTGTGGTAGTTATCGCGGCTCCGGGCTATCCCATTTGATTTTTATTCGATTACCGGTCAGGCATTAGAAACTAGCGTTAATCTAGCGTTTACTTGGTTTTTATTAAGGAAAGTATCAGGGAAGATTTTAGTCGTACAAGGCAGTAAGGCTCTGTAGAAGTTAAAGATGTATATACGAAACGAATGTGCCAACCGTAATTAATGTGGATTATGGTTACAGGAAAATTGTAGGTAGAAAAATTGTGAAGAGGCACGAAAATTAAAAGAATATAGAAACAAACTCGGAACTAACCTGTCCGTCACCAATATGGTACCACTTGTTTATCTCTGCGCTTCCGTAGCAACTCTCGAGGAACACTCGCTGCAGCGTCATGCCCATGCCGTGCACGAGACTGTCCTTATTCTGTAAACAAACACACGCTAGTAAAAGTAATAATGATTCAGTTAAATCCGGTTAGTCTAAAAGCGGATCCCAACAACTTCGGTAAATAGGCAGACGATGAACTTGGTGGAACTAATCCTGGACCTTAGCAGTGACATGCGAGTGATACGACGCCAGCACCAAGGCCGCAGGGTTGATGCTGGCTCGCGAGTACCCGATGAGGGTGGTGTGCTGCTTACCTTAGCGGTGACATGCGAGTGATACCACGCTGGCAACAAGTCTGCATGGGTGATGCTGGCTCGCGAGTACCCGATGCGGGTGGTGTGCTGCTTACCTTAGCGGTGACATGCGAGTGATACCACGCTGGCAACAAGTCTGCATGGGTGATGCTGGCTCGCGAGTACCCGATGCGGGTGGTGTGCTGCTTACCTTAGCGGTGACATGCGAGTGATACCACGCTGGCAACAAGTCTGCATGGGTGATGCTGGCTCGCGAGTACCCGATGCGGGTGGTGTGCTGCTTACCTTAGCGGTGACATGCGAGTGATACCACGCTGGCAACAAGTCTGCATGGGTGATGCTGGCTCGCGAGTACCCGATGCGGGTGGTGTGCTGCTTACCTTAGCGGTGACATGCGAGTGATACCACGCCGGCAACAAGTCTACATGGCTGATGCTGGCTCGCGAATACCCTTAGCGGTGACATGCGGGTAGAGTGCTGCTTACCTTAGCGGTGACATGCGAGTGATACGACGCCGGCAACAAGTCTGCATGCTTGATGCTGGCTCGCGAATACCCTTAGCGGTGAAATGCGGGTAGAGTGCTGCTTACCTTAGCGGTAACATGCGAGTGATACGACGCAGCACCAAGTCCGCATGGTTGATGTTGGCTCGCGAGTACCCGATGCGGGTGGTGTGCTGCTTACCTTAGCGGTGACATGCGAGTGATACGACGCAGCACCAAGTCCGCATGGTTGATGTTGGCTCGCGAGTACCCGATGCGGGTGGTGTGCTGCTTACCTTAGCGGTGACATGCGAGTGATACGACGCAGCACCAAGACCGCATGGTTGATTTTGGCTCGCGAGTACCCGATGCGGGTGGTGTGCTGCTTACCTTAGCGGTGACATGCGAGTGATACGACGCAGCACCAAGTCCGCATGGTTGATGTTGGCTCGCGAGTACCCGATGCGGGTGGTGTGCTGCTTACCTTAGCGGTGACATGCGAGTGATACGACGCAGCACCAAGTCCGCATGGTTGATGTTGGCTCGCGAGTACCCGATGCGGGTGGTGTGCTGCTTACCTTAGCGGTGACATGCGAGTGATACGAGGCCGGCAACAAGTCTGCATGGTTGATGTTGGCTCGCGAGTACCCGATGCGGGTGGTGTGCTGCTTACCTTAGCGGTGACATGCGAGTGATACGAGGCCGGCAACAAGTCTGCATGGTTGATGTTGGCTCGCGAGTACCCGATGCGGGTGGTGTGCTGCTTTCCTTAGCGGTGACATGCGAGTGATACGACGCAGCACCAAGTCCGCGTGGTTGATGTTGGCTCGCGAGTACCCGATGCGGGTGGTGTGCTGCTTACCTAAGCGGTGACATGCGAGTGATACGACGCAGCACCAAGTCCGTATGGTTGATGTTGGCTCGCGAGTACCCGATGCAGGTGGTGCGCTGCTTACCTTAGCGGTGACATGCGAGTGATACGACGCAGCACCAAGTCCGCGTGGTTGATGTTGGCTCGCGAGTACCCGATGCGGGTGGTGTGCTGCTTACCTAAGCGGTGACATGCGAGTGATACGACGCAGCACCAAGTCCGTATGGTTGATGTTGGCTCGCGAGTACCCGATGCAGGTGGTGCGCTGCTTACCTTAGCGGTGACATGCGAGTGATACGACGCAGCACAAAGTCCGCGTGGTTGATGTTGGCTCGCGAGTACCCGATGCGGGTGGTGTGCTGCTTACCTTAGCGGTGACATGCGAGTGATACGAGGCCGGCAACAAGTCTGCATGGTTGATGTTGGCTCGCGAGTACCCGATGCGGGTGGTGTGCTGCTTACCTTAGCGGTGACATGCGAGTGATACGACGCAGCACCAAGTCCGCGTGGTTGATGTTGGCTCGCGAGTACCCGATGCGGGTGGTGTGCTGCTTACCTTAGCGGTGACATGCGAGTGATACGACGCAGCACCAAGTCCGCGTGGTTGATGTTGGCTCGCGAGTACCCGATGCGGGTGGTGTGCTGCTTACCTAAGCGGTGACGTGCGAGTGATACGACGCAGCACCAAGTCCGCATGGTTGATGTTGGCTCGCGAGTACCCGATGCGGGTGGTGCGCTGCTTACCTTAGCGGTGACATGCGAGTGATACGACGCAGCACCAAGTCCGCATGGTTGATGTTGGCTCGCGAGTACCCGATGCGGGTGGTGTGCTGCTTACCTTAGCGGTGACATGCGAGTGATACGACGCCGGCAACAAGTCTGCATGGTTGATGCTGGCTCGCGAATACCCTTAGCGGTGACATGCGGGTAGAGTGCTGCTTACCTTAGCGGTAACATGCGAGTGATACGACGCCAGCACCAAGTCCGCATGGTTGATGCTGGTTTGCGAGTACCCGATGCGGATGGTGTCCAACTTGCTAGTGTAGAGCATGGCTATGAGGGGCTGTAGTAAGAACTGCTGGGATACGTGGGCGCCTAGTGTTAGCTGGCCTGATGGGTGGTCGGCTGGTGTCTTTTGCTGGAACGAGAAATAATTTTCATTAGAATCGGGCTGATGCATATGTTCAAATCGCACGGTAAACTCTGCTTGCGCGATGCAGGATTTGGACGTAGTAGTTCGCTGCCAGTTTGATAGATGGTATCGCGGTTCTTTTGGTTGCGATTTAGATTTGCTCCGTTTGTTTTTCTTGTGGCGGCATTGATGCCGCTACAATCCTCTCGGAGTCACTGACAGCGTGTCAAATGGCAGTGAAGAAAACGTGTTATGCCGATCCCAATTAACAGCAGTAAGGTGGTGTGTATACGGACTCACCTCACACGTCTTCTTAGCGTTTTCAATAATCACTTTAAACGTGTGCCTCGTTCTGATGTTATCCAAGACGCCTTGTACCAGACCTCTGTTGTCATCCCGGCTCAGTCTTCTGTCTTGCATTATCTGTAAGAAATATTATTGTTATTTTTCTAAATTCATATATGTTGTTAAATACAGACATGTTAAATGCATAGAATGGAATTTGATATAAAATATTTTGTGTAGCTGCTGTTTTACGCTTCCAATCTAAAATCCATTATCAGACAAATTAATCGAACAAACTTAGCTTAGATTTGTCGTGCTCCATATGAAACAAAGGTTAGCGTAAATGTCCTCGTGGCTAATGTAACTGTCATTAGCCATTTGACTATCTAAAAACCGGCCAAGTGCGAGTCGGACTCGCACACAAAGGGTTCCGTACCATAAACCTTAATTTGTTATATTTGTTGTTACAGCGGCAATAGAAATACACAATCTGTGAAAGTTTCAGCCGCCTACCTACTACGGTTCTTGAGATACAGCCCGCTGATAGACAGACGGACGGACACAGGGTTCCGTTGGTTACCCTTTGGGTACGGAACCCTAAAAAGCTGGCAACACATCAGTAATATCTCGATTATAGCAATATATACAACCTGTAACAGAATAAACGCAATACCTCTTAAGGGATCATTGAACTCATAATTATGAACAACTTTCACTAAGGGACCAACACTGAAATCGTGAAAAAAAAATCGACTCCCCCATACATTTCTGTGCCCCCATAACTCGACAAAATGTACTGAACAGCTGATTTTTTTTTTCGCGATTTCGGGGTCCGGTTGGTCCCATAGTAAAGTTGTTAATAATGATGAGTACAATGAACCCTTAAGAGGTATTGCGTTTATTCTCTTACACGTTGTATAGCGATTCGAAGTATTGCTGGTATCCGTATGTATCCGCGTACCTATTCATGGTAATTTGGCTTTCATCTTGCTCTGAACGAATTTGTGGTACTATCACAAAGTGTGTTTTTTCTAGTGGTTTTATGAGAGTACTTCGTTTCTTATGGATGGTACAGATAAATAGCTACACAATTTGGACTCAGTAAGTGGCCACATTTGTAGCAGCGTCATAGACATATGTAAGATCATCGTAGGAGCAGGTGATTGGAAATTTCGGGCACTAACAGGTGGGACAGTTTTACATAAACTATAACACAAAATTATTTTAAATATCGCCGCAAGGTTACCTGCTTGTCGGTCTTCTACAGATTGAACTTCGGTGAGTGTGCCCAAGAACTCCACGACGTCATCCCACCGGCCCCCTTCTACCATCGGACATCCAGACGCACTGCATCTTACCATCCCTACCTTGTTGCTATTCCACCAATTCGCACTAAGTTTTTCCAAACGTCTTTTATAATGCGCACAGCAAAGGAGTGGAACTCTCTGCCTGCGTCTGTGTTTCCGAACGCTTACAACCGCTCATCTCTTCAAAGTTAGCATGAACAGGCTCCTTCTGGGTAAGCTCGCTCCCTCGTAGACTTTGTCTCTGTCATCTCTGACCTAGACTAGAGTCAAGAGCAAACCCATCTCAAATAAAAAAATATACCTCAATCTGTCCCGGCTGTAAGGCGGCCATGCCGGGCAGCGTCGACGTCAGTACTGTGAACAGCAAAGCCATTTCAAAATTAAAAATTAAAAAAATACCTCAATCTGTCCCGGCTGTAAGGCGGCCATTCCGAGCGGCGTCGACGTCAGTACTGTAAACCTGATCTTCTCATCTTCTATGTAAGTAGCGGCCGGCAGCGGGTAGAAGTTGGCTTGTAGGGGAATCTTCTCGAAGTACCGACGCTTTATCATCTGTGGATGAGGTTTGGTGGTGAGAAAATGTCTGAAACGATTTTGGACAGTAGGTTTCAAGAGTAAAAGTAAACATAGTATACTAGAAAGGTTTAGGTAGTTAAATAAAGGTAAGCAATCTTGATGTTACTTTTTAATTGTTTTTTTTTTAAGTGTGCACACATTTGTTACTACTAATTTTCTCAATATCAGTTGGGTAACACTGTAGAATCATAATATTAATTATACAACAATCTGTCAAATTTAATTTTCATCTTTATCGCTAAAGTATTAGGTTCAAAGTTGATTGGAAAAAATTGACAGTTTCGGGTAGCTTGATGTGCTGGCTGATTCTACTAGTGGCCTTTTTAGACACCGCTGGTAATTATCTCACCTGCATGCCATTGAGGTCAGTATAGAAGACAGGTCCGTTTCTGACAGCTGTGCGGAACCGGAGCGCTAGCTCCAGGTCATCAGCCACAGGGTCTATGATCAAAGTGTTGCTGATTTCCACCTCGCTGTGTGGTAGGGATGGGTTGTTGTGGACTGAGATCTGGAAGAAAGAAGGTTATTATCGTTATATGCCTTCGTAAAGAAAGTCACCTACCAAAGAGGAACTGAAAGCAAAAGTATTTCTTACACAATAGGGTATTTAACTGGGTTTTTTTGTAAATTATATTTTTCAAATCTTCCAAAGCAAACAACGCTGTTAAAATATTGATAAAAAATCTCAAAAAAAGTGAAAAATAAAAACTTTTTACAAAAAAATATAACCGACTTCCAAACAAAACACTACAAAGAATAAAATAACCTTAATTTCGGAAGTCGGTGTTTTTGGTTTTGTTTCTTTGTTTTTTAAAACCGTGTTTTGTTTGGAACCGGTTATATTTTTTTGTAAAAAGTTTTTTATTTTTCACTTATAAGTGGTGATAATTGGACACCGTCTTCGTCAACGCAGAAATTGAAATAAGCAAAAATGCTCATAAAATAAAAACTACTGAACCAAACTAAATCAAATTACGGGACCAAATGACAAGTATACTGCATCGAACTAAAAAAGAATCACAGAAATCGGATCAGAAACCTCGGAGTAATCGGTGTACAAACACACAAAAAAAAAAAAATACCCACCGAATTGAGAACCTCATCTTTTTTTGGAAGTCGGTTAAAAAATATCGGTGTTATCAGCGCGCTTTAAAAGCTATGATAATCAGAGACAGCACTAATGGTGTGTAACGGCTCCCCGCCATATTGAATTGAAGCCATCACGTACAAACGTCTTTTTGTGTGACAATTAGGATAGAGGAATAACTTCAAAAGCGTATAACTTCTCTGTTTTTCCACCAATTTTATAGCAAATTAGCAGACACGTGCCCTCTTCGTTTGGCGGTATTTTTCGGGTTAATATATGGCCTATGACACTCACAAACAACGTGGCTTCCTATTGCTAAAATAATGTTCAACTCGGTTCAGTAGCTCCAGAGATTACCCCCTACAACCTCACATTATAATATTAGTATATAGTCCCCGTCACGAGAACCTATAAATTTTGTAAACAAAGAACTTCTACTAAGCTACGTAGCGACAACAAATAATCCCAAAATCAATCAACTCGAAGTAACATACATGTAATACGGAAGTAACGAGCATTTTCACTTAGTAGGGTTATATTTTATCGATATAAAGAGCTGTCGTCTAATGTTTTGTGGTACTGGAACGCGTCTGACACTTGGAAAAAACATTTGAAACAATTGAATGTGTGTTTACAAAATTTATAGATTCTCGTGGCGGGAACTATAGATAAGTGTTCATACATGTATATTTTTATAGTAGTCAAATACCCTATCGATTAGCAGAACACTTTATTATCAGTGTCATAAATTCCAAATTTGCACGAAAATCATCACGATTATCTATGGGGCGTCCTCGAGCAAACTCGTGAAGGATCATCTACAGTTTTCGACAGTGAAATTACGGTTTAGTATCTAGTGTCATATAAATTGCTCTACACTCCTCTTTGTGCTTAAATTAAGGGTGGGTACTAATCGGTGTTCCTGGCCGTAAAGTCCCATTTGCAGCGGCCATGTTCCGTTACGCCGTGTCCGTGTTTCATGCTCATTTCGAACTCTTCGCTCCTCGTGTCACAGATTCGCAAGACCCTCTCAGTCAAGATGTCTAACTTATCGCGCCGTACTGACTGAACTGCGGAACACTTAAAGGGATTCGCTAAAATCCGACAACGGGCGGAGCACTCGAAATGAGCAACGGACGGACGTTTCCACGTACTGTCTGTGCGAATGCTCGCTTTGTAACATGTTACATTACGCCCCTTAAAACCGGTCAGTACCCACATTGAGAGATTCACTCTTCACACATCAGACACAATATTTAAACAATCAGCGAAGACCACATGTGGTTCATGGGACTGAACCGGTTAACTGCCATGTATGTTGACGTCTATTATTACAAATAATTCCTTGTCAAATAAAATTAGGCCAAGTTCAATTTAGACTTTTGAAGAAAAACTGGAAGGCACCATTAAAAAAAACCTCTAAGAAAACGTGAACAAGTTACTCACGGCTAAAACAATATCCGCATTTTTCGGCGAGTTGAGTGCGGCATACATGGTGGCCTTGTAGATGCCCTCGATGACCACTATCTCTGGGAAGGCTTCAGCTTTGTACTCAGTGGCCGGCCCACTCGGGATGAACAGGTACGCGCCGCTGTTGTTGTCCTTACCACGCTCACTGTCATATCTGTGGATACATCGTACTTGTATTATTGTCTATAAAAATGGTATTTTTTTATTTTATGTAATGGTCATTTGTAAACTGAGCTACACTCAGGTATCGCCGTCAAAGAAGAAAATAAGTTTAGTACAGAAACGAAAGTGACCACCGAACAAGTTCGAAATTACAACAAAACAAAACACACTCACAGTGCAAAATCCATATGAACAGGTACAGTAGTCCCTTCTGGCGAGACGATGGCCTTTATAAGGCCATTCATGGTGGCCACCACGCGGGTACTGTTGCCCGCCTGGAGGGTGATGTCCTCCATGAGGCGAGCTGATGGCTGTTCCACTGGGAACATCTTCGGAAGGTCCACAGTCCAGTAGTCTGCGTTGTACACACGGATGCGGGAGTAGGACGTGTATCTGGAAGAGATGGTGTGGTTAAATAACTTGTAGAACATGATATTTTAACGATAGATAATTTGAATATACGATTCAATTAGACGAAAATAAAAAAATGTACATTCAATATGAGAACTCCGTTTTACATGGTTTCTGTGGGTTTTAGTATTTTCTGTAATATTTTATTCTCCTTTGTATATGTTATTTTATGATATGAGGAGTTCTTACGTGAAAGCTCAACTTTTCAAACAGCACACAATTTCAATAAATGCCTTGTTGCATGAAGTCCGCCCGTGTACCACAATTGTACATAAAATTTAAATAAATAAATAATAAACGTCATAATGACGGGACCAAATCTTGTATGTAATTCAAAGATTCTACCACTTATATTTAATACCCATTTAGTACTATATTGGCACTATTTAGGCATAAAATATAAGATTTGGTCCCGTCATTATGACGTTTATCAATATCAGTGTCCCGTGACCACCCGGAAAACAAGGAGTTATGTAAAATTTATCAAACGAAAACGATTTTACAAATGACGCACGGTGCGTTCATTAGCTGTGTGTGTGTGTGTTTGTGTGTGTATGTGTGTAAGTATCCTTTACGTGGGAAACCATCACCAAAATCCACATAAAGGCGAAGCAATGCTGATTTCACGAACATCAGTTAAAAACTTGGCTTACTTACTCACACCTGTATCACTTGCCCTTTGGGATAAGCAAGGGTATATGGTGCCATGCTTAGATGTGTGTGTGTAATGTAATATGGCATCGTATTGGACCGTCCACACAATACAAACTATTGTGGCTTACTCTGTTTGTCTACCCTGAAGCGAACATCCGTGAAAAACGAAACCCTTATAGGATCACACGGGTGTCTGTCTGTCTGTCGGTCTGTCCGTCTGCCACAGTGAGTTTTCTCCGGATCTGCTGGACCGATTCTGTTGCAATTTGGTATACATATGGACTTCTGTGACCCAAACGCGTAAATAAAATATAATAAATTTTTAGTATGGGGGTTACTTTTGGGGGTCAAACTACAAAATTAAAAAAAAAGTTCTTCAAACTGAATTGTGTGGACATATCAAATGAAAGGGCTTACTGTGAGGGTTTTAATTATATTTTTTTCATAATTTTAAAATAAATGGTTTTGAAGTTATTCAAGAAAATAGACGAAAAATTACCATTGTTCCCCCCTCTTATCTCCGAAACAACCGAGCTTAAAATTTCGAAAAAATGCACATAACAGTTCTATACCTAAAGATTACATAAAAACCTATAAGAAGTCTGTAGTGTTAAAATAACATGTTAAAAAATGAAATTGGTTCGGAACCCTTTGCACGCGAGTCCGACTCGAATTTGGCCAGTTTTTTTTTTATTCAGAGTTCAAAGTTTGCAGAGACAAAAGTCTGTATAGTGTGGAGCCACTATAAGGTGTCTCACTTACTTGTTAAGCCTCGTATTATCCCTAAGCGAGACAGTATACACAGTCAAGGCCAGCGGCTCGACGACCGCAGGGAAGGATAGCTGGAACTTGTTGTTGGCGATGGCGAGCCGTTTTTCGCCCGCCACCACGGGGGATATCTGCGCCATCATAGGGTTGCCTTCGGGGTCGAATACCTGCAATAGGGAATATGCATGAAAAAAATATTCATTATCTATACAGTTTACCTAAATACTAGTTGACCCGCGCAACTTCGTCTGCTCCGCTCCTATTGGTCTTAGCATAATGATACATAGCCTATAGCCTTCCTCGATAAGTGGGCTATCTAACACTGAAAGAATTTTTCAAATCGGACCAACTAGGTCCTGAGATTAGCGCGTTCAAGCAAACAAACAAACTCTTTAGCTTTATATATTAGTACAGATATAGATACAATACTAACAGTGAAAATAGAATCAAAATTGTTCGAAAAACAAATACGATATAATTATTTTAAACAAATATGTCTGTCCCTCTCGCGAAAACGCTGTTTTCTATGGCAGCTGTATGAGGTGTCATGTAATTTGACGTCAGAGTTTGTATCGCCTTCTCTTTGTAATTGCAATCTTTGAAGCTTTGTAACTTCATCGCTAATGAAGGGATTTTTAAAATAATTTTCATGATTTTTTACTAGAGCTAATAGAGGAGCTCGTAGCTAGATAATAACAGCCGCACGAGTCGATTTTCAAGGTTAAGCAATGCTTGCCAAGGTTCTTTTGTGGATGGGTGACCATCTTAACATACCGAGTTTCCTCCATGCCTCGGAAAACACGTTAAGCTGTTGGTCCCGACTGTAATTTGTAGATCTTTGGTAGTCGTTACGGATAATCAGAAGCCAGTAAATCTGACTTCAGTCTTGCCATGAAGTAACGTGTTACCCAGTGGTTTGGTAGGCAACCGCGAAATAAACCCAACCTGTGCTTAATTCATCGAGATCACCTGTTATGATAAAACCGGGCAAGTGCGAGTTGGACTCTCACACGAAGTGTTCCATACCATAAACCGAAAAAGCCACATATACATATATACAGGATTACTGGTAATTCGACGAATATCCGTCAGGGGCTGTTAAGGGGGCCAAAATGCAACAAATTGAACCCCCCATATGTATGGCCGAAATTCAATAGTTTTCGAGATATTTGAATTTTAAGGGTTTTTCGATATGTACCCAAAATTTGACATTTAATTCCAAATAAAAAAAAACGACATATTTGAATGGGTACCATTAAAAATGTTGTAGCTGGCACTTCAATTAAGCTATGGACATAATTAAAACTACTTAATTTAACAAAATAATTAAAATAATGAGCGATATAAGAATGATATCTTACCAATATTTTCATTTTACGCTTCAAAAATGTTGTCTCGTCACAAAATTTTCTATTACATTAATCGTACAAGTAACTAAAACAACTTGCCTATTCTGTAAGCTTTCCAAAAAGGTATAAAAGTCAATTTTAAAATACATAATTCGTGGCATGGCATGTGTTTGAATCGGCGCGGGGAGAGAAAACATCTGTGTTTTTAGTTTATGATCCTCGTTAAAACAACCTTTTTTACTGGCAAAATTCTTCGTGATGGGGCGGGGGAGTACACGGCGTCTGCTGCGCTCACGTCGCCTTCCTTAGCTGACTCTACGCCGCGCAAGCACGTGTGTTGTTATCTTGCTATCAACCAATCTCTCATCGCGTTAATTTGGTATAGATCGTTATTATTAATTCTTGTTTCTCTTGTTATTCTTTTTGTTATCATTGTTATTTCTTTTGTTATTTCGGATCTACTTCGGTTACGGAAGTCGGTGTTAAAATACGAAGAAACAATCAAAAACACCGACTTCCGTAACTAACTTTTTTTTTTGTAAAATGGTTTATTATTTTTCGCTTTTCAGTTTTTTAGAGGCTTAGTTATAGGTTTCGTAACCCTAAAAAGCAAACTTTTTCTATATGTAACAAAACTTATTTTTTAACAAAATAATGATCTTCCAGCAACTAACCTCAACATGCGGCGAAGACACAATCACCGTCATAACCTCATGCCTCCTAAACGCAAGCGCGTTATACAAGACAATCCTCCTGGAGGGCTGCAGCACGTCCAGGTCGATGGTGATGCGCGCCGGCACCTCATCGTGCGAGCGCCAGATGTCGTCCACGTCGAAGTACACGTCGTCTTGTACCTGGTTCATGACGAGCGGCTGCTTGAGGAGGTAGTAGGCTGCTTGCTGAATCGCTGATTGGCTGTATTTTATTGCGGTTAGCATTCTGTAATAAAAAGATTTAGTTGAAGACCTAGTTTTCTGTGGTGCGGGTAGTGGGTATGTGGTAACGGTTGCGACCGTGTTGTTTGTCGTGGGTCCGAACCTAGGAAGCGGCTTTTTTATCTCATGGCTTCTCAAGCCAATCTGGTCAGGAACGAGTCCAAATCAGCACTCCAGAGATTTTTAAGCCTCCATTACGGCGTTCATGTTCAGGGGACCACCGCGTGGGGATCCTAGCCATTCTGCCCTCGTGCTTTACTTGTTGTATATTATTTAATCACCACTGCCAGATAGATTAAGGAGTACATTTTTCCGCACGACTCTCATTCGGTCAATGCTATTGACCAAGCGCGGGAAATGCTATTGACCAATCGGCACACTCCACGCAACGCGCTTTTTTTCCTGTACCGCTATTGGTCGGCAGCTGCCGCCATGATAGTGCGCGCCGCGTGGCATGCACGTGACTAGCGAGTGAGACGGAACTAACAGCTGCAGTGTATTATGAACCTTATCGTAGTGTTCTAAGGTTGATTGTAAGGTTGCTTTCTTTCGTTAATCTTCGGGGCCATACTTTATTTTCTGTGCGTACGAAGATTCACGTCGCGCCTTATCAGTTGGGTACCATTTTAACCGGATATTCTAGATACAAAACCTAGATTCGAAGTCACGTGACATCCATAAACGTGCATTATTCCCATTATGGTCCAATCACTCTCACAGAGAGGATGTAGGACACAGACCTCCCGGGCATATAGTCCATACCTAGAGGTACTATAATCTGCAGGATCATTCAGTCTGTTTTTATTTTATTTTATTTTATTTGTTTGGGAAAATAAACAGTTATACATTAAAAATCTTATGCTAAGTTATAAATATATCAGAATAACAAATGTATAACCTACGACATTTTCCACAACATATTTAAGTCGTAATATAATAGTGCGCTATTCTAAGGTGTAAAAACAGGAAAGTACCTAGTTAGCAGTGAGCTTTTAACAACAGGCATGCAAACAACAGATAAATAAAGAGTGAGAGAGAATAAGTAAACAATAAATTAACTATTGTAATCTAAAATAATTTTGTAGATAAGACTTCTAAACTTTGGAGCAGAGACAGAAAAGAAGTCAACGTCTTCAAAGATTTTATTGTATTGATTGGTAAGGCGGCGTAAGGGTGCTCGCAAACCTGCGTTTGTACGACAGGAACTTACTGCAAATAATGGTCTTGCGCGCGCCCCACGGCAAATTGTTGTTCTGGGTACTACAAAACCAATTTTGTTTCGAATATCAATACAATCATAAGTATTACACAGATCAAACAGGAACATCGTTTCCAACAGAATTCGTCTAGACTTCAAACTTTGCAGATTATACTTCCTCAATAGGTCATTGTAGGATGCGTTAGCACGATAACAACGAAAATGCATTGCCTTTAAAAAATTTCTTTGCACTTTTTCGATCATATTGGAATATTTAGCATAGTGGGGATTCCATACCGAAACAGCATACTCCAGCTGAGAGCGAACCAACGATTTATAAAGGTACAAATAGGTAGAAGATCGGGTAAATTCTGTGGCCGTTCTCATAATAAAACTGTTATTGCCGTTGATGTTGTAGAAAATACCTACCGACAAGGCAAAAAAAAAGTCTCATCGAAATTATTTTCATGGTCCAAAATTCCTGGATAGTGTAATCATGGCAGCCATTTCGGATTTTTGATGTTGTCGTCACTTACTTATTACGTCGTGGGAGGAGCCGGTGACTCCATCGTGGTGCTGGAACAGTGCCAGCCAGCGCCGAGCCTGCTCCACTGTCTCGCAGTACAGTAGTATGACATGATGACGTCACTTACTTCTTAGCGTAGTCTTCTCTGACCTCGTCGCGGGAGGTGCCGGTGACTCCGTCGTGGTGCTGGAACAGTGCCAGCCAGCGCCGGGCCTGTTCCACTCTGTCCCGCAGTTGTAACGACATTATTTTGGATACAGCTTTTGAAGCTGTAGCTTGGGCTGTAATTATTTCTGCTGCCCTGGAATTTAAAATTTTGATTTGCATTTTAAGGCAATACGAAAAGTAGACAGAGGATCCTCCCCTGCATAAAGCGGACGCTCAAATGACTATTGTACGCAGCTGAGGACCAGTCAGGAAAATCAAAGAGCTTTAAAAAAAGCAATGAATACGCGAAGTCGTACATAGTAAGCTATTTTAATCTAATGTTTTTCCCCAAGTTTTTTGGTAAAACGTCAAAACTTTTTCAGCCGATTTGGAGACCTCTATTAAACTAATTTCTTTATCAAGAAATCTTCTCTATATTTACACCTTATTTTGAAAATATATAAACTCTCGCCTTACAGCCAGGGTAGGCAGAAAGAAAAAAAAATATAATTCAACAAAAATAAATTAGCCATCACGCTATCTGCGGTTTTAGGTTACACAACTTTAAAAAGAAAAATACCAATATTACCTAACATAAGCCAGCAGCACTCGATCCATATTCTTATAGAAGGGCCTGGACGTGTAGTACCCACTCCAGTAGTGCTGGTTCCTGTCAGCATATGTGAAGAAGTCCCCTGACAGCACGGGGAACGATGAGGACTTGACCTCTTCGTGGACCGCTCTGAAGTAGTCGTGGAGGGTGCCGAATTGGACCTGAAAGGGATTGACATATTAAAACATTTGCAACTTTGAACTCAAAAGTGTTCGTTTATTTAATACTTTACGCACACAGATGTACAAAGGCGAACTTTATACCTTAGGCATTTTCTACCAGTCAACCTTTGGGTGATGCAGAGAATAATAGTGGTAGGTGCAATGTGGATAAAAAAAAACAGAAACGCGATTTATATTAAAATTAATAAATACAATAAAATACTATAACGTATCCTCAAATTCATAAACTACGATGCTATAGAGGGCTGTCCTCCAGACGATAACTCCCTTTCTGTATCTAACTAATACAATAAAGCTGAAGAGTTTGTTTGTTTCTTTGATCGCGGTAATCTACAAAACTATCAGTAAGATTTGGAAAATTATTTTTGTATATGATAGCCACATTCATGAGGAAGGCTTTAGGCTTTAGGTTATACGGGAACGGGAATAAACGGGATATGCGTGTACGAAGTCGCGGGCAAAAGTTAGTTATTATATAAAAGGGAAACTGACAGACATATCAAAGCACAGACGAAACTACTGGGACTAGGAAATTTTGTAAAAGGCTTCCTTTTATGCTATAGGTGAGCATTTATGCGCGATCGAATCAGGAATGATGATTTCCGCAAGAGAACCAAGGTTACCGACATAGCCCGAAGGATCGCCAAACTAAAGTGGCAGTAGGCAGGGCACATTGCTCGCAGAACAGATTTGGGCCGAAAAATTCTGGAGTGGCGACCGCGTACCGGAAGACGCAACGTTGGAAGGCCTCCCACAAGGTGGACCGATGACCTGGTGAAGGTTGTGGGTAACCAATGGATGCGAGACGCACAGGACCGGTCGTTGTGGCGACGCTTGGGGGAGGCCTATGTCCAGCAGTGGACGTCTTTCAGCTGATGTGATGATGATGAGCATTAACAAGGATCTTGAAGGAAGGGGGAAAATCAAGAAGGAGAAGCGCTAGTACACCAGAATAACAAAAAATATTAGGAAAGTCATCCATTGCTCAAGATCTAGGTCAAAGCATAGTCACAACGACGGGGGTTGCACTTCTCGTAGCCAGAGGAGTCTCAAGATATTCTCCGCTGCTTCTTCCTGTACGCTATCGTCTTTCCTGAAGCTATTCGTTCAGCGAGCAATTTGCCCGACTCGACCCGTAACAACTGGCCACGCGTCTTTTAATAAACACCTTTATGCTATAGGACTCATTAACAGCCCGCTATGCAGAGCCTGCATGGAGGAGAATGAGACAGCAGCACACCTGCTTCTAAGTTGCCCGGTAGTCGCGGATTACTTCGGTAACCCAGGTACCCTCAATGAGAAAGTTGGAACACCAAGGTGTTGCTGGCCTTCCTTGGGGAGCTGGGGTGGATCGAATGACACATTTGTCCCAACTGCACGCAAAATACGCGCTTAGTCGTGGAGTTGCGGTAACCAGCCCGATTTACATACATACATTGTTTGGGCCCGTCAGCTATTCGTTCAGCGAGCAACGTGCCCGACCCGACCCACTGCCAGAAGTTAGGTTTTGCAAGCCTTCGGGCTATGTCGGTTACCATGATGGCAGTTCCTGTTTCCCAATGAAGAAATAATGATCTATTTTTAACTCGCAATGAGGAAACTCCAAGCACCGGGAAGGGCAAACGTAGTGTGGGACGTTCTGCGGCACGATGGATCGATGAATTGAAGAAGGTGGCTGGCAGCGGATGGATGCGGACTGCTCAAGACCGGGGTGGTTGGCGCTCTTTGGGGGAGGCTTACGTTCAGCAGTGGACGCAATTGACTGATATTTGCTGAAACTTCAAGCATGTTCCTCTACATTCCTCTTTGAGTGATGAGCCTTGAGCCTGAGCCTTCTAAGTAGACGTTGTACGCTAAATAATAATAATCTAAGTACCATCATAAATGCGAAAGTTTGGTCGGACAGATATTCGTTACTCAATCACGCCGTAACGGCTGAACGGGTCTGGAAGGTCACAGATATAGATAATAGTCTGGAATAGCACATAGGCCGGGAGCACGTTCCCTTGGGATCATCTGCGCGGGCGCAGCCGCCGGCAGAACTAGTACGAAATAAGGAAACGCGGCGCATTTTCCTTTCCATTCCTCCAAGACTTCTTAGCAGGCGCTGTGCTAAATAATATTAATATCCTCACCTCAGTATTCCACCCATCATTATTATTGATATAGTCTATAAGTATCTCGTAGTTCTGGTACTGGTTGTCCCACTCGTTGGCCCGGTCGTACCGGAAGTCGTCCCCGAGCGGGAACATCACTACGTTGCTGCGGTACAGCTGCGCCTTCTTGCGCCATTGGTCCAGGATTGCTGCTGCCCTGAAAAATATCAATAGGGTATTTGACTGGATTTTTTTATTATGTTTCTCAAAACCCTAGAGAGCAGAGAAGACGCAGTTTAAAAATATTGCTTAAAATGTCAAAAAATGGCGGTGTTATCAGCGTTTTAAAATCTGTGATAAACGGATACAGCACTAATGGCGTGTGACGTCAGCCTCACAAGTCCCGCCATATTAAATTGAAGTCATCCAATTTAAACGTTATTTGTGTGACAAGGACAAAAGAATAACTTCAAAAGGCGTATAACTTCACTGTTTTTTCACTAATTTTATTCATTTTTTCACCAATCATACTGTTTTAATAATATCTATCAAATAAGTATTCATTCATCGCTTCTCGGTCTTTTGGCTAAGATCAAAGTGTAAGTATTCATTCATGTATATTTTTCATATTAGTCAAATACCCTAAATTAGCCGTGAGGAACACAATGTTATTGTTATTAAATTAAGTCTCCTCTGTTTGTTTCTTCATTGCGTGTATGTGTGTTTGTGCCAAATCAAGATTTTTCTTTCTTTTCTTTATCTCAAAATACATAATATTGATGTGGGCAAATCTGTTTTATGCTTAACGCAGATCAAAAAGCAGAGTTAGCAGAATTGAATAGTAAACTTTACTATCAGTGCCTTAAAGTACAAAGTCCGCGTGAACGTTAGTACTACTACGACGCTTAGAGTTGTTTAATGACTGCGTTGGTATTTGCACAGAAAGAAAGAAAGAAAAGAAAGAAAGACGTTTATTTCACCGAAAGCGACGCACAAAACACAAAATTAAAAGGAAATAACTTAAAAACTAACTACAAACTAAATAACCTATTATTACTAGAGGACTATGTCGAGACCAGGCATCATCTGACACGTCTTTGTTCACACCACAGACAAACAGAACACAGTTCAATAGTCGAGTGGAAAAAACAAGTACATTGTCTATGGTGCGACCGCGATGCCCGGCACTGACAAGTTGACATTGACGTTACAAAAACAAAATAAACAATGTATAATAGAAACAAATAACATCGAAAACATGCATTTAAGTTGTGCGTCGCACCCGAGCAAATATCGGTCGTTGCTCAGCATATGCCACAACTCTGGACGAGTCCAGAATCACAGCGCTGGTTTTCAGCAACCACCGGTTGAGTGGCATTTTGGCGTCCCCCCGCGTGCACACAAATAAACAACACAAGGCAGGTAAGTACTCTACTTAAATATATACATCAAACCACAAAAAAAAAAATAATTAGGTACTGAGAATAATAATCGCTCAATTTTAAAAGGAATGTTCACAATAACAACAAATTTGTTTGTTAATTAGTTTTTTTTGTTTGTTAGTCAAATGAATCCAATAAACCAACAAAACACATGATACCAACATTACAAAACTGAAAATAGACAAATTAAATAAATGTTACGCAAAACAATGCTAAAATAAACTATAAATCTGTAATACTAATTATCACAAGTTCTATTTCCATTGCAGAAAACATCCTGCATAGATGGTCGACAATACACCATCCCATCATTTGCACCATAGTATGATGGCGGCCATTTGCATATTTGCTTTACAACAGCAAACTGTGTTGGATCGCAGATCATATCCAATCCATCGAATTTTTTGTACTAAGTGGTCAGATTGTTATATTCCCTGTACATGATTTGAGATGAGGTGCATAAACTGTGCTGACATGGTGTTGGCGGGCGAATGGATCGCAGGTCGAATTGGAACAGCCATCGAAAGTTCGAAAGAGACATGTGGAGACAAACGAAATGCCCAACCTCTTCAAAGTTTCAAATACACACAGCTACCACCTCCACAAATCTGGGATCAACCTTGAGGGTTAGAAGACCGAGCCCGAATAGGGCGGAATCAACCGAAGACCACCAGCACTGTGGAATGTCCATTGCCTGCAGTCCATGACCCAAGAGGTAAGCTTTGCACATTAAGGTGAATAATTGAAAATGGGGTTATTGGCTAAGTATTGTTTTACCAATTCCTAAAACCTAGAGAAATACATGACAGTAAAATAAACTGTTTTAAATAGTCAAAAAATGACGGAGGTGTGAGTGTTTTAGGCTGACTGTCTACTGGAGCGGGAAGGAGGGGGGGGGAGCAGCGCAGAGCTTTGCCCATATTAACCAACGGAATTGAATAAAATCTCCACTCCGCTGCAGTGGCCAAGGATTTGAAGCTAGTTTAAAAATACATACAAAACCGGGAAGCGGAGCGGGGCAGCTAAGCGGAGAAGCGAAACGGGGTAGAGGAAAAAACCGCTCACCCGCTCAAATTACTCGTCACGTGAGCTCCGCGCAGTCCGTAACTCCGCTCCGCACTACCTCGCTCCCCATCAATGGACAGACACAGTCCGCAACTCCACTCCGCATTACTCCGTTGCTTTATTCCGCTGCCTCGCTTCGCGTCAATGTACAGACAGCCGTAAGATCAATGGTAAACAGAGACAGCACTAATTGCGCGTGACTTTCAATTCACGCCATAGTGAATTTACGCCATCCAGTACAAACGACGATTATGTGACTAGTATAGCTTCAAAAACGTGTATATCAGAAATACATATTTCATAAAGTACCTTTGTTTTACTATTGATAGGCACGCGATTGACCACTATCTCACCTGATGATAAGCGATGATGTGGTCGAAGATGGAGCACGCTCGCCTAGAAGTAACCTATTCACTCTTGACTTAAAGACTCCCAGGTTGTAGTTATCAGGAAACACAGACTCTGGCAGGGAAATCCACTCCTTACCTTTCTTGGACATTCTTCTCCGTGATCTTCCGAGGCGCCACACCCCATGGACAAGTGACGCCATTGCCTGGTAGTCTTTTGAAATCGAATTGACAGCACACCTACAAAAGCAATAGAAAATTGTTTGTTTCAGCTAAAAAGCAGTGTTGAAATCTGAGAAGCTGGTATCTCAGGAAGCTATGTGTTTTATGGAGTTTCAAAGTTGTGGCAGTATTCTATAGGTTAATATACTAAAAAAATCGAATTAGTCCGTCAAATAGATTTCCAAAAAAATATTGCCCACTGTAGCCGACGGGCTTGGGGGTTCGGGCCTCTTCAGAAAAAGTCCTTGGTTTTTCTTTACTTTACGTACTTTAATTATCAAAACACACGCTTGGGAGCACAAGAGTGAAATACAGCAGGGAACATAGGAACTTAGAAAAGTTTACAAGTCTAGGATGGTCGGCACTTTTCGTGTGCGGCCTGAGACCCTTCGCGCCATACACTGTTCGTTGCGCGTTCCTCGTGGCGAGCGCGTGCCCTTGCGGCAACAGTGGCGCCACAAACAAGACGCGAGGGAGAAATTGCGGCACGGGATTGGTCAAACGATGCGGGGGAGCCAACCTTATCAATGTCCCCGCGATCATCGGATTGGTTGCCGCTACCAGTGCGACCAACATTAACCCCTACCCCTAGCTCGGGGTTGCCTCGTTACACTACGTATTTTTTTCTTTATCAAATCAATAAAAACTTACGAAGATAAAACGCATCAAAGATGCGTGACGATGAAGTGTATCGGAATATGACGTCACACGAGTTTTCAACGCATTGTAACGTCTTAATTTTTTGTTCAATAAGAAAAAACCGTGTCTAATATTTTTTGGAAATCTATCTGCGGGTCTAAAAAGGCCACTTTAGCAGAATCAGAAAGCAAATCACGCTACCCGTCATTGTCAAATTTTCCCAATCAACCTTGAACCTAATGCGTTAGCGATAAAGATGAAAATTAAATTTGACAGATTGTTGTGATTAATATTATGATTCTTCTAAACTGGCCTTTTTAGCTCCCCTGAGGGACTAATTTATAATGTAATTCCATTGAATGATTGGTTTGTATGTCTAGCTTGTTTATTTACCTTCGGATTCGGACCACAGGAGTGAGGAACGTCATAAGAATAGAAAGGCATCATGTGCGTAAACATGTCCGTTTTGCCGACGCCATCTGCAAATCCAAATTAACATTTAAATCACATAACTTATGGCACACTTAGGTGCAGTGTTTACTGATGCACTAAGAAAGAAAAAATAACTTTCCAATATGTCAATTCGAATTATCCTATAGTATAATAACCGGCACGAGCTTCACAATATTGGTTCCTCAGTCAATGCTATCGACTATTGCGCTTGCAAGTTTCGTTCGCCCACCGAACATTGGCGAGATTACCCCTCTGGACTCATCTGTGCTCACACTCATGCCGGCTACTATAATAGAGTGAGTGGTTACTTCTAGAAAAGCGTGTTCTATCGTCGACCACATCATCGCTTTCACTCAGGTGAGATTGTGGTCAAACGCGATCCTATCAATAATAAATAAGTAAGACTAATTGAATTCACATTGAAAGCAAGTTTCTTACCCCATAATTGCCTCCACTTAAACTCCAATTGCTTATGAGCAGCGAGTTCCTTCTTTACTCTATAATGTACCCTCTGTATAACAGAGTTCTCGAATCCTGCCAACTTCAGCAAATAGGGCTGGGTACTCGAGTAACCGAAGGGGTCAATTGACCAGGCGTTCTTGGGTACAACGTTGAGGTTGTCGACCAGCCATTGGTGACCTGTGGTCAGTTGACGAATGATGGACAGCCAATGAGAATTTGCTTCGTCATTCATCACCCAACCGCCGGTTACTATTTCTATTTTGCCGGTTTTTACGAGACTGCAATAATAATAATGAAGGATTAGATAAGTGATACAGCATAGGAATGATTCCTGAGTAAAAAATATGATTCTTATTCCATCAGTTAAATAAACGAAAATTATTATTGGATACCTACGAATTTTTGCTTCATCAAATCAATAGAAAATTGATAAAACGCATCAAAGATCAGGAGTGAGGGCTTGTGACGTCACTATTCGGTAAAAAGTGTACTCAAATGTGACGTCACAGAAGTTTTCAACGCACTGTATCGCCTTAATTTTTTGTTTACGTAAAAAAGATAAAATAGATAGATAAGATAGATAAAACATTTATTTATAGACAAAAATATTGGACCCGTATTTTTTCTTTAAATTTTTCTACACTAATATTATAAAGAGGAAAGATTTGTTTGTTTGTTTGAAATGAATAGGCTCCGAAACTACTACTGGACCGATTTGAAAAATTCTTTCAGCAATGGATAGCTACATTATCAGGGAGTAACATAGGCTATATTTTATCCCCGTACTCCCACGGGAACGGGAACTACGCGGGTGAAACCGCGTGACGTCCACTAGTATATTATAAAAAGAAATTATACTGAGTTAAAATTTTGCGTGGCGTAAGTCTGAGTACACTTTTAACCAAGAAGTGATGTCACAAGCCCCCAATCGTGATGATTACAATCACCCACCTTCAGGTACTGCGTTTATTCTGTTACAGTGGTACCCAACTGATAAGGCGCGTCGTAAATCTTCGTTCGCACAGAAAAGAAAGTATGGCCCCGAAGATTAACGAAAGAAAGCAAACTTACAATCAACCTTAGATCACTACTATAAGGTTCATAATACACTGCAGCTGTTAGTTCCGTTTCACTCGCAAGTCACGTGCATGCCATGCGGCGCGCGCTAACATGGCGGCAGCTGCCGACCAATAGCGGTACAGGAAAAAGAAGCGCGTTGCGTGAAGCGTGCCGATTGGTCAATAGCATTTCCCGCGCTTTGAAAATTCATCTTCTGCGCAGGTACATCGGTAAGCCATATCAGTTGGGTACTACAGCTGTATACGTTGTATGTTTTCAGGCACTTACTTCAAAAACGCAGTCTTATCTTTTTCAGTCGCGTCGCTATTCCACCAGAGATCCAGGAAACTGATCTCCGCCCATATAAACTTCCTGCCGATTCCTTCCGACAATTTCTCCACCATGTTGTTGAATATCGCGCGCGTTTGCGCTTTGTAGTAGTTTTCGAATGTCTTTATCCAGCCTGTAATGTTTTGTCAACAATGATTGATGTCAATTTTCTTTTCGATTCGGAGAAGGTATTATGATATGTGATGGGACTTTGTATTGAGCAAGTATTCGATTTTCGAATTTTGTGATAGAAATAGGATCTAGATTATGCCTCTAATGCCTCTTAAAGATATTTGTCATAACGCCATTGGTTGGTCAACGGACAGATAAACGAGCAACAAAGTAACTCAGAATTCGGAAATTAATCGTGTTGAAAGTATTTTTTTATTGCGAGATATCACTTAACATAATATACTACCAAATAACTTTTCTCTTTGTACATAGGTATGATGATAATAAATCTGTTCTACTGTTAGTATTGTTGCAATAATATAGTTTCTCATGTAAAGTCAGGGAAATCAGTTGTTTATCGTACACGTCATAAAGCGACAAGGGATTAGTCTCGGTGACGGTTAATTTGACTTTTATCTGGTACTAGCTGACCCGCGCAACTTCGTCCGTGTCACATTTTTCATTAATGCTCCGCTTCTATTGTCGGTAGCGTGATGTTATATAGTCTATAGCCTTCCTCAATAAATGGGCTATCTAACACTAAATAAATAAATAAAATATGTTTTCAATTCGAACCAGTAGTTGAGTTTGTTTGTTTGGTTGAACGCGCTAATCTCAGATAGCGCGTTCAACCAAACAAACAAACTCTACAGCTTTATAATATTAGTATAGATGACAGTGAGACAGTGCCGGATTAACCCATATGCAAATAAAGCAATTGCTTAGGGCATTACGTCTTGGAGTGCACCATAAACACATCAACTACCTACAGGAATTAGAGGTCATGCTTATTTTTGTCAAGTGGGACGAAGTTTCGCAAACTTTCCAAAAATTCAGCAAGGTGTTACAAAACCCGGAAATCACTCTAGAGACGTAGCGTACAAATCTTTCGAATCGCCCGTCAATTTTTTACAAAATTTACGAGCTAACTGTTTGGAAGCCTGAGCATGAGAAAAGCTACCAGATGTGGATTTTAAAGAGACTGAGTAAAGAACATCGGATCCCTGTTAAAAGGCAGAGTGCTAAAATGTCCAAGCTTGCTTTGCTTGCTCTTCTGTAATGAATAAATCGGCTAATTTAACCCTATTTCTGAATGAATTGTAGACGGGGTGCTAAAATTTACGAGCTCGCTTCACTCGCTCTTGCATCTTTTATAGACTGATGCAGTTGGCATTTTGTTCAGTTTCTGCTTGAAAAGTCTTAAACCTTTTTTTTACAACTTGGAAACGTTTTCTCGAGCCTTTTATTTTGATGCCACACATGACCATATGTCACGACGACTTTACTTACCTAAAGGCCGTTATATTGCTTTTTTTATTAAATAGGGTATTTTATTGAAAAAAAACGAATTAATCCGTCAGATAGATTTCCAAAAAATGTTGGACACTTAGTTTTTCTTTTTTCACGTAAACAAAAAATGATGAAGATACAGTACGTTGAAAACACGAGTGACGTCACTACGATAGTACAATTTTACTAGCGACGTGACGTCACCAGCCCCCTCTCCCGAGTTTTGATGCATTTTGTCTTTGTCAATATTAATTGATTTACAAAAACAAAAAATACGTGTCCATTATTTTTCAATACTCTAACTGACGGACTAAATAGATTTGCAATTTATTGATGGTGGAAACTAGCCTATTCATTCATTTATCACATGTCACGTCGGCATTTACGATGAATCTAATGAAACCTCATTTGTTAAAATCTATCCAGCCGTTTAGGCTACAGAGAGTGACAAAGACATAAACTTACTCCCGAAAACATTACCCTCCTTCTGGGACAGTCTGGTAAAAACAAGAATCAGGGGGCACAAAATTCAAATCTTGCCAGCGGCGCTCAGGACCTTACTAGCTACGATGCTGTTTATCAATTGGCAGCGTTCAAATGGCATTTCAATAAATTAAAAAAATATATGTTTTGGTTTCAAAGACAGGTACTTAATAATTGACTGGTGGAAAGGGGGAAAGGTGCGGATTGCTTGGGCATCAAGTAGTTTTAATCCGGCACTGCGGCGTTGTTGTTCCAAAATTTTAATGTTTTCAAATACTGTACTGTACTGTGTTTTAATGTATGGCTCAACTTTTATACTTCTCGACCTCATTTGTATACCTGCATTCTAGCAAATAAATAATTAAATTTCGCTTTTTTTTTATTTGAATATCGTAAATTCGTAACAATTCATTTCACTGGGAACTGTTGTTAAAAAAGTGGCTAAAAATAATTTCTGTCTTATCCTACGTTTATAGCCTTATCTCGTTTACGCCACAGTAAACGTTATGAAAACAACGCGATAATCCAGAAATACAGCGAGTTTTTTCACTTCATAGTTTATGCTATGCGAATCCAAATGATAAGACGGCTTATCTTTTAGGGTGGATGTTGCACAGCGCATACATTTCAGCATACAACGAAATATGACGCTTAAATTCTCCAAAGGGGTATTCTAGGTGACTAGTAAACACAATATTTCGCCAGTAATAGCGGGTTACTACCATTTATTTTTTTTAATTATTATTTCGGCTAATACTGTCCAACTCGGCCAATACTGTCGGTTTTCTATCGGTTGCATTTTGGGGAGTGTGCGACAGAATTGCATGATTTAATTCCGCCAAGCCCGTTCCATCATCGGACCACAAGACGAACGGCGATGTGCCACCGGTACATGGTGGACGCACTAAACGATTTGGGAACACATTCATAGTGCGTACAGCTAAGGAGTGGAATTCCCTGCCAGAGTCTGTGTTTCCAGATAGCTACAAAGTCTTTAAGACAAGAGTAAATAGGTTAATTCTAGGCAAACGTGCTCCATCTTCGACCGCATCATCGCTTACCATCAGATGAGATAGTGGTCAAACGTATGCTTACCTACGGTAAAAAAAAAACTACTGGGCAAATTCTAGTCTCACAGGCCAAAGAACACGGATCAGAAAAAAACAGTTGTTGTTTTTTCTGTTCCGTGCGAAACAACCAGCTCAATATTGTATATCCACCTCTTGCGTTACTGGTGACTAGATGAGTGACTGACAGACAACGCACAAACGAAACTACTGGTGGTAGAAAGCTGATATTTGGCATGTAGCTTCCTTGGGGAGTGTAAGGAAGCACTACCAGTAATAACTGTCAAAGATCTTCGAATGATAGTCGGAACTAGTGGTTTTACATGCTTTCCGAGGCAAAGAGTTCACGGGACGGTCACGTGTTATTCAGGGACCTCAAGAAGCGTTGTGTAACCTTAAAGGCACATATATAAACTCAGAAAGGTATCGTCACCGTATCGCCTTTCGCCTCATCATCAAACAGGCGTCAACCTAACATAAGTAACACAAGCCGTAAGCGCGGAAACTGCAAGTTGACCATGCACCGCACCGCGGTTCGTGAGCTTGTCTAAAGGCGAAGCGAAAACATTACGATTCCGATTACACAGGGTTATTTGTAAAACACCAACAACCTCTTAGGCAGTGAAAGTACACATAATTATACACAACTTTTACTTTGAGACCAACCCTGAAAACTCTAAAAAAAAATTAAGCTGTTTCATACATTTTCATTGGTTAAATATTGGCATTTTGTATGAAAGAGCTGATATTTTTTCCAAGAATCGGGGTTGGTCTCAAAGTAAAAGTTGTTTATGTGTACTTTCACTGCCTAAGAGGTTGTTGGTATTTTACAAATAACCCTCTACAGTGACGATCCCTTTCAGAGTTGCTATGTGTACCTTAAGGCTGCGTTTCCACCAGAGATATGCGAGGATGCGTAGCAACGGATGTGTTTGTTAACAACCAATAGAACCGCTTCATTTACCTAGCCTCGCTCAGCGTAAGCTATTTTACTGGTTCCTAACAAACACATCCCTCGCTACCACTATATTAAAAAAAAAACTTTATTGAACTAAAGCCTAAATAATTATTACAATGGTATAGTAGAAGTAAATACATTGATAGGCTTATACTAGGTTAATACCTGTATCTTAGAAGATCGGTGTCCCTCCGCAACAATGTTACAAGCCAGAATTTTTACAGCTCTACTGGTGGAAACGCACCCTAAAAGTCGTCTCCGTGCGGAGGTTTTACTTAGCCCAATTTTAATTTAATACATTAATTTCAGCCTATTTACCGATATCTATTCTGTATATTTTATCTCGTGATCTACATAGATAGCAGTCATAAGTACATTGTATTAAAACAATTAAATTATCGTATTGCCGATAAACGATAAAGACAGCAATAGCACCGGTATACAGGGTGTTTTAAAATAAATTAATTGAATAAGTTTTTTTAGTGTACTTTGCGGACTTATTAGTGTTTTTAGTAGTTAATTAATGTTAACTGAACTAATTGATTGTTAAAGTTATCTTTATTCTAGCATCTACCATGACCATGATAGAGGCATTGTAATTCAGATTATGAGGAAATTTTAAATAGCTAATGTTCGATTTCACTAGCATAAGAGTTGAAAATTCCCCAATGCTGTGTTATTTCGGTGCCACAAATTGTTCACAGATTGATACTTTTTATTATATATGTACATCATAACGACAGTAAATATATCATCATCATATCAGCCGAAAGACTTCCACTGCTGGACATAGGCCACCCCCAAGCGTCGCCACAACGACCGGTCCTGTGCGTCTCGCATCCATCGGCTACCCGCGACCTTCACCAGGTCATCGGTCCACCTTGTGGGAGGCCTTCCAACGTTACGCCTTCCTTAGTAAATATATAGGAAAACAAATTGAAAACTTGCTGTAATAAAGGCTATTATAATTTAATACGTTAACAAAATTTCGTGTCTTTACTGTTGATCGTTGTGGAGTTGTTTCGTGTGGAGCTAGCCAAAATCACAGTTATCAGGGATGATGCGAAACTTTCGGATATCCGAAATAAATATCGATCTGTAACCGTAACCGAATGTGATATGAGTTTCGGATAGGGGCGGAGTCGAAATGAGACATGGTATGACAGAATTCTCTGGCCAGCCGAGCCGATTACTTATATATAACTGACTGTAGTACCTAATGACAACTTAGAAATAAAGTCAAATTATTACACTTGTGTTTTACAATTTCTTAAAAATCTAATATCTGTAACCGAAACTAATGGAACCGTAATAATTTCATATCCGAAACCGGTATAATACTATTTTCATACTGTATCCCTATCCGAAATTTAATATCCATAACATCCCTGATAATTATCATTAAATTAATGGTCATCGGAACTGAACAAATTTTAAAAGGAAGAAGGAGATACTCGTAGTACTGCAGATTCATGAAGACGTCTTAACTGTAACGACTAAAAAGGTACATTCCTGCCACAGACAGACACATGGCGGCCAGGTGTTGGGTCCCGTTGATAATGAGGGCACAAAACAATAAAAAATATTGCAAGTAATAACACCTGTCACTACAGTCATAATATATGTTTCAGTTTACATAACTTTAGACGTTTTATTCTTATCTTTGTACAAGTGCGTTTCTTGTGCAACGTTCTTCGATTTACCTAAGCGAGCAAAAAAAAAAAACAAAAGTAACCGCCTGGGTTCTGGTTGGGTTTTTTTATACTCGTAGGCCCGCGTTTGACCACAATCTCGCCTGATGAAAAGCGATGATGTGGTCGACAATGACCACACTTGCCTAGAAGTAACTTAACCACTCAAGCGTCCAGCCGCGCGAGTGACTCTCGTCCCACCTGTCCGCGCATTAAATGTCACTTTTTTTCTTACGACCGCGCGAATTTCTTTCAACAAAATCGATTACTACTAAAAATCTACTATGGCTACATTCGAATAAAAAATACTCACAGAAAGCTAAAAAGATACAAAATTTAATTTAGTTAAAAGTAAATTTCTTAAATTAATATTATAGGATGAAAATAATGCTTTATATCAAAAATCGTTTTTATTTTTTGTTTCAACTTTTACAAGAAAAGTATAATAGTTACCGAGAACAATTAGTGTACACTATAATAGTACATAATATACCCTTTCAAATGATACCAATATTTTAATATTAATAGTTAGCTTTCTGTGAAAAAAATATAAACAAAGCCACGGGGACTGCACTCCTAAACACTCAAATGATGGATAACGAGTTGCGTTTTAATCATTTCTAGACACATTTCAACATATTTTGTTTGTAAATGGCTATTAACGTGATAATAGTGAATTATTCTCTTATATTTAGCATTTATATAACAAAAATAATCGATAAGAATACGTTTTAAATAACGTTTAATCATCAAACGATGATCGCGTAGGGATCATATAAGTTTTGCAGCTCAATCTTAATATATATAAATCACGTGTCACGTTGTTTGTCCACGATGGACTCCTAAACTACTGAACCGATTTTGATGAAACTTTGTAACTTGCTGTTATTTGATCCAACTTAAAAGATAGGATAGTTTTTTGGAACGGAAAAAACGGGATACGGGATATGCGCGTACGAAGACGCGGGCAAAAGCTAGTTATTATATATAAACCTTTTGGAATTATCGTAATGATACAAATTTAGTAAAGGATATGTCTTCACAATTAATTTGATATGCATCAACATTAGAAATAACGTATAAAAACAGAAAACTTAGCACATTTTTGATCCATCTCCACACATCATTTCAGATTTTTTTTTCTGAATATTTTGTTACCATTGCACGGATAAAATTCACTCTCACGGACGACAAACTTCATAAAGCGCCATCAAAAAATTTTCTACTGTATTATTAAGAGCTAACTTTACGCTGTACACGTTTAAATAGAACGATGTCGTTTGGTGATTGTAGTCACCATGGACGGTATAGGCAAGAATTTTTGTGGTGACTACACTCCCCGTGGACGCTTGAGTGCCTATTTACCTACTCTTGAATTAAATACACATTGGTTGTAGCTATCATAAAAAGAGACTCCGGCAGGGAATAGGGAATATGCATGCGATTATTTTATTTGCAAAATGAAATACTTATTAGCTCTAATAAACAATTATGAAATTATTTTTTTAAATACCTTCATCAGCGATGAAGTTATAAAGCTTCAAAGTTTACAATTAGAAAGAGAAGTCCGATATGAATTGTGACGTCAAAATTCTTGGCGCCTATACAGCTGCCATAGAAAACAGCGTTTTCGCGAGAGGGACAGATATATTTGTTTAAAATAATTATATCTCGTTTGTTTTTCGAGCATTTTTGGTTCTTTTTTCACTGTTAGTATTATATTTATGTATATTTTTAGATAAACTGTATAGATAATAAATATTTTTTTCGTGCATATTCCACTCCTTTGCTGTTAGTGGAGTGCCCTAAGATTTATACCTCGGAACCTCGGTCCACTGAACGTATTTTATGCATGAAAGTACATAAAAGTTTAATTAATACTTATTGAAAAAATAAATCCTTTTTAACCGACTTCCAAATAACGAGAAGGTTCTCAATTCGGCGGGTATTTTTTTATTACCAAAAAATATAACCGACTTCGGTCCGAGTCGGTTATATTTTTTTGTAAAAAGTTTTTTAATATAACACATAGCGTTTTTGTTTTTGCATACATGGCAGCCGCAACTTTTTTTTTCAAACATTGTTTTCTAAATTAATTCTGCTTGTACAAAACGTGCCGATTTAGAAAAAAAATACTGCGATGACACTCTTTGTGTAAAACCCAACCTTGATTTGATAACAAAAGGTCAGTTAATCAAGTCATTTTCATTGTTACAATCATACCTAGTTCTCATTCTACGACAGCTGTGTAAATTACGATTTCTTAATGCGGTAACTCGGCAAGATTATTTTTTACAGTAATTTACAGTAAACAATTCTTTGCATGCCATTATAGTAAGGCAGAATGTGTAGACGGGGCCCGCTAGGGCCAGTGCTTCCAGGGTTGAACGCAAATGGCAGGGAATTTGTAACGCAAAAGACATTAGAAGGAACACGCATGGATTTTAGTCAGTAAGAATCAGAAACTCCCTTCTGCTCCACCCAGAGCGAGAGGACACACACAAACATTTCCGTAGCGCACGCGCTACCTCAAAACTATCATCAAAGATTACGCAAGGACGCAGACATGCGCGCCAAGCCGGCTTTTTTGCCTACGACTACACAATAGTATGGCGATTGCACGGCTGATTTTTAGTTTAGATAGATACATACGTTACGCATATTTATACGAAAAAAAAAGGAACCCTTATAGGATCACTCGGGTGTCTGTCTGTCTGTCTGTCTGTCTGTCTGTCTGTCTGTCTGTCCGTCTGTCACAGCCAGTTTTCTCCGGATCCACTGGACCGATTCTGTTGAAATTTGGTACGCATATGGACTTCTGTGACCCAAACACGAACGCGTTACGTAAATTATTATTTTTTTTAGTATGGGGTCACTTTTGGGGGTCAAACTAGAAAATTTAAAAAAAAGTATTTTGAACAATATCGTATGACATATCAAATGAAAGGGCTTACTGTGAGGGTTTCAATTATATTTTTTTCATAATTTTAAAATAAACGGTTTTGAAGTTATTCAAGAAATTAGACGAAAAATGACCATTCCCCCCCCCCCTTATCTCCGAAAGTACAGAGCCTAAAATATTGAAAAAAATGGAGATAATAGATCTTTACCTAAAGTTTACAGGAAAACCTATTAGAAGTCTGTAGTGTTAAAATAACATGTCAAAAAAATTAAATTCGTTCGGAACCCTTTGCAAGCGAGTCCGACTCGCACTTGGCCAGTTTTTATTCACTGGTCACATTTTTAATACGAATGTGGTTAAACAGAAGTAAAACAATTAGGTCAGATAAAAACAATTTTGTAAAGCAGTTTCGTCTTTTCTGCTTACGATCTATATAAAGATACTCGAAACTCGGGGTCACCAGTGCATTGGTAACAGTTTGACCTTGAGTTTCGAGTAGGTATGCAGTGTACCTACTACTTTTTGTTTCTGTCTATACTACTTTATAGTCTCATAAAAAGATTTCAAATAAAAGAAAATACATTCTAAAGTAAAGTAAAGTAAATGAAATAAATTTTAAGCCTATTTCATGGTTCAGCTCTGCTAAATAATTTTGTAGCAATTTCATTAACTCAAAAACTTCAGATTCTGTGATTCTTGTGAAAGTTTTAGGTGTTTAATTGATAACGTTTTTATGTCGGTTTATTTTGTAAACTGGAAATACGACGATGATTGTTGAAAAAAAAACCGACCAAGTGACAGTGAAGACACACTGGAGACATGTCTCTGAAAAGAATTACCGCTGTAAATCCTTATTTAACTACGGAACCCTTCAAATTACCTCCCTTTGCGTGCGCTGCAAAAACGATTGATGATAAAATAAAATGATAAACTCGAATTTTAGAGGACCCATCAATATCTACAACCAGAAAAGGCAGTGATACCAAATGTTCAACTATTATTGTGTCACTTTTTTATTTAAATATTAATAGATACGACAAAGCAGACAACGTCATTCGCTCCTTGGTATCAGTTTGTATCAAAATAAATCGTAATTTAATTCACTTATTTTTTTGAATTACTCAATTCGAACATTCAAAAGATATCATAATTTTATGAAAACAATAAAATTTAGCCAAACGGTACAATGCGCCCACGCGCTCAATCAAGCTGGCTCCTCTGCAAAGAGCTAGTCTATGAACGCACACTAATACAAAAGTTCGTAAATATTTGCACTAACACATTCATATACGCGTAGTTGGTCGATAGCGCGAGCGGAGCAACGAGCGACATAGCCTCCCCGTCTCAGTGCTAACGCACGACTGCCGCCTTCGCCCAAACAGAGCTTTTTATATATGGGAGACTCAATATTGAACATTTTCTTTGCAAAATATTGATTGATTTACATGAGCAATGTTCACTTTGTAGTACACTTTACTAGCAATTTTTCCATGTAAAAATATTTTAAACTTCCAAGCCGTTTGGAAGAAATATCCAAAAAATAGCGTGTTGTTAAATATTTTTTTACAGCAAAACTATATGTCATACGAAAACAACAATTGTTCATATTGTTGTTTATGAATCTACCATATACATATATTTTTTTCCAATCTTTTGACCCAGCCGTTAATGGGGAATATCCTTTAGAAAGTAGCCTTTTGACGCCTCTAAAGCAGAGGTAGGGCCTTAAAAATGCGAACGTGAGTTTGTTTGTTACACTTTCACGCCTACATCGCGGATCCGATATTGATGAATATTGGTACAGAGATAGATGGGACTCTGGAGACGGTTATTGGTCACTTTTTTTTTTTCGATAATTTGTGTTTGTGGGAGTTAAACCGCGAGCAAAAGCGATTATACTATTTTAATCACTTTTCCCCCGGCTTAACTCCCTTTTCTTGTGGCCGTAGTAGCTATCGTTTTGAAAAGTATTGCCTAAAGTCATTTTATACAGGCCAGAGTCACCTCGCCTCTTCTTGGAAAATGGACCTTAAATTGTGTGTCGCACGATATATTTTTTTATACAAAACAGTTGGATCTGTTGTTATCATGAATTTGCAATTTATTTTTACTTGACCAATATAATAACACGAAATTATAGTTGTTGACCGCTCGAAACTCGGAGTCGGGCCTTATATCAATGAAGGGAAATCCCGGTCAGTTTTATTTATTTACTATTTATAGGCGCGTGTTTGACCACTATCTCACCTGATGGTAAGCGATGATGTGGTCGAAGATGGAGCACGCTTGCCTAGAAGTAACCTATTCACTCTTGACTTAAAGACTCCCAGGTTGTAGCTATCAGGAAACACAGACTCCGGCAGGGAATTCCACTCCTTAGCTGTCACACTATGAATGTGTTCCCAAAACGTTTAGTGCGTGTGGGTGGGACGTCCACCATGTACCGGTGGCACATCGCCGTTCGTCTTGTGGGTCGATGACGGAACGGGCTTGGCGGAATTAAATTATGCAATTCCGTCGCACATTCCCCAAAATGCAACCGATAGAAAACAGACAGGCTAGCAACTCGGTGTCGATGCTCAAGACTTTGGAGCTTCGTCGCGGCGAGCCTGTCATTGCCAATGATCCTCTTGGCTCGTTTCTCAATTGACTCAAGGGCATCAAGCTGGTATCCGGCAGATCCGTCCCAAAGATGAGAGCAGTACTCCATACACGATAGAGTTGGTAGAGTACTTGATAGAGTTTGAGCAGCTGTTCAAAAGCTGTTAATATTAGTATTATAGATTTAGCTTTTATTATCTTGTTATGGTCTAATGCTAAATCAATCTGCCTAGCCTTTTCCCAACTAAATTGGGGTCGGCTTCCAGTGTAACCGGATGTAGTTGAGTACCAGTATTTTACATGGAGCGACTGCCTATCTGACCTCGGTACCTCTAACGTTTTTTTTTTTATTGTGATGGATTTGCTCTTGACTCTAGTCTAGTCTAGGTCAGAGATGACAGAGACAAAGTCGACGATGGAGCGAGCTTACCCAGAAGGAGCCTGTGCACTCTTAACTTTGAAGAGATTAGGGTTGTAAGCGTTTGGAAACACAGACGAAGGCAGAGAGTTCCACTCCTTTACTGTGCGTTTCCAAACGTCTTTAATAATTAAAGACGTTTGGAAACGCTTAGTGTGAATTGGTGGAATAGCAACAAGGTAGGGATGGTAAGATGCAGTGCGTCTGGATGTCCGACGGTAGTAGGGGGCAGGTGGGATGAGGTCGTGGAGTTCTTGGGCACACTCACCGAAGTACAATCTGTAGAAGATCGACAAGCAGGCAACCTTACGGCGATAAGCCAAGTTATGCAGCTTGGCATCCACCAGTTTTACGTCACCGATGAGCCTCTTAGCTCTGCGTTCGGCAAGACAGGTGTCAAGATCTTCTGGTTTCTATTTGATCGACTGTCAAAGATCTGCTAATGACAGCCGGGACCAGCGGCTCAACGTGCATTCTGAGGCACGGAGGAGTCTCGGTGGGTAAGTAATCTACACTAATTTATAAAGCTGAAGAGTTTGTTTGTTTGTTTGTTTGCTTGCTTGAACGCGCTAATCTCAGGAACTACTGGTCCGATTTGAAAAATTCTTTCAGTGTTAGATAGCCCATTTATCGAGGAAGGCTATAGGCTAAATATCATCACGCTAAGACCGTTAGATATACCACTCAAAAAACATAAAACCTATTTAGTCTAACCACCGGAGCTTCGGCTTAAATTACACTCTAGGGGTAGGGTAGACCAGACTACGTAGAGTCGGTTTTTGCAGCGATTCGTTTCTGTCACTAACTTTTGTAGCACAATATATTGACTTTTTAAGAAAATATATTAATTTTAAACGATAAACCTAATGATTTTCGATTAAGTAAACATTATATCCAATAACGTTAAGAATACGAAATAAGTTTTAGAATATATAAATTTTGTAAAAAAATTAAATCAGCAGTTGGTATATCTCACGTTTATTATATCTTACGAACGTTATTGAAATGAAAATTTACCAAAAAAACTTTATATGATATGAGACGCACCCAGTTCCGGTATGTAATAGATGTTCACCCATCCACGGAACAACCTGCATGCATGCGCTGCTTTACCTCGAATATCGAATCGTGCTGCTGTTATTATTTAGCCACGAGCGTATAACGAATAAACTGAGGGGACTGGGTTACTGAATAACTGACTAATAATTGAGGTTCATAAGATTTTCAATTTTTCCTTTTATTTTAGCCGTTGTTACACACATAGAAAACCAACCGAACACAGATCAATGCAAAAGAAAGGTTAACACCATTGATATATAAAAAACCTAAGATGCACAATCTCGAACAAATGCTACCCTCGAATCTGTAGTCAAAAACTGACATGTATCAAGTGTCATGTGTGAGTTGTGTGTAGTTATACTATAAACAATTTTTTTTGCAAATTTAACCTTCCACGGATCGCTTAAAGTTGTTTTTACAAAGCAGTGCAGGATGGCGAGAAATGCGCAATTTTTTTTGCAAACTCAACCTTACACGGATCGCTTAAAGTTGTTTTTACAAAGCAGTGCAGTATGGCGAGCGATGCGAGACTGTTTGAAACTAGCGCACAATTATACATTGTGCGCTTGTTTTTTGCGGACGTTTTTGATATGCTGAGTGTGTATCTTGGGTTTTTTATATATCAATGGTTAACACATAAAATAATTAGGCTGCGTTTTCATTAGAGATGTGCGAGGATGCGTAGCGAGGTATGTTTTTGTTAAACATCAATAAAATCCCTTGCGCTAAGCGAGGCTAGGTAAATAAAGCGATTCTATTGGTTCTTAACAAACACATCCTTCGCTAAGTCGCTACGCATCCTCGCATATCTTTGGTGGAAACGTAGCGTTAAACTACCCGAATTTGTGTAGTGGAATCCGTTGCACTACCAATTCTTTCCCTAGAAAAAAATATTTAAAAACTGGTGGATGTCAAGCTGCATAGCTTGGCTCATCGCCTTAAGGTTGCCTGCTTGTCGGTCTTCTACAGATTGTACTTCGGTGAGTGTGCCCAAGAACTCCACGACCTCATCCCACCGGCCCCCTTCTACCATCGGACATCCAGACGCACTGCATCTTACCATCCCTACCTTGTTGCTATTCCACCAACTCGCACTAAGCGTTTCCAAACGTCTTTTATAATGCGCACAGCAAAGGAGTGGAACTCTCTGCCTGCGTCCGTGTTTCCAAACGCTTACAACCCTAATCTCTTCAAAGTTAGAGTGAACAGGCTCCTTCTGGGTAAGCTCGCTTCATCGTAGACTTTGTCTCGGTCATCTCTGACCTAGACTGGAGTCAAGAGCAAACTCATCACAAATAAAAAAAATAAAAGAAAATATTACTAGCTGACTCGGCAAACGTTGTTTTGCCAAAAAAACAAAAAAAAGTACCCTACCACCTATTCTCATACCTAACGAATATACACACAAAATTTCATGAAGATCGGTCGAGCCGTTTCGGAGGAGTTCGGTAACAAACACCGTGACACGAGATTTTTATATATTAGAAGATATACTTTATTGTACACCTCATATTTAAAGCAGAGTAAAAATTCTATAAAACAAGTGTACAATGGGCGGCCTTATCGCACAAGGCAATCTCTTACAGACAACCTTTGGATTATATTGTTTATTGTACACCTCATACCAAGCACAGGAAAAATATTTACAAAAACAAGTAGCCTATATTCGGAATTAGACGTTATGAGTAAAAATCTATCCTGTACCTGTCCGTAAGTTTGTCACCGCGTGCGTACCTATCGCAAATATACGTAAAATTAGGATAAAACAACTAGTAAGGAAATAAACCCCGCTCCGTGTCCCCATTTCATGGGGCTTAAACATGACTGGCGCAATGTGGGTGTACATCTTACACTAGCAACACTTCTGTCTCATCCTTTGGGGAATAAAAGGGTGATGTTATAAGAAAGTTATAACCAAAAAAAATTTCGGTACATTTGAATTTTAAAATGCTACAAAATTACCTGGATCATTGTGAGAGTGTGGGACAATAAAAACTTTCAGCTTATTCTTTTGACTCCATTGATCTTCCTTATACTCTATTTCCCATCCTTGCTTCCATACTCCGCCGTCTTGGTCATCAAATAAGATTCGGTCATACATTGACAGCATCTGTTAAGGAAGTGTTATTTGAAAAAAAAAGAAGGGTCAATTGAAACATAGGTCAGTTGTTCTATGGTAAGTGGGTACTTAAGTAGTGTTTTTTTTTATTTCTCTGGTAAAAGACAACTGCCAGCTAAAAAATGCTGCCCTATCATTAGGCTTTCATAAATATCAATTGCATAACAGAGATACTCATAATCATAAGTGTTTATATTTATTTATGCTATTCTGCTATCCTGATTATCAGTAAAGATATTATTATGAGGTAACCATTAATAATGATAATATAATATGTAACATTATAAAACAACTGCCTTGTTGGGACTGATTTAATGATAACAGCAAGTCTAAAAAACTACTGAGAAAATGGCTATCAGAAATAATTATAAGCACTATGTTAATTCTACTCATATTATAAAATGTAAGAGTATATATGTTTGGGTCCTTTATAATATGACTTCAACAGGTGAAAAATTGAACATTATAGGTAAATAATGGCCTGGAACAGGACATGAGGTACTTTTATCGCAGTGATAATAGTCACAAGGATGAAGCAACTGACAAAAGCCAGTGTACAATTAAATATTCATACAATTTTTACAGCAATGCTTAAGCAGCTGTTATAAAAAACATTAAATTACACACAGTACCTGTATATCCGTCTTGGGTATGCTTAGTTTCTGTATAGGACATGTCGACTCATTGAATGGAACACGCATCTTTGGTGGCTCATCTCCGACAGCCTTAAACTCCTTGACCTTTGGAGGTTCTTTGTACACAACATCTTTAGGCCTCTTCTGTGGAGGATGGTACTCTTGCGACTGCTCAACAATCTGGTCTACCGCAGATTTTATCTCACCAACCACTACATGATGTTGGTTCAATTCGTTTTCAATATGACGCAGCTTTGATTCAAAAGATGACCATTTTGTCTGAAAAATGTAACATAATAATAATGCCAGCCTATTATTGTACCATTGCAAACATGAAAGGCCCTAGTAAAGGTTACCTATTTATTATACTTGCTCTTGATGGATTGGAAAGAATATGAATCTGCAGAGTTACAAGTTACAGCAGATGGCACAAGACAGTGAGGTTTGGAAGGAGAAAAACTTTTGATACAATTTGAGCTAAGAACAGGTTTTTTTTAAGACGTGATAATGTCTTATAAAATTGAAGAATGCTGGCTGCATGCACGAAAAAGAGTCACGTTCCGCCTGAGCCGAGCGTGCACACGAGAGCGTGGAACCAGTAATGGAGAGGCACAATCGGCCATAGCGTTCGGCTTGTTTGTTAAGAATTCAATTGTTTTCTTATGAGTATGACGTTATTACGTAAAATTATCGTCCGTAAACTAACTTTACAGACCACCAATTTTTTTTTTAAGATATCTTTAAATTTTTTCCAACATTTTATATCAGGAACTTAATTTTTAAACTTAAAAGTATTTTTAAGGCAAAAGTAATGTCTTTAGAACTATTTATTTTAGTAATGTTTTAAGACATAAACGAAATAAGGTAACTGAACTCATAATGTGGTAATACAATTTATTGTTATGTTTTGATAAGGCTTGATGGACTATCTAGATGCATATTTAATAATAGAAGCTAACTTTTCTTATCAATGTAGTGTGTTCTATTTTATAAATCTTGTAGACTAGTAGTAATCACACATCTTTTGTAGGTATAGAAATTGTATTGGTTAGAAGAAGTTAAGTACTTCTAAAGATCAATCTATCCTTGCATATATTATTTTATTTTATTTTATTTGTTAGGGACAAAAAACAGTTACATGCCAGGTATAACAAAGGATTCTTAAATTAGCCTTACTTAGAAATACAATTATGCATAACCTATTGCATTTTTATATTACTATACATGTAACCCACACCATTGTCCACGAATTCACAAAAAAAAAGTTAAAAGAAAACAGACATACAGTATTCATCATAAAATATCATGAAGAAGAAGTAAAATAAATAGATATATTTATATATTTACCTAAGAACTAAGTAACTCTATTGCTCTTGCCTTGAAAATTTGTTTGGAAAGAGTAAATATGTCAAGCTCCATAAAGTGAGTGTTGTACGCATCAACAAGGCGACGAAGAGGCACTCGCACCCCTGCGTTAGTCCTGCACGAGTTTGTGTGGAATAGCCGAGGGACACGTACCCCGCGAAGCATAACAGATCTAGGTACTATATAATTGAGACTATTTGATAAAGGAATGCAGTCGAATCTATTATTACAAATACCATGCAGCATCATTACACCAAGAAGAAATCGTCTAGATTCCAAACTAAGAATATTATAACGTTTCAGTAATTGTTTATAGGAGACTTTAGGACGATAACATTTATAATTCATACTACGTAAATACTTTTTCTGCACAATTTCTAGCCTATCCTTGTACTTATCATATAGAGGATCCCAAATTTGGACGGCGTATTCCAATTGTGATCGTATCAGGGTTTTATATAATATTAGGAATGTAGAGGGTCGCACAAAGTTACTCGAAAATCTCATCACGAGTCCATACATCTGAAAGGCCCTTTTTACTATATTGTCAATATGAGTATCAAAATGCAGACTGGAGTCAAGCGTAACACCCAAGTCACGGACAGATTGAACTTCAATAAGACTTATATTATTTATTGAATAATTAAATTTGATTTGATTTTTATTTTTAGTAAAAGAAATTGAGCAACACTTGGGAAGGCTAAGAAAGAGTTTATTTTTGAGGCAGTATTCATAAAATCTATCAAGGTCTTGTTGTAAATGATAACAGTCACGAATATTTTTACAGGTGATATAAATTTTCATATCGTCTGCATACATCAAGAAATGTGAGTTAGCAAAACAATGTTTAATGTCATTAATGAACAGTACAAATAGAAAAGGACCTAACACTGATCCCTGAGGAACCCCGGATGTAACAACTATAGAGTCAGATTCATGCCCATTAATGACGATCTTTTGAGTCCTATTGAAAACATATGAAGCAAACCATCTGAGTAAATTACCACGTATACCATTAAAAGCAATTTTTTCCATAAGCAGGGTGTGATCCACCTTGTCAAAAGCCTTCTGAAAATCCGTGTAAACAGCGTCAACCTGTACCCGGCGGTCCATATTTTCAAAAAGATAGTTCACAAAGGTCATGAGGTTAGTGGTGGTAGAGCGACGTTTGACAAAACCATGTTGTTCGGGTATGATAAGATGACGGATATGAGGATATAGCGCACTGTGCACAAGTCGTTCGAAAACCTGACAAAGCGGAAAGAATGGAAATGGGCCGATAATTCTCTACATTATTTTTATCGCCACTCTTGTACACAGGGGTAATAGAGGCTCGTTTCCAAACCGTAGGAAAAACCCCCTCCTGCAAACATTTATTAAAAATTATATGCAAGGCAGAAGACAAGTGGTCAGCTGTATTTATGAAGAAGGAAGGTGGGATGCCATCGGGTCCAGTTCCTTTAGAAGAATCCAGCCACTTCAATGCTGTACGTATTGATTCCTTTGGCAAGTAAATGTCAGAGATACATGGCGAATTGTCTTCATAACAATTGGACGGTTGCCATAGGTCTGGGTCAAAGGTAGAGGGTTCGTAAACAGAACAAAAGAAAGTTGAAAATAAATTGCATATTTCTTTGGGGTCATCGGAAGAGACATTTTTGTAAAACATATTAGCAGGGTACTTAGCTTTGCCTTTCTTGGAAGAGACATACACATTATAAATCTGAAGAGTTTGTTTGAATGCGTTTATCTCTAGAACTACCAGTTAGAATTTGTATATAATAGCTACATTTATGAGGAAGGCTACAGGCTATACGGGAATGGAAAAAAATGGGATGTGCGCATAAGAAGTCATGGGAAAAAGCTGGTTTACTTTACAGAGCAATTTTAGTAAGTTAATCTTAGAGTGTTGATGTCTATCTACATATGAGTTAACCCACGATACAACTACAAGTTTGGCAACATCAGGAAAACTAATTTATAGGAAACATTTAAGATTGTTTACGCTTGAGTTAATATTTATAATATAATAGTTCAATGGACTAGAATAATTTTGAAATGGAGACAGTGGGTTAGTATACTAGTCCCAAAAGTATTTAAACATTGGTAACTTACTGAGGGTCTGAAGACAACCTATTTGAAACGAAAAATAAACCAATGAATAATAAGTACTGGCAGCAGATTTTCCAATCATCAGACAACATTTATCTGAAGAAATTAAGTAGCTGTTATAGCTAAACAAGAAAAATAGTTTTTTTTTCTTCAGATATAAGTAATCCGACTACTGATAATCATCCCTACAAATGCTTGATGTACAATGTGATCATTTACAGGAAATTTTAGTATTTTGATACTTACATCAATATCTTGCACTGCTGGTTTTGTACTTGGCAACTTGAAGCTCAAATCTGTTACCACATACAATATAAAAATAAACGCAATTATGCATGTTGTCCAAAATACAGCCGACAATCTTCTAATCCTCATAGTGAAACCTACTGAATAAAAAAAAAACTTTATCACTCGCCTACACCGCATTCTAAAATGATAATCAACCAACATGTTTGTGTTCAAACTAAATTAAGACAGAAACTAAATTAATGAAAAGTCTTCAGCAGTATGTTTGCTGCTGAAAGTCGTCAGATCGTCGATCGTCAAAACATAAAAACTGAACACAAGTACAAACATACAACGATTAGGCGTCTACGTAATTTTATGATTTCGAAAATGCCGGTTTGTAATTTTCTGATAACGTCTCTAGCAAAAGCATTCAACTACCTTGATATCGCAGTTCTAGTACAGGCTATTTTTTATTATTTTACGACACGATTGACGAATACATAATTTTTCACCGCTTACAATTAGGTATTTGCACCTATTTGTTATTTAGAATGACGTTAGTGACGTTTCAATGTTTATGACAGCACGACAGGTTTAAAAAAAAAATCATATCCTTGGATACAAATCCTTCAGTCTAGTCATTTAACAATATTATTCTTACCTAAGAATGACAGGGAATATCGGTGTTGACCTATAATTTTAGCAAAATACCACTTATCCTAACCTAATCATTTTTAAAATTGATTCATGGGATCAAAAAAAAACTAATTTTTAGAAATTCTAAAGAATAATGGGCAACTTTATATGGATCGTGGGCCCAGCGTTATAGCACTTTCTTACCTACCTTAAAATGAAGATCCGAATGATCTTAACATTTTATTTTATGACAGCAATACTCTAATGAATCAATAAAAAAGTTGCAACGGTTCCAAAAGTTCAATAATTACATTTACGAATGCTAATATTATGACCTACTGGTGCGCAGACCTAATTTTTTGTACATGTTGCCAGTCAAAATGCGTTTTTCTCTTTTATGTGTCGCCTTGGAGTTGAAAAGTTTAGTTTAATGAATAAGTGGTGTAAACATATTCAATTCTACATTTCGGTATTGGGATAGGTTTGTAATAGAAAATACCTTTGAAAATGAAACATCTTTATTTACAAAACTATAACATAATCATGATCAATCAGCTGATTACTGTCCCATTCTCATAATGTAAAGGGTAAGGACTTGGTCCTGATCTCGGAGCCTATTTTTCTGCAGCGGGATGTAAGGCAGGGAGACGCCATTTTTCCGAAAGTGTTCACGGCCGTAATGGAGGATGTCTTCAAGGTTTTGGATTGGAGAAGACCAAGCATAAATGTCATTGGCGACATAGACCTCCAATGATGAAGACCTACGTTCGTTGTTCGATGACCTAACTAGAGTGGGTCTTAAAATGAACATGGTTTTAGACGAGTACGTCTACCTGAGACAAACGGTCCAGTCAGGTAGTGCGACCTACAAGATAGAGGTCAACCGTTGAATCCAACTCGGCTATGTGGCGTTCAGGAAGTTGTGCTCACATACCAGTGTCTCCAGACGAAAGTCTATGACCAGAGTGTGTTGCCAGTGAAGACTTATGGAACCGAAAGGTCGCTCACAATGAGCCTAATCAAAAGGCTTAAAGTCACCCAAAGAGTAATGGCGAGGGCAATGCTTGGAGTTTCTTTACGTGATCGAATCAGGAATGATGGTATCCGCAAGAGTGCTAAGGTTACTGACATAGCAAGAAGGATCGCCAAACTGAAGTAGCAGTGGGCAGGGCACATTGCTCGCAGAACAGATGGTCAATGTGACTGAAAAGTTCCTCCAGAACTTTTCAGCGGTCGCCACTCCATGGCGACCGCGTACATGAAGACGCAGCGTTGAAAAGCCACAAGGTGAGTCAGAGCCTCTAGACAAAGCGTCATTCTATTAGGAAATGCGATTGTCGAAATTCTAAAATGTAGGGAATTGATCGCGTGCCTGCCAGGGTAGCGGAATTTGTTCAAAAGAGTTACTGTGGCCCTGGAACGCAAAGGGCATTAGGAGGAACACGGATAGGTTTTAGTCAGTAAAAGTCTGACACTCCCTTCTGCTCCGCCCAGAGCGGGAGGAGTCATTTGATGATTTCCCATCCACAAAAAAAAAGAAAATGAATCGCGTGACAATTCGACAGCGACTGACAATCCCAGACATTTTTGACGTTTCGACAATCGCCTTCGCCACGCTACCGCTGACATTATGCCACTTGTCTAGAACATCCTGGTGAGGGTCGCGGGTAGCCGAGCGAGACGCACAGGACCGGTTCTTGTGCCGATACACGGGGGAGGGCTATGTCCAATAGTGGATGTCTGCAGGCTGATATGATGATGATCATTAGGTTATAATATTAGTATTTGTAACTGTAATTATTGGACTTTTGGAACCGCTGTTACTTTTGTTTTTTAATCATTAGAGTAATGCTGCCATAGACTAAAATGTTGAGATTATTCGGATCTTCATTTTAAGATATGTAAGAAAGTGCTACAACGCTGGGCCCATTCTGCCCATTCTTCTTTCAAGATTTTTTGAGATATTATTTAAATCGGTAGTTCTTCTTATTTCTTAGGCTACAAAGGTCCATTTTTACAAAAAATATATTTTGCTGGCGCCACACAAGAAAGTTTGTCAACGCCATTGCTTTTACTAAAACATTGATTTTACTAAAAATATTACGTACGAGTACTTTACGATTTTTTTCTCTCTAGTAACGATTTCTTTAGTTTATAAACTCTAAAGGTGGAAAAATATTATCGGACGCGTCCATAAGCTGCGGCTTATGGACGCAACTTAGAGGTATCTGTATAATGAATGTACATTGAACTGTACACACTTTCGGACATCATCCGCGGTCGCAACCTTGGGCTGTCCTTGAGCGTGCGGACGTCCGATACAAATCTAGCACGCTGGACGTCTGCCGACTGTACTGTTGCCGTCATGTTACAAACATTGAAAAAGAATATTTTGAACGAGGAAGAACCCTTTATCAAAATATAGATGAGTTAGTCATTCGCCTGAGCGAAGATAGCAGCAGCAATGACAGCAGTAGCGAAGACGATGTTAGTGATGCAGTTGACAATGAAAGTACTTTTTTTAATGTAGAATATTTGGAATCAGATGATGAAAGTTATTAATTATTGTGTTATGAGATACTTTTCATTAATAAACAAAAAAGTTATAACATATGTGTTATGTTCTTTTTTGCGTTATGTTCACCACAAATAAACGTGTTTTCCTTCGTTCTTCTTTTATATAATAAATAATATATGAACATTTTTCGATTTTCCGATCGCCCCCACGAGGATATGGTGATGCTCCTCCCAAAGATTACGGATGTTACGAATTTACCTTTTCTATTCAGTTTAAAAAAAAGCGTCTCGTCGTTCTCATTAACACCAGGTTTGCTTCTAGTACAAAATAATGTGCAAGTATCAAAATCAATGAAGTCACACTATACAGGGTTGCTACGTGCACCACCGCAGCGCCCTCATTTTTTTTCATGATTTTATAGATAGACTGTACACACTACTCAGTCACGTCCATAAGCCGCGGCTTATGAATGGTCCGATAATATGATTCCACCTGTTTCGCAGTCGTGGAGAGTGAACAAACATTTGTATCATACAATAAATGACCTAGTGATGCAAAATCGCCTATTGATTTTATTGGCACTCATCAAATGGTGCATGGGCTCAAGTTATCTTGCTACTTCTTTTCTTTCACCTTCTGCAAAATCAAAAGGAGTACGATTAGTTTCAGCTATTCTAGATCAAATTCAACATAATCTAAAGGAAATATTAAAAAATAAATCAAATGGTAACAGTATATTGAGATATGATGAGGGTTTATCTTATTTTCTTCTAATTCTGACATGTTAATGGTATTATTGTGTTACTACCTGGTGATAGCGTTCCATCGGGCCCTCGACCTATCTATTTTACTGTATTTATAAAGGCTTAGACCGAGGCAGCTTTTATGTAGCAAATAAGAATCCAATTGAAATCCGAATCCAAAATGATTTATATTCTTAATGGAATTTCAAACAACAGCAGATGTTGGTGACTATGGTAGGCGCCAGATAAACTTGCAATAAAGTACATTGACTTTTCCCTAATATCCCTTCGTAGATACCCGAACAATTAATAATGAACAGTTTTTCATTCCTACAGAACTATATGAACACGATAGGAGTCGATTCAGTACAGCTTTATGTCTTCATTTCTGTTTTTGATTTCAAGAAATCCAGTAAATGTTGGTGGGTCAATGACCGTTTCTACCATAGTGGTTGTAATGAAAAGTATGTAGATATTTTCCTATATATACAGTGGGTGGGTAAAAATATTCATCTCTTCTTTATTTTACCCAATTATAATTTAAAACCGCGTTCAGAATAATATTTATTAAAATGTAATGCAAGGAGCTTTTTGTGTAAGTATTGGCAATCAGGAGCGTATCCGAACTGAGCTACGAGCCTTGTTATCGATTTTTGGAGAAACGTCAAACTAATTTGTTTGTGTGTGAAAGATGGCGTCAAAGGAGTCCCTGGACGTGAGTATTAATTATTTTCATTGGATTTAAGCGCCCGCTTCGGGTTTTATTTCATTTAGTGAACATTCGACATAATAGGGAATGTAATTTGCGGAAAAATTTATCGGAATACGCGTTTTAAATAGAACAAATAACTGAAGAAGGCCACGCCCCAGCCGTTGGTTTCTTATTTGATTTTTATTTGTATGTTTTCAATGAGATTTTGAATGAAAACTTACGCACAACTCCTATATTTAATGCACGGTACATTTGATTTACTTGATTAAGTAATAAATTGCATAATTAAGATATTTTTAATTCATGATTAACTTCGTAGTTAATTATGCAAAAGCATAACAAATACCGGCAAAAATATTAACCGGATATTTTGCTGATGTAACTTATTTTACACAAGTAACCATTCTGTATTTTGATATTTTACTATCACATATGAAAATATAATTCTCTACAAGGTATCTGCACTGTTGAGGTAGATACTTGTATCTTCAGCATCACTAGCTATAATCCAGGAACTCTAATTTTAAATAAGATTCATATCAGACTGATTGGGACACTTACGTCAAAATGAGACAATGGGTGCAACTACTGAATTCATGACAACCTACATAATATTTATTGTATCATCAGTGGTTATTTGCCATTAAAAATGTGTATGGTTAGTTCGTCTCGGTTTGACCAGCAAAATGTAAAACTATCCTCGTCAATATTCATCTTCATAACTCTCAAGGCTACAAAATGTCATCAAATTCTTATTCACCACATAATAAAACATTTTAAAGAAGACTGTAATAATATCCCTGGTATTGCAGATATCCATAGCCAGGAGTGACCATTTATTAGGTGCCGCAGGCCGCCTGCTTATTTGCCACTTTGCAACATAAAAAAGCAAAATGTCAACTTGGGAACAAAATGGAATTCAATAGGACCATTTCTAACTTTTATCTATGAAATCCAGGGGCGTAGCTACCGCCGTATTTGCCGTATCAATTATACGGGGCCCCCAGATCACAGGGGCCCCGATTTATGGCAGCAAGTATAAAATACTGTCTGCCACCTCAAATCATGCTTAGTATAATCAAACAATGAGACGCCTATGATGGATTATTATTGTGGCAATAGTGCCAATTTGAAAAAAAGAAACAACCCTGCAAACTGCCCTTTTGAGCATTTTCGCACTTGGTAAAAAGGGGCCCGTTTGATGCAGGGATTAAGGTATAGCTATGCCACTGATGAAATCTTATTCACATCAAATGAAAGCTATTTAATTTTGAGCTTCATGTTGAGTGGTTACTCTAAGGTAACAAAGAAAACACTTCCATGAGAAATCATGTACCATCCAGTAGCATAGCTAGTCTCATGGCGGCCCTGTATGAGACATTTTTTGGGGCCCGTTTTTAGGGGTCACCACATGTCGGGGCCCTTGTAGTCCTGGGGCCCCATATCTATACTAATATATAAAGCTGAAGAGATGTTTGTTTGTTTGCTTGAATGCGCTAATCTTAGGAACAACTGGTCCAATTTAAGAGAAAATTCTCTCAGTTTTAGATAGCCCATTTGTCGAGGAAGGCAATAGGCTACGCGGGAATGGGAAATTCCTACGGAAACGGGAAAAAACGGGATACGCGCGTAGGAAGTCGCGGGCAAAAGCTAGTCTTTGATATGGCTGTTACGGTGGTAGCTACGCCCCTGGTACCATCAATACTACCATCATAACTTAATATCATTTTAAATGGTAATAAAAAATAATAGAATTCATAAAGTCAGAATCTGATAAGGTGTCCATGGAATTTCATCTCTATTTCTAATTGCAGAAGTTTATTGACAGCCACTTTCTGTAAAATGTAATACTTATTCCACTCACAGTTGCTTCATGAGATTAGCTGACCATATTAGCCTTTTAGTGAGGTAATCAGATTCATTTAATAAAAATTTTATTGATTCATTTTTTTTCAATTGGAATTTTAATAAGAAAAATTCAACTAGGAGAAAATTGGAGGTACGAAATGAACTACAGCAGGAAAACATTCCATCTCTGTGAAGAAAGCTTTTATTTAAAGCAATATAATAATTTTATCTCAGTACAAAGGTAGACATTAGATACTATCTCAAATTTACTGGATAAAAATCGCAAATTTACTCACCGATGATACACAGCTTGCTTTGCTGTATGCACAAACATCTACACTAATATTATAAAGAGGAAAGATTTGTTTTTTTGTTTGTTTGTTTTAAATGAATAGGCTCCGAAAGTACTGGACCAATTTGAAAAATTCTTTCAGCAATGGATAGCTACATTATCAGGGAGTAACATAGGCTATATTTTATCCCCCTACTCCCACGGGAACGGGAACTACGCGGGTGAAACCGCGTGACGTCCACTAGTTCCTTATATGACATGATGGGAGCCCAAAATACGAACAATTGAAAAATCACCTTAAGGCTAATGAGAAGATACGTTTTTATGGAAGTTCATGTTTTCTATTGGAAATTCTATCAATACCTCAGCTTAGTGTAATGTACAGGAATAATAATTCAATATGATTATTGTTCCTAGATGATTATGTAAATAGAATATCTTCATCTTTGGCAATCATTACGGATTGTCAGAAGCCAGTAAATCTGACTCAAGTCTTGCCAATTACCGTGTTACCCAGTAAATGGGTTGTGGAGGTCTGGTAGGCAGCCGCTCCACGTAAAATAGGTACTGGTATTCAGCTGAATCCGGTTCGACTGATAGCTGACCGCAATATAATTGGGAAAAGGCTAGGCAGATGATGAATATCTTCATCTTCAAGAAAATACAGACATTTACTGTGATACTAAAAATAAAAACAAGATTCATTTTTATAATATGACATGTTAAAAAGTCTTTTTCTCTTGACTTTTTAACATTTCGTATTATAAAAATGATTCTTTCATGTCTAAAAACTGGCCAAGTGCGAGTCGGACTCGCGTGCAAAGGGTTCCGAACGAACTTAATTTCTTTTAACATGTTATTTTAATATTATAGACTTCTCATAGGTTTTCCTGTAATCTGTAGATAAAGATCTGCATTTTTTTTTTTCGGATATAAGGGGGGGAATGGTAATTTTTCGTCTAATTTCTTGAATAACTTCAAAACCATTTATTTGAAAATTATGATAAAAATATAATTAAAACCCTCACAGTAAGCCCTTTCATTTGATGTCACGCAATATTATTCAAAAAACCTTTTTTTTTATTTTCTTCTTTGACCCCCAAAAATGAACCCCATACAAAAAATTTACGTAACACATCCGTGTTTGGGTCAAAGAAGTCCATATGTGTACCAAATTTCAACAGAATCGGTCCAGTGGATCCGGAGAAAACCGACTGTGGCAGTCAGACAGACAGACACACACGCAAGTGATCCTATAAGGGTTCCGTTTTTTGTACGGAACCCTAAAAACTTGGGACATAAAATATTTAAAGAGTATGTAGAAGACAAATAAATAACATGTTTTTCCAGAGAGAATCGAAATTTTCTAAGATAAAAGTGTTTAAACACTTTTATCTTAGGAAATTTCGATTCAAAAGTATAAATACAAAAAAAACCGCCCAAGTGCGAGTTGGACTCGCCCACCGAGGGTTCCGTACAAAGTGGGTACATATTACTGTAAAGACTATTTTTTTATGATTTAATGACAAATGTATAGTTTTCAGACTATGTCCTATACTTGTAATATATATATAAGACGGTATTATTTGCCAAATTTCATAGTTCTAGGTCAACGGGAAATACCCTATACATTTTGATTCTCTTGAGAATGTCGAAATAAACGTTTTTTGCGGTATAAACGGCCGTATCTATTAACTTAGAACTTAGATTTTTTCACAGCTTCAAGGGACCGTAGACCTGAGTATATGGTTTTAATTTCAACTCACAACCTCCTCGCGTTTCCGAAAATAAAGAGTCTTGACAAACGGACGAACAACAAAGTGATCTTATAAGGGTTCCCGTTCCGGAACCCTAAAAACATGGCCATACAGTTAGCTACAAAGAAGAAAGGACAAAAAAAGATGCCTTTATCAAAATGCCCAAAATGTATTTATGAGCGAAAAGGTGATGACGATGAGTCCAAGTTCTATGTTCCTGCCCACTCATAGTTAATAGCCATTTTAAAATGATTCAGAAGTGAAAGATTAAAATGAAAATCAATTACATTTTCTTCCATCTCCACAATCAGCAATCATAGATTTTCACATTTCAGTGAAAATCTCCCAAAATGTACTAATGTAAAATATAATAGAAAACGGCTACAATACAGGAAGAAGTTATGCAGTTACTAGTTTATGCCAGCGGCTTCGCCCGCGTGGTCCCTAGGAAACATACTCCCGGGATAAAAAGTAGCCTATGTCCTTTCTCAGGCTCTAGATATCTGTATACCAAATTTTCGTTTAAATCGGTTCAGTAGTTTTGGCGTGAAAGCGCGACAGACAGACAGACAAACAGAGTTTCTTTCACATTTATAAGATTAGTAAGGATTTTAAGCCAAGGGAAAGGCTGTTTTGAAGGTTATCTGAAGATCAACGTTCTTTGGATTTTGCTACCGTATCAATTCATAACACTTCTGACGAAGGCGTTTATGAGAACGAAGTAAAAAAAAAAAAAAAGGCGAAGGTGTGCATAAGCTATAGTTTTAGGGGTTCCGTTTCCATTTCCAAAACAGAACCCTATTACTAAGCCTCCGGTGTCCGTCCGTCCGTCTGTCTGTCAGCGGGCTGTATCTCAAGAACCGTAATAGGCAGTTGAAATTTCATAGAGTGTGTTTTTCTATAGGGTTGCTTACGCAAAGCTAGTTACAGAGGGCGCCACCGAACTAAAACGTAAACGGTATTAACGCGGTAAAATTACTTTATTGAAGAGGTTGCAAAATGAGTGTTTTGTTATAATATATTATTTTGTTTTAATATATTATTATCATAAATGGATAATATTTACACACGTTTAACTATTCCGGAATTGAAAAAGAAATTAAGTTACATAAAACAAGGAAAAGAACTCTACAAAAATTGTGAAGAAATTAGGTACTTGTTGTATTGGTTATTTTATACCAGCTGACCCGTGCAACTTCGTCTGCGTCATAAAATGTAATTATTTACGACATCACTTTTTTTTTTCTTTTTTACTATTTATAGGCGCGCGTTTGACCACTATCTCACCTGATGGTAAGCGATGATGTGGTCGAAGATGGAGCACGCTTGCCTAGAAGTAACCTATTCACTCTTGACTTAAAGCTATCAGGAAACACAGACTCCGGCAGGGAATTCCACTCCTTAGCTGTACGCACTATGAATGTGTTCCCAAAACGTTTAGTCACATTAGAAACCTCAAAAATAACAGTATTTCTCTACTATTTAATGGATGTAAACCATAACCATTCATATAAACCCTTCTCTTCAATCACTCTATCTATTTAAAAAAAACCGCATCAAAATCTGTTGCGTAGTTTTAAAGATTTAAGCATACATAGGGATATAGGGACAGAGAAAGCGACTTTCTTTATACTATGTAGTGTTTATGAACAAATTACATACAATTTTAGAAGTAAACAGTCATAAAATAATTATTGAATTTTACACTTTCCTGTCGCAAATCCTTCAATAACATAATCTTCTCCTCTAAAATTATCTGAACACAGTCTTGAGTTCGTGGTAGCCTGGAAGTTTTTACGACGTAAAGCTATTTTCCATTGCTTACGAAGCTTTTGGTCTTAAGGAAATAAATGAATGGCAACGTTTATGCATCCAAATGCACAATACTGATGCATATTTACTATTTTCTCAATATAAAAATATAATTTTTAATGTACAGACAAAGTATTAACATGTCAACTTCTACATTCGAATTTGTTTACGCTATAGTACAGTGGCGCCTTTACTGGAAAAGTTTGGCAGTAAGATTCCTAAATTGCCGCTATAACAACAAATAATAAAAATGAAAGGGGGCTCTCTCACTAGAAACGCGTTTTTTCTAATTATAAAAAAAACGGAACTCTTTACGACCAGCAGTTGGCTGGTTTTTAAAATTTAGGGTTATTTAATTAAACTGTGTAGGATCAAAGACCTTTCTTTGTTCTTCTATCTCACCGATGATTTGATGAAACATCGCAAAAGTGCGGGATTGCAGCCTTGCGTGGTGTTTAAAACGCGGTTCGATAACGGCCGCCTCGCCAATTGAACGCATCCGCATTTGTGTCAAAGGACACAGCACGCGTCCAAGACGAGCTCATCTTCATCCAAGGTTACCAACACATCCGTAGGCGAAATACTCCACTGGATACCCACGTACGCTAGCTTTTATAGCGGAAAAATACAGGCCCAATTTCTGTACGGCCCCGAATATAGACTACGTTTGCAATTTATATAATACTTTTCTGTTAGTTTGTACATGATAACATTGTCGTTGAATTAAATTTTCTGAAATCGAATACCACAAACGTGGCTTTTGACTTACGGTAGTGTAATCGGACTATACTCAATTGCTAGAGCGAGACTTGCTTCTACCGTGACAGATTAGAATAAATCATTCATTCAGTGCCTAGTACCTACTACGAGATTTGCAAATTGTAAAGTAAGGTTACTTCCTCATGTGAATGAATTGATGGACACACTAACCAGTAGGGATCGCCGGCTAACACATGAATAGTTGGCCTTCCACACCCGTCCTAACATTGTGCCATTCGCATTATGGCTTATGAATGAGTACACCTGAATAGTCCGTGCGTCTCATTTTTCAACATCATTAGCGGACGTACTTGCCTATTCAAAAGATTAATCCGCACATCGATTTATGCTCAGTGGCACTGAAAATATATATATTTTCGTGCCGGCGGCTACTTCCACTAACTTTGTGTAATCCATTGTACTCCATTCCAGTTAGCACAAGTTTCTCCTGATTCGGAAAACTTTTCTTGCCCCACATATAACACAGAACTCCACTCGTATATTTTAGCGCCCGTAATAGGCAGTCGGCTGTGAAATTAGAAAACAGCCTTGCGAATATGGGGCACGTCAAAACGGAAACCCTTTTAGAGATAACTCGATTCAATTCGCAGAGATCTCCAGGGTAAATTCATTAGATGCAAACCCGTTGGAGGCAGTGTGAATTGCATGTGCTTGGAGAATTTTAATTCACTAGATCAGAACGGGCGGATTGTTAATATTCTGTGCCTTTAAGTGTATGATGGCGAATCAGTTCGCTCACTATTTACGACGAATGTCATATATCACACTTGCAAGCGTCTGAGAGATCGTCTACAAAAGGCTAACCACAGTGAGGCTAAGGTCCTGCATGATGCTGACGCAAGTAGCCGTACTTCCCGCAGGATGTCGGGAATGAGAGCGTGTCCTCATAACTCTTGCGCTGTCGTGGGTGGCGATTGCAGACGTTGTGTAACTCCTTGGGCTAATGAGGATATTATTCAGGAGTATCTGAACATTAGCAGAGAAACGCCGCGTGCCTTTTGTAGCGCTTTAATTACACCGCTGTCGGCGGCTACCTCGTTAGTGCTCGACGAAACAACAGACAGATTGTGCCATTAATTAAATTAAATCATCTGTTGGTGTTAAATACTCTGCCAGTCAATAGCTTACAATACATTTGAGTCTGTACATGTTCTTGATGGATGACTGTACGTGTAAACTTGAGTTACATTAATAGAAACACGACTGCTTCATTAAATTCATCATTAAAACTGAGCAAGCGACGACGACGGTCTGCCAAAATTTGACAAAATATTTGAGAGTTGACATTGACCAAAATTTAACGGAGCCAGTTTGGCAATTTGCATTATTTAACTTTTCAATATTGGGTCCTTAATTCCGTATTCAATATGATCACTACGGCAAAAAAGAAGAGAAGGAAAGCTTGGCATTGTTGAGTAAATTGCGTTACTCGCCGAAATATTCGCTGCTTATTATTTTTTCGTACATTGCCTGAGGACTATCCGGAGCGATGTCGACTTCAGAATATCCCAGCGAGGCGTGAATATTTATCTCGGTTCCAAGCCCGTCGAACATTGTTACTGGCAACATAATGACCGCCACTTTAGGGTGAAATCTTTTAGGGCGAGAATTTGCTTCGACCGAAGAACTTTTTAATACTGAAGGTCACGCAGCTTAAGTTGTTAAATATTTCATAAGGGATTTTTGTAATTTGAAGTTAATACGAATATTTGAAGGGACGTCTGGGGGTCGGTTAGCAACAGACGTTTTCGGTTTATTATTTTTTCAAGGGTAGGAAAGCACTGAAGCTGTTACGGGCGTGGTAACAGCTTGTATTTGTTACGTAAGGCCCGCGACGTATGTATCGGAACTTATAAATTTTGCAGTTATGTAGAATTATAAAGGGGTAGACGTTGCGTGCGGCAGTCTGGCCATGATAAGTCCTCCGACGACAAAGAATATTTTGCAAAATATACGGAGGCCACTGCTGGGGAAATAGGCTCGTTATGGGGCGCGCACCGCAGGGTAGTGCTTCGTTATGATAGATAGGGATCTAGAAAAGCCGATAGTTATCGTGCGCTTAGCAACAAAGCTTACGTGATTCAAGCTACTTCAATTTAATGGGACATCTTTTAGATTCTATATAGGAACTCAATTATTTCTAACACAATTTGTTAATTGATGTTTATTAGGTGCTGATTACATGTATGGTTCCGTGTCTAACAATAAAATAATGAACATAGAATGAGATAATGCATGGAATGTTGTCGTCGACACCCTGCTGTGCTTAATTAAGCTTCTATTTTTAATTTACTGCCTTTATTAATTAGTCAGTGTTCCTACTTTGTTATTTGGAACAAAACAAGCGATATCTTATTTTTACTTATAGCTGAATGTGTATCTATACAAGCAATGAGAAAAACACGCCCAAGTTACGTCGTAAAAGCGCCTTTATGGCTCGGTTTATCTAATATTTTCTCCTTCTTTTCTTACTCCGTTAAGGTATCAGTAACTAACATTTACTGCTCGCTCGATATCTTCAAGGACTGAACCTACGTACGAGAAGCAAATTTCAAATTATTACAGAGGTGGTGTTCGTGATGTGCCAACGTTAACGAAGACGCAAAACTTTCTAAGAGCATTATAAAGCTGATATATAACACTCTGAACTTCTTAAGCCCTGAATGTAGTTCAGACTTGCAAGTTAATTTATGTAACACTAGCTTCTGCCAGCGGCTTCGCCCGCGTGGTCCCTAGGGAAAATATTCCCGGGATAAAAAGTAGCCTATGTCCTTTTTCAGGCTCTAGACTATCTGTATACCAAATTTCATTTAAATCGGTTCAGTAGTTTTAGCGTGAAAGCGCGACAGACAGACAGTTACTTTCGCATTTATATTATTAGTAAGGAAGTAAGGATTAGCGCATAAGGCTTATGAAAGAAAGATGGAAGGGCAAGAGGCGTTACACCGAAAAATAAGTCTACTATGACTTACAACTTCACATTTCCTGTAAAATACTTTTTACCAGTTGATGATATCATTTTTTCGCACTAAACCCTCACGCCATTTTCGTAGGACCTCAAAGATAACGTGTTTTGTAAGAGCAGCTCATGTTACCTGAAATGGCACCTTTTGTTAACGCTAAGATATTGTTTGCGGAAGTAACCGTATTTTCCACGGTAATGGAGCCTTACAAATCTTTCTAGAAGGTCGAAAGGATAAGACTAATCTTTGTCTATAGTAATATAAACTTCATGTATTATCACAATTTCTTCGATAATTGGATCCTCAAACTTCCCAGTTGTTGATTTTCTGACAAAGCCAGCAAAAACCTCTTAACTTTCAAACGGAACAAATGCTTTTACAGACAAAAAGGAACATCCAACATCGGTTTTTATTTTTGCTCTCGTATCCTTCCTTTACTTTGTAAAATGGCGACGTCTTCATCTACCCAGCTTGACTTTGTATAGGATTACAACGATAAAAGTCTTCTTCGGAAATATCTCAAAGGTTTTTTATTTCATACAAGCGAACTGAAGGAAAATTGTTCGTATTTATTCAGACTTTGCCGATGGTCGCTTTATCGCTTACCATTTCAGGCCGTATCGATTCTTTTGTCGTATTATAGGTACAGTTAGGGCACAGCTTTCGTTCTAAAATACTAGCATTCATTATAAAGCTATTTACTTTTTAGTTCACTTGGAATTTATCGACATCATCATACTTCGCCGTTGCTATAATTAGGCGTCTCAACCTTTTAAAGACAGAAGGCGAATTATGAACATTATATTGAATCTCTCTTGATAAGACAACGTTTCAATCTTAAGAAAAAGTTAATTTGCAATGCTTTCCAGAAAAACATTGATAAATTCCCACAACATTTCTGGCCACATCTTCAGTTCCACTTTACCGAACAAAGTGCGATTGGGTGTGTCTAATCCGATATCTGTCACTCAAGTAATGTCGGGGCAAGATACCGTTCAACTTGGTCGGGTCCTTTGGGGAAACATTTTCCATGACGACGAATTCACATTTCAGTCACAAAAGACAGTTAAAACTAGTTTCAAAACTAGATCGGCAAACCGTATAGACCCGATTTAAATCGAGGCAACTTATTTCAGTAATGTAACAAAGCACACGCTACGGTTTTCCCGGGCAGTTAACTTGGTGCATTGGTCGCTAAAGAGGTCGCCATCGATCCGGCCAGGTCGCGCTGCAAGTTTCATAACTTAGATGCACTGGCGCCAAATTGTTACCAATTTCTGTTTACGCGTTTCAAAAACTGAGCCTTACGAGTAAGCACGTTTGAAACTCTTCCAACTTTACGAGTGTCATTAATAATTATGACAAAATTTTGTTGTTGGGACTTGTTATCTCTTGTCTGAATTAGGGCGGGGATGATTCTGTTTTTTAGTTGTTGACCCATTTGGTTTTAGCCGTCCTTTTTTGCATTTCTGCTATCTGTAGCAGACACTTGGGTTGGCAGACTTCGTAAAATAACATTTGTTAGTAGTTGGCTAGTTCAATTTCAGGATCGATAACTTACGTAACACTGAAGACTGAACCCATAACGAAGTCACAGTTGACGTTCCACTATCCATAATTCACATGAACACTGCCCCATATAGGGGATGAAGGAACTGGTCGTACGTCAACTAATGAGCACTCGACCACTTCCGTTCCTGGAGCGGAGGAGATCCTGGCAGGAAGCCAAGAAAATACTAGTGTGAAGCATTAGTGGAAGTTAATCTTGAATTACAATACTAGCAATTCATTTATCGGAGCTTGTTTTTAACGTGAGATAAGCACATGTATTCATGGTAATTCCTTATGATAAGACCGTAGTACGCTACGGCAACGCTCGATGTCCTAGGCGCGCATGAAGACTAAATCGATACGACGGTTGTACTCGAGCGATTATATGAGAATGTGCGCAGACAGAAAATTTGTTGGTCGGTCTGTCGTGAATATTCTTTTTTGCATTGATTCCGTATAGAGTAATTTAAAGACTTCCTGCAAGGAAGCTTTTTGTCAGCAAAGTGAACTAAACCAAAAAAGTTTCGAGTTCACATTTTCTGGTCAGGTCTATTCTGTAAATAACTATTTCGATATCCAGCTTCACCTGAGTGACAAAACTCACAAAGTGAGCTTTATTGCACACAACATAAAGGTCTTAATTTGAAACTCACCTCGGATTTCGCTTTCGAGATACAAAAATGTTGTTACAGAATAGCACTACAGGTTTAGGTTAGGATGGGACAAGGCGCGTGGATGTTTCAATAAAAGCTTGGTTGCCAAGCAAACTTGTAACAAGCAACCTTTAGACACACGGTAGTTATTACCTACCTTAAGACATTCTAGAGCGCTCGTGTAGCGCGATTCACGTCAGTCCTGACCTCTTGGGTGATTTACTGCAAATTGACTGTTCAGTGTCTGGCACGCGACATTATGCACTTAAGGAATAGTGTCGAAGTTTCATAAGAATATCAGCTGTCATGACGAAGCACACTTAACAAGAACACTGAAATACACTTGGGGAAAATAAATTGGTGGCCCTAACTCAATTCACCTGCCAAGTCGCGAAAATACTAAGCGAATTTTCATTCAAGATGCAACTGAAGAAAAAGAAAAAAGGGAATAAAGTATTTTTTTCAAATTACCATCCGCCATCGCCGATAAGTGTGCCTGATCAATTCAATATCCTTTCCACTTTAAAACGTGTTTCACGTTCCTTGAAAATGAATTTAAATAGGTCACCTTTTTCTTCAGCAAAAACTATCCACGTTGTCACCGGATCAATAAGTCGAATGAGATGGATCGTACGACTGCCAGACGATTTCACGACGCAGTTGACATTTCATCTAGTATTATGGTAAAGGGAGTTATAATGTTTTGCAGACAATATGCAGTCGGAAATTGAACTAGCTACGTCATAGAAAACTGTTGGAGTCATACGTTGTTCCGAGTGGTTGAGGTTGACGTTTGCTCGTTTAGATGACGTGCTGAAAAGGCCAGAGGTGAATTTACCTAATACAGTTTTATGGTAAAACTAACTTTGCCCCGAGCTGCACTCACAACCGCTGCTCTCAGCAGGGAAGAAAATAAATATTTATAGTCAATCCTTTCTAGAAGCCATGTAAGAACCTAGAGATGTTCGGTTGGTTAGGTACTGTAACCGTTAGTGGATTTGATGCAGTATACCTCTTAGGTAATCTATATCTATACTAATATACCATCGTAGACTTTGTCTCTGTCATCTCTGACCTAGACTAGAGTCAAGAGCAAACCCATCACAAAAAAAAAATTGTAAAGAGGAAAGATGTGTATTTTTGTATGTAACGAATAAACTTAAAAACTGCTGGACCTATTTGAAAAACTCTTTCAGCAATGGATAGCTACATTATCAGCGAGTAAGATAGGCTATATTTTATACCCGTACTCCCACCGGAACGGGAACTAGTATTTTAATATTTCCAACCAATAAGTATGAGGTCGTAAAAATGTACAAAAAAAGGCCAAAATGTTTTTAGGTTAAGACTTACATATCCAGCCTAAATATACAACTTATGTCCAGGATTTATTTGAAATCCGTTCACATAAAACTGACTGTCAGTCCTTCAAAATAAAATAATATAGATAGAGCATTTTCTGGGATAATCCCGGAGTAACCCGGAGTTCAGACAGGTACGTATTGCGCGGGCTGGGAAAATTCCAGAACATTGGGTGTGACTAGCTTACCTACGCTAGAATAGTAGGATAGGAGGGTAGATAGAAAGCAATGTACCATAATGACATAATTACGTGGAATCTCATATCGTAAAACCTGCTTCAATTAAGGTTTTGTTTACGAAGATTAAATAGCTCGTGATGGAGTGGAAAAGCGGAACCAATTAAGCGCGTGAAGGTCAGTTTACTTTCCCGATTAATTTTTCTTAGGGGAGTGCCCAGCATAAAAGTGGGCTTTTAATAGCGTCTATAATTATTAACTCAGCCTCCGACATGCTTGTGATGTTGGTCATCGAATCTGAACTCTTCTTTCCATACTTCAAAAACTTATTAACCTCGTTCCGCTGGTCTGTAAAATAAATATTTGATTTGTATTCTCGGGATCACTGGCTTGAGCACATAAATAAAAAAAGAAATACAACGTAAGAGCTTAGATACGAAGGTAGCAGCTTCAAAGTGTGTTTTACCCTCGTAATATTTCTTGGAGTACAATAGCGTTAGTGGGGCTTTAGAACTATGCTGTTCGTATCTATTGTTAACAACAATTTTGCTGAACTCAAGTGTTGCGCAGCATTCCAGTCGAGAAAACATTTAATTGGAAACTTGTCGAGCTCCTCCTTAAAGGTGAATAAGAAGACGATAACTCGCATACGTTCTCCAACTCTTATTAAATAACTCAATTAACTTCGAGGAAGTTAAACGAAGAAATTTCGAGTTTGATCATTGAGAGCAGTCGTGTGGCGGAATAATCTTGTTTGTAAGTCGCCTAAGCTGTTCAGTATTCGAAATTACGTTTGTTCTAGAAGGTTCTTAAGTACAGTTATCCTGCTTCCTTCGTAGGGTGGAGAGCCTCGTTGATGTTATTCAAATGTTGCGATTTCATTATGCAAGTAGCTCTCGCGTACATTGTCATCCTTGCACGTAGAAATAACCCCCTGTGGGTAAACTGTACAAGATCCAATGAAACATTCAGTAGTTTTCCTTTGGAAACGCACATTTTCTCTTCTAATGTCTCGTTTTGTATTCTTATAATTTGATGAAAGCGAAATAAATAAAATAGTAAATTTAAAGAACCGTAGTAGTAAGAGAAATGTAATTAAATTTTTTCGTAGCCGATCGATGGGACTACGAGATTAACTTGCGTAGCGCGTAGCATTGAAATTCAGCGACTGCCTCAATTACTCAAACTTGAAACTTCATATCGCTATAATCACATCGCTATATTTTTAGACCAACTAGGCCACTTTTCCAAGTTTTAGGCATTATTTCCATTGACCTTAACACACTTAGAAAAAAGTAATGAAACTACATTTCTTTCAACATACGCTTTTACTCTAACCTTTTCATGAATATAAGTGCAAAATATTTTCAGTGTGTACTCGTATGTATAAATCAGATGGGATTACGTATCCGACATACCACTGGGACCGTTCCGTCTTTCTATTTCGCCAAACATTTTTATTATCAGATTATACGGGTTCGAGGATACTCGTAGCGTGAAATGGTCAGTTTTTTAGCATTCCGTAGCAAAATTGGCATAACAGAACCTTTGTAGAATCACCTCGAATCTAGTCTATTTGCCTTTTATTTCGGAGACATATGATTTTGCCGTCCCTAAAACCCAAAATATTGCCTCGTCTACAGAATTAGAGCCGTACCAAGTATTATTGATTTTAATTCATACAAGGCCGGGCTCGAATCGAACTTATCCATTTTCATCTCAACACTGACAGATAGGCACGGATCCATCAAGGTATTTTTGGCGTGGCAAAAATTGACAATTTATATGTAAATGAACACCGCCATTAGGAGCTTCCAGTCATCGACCATTTTCGATATCTGTGTACTTTTCGTATCGATTTCCAGGAGTCTGTAATGTATCTCCGCTTTCCGTGCGCTCGCCGTATCTACAAAATGGAGGACATTACCTACCTATAGGAGCTACCTATCCTTATAAATTAGCAGACTGACACCTTGTTCGTTCTTACGTCAAAGTTTTATTAGAAAGAAAGGTCACAGGTCATAAGGGGACTTGCGTGTCGCTGTTCTAATAAATTCGTGTTTATGACTGGGGTTGCTGAAGAAAGTCCTTGAAACAAAATTCAGGGTATCCTTTCGCAATAGCCTGTTAGGGTTACTTGCGTGTTTGTCATTGACACAGTTACTTGTAGTTCATTTTTCCCAGCCGTAACTTGGTACATGTCTAGGACAGCAATATATGTGGGTAAAGACAGTTTTATTTTTCGTCTTACCTTTTTGCTGGCCAACCGCCAGGGTTTCCTTTAGGAAAACTATTCGTGCGCTTATCAGTAAGCTCACTTCTGGCTTTTCGACGTTACGAAGTTTCTTTTTTCTTACGAAGCGATTTTTGTTTTTTTTTTTTTGCCAGAAGATTCATGGTAAATAGATGTGCTCATAACATACTGACTACTAGACGATGTAACTGAATTAATGTTCATAATAATTGCTTGATATAGAAAAATTACACGCAAACAGTACTACATTATTAGGTACAGTGTCTCAAGACGAAATTCTATGACCAGTCCGTGTTGCCAGTGATGACTTATGGAACGGAAACATGGTTGCTCACAATGGGCCTCATCAATTAAGTCACTCAAAGGGCAATACTTGGAGTTTCCTTGCGTGATCGAATCAGAAATGATGATATCCGCAAGAAAACCAAGGCTACCGCATAGCCCGAAGGATCGCCAAACTAAACTGGCAATGGGCAGGGCACAATGCTCGCAGAACGAATGGTCGATGGGGCCGAAAAGTTCTTGAGTGGCGATCGCGTACCGGAAGACGCAACGTTGGAAGGCTTCCCACAAGGAAGACCGCTGACCTGGTAAGGGAAGGGTAGCCGATGGGTGCAAAACGCACAGGACCGGTTGTTGTGGCGTCACTTGGGGGAGGCCTATGTCCAGCAGTGGACGTGTTTCGGCTGATATGATGATGATGATGATGATAATGACAACTACAAACAACGTCACATCTCTGGTGGAAAAGCAGCGTAAATAAGTATCCAAAAAAACATAAAAAATAAATGTGAATTTAAAGTCTTACATGGTACTACTGATAAGGATCTATAAAACTGTTTCTTTTTATAATTTACTCATTTTTGTTACATTTTACCTCCATATGCTGAAAGCTGAGGAAAAACTCATGTAATATGAATGTATGGTGCAGAATTTCCATAGTGAGACATTTATTCAGATAAGTTTCGAAATATTCTTATTTCACCTTGATACTTATAGCCAAAATATGCAAAAGCTTTTCTGCCTTTTGAACAGCATAGATTACAACAATTTCTGACATGTTTTTAGGGTTCCGAAAAAAAAGGAACCCTTATAGGATCACTCGGGTATCTGTCTGTCTGTCCGTCTGTCACAGCCAGTTTTCTCCGGATCCACTGGACCGATTCTGTTGAAATTTAGTACACATATGGACTTTTATGACCCAAACACGGACGCGTTACGTAAACTATAAACATTTTAGTATGGGGGTCAAACTAGAAAATGAAAAAAAAAAGTTTTTTGAACAATATCGTGTGATATATCAAATGAAAGGGCTTACTGTGAGGGTTTTAATTATATTTTTTCATAATTTTAAAATAAATAGTATTGAAGTTATTAAAGAAATTAGACGAAAAATGACCATTACCCCCCTTATCTCCGAAACTACTGAGCCAAAAATTTTGAAAAAAATGGAGAAAATAGATCTTAACCTAAAGATTACAGGAAAACCTATTAGAAGTCTTAAAATATCATGTTAAAAAAATTAATTCGTTCGGAACCCTTTGCACGCGAGTCCGACTCGCACTTGGCCAGTTTTTTTATGTAACTACAGTGTGTGGTGTCAGCAGTGGCGTAGCTAGACTCAAAGGGGCCCTGTATCAATAATTTTTGTGGGGGCCCGTTTTTTTTTTTAAACAAAACAGTCCCTACTTGCTTAGAACTGTCTTGGCAGGCCACGAAGGATGCGGCAGGACTAAATGTACCTATAGCTTTGCGATCACAAGTCGGGGCCCCTGTTATTCGGGGCCCCGTATCTTTGATACGGCGGTAACTACGCCCCTGGGTGTCAGGCTGAAAACCCATCTTTATATTCTCGACAGTTCCACGTTGAGACTAAGAAAATATGTCCGGTTGTTGCCTATTCAGAGTGTTCAGCTAACCTGTTTTACCTGTAACATATCCTGCCTACAGAGGAATAAAAACTGGCCAAGTGCGAGTCGGACTCGCGTGCAAAGGGTTCCGAACGAATTTAACTGTTTTTAATATGTTATTTTAACACTACAGACTTCTAATAGGTTTTCCTGTAATCTTTGGGTAAAGATCTATTATCTCAATTTTTTTCAAAATTTTAGTGTGGTAATTTTTCGTCTGGTTTCTTGAATAATTTCAAAACCATTTATTTTAAAATTATGAAAAAAAGTATAATTAAAACTCTCACAGTACCTAAGCCCTTTCATTTGATATGTCACACAAAATTGTTCAAAAAACTTCTTTTTTAATTTTCTAGTTTGACCCCCAAAAGTGACCCCCATACTATTAATTTAATGATTTATGTAATGCGTCCGTGTTTGGGTCATAGAAGTCCATATGTGTAACAAATTTCAACAGAATCGGTCCAGTGGATCCGGAGAAAACTGGCTGTGACAGACGGACAGACAGACAGACACCCGAGTGATCCTATAAGGGTTCCGTTTTTTTTTTTTTCGGAACCCTAAAAATTACTAAGGCAAGTCCTGGGCTATGAAATATTTCTGTGAGTAATTTGCACTTAAATGGGGAATAAAATGTTTGAAATGAGGATAAGATATTTAAAATAGCAACAATGTAACGATATAGAACAATGAATATTAAAATTTAATGCATGTAGAAACATAACACATATTCCGCTGTCACAAAGAATTATGTGAATTGTGGTATATTTGTGCCAAAGAAGGAATGCCAACGCTAGTAATAAAAATGTACTATGACATTCTTTATCCGAACATTGCCCCCGTACTATGCTGAGAGTTCCCCCATTTTATAGACATTCTACGCAAATTGGCCTAGCTATGATAATACTGCCTAAAAAACAGGCCAAGTGCGAGTCGGACTCGCACACCAAGGGTTCCGTACCATAAACCGAAAAAAAAAACACGTTTTATGTATGGGAGTCATTTTTTATTAAATTATTTTTTTATTATTTGTTGTTATGCAATAGAAATACATACTCTGAAAATTTCAACTGTCTGACTATTACGGTTCTTGAGATACAGCCCGCTAACAGACAGACGGACGGACAGCGAAACCTTAGTAATAGGGTTTCGTTGGTATCCCTTCTGGTACGGAACCCTAAAAAGACCCATTTAATGGGTTCGAAGGCGAATTCAGGCAATGTAGTTTACTCGGATGGAAAATAGGTTTTTATTTAAATCGTTTCGCGCTGAACCGGCAGTTCGTGAATAGTCCCATCTTCTTAGTGCCGTGGGATTTAATAGGTGTAATAGTAAGTAGGAATTTTATCTACTTACATTGTTAAACTTGTGGGCGCGGTCCTACTTCCTACTCGGAACGTTCCAGAGATAAGTTTTTACTACAGTCAGCATTTTGCTCTCTTTCTTCGAGAATTCGAGATGTATTCTAATGACCGCATTTTGTCACCTTGGGGAGTGGAAACCTTAATTTTGTACAAAAAGATAGAAAGAATTTCTGTGGAACTTTTATCAGTAGGTACTTCGTTTTATCTCTAAGTTAGAAACATATCCAATTACGTACGAAAACAACATCCGATACGTTTCAATATTTGGTTGAGTGCCACGGAAATCAATTCGACCAATATCTGGAAGTTGAATCTATACGGTGACGTTTACACGTAATCCTAGGAACTTAAAACGTCAAAATGGGAACGCCAACGTCAAGCAGAGCCTGTGCCAAGATGTTAGCCAAGATATCCGTAGAGTGGAGCTTGACTCGAAGTTTTTCCTCGTACATTGGCCCTAGCATGAAGTGCCGGGCGCCCGTATTGATTAGACAGGACTACTGAATGTTACATAACTACGCGACGTGCCCGCAGACTCGCAGACTGCAAGACTACATTGATTATATACTTCTATATTGCTTTCGAAAACTTCATCGACCGACTCTATAAAGGGACAACCTTTTTGCAGCGTATTGCTCTGTTTCTGTACGAAAAATAGGGTGTTACGTAACTTTGATTTCCTTGTGGACTTCTCTGTTGGATAGAGATAATGGGAAACGTCTTATTTTCAATTCGGATTAGCCTTTGTCGTGCTATTATTGTCTAATACTATCCTGCAATCTTATATGAGCTTGCTTTTAAGTAGTGAACAGAGAAAACCCAAGTAATGCTTTTAGTGAGGGCGTTGAGCTAAAATCTAACAACACATTAATTACCCATTCCTACGTCACGGGCGGAGCTGATAGGGCTTTTTCCATAATTGAAGTTAACGCTACCGCACCTCGACTTTCTACAGTGTGCAGTATAGACTCGTTTCAAAGTGATTTGACGGAGAGGAGAGGCCAGATAATAGATTCAAGCTTCAATATTGATAGAGTTGTCACCGAAAACCATACAGTGAGAATGTTACATTGAATTCTCGTATACAGAAATGATATCCAAATTGATACAGAATCTCAAATACGTTTGTCTCAATCTGAAAATGGAACGGAACAATAAGACAGCCTGAGGACATAAGGTAGTTCACCCCATTGTTACAACAGGGAAAGGGGGTGGTTACTTAATTCTAGTACGTTCCCACCAGTTTCTACGATTCCACTGAACCTCTGTATAATTTATGAAGCTCGGAACATGTTCAAGTCGTTGCTATTCCTCATATTGAAACCTACTTTGTGAGTATAATGGCGCGGAATCAATACATTGAGCTGTGCTAATGTCTTTCCTTACAACCTAGTTATGAATACATTTTCTTAAAGACTGAGTTTGCATGCTTTCATTTTAAATGGAAAATTGAATATAGAGCCACTCAGGGTTTCCATAATAGAATCGAGTGACGTGATACGTTGATGTGACGTGACGCCCACGCTTCGTGTTCCTCACAATTGCAATAACACTATGACGTATACGATATACGCTGAAAACGTTCCCGTCGTTCGTCGAAGACTTCGATTGAAATCCAATTTTATACAAGACTAAAGTTGCAAATGGAGATACCGCAATTCAAATCAAATTTCTTCTGTGAAACGTACTCCAGAACGGTTTCATTACACTGTACAGGTTCGGAATACCAGCGAATTACCGCAGTATCGACATTTTTATTAACAAGATATTGATACTGCGAATGTTCTTGTTCTCAGAGGTTTCTTTTTTCTTTGAACTAAACATTTTCTTTGTATCATGAAACTATTAAACTTCCTTTTCATTACTTTTAACTATTAAAAAGTATTCCATTCTAAGGGCAAGTGACTAATGACTACCGCTTGCCATGGACCACCTGATGTCATCTCTTAAATCCCTGGAGGCCGTCCCGTGATGAAAAACATTAATTATGTTACAGAAGATGCTCATTCTATTATGAGAATTCTTGCTATTCAGGAGAATTTTAATAACGCACATCACGGTGAGCTTTTCGTCCGTGTTACGTGCTATGTAGCTTTATATGCTGCAAGTAATTCACGAACTAAACGCTTAAAGTCAACAAGGTAAACGTAATTATGTTTGCCCTGAGTCGTGTCGGAGACAGGCGCATGCACGCTAAGCTCGATAGATAGAAACCCTCTGTCTCGTCAAACTCACGACGTGTGTAATATGTAAGCCACTCCATTTCGCCAACAGAATTTTAAATCCTTCATAATTTGAAACGATATTCTCTGGCTTTGTATCAAAGACACGTGGTTTTACAAGTGCCCGCCCGCCCTAAGGCACTTGTCTCACCGCCGGCGAGGAAGCGAGTAGCTATCAACTATTTGCTCGCTGAGGAAAGGGACAAAAGATATAGATCTCGTGTGAGTAAAAGAGTCATACTCATACAAAGAGTTAGACTCATAGTCGATAGCTGGCTGGTCACACTGCCGGCGAGCGGCTCTTACCTCTAGTTGATCGCAGCGACAAGAGCTATCAAAGATTGTACTCACTCAGCGACACTCGCTCGGCAATGCTCGCTTGGCGGTCAGCTGGCCTACTATGACGTCTTAAAACGATCGAGTATAAGGTGTGGGAAGGAGACAGAGTTATACAAGACGCATAACACTATTCCTTTTCCTCAGCTTAATCATGATAGCATTGGCACGTAATAATAGCCCTGCAGAACCCACCAAACAGCGGTAATTTCTACCTATAGTGCGGGTCGGAGAGAGTATTGCGAGTAAAAACCCGTCGCACAAAAGCACTCGCTGAAAGCCGAGCGTCAAAACTATCGAAACTTTTCACTCGCTACTCGCTGCTCGCCTACTCGTTTCAAGTTTGAAGCTTTACTCATTACTCGCTGATCGCCGGTGGTGAGGCTTAAGGGACGCAAGTGCTTTTTAAAGAAAAAAAAAATATTTTAAAACAATATTGGCTGTTTTATTTTTTAAGTTTCTGGTCAATTTTCCCGAACAACACACTTCTATCTTTTTCTCGTATACGTTGTTCTTCGTAGAACAGAGATTAATGTACTCCTTTGCTGCTTTTAATGGGGGCAAAAGTAATGTTATTTCAAGATTTACACATTATTATTGCTCGATTGGCACATAAGTAAGCAAAATACGTTGTTCAAAGAAATTTCAGGAATAAACAATACCCTTGGAAGTTTATCTTTATGGTGTTCGTGGTTATTCTGTTTCACTCCATAAAAACGAATAACCATTCCTTTTTTACTGGTTACATCAGGTGTTGATTTGCTTAATTTGTGTAATCTGTCATCACCAGTAATTAATCAGTTCAGATTTTGTTCTTGGTTTGGTTAATTAATTTCGGCACCTGTCAGGATTCATCTCCGAATTTTGGATATTTTCCTTGGTTTTAAGTGAGTTCGCATTCATACCGTTTGTTACCTCTGCCATACTCCGAACCTATAAAATCTTCAGGATCGTCAGTTTTTGGGCAAATCCTTGCTACGAGTAGTCACAGAGAATTTACATAAAGCTCAAATGCCACCACACTGGTCTAGCAATCCTAACTCCTGATTTTACAATTAAATTATATCGTACAAATTATCTGTCATTTCAAAGTCAAATTAATGACTAAAGTAGCCCTTCGGTAAAACGAATCAGATCAGTTTTGTCTAGATTCAACTGCACCGCGCAAGATAATGGTTTCAATCTCTTTTGAATAGCCATCCCGTTTATGCGCTCCGTTTATTGCTGCCAGCATTTTGATGTGTGCACTGTATGTTTCGAACTACATAGTGCAATACGCATTTTGTTTGTCATTTAATGGCGTTCGTGTAATAACATTTTGACACATTTCATTTATAGTGCTCTAATACATTTTTATGTGAGTTAGTGTCTCTTTATTTGACTGGGAAAATAGCCAAAGCTATGGTTCGTCCACTGCGCAGTTATTGTTAATTTTATTCATAAATTCGTCAGTTTTGAAACGCTTTATTTCTGAACCTTTCGTTTTGTTCTTAATCTATTATTGCCCGGAGATACTGAAACACACTGGGTTCAAACTAAAAATGTGTACTAGGTACTTATGACCAGAAGGTTAGCCAAACCAAAATAGTGACACAAAAATATATTTTATATTTAGAGATACTAATACATTAAGGAATGATTCATTCCCCGAAACACGATACCCAACACATGAGCAAAATACATTCTAATAGCATCATAATTTACACGGGCAGGCTTTTCCTACACTCTGTCGGATGTAATCCTCCCCCTCTTTCCTTTTATGATGTTTTTCCTTATTCTCTAATCGATTGTCTGGAGCAGAGCTTCAGAAACTTCCATATCTACCCAACTAACCGATGGTTGTCAAGATAATAATTCAGTTTTCGAGACTACCAAACGTTATCATTACATGTGTCTTCTCCAACAAAGTGTAATATTCCTGTTTCGTAAGGTTGATTCACCGCTGCAAAGAAGTTAATGTTTCAAAGGTCGTCTGCTTCCCATCCTCACTAGATAATTTGGCTAATTTAAATTAACAAACCTAAACAGTTCTTTTCCTCTGACTCAGTCTAGGTACGCAGATTACCCCATTGAATAGGTTCAAAGGCCAAAATGAAATCCAGCTTCAACTGCAGTGTGCCCGCCATCCAGTCTTGTGATTGTATGACTAATGCCTGTGTCTGACAACGTATGTATGTGAAGCTGCCGCTTTATTGTCATGCTTTAGTGTAGAGTCATGTATTGTGTAACATGATTTATTGTTGTTACGTAAGGCCTAACATCGGAGATATTTCTTTACAGCATTCACCAGATTACACGCTTATGAAGAGGAAAACTTTTTACGCCTGTGCGAAATTTTCGTCAAATCGCATAGTCATGACATAGTGAACGTCAGAATTTTCCATCCTTTTAAGATTCATTAGTGGAAGTTTATTGTTACACGTTATACAGTTTAATTAATTTAAAAGCAGAGAGATAACGAAGCATACAACTAGTGCTTTACGACGCCCACATCCAATTTCTCGCAAACGTTGCTATCCCGCCATCGCCAGTGCCGCACATAATGATACCTATATCATTTAGTGTGACAGTTAGTTTTTGTACAAGTGCGCTTATTCCCTCTTTTTCTACGTCCGTGTAAGTGAGAGTAATGTTCTCATAAATTATATTAATTTTTCCAAGAAAGATGCGTTATAAGTGCTTGACCATTCCAGTCACCGATGAACCGTGGTTAGATTGAAACTCACAGAACGATATTTTTTCATTTCTACTGATCTTTGTAGAACCAATACAATATAATGTATGGCACGGGGGTTTAAAGAATTCTATTTCATTATTATTCTGGAAAGGCTCTTCGTGTCCGCAGCTTCACCTGATGGAAAGCGCGGACGTGCTTTAAAATAGAGCACACTAACATACAAGAAATGAAATAGTTCTAGCGATACAAAGCAACAGTCTGGAGCTATTCTTACAAAGAATAGTAATAGTGGAGTAAACAACTTTGTATGTAATAGCCTTTTTCGTTAAAATCTTTACTTTGTTGAAGTACGTGGCGTGCAGTTGAATGTCCGGTGCTAAAATCTGATGGAATCCAGGTGTTCAACTATATACCAAATAATAAAATTGAATCGAGGGATTTCTTCTTGTTCTGAACAAGCTGGTTCAGGGGGACTACTCTCTAAGCCCGAAGTCCGTAGTTTCGGGTTTAGTTGCGGGCGTATTCTGTTCCGTATCACCTACGGACTTACGATTAGTCCTGAACCCGAACTAAGAATGAATGACAACATGATTTCACAGTAACTGTTAATTTGTGTTGTCATAAAATCTTAGTGGTTAGGTGATACGGAGTAGAATAAAGTCCGAAACTACGGACTTCGAGCTTAGAGAGTAGCCCCCCAGACTGTGGTCCTGTTACTACTTAAGTATGTAACGGATAGATAGACAGTCATGACGTCATTGCCACAGCCAATGCATCAGACCTTTATCATTTTAAGTACTTCCCAAGTCAGGTACCAATTATATAAGAAAGCCAATTAATTTTTACACTAAAGAACATTGTAGTTACAAGTTACCTAGAATAAATTACCTGATTACTATTTTGCGTGACTACAAGAGTGTCAAATGGAACTACGGAGCCATTCTACAAATGACTAGAAAATAAACACCTGTCAGTTTTTATCTACTCGTTTTATCATTTGACAACTTTTTCTACCTGTAACTGTTTGCACGAATTACTAACAATTTGGAGCTTATTCTTCAAAAACTTGTACGCCACTTCTGATACTATGTAGAGGGATATGGAATTAGGGACATATCTCTTCGGTAGAATGTAGTGCTTCCAGAGCCAGGATTCTAAACCCATTTTCATTTTAATTAAGCAATCTGTTCACATAAACGCTAGTAATCCAGCTTGTTAACCCAAGTTTGTTATTATTTTTTATTCCTAGTAGGAATATATTCATCCAGCGGGGATTTTTGCAACTTTTACACTCATTTAAAACCCGCTGGGAGCGCAGCAAAGCCCTGGAAAAATTAAATTTGCAATTCTGCAAGGCAGCAGAGGAGCTTTTCACAAATCTTATTGGATCGTTCCGCTCTTTGCTTTGATGATGCTACGCCAATTTATAATACACGCAGAAGAGGTTACATTGAAATTAATAAACCAGTCAACAAAGACTTCTGTATCGTTTCATTTCTGTGTTGAATCGATTCGTTAATCTTTTTGAAGAGTAATTTCGTTATGATTGATTGAATGATCTGGCAGACGTTCCAGAATAATTCGGTCAGACACTTCAGGTCCTTATCGTTACTAATAAAATCCAGAGTGCACAGGCGTCGATGACCACGAGCTCAGGACACGCGAAATTCATTCATATAACTCGCCCACGTCCAATTTGACCAAGCAGTTAATATAGTAATGGAGAACGAACTTACCTGAAACTGTTCCGTTATATTCGCAAACTTCCAATTTTATGTTTCTGGAAAATTGCTCATTTTCTCTCCCATTCCTGTAGGTGTGTATGTAGGAATAAACTATTTTCTTAAATTTCTTGTCCTAGCACTAATTTATACGACCAGACCGTTTCAAGCGAAAGGAATTAGTGAGACTGAGCACGGACTTAAATTCTCTTTCGAATCTTTAAACAACATTAAGGCGTTTTTTCCATATACTTAATTTGATTCATTTCCCTTTGAGCCCTAATTAGTATGCGATGCACGTCCTCTACGGACGAATAGCTTTATCGTAATCTCACATGAAATTCAATCATTTCGTAATTTTTGGATTACGAAATTCTTCTCTGAATAACAAAATTGTATTAGCAAAAACATACACAAGCTTTTAGCGTTTCAACTTGTTTAACATCGTGATTATTACAAGCTTTTTTACGTAGCAACGTGTCTAAAACGTGGTGCATTGAACTGATCTAAGTGGGTAGGGAACGGAAATCGCGCGGGAACTGTCCAGATCCACCGGTGTGGACCGCTTCGAGCAGATCTCACCGGCATTAGCCAGTAACGGTCAAAGGATAATCGTTTAGATTCGGGAATACTCTCATATGCACACGACGGCGACGGTCCCCCGGAGTCCTTTCAAGACCTTTTTACAATGCAGAGCACTGGATTGAATAATTAATTCGGGATATATATCTCGCGCGTTTTCACATTCTCTACCTTTGTGTTAGTAATTAATTCATGGGTCACATACCTTGAAGAAGGTCAATTAATTTGTTATCTTAACCAATTTTCTGGGAATTAAACACAGGGTTATGTTCAATTTTAATCATGTAAGGATCTCACGAATTTACGCCTTAACACCTTCAGCAATATGTTGCCAGCGTGAATATAAACAGCAAATATGCCAACAATCTGAAAGATTAATACCTGTTATGCATCCGATAAAAAGTTATAGCGTTGCTCCAATATGAAGGTAATATGCCTATGCGGTGCTGTCAGGCTTATAATTGAGTTATGTGGAGCGCGGCAATTCTCACGTGCACTTAACACCGGTTGATTCGCGAAATACCCTGGAGCCTGTTTAGCACACTGTACTCGTCGCCAATGCCAGGATTAGCTAATTAGTGCGACGTGAATGAGTGTTACGCAACGCTGATATTCACTACTAGATTTCAATGGATCAGTCAGATGCTTACGGCATCGTGCAGCGAATGTCCAAAGGTTCGCAAAGCTCACCTGTCGAAAATTTGAAATTAATTTTCTCTTCCTGTACTCTAACTGGACATTTCAGAAAGGAAGCTCACAAATTGGACACAAATAGTCTGGCGATGTCGTCTTTATGGCTATGTGTTTCTACATGAGCACACGTTTCTTTGATTTTGAAGTTTTCTCGTCACCATGACGACAGCAAGGTGTACGGACGAGCTTTGAAATTCAAATTGTCGCTTCTGTATAAAAGCTGCAGATGTCAGTCCACAACGAGTACCTATTACGCAACGATGCGTACTTTTCTTTGTTCTGCCTCTAAAAAGGTTTTCTCTCTGACTCGTCGCCTGCTTGCTAATCCCCTGAATGTTAATGCAGCCCTCCTACCGCACTTCTCAAATGTCATCCGCACTGTTCTACGCGTAACTAAAATATTTTCTGAACAGTTTACCGGCTTCGTGGTTAACTAATCCACTGCCCCATTGCTCGGAATCAATATGTTTTGTATTATGTTTAAGAGGTACCAAACAAACAGAATTATTATGTAAACCGAGCGGAAACAGAGTTGTTAAGTACTAAAACTTGTCGGTGTAACCAATATTGTAAATATCAGTGGTCGTTTTTAATTTATGATTCAAATAAATCTGCTGTTTCTGTAAATATTGCATTTATCATGCTACTAAAATACCACGATGAACCTTGTTCAAACGTTGCTCTTCAAAGCATCAACCAATGGTGAGTGGAGTCGAGACGTGTGCAATTTTTAGAATAGTTACTGAGAACTATAAATATTATCTGCTAGTACATATTGCAATAAACTTCCTTCGTCTTCACCTTCGGTCTGAACGCTGAGCCGCGTGAATCAACAGCAGTGGCCGTAGCAACGACTGTGACGTCCGATGTTTATACTTGCTCATATATAATGTTTACTCTGTAATAATTTCATTGACTGAATTTCGTGGAATACGTATCTCACTAAGCAGAGACACGTCTTTGGCAAGGCCTCGTGTTTTCCGGATGCCTCTGATCGAAATCCCCCTTGACGAACGTAATCTTGTGAATATTAACACAATTTCCCATATTTTCTCCGCTCGCAGCCAATGTCATTGGATGCGAAATTTGGAGATTTTTATGAAGCCCCCATTCGATATATAACTTGATCCCAGAGTTTATTTATTGAATTTTATGTGCCTTCCATGGCAGTTGACAACGGCGCACGTACTCAAAATGGCTTTGTGCTTATAATTTGTACATACATCCGTAGTTATGTGCTGGGTTTATTTGAATCTGGATCCTTCCTCGTACACGTAAATCTCTTTTGTCGATGTTCTAAACTGGTAACTAGTCGAATAGAGGAACTGCCGCATTCAGCATTGTTAACGACAACACAATAATGTCTATTAAAACGAGTTGGAGCATAGCTGGTTTTAAATTCTTAAGTTGCTCCATAAGATTTTCAATTGAATTTCGTTTGAAGGAGTTGACGTATTACGTTTACGTAAAAGCAAGAAAAATCTTGAACCCTGCATTCAATCAGTGTTGGTCGTATCGATCAAGACGCCACAGTTTGATTGAAAACACTATTCGACTAATGTCCTAGCTATACCTATATAAGATATAGCAGGCTTGGAATACCGTCGCCTCACTTCTGCCTGTAGGCAAATCTAATATCGGAAATTGACTCGACTCGACGGTTTATTCACTTTGACCTCGCCCGGCTCGGCTGGAGGTGAGGTAAAACTATTATGCCCCACTTCATAGCGTTAGCGAATCAAGAGCCCCACTGGCACAGTCCCACATCCCAGTTTATGGAGCTTCTAGAATATTTCGCAGCGAAAAAGTCAGTGTGAAATAGCCTACAACTTCTCAATACATTAACAAGATTAAAACATTCATTCAAATTACACATTTTCGGTTTTTGCTGTGCTGAAAAGTTTACGCCTCAAGATCTCCTAATGACTTTATTGTTTACCAATGGTATTGAGTGAAGTCGTATGAACGCGTTACTTTATTCTGCACACATATTCTCGTACCTAGTACCAGCTATATGTTTTGTATATATGGAAATCTAATATTGATATATTGACACGACAACGGCAAGCTACTCTTATCGATCACACGTGTTTACCTATCTCCTTATAGGCGGTTTGGAGCGGTGGTGTACCAGCCCTAGAACTATTAGCAGTTATTTCTTGTTCTTAAGTAATAATTCACTTATTTACTATTCATCATTCGCCACATGAAATCATTCGCTCCCATCGGCATTCACCGCAATAACATATTTCGATAAAATCTTCAAACATTTTTCTAAAATGATTTACAGTGTATATTTTGTGGTCGAACCAATCGCATTCCAGCGCCATTTCAATTTGTTCTTGACCGATTTTTTTATTTCCTATCATATGGGTTGCTATAAAATTAAAAGAAGCCAATATAAAAATGCGTACTCTCGTTTTACTTCAATGGATAAACATAATTTTGAAGAAGTGCTAATCGTTATACAAATTGCTTTGGGGCGAGTCAAATACTCATCGTTTTTTTTGGCTACGTTTATTATCTCTGTCTTTTACATCCTATAATATTTAATGCGGGTTACGCTCAGTATCATCGGGCGTTTTCTCTCATGGTTGTAGCTAACCCTAAATTAGTTGGCACCACTCTATTCCACGTGCAGCGTAAATGTAGCGTACCCGTTACTCTTAGTTGACTCTTACAACGTGGAACTCATAATTCACTAGCTGACCCGCGCAACTTCGCCTGCGTCACAATTTTCATTACTGCTCCGCTCCTATTGGTCTTAGCGTGATGATATATAGCCTATAGCCTTCCTCGATAAATGGGCTATCCAACACTGAAAGAATTTTTCAAATCGGACCAGTAGTTCCTGAGATTAGCGCGTTCAAGCAAACAAACAAACAAACAAACAAACTCTTCAGCTTTATATATAAGTATAGATTTTCCTAATCCTTGCTATTTATAGTGTCTTGTCTGGATAAGCTTGGCTTACAATAAAGTTTCGTTTCATCAGCTCGACCTCGTTCATCTGAGATATGGAGTTTCTTGCACGTTCTTCTCCATAGGATCTACTCTTAGGAACGTGCTGTCTTTTGCTGCAGACCAACTTGCTGCTCTTGTCGCTAGCGCGGGAGAACTAGGTTTATCTATTTGACTGACAGACCTTGACAATTCAAAAGTGCTTGTAACTGGTCTATTCGAAATAAAACAAATTTGTATAGATTATGTTTTTACTCATTTTAATATACTCCTCAACCGTCGCAAACTTGGGAAGAAAGTCACAAAATTACACATCAAACAATTAACGGTTTCAATTTTGTTTGAATTTCGAATTATAATTTGATAAATGTTCGTCAAATTATTAAAAGGGATCATCATGTTCGGGCTCCTTAAAACCTTACGACTTCGTAAGTCTATTGTGATAAGTAATTTTATCAGTTACTCGCACGTTGCTCGTCATTTAATGAGTTTTAGCTCTTTATATGGCGTTTATGGAGAAGGGGGCCGTAAAAGTGGCGTTAAAATTTAATTAATTGTGACAGCTCTGGCAAAGGATAGGTAATCCTTAAAATTCATCGCTTTTATTAGGTTTCCTTTGGAAGACATTTTGTACTGTATTCTTTCGCTCTATGACAGCATTTTCCTCAAAATCATTGATACCTAGAACTTCGTTAATTTCTGCAGGAATAAGATACCACTTTAAAAATGTCGTTTTTCATAGCGAAAGTCACTTGATTCATACATTAAAGACAGGAAACGAATTTAAAAAAAAATCAGATACGAGACGATCAAGCAGTTCCTTTAGCAATTTGAAGCATCCCGGGTATAAGATATTTACTACATCTTGTTAATGTTTCCTGAAAGCTCTCTTTACGTTTATCTGCACATAGATTTTTCTCTCCATAGTTTAGAAAAGCTTTCTTAACAAAGATTAGTTAACAATCATTACGACGTGAAATAGTCCAAACTGTTTTATGTCCAGTAATTGTGGGAGTAAATTCTTTTTAACAGATCTCATTTGTGTTAACAATCATAGCTTCAGTCGAGTGGGAAAATAAACATTACACACACATTAGTAAGAAACAGATCTTCAGTGAGATATCTGTTTGTTTTTACTTATGTATTTAATAGCGTTTACGGCATGAAGAGCTAACTCAATGGACTGCTTTATTAGAATGTAATCTCCTATTGGTTTCGATTGATATATTGTTCTCTTGTTTACTATTGCGATTTCTTCTTTTCGGTACAATATGCCCAACGGAAAACTATTACACTTCGCCGACTGGTAGTAAAATCAATGCCGCATATATTTGTGTAAGAAGTTCAATACCTTGTTACTGTTACATAACGTTACGAGCCGTCGTACAATAGGTTGCGGCACAAAATCCTAGTTTTGCGCAAAACTGATATTTTACCAAGATTTGTGGTTCAAAGTTTCTCGTGGGAGTCCCGTAAACCACAATCTTTTTAAATTCGGCTTTTGAAGTGGTTACAATAACTTTAGGGGTTTTGCGGACACATTTCGCCAACGAATATATAATATTTTACAGCATACGTCACCCAGTTACCTATATACGAAAGTTTACCTTATATCCCGACGTACTTACTCAGGCCGGGCTATTTCTGAAGCACGCGGATTGCGGTCTAGGTATTTTGCCTAACAATAGATGATTTACTATGTTACGAAGAATACTTTGCTAACAGATACGAACATGCAATACATCTTTCCAGCTTCTAGATTGATTTCTAAAGCCCCACAGCAGAAAACAAGAATATTTAATATCTGAATCAGTCGCTCAAAAGTTTTCTATCCAAGCCGATGAACTTTAATGTAAAAAGTTGGTCCAATAATTCACTCAAAATGCAAATGTTCAGAATTCCGCCGAGACCGATTGGTTTGTTTTCTCTTTTGTTTCGGAAGATGAAGGCTGTTCAATATAGAGAGGATTTTCCAGAAACATGACGTTTCTTATAAAATTACGCAATTCTATAAGAAAATCGCCATACAAATTCTATGATTTCGTTGAGGGAGGCTCAATTTTCTCACCGGAGATGAACATCTTCAGCTAGTTAGCATTCCCCGCTTCATCGGGTGTACTCGTCAGTAATATTTTTGCGGCCACTTCTGCCCGCCCCTCGACTCGAAACGCCTCATTATAAGCTTTCAGCGTAGTTTTAAAATTATGAGCCGTTTGAGATAGCGCTGACTGACAATTTATTGCACCATCTATTCTACTTGAAGATGGCCACTGAATATCTTGAGATGGCTCATTTAAAACCGCCGTCGACTGATAAAAATCTTTACAGTAGTCCTGTTTACTGTACATTTTATATCTTTTGTCCTGTGTTACGCAACTCCTCGACTTCAGTTTAGGAAAGGACTACATGTCAGCACATTAGGTTATACTTGTATTGAGTAAGCACGCAATACATCATCCCTGATCGAATTTACGGCTTGTGCGTCCTAATGGGGTTATTGGTAGTCTTCAGTATTATCTAAATAGTTCCCATATAGGAGGCGATTTGGAAAATAATTAATGTTGGTGGGGCAGTGTGCGAGACGCGTTAGGTAACTGGCGGCGCGCAAGCGAGAGGGAAGACGGCGCGCGCCGACTCCACTATTGATCGTGGAGAATGACGCCCGGGGTGACCCAAATAGAGCCTCCGTGCACCCTCCGCCCCCCTAACCGAGCACCTCCTCCGACGCCCCTCCCGCCGCCGGCCGCTTCACGACGAATTTTCATATCAGCCGGTCTTTCTCCACGAAGGAATGGCCCGCTGCCCCGACTTTGATACTAATGCTTTACATAATATAATCATGAACAACCCTGCGAATTATCTAGGCTTAAAATCTCTTTGTCGCCTTTAACATTTTGATAGGAATTTCATATCAAGCGGTCACATGACCATTTTAGAGACAGATAGTTTTGCTAACACCAGTATGTGTTACATATGGGGCACTGCACTAAAATTTCATTAAGACGCCACCGTCAAATTGAAAATAACCTGGTTACCTAATTGAGATAACATGCTTAGTGCTTAGCTCATTCCATTCTATGTAATACCCAAAAGTGGCTTAAATTAAGTCTTCAAAACTGTCCAAAGCTTTGCTTTATAATTAGCTTCTACGCAAAAGCAGAACGAAATTAGATTCAAGTGACGTACATTCTGGAAGGAACAAAGAAAATGGTTGAAATTGCATTAAATATTAACCCAACACCATGGCGTGCCGTGACGGCAAGGCACGGTAACTGACCTATGCCGGAGCCACCCTGCCGGCAGCCTGGCGGTGCATGCGTACTATATTATTCACGAAGCTGACAAATTGCAATTATATTGATCGCCACCGGTACACTTTACCTGGTTGTCTGTTGCGATGTGCTGCTAACGTCCTTACAGGCTGTGTAATATTTCACTTTTTGATTTTATTTTTGATGCCTGAGTGACACAGTAGGTAACACTGAGATAATGGTGAAATAAAACGACTTCATTCAGAAAGGCCGGTACATATTTACAGCTGAGACTATGTACGGAAGTTTCCATATTATGCTAGGTCCTAGAGCTCCCCGAGTTTAATTAATCCTCGGCAATTACGCAGAAAAACTGTTGGAATGCTCACAATTCTAGATCAACTGAAACAATGAGTGGAAAAGTCCTTTTGTTTCACATCCCAGTCCAGAGCTAGTAAAATGAAAAATACGCGCACAGGCGGGGCACGACGGACGCTGAAATTGAAAAGTGTGCAACTTTATGTTTTATTGTAACAGGGAAGCATAGGCTGCAGGAGATTGCGAATAAAATGTACCAACGATTGCTTCAACGCATTTACGATCGAAGTTTTTCACCCGACTGTTGCAAAGCTGCAACATAGAAATCAAATTTATTGCGGTCGTCTGGCTTCAAAAGGAAAACTCTTTTTTTTTTCTTTTTAATCCTCTGGTATCTCAAAGAAGGCCTTTTACGAGTGTCGTAGGTCAAGCTATGCTTATTAAATTAGAGCGTCATAATTATAATTAAAAGCTAATATTGTTCGAGGGTTTTTGCGTGCTCAAGTGGAGGTGTAGGGCTGGTCGCTGGCTGTAGCGCCTGCGATGTGTCTATATTTGCTGACGTGTAATTACGCCGGGGCAAGCGGCGTCAAGTGCCGGAAATTAATATTTGACAGGTAGCGTCCTCGGTGTGGCGGAAATGTATTCCGCGGTATCCACTCGACGTCCGTCCAGGACATTTTCGCTTTTTCGGCTCGATTAGCTCGTTAAATTACGCCTAGATCGGTATGCATTTAATATGTACCCCTGTTTGTTAACGCCGACGTTTTAAATGTAGTAACACTTATAGTAGTCACGCAACACGCATATTATAATAGCGTGTCTGCGTCGGGAAACCCTCACAAATGAGTCATTGTCATAGCAAATAGATGAATTGTTAACGATGACAGTATTGTATAATCGAAGATATAACGTGACCTATGTTATAGTACGTATAAGAGTGCGTATAATCTGGTCATTACATCAAGATCTGGCGGCTTAGTAACTGTGTATGATGTTGACACGAATGGCGTGAAAATTGATGAGTTTCAACCCTGTCATTAATCCCTTCACCTCGTATACAGAGGGATGAATTGCTAAATTGAACACGACCGTAAAACAGAATACTGACGATACTAAAAATCTTTGATATTTTTGCTTTATTTTTTTTGGATGAGGAAAAAATGTAGCTAACTTTTGTCGTACCAAAACGTGTTTATCTGAAAGCGTAATTTATGAATTATGTTGCTTAGGACTCATTTTTCAATAGTTAGATATTTTTATCAAAAGAATAAATATAGCTGCTTGAAATATTGTCTAGAACAGCTATCCAAGAGCCATTTTTATTCCTCATGTAAAAGTTATATAAGTATTGAAAAATCGGCCCTAAAAGTTATTCTTATCCGTATAATCTATTCAAATCTAACTTAGACTTTCCTTCGATAGCATTACTTCTTATTGTTTTCGCCTGTAATGGGATTATCTATGTACATAGGTGTACCTGCTGTAAGTACCTTCGTAACAAAAAATGGCCAAGTGGGAGTAGGACTCGCGTGCAAAGGGTTCCAAACCAAATTCATTTTTGTAACATGTTATTTTAACACTATAGACTTCTTATAGGTTTTCCTGTAATCTCTACAGATTCTGGTCTGGTCAGGTCTGGTCTCATTTTTGGTCTAATTTCTTGAATAAATTCAAAACCGTTTATTTTGAAATTTGAAAAGAATATAATTAAAACTTTCATAGTAAAGCCCTTTCATTTGATATATCCCACGATACAGTTTAAAAAAACTTTTTTTTTATTTTCTAGTTTGACCCCCAAAAGTGACACCCATACTGAAAATTTATTTATTTACGTAACACGTGCGTGTTTGGGTTACAGAAGTCCATATGTTAACCAAATTTCAAAAGAATCGGTCCAATCTAACCGAAGAAAACTGGCTGTGACAGACGGCCAGACACATAGACACCCGAGTGATCTTATAAGGGTTCCGTTTTTTACGGACGTTCGGAACCCTATAAAAGTAGTTATTGTACGGCATAGTGATTGCATTTCCTTGCCTCTTAAACGCATACGGATCCATGTAAAAATAACAAGCATATAATATGGTAAATTAATTATCATAATTGCGTAATGCAGAATATGGCTCTATACATTGTTTATTTCGAAAAAAAATGCAAAACAAGATTTATATTTTCTTAAAGCTGTATTTGCTCTTCAATTTTGGTTTTAATGCCCAATCCAGAAAGATCTGCTCACAAAAGTCAATCTTTTATGTATTTTTACGATTAGATAATCGTAAAGTAAAAACCAATATCATTAATGCGTAATTAGAGCAGAGTAAGTACCGACAGTGTTAAAAAGTATGGCCAATTATGACTCTATACATTATGCATAACGTTTATTTCGAAATAATATGTAAAATAAGATTTCTATTTTTTTAAATTTGTATTTGCTCTTCAATTTTGGTGTCTTTTTTCGGATAAGATGACTTTAGTGCGCCCAATCCAGAAATAATATCTGAACACGACAGTAAATATATATATAAGGCACAAAATATGGTAACGCTAAAATTTTAACTTATATAATGTAACCCACGCCTCGCGTGAATACATGTTACTAGTGAAGCCCAAAATACTAAGTTTATTACGGCTACCCTTTTGATCTCTGGTATAAATAACAAAGGCTTTGTAAACAATTTCGGCTATTAGCTATAGATACGCTCCGTCGAACATTTTCCGATCTTCATACATTTTCAGTGGGTGATTTATTTATTACAGCCATATTTTTAAGACATCAATCATTTATTCAGACACTAGTTCGCTGTTAGTGTTACGTTATTCATGGCCTGTCCTGGTTTCCAGGCAATCGGATCGATCACTTCTTGCATACGGCAAAACGAATGTTCCACAAAGAGGCCGATGGCAATTTACTTCATCGATTATCTAAAATTAGCTTCGGAAATGCATCGCTAGTTCTTCGTTTGGAATAGTTCTAGTTTCAACGTTTTTGTTCCTAGGCACAGTTTATCACGATTTGTTTCAAACTTTTCAAATTCATTGAACATTCTACGACGTGGTTACTTTACTCAGCTGAACAAATACGAGAGAGATCGAGCTTGAAATACAATGTGTAGGTAGTACGGTAAAGTTTTTTCGGACAAAAGATTTAATGGTCCACATATAACACGGCTAAAGCCTCTTTTTTGGAGGTAATGCGGCTTTCTAGTCTGCGATCAAAAGTAATAAATTCCGCGTGTGTTCCAGAAGCTGAAACCTACGGATTTAGCCGAGCGGGGTAGTTGCTTTGGGAGGGCCTCTGCCTATAAAACATTTACGTCTAGAATTTATTTATATGCGGAGGTTATGACATTATCATAATACGAATGCAATAAACCGGACGCAAATGTATTCACTCACTATAAAATTTATTGGCCACCCAAATATAAACTGATGGTAACGTTGATGCTCTACGAAAACCACAAGTCTTGATCAAATGAAAAGTTTCTAACAAGTATGACACTTTAAATATCGTCTACATCTTATTTTGGTGATAACAAGCTCTCTTCCGCTAAGAGTTTGCCCTCAAGATAAGACCATTTGTCAATAAGTACTCAATATAGTATTAAGGCTGGGCGCGCCGCCCGCCGAGACGGCCTTCCGCCCGCCTACGCCGCGCGCCCTACCAACAAACGCTCATAAAAAAATATTAACGCCGTGTGGAAGATTGTTCACATAGGGGGCTATTATAATATAATAACCACTCCCTATATCAGGTTGTGTAAGATTAAGCTAAATAAGTTATTTAACAATTTAGGAATGGTAGAAATATTTAGATAGTATGGTGGCGGTGGTGCGTCGCCGGAAAGCTTGTCGATCAGTAGGGGCTGTCAACGTACCGGTTGTGGAAGGTTACGAGCGGGGCGGTGGCGGCAGAGGGCGCCGCGCGCAGCGGGTTGCGCGCGTCGCTGTGCGCGGCGCTGGCGTCGTGACGCAGTGTGACGTCAGTGCGCCGTCGGCTCGATACGCGCCGGCCCCACCGTCAGTCGCCGCCCGAAGCAGGCCGCCGAACGTCGCGCCCTACGCGCCTCCGCCATCCGCGCACCTCTCTCATACCGGGTTTTAGTTTCGTACAAAGATGACATAGCCAGTGCCGTGCGACGAGACTACGTGAAAGCGCACACTTTTTAAGTTTTTACGTTGAAACGAGGAAACCGTAACGGTCCCCGTTGTTGCAGAACTAGCGACGACCCACCCCACTCCGTTGAGGGAAAGAGGCGAGACCGAGAGGCGGCTTATTCCTTTTTATCCGCCTTTACATAAAGACTAGCGAAAATGGGCGAGGTGAGTGCGGTGCTTGCAGTAGTGCTTGCCTTAGCCTTTACAGTAGCGTGCCGAGTCGGCGACACAGTGCTTTCGTGAAGGTGTAAGTGCATGTCGCGGTCAGTGAGTGCGGAAAGGTAACGAAGGAGTCCCCGGCTGGCAGCGTAGGCTCGGCTGTTCGTGGACAGTGCTTGCGATCCTCGTCTCATGTCTCTGTGCAGTCTCACCTCAGGAAACCATTTGCACGTTCCATCGCCTTTGTTCTGTCACAAAATTTCAACCGGTCCATCATCCTATGCACGTAGCCGAAAAGTCGACATTTTTCTCTTTGCAACCGCTTGAGTTCCTTTGTCCATTTAATTAAGATTTGCACTGAATGTGTTTTAGTCTGTAGTAATGTTATTTTTTGCATAGAATTTAAGGAGTTTTAAGGATATAATTATTTGCAAAGTTCAGGCTACTGAAGAGGAGCAATGTATCGGAGACGGCGCCGGTCGGGTTGCGTAACTCGGCGTATCGATCTGTGCGGAGAGGGACACTCCGCTCGGTCCCTCACATGCCAGCACCGAACCACTTCCTTGAAACATCCTGATTTCTTTCAATTGTATATTACTACAAGAATCCACTCTAATAAGAAATAGATGTCACACCATCTTTAATGAAACAGCACTTTCGTGATTTTATCTTGACTGCATTTTCGTATAAATCTTGGCGCATCTTTATTATTTCGATATCTTCATAAAAAATTACCCGAAAATCAGAGCAATTCTAAAATAGCCAAAATTCTACGATAAAAAGAATGATAATTTAAAAAATCTGATCTAAATGGAAATATGTTTCAGAAGGGTCTAAATTAATTAGACAGCTTATTCCACTAACCTAAGATTCACTATAATTTTTGACAAAATTATAGTTAGCGCCGCACTTCAATAAGTCGGTTGCAACAGAATTTGATATCTTTTTCCCACATTGGGATTTGAATATATCCCAATCCCAACTCTATTCGCATAAAATCAATAATTGGTACCTAATTATCTAAAATAAAATCACACTCTTCGCGTATCATACGTCCAGAAATAGAAAAATCTATGAGAAAGAAGGATACCAATATCCTTTAGGCAATTTTGGAAGCGTAAAATATAACAGAAAGCGCAAATCCCAAAATCTGTACATTTCGCGCAGTACGATTCCTGTGAGCTGAAAATATTGATTTTAGCTCTCAGGCTGCCCTAGTTTCCACCGCCCATTTAGGTCGAATGTCCTGTCTTCTGCGAACGTCATGTCCTGGACACGTGATCGTATTGCTAAGGCAAAAAGACCATTCCTTACTAGGTGTTCTGAAGGAAGTGGCTAACAGGTTGTCGCGGGAGCCAACCGTGGTTCGGACACGACAACTATAAGAGTACCGAAGGTTTATTAGAAAATTGCCTTCGTCATTATGTCATTTAAATCGCATAGAGTACCGTCGCTCTATTGGAGTATTTCCTTTATCCTTTATGACGACAGCACGCATCAATTAGGATGCTAGACGTGGTCCTTGAAGGTGTTTCCTAATGCTCTAAAGTTCTTCTGTCATCTTGAGACATCTGCAATCTTCTCTTTGCAATTTTACAGCTATTTGAAGCTCTTGAGTTAATTGAATTCTGAACAAACAATGGATTCGTAGTCATTCCTCTCTCGCAAACTTAATCTGGCTCGTCTTCTTTGATGAAATCTTTTAGTAATTAACGCGGATGGAAGGCGCCATTGTAACAATTTACTAGCTTTCGTAAAAATATTTCATTTCAGATTTTGGACTAAAGTACACTCTCATTTTATGAACTTGGAAGATTTGCAATGATTATTATTACGAAATTCATACTATCTATTGCAACAGCGATTTATGTCATTCAGCTCACTAATGAATGCATTACGATCAAAGGACACATCTGCAGTAGATTGTCGACTGATAGTTGTCCAGCATTTGTTGCCACGGTCACAGTGCCATGGACTGGTGCCATGCATTATGCAATTACTGAACTATTGCCATTCTTTGCAGACTTATCCTAATCACTTCCTCTTGCATTCCTCTCAGATACAGTCGGTCCTCCGTCCCATTCAGACCTCAACTTTACTCAACAATCCTTTCGGTATTCAGTTGTGGTTTTTTACACTTGCATTTCAGAATATTTTTCGTCGCGAATTATATTTCGAGCTCTTGGTTCAATGATCTTTATTAAAAACAACAGCATACTTGTTATGACTTCATTGTTCTTGATTTGACAACGGTATTACACATAGGTTATCAAAATAAAATATTTCGCTTTTAACTTTCAACCTTATCTTCGGAACTTTTTATACCAGCTAACTTTTTTTGCGGTTTTATTCCGATTGCTTCTTTTGGCAAGTGCGTATTATTAACAATAGCAATGAATCATAATAATCGTTTTCGCAAATGAAGATCAAGTGCTACTACTTGCTATTTAATCGGACACTCAAGATATAGCACGTGTTAAGATTCTAAAAAGAAATTGAGTATCAGCTCTGAAATATTCTGGCTGATTTAGGCATCAGTGGTTATTTAAACGCAATAACAAAATCATAGCATCACAATCAATCACCGGTGCTTCTAATGCAAGATTATAAAATAAAAGTAATATCGATAAATTTTTCCTGGCTTCTGGAATTCAATGTCGGTTCGCCCACTTTACATGTTTATTGTACCTTGCTCGTCTAGATCTCCAGATAGGTCACGGGAAAGTAGGGTTTAGATAATAATAGTGTTTTGGCAACGATCGAGGATCGCGGCGTCACGGGGATCCGAAGGCACGTCACATGCGCCGCGCTTCATTAATGTTAAAAATAATTGTCTCATTCACACGTCACGTATCTACTACAGTAGTAACCACAAATTTTCGGTTTAAAGCAGTTTTGCGGCCGTGGCAATGAATCTTCGCCGCCTGGCTGACACATGACATGGCATTTGTATGCCGTTCATTGACTGAATCACCTCTATTTAATGTTTTGATGTTTTATCTCTGTAATTTTGGCCAAAAGGTCAAAGACTTAATAGGAGTGCGTCTTGGTCAATCATATAATTATTTGACCTTATTCTTATAAATAAATTTTGCTTTACACGTGCCGCAGAAGACCCCTAAACATCAGACTTTTTTTGTGACCGATCCCCTCGTTTCAAGGTTTTCAAAGTGGGTTAATCATCCTCATGCAGACGACGCTGTTTTATTCTTACTAGAACCAGTTTCGATTTTCCATCAGATATTCCGGTTTAACCTTTATAGAGATTATAAATGCGGTCGCCGGGGCCCCGGGGTGGCAACCTTGTCTTTTAGCTATTTATGTCGAGGGTAGCGCGCGGGGGTTGGGCCGCAGTGCGCATGCGCGATGTGCGCGCCGCTTATGTAACTCAGGACTCGCCGCCGCGCCGCACCGCCTCCGTCGCCGTTGCCGCATGTCAGACCCAGTGTGGCCCCTGCCTTGCATCGTGTGGGTAATGCAAGGCACGGCGCACACTTTGGAAATTACAATCAACCATCCGTTTTCATCCTTATCTATCCCGCCGCGGTTCTATCGACACCCCTTTTATTAACTTCAATCCATCTTGGACATCCATTATTCATACCGCCTACCCGTAACGTAAGTTGGACTTCGGAGCTTACTTGAAGGTTCCCTTAATTATACAATACATTACTCTAGCATTTTCCGGCACGAGTGCATTTCACAGCCTGTTATTCCAGTTATTCTCGCGATAACCTTCACGGGAATTCAGGGCGCGGTTTAATGAGGCCTGCTATGAAAACGTTCATCAATTATCGACGGCGACGGCTGGCTTGTTTACGGCACCGCGGACGCATTTAGACTTTGTGACATTACTCCCCTTTAGCACTATAGCGCACTCATTTGTTACGTAAGAGCCCATATCCAGGCAATTTTAGGTCGTCCGTTACCGAGTGACTAGTTGGCCAGTTAACAATAACACACCCTGACGTATATACGAGGACTTACCTGAAGTATAAATAATCCAAAACACTATGGAAAAAGATAATGTGAGTATTCAGTTGCAGTGTGGACACTAATACTTTGGTGTTTGAGGTTTTATGTGTGGAATCGTCCATGCGTAGAGGTGTTCGCCTGTCCGGTGTCCTTACATTCGCTCAGGTTCGCACGCGCAACTAGTTCAGACCAATTGAGCGCCATTGAGCCGTTGGTCCCTAGCTCTATAGAGACTCGGTCGGCAAGGTTATGCCTCATACGCTCTGTTGCTGTGTAATGCTTTGCAATTGAACGCTTTTCAAATGAATACGTACTTCTATTGAATTTTTCTCTACACACCCTTACAAATTGTAGTTTATTACATCATAGTTAGCACTATCATCATTAGGTGCAAATTGTATATTAGCCACCCTTTGTCTTATTTTAACATCAACATGCATTTCTTTTTATTTTATACAAAGTGCCTGGATTGTTTCATGTTTGTTGATTGAAGATACAGCATCCAGTTGCTTAATGATTTACTTTTACATGTTTTGTTCTTGAGTATCGATATTGCATGCTTCTTACTTTTGTACTTTATGCATATCATGAGTTCTTTTACCATGCGATATCGATGCTCGTCACTGCCTCCCATTCATCCATGAGTGCATGGCCCATAGGGCCGCCTTGTAGAATGTGTCTAGCCCCTAGTTGTGTTTACAGCATGGCCGTACCGACTCGTACCGCGTCGCCACCATTGGACCCATTAAGGACGATAATAGAACCGCTGACGGACAGTACAAGGTTTTTATTTACATTACCATCTTTCATAAAATCTTGCTAAGTGACCAATGACGCCAGCAGTCGCAAGACAAGCAGCTGTCAACGTGTCTACATTAAAGTTTTGCATGGTTTTCAATGCATTTTATTTCACATTGCATATTGATTCTTCATCATTTCGCTTGTATGATAGAAGCGAGAAACTGATAATTTTAATAATGTGTTAAAATATAGATCTGTGAAATACTACTGCTACGTATTCATAAATTGTCTGTGCAAATATTACAGACACGCCGGAAACCCCCCGCGAAAAAACGGAAAGCAGGAGATTTAGATGATCTCAAACAAGAGTTGGATATCGATTTTCACAAAGTAACACCCGAAGAGCTCTACCAAAGATTTCAGACACATCCCGAAAATGTAAGACCATGACTTTAAAATCATAGCTTGATGAAATTAAATCAATTTTTACCAAGTCTTCAAGTGTACACATCTTATGTTCTTTCTTTCCAGGGCCTTAGTCACGCAAAAGCGAAAGAGAACCTCGAACGAGACGGTCCAAACGCACTCACGCCGCCAAAACAGACACCCGAATGGGTGAAGTTTTGTAAAAATCTGTTCGGCGGTTTCGCATTATTACTGTGGATTGGTGCTATCCTTTGCTTTATTGCCTATGGAATCCAGGTCAGTAGCAGTGCATTGTGATGATTAAACTTAAATAAATAATTAAGTGAAGTAGCAATCCAATTGACCCTGACTAATTTAATCCCCAGGCGAGTACCGTTGAAGAACCTGCGGATGACAACATGTACCTCGGAATCGTATTATCAGCTGTAGTTATCGTTACGGGCATCTTCTCATACTACCAGGAAAGCAAGTCTTCAAAGATCATGGAATCTTTCAAGAACATGGTACCTCAGTTCGCTACCGTCATTCGTGAGGGTGAAAAGTTGACGCTGCGTGCTGAAGACTTGGTGCTTGGTGATATTGTTGAGGTAAGAACCACCATACAATTGTCATACTCGTCTAGGTCACAAAAGCACAAGCAAACTTAAAAATTGACCATCTTCCTAGGTGAAATTCGGTGACCGCATCCCTGCTGATATTCGTATCATCGAGGCGCGAGGCTTCAAGGTCGACAACTCAAGTTTAACCGGTGAATCTGAACCCCAATCGCGTGGATCCGATTTCACTCATGAAAATCCATTGGAAACCAAGAACTTGGCATTCTTCTCCACTAACGCGGTTGAGGGCACGGCGAAGGGCGTTGTTATCTGCTGTGGCGACAATACGGTAAGTCGAAACTTCGAGAATAAAAGTGAGACTATGGACTGTACTTTACAGAAATGATAACTTGTATTCTTCTATAGGTGATGGGACGTATCGCTGGTTTGGCTTCGGGATTGGACACTGGAGAGACCCCCATCGCCAAGGAAATTCATCATTTCATTCACTTGATTACCGGTGTAGCTGTGTTCCTCGGAGTTACTTTCTTCGTCATTGCCTTCATCCTCGGTTATCACTGGCTGGATGCTGTCATCTTCCTTATTGGTAAGTACTGTCTACAAAAAAGTCCATACACTTGATATTTTTCCCATGATAGGTGCTGAATGTTAATCCTTTGTTCCTCCTCCAGGTATCATCGTAGCCAATGTACCCGAAGGTCTATTAGCCACTGTAACCGTATGTCTGACTTTGACTGCCAAGCGAATGGCTTCCAAGAACTGCCTGGTGAAGAATCTGGAGGCTGTCGAGACCCTCGGATCTACTTCCACCATCTGCTCTGACAAGACTGGAACCCTGACACAGAACAGGATGACTGTCGCCCACATGTGGTTTGACAACCAGATCATTGAAGCTGACACCACTGAAGATCAGTCTGGAGTTCAATATGGTATGTACTAAAACAAGTATGGAAATAACTTACCTTCGTTTGTAGGTGGAGTTCATAATAATGGTTTCTTCGTCCTCAGACCGCACCAGTCCCGGATTCAAGGCCCTTGCTAAAATCGCTACTCTTTGCAACCGAGCTGAATTCAAGGGAGGTCAGGATGGTGTCCCAATTCTGAAGAAGGAAGTCGCCGGTGACGCGTCAGAGGCTGCTCTGCTCAAATGTATGGAACTGGCTCTTGGAGATGTCTTATCGATCAGGAAGCGCAACAAGAAGGCTTGTGAGATTCCCTTCAACTCAACCAACAAATACCAGGTTTCGATCCACGAGAGCGATGACCCCAGCGATCCTCGCCATCTGCTTGTTATGAAGGGTGCCCCCGAAAGGATTCTGGAACGATGCAGCACTATCTTCATTGGCGGAAAGGAGAAGGTAAAAAACATCTTACTATAAAAACAAATGACGTAACATTCTGATTCCATTTTCGAAAACTACCACGTTCTTTTGCTATCAGGTTTTGGATGAGGAAATGAAAGAAGCTTTCAACAATGCGTATTTGGAACTCGGTGGCCTTGGTGAACGTGTGCTTGGATTCTGCGATCTTCAACTGCCCTCGGACAAGTACCCGATTGGCTACAAGTTCAACACTGATGACCCTAACTTCCCATTGGACAACCTTCGTTTCGTCGGACTGATGAGTATGATTGATCCTCCCCGTGCCGCCGTACCTGATGCTGTTGCTAAGTGCCGATCGGCTGGTATTAAGGTAATGATGCACTGTTATAAAAACTGATAATCAGTACAAAAATCCTTTGTCAGAATTTGTAACTAATCTTTGTACCTTTTCCAGGTTATCATGGTAACTGGTGACCACCCCATCACTGCCAAGGCTATCGCCAAGTCAGTAGGTATCATCTCCGAAGGTAATGAGACCGTTGAAGACATTGCCGCTCGATTGAACATCCCCGTTTCTGAAGTCAACCCTCGCGAAGCCAAGGCCGCTGTCGTCCACGGAACTGAGCTCAGGGAACTGAACTCTGACCAGCTTGATGAGATTTTGAAGTAAGGGTTTATATATTTTATTTGATAAAATGTTAAAAATAAATTTCCCTGTTTCCGCTCAAAGGATGTTTAATATCATCAATGACATAAATAATGATAAAAAAATGCAGTTTTATTATACTTTTTTTTATCAATCAGATACCACACGGAGATCGTATTCGCCCGTACTTCACCGCAACAGAAGCTGATCATTGTGGAAGGTTGCCAGCGACTCGGAGCCATCGTGGCTGTAACTGGTGATGGTGTGAACGACTCGCCCGCTCTCAAGAAGGCTGACATCGGTGTTGCCATGGGTATCGCCGGCTCTGACGTGTCCAAGCAAGTAAGTGGGACTTCCTAAAACAAATTAACATTACGAGCGCGTGATATGTAACTCTTACCCACATTGTAATAAAGTTCAAATTTAAATGTGCGTTCGTAAAATTCAACGTCTGCATAGTTCTGTCAATATTGACCATCTAACAATCTTCTAGGCTGCCGACATGATCCTGCTTGACGACAACTTCGCTTCAATCGTAACTGGCGTAGAGGAAGGCCGTCTGATCTTCGACAACCTGAAGAAATCTATTGCGTACACCCTGACCTCCAACATTCCTGAAATCTCGCCCTTCCTTGCCTTCATCCTCTGCGACATCCCACTGCCCTTAGGAACCGTTACCATCCTCTGCATCGATCTTGGAACTGACATGGTAAGTTCGACCTTATTTCTAGAGTACTACAATCTAATGAGGTATAAAACATGTTACATTGCAAGAGTCAGTTACTTTGTTTTTTGTATTAAATGAGAAATTGATAAAAAGTTGAGTTTTGACTGAAATGTCAACTGGAATGGCACTAGAAATTATCCTCTTACAATGTAGCATACAATATAACTTTTTAGTAAACATATGTTATTGTTACCGATGTTATTCACAGCTTTTGTTCATTTCAAAAGTCAAAAAGCTCTCAAAATTCAGATTTAAAAAGATTTGAAAAAAAAAAAAATAAGCAAGGGCTGTCGAATTAAATATTTATTATAGAAGAAAGTATTTTACTTAAATATTTCAGTTGAAGATCCCTCGAGCTGGTATACTGTTACAGTTTATATTAAATTAGTGATTGACTTAGGTGCCAGCGATCGCGCTGGCTTACGAGACTGCCGAAGCAGACATTATGAAACGTCCGCCTAGGAACCCATTTTGCGACAAACTAGTCAATGAGAGGTCTTTATGAAGTGATTACTGTTATGTTGCCATATAACTACTAACTGGTTTTCAGCTAATAACGTCGCTGTTGTCTCGATATCGTGACGAGTGGGTGTTTTTTCTAATGTGTACCTTATTCACGTAATCGTAACGACCAAATTTTGATATCAATATACACTTAGCTTTTGTATTAATATTTTGTCAGGTTATAATTGATTAAGTTATGATTACGTAAATAACAAATGTGTTACAGTGTTATAAAAATGTAGAGTCATGCATGATTCTACTAATATCAGGCAGACAAACTAATAGGTTACATGACTAATACGTGTTGTCCATACCAAGTTCCTGATAAGTGCTGGAAGTAATAGAAATGAGGGGATGATATACGTAAATGTGTTTTGTTCTAAACCCCTACAATAATTAAACTCTTGATTACATTCGGGAAATACTAGCCGTTTATAATAAGCCCATGGCGGACAGTAAGTGACGTCCGCATAAAGGGCCACATAGTATGTCCTACAGCTAAGACAAACACAACACACTGATGTTACCACAGTCATCTCACTCCATCACCATCAAGAACGTCCATCGACATTGTGATTTATTTCAAAACATTACATTCTCATCCATATATACCATTCGGTTCATTTTGTATTTTTTAAGTTACAAAGAGTCCCGTCTGCAACTGAAGTCATCTCATGATCTACATTTTTTGTGTTTAATTTTATTTTGTGTGATAGTTTTAAGCGTAACTAGTTGCAATCATACGCCGCTGACGGTGGCGTGAACGGACGGTCCTGGTGTGTGTCCGGCTCGCGGCGGCGTCTGGTTGCAATGGTGTTGCTATGTTCGATGTTGTACACATGTGACATGATGCACCACGCTTTCGTGCGAGTGCGTGAGCGCTTGTGGCGCGGGCTCGCTCGCGCCGTCGCTCACGTCGCTAGTGTTTGTGTAGGTGCCCGCCATTTCCCTGGCTTACGAGGAGGCCGAATCTGACATTATGAAGCGACAGCCGCGTAACCCTTTCACAGATAAACTCGTTAACGAGAGGTAAAACATCACGAGTGATGAGACTCGTTCAAAGATATTATTCTATCCGCTACTTGCTTGCTACCACGTGTCTAGTCTTCAATATTGAGGTTTGGTTGTTGCCTGCAGTGTGTGGACGGTGTCCTGTAGGTACACGATTCTAGAACTCTGTGTGTGGATATTGAAGGCGACAATCGCACCGCTCCTATCTTTGCCTTGCGATGTCTTTTTATATATTTTTCTATACTAACGTATCTCCTATTTCCTTTAACTATGTATGTAGCTTGATGTGGTGATGGAATAACGTGTTTCGACACACGCGTCGTGCTCACAGACCAAACGCATTGTTCCATTGTATATTTGTGGTTTTTTTAATAATCTTTTCCGCTATATTCCGTGTTCGTGTGCCAAGGTAAGTTTGGTGTCTCCCTGTCTCTGTCATTTGTCTATCGTGCATGTATGAACACACTCGACGTCTTTACAATAATTACTGATTATTTATTTATTCTATACTTATTGTATTTTGACTTTCTCATTTTGTTATCTCTCATGATCTCATGACACGATATGTATCTCACAAGTGACATCCTTTCATTCGGTATCTTCTCACACGTTTACGCAACAGGCTTCATCACACGCATACTCATATATGTACACTACGTCTCTACGTATCTATATACTGTTAGGTACAGCGACACTGTATGATACCTTACATGATACAACATGCTGCTAGGGCTTATATTTGTAACTTCTTTCACTAGCGTAGTATTTCAGATATTTTGTCTCCTCAAGGCTAGTACCAGCTGCAATAATTTTTAAATCTCAATCACGCCAATTTTTCCACTTTTATATTTACTAGCTAATTTTATGCGTAATTTAAGTACCTACGATAAATAGTTTAATGTATTTTTTTGATATTATTAATTTCTATAACGCTAGTTGTAGACATAGGTTGCGGCGTAGCCGAGGGGTGTCTGTACGTATATTTATTATGTATAAGTCGGTGCGTGCCAGTCGCGCAAGTGTTGGTTTGTCCTGATTGCTTGTGTTACCAAAGGTGCCTGCTATATCATTGGCGTACGAGGCGCCCGAGTCCGATATCATGAAGCGGCAGCCGCGGGACCCTTACCGTGACAACCTCGTCAACAGAAGGTTGGCCTCGCACCCACTCCGCCACCGGGCGCCGAGCCCTGACGCTTACTAGATTCTCATATGGGTGTTAACACAACGACTAGCCCACCGTCATAACTTGTGCATACAACCACCTTCATTGGTGACAGTAAATATTTGAGCGTGGTGCGGCTACTTGTGGTTCAACAGTACCATTTGAAACTGGATGTGGAAGAGTGATTATGACGATCCGACCCCCCCCCCCTACCTTGTCCATCGTATTGCAATTGGCTGTCAACCCGATATATAAATTAGAGTAAACCCTTATCCCGATAGAAATTTTAGACGCGACGCTTCCAAGTACATAATACAAAATAAATATACCGAATTCTTCATAGCAACAGTATTTATTTTAATTAAATCTATTATCTTGTTTAAACTTATTTAGATTTATACAAAATTACCTTAGAAGTCTCTAGAACTAGACGACCTAGTACTTTCTATATCTGTATAATCTTCACTCTTCCATATTTCAATATTAGAAATTCAATTATTAAAGTTTGCGATGCAGTGCTGTGTCGAAAAAAAAAGTTGCACGTTTTAGTGAACAATTAGAGAAATGTTTTTTAGTCTCTGTCATAGAGAGCGCACTAGTGGTTATTATTGTGTGTGAGTTTACGTGTTAGCCAAAGTAGAATAGTGGTGGTCGAATGGTTCATGACTAATATTTTAAACAAACGTTTTTGTTGAAGGAATGTCTTAGGCGACATGGAGCATCTTTTTAAATTGTAACATTTTATTTTTATATTTTCTTATTAGTATATCTTTTACGTTTATATTATGTAGTATATTCTCGATAGAAGCACGTTGTAGTGCAGAGATCACACCGCTGATAGTGCTTCCAAGCCCCTCATGTGACATACACCACGGTTAGGCAGTTTTGTACAGCTATTGTTAAAGTTCCTTTATATTTATTTAAACTCTTCTTGCTTATTCTTCCAGTATTTTTTTATTTATTACTTCCTTACTAACACAATGATATTGTAAAAAAAAACGCTTGAGCTTTCTTCGCCAAAATAGTTGGAAAAATACTTGCATGCTTGTGTGAACCTTCAATGGATTGCCTTACAACCTAACCTGAAATTTAAAATATTGGTGAAAGCTTGAAAAACGGAATATTTTGAGCAAGATTGACTTTCTGTAAATAAAACAAAAATATGTCCAAAGATAAATATAATGTATTCTGGTTTTCAAAGCACGAATAGACGATTAACAAACTTATGACAAATTAGACTTAAAATAAAAACTATCAAACAATGAAAAATAAAAAGAAATATAATAATAGCAAACAAAATAATATTATTATTGATAACACAAAGTCTTATTTGTCATACTAAAAAAAGAGAAATTTGCAAAAAACTAACTGCTTATTAGATTTTTAATTTGACTTAGCTTGGTCCCCGATCAGAGTAAAAATTAATGATCACTAAAAATTAACATTTGAATTGTCTTACAAGCACAATTGCACTTAAATAAATTAAAAAAAAAATAGAAGTCCCACAAAAGAAAAGCATATATACTAACATGCGAGACTTAAAAGTTCAAAATCTGACACTGTCCCCGGGTGTATACAGGCTTATTTCGATGGCGTACGGCCAAATCGGCATGATCCAAGCCGCGGCTGGTTTCTTCGTCTACTTCGTTATCATGGCTGAGAATGGCTTCCTGCCGATGCATCTCTTCGGTATCAGAAAGCAATGGGACTCCAAGGCCATCAACGATTTGACTGACTCCTATGGACAGGAATGGGTACGTTGATTTAACAGACTTTATCAAATTCTGAATTGTTTAACGATGGGAAAGGCAACTGGAAAGTAAAGAAGATCGCAGTATCTCATCATCAAAACTGTGAGAAAAAAAATCATGTAATTGAACCAATGATACCACTCCTGTAGTATCTGGGGTCACTGCGCAACCTTTCCCATTGTGTTAGCAAATTCAAGACATTTAATGATTATCTCCAACCAGTAATCGGTTTAATAATGAGTTTTCCCTCATGTTTCAGACGTACCGCGATCGCAAGGCTCTCGAGTTCACCTGCCACACCGCATTCTTCGTCTCCATCGTGGTCGTACAATGGGCTGATCTGATCATCTGCAAGACGCGCCGTAACTCCATCATCCACCAGGGAATGCGCAACTGGGCTCTGAACTTCGGTCTCATCTTTGAAACCGCACTCGCTGCATTCCTCTCCTACACGCCTGGAATGGACAAGGGATTGAGGATGTACCCTCTCAAGTGAGTATCATGAACTGGTTCAGCACTGAACAATTAAAGTACTTTATTATCTTTGCTCAATAAGTGCTCATGTGTGATTCGTTTGCCCCAGGTTCGTGTGGTGGTTGCCTGCCATTCCCTTCATGCTGTCGATCTTCATCTACGACGAGATCCGACGCTTCTACCTGCGCCGCAACCCCGGCGGCTGGCTCGAACAAGAGACTTACTACTAAACCGCACCGACCACTGTCCACACCGTCGTGCATCAGTTAGTTACTGCGTACATAAAGTTCATTTGTGTTCTTATATCAGACTGACAGAGGTTTGCGGTGCCGTTCCGGTATATGTGTAATCGCTGTCGTGTACGCTTCTCACCGCTTGTTACCGCATCGCTCCGCACAGGGGCACCTGTGTTTGTACCTGTCGAGTGTTCTATGTTATTCTGAAGTTTCCTTGCGTAACGTGACCGAGAGGACGCGGCTGCGCTGGCGCCGGCGGCCCGCCCGCCAGAGCCACCGCACACCTTACACTATCGTTTGAACGAACTATGTATGTATATATGCACAGTGGAGAATGAAGTTGATATTTGTGATGATATAAAAAAAAATATTATACACATAATTATTTTAAATCGTGAATCATGTTATTTTTGTATCGAGATCGTTTAAAACGTTCGAGTATCTCGACTGTCATGCGACAATTTGATGAATCTTTTCGATATTTGTTGAATCTCTGTCTGATATTTTATGAGTTGTCGCGCGGCGGCGGCGGGCTGCGGGTACCCGCGGGGCTGCGGCCCGGCCGCTCGCCCGGGCCGCGGCCCCGGCCCGCCGCCGCCCGCGGCCCGCCTGCGGCCCAGGCCGCACGGCATGACACGGCCCCGGCCCGCCGCCGCCCGCGGCCCGCCTGCGGCCCTGGCCGCACGGTACGACACGCGCAAGCGGCCGCCGACTCGGATTTCATGTTACAGTAGTACGCCCTCAGTGACTCTGATGACATTATAAGATAGATTAAAAGTAATACTAATAAAATTGTTTTTCACATACTTATGTAATAAGTAATAAATTATTTTAGCGTAGATCCATGTTAAATGGGCAAAGAATGACGCCCGCCGCGCTCCGAAGCTCGGCGGCCAACGAAACGCATTTGTTGTAAAATTAACAGTTAAGAAGCCATTATTATTATTATAATTTAAGTGAATTAGATTTAAGTTGAATTTTTCGAGTGAAAAAAGTTTAGTTGAAGATTCGATCGGGTGCATGGTGTATGAGAGGTCGATGTGGAGTGCCTGAGTTTTAGTGTACTACTGCTTACTGTTAGGTAGGTAGTTGAAATTTTGATGCCGTATTTTCAATTGTAAAAGTAGATAAATAAAGCATACACAGTCGCGAACGCTTAGAGGCGCGGGGGGCGGTGCGCGCGCGTCGCACCGCTACACGTTCATACAGCACTGCCGTCGACTATTGTTCGTTGTACTCGTCAGTCGCCCGGCTCGACCCGGCTCGGCCGGAACCGACGCTTTTCTTTTCTAAAAATAATCAGATTATTAGCGAATTTTGTCAAATTTATTAAAATAGGCTGCTCATGGTAATTACGTAAGATTTTATTTCTTAATTAAAGGATAATAACAAAACGTAGGGATGCGTAATTAGAAATTTTTAAAATTATACAGTTATGATAGAGTCATCTTGTTTTAGTCCGCACTTGGCCCTTGCGCGGCGGTAGGTGGCGGTGAAGCGGTAGGAGCGCTAGGTGCGGTAGTGGCGGATGCAGCCGCCGGCGAGCAGCAGCGGCGCGAGGTACGGATGGGAGGGACGCACCCGCCGAGGACCAAGTGGTGCGATTCATTTCAATTTTTCGTAACGAATACATATAACATTATAATAATGGTTACAAAAGTAAAATATAACATTATAGCGACTAATAAAATCTAAATTATATGAAATGTTTATAGATTTAAATGAAATTCGTTTCTTTAGGGTGACCTTCTGTGCTTGTTTGATGAGAACGATGTACATCTCACTGACAATAGTCGTTGATGATATTATTGTAATGATCTGATCTTTGTAAGCGGTTTGTTTATCGTACACTGTAGAACTAACATTGTTTTGCGTTCGACAGTTCTTTACACCGATTCATTTTATAGTATTACTCTGTTGGCTAGGAGCGCTGTAAAAATGTAAGTGTTAATAAAAAAAACATTTTCAAAATATTAATGTGGTCTTTCATTGTTGATTTTTTAATTATTATTTTCTTTCCTAAATATTTTTAAAACTAGCAACACAGTCGAATGACAGGCAACTTGTAATCGAAAGACTTGACCACACCTACACATACACACACTCATGACAAGCTTTCAAAATATTAATGGAAGTGAATGGAACTCTTCAAAAAGCAATTACTTAAAATAACTGATTTCACCTTGATACAACTTGATTAGCGTTGAGATATAGAACTTGTGTTATCGATACTAGTTCGCCTATCTACAGGCTATCAAAAATAATTCTTACGTTAAATACCCATCAACACAGAAAGTTATTTTAGATTTATTTTCTTTATTTTTGTTTGATAAAACCCTTAGCTGGAATATAAGGCGGAGGATTATAAGATACGTTGAACTTTACATCGACTAAATTTTGATGAAAGAAAGATAAATAAATGCCTATTACTCAAATAGAGCTTGGGACAGAAGAAAATAAATTATATTAATTGCAAACATTTCTTATACTTTTGCATTAGTATTGTGAATGGAAGTTATAAGGTACAACGTATCCTGTTTTATGAGCCTGGTTACTCTCCTTCTCATACCATCTTAGAATGAATACAACTAGAGTCTATGATTCCTGATAGCTAGAACCTGAGTGAATAGGTTATTTTTAGGCAAACGTGCTCCATCTTCGACCACATCATCGCTTACCATCAGGAGAGATAGTGGTCAAAAGTAAGCATAATATTAGTGAAAAAAAAAAACTAAAGATGGTACTTAACATATTGGCCCGGAAAACTATCTGAAACATTATCTATTACATTTTAATAGATATTAAACTAAAGAATGATAATAAAAACAAACCAGTCTTTTTGCTAGCCTTTGTTATAACTAACAAGAGTAGTTTTTATAACCCAACGGTTGACTGGTAGAGAATGCCTTGTTGCATTAAGTCCACCCATGTACAACTATTGTACATAAAGCTTAAATCAATATAAGATAAAATTCTATGGAAATATACCTAGATTTAGTAAAAGTCGAAAAAGCAATACATAAAAACAGTGGCTGTTACTGGAAACAACAAAATCGATTACCTGTGGCCAATCGTATCAATGTTTTACCTGTTTGCAGGCTACTATTATATGACATCGAACCTACTACTGAAATAACTCAAATATATATAGAATATAAGGTAGCATAAGTATACGAGGGAAAATAACCCTTATACATGCTACTTTCTACACAGAAAAGCCTTTTATATTTCAATACGGCAATAAAGCTTCCATTAGCCAAGCTATTACTCACTAATGGATTTAGAACTCTCATTTTAATCCGGAAATAAACGACTTGGATTTCAGTATTGGTATTCCCTTTTATTTATCTCACGATTCTCTCATTTTTACGCCAAGGGCCCGTCTATTTCCAATACTAATACATTTTGTGAGACACCTGAATAATGTCCAATTTGCTAAGAGCCTTCCATATTGATGGATGGTTTATTTATATTTGCACAAATCCTCGTTGGTTTAAGTGTGGGTGACGTATAGCTGCAGTTCTATGGCTCTGGCAGATCTCCAATGTCCTAATTGCAACATTGTTATGTACATTACTGAACTGAGTGCGTAGGTGTATGTACAAATGGTAATTTTCTCCGTTTTGTAGCTGTTTTTCCATTCCTGAAGTTATTGTAATTAATAGTTAAGTAATAGAGGTAATAAGGTTTATGCCCTTGGTAAGAATTAATTTCTAGGGCCAACTTTCCTTATAAATTAATCCTTTTGTAAGAAATTATTTATGCAGACCTTGTCAGCCTTACATGGCATTTTATTTACTTACTTAGGCATACAGGTACCTACTAACTCTAAAAGTATGTAGCTATAAGCGAAGGGTGCGAGGGCACGTGCCGCCCTCGGCCTTGACGACAAGCTCCTCATCTATACACATTTATACAGACACGAAGTACAGGTGCGAGCGGAGTCCTTCGTCCTATAGCCGCGCAGAATATTCCACACGCCCCGACGTGCCCCTCGCGTACCGCGCATGTGCACCACTGACAGCCCGACCGTGCCAACACGTCCCAATTATTTCCCTCAGTTCGCTTTATTGTCGCAATATATTCAACTGAGATATTCGTCGAATGTTTCTAACGAGAACAGTGGGAGCGGGAGCGTGAGACCACGGCGCGCAACGATGCGCCCCGCAGGCTCCCAGTGAGCCACAATGGTGGCCAACATCGGCGTCATCAACCCGTCTAATGGTAAACATCTTTGTCACAAGGTCGTGTTTGAAGTTTGAGCGGAGGCTTAGTGTTTGTGGTGTGCTACAGTGGAGGCGACAGCATACATAAGCGCGGTAGCGGCGTTCGCTGTGGTGGTGTTGGTGGTGCTGCTGTTCCTGGGCAGGCGCTGGTGCCACGCCGCCGTCTTCAGCCGCAAGTGCTGCGATGACATCCTCGCGGTGAACCCGCGGGCGCCCGCCCCCTGTCTTCCGCTCGACAATGCTCAATTCGGTAAGCACAAAACCTTTGTTTTGCTTCTGTGTTACTAAGCTACTGTATGTCTTATCATATTTCATTAGAACGGTACGAAAGTTTTCTTTGTTGCTAACACAATAGATGTTAAAATTACTCGTTACAATATTTTTTCTATAAATTCCAAGTATAGAAATATAAAATCCTTCACCTTTATAAATGTACCTATGGCTATTGATTTTGTGATTAATTATTAACATTTGGATTTCGTTGTAGAGCGAAGTCATATGTGAAAGCGTTATTGTGTAGTATAGAAGAACTAACATTCATTTAGTGTTAAATGTACCGTCAAGGGCGTCGTGTGCGTCACCAAGGTCTCGTATTAATTTCTTTACCTGTTATACCTATCTAGGTGTTTGTTTACACACATAGAAATGTAGAGGACGATATATGCTAGTACTTAGACATAACAAGTTAGAGTAGTTTAGTTCGGGATAGGGCAATATTGTATATCGATTGACGTTGTCCGTACGTCTGTGTTGTTATAGATGCTTTGTCGAAACCGAACCATTACCCCGAACGAATATTCACGTTCGAGGCGTCCGACTCGGATGAAGAGCTGCGTTTGCGCATCCAACAGGTGAGACAGTAGACCGTTCGACATTTGAATTTGAATCTCTTCCGCTATGACTAGTTTCACGCTTTTATTATGTTAATACTTGCATTCCATGTTCCTTAAATCCGGAGATCTATTTTAAAACGAAGCCAACCTGTCAGTATGACTCATCGCGATGACATTTTAACTGTTAATAAACCACTCATTTAACTGTGGTATTTAGGGCACCTCAGATATGTTAACTCACACGTCAGTTTGGATATAAACGGAATTGCAATAATTTACATAATTTAACCGCCTACTGCGCAATATCCTGTTATCCTGAGTGCATCACTACTAAATGTACGAAATTCCAAAGTCTGGACTATAAATATAGCCCGCGGATTTGGTATTTGATTGAGAACCGAACGCGGAACGGCATTAGAGCTCCGTTTAGTCGAATAAGATTCTCATTACCATTTTCATAAGACAATTTAAAGCTCTTCAAGGGGTTAAAATAGTCCTGGATGGAATACCTGACAATCAGGAGATTTCCCTAGCCACTCTCGCGGTATTTATGAATTGCAAATTAGATTCTTGATATGCTCTGCATTTTAGAGGAGTCTCTTAACTTTATTATCTACGTAGTTAACATTTTAGTTTTATTACTTCAATTATAATAGCATGTGAATTTTATTCTCTTTTGTACTTATTTCGTTCTCTACTACTTATGTTGTGACTAATTTATAAATATACGTAATCACCTCTATACTCGGACATTCAACTGTATTTCACTTGAGGTTACGGCCTGCAGCAATGCTGGAGTAGAAATGCTCTATTATGGTGGAATTAAAAAAAAGGTTCGATTGCTTCGATCGTGTTTGTGAACCACGTCAGCCGTTAACTCACCGAACGCACATTTGTTTTTCGATCCAGGGCCCAACTCTACTTTCAAAACGTGTCGGTGGTCTCTCAATGGTATGTTTTTGACATATTTGTCATGTAAAATGTATCAAAATCTCGACCACTGACAGGTTTGTACTTCAGTGGTGCTAGGCCCCTGCTGTCGCCTTCTTTTCACATGATATCATGTCGCAGGCCGTAGTCTTTCATCCATCCATTAACCGGCCGCCAGTTACACCAAAGAGTATCCCTCTCACCACTAGCCAATCGTGCGTGTGGTAGGTGAAATAAGACTATCTTGGCGGTCCAGGATCCAAATTTGCTACCCATACGTTCTAAAGTCTCTAACTCCCCAGGATAAGGAGGAGGTCGAATGCCACTACGAAGAAAAGAACGAGAACGCGGCAGCTCCGAAGCTGGATGTAGAGCTGGTAGAGAACAAGCTCCGGGAGACCAGCCTCAGGGAGACAGCGCTTCGAGAGACCAGGATTGATGAGGTGGTACCGAAAAGAGCGGAGTACATACACACGCTGGAGGCACAGAGTAGCGTGGATAGTGATGTTATTGCTCATAATGTGAGTCTAAAAAATATAAGGTTCTTCTTGATTAGCATTTAAATGACTTAGATTAGGAACATGGCAACCCTAAATACTACTTCTTTAAGTCCAGAGCAAAAGACAAACCGCAGCATGATTGATAAAAAGAAGTTAACGCCGTCTTTATACACCTGCACCATTTCTAATGGAATTGGGGATGCATTTATTAAGACTTTAGCGAGAGGTGGATTCGGATCGGCGTGGTGGATTACGGCCCATTTCCTCTCCTAGAGAGGAGGCCTGAGTCCCAACAGTGGGAACATTATAAGGCCGACTATGCTATGCTATGCTAGCGAGAGGTAGGGTGAATTAATCGCATAAGCCTGTGACTTTACTTGTGCCTTTATGCTTCCTTGACAATCGGATTGAAACCTGTAAATAGCAGGAATATAAATTGTGATATTAGGTTCCCTGACTAAAATTTTCACGAATGTCTCTATTCCTTTCTCGATGTCGTCGAAATAGCCCGTGATGAGGTCTTATTCGTTTATTATATAAGTTAAACGATATTTGTATGTTTCCTCATCACCAGGACACCTCTCTCCTCTGCGGCGAGAGCAGCAGTTCCCAAGAGCGTGGCTCCTTAGAACTGACACTGCTGTACGATGCACCGGTACGCAGCATGACCGTCCACATCCTGCAGGCGAGGACTCTGCCGCAGAGGAGTACGGGGCAGATACTGCAGAGCCAGGTATGTGATCAAACCGCACGTCGGGAGTCGCAGGGCGATTCCCGGCCACCGTAGGCGCGGGTCTGCGGACAACGACTGTTGGGTTGCTCGCCATCCGATCAGAACCAGGCCCGGGTCGACGGCGCGGTGTATTCCACGCACGCCTCAAAGAGATGTCAGCATAGATGAAGGGGCCCGCTAGGGCCAGTGCCTGCCAAGGTTGCGGAATTTTTTCGAAAGAGTCAACGCGGCCCTGGAACGTTAAGGGCGTTAGGAGGAACACGGATGGGTTTTAGTCAGTAAGTCTGACACTCCCTTCTGCTCCAGAGCGGGAGAAGTCATTTGATGATTTCCCATCCTTAAAAAATTATAAAAGCTTTAGAAGAATTAAGCACCTACCAATAGGTAGGTGCTTAATTCTTCAAAGACAAAGATTCTGCAAAGATTATTTCCAGACAGTAGGGACTCCTGGTTAGGGATACCTAACCAGGAGTCCCTACTGTCTGGAAGGAATCTTTGCTGACAGGGGGGCGTATGCTTCTGTAGAAGCAGCTTCAGCCATGTCCTGCGATAAGCATTATTCTTTAAAAATGTTATGCACCATTTGCGCTGGACAATATCGCAATCATGCTGAAGCCCTGCTGCAAATTTCTTCCAGAGGTAGGGACTCCTGGTTATTAATAGGTAGGTGCTTAATACTCACGATCCCTGACGCTGCAGAGGTTCTAGCCTGCTGCATCACAGTATCGACACCATTGTTAGGACACGGCCTCCTCTCTATTAGGGGTGGATCTAACTCGCGAGCCCAGTGCAGATGTGTTGTTACATTCTTAAATCTCAATGGACCTAAGTAACATTACCTTGACTATGATTTGGAACAGGGATTAAATTTGTGTTTTGTGCGTCGCTTTCGGTGAAATAAACGTCTTTTCTTTCTTTCTTTTCTTTCAGTAATATGGAAGTTTTGAGCACTCCAGTAAATGGGGCTTAAGATTAATTATTAGGGAATCGAGACTAGTTATTTTTTTTTATATGAAATTCCCTGAAGTTAGCGCGCTGTGCCCCATTGCTGGGTATAAGCTTCACTCTCCCTTTTCCACACACGTCTGTATTCCGCCATTGCGGGTCAGTCCTTCCGGTAAGTCAAGTTCATCTCTCCTTCGTCTTGGTATACCGCGATTTACCCTAGCTTTAAATGGAACCCCAAGCCAGACCTCGCTGAAAAGTAAACATCTACCGTCATTACAGGCGCCACAAGCATGTCATATGAATTGTATTTATTTTTAAAACTTTACGTAAAGTAGTTGTACATAGGCTTAACGCAAAGGCATATCTCCATCTGGTTAACCTTTGGGTTAAAAAGATAGATTTTCCGGACGTATTTACCCTATGTTATTTATTCTAACTGTAACGTGAATCCGACAAAATCTGGGAGATGAGAGTCATAAGTACTAATCTTTCCCTCTGGTCAGTCCTTTATGTCTGAAGCTCGTGGTCATGGTGGGATGTAAGTTTGGAACGGACAAATTGTCTCCATCAGCTTCTATCAGCGGCAATAATAGTCGTACAAATTCCCTTCTTTAACTTCGATCAATGTGCAATATCAGAAATACTCTATACCTTCGATAAACATTACGCTAAGTATTATTTATTGAAATCGATAATATTTGCATTTCCATTTCGCAATAACGCGTAAATTATTTAAATTAGAACCTTAAGCCGATAGCATAAAGGTCTGTAGATGCGTCATTGTGTAATGCAACAATGTAAGTATTATAACGAATAATTGTTGAACAATGTCTTGTGTCTTATTGTAACATTTTTCCACAGGTCCGAGTTGTGTTATTGCCTTTGAAAAAGCAAAAATACAAATCGAAAATACGTAATGGCGAAAATCCGCAGTACATGGAGAGCTTTGTTTTTCACAAGATCAATCCAGGTAAATTGATTATTCTCTAAAGATTTTTTATTTCTTTAGCAGTATTGTACAACTGCACCAAGGCCGTTCAGGAGCACTTTTCCTATGCCACCTCGAACCAGGCAACATTATTTAAAACCTATAACATTCTGAGAAAAAGTTTTTTTATGAGTGACTTTTTATAAGGAGGTCGTCTACTTGGGTACACAACATAAATACGAAAAACTTTATTCCGTCAGTCACAAATACGAATTTTTGAATACCGATTTTCATATTTTCGAATGGTTCAAAATCTAATATAACAATTCCGATTCATCCTATTTTTATAATTCCGATTCATCCTATTTTTATAATTCCGAAATTTCAATATCCTAACGTTTATAATTACTATTCTCAAAATACCGAGTTTCAATAGATCGAATAACAAAAATTTCGACTTAATGATAACTCGAAATATCAAAAATACGAATTCCGATTATTAAAGTACCGATTAATTATAATTCCGAAATAACAACGCCTAGTAAAACTGAATAGCAAGACAAATAAACACAATTGCTCGTCAGAGAGAAGTAAAACACTACATAATTATGTTTAGTATGAGGAGGTAGAATTTAAAAACTAATGACAGATGCTTTTTGCCATTAAAAGACAAAACTATGCAAACAAGCATACACCATGCATGCAGCAAGCATGCAGCACGCAAGCAAGCATACAACATGCAACCAAGCATGCAGCTAGCATGCAGTATGCAAGCGAGCATGCAACATGCAGCAGGCATGGTTTCTGTCACGGCTCCGGCGCTGCGGGGCTGCGGCGGTCCCTCGCGAACTTATCTTCCTAGATGGTTTTAACGCTCGCCAACGGGCCGCCTCGCCCCTCCGCGCCTCGCGGGCTTAAATAACACTCTAGGGGTAGGGCAGACAAAACTACGTAGAGTCGGTTTAACAGCGATTTGTTTCTGTCACTTACTTTTATAGCACAACATATTGACTGTTTAAAACAATTTTTAGTTTTAATTTAAGGTTGAAAATGTTTACAAAAATTCGTTTAAAGAAGATAATTCCAAGTGTGTTATCTATCTATACTAATATATAAAGCTGAAGAGTTTGTTTGTTTGTTTGCTTGAACGCGCTAATCTCAGGAACTACTGGTCCGATTTGAAAAATTATTTCAGTGTTAGATAGCCCATTTATCGAGGAAGGCTATAGGCTATATATCATCACGCTAAGGCTAATAGGAGCCGAGCAGTAATGAAAATTGTGACGCAGACGAAGTTGCGCGGGTATTCTGCCAGATAGAGGGAACCTCGGAATTTTGAAAATCGGAATGTCTTTTTCCGGGCCGAGAACCCATCGAGCATTCGATTCTTCGAACATATGAAAATCGGAAAACAAACAAATCGCATTTACGACTTTCGGTAAAATAGGTTTCGTGATTTTTAATAACAGACATTTCACAATTCTTAAGTATTATGAAACTCGGACTTTTGAAAATCGGATCATCGAAATTCGGAAAAAAGTGTTTAGGAGTATTTGGGTGTTCCCCGTCTACTTAATCGGGCTTGCCTGTGTCAGCTTCATAAAAGATAAAAGCCTCCAGCCAGAGCTACAGCAAACTTACACCTCCACCCTCTTTGTGGTTCGGATTAGGGCGTCGCTGGGTGGAGAACAGCAAAGGATGAACTGGATCGAACATCTGAAGGAGTTTAGAAAGCTGTACATAAATACTAGCTGTTTGCCCGCGACTTCGTTCGCGGACATCTCGTTTTTTTCTATTCCCGTAGTAATTTCGGGAAATCCTCTCTTAGTGCTTTCCTACATAGTGCATGGTAGTTTCGGCTGGCAGTCATTCACTCAGTCAGTAACGCAAGAATTTTATATATACAACCTGTAGCAGAATAAACGCAATACCTCTTAAGGGGTTATTGAATTCATCATTATGAACAACTTTCACTATGGGACCAACACTGAAATAATGAGTACAATGACCCCTTAAGAGGTGTTGCTTTTATTCTGTTACACGCTGTACATTGATTAAACGTTTGCCTGTAGCTGCAACGCTGCCCATATTTCTCCCTCTCAAATCACCAGTTCGACCTTATTTATACAATTTCTTATTGTTTGAAACTTAATACGATACTAAAATCGCCATAGCCTCTGCATTTTGTAACGTAAACGGAATGAAATGTAAACATATTTAATCGGCAGACTATAATTATGCATTTTCGCGCTTTAAGCGCATTTCCGAGAATCCGTTTGTTCACCCTGAAATCTGTAAATTTTGAATATAAACTGTCTGTATTTAGAACTGAGTAGTTGATACTATCATGAATACATATATGTATACTACATACAAATTTAATTTGTACGATATTCTAATTCAAGCAAGGTTCCATTTACTGGAAAATTCCGAGAAGTATCGATTATGTCTATTACTGCGACATTCCAATATCAAATAACAGTCAGTTAGGATTGGAATATCTAACAAGAAACCAACAACCACAAAGAATTCATTTTAAGTTGTGAAATTCAAGGTGTGGTTTTATGAGTTGTGTGTGGCCTTATTTAGGTTAGGCTCATACGACTGGACAATAATCTTTAATCTTTATAATAATGATTATTAGACGAGAAAGGTTTATGTTCACACAATTTATCAATAAGCTTCTAAAATTAATCTTAAAATTATAATTACATAATTGTGTCTATTTTTAGCATCTGCTACCGAACTAGGTTTATAGCCTGTGTTTCAGTACGCAGCGCCTTAAGCCCTCGAAACTACTATGCAAGTATGAGCTCACAAACAAAAGTAAACATTAAAATATGTACTAAAGTAAAATTCACAAGGTTATATGCTCATATACTTAACACTTTTAAAATAAGGTTATTGTCCTCTGGGTGTGTAAGATGAAAGGGATGAGTGTGTGTGTGTGTGTAAGACAATGAAAAATTGTGATGCCGAAAAACACAACAGGTTCAGCACGAATTACTCTTTACAGATAGGCTTATGAGACTTGAGAGTTGGAAATTGTGATGCCGAAAGAACACAACAGGGAACGCCAAACAATGAAAGAAAGAAAAAGAGTTTATTTGCGCCAAGCATGAGAACCCCTGAAACTCGATTGTTGATACTCTTTTACGAGTATCCTCTTTGACCAATATATTCATTTTTAAATGTCGCAGCACCAAGCTTAGGCTAAGCACCTTTTGGCGTCGTCCAAACTTTATTTTACTTTATCCCCTTTTTAATATGCTACTTTTGTATCTTGTTGTGTTAGTCCCAACAACAACTTTTACTTTCTATATAAACACGTCATGGACCACACCACTAAATTTTTCCAGTTCAGACTACTTTTACGAAGCAGTCTGAACTGGAAAATTTGTAACTCCATTTTGGTAACTCTAAAATTAATTTAATTTTTTTTTTCCTACGTGTAGTTTTGGATTTACCCTAAGTTTAATGTGTGAATTTTGGCAGTAATCAGGGGAGGCTAAAAAGGCCACTTTAGGAGAATCATAATATTAATCACGCAACAATCTGTCAAATTTCATTTTCATCTTTATCGCTAACGCATTAGGTTCAAGGTTGACTGGGAAAATTTAACAGTGACGGGTAGCGTGATTTGTTTGCTGATTCTGCTAAAGTGGCTTTTTTATTTTCATGTGTTCGATTTCCTTACTCTCGCTCGCTCCATCGTAGACTTTGTCTCTGTTATCTCTGACCTAGACTAGAGTCAAGAGCGAACCCATCACAAATAATAAAAAAAAGTTCTATAAATACATTGATTTTAATATTTGTCTAAAATACTACATTCTTAAGTTCAATGAACAATTAAGTATTACCTGCGCGGATTTTGTTTGTTGAGGTCACTAATAACTTACTCGGAAATCACAATTCAAATAACTACTCTAACATTGTAAATGACATGCTAGAGAAATTTAAGAACTTAGTATGTAGTATGTCCATCAAAGTGCACTACTTCCACAGTCATATTGCCCCTTGTTCGTTGCTATGGGATGCAAGTTTCTCTGAGAATTGATCAAGATGACTGTGTGTGTAAATCCAAAACTTCATGTAGGAAGTCAAATTTTTTGGTATGAATGTAATCAGTAGGTCCTAACTTAAAAAAAAAACTGGCCAAGGGCGAGTCGGACTCGCGTGCAAAGGGTTCCGAAACAATTTCATTTTTTAACATGTTATTTTAACACTACAGACTTCTTATAGGTTTTCCTGTAATCTTTAGGTATAGAACTATTGTCTGCATTGATTTCAAAATTTTAGGCTCAGTAGTTTCGGCGATAAGAGTGGAAATGGTCATTTTCGGTTTAATTTCTTGAATAACTTCAAAACTATTTATTTTAAAATTATGAAAAAATATAATTAGAACCCTTACACTAAGCGCTTTCATTTGATATGTCACACGATATACTTTAAAAAACTTTTTTTTTATTATTCTTTTTTGACCCCCAAAAGTGACCCCCTACTAAAAAAAATATTTATTTACGTAAAGCGTCCGAGTTCGGGTCACAGAAGTCCATATGTATACCAAATTTCAACAGAATCGGCCCAGTGAATCCGGAGAAAACTGGCTGTGACAGGCGGACAGACAGACATCCTAGTGTGTAAGTGATCCTATAAGGGTTCCGTTTTTACGGATGTTCGGAACCCTAAAAAAGTACTTACAGTTTCTTGACACCAAAACTAGTGTTGACCAGTGAAAATGATTGCAAAATAATAATAACCCAAAAGTCAAAACCACCTTCTCAGAGGACGTGCACGGTCTCGGCTTACGTATACGCATCTATGGCTGCGAGCGCATGCGCCGCCAGCGCCTTCTGGGCGAGGCCGCCGTCAGCTTCGCTACGCTCAACCTGGAGCTAGAGAACAGCTTGTGGATGCAGCTGATGCCGAGACAGCATCATCAGCCCAGCTTGCAGGTTAATAAGGTAAAATTTAGTACCTTGTGTCTAAGATATACAATTTCCGTTGCTGACCGTACGCCGACACAAAGTGGTGGATCTACTTTGTGTCGGCGTACGGTCAGCAACGGTTCAACCATCCAAGATTCAGTACTAGAAAACACAAAATCCTTTATTTCAAACAGACCAATAACAGGCACTATTGAATTGTCAAGGTCTGTCAGTCAAATAGATGAAGCTAATTCTGCCGCGCTAGCAACAAGAGCAGCAAGTTGCTCTGCAGCAAAACACATTCACAGACCCTATCTCCAGCGCGGCAGTTGCACGTTACAAAGAGAAGATACTTGAAGATTAACAACACCATTGAAACAACACCATTGAAATCAAGTAAACATTGATCTGTCTAAAAATTGTTAAAATAATATTAATAAGTTATTATTCATGGACGAAAATACAAAAAATCAGTACATATAGTGACAATACAGTGCTGTGATTGTTATCTTCAACAAAAAATTGGTGGATTTCAAATAAACCGCGTATCAACAAAGCACAGTAAGAGGTGCTGGAAATTGCTGTTTATCGAGTGTGGACCTAAAACTGTGAGTTAACCAAGCTATAAGGCGAAGGCCAACAAACGCAGAGACGTTTTTTCTGTGATCTGTGTTTCTCAAAACCTAAGTTATTAAAGAAAATCGAAGTAAAAGTTGTTACAAATCCGTTACCAGTTAAATCACAAAAACACACTAACGCCATCTATTAATTGTCAATAGCAGGTAGTTAAAAGTTCATCTGCTTTACCGACGAAGCAATCGCCAATTGTTGCCAGTGTTTTTATTATCGTCTCGGTTTATAACTAGTTCAACAACGGAACTTACCTTTTTAATCTGTGACTATACCGCATCTGTGGTTCTAATTGAAAAAACATAACAGAGATAACACAAAGTTCAGTTGTCATGGAAAACATTACCCTTAGAAACAAAATCAGAAGGAATAAATCTGAATGCGATCTATCTAAAATAACAATGGATCGCACACTCCTCAGCTCAACTTTATCCGAAGTATCTGATACGGAGGTACTGGATCTGTCGACTAAAAGTATGCCGATAAGCGGCCTTAGCCTGGCTGACTTTCGGCATTTAAACCAACAGCTTAAAGACCTTCGCTTGGAACTTACTGCTGCGCACGAAGAAATAGATAATCTGAACCAAGATTGCTACAGTCTTAAGCAGGAATTAGAGGACAACAAAAAGCAAATTCATCTTCTGAAAAAAGTTTCAAGTGAACCCTATACAATGAACCCAGTCTTCACACCGTTTACACCACAAAACAGGGTTTCAACACCCCTTCTAAATAAACTGACAAACGTGAAGATACGCTTAACCCGGGGTCAAATTAATCACCCTGGTAGAATAAATCACAGTGAAACACCCAAGACTTATACCAGCAGCAATCCGCAACGGTTAGTCAGCCAAATGTCGGACAATTTCAGAACTGACATATTATCAAATAACTGTAACAAAACTGAGCATCTTATCAACAATATACCCGGCCCATCAACCTGGACCTTACCTACTATAGTTGGAAGCAGCTGTGAACGAAAAACACTGAAGCTTAAAACTGTATCTGAAGAGGTGAACACTTGTGATAAAGAATTTAATGCCAATAAAAGAAGGAGAATGATTTACATTATTGGAGACGAACAAGCTCAAAATCTTGCTGGAAGAATGCTTGAAAGTAGGCAAGGTAAATGGAATGACAATTATGGCATCTTCGGAATGGTGAAATCATCTGCCACAAGCTGCGAAATGCTAAAAACGTGCGAAAATATGGCAAAAAATGTCACAAACAAAGACATTGTAATACTGTGTTTTGGTATATGTGATAAGAATGTTTACAAATACGTATCGAATTTGAGTAATATATTGTACATATTTCGAAAGCAGAAGGTTTTCATTACAAATGTTCAATACAACCCATATTTGAATGAATACATGCTTAATAAAGAGTTGAATTTGATTGTTAAAAATTTTGATAATTGTAACTTAATTAAAATTAATGATAGAAATGTATTTCTGAATAAAATTAGTGACTTTACGAGTATGCTAAGTTCTAAGCTAAATTTAGAAATAAATTCTATGACCTACATTGAAGAATTCTTGACTTTTCCTAATAAAACAAAATACCTTTTAAAACCAGGTGTTTGCATTAAAAATAAGCCGTCCATATCCCAAACGCCAGAGATAAATAAGAAGGGTACTATTCTATACTATTTTAAACCTAAAAGCCAATTAAATCCTAATGACAATCCACAAATGCCACTTAAGAAAGGAACTATCCCATTTTTATTCCATAAAATGAAGTCTTCTAGTCCGTCGTATACAAAGGAACAATCCCTTAAATCAAACGCTCCATTTTTTCGTACCTCACAGTAAATCCAATCTTATACTGTTTCATCAAAACATTGCAGGTATTTTTAATAAGATAGATGAAATAACGATGGCACTGAATGAACTCTCAGTGCAGTCTAAGGAAATTGACATCATTTGTTTAAGTGAGTCATTCATTAAAAGCAAATCAGAATCACTTCTTAAGATTCCTGGATACAAGCTCGTCGCCTCATACTGCCGAGACACTAAACGAGGTGGGACATGCATTCTCATAAAGAATGAAATGACTTGCATTAAACTAGATAAGTTATTAAATGACATAGCATGTAATTTTAATTTTGAATGTTCAGGAATAGAATTGACAATTAACCAAATCATAATTATTTGTATATATAGGACGCCAAATAGCAATCCAAAAGTATTTCTAGAAAAATTGGAAACTTTACTAATTAGAGTCACAAAGAGATCTAAGAAGGTGATTATTTGTGGTGATTGGAATTTAGATACAATGAAACCAAATAAAAGTTGCCAAGAACTTTTTGGGCTGTTGAAAAATTTCAATATTGAATTTAATATAAAAACACCAACACGAAAACAATCGTGTTTAGATCTATTTGCAAGCAATATCAAACAAGCTAAAGGTGAAGTTCATCACCTGGCACTATCTGATCATGAGACAGGGCAGACCCTCACAGTGAGGACTAATAAGCCTAAATCAATTTTAAGTTGGTATGAGTACAAAAGGGACTATCATGAAGCGAACATAAAACAATTCTGTAACTGTATTTCTGCTCTTTCATTCTCTGACATGTACCTTATGGATAATTTAGAAGATGCATTTCAGGTATTTCACGGGACATTACAATTGTTCTACAAACTTTGTTTCCCAATTCAAAAGATAAAAAGGTCGAACGGAAAACGTAGTACACCGTGGTTGACCAAAGGATTAAAAAAATCATGTATTAGGAAACGGTATTTGCATTTAAAAACTATTCATAATAAAACTAATAAAAAGAGGTTAACGAAACAGTATAAAAAATACAGCGACATACTTAAACGATGTATTAACAAATCTCAACAAATACACAACAAAAGGTATATACAGAATATGGAAAACAAGTGCAAGGCTACTTGGGATATTATAAATAATAAAATTGGTGACACACAAAAAAGTAATGACATACAACAAATAGTATTAAAGAACTGCAACATCACTGACCCTCATAAAATTTGTAACATGTTTAACGAATATTATATCCAATTGACAAATAATAATGAATTTACGTATAATACTGACGCTATAAATAGAACTATGGACATTGATCACAATAATACAATATTCTTAAATCCAACTGATCCTAACGAAGTGTTCAGGGTAATTCAAAACCTAAAAAATACTGCATCTGTAGGTTTCGATGAAATTTGTACCAAAATAATAAAAGTCTGTGCTAATTACTTATGCAAACCGTTGAGCTACTTAATTAACATGTCGTTTTCAGAAGGCGCGTTCCCAAATGCATTGAAGAACTCAATAGTCAAACCGATATTTAAGAATGGGGATAAATCTGACATGACAAACTATAGACCTATAACCTTAGTTCCTATAATATCAAAAATATTTGAGAAGACTATATTAAAAAGGTTATGTGACTATGTGGAAAAGTATAATTTGCTAAGGCGAGAGCAATTTGGATTCAGGAAGAACAGCACCACCTCTTTAGCTTGTTTTAATTTAGTGAAAATAGTAACGGAGGCAATGAATGACAACATACCTGTAGTAGCAATTTTTTTAGACATGAGCAAAGCCTTTGATTTTGTTGATCATAAGCTATTACTAAGCAAATTAGATAAATATGGCATAAGAGGCAAGGCGAATGACTGGTTTAAATCGTACCTAAGTGATAGGCGTCAATGTGTTCAAATATCGAAAGTCATTGATGGAAACAAAATAGAATATAAATCTAAGTATAAAACTAACGCAGTCGGAGTACCACAAGGCAGCGTAGTGGGGTCGTTTTTATTTCTGCTATACGTTAATGACCTTCCCAATGCAACACGCCACGAAACAATCTTATTTGCTGACGATACGACACTTATTATAAAATGTAATGACAAAAATAAATTGGAACAGGAAATTAATAAAGCAATCAAAGACATAATAATTTGGCTTAGTAATAATAATTTAAAAATAAATTTAAATAAAACGAAAATAATCCAATTTCAAACATACCAATCAAACTACCAGAGTCTTAATATAAAATATGAAGACAGTATCCTAGAGCAAGTAGTAAATACAAAATTTTTGGGCATAATAGTGGATCAAAACTGTAACTGGAAATCACACATCAACTATGTTTGCGATAAGTTAGACAAATTCGTATACGCAATAAAACGTTTACGATCAACAGTCTCCGTGGATGCAGCAGTCACTGCATATCATGGATACGTATCGTCTGTACTAACATATGGTCTGATACTATGGGGCAACTCAGTTGAAGTTTCTATGGCATTTCGGGTACAAAAAAAGTGTGTTAGGGTAATATCTGGCGTCTGGTTTTTGGACAGCTGTAAACCTTTGTTCAAAAAACTTAAAATTTTACCGTTACCTTGCATGTACATCAAAGAACTATGTATGCTAGTAAAACAATATCCGCAATATTTTCGCATGCAATCAGAAGTGAGACACAAAAAGGCTTCTGCTAGAACGATGTATAAATCTGAATTAAATGTACCTCAATGCAGGTTGCAATTATTTAGGAGAAATGTATACGTCAATGCCATTCAGGTGTATAACAAGTTGCCTAACGCATTTAAGGAACTTCCCATCCCCATGTTTAAGAAAAAGCTGACAAGTTGGTTATTGGATAATTGCTTTTATGACATGGGCGAATATATGGAATATTGTAAGAATCCAAGAACTAATTAACTTACATATAGGTACTTAATTTTGACATTGTGACTATTACCTAATTATAATAATATTAATTTCATGTTGGACCGTAAATCACAAATCGTAAAATATTGGTACTTATTTAAGAGTGACATTTGAATATTTGTTGACATTTGAATATATAATAATATTAATTTCATATTGGACTGCATGTAAATCACAAAACGTAAAATAATTGTACTTATTAAGAGTGACATTTGAATATTTGTTGACATTTGTGTATTAATTTCATGTTGAACTGTAAATCACAACTCATAAAATCATTTTACTTATTTAAGAGTGTGGATATTTGTACACCATAAGTTGTGGTAGAATGTTTAGGACTTAAACAAAGATTGAACACCATACTATGTAAAACTACATTCTTACAAATAAATAATTCTGATTCTGATTCTGATTCTAACACTTTATAAAATTTTCATTACCAGCTCCCGAAGTTAGAACTGAACCACTCAATGTCGGGCGTCCTAGCCAGTCCATCGTCAATAGCAACAGTAACTACTCCTGGGGCGGGCGGTCCCGGGGGTGAAGCCTGTAGCCTCGCCCGTTCGGATTCAGCTTCTTCGTGCTGCAGCGCCCGATCTGCCCCAGAACTGCTGCTAGGGCTGCAGTATAATTCTAGCACCGGACATCTTTCTGTAGAGGTAGGTCATATTGCCATGGTAACTGTGCTAAAGTGTGGTTAGTGTACAGACTCTTATGGTGTGTTCTGTGTCCGTTCAAACACCACTGATCGCCGTTTCCACTATCGCGAAGATACTTATCACAAAGAGATTTTATGTCCGACCTTTAGATTAAAGGCACTGCAGTAGACTTGGACACAATACAAGCGATTTACATTTGCTTCAGATAATAAAAGGCACCCACTTCCGCAAGCTGTCTCCCAACAAGGCACCCGACACATACGTGAAGCTGTGCCTCATCAGCTCGCTCGGCATGGAGATGGGGCGCTGCAAGTCCACCACGCGCCGCGCGCAGTCCAACCCGCTCTACAAGGAGCTCTTCATCTTCCAGGTAACATCAACATGTAGCTATAGGTAACAAGAGACACGTACGTGAAGCTGTGCCTCATCAGCTCGCTCGGCATGGAAATGGGACGCTGCAAGTCCACCACGCGCCGCGCGCAGTCCAACCCGCTCTACAAGGAGCTCTTCATCTTCCAGGTAACATCAACATGTAGCTATAGGTAACAAGAGACACGTACGTGAAGCTGTGCCTCATCAGCTCGCTCGGCATGGAAATGGGACGCTGCAAGTCCACCACGCGCCGCGCGCAGTCCAACCCGCTCTACAAGGAGCTCTTCATCTTCCAGGTAACATCAACATGTAGCTATAGATAACAAGAGACACGTACGTGAAGCTGTGCCTAATCAGCTCGCTCGGCATGGAGATGGGGCGCTGCAACTCCACCACGCGCCGCGCGCAGTCCAACCCGCTCTACAAGGAGCTCTTCATCTTCCAGGTAACATCAACATGTAGCTATAGGTAACAAGAGACACGTACGTGAAGCTGTGCCTCATCAGCTCGCTCGGCATGGAAATGGGACGCTGCAAGTCCACCACGCGCCGCGCGCAGTCCAACCCGCTCTACAAGGAGCTCTTCATCTTCCAGGTAACATCAACATGTTGCTATAGGTAACAAGAGACACGTACGTGAAGCTGTGCCTCATCAGCTCGCTCGGCTTGGAGATGGGGCGTTGCAAGTCCACCACGCGCCGCGCGCAGTCCAACCCGCTCTACAAGGAGCTCTTCATCTTCCAGGTGACATCAACATGTAGCTATAGGTAACAAGAGACACGTACGTGAAGCTGTGCCTCATCAGCTCGCTCGGCTTGGAGATGGGGCGCTGCAAGTCCACCACGCGACGCGCGCAGTCCAACCCGCTCTACAAGGAGCTCTTCATCTTCCAGGTAACATCAACATGTAGCTATAGGTAACAAGAGACACGTACGTGAAGCTGTGCCTCATCAGCTCGCTCGGCATGGAGATGGGGCGCTGCAAGTCCACCACGCGCCGCGCGCAGTCCAACCCGCTCTACAAGGAGCTCTTCATCTTCCAGGTAACATCAACATGTAGCTATAGGTAACAAGAGACACGTACGTGAAGCTGTGCCTCATCAGCTCGCTCGGCATGGAAATGGGACGCTGCAAGTCCACCACGCGCCGCGCGCAGTCCAACCCGCTCTACAAGGAGCTCTTCATCTTCCAGGTAACATCAACATGTAGCTATAGGTAACAAGAGACACGTACGTGAAGCTGTGCCTCATCAGCTCGCTCGGCATGGAGATGGGGCGCTGCAAGTCCACCACGCGCCGCGCGCAGTCCAACCCGCTCTACAAGGAGCTCTTCATCTTCCAGGTAACATCAACATGTTGCTATAAGTAACAAGAGACACGTACGTGAAGCTGTGCCTCATCAGCTCGCTCGGCATGGAGATGGGGCGCTGCAAGTCCACCACGCGTCGCGCGCAATCCAACCCGCTCTACAAGGAGCTCTTCATCTTCCAGGTAACATCAACTTGTAGCTATAGGTAACAAGAGACACGTACGTGAAGCTGTGCCTCATCAGCTCGCTCGGCATGGAGATGGGGCCTGCAAGTCCACCACGCGTCGCGCGCAATCCAACCCGCTCTACAAGGAGCTCTTCATCTTCCAGGTAACATGAACTTGTAGCTATAGGTAACAAGAGACACGTACGTGAAGCTGTGCCTCATCAGCTCGCTCGGCATGGAGATGGGGCGCTGCAAGGCCACCACGCGTCGCGCGCAATCCAACCCGCTCTACAAGGAGCTCTTCATCTTCCAGGTAACATGAACTTGTAGCTATAGGTAACAAGAGACACGTACGTGAAGCTGTGTCTCATCAGCTCGCTCGGCATGGAAAGGGGGCGCTGCAAGGCCACCACGCGCCGCGCGCTGTTCAACCCGCTCTGCAAGGAGCTCTTCATCCTCCAGGTAACATCAACATGTAGCTATAGGTAGCAAGAGATACGTACGTGAAGCAGTGCCTCATCAGCTCGCTTAGTATGGAAATGGGGCGCTGCAAGGCCACCACGCGCCGCGCGCTGTTCAACCCGCTCTGCAAGGAGCTCTTCATCCTCCAGGTAACATCAACATGTAGCTATAGGTAGCAAGAGATACGTACGTGAAGCTGTGCCTCATCAGCTCGCTTAGTATGGAAATGGGGCGCTGCAAGGCCACCACGCGCCGCGCGCTGTTCAACCCGCTCTGCAAGGAGCTCTTCATCCTCCAGGTAACATCAACATATAGCTATAGGTAGCAAGAGACACGTACGTGAAGCTGTGCCTCATCAGCTCGCTCGGCATGGAGATGGGGCGCTGCAAGTCCACCACGCGCCGCGCGCAGTCCAGCCCGATCTACAAGGAGCTCTTCATCTTCCCGGTAATATCAACATGTCAACAAAAGGCTCTTAGCTTTTTTCCAACAGTCACACGGATCGGTTGTCAAACCTTAAACATTTCTCATGATTTTTAACGACTAGCTTAAACCAACTGGTACCAACCTAACTAGTAAGGGAATACTAGAAGTCAAAGTTTGTTTTGACGTTTTTTAGGGTCGAACAAAAAACGGAACCCTTATAAGATCACTCGGGTGTCTGTCTGTCCGTCTGTCATAGCCAGTTTTCTCCGGACCCACTGGACCGATTCTGTTGAAATTCAGTACACATATGGACTTTGTGACCCAAACACGGACGGGTACGCGTACGTAAATCATTAAATTTTTAGTATGGTACTTTTGGGGGTCAAACTAGAAAATTAAAAACAAAAGTTTTTTAACAATATTGACATATCAAATGAAAGGGCTCACTGTGAGGGTTTTAATTATATTTACATGTTAAAAAAAATAAAATTCGTTCGGAACCCTTTACGCGAGTTCGACTCGCACTTGGCCAGTTTTTGTGTCAATCGTTCTACTCCGTTATTATTCAGCTTTTTCTCGGGTATCCATCCATCCATCAAAACACCTCTCGCTGCAAACCAGTTTAAGTTGTAAGTCCGGTCTTCTTTCCGCTTTTGAGAGGGTAACATCCCCTTTAATCTATGTCGGTTACCGGTTATCATGTAACTGCGTCTGTGTTTTCAAACGCTTACAACCCTAATCTCTTCAAAGTTAGAGTGCACAGGCTCCTTTTTGGTAAGCTCGCTCCATCGTAGACTTTGTCTCTGTCATCTCTGACCTAGACTAGAGCCAAGAGCAAACCCATCACAAATAAAAAAATCGGTGTACCCTTGTTTCGCAGACAGAAATTTCATAGAAATCCGTTTTGCAGAAAATGTTTCACATAATATTTGGTCCTCGTAATTTTATGTTGAATATTATTATTTCAAAGAATATTTACTTGAATGAAACCTTATTTCACAGAAACATAATTTCATGATCACATTTTTTTATTTAACAAACTTATCAAACAGCAGAATTATTTTTTAACGAATATTGTTTGCCCGGTGTATTTTTCCATGGCATTTTATATTTCAGTAAAAATGTAATTATAATTAAATAATTATTATTGTTTTATAATATGTCCATGGCATATTAAGATGGCAGAATTGTATTCGGAATAATTTTACTACGCATATTGCCATTTATACAACGTGTTGTTTTGCATCCTCGTCAAATTTCAGGAGGTTGTCATAAAAGACATAAATAATCAATCGAAAGTACGGTAGCGGGCAATAACTAATAAGCGCTGCTTTTTTTGCTGTTGAAATTTAACAGTATTTCAGAATTAAGCCCTCAATACAAATAAAACAGAATCACCGACTACGCACACAGCGACAAGCAGCTGTATGCGTGAGTGTCGACTTCTTACCTACGAAATGCTAGCGCGCGCGCGCGACCGATCAATGACCGGTAGCAATAATTTTACCTAATTTTATTTCGAAAATCACTTACATTATTGTCATAAATTTCGCTTGATAATTAACTCATCTTTGAGCATCATTGGAATACGGAAATCTTACTAATGACAATAATACTAGTGCGCCAAAGAAAAGTTCACTGACCTGTTATCAGATGATTAATAAAATGTTAGTTTTGTTTTTCGTAGTGATTTTGTTTTTATTTGTGGATTTCCTTCCTACTTAACGGGCTTAGGACCGGCAAGAATGCCTTAGTTAGTGTAGCGATCTACTAAGTCTAAAAATCTTTTCTACGTTTGATGGAAGTGAAAGTACGTGGTGATATTTTCGACTCTTAGGTATTATTGGCGTAGTTAAAAATAAAATTTGAAATCAACTTATTTACACAAATAAAATTGAATAAGCTTACAACGTATTTACAAAATGTACAAATAAATAAATTACCTACTTAAGTTACCCGGAGGTATTGTTCAAAGTTGCCACCATCACACTCTTCGCACAATCGAGCACAACGTAGCTGGTTTTCCTTCAGCTTACGTAACACTAACACATTCGTTTTTAAAGTGTCGAAAGCACTAATGATCCTTGCATGTAATTCTGTTACACTTGTCACTTCCTCCGTGTAAATTAACCTTTTAAAGTCTCCCCACAAATAAAAGTCTACAGGCGTCAGGTCTGGAGAACGCGGAGGCCAGGCCACAGGTCCTCCGCGACCTATCGAGTGGTCACCAACTTTTCGGTCAAGTACTCGCGTACTTGCCGACCATAGTGAGAGGGAGCGCCATCCTGCTGGAAGTAGAGGTTGTGCCTTGCGGTAGTGGAACGGGTGTTGAAGTTCACGTTTCAGTAGACGCTACACTGTGGTGTGGTGCACTCCTAAGTGTTGACCAGCCTCCCGCGTGCTTGCCCGTGGGTCTCGCTGGAAGTATTCCAGGATGTCTTCCTGCAAGGCGACAGGCAGGCCTACGCTGCCGCGAGCATGAGCATGCCGGGTAACGTCAAACTGCCGATGATCCCACAGTCCCTGCGTAGCAGCCAGCATGACGCTCTGTGATGGGGGTTCCCGATCGGGAAACATTTCCGTGAATATCCGGTTGGCTCCACGTAGGCTGTCTCCACTGATGGCATACAGGCGGACCATCTCCACCATCTTGTACCTACGTCTCAACGATGTACGCAGAAACGGAATTCGCAAAGCGTGCGTGCGCTTCGGCGACATCAAACACACTGTTAGTTCCGGGGCCGCGGGGGCCGGGGGCGTGGCTAGGAGCTTGCGCGGGAGAATCCCCGTACCGTGATTGGGGTGCGATTGATTACCTACGAATTTATCGAATGATCGTTGCGCGTGTATGTATTGTTCGTTTGTTTGTGTGTGAAAGCGCGGTTATAAGGCTAGTAACAGACGGGCCGCGGCTGGTTTACACTTACGGATTTCCGTAAATCAAAAAATTAAATTAAAAAAATACCTACCCATTTTATTGTCGATTTGGGTCGAGAATCATTAGCATAATTACGTCCTTGAATTTGACTAGGATGCAAATCAACACGTTGTATAAAATAGCATTTGAACCTTAAATTAAAATTTGATTTTAAAACTCAACGTGTGTGCTAAAAAAAATTGTGACAGAAACGAATCGCTGTAAAACCGACCCCACGTAGTCTTGTCTGCCCTACCCCTAGAGTGTAATTTAAGAATGCGTAGGCACGGAGGGGCGAGACGCCCCTCGATTTTTTTTACGAGAAAAAAAATATGTGAAACGAAATTCTATGAAACTGTCTTCTATAAAACAACGTACAACCAAAAAAATCATATGGATAAAACTGGCCAAGCGCGAGGCCGACTCGCATGCAAAGGGTTCCGAACCAATTAAATTTTTTAACGTGTTGTTTTAACACTACAGACTTTATAGGTGTTCCTGTAATCTTTAGGTATAGAACTATTATCTGCATTTTTTTTTTCAAAATTTTAGGTTCAGTAGTGTCGGAGATAAGAGTGGGGGAATGGCCATTTTTCGTCTAATTTCTTGAGTAACTTCAAAACTATTTATTTTAAAATATGAAAAAAATGTAATTAAAACGCTCACAGTAAGCCCTTTCATTTGATGTCACACGATACAGTTTGAAAAACTTTTTTTTTAAATTTTATAGTTTGGCCCCCAAAAGTGACCCCCATGCTAAAAAAAAAATACGTAATACGTCCGTGTTTGGGTCATAGAAGTTCATATGTATACCAAATGTCAACAGAATCGGTCCAGTAGATCCGGAGAAAACTTTCTGTGACAGACGGACAGACAGACACCCGAGTGATCCTATAAGGGTTCCGTCTTTTACGGATGTTCGGCACCCTAAAAATGACAAATTTTTCCGTTATCTGTAAGCCTACAAGAGTCAACATAGAGTTAATATATAAGAATTTAGATTTAACAGGCTGAAGTATCAGCGTATCTTACGTATCCAATCCTGTGGTCGTTTATTGAATACGTTTTAGAAGCTACAAAAAATACAACCGACTTCTTCATCTGAAGTCGGTGTTTTTGGTTATTTTTTCGTTTTTGACACCGACTTCCGAAATTAAAGTTATTTTATACTTTCCAGTGTTTTGTTCTTGGAAGTCGGATGTAGTTTTTATTTTTCACTTTTTAGTGTTACCTGCGTACCCATTCACAGCGTACCGGCGTGATGTTATATTATGAACTGGTGTAAACAATAAACAGACATGCGATTTCAGCAATCCCGATCCATTTGCTATAATTTATTGAAGAGTTCCTTTGCCTACCTCCGAATTTCTTTATCAGATCTTCACTTAATTGAAATGGGACCAGTCCGGAAAAATACTCTTCCAAACAAAAAAAGAATCGTCTAAATCGGTTGACAATTGGCGAAAATATCGCTGAACAAACATTTTTCATGGGATCCCATCATCAGATCCTAATTTTTACCTTCAACTCAGCAACATGAGATGATGATTACTAGGCACAAATATCAGAATTGCGTTAGAAAGTTTATGAAAAAAACATTGTATGTGCATACAAAATTTGAGGGCTTCCCTCGATTTTCATGGGATCCCATCATCAGATTCTAACTTGGTGACAATGGGACCACCTCAGGTGTTATAAACACCTGCTTTCGAATAAAGAAGAATTTTTAAAATCGGTCTACAATTGGCGGAGAAATCGGTGAACCATTAAAAAAATTCATACAGCCGAACTTAGCACCTCCTCCTTTTTGAAGAAGTCGGTTAAAAAAGCTTTAAAATCAGCCGACCTATGCCGTCCACATCTCAGCGTGTAAACTTTGTTGGAGTAAGCATGAAGTGGATTATCATTAAAGCGAGATTTATGTTCACTTCACCTTCACCTGACCTTTCGCGGTAAGATGTAAAGAGAGGTTTACAGAATCGTATAAAATCATCTAAGTCTACGTAGCTCAGTAACCCTATGTTTTTACACTAGAAGCACACTGCAGGCTCATTTTAACTACCCTTGAATATTTGCATTACAGGTAGCTCTATTCCAACTGACGGAGGTGACTCTAATGGTGTCAGTGTGGTGGCGGCGCAGCGTCAAACGCAACGAGATGGTGGGCTGGTTCTCTATGGGGCACAGCCCTTCAGGGCGGGAGGAGGAGAGGCACTGGCAGGAGTTGTGCGAACGGCAGGGCGAGCAGGTATGTCACTATAACGCTGGGAGGATTGCCTGGTGGATGATCTGAGGGTTTGACTGGTCTTCAAGACACCGCTATGCCTTTTATACGGTTTATTATATTCTAGCTGTCCCGCGCAACTTCATGTCCATCACATTTTTCATTAATTATCCGCTCCTATTGGTCGTAGCGTGATGTTATATAGCCTCTAGCGTTCCTTGATAAATGTGCTATCCAACACTAAAATAACCAGTAGTTCCTGAGATTAGCGCGTTTAACCAAACAAACAAACAGGTTTATAATATTAGCCTATAGATACCAGCCCCAACCTCAGATCATCCACCAGGCATCCCTTAAAGGCCAATGGGCAAAGATATATTTTTTTCGAGTGCGAAAAAGAGACGGCCATATTCATTATACAAGTTTTAACAGAAATAACGGCAAGCTTGAAAAGGGGTCACATTGTACTCATTATTTTGAAAAGAAGTTCCTATGGGACCGGATTTTTTCGCGTTTCAGGTTTGATCCCATAGTAAAAGTTGTTCCTAATGCTGAGTACAATGATCCATATTCAGATTTTGCGATATATCTGTACTTATATTCTAATATATAAAGCTGAAGAGTTTGTTTGTTTGCTTGAACGTGCTAATCTCAGAAACTACTGGTCCGATTTAAAAAATTATTTCATTGTTAGATAGCCCATCATCACGCTTAGTCCAACAGGAGCGGAGCAGACGAAGTTGCGCGAGTCAACTAGTCTTGTATAACTGCTTTTGTTTTTGTACTGGAACTAGTAGTATATTATAACTCAATATGGAACTATGAAGACTAGGATTACTGTTCACAATTAACCTAATTATGTTAAAGTTGTTAATGATAAATCACGTGATGAAACTCATGCAAATAGACCAACTAAGTTCGAATCGAAGATGAACGACAAAACTTGTTATGTTCCTTAGGTACAGCGTTGGCACGTGTTGCTCGACTCTTGACGTGCGGTGACATAGCGCGACGCGCACGCGCACGCCTGAGCCTCTGTATGACGTCACGCGGGACGCCCCCTGGGCGCGTGTGGCCGGCCGCCCGCACCTCGTTGTCGGTGCCGCTTTCGTTGTTAGCACGCGGTTGCTTTGCCGTCGAGCGGACCAATCCGTTGAGCACGTTTGTCGCGACTCACTCAGATGCACTGTGGGCACGTTTTTGACTGAGTTTAGATAGGCGGTTCTGCCAGCGAAAGAATCTCAAATGTAATTTCTCCAATATTATATTTAAAGCTTATATTATTATGTATGTTGAACGGGAATTGTAACGTATGGGTATGGTCATTTATTAAATGGGAACTATTTCTGCTAACGCTTGTTTTCAAAAGTGTTTTAGAACTTAATTTCTCATTTTCGAAAGTTTGAAGGTTAAAGTTTTGTAGTATTTATAAAGAAGATGAAGACTTGGAGCGCACAATACATGTGAGATAGAATTATGAAACTAGAAAGGATATTTATTGAATATTGATATATTATATTGTACATTAACGTATGGACATTCATTCTAATATGTCTTGAATATACTCTTCATATATAAATGTGTAAGGAAACTAACAATTTTGTATAATAACTGGTATGAATCCATTGTTCAATCATCTATTAGAAAGTTACAAAATACATTATTTACTAATATACTCAGGATTGAATAATGATTTTATATAAAATAGCTTTGGCATTTTTTCAGGAAAATAATTACATTTTTGGATACTTAGTTTCAATATTTCAGCAATCATACCAATTAATATTTCAATAGGCTACTTTCAAATAGAATATGATCTTTACGTAGGTATCTCCAAAGATATTATGTATGTAGTTCAATTTATTATGAATCTCTTTTATTACTTATAATATTGAAATATAATTGTTATTTGTCTTCGCTGATATAATTAAGATTTTATGAAAGTAACCATTATGATTTGAAATAGACAAAGTCAATTTATGGCAAAACGCACGAAATATTTACAAAAACTATACAAATATGTATACATTAAAATTATACAGTATAATATAACACGAAGGATGATTTATTTGAAAGGAATTAGAGTAATAAAAAACATATATGTGTTATATGTATCTTGCAATTATACAAAATTTTACTTAAAAAATAACTAAACGCCTGCATGCCTAATATTATAAATTATAAAAATGATATATAAAAATATATATGATATATTTGTTGGCAAAGAGACGAAATATTAGCTTAAATGCGGAACAAATAGATGTCTTATAAAGTATTTAAATTGTATATCTAACACCAAAATTTATTGTAAGGCAAGAAGCCTTTTATACTGGAGTGATTATAAACTATATGACTTTTAGAAATAATAATGAACAAAGATTGTCTAAATATTGAATAGCAGAAAAGTAGATACTTGTTTACAACATGACATTGGAACGAATGGTAGTATTGTAATATTAGTGTTGTAATACATTAGGAAAAATCTTATTTACCTGCAACTGTAAAATAAAATGTGGAAGCCGGTAAAAATATGCTTTTGAAAGTCGAAAAACATAGAAATATTATTATGGTAAACGCTTACTGTCAGCAGAAGATTTTTGAATCTGGTACAAAAATAAAGATACTAAAATGGAATTGCAATACATTCCTTTAAACGTAATACATTATACAATCTCTCATACTCGACTTTTAAAGAATTTATGACATAAACTCTCTTTTGCTGACAGTACAGAACTCATGTATTTGATGTCGTCTTCTATGGTTCAGTGTCTTGTTGGTGTTTGTATTGCAGTGTCACAATAAATGTTACAATCACAGACACGTTTAGTTATAACGTAAGAACACTCAGTGTTGTGTATCATAACATAGTTACTGCATTATTAATCTATCACACTTTGTAAGGATAAATGGTTGTTTTTACACAAATTAATAGTTTTAGTAAACACATTCATTAAAAAATTAAATCCTTTTGTTTACTACGGAATCTCTCAATGTTTGCTCATTATAGACGTAGATAAAATACTAAAAATTATCTATATTTTTTAAATTTCTGTACTTAATACTCAATTGCATGACAGTATTCAACCAAAAGTATGTATTTTATGTATTATTACAATAGTCCTCTACATTTTACGCGAATACTCAATGAATATGTATGTTGTATATCACCGGAATATTAACAAGAGTTGCTCAGTTTTCGCGGCTCAACTTCGACATAGTAAAATGTCATTTAGCTTCATCAATATAGGCTTATTAAGACGACCAATTGTAGATATCACATAAGTTTACAGAATCAGCCAGAATTACTAATGCATCTAGAATTATACACATTATAATATAGCCTGTAAGTATGCGATAGCGCGATTTTGTGGTTCGGAATTACTTACAGCGGAGTAAATTTCATTTCTATATACATTTTTGTCTCATACCTAATAACCGCATTGCCCCGTACTCAATTTTTTTCAGATTGTTATAATATCTTCATGAAAGCCAAAATAGTACCTGCTCTTAAACATAGAAAATACTTAATAAGTATAAATCTAAAATGTCTATCTACGTTATTATAAGATAGAACAGTTTATCATTAAAACATGTGGTTTATAAATGTGATAAGCACTTGGAAAATATATGAGTATAAGTGTGTAAAAATATATATTGAGTATATATTTTGAGTTATTGAAAAAATTGTAGGATTAGTCTGTTTTGAGTGTACGGTTGTGCACCAATTCGTTCTTTGCAATGATTGTCGTGAGCGCAATATGTTTGGGCACTATTTACCTTCGAAGAAAGGCAAATGATTTGAATGTACTCTTGTTGTGTGTTATATTCAGCGTGTATTAATAAATGTCACGCACCACACTAAGTGGAATATATAAATAATATACTATGTATAAAATATTACTTCTCCAGTGGAAACTGAATGTCGACAAATTTTAGATCGATATTTATAATTATAGTAACTGCAATCGTCACAAATATACATACATGTATAAAATATATATATATTATATGAAAGGTAACCAAAACGTTAGTGTGCGATTATTTTAAAAATAGCATTATGTATTCTGTGAAAATCTATAATTTCCGTAGAAGCAATGGTATAATCTTTAAACGCCTACCCTAATAAAAGATTAACATTATTTTATGTATGGTATACCATTTTATGATCACTATAACATGTTTGATGTAATTCTTTCAACACGAGTGACAATATTATGCACCGTGTATACATAGATATGTATAATTATGTATATCATTATATTTGTTTGAAAATTTCAACAGAAACTTTAGAACATTGTTAACCTATTAAAAAAATATGTAATGAGAATTTCTCAATAAAGTCACTTTATACATTTTTCCTACATGATATATTTTATTTATTGACACACACCATGATCTACTACAGTTAGTGAGTATATCTACAGTTAGTCAGACAGTCGCCCTATGGGAAATACTGACTGTCAGCTGCGAAGCCTACCTCAACATAGTTGAATAATAATAATAATAATAATAATAATTTATTTGTTCTAAAAAACATACATACAGACCTTTAAATAATATACAAAACAATACACTTAATTCTAAATTTAGATGCAGAACATCTGTGTCCGAACTAGATAAAAATATCTGTATTTCGAACATCAGCGCTCGTCCCCTAATATAGACACTTGGGAATTTACTTAGACCTATATATACACTTTATATTTTTATTTATAATATTATTCAATAACCGACTTCCAAAACAAAACACTACAAAGTATAAAATAACTTTAATTTCGGAAGTCGGTGTCAAAAAACGAAATAACCAAAAACACCGTTACATTTTTTGTAAAAGAGATTTTTATTTCTCACTTTTTAGTGCTATTTGTGTACCCATTCACAGTGTACCGGTGTGATGTTATGAAAACAAAACTTACTAAGTGCTTTCGGTGTAAAGGTCTCGTCAATACGAATAAAATAAGCCCAAACACTTGGTAGTTCCTACATACCGATGTGGAGTTCCCTTGACTCTATGTCGTCTCCATCATCAGGTCTGGTCCAAACCTTCAATTTTTTGTAGTATCACCCGATATACACACGAATATCAAGTTTTTACCAGATGCGTGCCTACAATTTTCGAGAGTTGCCCTCGATTTCTCAGGGTTTCCATCATCAGATCCTGACGTGGTGGCAATGGGAACATCTCGGAAGCATATCCTTTCATATAAAAACCTGTAACAGAATAAACGCAATACCTCTCAAGGGATCGTTGAACTCATCATTATGAACAACTTTCACTATGGGACCAACACTGGAATCGTGAAAAAACATCGACTCCCCCATACATTTATGTGTGCATAACTCGACAAAATGTACTGAACAGCAGATTTTTTTTTCGCGATTTCGGAGTTGGTCCCATAGTACCTAAATGTTGTTCATAATGATGAGTACAATGACCCCTTAACAGGTATTGCGTTTATTCTGTTACACGTTGTATAAAATTCTTCCGTCACTGAGTGACTGACAGACAACGCACACCCAAAACTACTGCTGGTCTAAAAAGGCCACTTTAGCAGAATCAGAAAGCAAATCACGCTACCCGTCACTGTCAAACTTTCCCAATTAACGTTGAACCTAATACGTTAGTGATAAAGATGAAAATTAAATTTGACAGATCGTTGTGTGATTAATATTATGATTCTAATATGATTTTCCTAAAGTGGCCTTTTTAGCCCCCTGGTCGTAGAAAGCTGGAATTTTGCATGTAGCTTCCCTACACTCCACAGTGCCGCACTAAGAGATTCCCGAAATCCCTACGGGATCGGGATATGCGCGTACGAAGTAGCGGGCAAAAGTTACTGTGCAATAACGATTATTGACCCACAAACATTTAGTGAATTACCTAACAGGTATCAAAAACAGAAAAAAGTCTGTCCTGAATATACTTCTATCGTGATCCTTTACGTGTGCGAGTGTGAAGTGCGAGTCGAACTCGCGTGAAAAGGGTTCCGAACGAATTTAATTTTTTTAACATGTTATTTTAATACTACAGACTTCTAATAGGTTTTCCAGTAATGTTTAGGTAAAGATCTATTATCTCCATTTTTTTTTTTAATTTTGGTCTCAGTAGTTTCGGAGATAAGGGGGAATGGTCATTTTTCGTCTAATTTCTTTAATAACTTCTAAACCATTTATTTTAAAATTATGAAACAAATATAATTAAAACCCTCACAGTAAGCCCTTTGATTTGATATGTCACACGATATTGTTAAAAAACTTATTTTTTTAATTTTCTAGTTTGACCCCCAAAAGTGACACCCAAACTAAAAATTTAATGATTTACGTAACGCGTCCGTGTTTGGGTCATAGAAGTCCATATGTGTACCAAATTTCAACGGAATCGGTCCAGTGGATCCGGAGAAAACTGGCTGTGACAGACGGACAGACAGACAGACACCCGAGTGATCCTATAAGGGTTCCGTTTTTTCTTTTTCGTAACCCTAAAAAATTAAACTTCCGAAAAAACTGAAAAGCAAAAAATAATAAACATTAAAAAAAAAAAAAAACTTTAGGTTATTTCGGAAGTCGGTGTTTTTGATTGTTTCTTCGCACCGACTTCCGAAATTACCTAAAGTTATTTTTTGTAAATAGGGTTATTATTTTTTGATTTTCAGTTTTTTTACTGTAGATAGGCATACGTTTGACCATTATCTCACCTGATGGTAAGCGATGATGCGGTCGAAGATGGAGCACGTTTGCCTAGAAGCAACCTGTTCACTCTTGTCTTAAAGATTCCCAGGTTGTAGCTATCTAGAAACACAGACTCTGGCAGGGAATTCCACTCCTTAGCTGTACGCACTATGAATGTGTTCCCAAAACGTTTTGTGCGTGTGGGTGGGATGTCCTCCATGTACCGGTGGCGATGATGGAACGGGCTTGGCGGAATTAAATCATGCAATTCCGCCGCACACTCCCCAAAATGCAACCGATAGAAAACCGACAGGCCAGCAACTCGGCGTCGATGCTCAAGACTTTGGAGCTTCGACTCGACGAGCCCGTCATTACCGATGATCCTCTTGGCTCGTTTCTCAATTGACTCAAGGGCATCAAGCTGGTATTTGGCAGATCCGTCCCATAGATGAGAGCAGTATTCCATACACGATCGAACTTGCGCTTGATAGAGCTTGAGCAGCTGTTCCGGCGTGAAGTACTGTGATACAACCTCCTTGGATGGCTCACCCTCCGGGAACCTCCGTCAAATTAATAATTAAAAAGCTTTAGAAGAATTAGGATTTTAGAATAGGTTTAAATATTGACATAATAATGATTGATTTGTTTTGATGACAGTTCTGTAAAAGTTTTTCTTGAGAGCACCTGCTCAATATAAGGATCTTTTAAATCGCTTAAAGGCTGTTTTATTGGATCGATTCCCGGGACGTTCCAGAAGCCCTAGTTGGAACGCCCCACAGTACCATCTCACCTTTGCTAGGACCCCCAACTTTCTGGCAGCCACTTGAGCCTTTGCCTCTATGAAAGGGCCAAAATTGAGGGTAGATTTTAACGTAACACCGAGAAGCTCAAGTCGGTCGGTTATCGGCACGGTTACACCTCGAAAAGATGGAGCTGGGTGGAATTGGCTCCTTTTAGCGGAAAAAAGACACGCCTGGGTCTTAGCAGCATTGAACTTGACCAGATTGGCATCGCCCCATTCAGAGACAGCCTGTAAGGACAAGTTCAAGCGCTTAACCATAACCTCCCGGAGAGACCGGATCTGCGACCCACCAGCTCGTGCGTCGGACACGTATCTCTCAGCAACAGTGCTGTCGTCTGCATACCCAAAGGTACCGGGTTGTAGCAGATTATTAATATGTAGCAGGAACAATGTTGCCGAGAGCACCGACCCCTGAGGAACCCCGGCATTAATATCCAGCAGTCCAAACGAGCAGCCATCTATAACCACTCGGATAGACCGGTCCCTCAGGAAATCTGCAATCGAATCACACAATCCGGCGGGCAAACCGAAGGAAGGAAGCTCACTAATAAGGCTATCGTGCCAGACCCTGTCGAAGGCCTTCGAGATATCGAGGGAGACCGCAAGTGCCTCCCCGTGTTTCTCTATGGCCTCACTCCAGATGTGAATGGCATACGCTAGAAGATCCCCAGTAGACCGATTTCGGCGGAACCCGTATTGTCGGTCGCTAAGGATATCATTCGCTTCTAGGTATGCTAGGAGCTTACGATTCAGCACGCGTTCCGTACTCTTACAGAGTATGGACGTTACCGAGATGGGTCTGTAATTCGACGGGTCAGCTCGACTACCCTTCTTGGGCACGGGCTGCACGTTAGCTTGCTTCTAAGCATTCGGTACTTTTCCAGTCTCAAACGAGAGGCGAAATAGGCGTGTCAAGATTGGAGACAACTCAGGCGCACAAGTCCTCAAAACAATTGCCGGTATGCCGTCGGGGCCACTAGCCTTATTCACGTCTAGGTTACGCAGTACCCGAAGAACGTCCTTCTGATGAATGCGAATGTTCGACATACTCGACTCGCATCCATCAGGAGAAGCAGGGGGCCTCGTGCCACCAGAATCCAGACGCGACGATTCCGAAAACATAGAAGCAAATAAGTTTGCTTTCTGCTCAGCGGAGTGGGCCAGAAGTTCGATTCGACCGACTTAGCCAGGGACCAATAAGCTTTTCTACCTGCTGGGTATGAAGCAAGTTTGTTCCCTATTCGGCGAATGTGGTCAAACCGAGCTCTCCGTAACACCTTCTTGCAGGACTTGGCAGCCCTGTTAAAAGCTCTCTTCTTCTGACTCGCGTCATTTGCTTTGCGCGCACGGGCGCCCACCCATGCTAGTTTTTTCGGAGGTTAATTTTTTGTTAAAAAGTTTTTATTTTATACTTTTTAAAACAGCTACCTATCTTACTTTATCTATTAACTGTTATATAATCCTACTTCAACTATTACTTGTTGTATAATATAAATACTTAAAAAAAGCAGGCTTTATATACCCACGTGGATAGGCCTACAAAAAATGCTACACAACTCTGCACTAAAATCTGTGAGTGAACAATAAATCACCCCTATTTCCCCCCCCTAGGGTAGGATTCTTTTTTACAAATTTATATGGGACCACTTTCGAGGTATACCTTATCCAATAAAAAAAAAAGAATTATCAAAATCGGACTACTCTGTAAAAAGTTATGCGTGGTCATACATTACAATCAGTGAATAATCGATCATCCTCTGTTTTCCTACCCTTAGGGTTGGATTTTTTTTTCCAAATTTATATGGGACCACTCTCGAGGTATACCCTTTCCAATGAAAAAAGAATTATCAAAATCGGACTACGCTGTAAAAAGTTATGTTTGTTCATACCTTAAAAATAAAGAAATATACGCGTCGACTTGAGAACCTCCTCCGTTTTTTCGTCGGTTAAAAAACGGTTCATAGTTTATTGTTCGGGGTTTTACGAAGGGATATTAGGGAAAGGTCGCCTATCATATCCATCTGCCTAGCCGTTGTTTAGCCGACTGTACCAATAATACAGTCAGCTGCACGTCAATTGTAACAAATCCATTCGTTGTCCTTTACTGCACGCCAACTCAAGATCAAAATATTACCACCGGCGTGCAGCCTACTGTACAATAAATGACATTGACAAAAATTAAACATGAAAGTCATAAAACACACCTGCCTATTCACAGCAGATTTCCAGATTAAAATGATTTAATTATTCATAATTATAATTAATTAGTATATCGTGACTGTTTATACGGCGGTTTTGAATTACCGATATGATTTCACGGATAGATAAATATTTAAAAACACTTCTGATAAAACATTTAGCTGTAGCCCTATAAAAGGGGAAACGCAGAACGTTGTTCCAAGTATTTCTAATTTCATTAACGCCAATTTATTTGAATAGGAAAACAGTAAATATGGAAAACTTCTGGCGTCTTCTGCGGACTTACTGCTTGCAGAGTACTATAGTGGGACTCAAGTATTTCTACCTCTATCCGGATATCATATCAAGGTAGGTATTGTATCTAAAATCCATTGTTTATTAATTTGATAGTAACAAATTAACAATAATAATAACTAAAACTAACAAATACACTAAACTTACAACAAGCTAAAATATAGCATCAAAAAATTCAGGCTCAACGCTGTCGGCTGGTAATGTGCCCAAGAGACTGGCGGCATTGCCACGTTGAATTAATTTAGTCCCACAAGTAGTGCTTATCAAAGATATATACTCAGTACCATGAAATATTATATGTTTGAGTTTTAGAATTTTATACTGGAGTTTTGACGAATTTCGTCACTAATAATGCAGCCATGGCTATCATCATCAACCTAGCAGAAAGACGTGTGAGGTAGCTGAACATAGGTTTAGAAGAAGTTACCTGAAAAATTAAAAATAAACAGTCAGCTATTTTATATTGTTTAATTACCTTTTTTTTTTCTTTTTGCGAACAAACACGTTTCATCAATTGCAAAAAAAAACGATTTTTTTATTCGTTCTTTGCAGTCGGGTGTTTTTCCGCAATTTGTTATTTAGTTCATAATATAAGACACAGAACATCACCCTTACATACAAAGTGTCACAGAATAAACGCAATACCTCTTAAGGGGTCATTGTAATCATCATTATGAACAATTTTCACAATGGGAATAACATTGAAATCGCGAAAAAAAAAACGACTGCCCCATACATTTATGAGCGCATAACTCGACAAAATACTACTGAACAGATTTTTTTTTGGTCCCATAGTAAAAGTGCTTCATAATGATGAGTACAATGACCCCTTAACCATTTGTGGAGCAAAAGGGTATTGGGATGGTTAAATTAAAAATAACTAGACCAAATCAGTTTTTAAAATACTATAAACAAAATTTTCCACAAAAAAAAAACGACGTTATTCTGAGATTTCAGGTTGTAGCTTTTTACATATTAATACGCAGTATACAAAATAGGATATTGCGAACTCCGTATCTAAAAAATACACAAAATGTCTCTAAGGCTTAAGAGGTATTGCGTTTACTCGGTTACCAAGCTCTTCTGAACCACCCTGTATAACGAGCGTGTAGTAACTATAGATGGCAGCCAGTGGCGTGCCTAGGGTTTCAAAATAAGGCAAGCCCAATAAAATTTTAACCGATTTCAAAAAAAGAAAGTTCAGTTTTCGACTGAGTCTGTAGGTACCTTCGTATGTATCATCGCAATTTTCTCATAAACTGATATAGATGTCTCAATTCGTTGTTTACCAAAATTACCGAAAGAAACCATTGCACACAGGTGTTTATAGGAATTTGCGTGCCTTTTAATGGCGCCAGATGTTATTTAAATCATTATAACCAGATGTATTCCAAACGGAATCTTCATTCGAAAAAAATAGGCAGCAAAACGAACACAACTTATTAGTGTGCAAACAGCCAACAATCCAAGTAGTTTTATACACTGATCTATTAAATTTTCGTTTATGCGATTTACTAGTCTGAGAAAAACACAGATTAGGCGTCGGTTTTAATGAAGAATTTAACTGTTTTTTCTGAGCAAAGTTTAAAGGTTTTACCTTATCTTCGCCAATCAAAACTTGAACGCATTTTAAATCCTCACAAGGTACAATTACCTCCATTGTTGTAGGTAAGTCACCAAAACAATTGTATCACTGAGAAAATCTAAGAAAACACACAAAAAACTTTAACAACATAACTTTTCAACTCTCAAGCAAATAAAACTGAAGTGAGTTGCACTCCGGTGTCAAGAACTACTTACGCAGAGTTGCAGTGTTGTCATTTAGGCAAAAAAGTCACCAGGTATATGAAAAATCTAGCTAGATGTCGCAAATTTTTTATTTTTAAGATATTGCTTGAGTATTTAATTTCGTTATTTTAAAAAGTCGCTAGTTTTTATTGTTGCTAAATCTTAAAAAAAGTCCCCAAACTCGTTAAAAATCTCCAAGATCTCACAACGTCGCTAAAACGGCAACACTGCAGAGTTGGCAAGGTGACAAGGTCACGCATACGCGCGCAACTTCATACGCATGCACGGCTTAATCTTCAATACTGATCGATTTGTAGGCGCACAAGGTTTAGAACTCGTTATACGGCACATCGCTATAAGTGCGAAAGTGACGGAGATAGTATTTGAAAGCCCGGTAAAAGCCGGTACGTGTAAGCGAGATAGCTATATGTAGACGCTGCAAATGCGAAACTCTGCGCGCGAACAATCGCGATGTATAGTTATGTAGTAATGTGGCATAGGTAGCATACTTTGTGTTATTTTGATAAGAATTAAGCGCGCGAACTTTTAAATAGTTCGGGTTTGATATTGATTCTCTATCGAGCATTTTAGTAAGGCATGCCGGGCTTTTGGGCTTATATAAAGGTAACGCCACTGATGGCAGCACAGAAGTGTCATTGTCAATTATATTTTACTTATAAGTTTCGAAATTGCAACGCTAGATGGCATAGTCTACTTCATGCACGTCCCCTAAACGGAGCGTGCAGGAACTATAGGTGGCAACACGGAAGCGTCAATGTCAAGTATTCTTAAAGCGACGACATACGCCAGCGACCTTGGAGGAACAAAACGCGCACTTGTTTCACACTTGCGCGACCCAAATTTTAGTTTTTTGTACTTTCCTTATTATTCTATTATTTAAAAAATAAGCCGTAAGTCAAAAGCAGATAGTAAAATGGTCTTTGAGATAGCACAAATTCCATTAAAATACGCTCGGTGGTTTTGGTCCGATGTTCGTTTTCATGTCCGTGTTAGACATAACTTCACAAATTAAATACACTATGTTGAACGAATCTAAAAAACTCAAAATTTTCATATTTCAAATTATTAAGGAAATAGTGTAATGTAACATATATCTTTTTCAAAAAATTATGACTTGCCATCAGGAAGCATTTCGGTTACCCATTGAAAGGGTTTTCGATAGGGTTTTCCTAAGCAGTTAATCAAAAACCCATACGATGTGGGTAACCCTTTCGAATGGCTTAAAGGACTATTTGTATTATATCTGTTAACTAATGAAGGGGTAACTCTTTCAGTGGGTTTTAGGTACAGAACCTATTCAATGGGTTATCATAATGAAGGGGTAACCCTTTCAGTGGGTTTCAAGTATATAACCCATTCAATCGGTTATCATAATGAAGGGGTAACCCTTTCAGTTGGTTTCAAGTATAGAACACATTGAATGGGTTATCATAATGAAGGGGTAACCCTTTCAGTGGGTTTCAAGTATAAAACCCGTTCAAGGAGTTACATCATGATAAGGTGAACTCATAAACGGCTTACCCCTTCGAAAGACTTAACCACGGACCATTTTGGTTACTCATTGAATGGGTTTTTGATTATGGTTTCTCTAAGCAGTTAATCAACAACCCATACGATGATGGTAACCCGTTTCGAATGGCTTGAAGGACTATTTTGATTGTCCATTGTAAAATTGATACTTTACAAGAGAATTTTCAAGTAAGATTTTGTACTGTAAAATAATTACGTAACTTGAAAATGTGATTTTTTTGTTTATGGAGGTATTGTTACAAAATTAGTTTCAAATGAAAGGTTTTTACATAAAAAACAATATTACATACATAATCAAGTCGATAGAACATCTAGTTTTCAAAATATAAGGAAAAAGGTAAAGTGAAAGTTAGTCTAGGAAATTTTGAAAATTTTTGTTCTAGGATTTTTTTTAATCTTCATAGTTATGGATTATATTATTATTTCATATTATAGAAGATGGTCTTAGAAATCTAAATATGTATACACTGTAAGTGCATTTTGTGGAAAAATAATAAATAAAGGCTCCAAAGTTTAATCTTTCAGTCGGAGCATGAAGCATAAAGTCGAATAACTTTTGTTACTTCCTCCCGGATAAAAATTTGACAGCTAATAATTAATATGATCCTGTAAGTAATAAAATAAATCAGCTGGCAAGATGTCGAGGGAAAACTCGTCAGCTGGTGAAATTAAGTAGGCTATAGATTCCCCTTTTAGGGCGCTAGCTGACGACCTTCCCATCGAGCTACAGCCAGCTAACATTTTGTTTTCTACAAGATATTGGGTTGGCTATAATCTGATATTATTTTCAGTCGGAAGGAAATGACTGAAAATTTGAAAAATAATTACATGTTCGTGTGACCAGCTGACGACCTTTCCACCGAGAACAGCCAGCTGACGTTTTGTTTTCTGCAAGATATTGGGCTGACACTATTTTCATTCGGGAGGACAAGACTGAAAAAAAAATTTTTTTTTCGTCGTGTTTGGGAGGCTGCCGCTGCTTAACCCACCCACCGTATCGCAGCTGACGTTCACAGAACTCCATAATAAAGCTCTCTTAACCATCTTAAAAGTTATCGTTCGGGAGGAACTTGGTCATGGAAATCTGTTGCTGGCTCGCGGGCCAAGACGTCTATTGCAAATTTGCGATCTTGTGTTAGTCAGAATTTCAATTTGTGAATAAAATTGTGAACAGTTTATATTTAAAAATTGCCACAACCGAAACGAAATGCTGTATATCGCGTTTTTTTTTATGATCCCTCAAATAATACAAGTAAATGTAATCTTTGTGGAAATTTGTTAAAGGTAAGGTGATACCTACTTAATTATCCTAATATATAAAATTCTTCCATAACTGAGTGACTGACAGACAACGCACAGCCGAAACTACTGGTCGTAGAAAGCTGGAATTTGGGGACTCCTTGGGCAGTCTAGGGGAGAACTAAGAGAGGATTTCCCAAAATTCCTACGGGACTACTAGTTTGTTATAATTTCCCTTCACTGTTAAACCTTACAATAGAAAGGTTTCTATTTTAGGTACGCAATTTATCAATCAGCTATACCTACACTCTAGCCACTAGTGGAGCCCAGCGCCTGCTCTGCCAAATCTATATACATTAATATAAAGCTGAAGAGTTTGTTGGTTTGCTTGCTTGCTTGAACGCGCTAATCTCAGGAACTAATGGTCCGATTATATGCTATATATCATCACGCTAAGACCTATAGGAGCGGAGTAGACGAAGTTGCGCGGGTCAACTAGTAGGTACATAAAGATCTAAGAACCGCGCGGCAAGCGGATCGCTAACCGCCTCCACCTCGCGCTGTCGAGCCGCGCCCCGCGGTCGCCCTTGGCAGTCCATGTCTAAGTCTGTCTAACTAACATCGCGTACGCCTCGGACCAGAAAAAACCAGCCAAGTGCGAGTCAAAGTGATTTTATATCGGCGAGGCGAGGCTTGGATGGGATTGTGCGTTTTTCCACTTACCGGCACGGTAACGGAACCGGCTGCCGGGGAAGCAAAAATGTATGAATATAATGCACTTCTTTCCACTTGCCGGCGCCGGCAACGGCCCGTCGTTGTCTCCACCGGTGCCTTCGCAGGCGCTCAGACAGCAAGCTTCGAGCTCGGTGTCGGCCGGCATAACTGCATGTGTTTTGTATAAGTACGCAGCCGTGTGCGCGTGTGTGTTCGTGCGCGGGCGAGATAGGTAGGAACAACGGGTCACGCATGTGCCGAGACTTGCTTTGCGGCTTGCACCGGTGCCTTATCTGTAGTTAACTAATATTATAAAGAGGTAAAGTATATGAGTTTGTGAGGTTGTAGGGTTAATCTCGGGGTCTACTGAACCGATTTTAAAAATTCTTTTACCAATAGAAAGCCACGTGATTTGTAAGTGTCATAGGCTATATATTAACCCGAAAAATACCACCCAACGAAGTAAGCACGGGTCAGCTAGTTTGTTATATCTCTTATTTACATATAAGGCGAAAATTTAAATCAACGCAAAGAAGTCAACTATTGGATTGATCCCTTTTTGGAAAATTGAAAATGGACCCCAGAAAATTCTTCAATTGTTTCCAAATGAGTGAAGACTTGAAAAGACATTTAATTATATCTTGAGGAAGTTATATGAAAAAAACGTGACCCGTCGTTCCTACCTATCTCGCCCGCGTGCGCACACACACACGCACATGGCTGCGTACGTATACAAAACACATACAGTTATGCCGCCGGCACCGAGCTCGAAGCTTGCTGCCTCGGCGCCTGCGATGGCACCGGTGGGAGGCAACACCGTCGCCGGCGCCGGCAAGTGAATAGACGTTTCATATAGGTACCTACCTATATTCATACATTTTTGCTTTTCCGGCAGCCGGTGCCGTGCCGGTAAATGGAAAAAATCGGCCAAGTGCGAGTCGAATTCGCACACGAAGGGTTCCATATTATAAACCTTAATTTTTATTATTTGTTTATATAGCGGCAATAAAAATACACAATCTGTGAAAATTTCAACTCACTACCTATTACGATTCGTGAGATACAGCCCGCTGACAGACAAACGGACGGACGGACGGACAGCTTAGTTTTGGGTTCCGTTGGTAACCCTTTGGGCACGGAACCCTAAAAACGCGCAAAGATGTCTTGTGCCGGCTCGCACTGTCACGCGCCGCCTAGCCAGCCGAGTCTAGGCTCCAGTGAGTGAATGAACATAACTGCCCCAATACTGGCCAAAAGATAAGAAATCTATTTGTAAATAGCTCCCAAAACATGAACCTTGTGGAATTAAAATAAATTGTGTTTTTCAACTAAAACATGACATTTACTGAATTTATAACCACTTTTACTTCCAATACGGCAACACTCAAAAATGTAATGTTACTAATTAAAATCCCAAGTAAGTAAATTGATTTGAAACACATTCATAAACAATAAGTACCTACCTACCTACTATTCATAAAAGAAACAAAAAAGTTAGCGAAAATACCTACTGTCGTCTAGATTACAGAGACAGTATATCGAAACTGATTCCTCATTCCCAAGTTGTAAACTATGGCTCGAACAACTTACAATTTCACTATTCCTAATTGATAACTTAAGACGCTTGCAATTTTGTAATGACATAAGAGACGGATTTTGTAATTAAAACGGGATGTTTAGTTGCAATTATGAAAAAAAATACTATGTCTGGTAGAAACGTCTCACTTCCTTATTTTTGATGTTCATTTACTGGAGCCATTACCCTATGCAGCAACATTTCCCGATCTTAGAATAATATGCGTTATTATTGTAAGCTGACGATAAAGGAGAGAGTCGGCGCGCGCGGCGGCGCGTGACTGGTGCAAGATTGGTATATCCGTTTGGCAGTAAATAAATACTCTATTCTTACAGCGATAAAGTTCAATATTGTACTAGCAAAAATTTCAATTCTCGCTCATCTAATCCACGCCTCCCCTCGCCGGTGTAAAACCACCTGATTCGGGCATCAAGGGTTCCGTTCATACCTATTTCTTTAAACCTATTAAGTATTTAAATTTCATAATAGCACATTAAAGTTATTTCGAGTCTAGTTACCTACATTTCTACTACTACACTAAAATAATTCTATATCTTCAGTACCCGTGGTCCGATTTACGCCATTTAAACGTTAAAATCGGTTTTGAATCATAATTTACCTAATTAAATAAGAAAAAAATACATAATTTTAAAAACAAAAATTCCCATTTTCAAATTACGTAATTATCTGGCCTTATATTTAAAAATTAAAGTTAAAAATGTGTGCTATTTAGTGACATGGTTGTATTTTTTCTGTAGGTACCTAATCTTTACATAAACTTCGAATCACTTTGAATTATTTTTGATTTTTCTCAGTGCAAACTTCGGAGATAAGGGCGGGGGTAGCGACATTTTTAGGGTTTCGTGTGCAAAGGGTAACCAACGGAACCCGGAAATAATATAAATGAAGGTAATATATGGTACGGAACCCTTCGGATTTTTTTTTCATTTTTCATCAAAAGTTAAAAATTATGCGGCCTAAAAGAGAAAACATATTTGAGAATGTGCAAACAGCGCCCCATTCGAACCTAACCTATCCGAGTCGGGGTCGAGGTGCCCCAAGTTCAGGGCTCGCTCCGCTCGCTCTTGCATTCTGAGTTGCGGACAGACAAGAGCTGAACATGGCGAAACAAATTATAGTTTCGCCATATCCGGCTGTCTGTCTGTCTTTCTTGGTTCCTTGTTGACTACGGAGCCCTTAAAATTAAAGATTGAAATACGTTTTTATCTTCATTTGCAGCTCGTGAAACTAAGTGGCACTAGCGCGATATTGATATTTATTGTTATTTCCCTAATTATTATTTCATCTTTAATTTTGTCCAAAAACTTACTTATATGAAATCTAAAGACCGAATTTACGTGCGTTTATATGCGTTGTTGATCGTCCATTTTGAGTGAACTGAAGATCATAATAAACTATTTAAATGCGCTTGGGCACGTACTAAATTTTAAGTCACTTATAATTTAATATGCGTAACCGCTTATTACGTGTAAACTAGCCATTATGCTACGGCCACAATCTACACTAATATTATAAAGAGGAAAGATTGTTTGTTTGAATTGAATAGGCTCCGAAACTACTGGACCGATTTGAAGAATTCTTTTAGCATTGGATAGCTACATTATCAGGGAGTAACATAGGCTATATATTATCCCCGTACTCCCACGGGAACGGGAACTACGCGGGTAAAACCGCGTGACGTTCACTAGTATCATAATATGGCAATAATTATGGCAATAATTTGTGTTGTTTTAGTTGATTTTGTTTCAATTATGTCCATAATTATTGCCATATTACGGTAGTGAAGCCGTAATATTAGGGGAACGGAATGAGTGATAGATCCTATTAAGATGACAAAATTGCACCATTGCGTTTCATTTCACGTGACTCAACTCGAAAAACATGACATTTTTATTCTTATGTTTTTCCTGCAAATATTTTTCTATTTTAATACGATTTACAATCTAATTATTAACAAGAATCCTAATTTTTCGGTAGAGAACGCACATTATTTAATCAAATAAGATTAAATAATGTGCAATGTAATAAAAAAAGTTACGTTCCTACACTAACATAATATAAAAATTTGGATTCTTGATTCATAAAAAAAATATCTATCGGTGTCTCCGGCATAACAAAATGTTGTATGGGTATCAGAAAACCCCCTAGAAACCCCTAATATCCAGCGAGGCAGCACGTTTCTAAACTCAACCCATAATATTATATATAGTAGGATTTTCAACAAGAGGGCCTGCGGACGTCGAGCATTGGGTGGTTCGCCGTCCGATCAGAACCAGGCCCGGGTCGATAACGCGCTGTGTTCCACGCGCACCTCAAACAGATGTCAACAGAGTAGACAGGGCCCGCTAGGGCCAGCGCCTGCCAGGGTTCCGATATTTATTCGAAAGAGTCACCGCGGCCCAGGAACGCAAAAGGCATTAGGAGGAACATGGATGGGTTTTAGTCAGTAAGAGTCTGACACTCTCTTCTGCTTCACCTAGGGTGGTACGAGTCATTTGATGATTTCCTATTCTTAAAAAAAAATGATTTTCAACAAAAAAACTTTCCAAACAGAATATTCATCAGCTGATCGAAATTTGTATGGGAAGCACATTTTTTTTTAACAAATTGACGGGTTCACGGGTGTACATTTTAATAATCACCAGCCAAATTCTGGGAGCCAATTCTACCCACGGTAATGAACAACTTTTCTCAAACAAATCATATTCGATTTTCAACAAAAACAAATTGACTTTCTATACAGAATATTCATCAAATGACCGAAATTTGTATGGGAGGCACATTTTTTTAACGAATTGACTATAGCTTTCTTGAGAAGTTGTTTATCTACAAGAGCAGAGTGGTTCTCAAAATTTGGCTGGTGATTAAAATGTGTGTTTCTAGGGCGCCCTGTCCCTGCGGTAGAGAGCCGATTATTACACTACACTACAAATCGCTCCCGATCTCAGTCTGAATGCGTACGTGGATAGCGTTGCACGCAGGGGCGGCGTTAAGTGGGGGGGAGGGGGCTGGTCCGCCCCGGGTGCCAAGCACCAAGCTGCAGTGCCTATTCAAGGTGTTGAATAACTTTGGAAGTTCGCAAACACAGATCGATAGATACTTTTTTCTCATTAGTATATCATCAAAATAAAGAAATCGACCAGATGTCGGATAACGGCATTTTAGTTATACTACGGCAGCAAAGTGACAACGACAAGTCACCAGTACCTACATCCACAAAAAGCGCACAAAATTTCCCTCATAGGACATCCATTAATAACTACCTACTCTTATACGTAACTATTTACATTACCTAGGTACTAATAACATCGTTTAAAGCGCATCGCAACTTTATTTTCATTTTTTTTTTCGAATATAATTTCTAATTCTCTAAAATAATGAATTCATGTTGCGCTTGGTATGATCTTATGCCGCGCGTAACATTTCGATTTTATCAATGGAAAGAGACAAGGAAGTCAATTTTGATAATGTGATCGAATATTTTAGTCAAATAATCAATCGGAAATCATAAACCTTATATTTCCCAAAAAAAAACATACATACATACGTATTTTTTTCGGTAAAAATTTAATTTTATAAAACCAAGGCTTGTCAGGGTGATTTAGGTGTACATACCTACATTTTTGAATGAATAAAAGAAAACAAAAACCAAACAAAATATAGTACAAAAGGTTCCATTTCGAGGAAAACACGTAGTTAGCCAATCAAAAAACAAAATCCTTCCGTTTACTTGCTTAACTTAATCAGGTTTAAATTTAAACAGGTCGCTACAGCTTTCGAAAACGGGGGATGCAACGAATCGGTAGGTAGCACGTGTATCGTGTACAAGCCAACGATGTCTATCGAAATAAAGTTGATTTAATAACCATAATAATTTCGTTCCTAACCTGAACAAAACTCTTATATTAAATTGGTTATCTTAATGAAAGGGTAACTCTTTCAGTGGGTTTCAAATATAGAACCTATTCAATGGGTTATCATAATGAAGGGGTAACCCTTTCAGTGGGTTTCAAATACAGAACCCATTCAATGAGTTATCATAATGAAGGGGTAACCCTTTCAATGGGTTTCAAGTATAGAACCCATTCAATGTGTTATCATAACGAAGGGGTAACCCTTTCAGTGGGTTTCAAGTATAAAACCCGTTCAAGGAGTTACATCATGATAAAGTAACCTCATAAACGGCTTATCCCTTCGAAAGACTTAACTCTTAACCGGGGTTGTACGGTCCCTGCTTGCCATTTAGCCGTGATGCTCATTTTAAAATCTGCTACTGAGCCGTATCTGCGCCTTAAGCCTGCTCTCTCGAGAAATACTTAAAAACAGCATACAGATGAAGCAACTTTTCGTCTGCATTTACTGAGAAATTACATCTGAAAAAAATAGGTAGTACGGTATGGTGGTGGTATCTACATGATATGATACGTAATTTGGTATAGCCAGAATGTATGTATCGGTATCACATAATAAGAAAAAAAAATCACCAAATCACCTCCAAATCGTTGAGATGAAACCACAAAAGCCAAAAAAAAGATATCTACTGTTTTACAATACAAACGAAAATATTTTGAGTTTGTTACTTTTTTTAAATATGTGTTATTTTTTTATAATAAATTAAAAATGCGACTCCGAATGTCGAAATTTGAAATGTCGACGTATGTAAGTTCTAAAGTACAGGATCTCGATGTACGCCAGTTCGAAAGTTCACTGGAGCGAAATATGCAAGGCCGACGTATCGTTAGTTAGAAAGTACACGAGTGCGATGTACGCCAGTTCGAAATTACCCTGTTACGAAGTATGAAATGCCTCCGTACTGTTACTGGTACTCCTACAACATTATAATTAGCAAATTTGTGTAAAAATAAATTTACTTCATTTTTTATATAGGGACAGACACGGATATTAGTGATTGTTTGTACCTATTATTATGATAGATAAATATATTTAAACGGAAGTTTAACGCAACAATGATAAATAACACTATGTGTTTACTATTTTACATTACAAATAGACAATGCATTTTAAAAACATTAAGTTTACCATATTTATTGCAAAATTATAGAAATTGTGAGGGTAAATAGTATTTTTCCAAGTGTCATTAATTAATTTGTTGTCCTACAACAGTGATATCGCTTCATCATTTTAACTCATTCGTAAAAATGGAGAACAGTAAATGTGAGTTTGTTATGTCGCATAAAAATAATAATCTTTTGTTTCTTGGTGGGTTTCTATATATGATTAATAAAAAGTGTGATAATGTGTTCTACTGGAATTGCTTGAGAAAAAAGTCGTCGAGTTGTGGCGCCACGGTAACTACAAGAAAGAATGGTGATGATCATTGTGTACTCAAATTTAACAATATATTTCATCTTCATGAACCAGATTCGAATAATGCTGAAGCAAATACCGTCAGGCACTCATTAAAAAGAAAAGCTGCCGACAGTTTTGATAGGCCTGGGTGAATTATTCAAAAAAGTATACAGGACGTGCCTAGTACGTCATCTCCTTTTATGCCGTCAAAAAAAGCTATGCATTTGATCATTCATAGAGAAAGGATGAGAAATGAACCAAAACTACCGAAAACATTGAATGATATTGTCATACCCGACGAGTATACCAAATTTGAAGGTGAACAATTTTTAATTGGCCATTACGTTGATGAGACCGATACAATTCTTGTGTTTAGTACAAAAACAAATCTTCGCCTCTTGGATAAATCTCAATTTTGGATTATGGATGGCACGTTCCAGTGTTGTCTAAGTCTGTTTTACCAATTGTATTCGATACATGGGCAAGTGGGCCAGAACGACGAAACGAAACAGGTACTACCACTTGTTTATGGTTTTTTGTCGAGTAAATCTGAAAGAATTTATGGCATGTTTTTACAAATTGTACTGCGATTTACATTCAATCAATTAAATATTAATCTCGACCCGGAATTCATTATCACAGATTTTGAGTTAGCTGCGATAAGACCTAGTGAAAGTGTTTTCCCAAATGGAAAACACAAATGTTGTTATTTTCATTTGTCCCAAAATATTTGGAAGCATATCCAAAAGGAAGGATTATTAAAAAGTATGTTAGCAACAGTAATTTTGCGCATCAAATGCGCCATCTAGCGGCCCTTGCTTTTTTAGATCCGACTGAGATACCATCCGTATTTGAAATTATTCGCGAGCAAATTATACCCGAAGAAGCAAAAAGAGTGACTGACTGGTTTTCTGAATATTATATTCATGGAGTTTATAAACGTGTAACTAATCGAAAGAAGGTGTCAACACTGAAATTACAGCTGAAGAAGTCGGCCCCAAGATTTCCGCCTCAGATATGGTCCGTATTAGATTGTGTGAACACTGATATCCCAACTACCCAAAACAATATTGAAAATTGGCATAATCGTTAGAATAACTTGCTGAACAGGAAAAAATTCAATATCTATAAATCTATGAAAGAATTGCAAAAAGAACAAAAAAATACAATTTTGGAGATTGAAAGAAATAATGCTAATATAAAGAAACGTAAATACAAAAAATCATGCCATATCCTAAAAATCAGAGAACAGTTAACAGATAACGTAGATTTAAAAGAATACATAAGTGGTCTTGCGTACATAGCGTTTATGAAGATTTAATTTTATATCCAAAACTAAAATAAATTAAATTACTGTTACTATATTATTGTTGTTATTTAATCTAAATGGTGTTTTAATAACGTTATGTTATGTAATGCTACAAGCGTATTTTTTTTTGTTTGGTTCTGGTTTAATTTGTTTTTTTCTTTTTAATAATTTAAAGATATATCTATTTATGAATGTGTTTTGTTTATTACCTATTACAATTGTTCCAATAACTGGGTCGATATCGAACTCAGAAAGCATACGAGTGCGAATAGTCCTATTGCATTCGTATGCTTTCTAACTAACAGTACGGAGGCATTTCATACTTCGTAACAGGGTAATTTCGAACTGGCGTACATCGCACTCGTATGCTTTCTAAATAACGATACGTCGGCCTTGCATATTTCGCTCCAGTGAACTTTCGAACTGGCGCACATCGAGATCCTGTACTTTAGAACTAACATACGTCGACATTTCAAACTTCGACATTCAGTAGCGGAGTCGACACTATGTACTCGTATGAATCCTTTAATTTTATGGATGTTTTATTTATTTACCACCCACACAGATGCTTCTGGGCGGTAAACATGATATCAGTGCTAGCGATGTCGTTTCTGCTCACCCACCTTCTGTACAACCGTTTTGCCGAGATGCCGACGAGGGTGACAATTGAGAGTCAGTTCGAGCCGGTGGAGAACCTCCCCTACCCTGCCATCACCCTCTGTTCCCCCAACCAGATGACCATCTCTGCTATGAATTATTTTCAAAGGAGTCTTGTGTGAGTCAAGTATTTAATAAGTATATCAAAGTAAAACTGAACAAGATAGACTTGAGATGGTTTTGGGTTGCTTGATTATAGTTTTCTATGGGATTTGATTTCCGGGGTGGCGAAATTTGTCCGAAAGAGTTACCACGACCCTGAAACGCAAAGGGTATTTGGAGGAACACGGATGGGTTTAGTCAGTAAGGTCTGGCACTCTCTTCCGCTCCTCTCAGAGCGAAAGCAGCATTAGATGAAACACCATAAAAAAATGGGTTTTAATAGAGTTGGGTGGTGAATGAAGACCGTTGTTGAGGCGTTGCACGGCCGAAAGTCGTCTTAGTAATACATGTATTTGCAGAGATGGTAATGTAACCATTAACCTGGAAAGTGCGCTACCACTCATCTACGGATTCTACGAAGTTATGAACGGACTAGATGACAACATGCTGCAGCACCTGCAACAACTTTTAGACTTAAACCGCTACACTGTGAGTATTTGACATCAATCATGTTAAATAGCGCGAGCGAATGTTGCGAATCTTGGATGCGTAGCGAGAAATGTGTTTGTTAAGAACCAATAGCACCAATAGCGCTGAGCGAGGCTAGGTAAATGAAGCGATTCTCATCATCATCATAACAGCCGAAGACGTCCACTGCTGAACATAGGCCTCCCCCAAAGGGGGATTGCCATAATCGCCACACTTGGCAGGCGGGTTGGCGATGGCAGTGTATGGTGTTGCGTTTTATAGAGAACGCTGCTGCCCATTCTCTGGTGAGTCCCTTAGTCGTCTCTTACGACACCCATGGGAAGTGATGGGATGGTATTATCCTTTTACGGCACCAAACGGCACCGGCTGACACCATACGGCATTACAATGAAGCGATTCTATTGGTTCTTAACAAACACATTTCTCACTACGCATCCTCGTACGTCTCTGGTGAAAACGGAGCCTAAGAGATTCGCAGTACAATATGGGCAAAGTATGTACAGTAGTACCCAACTAATACGGCTTACCGATGTACCTCCGCAGAAGATGATTTTTCAAAGCGCGGGAAATGCTACTGACCAATCGGCATGCTCCACGTAACGCGCTTCTTTTTCCTGTACCGCTATTGGTCGGCCATGTTAGCGCGCGCCGCGTGGCATGCACGTGACTTGCGAGTGAGACGGAACTAACAGCTGCAGTGTATTATAAACCTTACAGTAGTGATTTAAGGTTGATTGTAAGTTTACATTCTTTCGTTAATCTTCGGGGCCATACTTTCTTTTCTGTGCGAACGAAGATTCACGACGCGCCTTGTCAGTTGGGTACCACTGTACAAATCTTAGTTTTAAAACATTGTTTGCCCCACGGTTGCGCCCAGCCCAATAGGTAGGTCCAGTTTAGCAAAAAAACAAACAAAGGACATAAAAAGACAGAGGAGGGTGCACATTTTTTGCAGAACGCAAAAGCAAAGTACGCCTTTTTCTGGAGTGACAGCCGCGTTGCGTGCACCAGGAGGTGCAACATAGGGCAACGTAGGCCAGGCCTCTCACAAGGTGAACTCACGACTTGGTGCGATCGTGGGTATACGCTAGCTGAATGACGATTGAAATGTCCGGTGGTGGCGGCCATGTTTAGAGGCGGCTATTGTCCAGAAATGGGGAAGATTCCTAAAAGAAACTATTTAGTCCGTTAGGTACCTAGGTAGATTACCAAAAAAATAATGGACACTTATTTTTCTACTGTTACAAAAATAAAAAAACCGGACAAGTGCGAGTCGGACTCGCCCATCGAGGGTTCCGTACAAATTTGTAGGAAGTTCATATTACTTTAAATAAAGACTAAATTTTTTTATGATTTCATTAAAAATTTATAGTTTTCAGACTTTTCCCTATCATCATCTCAGCCGAAAGATGTCCACTGCTAGACATAGGCCTCCCCAAATTTGGGGGGGGGGTTGCCATAATCGTCACGCTTGGCAGGCGGGTTGACGATCGCAGTGTATGGTGTTAAGATTTACAGAGAACGCTGCTGCCCATTCTCTGGTGAGTCCCTTAGTCGCCTCTTACGACACCCACGGGAAGTAATGGGATGGTATTATTCTTTTATGGTACCATACGGCACCGGCCGACACCATACGGCATACCGACACCATAAGGCATATTTTCCCTATACTTGTAGTATAAGATGATATTACTTGCGAAATTTCATAGTTCTAGGTCAACGGAAAATACCGCTACATAAACGACCGTATGTTAGTTTTACGTTAACTTAGAAGTTTGTTTTTTTTTCACAGCTTCAAGGGAGTGTAGACCTGAGTATATGGTTTTAATTTCAACTCGATACCTCCACGCGTTCCGGAGATAAAGGGTCTTGACAGACAGACGGACGGACGGACAACAAAGTGATTCTATAAGGTTTCCGTTTTTTTTTTATTTTGAGGTAATCCTAAAAATTAAGACGAAACAGTGTGTTGAAATTCCGCTGACGTCACGTCTTTGTACATTTTTACCTACACGTGACGTCAAAAACCTCGGTCCTGAACTTTAATGCGTTTTATATTTATAATTTTTAGGGTTCCGTACCCAAAGGGTAACCAACGGAACCCTATTACTAAGCCTCCGCTGTCCGTCCGTCCGTCCGCGTGTCCGTCCATCTGTCTGGCTGTCAGAGGTCTATTGCCGCTATAACAACAAATAATAAAAATTAAGGTTTATGGTACGGAACCCTTCGTGTGGGAGTCCGACTCGCACTTGGCCGGTTTTTTATTGATTTGATGAAGCAAAAGATACACGTGTCCAATATTTTTGTTAATCTGACGGACAAAAAAGCATCGAATTTTTACTAAGGTAAAATTTAATTTAATTATTTTTTTTTATTTTATTCGGCTGAATAAAGATTAATACAAAAATTAAAAGAAATACCAGACAGCAAAAATCAATTAAAATATTCATACACCAGACTGCTTGAAAGTGACTTACTTTTTGATCGATTTTACGATCGTGATATAATGTCCTTCTGGGGCAGTCGGTTAATTAAGAAGAAACGTACCAGTGGCGTAGCTAGTCTCAAAGCTGCCCTGTGTCAAACATTTCTGGGGGCCCTTTTTCACAAAATAGGTCCTGCTAGCTCAGTGGCCTTATTGCGATTTTATTAACGTTTTCGATCGCGTAAGCGTCAATTTGTTTTGAAACTGAATAAGCGCCGTCTGGTGACAATAACGGAAACCCTTTTTTGTCCCCTAACAATCCTTATCCTTACTAATATTATAAATACGAAAGTAACTCTGTCTGTCTGTCTGTCGCGCTTTCACGCCAAAACTACTGAACCGATTTAAATGAAATTTAGTACACAGATAGTCTAGAGCCTGAGATTTTCTTTTTATCCCGGGAGAACTTTTTATCCCGGGAGTAGGTTCCCTAGGGACCACGCGGGCAAAGCCGCAGGCAGAAGCTAGTTTGACATAAGCGAAGTACGTTAAAAAACTCGCACTAGGCCCTCGGACGGAACTGTCTTGGCAGGCCACGAAGGAGACGGTGGAACTAAATGTATATCTTTACGTCCACAGGTCGGGGCCCTCGTAGTCCGGGGGCCCCGTTTCATGATACGGCGGTAGCTACGCCCCTGAAACGTACCCAACGTACCTACTTAAATGTTCTCTTCCAGGTCCAAGAAGTAATGGGCACGATGCCTCAGAGTTGCGACGGATTCCTGAAGCGATGTTACTTGGAAGGCAAGCACTATCAGAACTGCTCTGACCTGTTCAAGCCTATCCTTACCAGTCATGGATACTGTTGCGCCTTTAACAGTCTTTACACTTTTAATGGCAAGAGGTATGAAAACATTGTATGGAATACACGATAATATAGTTTAACTAGCTGCCCGGGTAAACGTTGTTTTGTCAAATACTTCACGCCGGAACAGCTGCTCAAACTCTATCAAACGCAAGTTCGATCGTGCATGGAGTACTGCTCTCATCTTTGGGACGAATCTGCCAGATACAAGCTTGACGCCCTTGAGTCAATTGAGAACCGAGCCAAGAGTATTATCGGCAATGATAGGCGCTTCGCGACGAAGCTCCAAAGTCTTGAGCATCGATGCCGAGTTGCTAGCCTGTCGGTTTTCTACCGGTTGCATTTTGGGGAATGTGCGACGGAATTGCATAATTTAATTCCGCCACGCCCGTTCCATCGGACCACGAGACGAACGGCGATGCGCCACCGGTACATGGTGGACATCCCACCCACACGCACAAAACGTTTTAGGAACACATTCATAGTGTGTTTCCTGATAGCTACAACCTGGGAGTATTTTAAGTCAAGTGTGAATAGGTTACTTCTACGCAAGCGTGCTCCATCTTCGACCACATCATCGCTTACCATCAGGTGAGATAGTGGTCAAACGCGTGCCTATCAATAGTAAAAAAAATAGCCTACGACCTTTTCTCAGACCTACCAAATATATACAAAAAATATCATAAAAAAATCGATCGAGCCTATTCGGTGGAGTTCGATAAGAAACACCGTGACAGGAGATTTTTATATATTAGATAAGGTCGAGAAATTGGATTCCTCTCTCATGTTGTAATACTTTGTGTTGGAAAATCTGAAAAACAAACTTTAAGTATATTTTTTGTGACCACGTTGATTACGTGGACTTACGTTACCTGGTAGAGAATGCCTTGATGCATTAAATGCACCAGTGTAACACTTCTGTACATACAGAATAAATACATAAATTGCGGCAGCATAACATTCCTTATAAATGTCAAACGTGCAAGTGGACGGGCACATGGACCACTCCAGCTAGTGGTGTATGATCCGGTTGAACTGTCTCGTTGGTCTAGTCTAGAGTCCGGATTTGTGCGTGGCTGTCGACTAGAATAGAATAGAAATACTATGCTATTTTTTTGCAACCTCGCCCCACACACAAATAACTCCTGTATCGTGGGTACGTTTACAAATATTTAAACTCACATACACTAATAGCCAGACCCAGAACCCACGAATATTTGTTCAGTGCGGGAATCGAGTCCGCGACACGCAGCGCAGCAGTCGATCGCTCAGCCACTGCGCCAACCGTGTCGTCAGTGCACCTACACCATTTTACTTGCAGAAAAGTTAGATGAAGAAAACATTACATAGGGTGACACAATGGGCGGCCTTATCTTTTAAAGACAACCTTTGCATGGATTTAAAAGAGAGGGGGGGAGACAGTACTATAAGTACACCATTCTCAACTCATTCGATCAGGCTTCATTAAGTTGATGGTAAAATCTTCTTTTAATTCATTTCAGAAACATAATGATCCCTAACTTCAGGAACCGCACAGTACAGGCTGTGGGGTTCCCTAACGCGCTGATAGTGGTCACAGACTACGATATAGAAGATGCCATACCTGGCACTCTGATCAATGCTGGGGCTATTCAGGTACAACTATTTTAAAAAAAAGTTCTTTTTAACGAATTTAAAATCCAAAATGGCGATCGTCAACAGTATTGTGAGAAATGGTTTTGCGAAAGATTATCCACTTATTTACCAACATTAAGCGCTCTCCTTTAATCCAGGTGATGTACACAGACTGGTCTGAATTCCCATCTGATGACGAGATGGCGGTGATCGACACCAGGGGTGAATCCTTCCACATCCTACGCGCTACCTACACCTACTGCTCCGATGATGTACAGTCTCTGCCTGTCTGGAGGTAATTATTAACACAACTGAAAACAAATGCATTGTTCTAGGGTTTATGAGAATAACTCCAAAGACGTAAACATTAAAAAGCCATTATCTGACATCGACTGAATTCGTCTCAATGTATGATCATCATCATCATATCTGCCGAAGACACTCGTCCACTGCTGGTCAAAGGACTTGGGGGAGACCCGCGACCCGCACCAGGTCATCGGTCCACCTTGTGGGAGGCCTTCCAATATTACGTCTTCCAGTACCTACGCGGTAATTTATCGTCGCCGGTACGGTAAGATAAACAATAAATAGGTCCTCAGCAGTTTTGTTTGCAGATAGCTGGCGTATAACCTGACTCTGTTTTTCATGTGAACCTTGGCTAAGGTACAGTTGGTAAAGTACTCCAGATCAGTTGTACGGCAATATCAGAGGGAGCTATAAACCACCATCCTTAATTACCGCGGATGTAGTCGATACTGATCTATCGGCCCAGCCTTTTAGGTACCAAATATGTTGGTGTCGGCTCCGAGTCTAGCCTGATGCAGCTTTTTTTGATTTTTTGAGGATGGGATATCATCAAATGACTTCCTTCTGCTCTTGGCGGAGCGGAAGGGAGTGTCAGACTCTTACTGGCTAAAAACCATCCGTGTTCCGCCTAATGCCCTTAGCGTTCCAGGGCCGTGATGACTCTTTCGAACAAATTAACACATTCATAGTGAGTACGTACAGCTAAGGAGTGAAATTCCCTGCCGGAGTCTGTGTTTCCTGATAGCTACAACCTGGGAGTCTTTAATTCAAGAGTGAATAGTTTACTTCTAGGCAAGCGTGCTCCATCTTCGACCACATCATCGCTTACCATCGGGTGAGATAGTGGTCAAACGCGAGCCTATCAGTAGTAAAAAAAAATCTGCAACCCCCTCCCTATTGCAGCTGAATACCAGTACGTACCATGAGTTTTATCAAACTATACTCGCTAGCGCCTGTAGTTAAAAAACTATATAAAAACTTTAAAAAAAAACAAGTTTTTTATTTATTTGTTTAAGTTGTTAACTAACAAGCAAGCAAGTTGCAAGTAAAACTTTAGTTAACAACTAAAAAAACAAATTAGAAACTTGTTTTTTAAAAGGTTTCATACATTTTTTTAACTATAGTCGCTAGCGAGTATAGCTTGATAAAACTCATGGTAGACGTACAGTTTTTTACATATATCAATTTTTAGATGTAGCTGGGTATAACGATATTAAATCTGGCACAATTCTTGCATATGACATGGTGTCAGATTTTCTGTCTTCTGATTACCCGAAAAGTCAAATACTTCTAATAACAAGCCGGGATTACACTTTAACACCCGCTTCTTACATAGATTCAATATCACATCTAAAATAATCCATAGTGGCTGTTGTGTGTACAAAATACAATAATACAAAATCCTTTATTTCAAATAGACCAGTTACAGGCACTTGAATTATCAAGGTCCTTTAGTCAAATAGAAGAAGCTTATTCTACCGTTTGTGTAGGTACAGTCAACAAAGCGGTATATAAAGGCAAAAATTATAATTTTTCCACTGCACTGCAGTAGTTGTGAGTTAGCTGCCTACATACCAAATAGCTGGTTGACTGTACCATTTCTGATGCTGACCCCTCTATCCCATATTCCAGTCGCAAATGCTACTTCGAGGACGAGCACCAGCTGCCGTTCTTCCGCAAGTACCACAACTCTGACTGCGACCACATGTGCTACGTAGCGGCCGTGCACAAGACGTGCGGCTGCTTCCCCGCGTTCCTGCCCAACGTGAGAGCCGAAATGGCTTGCAGGATCACCAGCATTCCGTGTATTAATAAAGTTAAGAGTGAGTTTCAATTCTTTCTATCGTTGGTTTTGATTATGTGGATTTAATTTAATTTCGTTGTCGACTTATGCTGCCCACAAAAACATAACATTACGCCTATATTCGCCAGAGGGTTAGGCAGAGCTCTACCTATTGTGCACCTAATTTTTTTTTGTTATGATCAATTCACTGTTGGATATACATCTATACTTCTATCTTCTTATCTTACTAATATATAAAGCCGAAGAGTTTGTTTGTTTGTTTGCTTGAACGCGTTAATCTCAGGAACTACCTGTCCGATTTGAAAAATTATTTCAAAATCGGGGTTTTTTTTCATTTTGAGAGCTTCGGTAAACGGTTAAAGTTTCGCAAAAATCATGTATGACAGAATTGTTGTTGTTGTTAAAAAGTTCTAAAAAAAGTCCGCGACAGCATATGCCTATCTTTTAAGGTTGGCTCTCTATAACCTTTTTTATGCTAACCAAATTTGTTTCAAAATAATGCATTATTTGCGAAGGTGTTTTTATAAACATGCTATTAATCCTTATCGTAACAAATACGTTATTCATCACAAGTATTTAATTTAAAACAAAATTTCCCTTTACATCATTCGATTTCAATGAATATCTTAGGAGATATAGCAGTTTTATAATAACATCGCAGCAAAATAATGAGTGCCTACTGCGCGCGCATTTATGATGTGCAAGGCCGCATATAAAATTCTTCCGTTACTGATGAATGAGCTGAGGGAGTGACTGACAGACAGCGCACAGCCGACATTACTGGTCGTAGAAATCTAAAATTTTGGCATGTAGGTTCGTTGGAGAGTGTTGAGGAGAATTTCCCGAAATTCTTACGGGAACGGGAAATAACGGGACATGCGCGTACGAAGTCGCGGGCAATAGCTAGTATAAATATATAATTACATCTTTTGAGGGACCGTACTTCAAAAGGAAAAACACGTCCGCCCGTCCGTCCGTCTGTCTGTCTGTCTGTCTGTCTGTCAAGACCCTTAATCTCGGGAACGCGTAGAGGTATCGAGTTGCAATAAAACCATATACTCAGGTCTACAGTCCCTTGAAGCTGTGAAAACATCAAACTTCTAAATTAACGTAAAAATAAAGATACGGCCGTTTATGCCGCAAAAATCGTATATTTCGACATTCTCAAGGGAATCAAAATTTTTAGGTTATTTTTCGCTGACTTAGAACTATGAAATTTGACATGTAATACCGTCTGATACTACAAGCATAGGAAAAAATCAGAAAACTATACATAAAATTGTAATCCTAATATATAAAATTCTTCCGTTACTGAGTGAGTGAGTGGCTGACAGACAACGCACAGCCGAAACTGCTGGTCGTAGACTGCTGAAATTTGGCATTTAGGTTCCTTGGGCAGTGTAGGGGAGCACTAAGAGAGGATTTTCTTAAATTCCCACGGGATCGGGAATAACTGGATATGAGCGTACGAAGTCGCGGGCGGCAGCTAGTCAAATCATAAAAAATATTATAGCCTTTATCTAAGTAATATGTACCTACAAATTTGTACGGAACCTTCGGTGGGCGAGTCCGACTCGCACTTGTCCGGTTTTTATAGATACTGAACTCAGCGCTTAAAATCCAATAGTGCAATTACCACACATAACGTAACTGAAAATTTAAAATGATAACATGTAGGTACCGGGCAAAGATGTTAAGGTCAAGCCGCAGACTTTCCTAACAGAAAAACCCAAAGAATAATTGAGTCAAGTCAATTTAAATTCGGTCAATATCGTGGGTAATACCCAAGTTGGGTCATTAATTATGAAGTTAGGCAACCAAGAAAGACCTCACGAATGCCTTTATATATTTTGCCGGTACTGTTAGTACCTAAGTAGTTAAGTTATTGCACAATATTATGAAATATTGTGCAATCACGGTGACTAATGAAAGAACACTATGGAGATTGATCGCTTTTAGGGTGCCCATGTCTTACCATAGTCCATAAGGTACTAATATCTGTTCAGTTCAATGATATGAAAAACGAGGTTGACCCTCAGGTCAGGCAACGTTTTATTGGGTTCCTTTTCCTTATAGAATTCTGAGAAACAATAAAAAATCTGACTTTGTACTCTGTAATATGATTGCCCTCTATTATTGGAATCAAATGTAACAAACTCACAATTCAGGACCTTAACATAATTTCAATCACATATACTTGACAACTGGACTTATGCCAGTTGAGAACGACCGTTTGTGACTATTTGCCTAGCTCTGTTATGTCTCCTGCTTGTTATAAAGAGAATTATATTCAGAAGTGGCAGCAATACGGATCAGTGTGGCAGACTTAGGTGCCTACCTACTTCATTGAACTTATGTTCAAAGGCTCCAAAGCCTTGAACATCGAAGCCACGTTGCTTGCCTGTCGCCTTTCTATCGGTTATCTTCATTTCGGGCAATGTGCCTCGGGATTGCACAATCTAGTCCCACTGATAAGCAAGTTTTTTCGGAATACTTTCATTGTGCTTACACGTAAGGAGTGGTATTCCCTGCCTGAGTCTGTGTTTCTCAATAGCTACAACCTTGGGGTTTTTAAGTCAATCAATAAGTTCAGTATGGTTACTTCCGAGCGTGCTCCACCAAAAAATCGCTTACCATCAGATGAAACAGTGGTCAAACGAGAGCCTAATTATTATAATAATAAAAAACTTTTTACAAAATTTCGGAAGTCAGTGTTTTTGGTTTTGTTTTTTAACACCGACTTCCGAAATTAAGGTTATTTTATTCTTTGTAGTGTTTTGTTTGGAAGTCGGTTATATTTTTTTGTAAAAAGTTTTTTATTTTTCACTTTTTAGCGGTGAAACTTGGACGACGTCTTCGTCAACGCAGAAATTGAAATAAGCAAAAATGCTCATAAAATAAAAATCACAGAACCAAACTGAATCAAATTTTTACGGGACCAAATGACAAGTATGCTGCATCGAACTAAAAAAGAATCACAGAAATCAGATCAGAAACCTCGGAGTAATCGGTGCACATACATAAAAAAGAAAAGAATACCCACCGAATTGAGAACCTCCTCCTTTTTTGGAAGGGGAATAAAAAGGTGTACTAATACTATCATGGTTTTTACATGTGTCTTCAATAATAATGACGATTGTTTTCAGAGGACATGCCGAACTGGTTGTCGACGCAGCAGTGCGACTGTCCTCGAGACTGTGTGTCGCGCAAGTACCGCGCAGAAATCACCTTGGGCAACTTTAATGCTCTACCTTACGTTCTGAGGAACCCGTAGTGAGTACCACTATCTTTCTCACTAATCGAGATTTAGAGCCACGCAATAAGTGAACCGATGACCTGGTGAGGGTTGCGGATAGCCGATGGATGCGAGACGCACAGGACCGGTTGTTGGGGCGACACGCGCGGGGTGGCCTGTGTCCAGCAGTCAGTCTTTCGACTGATATGATAATGATGGTGATGAATAGGTGCTATAGACGATGAGCAGCGTCACCGAGGCCGACCTAAAATGCAGTGGCGAGAAGAGATAGGAGACAAAGCGAGCTAGAAATTTACGGCGATGGTCTTTGCGCAGCGGTGGGACAATCTAATCTAACAATATTTTTTTTCGACGATCGAACGTTTTATAGACGTTCGCTGCTGGACATAGGCCTCGGGATTAAGTGTCGCCACAGCAACCGGCCCTGTGCGTCTCGCATCCATCGGCTACCCGTAACCCTCACCACATCATCGGTCAACATTCAATGTGTTCTCCAAATTATGTTATCAGCCTTGATAACTGCCGCCGTGGTCGAGTGGTTTAAGCGTCTGCCTTGTGACCCGGTGGTCGTGGGTTCGATTCCCACGGGAAGAAACATACTTTGTAAAGTTGTTTTCCAGTCTGGCTAGGACATTGCAGGCTTGAATCACCTGATTGTCTGATAAAAAGATGATTCCGTGCTTCGGAAGGCACGTATAAGCCGGTGGTCCCGGCCGCCAAATGGCGGTCGTCAAATAAACCATGTCAGAGGCGGTTTAGAAACTCTGACACTAGGGTGTGTGGGGTCGTTAGACCCCACGGACCTCCTCTTCAGTTACCCACTGTGTGACGATGCTGGCCCATCTAACCAAATGCATTTAGTAAGTGTGACTCGCCCACAGCCACTTCAGCCTCGCAGATTTGCCTGTAGCTATCACACAGTATACAGGGTGTCCCAAGACTTTGCCACATGGAGGGAAAGTACCTTAAATACTGTAGATAGGAAAAAGTAAAAGAATGAATTCTTTTTAGGATTTGGTAAAAAGGAACCCTTATGGTGTGACTTAGTCTGTCCGTCTGTCACAGCTGTATATCTCAAGAACTACTACTGCTATCAACTTGAAATTTGGAATAGTTTTAGATGACATTTGTTCAACTATTGTGCAAATAAGAAAGAAAAAAATATGTACATTTTTTTTGCAACAGCGACTGAAAGGGGTTCTTAAAACTTCGAATTGGGGCTACTAGGGCATGTGGGGTATCATATGAAAGAACGCTATTGGGACATTCTCAAACATTTTTTCTTTTTTCCTTGGGCCGCATGGTTTTTGAATTTTGACGAAAAATGTAAAAAATTAGACCGTTAGAATTACAGAAAAAATAAAACGATGTCTCTAAAAAGCACACTTTTTTCAGAAATCATCAACAAAAATGGCATTAGTTCCACTATCGGTCAAGAGACGGCGTTGATCTAAAACTGCAATATACACCGCAGTGTTACAATTCTCTGACGAATAGCGGATGAAAATTTAAAAACATTTCACTATTAATATTATCATATTACGGAACCCTCGGTGAGCGAGTCCGACTCGCTCTTGACCGGTTTTTTTTATTTTAAAAACAATATCGTGTATGGAGTACTGCTCTCATCTTTGGGACGAATCTGCCAGATACCAGCTTGATGCCCTTGAGTCAATTGAGAAACGAGCCAAGAGGGTCTTCGGCAATAATAGGCTCGTCGCGACGAAGCTCTAAAGTCTTGAGCATCGATGACGAGTTGCTAGCCTGTCGGTTTTCTACTGGTTGCATTTTGGACAATGTGCGACGGAATTGCATAATTTAATTCCGCCAAGCCCGTTTCATCATCGAACCAGAAGACGAACGGCGATGCGCCACCGGTACATGGTGGACATCCCACTTACGCGCACAAAACGTTTTGGGAACACATTCATAGTGCGTACAGCTAAGGAGTGGAATTCCCTGCCGGAGTCTGTGTTTCCTGATAGCTACAACCTGAGAGTCTTTTAAGTCAAGTGTGAATAGGTTACTTCTAGGCAAGCGTGCTCCATCTTCGACCACATCATCGCTTACCATCGGGTGAGATAGTGCATGGTCAAACGCGTGCCTATCAACAGTAAAAATAAAACGAACTGCATTCAAAAAATTTTAAATAATCGCCTGTCTGAACCGGAATCGAACCCGCTAAATTTAAAAGAAGAAAAGCCCTGTAATTTTACTATACCGATAGAAAAGTTCAATCATGAACATTTATTTCTTCTAAATTAAATATTATCTAAAATAAAAGAAAGACCATGAAATTTAACATTCTTGCAGTCTTGCATACTGTATAATTAACTTAAATTTCCCATTTTTTTCATTACAGTATGGGATTGGTATTTAACGCTACCACCAGTGCGATGCACTTCTTCTTCTCTCACCCGGTGTATGTGAAGCAAAAACAAGAGACGGTCATGTCGATCATCAGTTTAGTATGTGAGTAATTTTTTATATTTGCTTTTAGAAAGAATAGCTGACCCGCGCAACTTGGTCTGCGTCACATTTTTCATTGATGCTTCACTCCTGTTGGTCGTAGCGTGATGTTATATAGCCTTCCTCAATAAATAACGACTATCCAACACTAAAATATTTTTTCAACTCTAATCGTTCATGAGATTAGCGCGTTCAACCAAACAAACAATCAAACAAACTCTTCAACTTTATAATATAAGAATAGATTACTATTTTTAGGGTTCCGAACAAAAAACGGAACCCTTATAGGATCACTCGGGTGTCTGTCTGTCAGTCCGTCTGTCACAGCCAGTTTTCTCCGGATCCACAGGACTGATTCTGTTGAAATTTGGTACACGTATGGACTTCTGTGACCCAAACATGGACGTGTTACTTAAATTATTAAATTTTTAGTATGAGGTTCACTTTGGGGGACAAACGAGAAAATTTAAAAAAAAGTTTTTTGAACAATATCGTGTGACATATCAAATAAAAGGGCTTACTGTGAGGGTTTTAGTTATATTTTTTTCATAATTTTAAAATAAATGGTTTTAAAGTTATTCAAGAAATTAGACGAAAAATGACCACTTATCTTCGAAACTACTGAGCCTAAATTTTTGAAAAAAAAGGAGATAATACATCTTTACCTATAGATTACAGGGAAACTATAAAAAGTCTAAAGTGTTAAAATAACATGTTAAAAAAAATGCAATTCGTTCGGAACCCTCTGCACGCGAGTCCGACTCGCACTTGGCCAGTTTTTTTTATTATTATAATTTTTAAACGTTGCCCCACACAAGGACGTAGCGAGCAGGCTAGAATGCGCGTTTGTGAACCACTGCTGCAAGGTTTCAGCTGAGCCTCAATGACTTCCCAGTGGTGTTTTTGTGTTGTTTTACTTAAATAGTTTGTAAGTGAGGTCTTGCTTACACTATGAGTCTTGTAACCTAACAACTAATCATCATCATCTTCTGCCTAGCCTTTTCCCAACTATATTCGGATGGGCTTCCAGTCAAACCAGATTCAGCATACCAGTATTTTACGTGGAGCGGCTGCCTACCAGACCTCCACAACCCAGTAACTGGGTTAAGCGGTAGTTCTTGGCAAGACTGGAGTCAGATTTTCTGGCTTCTGACAATCCGTAAAGACTGTTAAAGGTCTACAAATGACAGCCGGGACCAACGGTTTAATGTGCTTTCCGAGGCACGGAGGAGCATCGATATGTCAAGATGGTCCCCCATCCACAGACCGACCTTGGCAAGCGTTGCTTAACCTTGAAGATCTACCCATTTTATTTTTTAAGGATGAGAAATCATCAAATGACTCCTCCCACTCTTGGTGAAGCAGAAGGGAGTGTCAGACTCTTACGGACTAAAACCCATCCGTGTTCCTCCTAATGCCCCTTTGCGTTCCAGAGCTGCGGTGACTCTTTCGAACAAATTCCGCAACCCCGTCAGATCGACCCATGCTGCTTTTATTATTTAGCCACGAGCTCCTTAACCTAACAACAAATCATTTATTTTAATGCCACCGTGAATCCGTTGCGAAAAAGGAAGGGTGTTATCGGTCATGTATAGCTGTCTCTCTCTCGCACTGGAATCAAGATGGCATTAAACTCATAATACGGTACCCGGGTTCAATGTTTAATATAAAAGCCATAAGCTCGCCTATTACATAGGAATCTAAAAATATAAACGAGTTCACACCCTGTTTTACTTGCAAAACAATATCAACACTATGCTCCTTGAAATAAAGTCGAGAACCAGCTAACACCCATCAGCATTTTTCCAAGTTCGAGTTTGCCCTTATATGTTACAAATAAGGCATTTTTATGTGTTTTGTTTCAGCTAATCTGGGCGGTGTGTTCGGGCTGTTCATGGGATGTAGCTGCATCAGCGTGCTAGAGATATTCTTTTACATTTACGTTGGAATCAGGAATTATATCCGATTCAGACTTCAGAAGTGGATGCGGAATACGCTGAGGAGCAATTGAAAGTGCAGTGGTATAATAATTCCTATCTTTTCTCTTTTGTGAAATCTTATATTCCTTAACTTTTGAACGCCAGAGCATTAACCCATCCGCATACCGGGGGGTATGCGGATAACCCATATGCGAAAATTGTCGAATGTCAAGTCACAAAATAATTGTATTTTTGTTACATTCCTGTGACGTTGGCAAACAGTGTAAGCTTGCGTTTGTCCCATGTGTGACAATTGCGTTCAAAAGGATATTCAAAAAATATTGATGCAGTAACGCTACCTTATTTTTTTTTAAACCGTGAAATAACGTTGGTTTGGAAATTGGTAGGTTCCTTGAGTAAATAAAAAACCAGAATTCAGGTGTATGTAAACAAAATTTATATTTTCTGATTTACATATATATTTTACTACATCTGCTTATAAATTCCAATAATTTTATCAAATATATTGCTTTGCTAATTTTCATGAAAAAATACAAAAGTATTCTACAATTGCGTTAAGAAAAAATCGTCTAGAAAAAATTACATCTCTATTAATCCTAGATGTTCATATTATGCGTAATAATATTTCGAATGAGTAATAACTTCATAGCAAAAATGTCGCTTATAAACCATAGGCAATGTTCCGCACTATTGCACTAGATATCATCCTTGCTGGTTCACATAAGTCGTAGATTACTAAATAAATACTCTCCGCTCTCGGCGCGTAGACAATAATACTTTAACGGGAATAACTAAACCTAAAGTAACGACATAAACTCAATATTTGGCTTAGATTTTAATTACAACTACGATAAAGCACATGAAGTAATAATTTGGTCTAAGTTATGCATATAATATATAATTAAATCGTTAAGTGCCCTTACACTAATTATTGCCTTAATCTAATTTATTTTTTATTCCAGTTGTCTCTACCGATTAAAGACATTCTAGGAAACTCATGCCACGGATCAATAGTATCAAAGCATTAATATTATAATTGACTTATATATTTTACTGTAACAATGTAATAACTGTAATTAGAAAATAGTTAATTTCATGTAGTTAACATTAGATAATGTGAGTATAAAAATGCAGTCAGTGCAGCATGTATGTACGTTCAACGATATTACAATATGTAATGGCATGAGTTACAATACATATATAATAAGACACCGCGCGGGCTCGGGCCGGCGCTCACATTCACTGGACGTATCACAAAAGGCTTAACAATAATTTTACACTACCAGTACCTAATCCAATGGAACGGTAAGACGTTACATCAACATTGAGCTAACTTACATTCAATATATTAATTATTCTTTAAGTAATATTGCTGTTAGTTTATGGTTAACTAAATATTTCGTACTCGTAATTATTGTATTCCTGAGAGTAGACGTAGTAAATGGCACGAGGGTTATTATGACAAGATACTTTGAGGATCGTTCAATAAATACATTTATTTTTGTGCCGAAATATTCCGAAGTGAACAGTGTAAAAGAGATCTTTTACAAATATTACCTTACAATATAAAACGCACCGTCTATTCTAGCCTCGCTAGACATTAAGCACAACACGAAAATAAATCCCTGAAATGCTTAAAATAAAACTCTGTTTTATTTTTCGATCACAATTATTATTTCTGCAGAAATACACATCTATTTATAAAAATATTTTTCTTTAGAATGTTATAAAACAGCTCGTAAATTGACTTCAGTAGGGCGGCTTCGGGGCCGTCGACCGTCACTAACTTTACAAGACTACGATTATAAATACAAAGCACGAGTGAGCAAGTATGTTACTTAAAATAGCTCTCAATAAATAAAGAGTAATAATAGTCGGTATCCGACTGTTCAAGAAGGAGAGAAGAAAGAGAGATGTCGGAACTGCCGACACAGGTTGAATAAATAGGTGTACGTAGTCTTCAGCAGACGGGGCAGGAGTGCGGGTCCGTACCGAGCGGCACCGCGCCGCCCTCAGAGGCTCACGAGCGAGCCGTGCGCGTCGGGCGACGCGGCGTCGGGCGCGGCGCGCTGCTGCTGCGAGCACGGGTGCGGGTGCGGGTGCACGGGCGTCAGCCCCGTGCCGCCCTCCATGAGGCTGTCGAAGTTGAACGGGATGCCGTTGGACGGCGTGCTGATCTCGATGCCCGCTATTTTGTTGTTGCCCAGCGCTTTGTTATTGTGTAACTGGAACAGAGAAAGGTTTTGTTAGTTATAGCTATTTAGATCCTTCAAGGTAAATAATAAATTTGATTTTTAGCTTTAGAACAATGAAGAATATTGAATGTTTTGAAATAGTAAATTCAAACTTTATCTATACTTGTATACTAATATTATAAAGAGGAAAAGTTTCTGAGTTTGTAAAGTTGTGAGGTTGAAGTGGGTAATCTCTGGATCTCCTGAACCGATTTAGAAAATTCTTTTAGCAATAGAAAGCCACGTTATTTGTGAATGTCATAGGCTATATATTAACCCGAAAAATACCGCCCAACTTAGTGGGCACGGATCAGCTAGTATCAATATAAAAAAGAACATTAATTACTGTTGATAATCAAAGAGGTGGGCTCCTAGTTTTTTGTCAAATATTAGGTAGGTTGCTGCTATGTAGCTGCATTAAGTTAGACTGGAAACTAGCCCAACAAAATTGGAGAAAAGCTAGGCATCAACTTTACAAATGAAATCTTTATAATATGCCTCCATCAATCAATATATAAAAAACTAGCTTCTGCCAGCGGCTTCGCCCGCGTGGTCCCTAGGGAACATACTTCCGGGACAAAAAGTAGCCTATGTCCTTTCTCATGCTCTAGACTATCTGTGTACCAAATTTCATAGAAATTGGTTCAGTAGTTTTGGCGTGAAAGCGCGATAGACACACAGATAGACAGAGTTACTTTCGCATTTCTAATATTATATTAGGATTCTTCCGTTACTGCCTGATTAAGTGACTGACAGACAACGCACAGCCGAAACTACTGGTCGTAGAGAGCTGAAATTTGGCATGTAGGTTCCTTGGAAAGTGTAGGGGAGCACTAGAGAGGATTTCCCGAAATTCCTACGGGAACGGGAAAATACGGCATTAGCGCGCACGAAGCGAGAAAAAGCTAATACTACGAATATTAACGCGAAAGTGAGTTGTTGCGCTTTTACGCCTAAATCGCTGAATCGATTTTGATGAATTTTGGTTCAGAGATTGATGGGACCCTAGAGACGGCAACGGGTACTGAAAACGGGTAGAAAATGCCTAAGGCATTAAGTCCGCCTCTGTACATCTGTGTGCGTAAAGTGTTAAATAAAATAAAATAAATAAATAAATAAAATCCATATTAACGCGAGTGAAACCGCGAGCAAATATTAGTATTATTGAAAGTTAAAAGTAAATAAAAAGCCTTATTACCTGTGCGGGCGTAAGGCTGAGCGGCACCTGTAAGGAGTTGGGTCGGTTGGGCCTGCTGAGCACGGGCGGCGTGTCCAGCGTCGCACCGCCCGCGCTCGTCACCACCGCGGGGTTGGCCGCCGACAACATTATTCTGGAAACAGAAGAGAACACGGTTATTGTACTGTTGAACACACAAATATTAAGGTGGTAGAGCAAAGATAGAGAAAAATAAGTTATCTCGTTTTAACACACTTAGGGCTATGTGTAAACGTATGTTTACAGGCGCTCGTGAAACTTTGTTTTCCACGACTAATATTATGTGACTTCTAGATATTAAGAGAATTTTCAGTCTTCATAATAAGGCTTCATAAAACCTCCAAGTAAGCAGTTAAAAACAGGGTGTAGGTACTCACTTCTTGTCATTCGCCGGCGAAGTAAATATATTATCCAACACCATGACGGGGTCCACTACAGGTTCAACTACTTCCACTTTGACTCGCACTCCGTCTTCGGGCAACTCCGGGTACGCGTACTCTTGGAAGGGCTTCACATCGGGGGGACTCGTCGACCGCTTGCCCAATGGACACGAGAGCATATGAGTCTGTAAAATCGACTCTAACTGCTCCCGATCATGGTTCAATTTCCGGATCTCTTCCTGAAGGGCTTGTTTCTTTTCTTCGAGTTTGTCAGTCTCTTCCTGCAGTTCGTTTGTGTGATCGAGTCTGCGCTTGCGGCAGCGAGCGGCGGCCATCTTGTTTCTCTCTCTCCGGATCTTCCGTCTCTCTTCTTCCTCGGGGGAAAGGTCCGTGGGTGTCTTGGTGGGGCGGCGTCCGCCCATGTTGCGGCGCTTGGGCGTGGGCAGGCCGGGGCTGCTGCTGCTGTCGCCGCTGGCGGAGAGCGGGCCCGGCGACACGTGCAGCGCCGTCGTCGGGCCCGACTCGCAGTACCCCACCGAATTCAGGATGCCTGGAATTAGAAAATTGTTGTTTTAGGTTGATGTCTCACTAAAACATATTGTGTATGGTCTAAAGTTTGGAAGGTCTACTTAATCAAATCTTCAGGTTTCATTTCTCTTTCCCGAAATAAAGCTTCGAATTATTATGTTAACCCCTAGTCCTTTTCTGATACTCCAAATTCGATTTCAAATTCTTTAAATCCCTTTTTCACTCTCCTTACTCTCTGGTTCCCCAAATCCCATTCCAAATTTCTAAAAACAATTGAGTACATACCGTAGTTGTTGGCGTGCGTGACTGAAGGTGGTACGAAGCCGGCGTGCGTGGTCGGCTCGCTGCGGCAGTTGGTCAGCTCGATGTAGGTCTGCTCGAAGTTCCGCAGCTGGGTGGGCGTGATGGTGGCCGTGGTGCGGGTTGGGACCCCCGACTGGAGGCCCTCAAGGTTTGCCAACTGGAAGAGAAACGACAGCTATGAGTATTGGAAGATATGGGGAGTATAGTTGAAGGTTGACCCAAGAGCTTGGTAGACAAAGTTAGTATTGCATGAGAACAAATGTTATAAGACCCATTTCAAGAACGTCAGGATCTTAGTAGGACTAAGAGCCAAGTTCGGAACAGCAAAATGAATAAACCACAAGTTCAAATCTTAACAGGTGTTGAGCACTTCTTCAACGTCTCGGGGTTATTACATGGTGCAATCGGTGATCGGTGGTATTTGAAACTAGACTAATGTCAACCTGTTACAACTTGTTTGAAGACTAAAAAGCAATTTAATTACCTAACTAAGGAGACAGACCGAATAAACATCGTCATCAAATAATGAACCCGACCGATCATTCGTAGAAGTTCAATTATAGAATTAAATTAACTGATATTATTTGCAACTTTTCAATAAATCATTGCAAAATTATTATAATTTGTTATGCAATATTTATTGTTATGATCGGACGGTGGTAGCTTCCACATTCCGAGCGAGGTTTATCAGCAAAATATTTTCACAACACATGTATCGTAAACAGCATAACAAAATAACAATTTTATTTACATATTAATTTAACATTCTTCCGTAAAAGTAAATAGTTTAATGGTATTTTTATCAAAGGATTCTTTGTATTTGTCTAGTTTTGTTTATCTCAAGAGACCGCGTAAGTTAGGTAGTGAGTACGCTAATGGCATGTGCGTTGAAAGCCGCCCAATAAATCTGTCACCTCAAACTGATGCTAGTAGCAAACGTACTGCTCTCGTTACATGAGTTGCAAATTACTTGTTATAAATAATTCATTAACATAAATTAGTGTAATTCTAGTTGAACTAAATTATACTGTTAATGAGCCTAATGCGGAAAGACACCTTTACTCAACATTTGTGACACCTTTAGATGGAGCAAGGGTGAATTTTCTGTGCAAACGAAAGGATCCTAGAATGTTAAACATTTGCTAGTGCTCTTGCGTCTAGGATACAAAGAGGCGGTGGGCGGTATACCTGCTGGCACCACAGCTCCGTGGCGAGGATGTTGGCGATCTCCAGAGGATCAATGTTCTGCATGTTGCGGTGCTAACTCAACCACGTTTATAATTAGACGCTTACTCTATTGTGTTGCGCTTTTTGCGACGCGACACCTTCGTGCGGTTCGAGTTTGTTAGTCGATTTGTTCGTTATAATCCGCCCTCGCAAAAGTGCAGTTGGTATTAACTACGTGAGGTCGATCCGTCTGTGCACCGGCGAGATTTGATATCGCGGAACTTTCGTATAGGGGTCGGCGTTGACGCGTGGTTAGGGGCGGATCGTAGCTCGTATGTCGCGAAAATCGCGTGGAGTATCGTGTGCGCGGGAGTGCGGGTCGTTCGTTCGTTGCGCGCGCGTACGGCGGCCGGCCGCGGCGGATCGCGCGCTACTGAACGCCGCGCCCGCGCACGCTCGCCCGAAATCTTCGCCCACGAGCGACGTCGAATCATTTATTAATAGAATACTCCTCTAACTCCGGAAATATTTCGCATCATTTCGCATCGCACGCGGCGATGGTTACTTATCTGAGGTAACGCTTTATACTAACAACAAAGCCTCTGCACTCATGCAATCCAACAGCTTTCAAACAAAACTTCAGAATTTTCCGCGAGACGCATTTTCATTTTCGATCAAAAGAGTCTCGAGTTCTATTTGATGGACAGTTAGGGCTACGGTATTTCGAACTTAATACGGTAGTATCGATTAACTATTGTAGATTTATGATGCGAGTGGTGACGCCACTGGTGGGCGGGAGGCTTGGTCGGACCTTGTCACAAGGACGAGTTGGACCCGTGGGCGCGCTCATTACGGCCATAGACGCGCGTCAATACTACCTTAAAAGGCGTGTTGTAAAAGAGCAGAAATCATTTTTGAACATACCGAGTCAATGTATAACCTAATATAGTAATTTATTACTTTGTTAAAATTCCACGCGAGCTTGGCTAAGATTCGATTAAAATGATGGAAATATAAACGATCGCGTAACAGATAGGCCGCACTCCCGACCTCGTGCATCAGTGCAAGTGAGGAGACAAAGCAGGCGGCTGCTCCGGAAGGCGCTCTGCCGGTCAATTACTACAATTGCTTAAATGAAATTCGTCTCAAATGCGCGCGCGCATTGTATAGCTAACATGTACGTTAATTGGTCACGGTGCTTTACCTAACAATTAACCAACGCTTTATTATCACATTCTTGCTTGTTAGTCTTGGTCATGTTACTTTTCGGGTGTTTGGATCCTTGTTCGCATTTCTTTCGGTTTCCGTTCGCTTCTACAAGCAGTTGGAGTCTACCGCTTTGTCTGGTCGTGTAACGACAAAGGATTTCGCAAACATGTCACGAATTTTTCTTTGTGTTGAGGCCTCTCATTTCATATTGCTGTCACAGTGTATAAAGAAATTGTTACCTTGACCTATAGACTGCCGTGCGTCATTCCTGGGTGTATTGTGTGCTAGGACTTTTGAAACTTTTCTTGGAAGTGTCGAAGCATCGCGGCTTCGTACGCGTCGAGCCCTTGAGGGTTCTCAGAGAGCGTAGTACGCGGTGTTATCGCTAGCAGCACGCCAATGAGATCACCACTATATCTAGTTGTGACGTATCAACGTACAGCGCTTCTCTAATGTTTTGTTCTGTTACACTTGAACCATTATTTGAGGAACTAATTTTTGTTTACGTCACGAGGCTAATGTAGTTTGAGCATAATGATCACACAATTTTTCCTCCAGACTTTCTTAGAAAAAACTATTGAAAGAATTTCTAGAAATAAAAGGGAAATAAACTAAGGTCACTTGGATTAACAATTTGCACAATAATTTCGCAAGCGCAGTGTCGCGATACTCTTTAGTTGTGAAATACGGATTTTCTTTTGTCCAGCACAACTAGGTGAGGTTTGTAAGCTCGGTTGATAAGGCAAACCGTTATCCGCACGTGTGTGCCCTCCCACATAATGCAATATCTAATCGCGTGTGCAATGTCCACATGCATTCGAGTTTCATGGAAAACGGTCCTCAGTGACCCAAATAAATTGAAACTTTTTCACGTTTTTCCAATTCGTCATCAGTCGTATGCTTATCTCAATACTAGTTAGAAGCAGAAACTGGAATATATCGTGTATGATAAATCTTCAATGTTTCCTCGGTAACTGGTTACAGTAAAAGTTGGACATAGGTACCGTATCATTTTCCTTATAGATATTTAGCAGATATCATAGATATGGCCGGCTGTAATCATTCGCACAGGTGCGTCGAGGAAGAGTTCATTTTAATTTTTCATATTTTCCTCAACTGAAAGTAGTGTCGCGAAACCGCGATGTTTCCCGAACTGCGTTGTCAGAGTTTTATTTAGCTCCGTATCAGAGCGCAAGGTTCGTTGCGGCTTTCCGGGAACGATGCCCGATACTACATCTGCACACTGTTTCACATTTTACTGTGCAAAACAAATAAAAACATAATTTCGTAAACGAATAAAATGGGTATTGACTGGAAACAGGAGCGGCTCGTTGATGTAAATAAAACATGGATTTGATCTACGTTTCGCCATGTGGCTTCAAAGTAAGAATTGACCAGAACATCTGTAGTCTTTCAGTTGGTAACAAGTCTCAGAAAACTCTTCCCAATGTCCTTTTAATACCTATTTGTTCTATGGGTCGCAAATATTAAGTCCAGAAACCTTCCTGTCACGGGATAAAAAGCCGGCAGTAAATCAGGTAATTAATTAATGAGTCAAACTTCACAAGTAATTAATCTACTTAACATTATTTGTTGATTGCAAGCCCTGGCAATAGGCCAGGCACCATAAGAATAAAGAAGAAAGAACAACACAACTTCACAGAGACTAGTCAAGGAAAAATAGTAGAGTCGAAAGACAGAAGACCCATTATAAGAAAAACGGATTTTTCAGAATTGTTTTTCACAAAGCAAGTTTTAAAGTAATACGCACATCACAAAGTCAATATGTTTGACAACAACAAAGCTAAGGTGTATGACCCCATAGAAGAGTGCGAAATTAGTATTCGGAAACCACTGTGTCATACATAAACGGCTCCGCGGCGTTTTATAGATTTGTATTGTTGTTTGTATGGCCATTTGGGTGGCCTTATAAGATTGATTTTCTTCATTGATAATATTGTTCAAGTCCGTGATGAGTTTACTGATCGAGTGATCGAGTCAAGCCTGGACGCAATTTAGATGATATTAATATTAGGCTAGATTAGATTTTGCTTTGTATTCTCCTATAAAATACCAACAAAGAAACAACAAGAACAAACCAATCGAATTTTAAGAATCCGTCTATTTGGCATGGGAAAGACTCCGTCAATATAAGCCCTAAAAATTTGGCCTATATTATTATATTAAAATACGTGTGAATCCTACGAGGCCTGGGATCGGTATGCGCGTCGTGTACATAGAACATGCGCGAGCGCACGTGGCGGCCGCGTGATGCGACAGGTGAGGCACGCCCACCGCACACAATATTTGGTCACCTTAGTAATGAGGTTACAGCTGTACCTAGAACTTGTACATCTATCTAGGAAGTCTTTATAATCTAGATTTTTTCAATCGGCTAAGACAGCCGTACTCAACGTTTATTCTCTTAGAGATACATTGCGCTTCTACTATTGTCATGATGGGCAGCAATAACCTACAGTAAAATAAAATTCTACATTTAATACATGTCTACATGAATGGGACTTTTGAATTTGAACGACGGTTTTCATATGGCATAGGACAACTTTTTCACGTTGATAGTGGGTGAGGAATAGTCTCAGCAAATCGTCAAGAAGTGAATCAGTACAGTATAGACAAACATTGATGCACTGAATAAATAAAACATCAATAATGTTTTAGGCTACAGTGCCACAGGGAAAAGCTTGGCGGGCCACATGGGCTGCTGGTTGAGTATAGCTGGTATAAAGCATACAGGTTTACGGAATTAAATACATACACTGCTGGAAGTATATATATGAACTCCATGAATGATAGCAGGAAGGACAGAAATAATCTTTCGCCAGCAGAGGATACCAAGCAGAGATCTCTTTGAAGGATTGCCAAAATACAGAGGTTAAGCGGATAACCACCCATCCAAGAAAAGCAATTATAAGCGCAGGTTAAGAATATTACCAAGTCGGAAAAGCCGTTCACGTAAAGATAAAAGATAAAGATAAACGGTCTAGACAGCTTGAAGTAAACAATAGACAGACTTAGAGTACAATCTACATACAGAATCACTATATTGCACAGGAGTACGCAATGTGAAATTCCTAGCTCGCCATTACAAACCTTGAGCTGTTCGAAAAGTGACCCCAATTCCATGGAGATACGGAACTTATTGACATCGCTAACCACGGGCGCCATAAAGCACTCCCAGGCTATTACCCCATCAAGTTTAAGTGGCCAGTAACCCGTCAAGATGTGTACTTCTAAAGCCGACTCTTCGTATCTAGTCGGTTGTCTGGGAGCTCATTAACGGAACGCTAATTGCTCATACTAATAGCGACGCTCCGGCGAGTTAGAAAATTCCTTGAACTGATTCTAAATAAAATAAAGAACTGCTTGTGTTGCATTACTTTATGCGATGAGGATAATTTGGAACGCATAATTAAATTGAAATTGAATGCATAGACTACGGGCAATTTATTTGATTTATGTTTAGAATCTTATTCCAGTCCTAAAGTATTGCATTGAATAAGTAGCACCTTAATCTGTGCTAGAAGCAGCAAAAAAAAAAATATCCTTGAAAAATTGTTCGTCCGGAAAGGAAAGGTGCGCGTCAAGGTTCCGTTAGATAATTATTTGAGGTAATAGAATGCTGTTTATAAATCTAAAATAAGAAAACACAAGACTTCAACATAAATCGAGCATCGAAGAAATAATCCTGCCAGTGCTAAAAAATTGTCACACATTGGATTGATTCAAATAATAGACATGTCACATGTAAGTAACAAAGTAAAAAAAGTTTAAACTGTAGAAATAATAAGAGCAACACATGCAACCGATGTGTGGCGCCGTCGACGGCCTGTCGCGACATTGACCGCCACCGAGCGAATAATAAAATAAATCGACGCCCTGGCACCGCGCCAGCGTCCCTTCACTTTACCTTTATTGTACGAAACTAACGCTCGAGCGAAAACCATCGCTGCAGACACAGGAGCCATGAAAAGTGAAGCTGAACCTAGGCAGCAATGAACAAAACACCAGATAGCGGTGAAAAATTAGCGTTCGTCAGGACGACGCGATCGATGCACTGTCGCTTTCCATATGCACCCTTCACCCATACCCTAGGGACTTTTAAAGGACAAAGGGTTACGAGTAATTTCACTAAGTTCATACTTCTAATACATGGTAATGACATGCTACCAAAGAGCAAAGTTGGAAGTATAAAGAAAATTAATCTTTGTTGGGACAAAAGAGGTGGTCATTACAGCGACTACCCGACCGGAGTCGACCTTCGTTTTCACGAAAACTGCTCCATTCTGTGTTTCTCGGAAAACCCGCGTGACTCACCGTCACTCGCTCTCTATCGCGGGTCACTACGATCGCGTATTTACATTCGTCGTCGTCGGCTCAATTCAAAAACTCGATTACGTTGAATGATTCATTCTGAACTATGAATCATCGCGTGACATCGGTGAAAATTATAAAAAATGAGGTAACAAAATATGGATTTCAAGAATTGCTTAATGAATATTACGTGTGAAATGATGGGCTAATATTTTATATATTTTACGAGAAAATACAAGACAAGGAAGCAACAAATTACTTGGAAGAAACTGGAAAAACTCGTCGTGCCAAGGAAAATCTAATAGCTGATTCCGTAAGACAATAAACTATACAATGTAAACTATGTCGTGAAGAAATTATGATTCGTCTCATTTAACTGAAAGATAAGGTTATCTAAAGCGCTACGTATGGCGCCGAAGCAAGGACCGGATATCGTCCGGAAATGGCAAGCATTCCGCGCGGCGCCGCCGGCTAACCGCACACTTGTCGAAAAAACTCGCGCTTTTTTACAGACATTATGTTCAATAAAACTGTCCTCGACACAACTAAACATAGTTTTAATACTTCTGGGTTTTAGGTCATTTTTTGTTTCGTGGAACTTAACAAAATTTTGGACAAAGACCAGTTAATTAAGATTGAAAATTACAGAAGGGCATAGCGGGTTATCTACAGTGAGAACTGTTTTAAATCGGTATTTATTGTTCTGCGCCGATAAGGAACCAGCAGCTGCGCGAATGCGGTAGAACAAAGAGGTATAATCCTAACGCGTTAAAAGGCAATGCAAATTATATCGCAGCGCTAATGGTTATTGTGACTCTTCGCGTGGTCAGATTACGTACACTTATGTGCATTATCTCGAATTAATTAGCTGGAAGGAGTGACGCAATTGCAAAATAAATGTAATGCAAGCACTCAAGTACTCTCGGAGCGTTAGTTTGACCGACTCAAACGATTCATAAACTACCAAAATATTATGGCCATACAAAGTCCAAATTACATGCCTAAATATTTTGGTCGTTTAGATAAACAATTTGATAGGTAAATCGCTTTAGCGTGTACCTACGCACATTTTATGTGGATGTTATCTAAAAAATACGATTGGGAAAATTCACAACATTTATACTTGATAACAATGTTTATACAAACGATTAATCCTACATGGAAGATTGCATGTCCATGGAGCTAATAGAGTGGTGAATTAAATTAACACCACGTATTAGTCGAGATCCTCGGAAACCCGTCGCCGCGTCGCGACTGCCGACTTCAGACCGACGCCTACGCAAATGTATTCCTTCTTTTATTCATTTTTTAATTGCGTCGCCTACATTGCCATCAAAGAAATCGTCTTTGCAGTACTTAAGGAGTTCATTTAAAGTTAAATATACTTCGACCGAAATACGATAAAAGTTGGCATATTCGGTTGACTGAAATACCAATGTAGCACAAATTCTCATTATTAAAATTTTCCAACGTGAAACTTGGAAATAACATGATACAAACGGAGAATTAAAGATTCGGAACGCGATAATAAAGCAGCTCCTTATGTGGGTACGGCATTTAAAATAAAATGCATAAGTACTAAAAGGTTAGGTGAAGCAGATAAAGTGTATAAAGTCAATGTAGGCACTACTTTCAGCCAGTATATGCCGGTCAGTAATAAACGAGCTGGAGTAAACGTTGAGAACAAAGTTTACGCCACTAATACTGTTTAACGACATAGTGAACGTTTTTGGAATCGCAAAAATATGACCACTAATTCACTTTGTCGGTGCACGTTTAAAGAAACATTGTAAAACATAACGAAACAGTTATAGTAGGCGACGTATAGACGGATAGACAGACAAAGCCATTGTCTCGATGCTCGCTGTGTTTGGCGGCACTTATGCTAATTTCTTTTGAGGTACACTCGAGCCTTCATTGCGGGCTAACAAAATGCTTTATTACCTGCAATATTTTAGCGAAAACCAACACCAAGCAAGCGATTGCTCTAGAACTCGAAAGCTAAAATGTCAATGACATTTGGAGACATTTTGTAAAATGTTTTTAACAGGAAAGATGGCAAAAATTTTCACTAGAGCTATTTTCAAATAGCTCGAGATACTGAAAACATATTCCAACTTGATAAAACAATGATGCAACTGCAAATCTCAACATCAAAAACAAGCATTGAGGGATCCCGTTAATCTGTTACAAGTGGGCTCAGCTGCGCGTGCGCAGTTGAAAGCATTTCGGTTTATCAGTTGGGTGCGGAAAGGCCGCCACTTCGCTGTGGCCCTGGCACCGCCTAGCACCACCGAGAGCCGACGAGATAATTGTACGCCCATCATCTGACGTCACACAGCATTTTGTTGTGTTCAAGGAAAAACACGTTTTATGTTTCGACATAAAAAGGTGTGGAAAATCCAAAATGTTGTACACTTCCTTTTACGTAGAAAGTTTTGAAAAAAACTATTCATATTCTAGTAGGAACTTAATTTATACCATCCTCATCGTTCACTAAAGGTACTTATTAACTACTAAATAATTACTAGATAATTCATTTGAAACGGGTCATGGAATTACTTAAGTAAACAACATTTGCGTAAAATCTATTAAGCGTTTTCGATGTCTGAAACGCAATTTATTGATCTAAACTGATGTAGTTTGTTTTGTCCGGGTTACGTCTCAATTTGCAGGACTCGTCCCTTCGTTATCAGTGCAGATAGCGGCATCCCAATCGCTGCCTACACGGGCACTATGCTTATCGCCCTTCCACGAACACTTAGCTGCACAAACACTTGCACTTATCGCAAAATGTTTCACAATTGCTCTTCTACAGAAAATACCGATGAAGCCAGAATCGACCGTACTGGAATGTTATTTATATCTTTTAGTTCTAAACATTTTTGTTTTTGACAGTTTAGTAAAAAAAAAAACAAAGTAGTAGCAGTAGTAAATAACATGGCAAAGGATTACTGATTACAAACCTTTGACCTCTAGTAATTTATCGAGCTCAATTTCAAATCTAGTCGGTAACAAAGAAAATAAAGTATTTGTAGGTAACATAGTGAGTGACCAGGCTTACAGGAACTTGTCTAGTGAAGAGATCATATCCACATGATAAAAGACGAATATATTAACTGATGCAGATATATTAAGTATGATGAAAACGCAACACCAACTGAAAGTATTAGGAAAATACACGTATTACAATATTCGTTGAACATCAGACGGCTCAGTGCGTAAATAACAAATGAGACGTAATTTCAGATGTACTCGTAAATGTGTGTGGATTCAGCGTCACTACGAGTTACAATACATCAGGCAAAGTGTACAATCGTGTAACTGACATCAGCTTGGCAGAAGCCCAAGGTTTTGTCAAACGTACTTCATATCCGTGTATCACAATGCAGACAGTTAACCGATTAGTATGTCATAATTTGTGTTCAACTTTTTCTATGTGAAAGGAAAATGTATTTGAAGACTTGACCCGCCAATCAAATTCAATATTGTGGACTTTGGAAGCAGTTAAGCGGAGTTTTCCTCGTCCTGCAAGTATTTTCAATAGATCAACAGACTTTAGGGGAAACTATCACATCATCTACATAGATCGCCGTCGTCGTCGTCGTTGATCGCCGTTGCCGTATGGTGTCGGCCGGTGCCGTATGGTGCCGTAAATGAATAATACCATCCCATCACTTCCCGAGGGTGTCGTAAGAGGCGACTAAGGGACTCGCCAGAGAATGGGCAGCAGCGTTCTCTGTAAAACGCAACACCTTACACTGCAATCGCCAACCCGCCTGCCAAGCTTAGCGATTATGGCCCAATTTGGGGGAGGCATATGTCCAGCAATGGACGTTTTTTAGCTGATAAGAGATGAGTGATCTACATAGACGATGATTTTACACCTCAAGATTTCACCACAAATAATTGTAAATTAGAAATTTTATAAGCCTTCTAAGCATCACTATAGTAAATGAAAAAATAATTGCTCATGTCTCGTGAAGTAAAGTAATAAAAGTTTGCCTACATACACACATACAACTGTAGATAGTCTTTATGAGTGTCATCAGAAGTGGAGACGCATTTAAACGACACACGACGAATAATAAGCCCGCATAAAATAGATTTTTATACATTTTTATGTGACCAAGAGAATAATGCCTCCTGTATAAAACTAATTTGAATAGCGCAACAGGATGCCCTGTTGTGCATGTATATGTCCCCACATTTGTCTTAAATTACTTTGATAAATATTTATTTTATGCTGATAGCTTCTACTTAATTAAGTCATTGTCGGAGTTCAAGATTTCTTGAATAAAAACTCCAACTAGACTTCAGATATTGCTAAAAGGTTTTCAAGTAGTATAAGACCAGATAGCTACAACCTGGGAGTCTTTAAGACAAGAGTGAATAGGTTGCTTCTAGGCAAACGTGCTCCATCTTCGACCGCATCATCGCTTACCATCAGGTGAGATTGTGGTCAAAGGTACGTAAAAAAAAAAAAATGCTTAACCCCCACTTCTGAATTTTTTCTTTAGTCAAAAATTGCGTATTCAAACAGTGAATGTTATCATAGCTTTATTATGTGGAAGGTACCTATAGCCAATCGATGGCGTCAATGGGTTCGACCCATTTCCTCGTTTTTATCTTATCATTTAAAATATCATAAATGTTGAGGCATAGTCGTTTGAATAACAATAAAATAGACTCAGATATAAGAGTCGTGTGAATTTTGTTGTGATAGATTTGTGATATTATGTGTTTTGCCTGTTTGTTTCAATTTTATTTCCAACTAGCTTCCGCTCGCGTGATATTGCAGACTATAATCTACCTCTGTACCGAATTTCATTAAGATCCGTTTAGCCGTCCTGACGTGATTAAGCAACAAACATCCACCCAAACTTTCGCATTTATAATATTAGTATAAGATAATTGAAAAGAAATTCAATAAGGCCCTAATGGTTTAGTCTCAAAACATCAAAGTTGCAAAATAACTTATGGTTGCAATACGTTCAAATCTAATAAGATCCAAATCTCTAAACCTCCAAGTTGCAAAATATCTACATCTCAAAACGTTCAAGTTGCAAAATAATCAAGTCTCAAAACTTCTGTCTCATATTAAAAAGTCAAAAATTTTAAATCTTTCCTGGGCTGAAATTGTGAACGGTTAAGACTCAAGTAACAAGAAACATGTAGGAGTAATTCCTTAAGACTCTCAAGTAACAGGAAACATTTAGAAGTAATTCCGAAGCTAAAAGTACGAACAGCAAAGATTCACAAACTATCAGGACACAAGACTCATGAAAATGTTTTCTGAGGATGAAAATATGAGACAAAGTTGCGCGCCAGCTCTAAAGTATACGCAGACGAAGTCGCGAGCAGTAGCTAGTAGTTTATAAAAGCAATTTAGCATTTCTAATTATTCATAATTTATGCTGAAGAAAAATAAGGAAAAAAAAACATTTACTTACTTACATTTTTTTACACTTCTAAGTGTAAAATTATATGAAAAATAGTTTTTGTACGAGTGGATGTCCACCAAAAAATTGCATATTATGAGACATGGATGTTTTGAGACTTGACTATTTTGCAACTTGGACGTTTTGAGGTATACATATTTTACAACTTGCAGGTTTCGAGATTTGCGATGAGATTTGAACGTTTTGCACCCATGTGGTGATTTTGCAACTTGAACGTTTTGAGACTAAGCCTCCCTAATAACCGTTTAGTTATTTTTTCTATTATAATTCTACAAAATAACTACCTTCATGATACCGTTTTCAGAAGCGTAAAAATATTAACAGCTATCATGACTTCAAGGAACGATGGGGCATTCAATAAAAATTATCAGCAGCGGCTCCGATAAAATAGAAAGCAAACAATGTTCCACAGTATCCTTATCATGATTGTAATACGCTTACATTTACTCTAGCTAAACGTTTATAAAAAATCAGAAAGTCAACAACCGAATCATCAATGTGTTTAGGGTTACCAATGGAACCCTATTACTAAGTCTCCGCTGTCCGTCTGTCCGTCCGTCTGTCAGCGGGCTGTATCTCAAGAAGCGTAATAGTTAGACAGTTGAAATTTTCACAGATTGTGTATTTATTTCTATTGCCGCTATAACAACAATAAAAATTAAAGTTTATGGTACGGAACCCTTCGTGTGAGAGTTCGACTCGCACTTGGCTAGTTTTTTTTGGCACGTTGATCTGTTGCTTCTGGGTTCATCCGCGCAGTCGGTGAGACAATTAGAGGCTCACTTACAGCCCACAGTGGGTACAATGGCGATGCAAATAATCGCGATTATGGCAAGGTTGACGTCGGTCGGCGGAGGGTTCGTTCAACTGACCGCGAACGATGACACGGTGCGCGCGCGCAGCGTCGCGGCGTCACACGCGCGCCTGCGCCGCACCGCCTCCAACACGCTGCGACGACCATCTCAACAACGATCAAACCCCATGATAACAATAAAGGCCACGAGGACGATCATCTCGATAGTGTCAACTGTCAAGTGACAGTGTAACACCGTAAACATTTGCCGCGAAAACTAAAACGCGATAATACAAAACCAATAACAAAGCTGATGCAATAAAAAACAGATAATGACAAAATAATCTCTGTTTGTGGTAGGCGCAACAATACGAAACGTCAAGGGAATTCCCGCCCTGCGTTGCGATATCTCGGCCCATATAACAGATTAACACTTACCGATTTCCTCTAACTGCAATCCAAATAACGCACTTCACAATGCAACAGGAAACTTCATTAAAAACTTCAAAAACTTGTCGTAACTTGAAACAAGCAAGCGCGATTCCCGCGTGCGCGCAACGAAAACAATCGGCTGACAGATGTCGTTCGGCGTCGGAAAACCCCTCAGAAACTACGCGGCGCAAAGCACGCAGTGTGTAAATATTATTGCCTCGACTGGACAAAGGTTTTTGTTATCTAAAACCGGTGTCAGCGAACGTGCACGACACGCGCGGCCAGCGGTAGAACGTGGAGTGAGGCTCGCGCGCCGGCCCCGCCACCGTCTGATAAGCCTGGCGCGACGCCCCCCGGCGACGCCTACGCCCCACTCGGCGCCGCCGCACCGGTGCATCGTAAACACCACCGGCCGCCCCTCGGCTCCCGGCACCGGCGGCGCAGCCACCGCCGCCGCCGACCAGACGGGCCCCCGCGCATTATGCACCGCACCTACGCACAATTTCACAACTGCAAGGCACCTCGGCGAGTTGCAGAAAATCAACAACTTTCGATTCCTTAAAAAGACGAGGAAACAGACTCTTGCCAGTTGCGAAACTATGGCGGCAGCCCAGATACCGATGAGAACAATGAGGCGCAAACAAACGCAGCACCTTTTTAGTGTCCTCCTAATTGGGCTGGTGGTGCGTCGGGCAGAAATTCAATATGCAACGCGATCGGTGCGGTACATAAACGGAATAATTGAATTAGTGCAAGCATGTCGAGCACGAGCAGCCGCGCCGCCGCCGATGCCGCTGCCGTTCCCCCACTGCACACACCTATGGACTTGATCATCGACACTCACGTATAAACTAAAGTATAAAATGCAAATAACATATCCAAGAATTAGTTTACTAAACACAAAGAGTTGAGCCATCGTTAACGATTATATGCAGCCTTTCAATTTATTGACCATCAATCAACTCTGAACACTGCACATTTAAGTTATATCAGAGACTAAATTCAGTAGAATATACATATCGTTTTACGGTTAACCACATAATAGAGAAACGGGCTATATTTTTAATAAGATGTTAAGTGGTCAGCATTGACAAGATATTATGTTCAACATCTTCAACAAGTTAGCAAAGTGCAATGCTAATAAAGTAATAGTCATTGAAACAGGGCTGTTTCATAATAAAAAACGTGCTTATAAAAAGCTTGACAAAGTCGCGCATTATCGATGCATGTGCAGAATCGTTTGCAGAAGCGCGCTCAGACAAGTAATGAAACATAAAATAGGGGAAGAACAGAGAGAGAAAGAATGAGGAAAATATTTTTTTAGTTGTTAAAAATGTAATAAGCTTGAAATGAAAATAGATAAATTGATCCCATTCAAGGTGTCGTTTGGTAAAGTCACAGAGATTTTAAGCCCCATCGGCCATCACCCATACGCAAAGGTTCAATGATCTGAGTTGTACAGCATATTATACGTAATAGGTAACTATCAACTACGTCATTTGTATACTTTGTATTCATATAGCGATTAGAAAAACATCTTTTGACAAAGTTTCTAACAAGTTTCCTGAAATAGGTGATCATCACAATGATTGCAATGCGCCAGTTATTGCGATACAAAATAAGAAATTTAAAGAAAAACAAGTGAAATCCAGCAACAACATGACACGCGACCTTCTGCAAATGTATCAGAATTAAGAACTGCGTAGGTGTAGTAAAATACAAAATTGGATTCGAAGAATTGCGGCAAGTAAGCAGCCATTCGAAACCCATTAATTCAGTTATTTACCGACATCCCATGTTATCAAAACAATTTATTGTAAGACCGAGCGACTGAGTAGGTGCCTGAAATAATAACAATCAAAATACGACAATATTGGAGGCAACACATCTTCCACTTCTGAGAATAAAATATATTATGTAAGTATATTAAAAATCTGAAAGTCTGCAATCTTGACACGCTCTGAAGGTCAGGGCGATAAAATTTCGTGCAAATTCAATGGAGTGCCATAAAAGTAAAATATTTATCATCGATAATCCGTAATGGCGAAACCTATATAACAGTGCCGGAGGAATCTCAAAAAAATGATTTAAATAACATTGAAAACGCAGCCACAGTCGTAAACATTTACGAGTACATTACTCTCAGTAAACTGGCATGCCCGTGCAAATTATCCGCCCGACAATTTATACCACATTGGAGAATTACGTTCTTTGATTAATATTAACCCGAGCACTTGAACACGGTGAGTCGAGAAAGCAAGACAATAGCGATCAAAATATTTGGAGCACAAAAAATATATTCATTACCAAACAAGATTGTAGGATCCATTCAGAAAAAAAGGAGTCCCATATTTCTTTGTGCGTTACATAAAATATAAAATCAATGTCATATAACTCTGTCCGTCAGGCGAGAAATCTGTCGGGGCGCGTTAGGCCCACATAAATTACAAGATTAATCTTTTCAAATAATTTGACCTTTTCATCTGACGAGGGTTCATTAAATAATGGCGTCGGTATTGGTAGTGCGGTTATTGTGCCGTCTATCACGAATTTTGTTGTGGGCGGGAGCAAATGCTTACAATTCATAGCCCTATTATTTCAAGTCTTCGAGGGTGGAAATAGTGAATCTCATCTAGATAATGAGGCTATCTAAAGTAACAAATGTAGATAAATTAATAATCATAAAAGGTAAGCAAGTTCGACTATACTCTTTTGAATTTGTACTACTTATCGAAACAAGAGACTTGCAGGTAGATCTACTACCTGCAAGTCTATTGTTTGTAATCGCAAGTTAAAACATTAGCCTGGCTTTATACTTAGGTATATAAATTAAATGCATCGTTGCAATAATAAACTGCGTAGCATATTTAACATGCAGATTTTATAGCTTTTCCTTCTAAGTAATTTGTCTCACCGTCTCACGATACGATGTCTCAAGCTCAACAACTATTAAATTCGATCAATCTATATATTGTGCTCTATAAAAGGGTCGATACCAACGGACAAATCTTATGTGAGTAAATATTTATAACAATGATCTAACGCAATTAATTCGCCTGCAACGGTGAGTATGACATCTTTTAATAAGGCACTCGAGGCGGAAACGTGGAAAATGTCAGTAATCTACGGAGCTGTAAGCACGATTCTTGCCCATAATCGGAACAAGGACTCCGCAGCTGTTGTAAATATCAGCTTCATGCTTATTATTGTGACGTAATTATTATTGCTTCGTGAAACAAAGAAAATTAAGCTCGCTAATTTATACAGGGAATCCTTTGTTTAGAATTTATAAATCTCAACTTTACTGCACTTATGTAAATGTTTAATTGTAGAGGTAACCTAGCTTCATACTCGTAATCCCGCGATCACGATAAATAAATGGTATGTACAGAATGTCCGGCGGAATACCGTGCGAGCCGAACGGGTGACTCATTGGGTACCCGTGGTCAACAGTCGGGATCCTTAACTACCTTTAACGGATCCCCGGTACGAACCGAACTCGATGCAATTATTGTTGCACCGTTACAATGTCTCCCAAAAGAGCTCCAGGAAACAATTTAAGCGGCAGGCTTTGCGGCATTACTTGTAAATAGAGTTCTTAAAATGTTATGTTATGGCATCACATTGTCATCTTATTGTGTTGAGCGAAATCCGTATTGTCGGACAAACCCTACAGTTAACGTCAACAATAGATCAGAAGGAGCTATGGTCGAAACTGCAGAAGTGTATAAACCTTTTTCTTTATTTGTACAAGGTTGCATGCTTGGTCTTTCAACCATAAGTAGCCGTAACTAAAGGCGCGATGGGGCGCATCAATCAACCACAACATTCAGAATTCATTTACATTTGGAATTATTAAGCGTCATTTGTTTGGTTTTTTTTCTACTACAAGTTCTCATCAAGGTTGAAGATTAAACCCTATATAAGGTTGTATTATTTGTGTACTATTAATGTGCGTCTGTTTGGGCGGAATAAACAATTTTTCTTTCTTTCTTTCTTTCTTCTGTAACCAAAAAACACCATAATTCTCAAACTGATTTATTAGACAATGAAAACCATGAGAAGATTTATCAAGCGATGTCAAGTCAAGTCAAGTTTATGAATAAGGAAGGGGTTTCGAATAATACAGTGACATGGACTTTGTCCAATATCACATTCTATAATAAAACTGATGAGCTTCACAAACAGGAAATTTCAATATCATATGGATAAGGACAGTTGGGTCTGTAACTAAAATAACTTTATTTGTATCTACATATTTGTTTGCAATTACTATTAAAGACAAAAACGTTTTCCTGTTTCGCCGATAGATGTGGTCGTCACAATGATTTGGCTTATTGTGATTGTGACCTGTATTACAATAGACTTTATTGTACTTCAATTTATTTTTTTATATGCCAATAAGACAAAACTTCAGTTTCAAGAATTCCTCAACATACTAGAAGCAGAGAGCACAGAAGAAGATTTCTGTCAGTGTAACAGTACTGGCGACCTTGCATTTACTTTCACACGAAATATGCAGTTTTGTGTGGGATGTACCGTTTTCAATGTTTTTCCTCGAGCTGCATTATGCCATCGCAAATTCCGCTTGCAATAAATACTTGCATTTGAAACATTAACCTTTTGAAATACTTTCTAAGACAAAAACAAATTACTTTTATTCCAAGAATGCAAAGCAATTCCAACGAAACCCCAAACATTATCAAAGCCGAAGTAAAATTCGAGTTCTTGAAAGCTATGAGTATCAGACGACAAATATCCTACATTTCAATTGCAGACCAGACAAATAATGGAGTTTACGATGCTTTTGATATGGATAAACGTCAACATGACATTGTACAACGTGGGTGGTTGGTTATGGTGCGACAAGACCGGACCGCATGACTTAGCACCGCGGTGACAGCTACCATGCTCTAACAACTTAATGTGACCGAGATAGCTACTCGATTGGACGAGAAGCATTTTGTGCAAGAAAAGACAAAAGGTATTAAGGACAATATACTGACGGCAGAAAAAAACAGTGGAATTTGGGGATAGGCTCGAGTAAGATAAAAAACAAAGCTTCAAAATATTGACATAAAATAGAACAGAAAGCCGTGATTCTTATTTTAAGAAGTCGAAAAGAAAAACAAAAATGTATTGAAGCGAAAACTCTTGTATGATGAGAGAGACAATTACCCAATGGTAATTTGGTTCAGCTATGTGATTCATAGAACCACCCCTTGAAATCTATAGCACAACATTCAGCAGTTTACCATGTACAAAATTATCCTAAGGTAACACTTATTAAACTGTTCTTTGACTATGATCAAAGGGAACAATATAACATTTTAAGCAATCATGATAAAATCTACATTCATTTATTGTGAAGTTGCCTTGACTTAAAATTTCATGGTTGTAAGTACTTCACAGATTTATTTGCAAGTCATTATATTGGCTGTAGACTAAGAGTCTAGACTTATTACAGTTAGGCATAATTGCCAAGTTTTATAATGTCCTACACTTTATATAACTTAATTTTGTCTAGAAAAAATAACATGCTTAAATTGCCATATTTATTAGACTCGGACAAAAAATACCAAAAACGAGTTGTAGCTTCGGACTTAAGTATTCCATAAGCACTCACAAGTCACAACCTCAAATCTGTAGAAACAACCACAACTAAGCCTTTTTACTATCTTCGAATATTGCTCTTTGTGAGATTTGTACGCAGCATAGTTCGAAAGCAATGAACGCCAGGAGACAATGGAAAACACTTTATGTAATGGGTCAAAATGGATAACGCAGCCGTGTTATCTTTTAAAGGTAATAAAGAAGTCAGCTTCACAGTTTATTGTAGCTACTTGTGCAACTGCATAAAAGCTCGTTTTGTATAGAGTACAGCTGTACAGCTATCACTTCGTAATATCTTATTGTCTATGCTGTAGTGCGATTTAATGGAGTCGGTGTAATAACAGGTACTGTTACACTAGAAACGACAGACTAAAGGGTCTTTGGAATTGTCGTAAAGCAGGGTAGGTAGGCAGAGATGGTAGGAATGTTAACCAGGAAGATAAGACAAAGACAGATCGAAAAAAACAGTCTCAATAAGGTAATTTACTATTAAAATTGTTGCACAGACAATAAGTTTCACATACTATTACCGCGCACCGCGTGCTTTATGTCTGACGTCAGAAGTCGGTACGCGACTGCGCGCAGGTGTGCGACCCGCAAATTTTTTACCTACATTGGAGAATTGCATCAGAACACCTATCCATTGCAATTTACGAACATAAGAACTCATATTGCATTACAAAGGACCATACTATAGAACATCAGACAGCTCACAAAAACGGGACAGTGAATAAAGACTTAATCAATTGGATACGCCAAGAGGGTCAGTTATTTAAAATGATTTAAATATTGGCGCAATATTGATCATAAATATTAATATTTTTAAGTGATTAATATGGAACTAGATGACGATGAAGTTATGTAAAGTTTTTTCTAGGACTATGATAAGAACCGCTCTTGGTGTGTATCTAATGGCAAGTTTTGTCATGTCATCCACATATTTCACCTTACGTATAATTTGGCCCAATTTAGTGTTACCCGATGACACAACGTTAAAAGCTTAAAAAATAAACTCGTAAATTATGGCAAACTTACTGCTAACCAGTAATGGTACAAGTATTTGTCATGTCTGTATTAAAAAATATGGCTTGCCTACTTCCGATGATTCACCAAGTTCTTGGAAAACTCGGCGTGTATTAGTATAATAAAGATTATCTAATCCGTTGTTACACGATAGTATCGATAATAATTCATTCTACTACGGCGAACCACAAGCTTGTATTACGCATCTCTTTACAATGTAGGCATTTATTTGAGGATAAAATTCGATTCATGAATTTAAAAAAAAAAAGGAAAAAAATGGCAACCTCTTTTGTTTCAATGAATTCAAGCGAGTGGGGAAAGCCAGTTCATTCATAACCTAAATACAGCTAAAATGTGTTTAGGGTAAAAAGTGTCAAAAGCCACACACTCCAGTTTAGGTAAGACTACACATGAAAGTCCAGACAGTGGTTTTCCTTGGCAATATTCAACTAAGGACAATTCCGAGTTGATTACAATTAAAACAAATTGTCCACATCCGGCCCGTATTGACTACAACAGTTTAATAGGTGTCCGTCAATAAAATACATCTGCTCAAGTCAACGAGGTTAATAGTTGGTTGAAATCAGTTCACATTTCAATAGATAATGCATCTGTTACGTTACTTGCGTCAGGAGAAATAGGTCAATAATTAAAGGTCAAATGATGGAACAGTAAATGCTGTAATAAGTTGTAGTTTATTGTTCAAGGCAGGTAAATGGTGGCGTGTTGCGTTCTAGCGTGTGGGGATTCCCCAAGAACAGACTTGTGTTCTTGGAAGCAGTCAGGCGCAGGAGAAATTTCACAAGCGCGCGAAGTGGGTCAAGTCAGCCGGACTTGACGTTTTCGCTTCGCAAAGGTTACCATCACCGCTGCGCCTGCCCCGCCGCCCGGCAAATCCGGTTGCGCTTGCGCAACTGATAGTCTCGTTTAACAGATCCTAAAAGATCAGTTGTTGCTGCAACGTACACGGATTTAACGGGCTGTTCAGGGGGTTAGGATAGGATTGCTGCTTTACTGTGATGTCCTTTGAAGTTATCATTGAAGGGGAGGGGATAAGATATCCCCACTTTCGCACCGCCACGCCTGTCTTGATATCTCACTCACGTAACACAAAGGAGAGATTACACTACATTACTATTTACTAGCTTCTGCCAGCGGCTTCGCCCGCGTGGTCCCTAGGGAACATACTCCCGGGATAAAAAGTAGCCTATGTCCTTTCTCACGATCTAGACTATCTGTGTACCAAATTTCATTTAAATCGGTGCAGTAGTTTTAGCGTGAAAGTGTGACAGACAGACAGACAGAGTTACTTTCACATTTATATTTATAATATTAATAAAGTAAGGATAGTAAGGATGTGGTAATCGTGGATATGCATAAAACCTTATTAGGTATCATATTTGTAGGTAATGCACACATGGTTAAGTTAGACTAAGTGTTGGGGAAATCCAAGGATTTCATTCATGCATATTGAAAGTAAACAAGTCTAGCGTATGACGTCATCCGATTAGCATGTTTTCATTTATTTTGTCCTGTTTTGTAGTGTGGGAATTTTACTCTTTTTGCAAATATATCGACCACCTAGGAAATGCTATAACGATGAAGAAATAATAAATAAGTTCTCACGCAAGATTATGAAATACCCATACTTAAGTAGGTACCTACATTTTCTTTAACTAGATGAGTCATTGGTAGAAAGGAATGAATTGAGGTTGAAAAACAAGCATTTGTACCTACTTGCACCGCAGGTATACGTGACCAAAGCCTCTCAAGGAAGATATCGGCCAACGGAAATACCAAGCAAAATTTTTCTCCAATTTCCTCAAACCCGTAGGTAGTATTTTAACACTCAAAGAGGCAACTCAGATTTTTTATCGTCTTCTTGATTATAAGTGATCAATAAAAATAATGTAAAAACTTTACAGTCGTTACATTATAATAATGGTTCAGGTAGCGATACAAGTTCGTGGAACTTCTCAAGACTCGCGCACTGCGCAGTGGGGCTGGGTGACGTCATCGCATGACGTCACCCGTCGGACCATGTGTGACGTCAGGCACGCAGTGATAAGGAGAAAACCTTAACACGAGACAGTGAAAATGGTGCACGTGATTATTATAAAACAAAAATATTTATAATAGGCACTTTGTTTAATTTTGCCGTGTCCATGAAAATGAGAGTTTATGACTGTAAATAGAATATTGATAGTATTATCTCCACAGTATTATCATATAGCGTCGTGCTGTGTTCGTCGTATCTAGAGATAAAATTGGCGCGCAAAACTACGAGTAGCGCCATCTATGACAAACCAACAGAACGTTTAATGGCGGCATTAATGAAAAAATTGTAACAATATATTTTAACGTCGACCATATCGTAACGTTGAGGTTACGATACGTCATTGTCTAATAATAGGAATAAATTATTGCAACAATACGATTTACAGACAAACAACTCCTGGAACTGCTACTGACGTAAATATTGTCAAATGTAGACATTGTAATACAGGTGTTTTTTGTGCAAACTAATTCTAGAACATTCCATAATGAGATGAAAATTAGTGAGACAATAATTATGAAGAGCAACATGGAACTGCAACAGAAGCTGGAGAAGAAGTTAGTGAATTTAAAAGAAAACGTTCACAATTTAAAATATTGGCAATATGGCAAACGTGATACAGGTCACGTTAGATCTAGTCTTCGTCCTTTTCGCACAAGCCACAGACCAATAGCGTTCTAGCCAGTTCCAAGTGACAGGGACTCTATTATTGGTGTTACAACAGTACCAGTATTGTTTTTCAAATTAATAGATACCTACTTAAAATAAATTAATGCACAAGTATTTCACAATGATCGTCAAAAATAAGATTAACTATTGACTAATTTTCAAGAAACAAATAAACTTATGAACTAATGAGAATTATGTCGAATTGTTACCAAGGTCAATCAAATAGACTGTGTTAAAGTTGAAAACTGACGACAAAAAGTAAAAAGATTGCACCATTCACACATTGAACTAACTGTCCCCAACTTGAGAAAGTTGTTTACGAAGTCAGTTCACGCAGTGCCGCGCTAAACTCTGGCCAGTGACGCAAAAACTGACAAAAACTCGATGGCTTCAAAACTCACCATTGGCTTCTTATAGTCGTCTGCTTGGTAGTCAAACATGGTAGCGAACATTAGACTGTCGTCTTGCTCGCTGCTGATGAGATGGTATGGCACCAGCTGAGACATGAAGACCACTTTCCACTAATATTGTCCAAACTAACGATATCAAATATCCACTAAGGGTAACAAATTAAAAGTTCACAATAAAAGAGTTCGCGAAACTCACGGCGCGTCAATTCACAATATGATAAGAGTATGACTCATATGAAGGCTTCTACAAACTGTAGACGTACGCGTAGCTAGAATGTTGTATATCAGACTGAGTCAGTTGGCGCGCTTGTGGCCGGTTTTGTATGATACCAAGCGAGCGCACGGCGCACGCGCAAACGACGCCTCAGAACCAAAACGTCCTATGTTCAAGCATTTCAACAATTCGCTAACCGAGCCAAATACATTTTTTTACGGTTCTTTGAATGAAGCGATGTTCCATCCAATGATTCAAGGAATAGTTTTTCCATGACATGGGAAGTAAATATTTTCATGCAGTTAGCGAGTATCAGTTGGCAAAAGAAACAAAACAGAGCGGTGTGACTAAATAATCTGGGATTTCCATTTTCTTTTTATAGTGGTTAGTAAGAAACTGAAGCAAACAAGTCTTTAAACTTTCGTGCAGTAACTAAAACTGAAATAAAGTTGTGATAGACGAACATGGTAATGTAGGTCAATTGCTATCCGTAACATAGTAGGCATTGGAATAGCAAACAAAGTGTACTTAATATTTTACCGCCACAAAGCCAGTAATTGCTTTATAATGAATCATCTAACCAACAGAACAAAACAAATTACATTGGAACTGTTACAATTACTAAAAACTGTAACACAATAGCCCTAGTCTAGCTAGTGTGTGCATTTATTGTAAAGACTTGTCACAAGACGGAAATTGACGCTGAAGATAAGTTAGTATATATCCCTAATTCAATAATGTCCATCAGAAATAATGAGGTAGGTGTATGCGGCAAACTGCAGCTGGCTGTAGCAACTTATCCGAGGTTCCAATCGATTGGCCCGTAGATATTTAGAATGGCATTTGTAAACAGAAATAAACAGTAAAATGAAGAACTAGAATAGCTAACTACCGTCTACTAAATAACTATAAAACAGCCTTTGTGATTTTGAAATCAAAGATTATCCGATTTATCGACGAATATGCCATTAGTCTAGTTTCTCAAGTGAGTTGGAGTAATCTCGCAGTTAATGTTAACGAAAACATTGTATGAATCATTAATACAATTATAAAATCACATTACAGAATAATCTTTCCTCACAATCATATCAACTTTAGCCTTTAGACTCTGATAAGTATCTTTATAATATTTACGCGTATTAAGAAGCATGAGTTTAGATTTCAATGATGATAGTGCACGTTTTGACGTAGACTTGAAACAAATAAATACAGACACTATTAATGTACATATATGAGTATGACACAATCGTTATTATGGTGTATTTAGTACCGTTCGGAAGGAACCACGCCGTCTGATGACACGATTGGTCATTACATAAGATGGGCCGATAGACATGACGTCACCTCTCTAGTAGAAACATGCTGCTTATCATTTTCACGGGAAATCGTAGCAGTCAAATCAAGTAATACGTTGTATTTTGTTATCACAGTGCCCTTTTCCTCATTACAGGAAATAACAAAACAAAATTCAGCGAAAAATAGTTTCCTACAATTTATAGGTGCTTGAATTGATGCTTGTTTTAGATCCCACAATAAGTTTTCTGAGAATTCTGGAATTAACAGGTTTTTCAAGGTCTAAGTTTGACCAAATAGCCAGTTCGATAGTTGATAACAATCATGAGGGGACTTAATAAACAACACTAGTTTACATGGTTTTTATACCCCAGCTGTTAATTATTCCACAGACATGTCCTACACATAAACGTACACAAGCACACCCTTACACAAATACACATCACTTTACATTCACTCACATCACAAACTAACTTATACCCTTTTCGAACATTTACTCTCTCTCACACACACACACACAGACACACACTATATTATCATACCACACACAACTTTCAGGAACGTAATCTTGTAAGTTAAGTTTGAATTTATATTTAATTTCGTTACCTTTGCTTGTATGTTAACTTATTTGAACCCAACTGTAATCAACTATGTGCAATTATATGTATGTGTCATCAACCACGAGGATACTAGATCCCACGACACAGGGTATCCTAGTGTGGGGTCTAGGGTTACTCAATTGCAGTCAAAGTTTTTTTTTTTTCAATTATATCATGGTGCTTTTAGACTTATATTGTGCTATGTCTGTAAACTTGTTCTTAATAAATTCTTTAATTCTATTGTTTATTTAGGTAAGTAAAAAATCTGTCACGTCTGATTTAAGAAATATTTATTTAATTAAAAATGGAAAATCTTGGTACAAATGATAAACAAAATTAAAAATGGCAAATTTTCGCCTTCTTTTTATAGTTTCTGGATCGGTTACTCTTATGATGGACCAACAGTAATCCCCTTTCATGATTTCATCCCTAATCCTTTATATTTTTCTTCAAAAATCTTTAATTAATCTTGGTAAAAACGCTCTCCTCGTTCATCACTCATACTTCCTAGGTTTTCAGGGAAAAAGTCCAAATGCGAGTGCAGAAAATGAATTTTCAATGACATATTTCGGCTTACAGCTTTCGCAAAACACATGAGGTACTCACTTTTTATCTTGGTTTGCAACAGGAAATCCAAAATAATGGATATACGAGGCATGCCTTTTAAGTTCCGTCGTTTGAAGAAAAAAACCAACTAGAACCTTAACTACTTTTTATTATTTTTCAAAGTATTCACCACGTAGCTTGATACACTTTTCCATTCGCTCAAACCAGTTATTATAACATTTATTCCACTCTAAAGTGGAGGGGTGTGTCTCAAAATGGCTGACTTGAAAGCGTCGACTGCTTCTTCATCGGACCTGGAACCTTTGACCACGAAGACTTTTCTTAATTTTAGGATATATAAAGAAATCGTTAGGGCTTAGGTCAGGACTGTATGGAGGATGGTCAAGAATTTCTACTTTTTCCTGCTTGAAATACTCAATCGTTTGACGAGCGCTGTGTGAGCTTGCGTTGTCGTGGTGCAGGATGATGCGTCGCTTTGAGTTAGATTTTCGAAGTTCGGCGATGACTTGTGGTAAACAAACTGTAGTATACCACTCTGCGTTAACCGTTCTACGATTTTCAAGTGCAATAGTCGCAACATGGCCGGTTTTTCCAACGAACGTGGCCAACTTTAGTCGGCTTTGGCTCGTAAAGACCCAGATTGTAAATTGTTGTTTGGAATCAGGATCGTAAGCATAGATCCAAGATTCGTCACCACTGATGTCGTACACGTGAATTGACTCTCTTTGGTTGAACCTTAGCAGAGTTTTCTTATACCATCTGACGCGAGCCGCCTTTTGATCGTCGGAAAGCAGATGCAGTATCCAACGGCAAACTAGCTTTCTCACACCAAGCGCTTCATGCAAGATCTTCTGAATGGTTGTCCCTGAGATGCCTAATAGAGCCTCTATCTCTCGATACGTCACATGACGATCTTCGAGAATTAGTTGTCTCACAGCAATGTTGTTATCTTCAGTAAAAGCGGATTTTGGGCGTCCTTCGCGAGATTTGTCACTAACACTAGTATGTCCACGCTGGAATTCTAAATACCAGCGTTCGACAGTCCGCAGACATGGGGCTTCATCACTGAACACAGATGTTAGCTCTTCAAAACAATGAAGCCGTGTCAGGCCTCTTCTAAAGTTGTAGAAAATTATTGCACGAACATTTTCCTTAGAAAGATTCATTTTCGTAGGTAACCTGACAGATTCCAATCGACGCTGTGACTAAACAATAGCATTAATCCCAATATTAATCCTAATACTTTCAACTGTTTTGAGATGCAAAATTTAAACATATTCGAATATAGAACAGTTCCAAATTCAAAATTGCCGAGAAATATGGAAACGACAGAACTTAAAAGGCATGCCTAGTATGCACCTTTTGACGAATCTACAAGAGTTCTTTTCTTTTTTGAAAATATAAACGGTCCACAAACGTAGCTAAAACGATCAGAATTTTGTTCACACTTCTACTCGACATTTTAATTTAATTTGTATCAAGATATTTGTTTTTTGAATCAAATGAATGAATATTATACTAAAATCACCACATTGGGGTGGTTAGAAAAAATATTTGGCAATAGAAAAAAATTGTGACGTGATAGAATTTTTTTGCTAACATTTTTAGATTTTAGGGATGTAGGTTAACATTTTTATACATCTCTTTCGGGGTATACAAAAAAAGATAAAATTTGTAAACAAGTGTAATTTATCCATTTTGTTTAGAATAATAAAGCCAAAGCTGAGTAGAAAAAAGTAAAAACTTTTCAAGGCTCTTATTTTCTTCAGCAACCCGAGCTTTTCCCCGAATTGTTAAAAAAACGTGACGGTGGACGCACTAGCTTTACATCGCTCCAATAAAGCGTCGATGGAATAAAACATCGTACAACTGAATTCTCGCCACACTGTGTTCGATATAATAAAAATCGAATTATTAATTTTCGCAGACAAATAGGTATCCCAGAAGACTACATGGATGAAGTAGCAGACCCAGAACCAATGATAAAAGATATTTCAAAATCTTAGATTATTTCAGATACCACTGAAATGACTATCAATCAACATACAAGTCATCAGCACCACAAAACGTGTGCTTGCCTATCGGTTCGGTCGCGCGAGATCGTGAGACGTTCAACTCCCGAACCCGACAAGCTTTAGATTGGAGGACTACACCAGAAAATTACAAAATTTGCACAGATTTTTGAGACAAAATACAATGATCAACAAATTCTTTTGGAAAATCAAACTCGACTTTACGCTAGAAGACTACATGGATGAAGAAGCAGAACCAAAACCAATTCTAAATGGTTTACAAAAAAATTAAATTGTTCCAGTATTACTAAAATGACCATCAATCAACATACAAGTCATCAGCACCATAAAACATGTGCTTGCCTATCGTTCGCGAGAGATCGTGAGTCGTTCAACTCCCGGACAGTTCAAGGGCCCGTCCTTGACTAGCAGTCACGCGAACCAATGCTTCCACTACTTCAGCCCCGTTTTCCACGAAAACTGTCGATGTCATAGTTCGAAATAAAAATGTTCTCATATTGATATCGTATCGTATCGGACCATTTCGATTTCAACAATGTTTTTCACTGGAATTGTTGTTACTTTATTGAAATTGTTTTCGTGTTACGGCGTTTCATTTCCTAAAGGTCGCATGTTTGATCATTTTCTTTTTTTCTATAAAATTCAGCTCCAATTTGTGTTCTGAACTGCTGACATCCCAGCTGCCAAAATCTTTGAAACAAAGATCGTTTCGATTTCGATCGGTCGTATTTAGTTTCATCATTATCGTCACATTTTAATTTATTAATATATACAGATACACTGCCGTTATGTTTTCTAAACTTGCTGTATTTTCTGATGATTGCATCAGATTTTAATCCTATTACGGTGTTTCCATTGAACTTATTGAATCGTTGCTGAGCGTTGGTTGTGCAAAGGTTGTAGATGACAAGGCAATTTTTCAAATGGTCGATGAATATTTAAAATGTCTACAGAATGGTAGTACATTGGAAATTTTGCCAAAGTAACACAGTAATGAGACTTTATTATCTAACTTTAAACAAAACACGCCTCAGTAGGCCTAACTAGAACAAAAGGAAGTATCACTATCTATGTAGACTATCTTGGAATCATTTACAGGAACAATAAATCTGAGACAGTGGAGGTGTGAGGTGCTTGCCCAACATGAACCCGTGTTAATTGACTTGCTAATCAACGTTTGCGTACTGCCCACTAATGCGATAGGTACAATGCTCAATTCCTATTTAACAAAAAAACAATCGGTCGACTATTTTTGACCAAACAACAGAAACGAGTTTGAAACCAAACATAATGACAAAGTGAAGGTCAAAAACTCAAAATCAGCGAAGAAACATAAAAAAATATACGTTGCCAAGAAGAAAATGACTGCAGATAATAATTTATCTCAAATTAATAAAAACAGAAACACGTCATTTTATTACTGTGTCAATAAGTTACAGACGAATAGATAAGTGGGTCGTTTAGCTCCACACTTGGACTGGACGTCAGTGGAACGTTTGCTATCGTTCAAATTGTTTACATGTTGATATTTTTGTTATGTCATGTACATAGAGGACAATCGCATGAAATTGTCATCAAATTGGCGAAATACCTATTCAAATTAACAACACGTGTAGTTTCCAACGTACGTCCTCAAGCAAATTCCAGAAGGTGGTGATGGCAACTTTGGACTAGAATCGATGGAGACAGATTGTCCGGGTTCAGTGACCACGATCCTCAGTAATGAAGGACCGATTGAAGAAGAGAGTACTTTTCAATGAATATTTTATTGTAGACCAAACGTCCTTTACTAACACTAGTATATTGTCATATTTTATGTAAGCGGAAAGATAGCTGTGACGAGAATTCTATTCTCGTGTTGTTTGTTTATCAGCTTTCCTATTCTAATTAGTACACAGATTTTCCTATAGTTTACAGATCAAAACAAGTGAGCTAAAGCATATCATTAAGGTCGTCTATTGTACATTGCATTGCCTTGAGCCATACACATGCCACCGTTCAAGGTCTTTCGTTAAATCGAAACAAATTCTACGAAGTACGTCTTGCGTTTTAATGGTATTATCATAGAATAATATCGAGTATAATGTTCCAACAGCCAGTCAATGGTGGTAACATGATGTGTGATCAATTTACGTTCGTTTGTTTTGTGAGCACTGGTTGGTAGACATGCGCGAGCGACGCGTGGGCCCGAGACCCGAGTTTTCCTCGAATTGCTGACGTCAGCGCCAAGCGCGGTCATCGCCACTCGGGGCACTCGGCAATGTTTTCCTGCTAAACCTTTTTCAAACATGTAGCGGTAGCAGCACAAGGTTTATGGAAATCAAAATAGTTAGGTATTACATTATAATATTATAGCTAACCCGCGCAACTTCGTCTGCGTAACAATTTTCATTACTGCTCCGCTCGTATTGGTATTAGCGTGATGATATATAGCCTTCCTCGATAAATGGGCTATCTAACACTGAAATAATTTTTCAAATCCGACCAGTAGTTCCTGAGATTAGCGCGTTCAAGCAAACAAACTCTTCAGCTTTATATATTAGTAAAGATTTATCCTAAAAGTACCGTATGGAAACAGCCACAGTAGGTACCTACTTCACCTTGAGAAAACTGTCATGAAAATGCGAAGTTATTTATTTAATGATATTTAAAATTATTTGCAAGCTTAAAATAAGCTCTAACGCATAAAATATTGCTGTTTACACAGTTAATAAATCACATGAGGCGGTACAAAGCTAGTGGTTAATTTAGATAGGTTTAAGGTTCGACACAGACGGAACGACTAGTCAATGAAAAGGCTAAGCATGTCCTACGTTTTTGTCGCCAACCAGCGCAGGTCATCAGTAGCAAAAACTTAGTGTTTCGCGGACCGTGAATAAATAAATAACACCAGTTGAGACATTTTTTTGTATCAAGAAGTATTCAACAAAGGATTTAAATTCATTGTCAAAGGTACCCAATACCGCATGTCTGCAGAGCGGGTTACCCGGACTTGGGCGGGGAACTGCCGGTATATTCTGTAAATATCTCATCGTCAAAACATAGGTGAAGCCGTGAAGTGAACTTAAAATGAGCTGTCATTCACCAGTAACGATACACAATGCGATTGACAGCTCACTCCTAACTTTTCTTATATCTATGCTCTATCTAGTGTGCGTAGTCCCAGCGGAAAAGTGTAGTTTTTAAATTTCATTTTAACAGATATTTAATGTATGACGTCCTGTAATTGTGTATGGTAAGTACGAATTTGTGCATCCAACCATTAGGGAGTTATTAAAAAAAAAAACAGTTTTTTTTCCCTATGGACGTACAAGAAAAAAATACATACAATAATAAGTGTGTATTTGTGTGTAAATGTGTATGTTAAAATTGGAGTGTCATGAAACTGTAACACTGAACACCTCTATCTATACCCACATTTTTATATTTTCGCGGTGGTGAGATGATTACAGAATAAGCTGCTACTGGAGTTGTCCGACGTCCCAGTGTAAAACACTAGTCGTCTAACGACTCAGTTCGCAGTCGGAAGCGACCAAGTTCGGCCGAACGCTTGAACGACTCGAACGCTTGTCGACGAAGCTGAAGTCAAAGGCGGGAACAGATTTGTTAGAGGTACATAAAATTTCAAATACGTACTTATTTCCATTGGATCAGAAAGGTTCGAGCAGATTCCGATGGAAAGTAGCAGAGATTGCAGATATGAAAAGCTTCTTCATCAAATAGGAGGAGTTACTCCGTATTACTTTGCACAAATCTCAGAAAATTATAAGCTCTTTGCACAGAATCAGAAAGACATGAGCAGATTCCTGTTGGTCACAGTAAAACTTCTTAGAGGCTCCACTTCCTTCACTTAAAGGTGGAACAAAAACTGTGTTAAATGTTGCAGAAATCTTGGCCAAAAGCTGTGTCTCGGTTCTGTCCATCATAAGAACGAGGTAGCAGATTTCACTGGAACATATCAAACACGTCAGGCTCTATTCTCTTCCATTAGATACTGGAGAAAGTGTTCTTTTCTAATGATTTTTCAGGTAACTAGGTTATTTCAGTAAACTTGTAGCGGCATCAATGCCGCCACAAGAAAAACCAACGGAGCAAATCAACATCGCAATAAAAAGAACCGCGACGCCACCTATCTAACTAGCAGCGAACTACTACGTCAAAATCCTGCACCGCGCAAGCAGTTTACCGTGCGATTTGAACATATACATCAGCCCGAATATCAACTATCGGGCAGTTGCCCACACCAGAAACAACAACCGTCTGGTAGGAGCATAGATATAATAAATAAGGTAGGAGAATCCTTCCTTTTCAATGGTGGTGTGCGGGACTTTACTCTCTGTTCAGCATACCTCCAAAAACTTTCCTGCTCTGCTTTAGCAGCAAGGCGTAGGTTAAGGAGAGATAAACTCAAAGTTGAGCCACTTGACCAGTTTTTGACTTAGCCTAGCCTATTTGGACGTCGTTTTGTGTACCTACTCTAATACCTTCTAATTCAAACAATTATATTGGCTCTTAACTATTGCAATAATAGTTACTGTAAATTGCCTTAGGACAAAACCACGATAACAGACACAAACAACTCTGAACGGAAAAGCAAGAGGAAATATGAACCTATCTACTTGGTAGGCTGTTTTGCACCATGAAAATAATAATTAATATTGGCAATACCTACCCATTTCTCTTTATTGCTTTATTTATCATTTTATAATAGAATAGGATTTATGCTATAACCTACCCCTTGATTGTTTTCTTGGAAGTGAGCGGATAGGGTTACATAATTTTACAAACTTATTCAATTCTTTATTGTGAACTAGCTTCTGCTTCGCCCACGTGGTTCCTAGGGAACATATTCCCGTGATAATAAGTAGCCTATGTTCTTTCTCAGGCTCTAGATTATCTGTGTACCAAATTTCATTGAAATCGGTTCAGTAGTGTTGGCGTGAAAGCACGACAGAACGACAGAGTTACTTTCGCATTTATAATATTAGTAAAGAGTAAAGATTAGTAAGGAAACACTGCTAAGGCGCTTTATGCCTAACATCATAGCCGATCCAAGGTGGCAAACACAACACAATTCTCACAAAATTAGGCCTCGTGGAACAACATCAGGGTGTGAATACTGTGAATGCGGAGCTAGGTCGCAAACTATGATCCAACTCCTATTGGCAGGATAGGGTAAAAGTGACCAGGGCCCCAAGTCTACTATTACAATAGTGTCAGAATGGTCTATCATTGATTTCATAATGGTTGATTTTGGCAAGATTCTATGCCATTTCTTTCAATGGAGTGTCAGTGGTTGACCACTGGAAAGTCATAATGACGCTTTTATATCCAGCTTTAAAGCAGACTTCTGTTCGTGTCGACTGACTCAATTTTTTTTTTACTTCCAACCCGGCCCTGGCTTTGCATAGGTATCAGAGCATAATAATATAAAGTTACCAATCAGCAAGATTTTTTCCGACATCCTCAACAATCATCGTCATTTCCGCCAATTTACACAAAAAAAAGCCTTGGAGTAGAGTTCCCTGCTTGAGTCTAGACCTGGGAGTCTAAGTCAAGAGTGAATAGGTTACTTCTAGGCAAGCGTGCTCTATCTTCGACCGCATCATCGCTTACCATCAGTGAGATAGCCGTCAAACGTGTGCCTATCAATAGGGAATATGCACGATAAAACTATTTCTTATCTATACAGTTTATCCAAAAATATACACAAATATAATACAACAGTGAAAATAGAATCAAAATGGCTTGAAAAACAAACGAGATATAATTATTTTAAACAAATATATCTGTCCCTCTCGCGAAAACGCTGTTTTCTATGGCAGCTGTATAGGCGCCAAGAACTTTGACGTCACAATTCATATCGGACTTCTCTTTCTAATTGTAAGCTTTGAAGCTTTGTAACTTCATCGCTGATGAAGGTATTTAAAAAATAATTTCATAATTGTTTATTAGAGCTAATAAGTATTTCATTTTGCAAATAAAAAAATCGCATGCATATTCCCTATTGTAAAAAAAATTGCATCCAAACGTTCCTCGAGATTCACTCCGTCCATTCGAGAAAACCGAATGATAGTCCATTCGGTAGTTTATGAGTTTATCGCCTATAGACGCGGCGGGGGACTTGGTTTTCATTAAAAAAAAACCAGTGATGTAGTGATAGTGATTCTGACCAGTATTAGCAACATACAAAGAAGCAGACTGCTCGTAATGGATCCCATACCAATCTTGATGAATGGCTAATCTTTTTGAATTAAAAGTATGTCAGCACGAAAGGAAAATAATTCACTTACATTACATAAGATTTCGTGAATCATGCTAATAATTTTAGGTAAGTACTAAAATCTTATCTTAATAAAAATAATAATTGTCAGTATGTTGTTTTTCTGCTCGAAAACAAGTCTAAAGTTGAATTATCTTCAATTACAATTATTTACAACTTTAAATTGTGTTTAAAATTGTTCTGTTGGTAATCCCAAACCTAGGTACACAAACGGTGTAACCATATATCCCAGTTCCCCGTTACAATTAACCATAATAATTATAATTAAGGATACTCTGAGATTTACATATTGGAAAATTAAAGCCGATGTTACGCAATCAAGGAAACACCATTGTTCAAAACAAAATTGTTATCATAACTCCGTAGTATTTGTTTAAGTTGGTACATGGTTCACTTACACGTGTTACCTCTTAACAAAAACACCGCAAAAGAACTTACATTCACAATAATTATTGTAATTAAGTCTTATTTTAATTTCATTTCCGTCTGGGTTGGCTTTAGATTTTTTATAGATGTATTTAGTACGTTATAGAAGACGAGTTTTTCAAGCATTTATGTAATAACTCGAATTACTTCATCACCAAATTATTTGGAGCCAGTGCAGCATGTCTTTATCTTCCATACATCTTTATTTTTGCCGTAGTCACCTCCTTTCTATTTCTAGGCATATGATCTTTGGATCATCCATTAAGGCGGAGATACCTGAGAGTGGCTGATTTTAAAATGAGAATCACGTCTAAACGGCCAGTCGTAATTTTATGGAAAAAAAATATGTTACATTAGACTATGTTCTTAATAATTTGTTACATGAAAAGTTTGAGTTTTATTCGTTCAACATAGTGTAATTAATTTGTAAAGTTATGTCTAACACGGACATAAAAACGGGCGTATTTTAATGGAATGTTCACTATCTCAAAGACAATTTAACTATCTACATTTTGATATACGGCTATTTTACTTAAGTCATAGAATAATAAAGTAAGTACAAAAAGCTACCGAATTTTGGGCGCGGGTGTTAAACGAGTGCGCGTTTTATTCCCTAAAGGTCGCTGGCGTGTGTCGTCATCTTAAGTCGTATCTTTGGGTTTCCTCAATCATCCTACTTTCGAACATCTCTATTTTCCGGCACCTCAGTAGTCACCTGCTTTCTAGCCTAGCCTACCTAGGTACATTTCACACAATCCATCCAATCGTTTCTATTGTTATTCTTTCATACATCTCTATTTGTCATCAACTCGTCATTTTAGGGTGTTACTACACCAAACGATCGATCGACGGTAGAATGAATTAGTCGACGTCGATCGATAGTTTCTACTAGACCAATCGATCGATCGTCGATCAATGACATCGATCTATGGTACAATTAATTAGACGACGTCGATCGATAGTTTCTACTTCTTTCTTCTTTCAGCCAAAGCTACCACACCAATCGATCAACGTCAATCGATGATATCGATTGATGATCGATCGATTGGTGTAGTAACACCCTCAGTAGGAACCTTCCATAAAGCAATACCATCCTTCACACAATCAATCATTTCTTCGGTTTCCTCAACCTCTATTATAGTAGCCGGCACGAGCCGTGACCACAGATGAATGCAGAAGGGTAATCTCGTCAATGTACGGTGGGCGAACTTGCAACCAATAATAAGCGTCAGAGCTCTCGTCGTCAAACCGATCAATGGACAGTGTGCTCACGACTCGTGCCGGTTATTATATAATTATCTCTATTCATACCTAGTCAAAATTATCTTCACGGCATGATCCTCATTCCTCCGCATCACATGCCAATTCCGTGACAGCCGATGTCCTTTTCGGTGACCAGTGCCACTATCAAATTTCCTCTTTCATACTCATAAATTAGCATTCTGGTCTCAGTTTCATGAAAATGCCAATAATACACCCTTCCTACACCCAACATTCTGATCCATGCAAGTTTGAACGCCTGAATTTTTTATAGAGATCTTCTCCTTTAGTTTAAGGGGGATGCGGGGATAGCAATAGCTCCCGTTACCTTCCGTCATTTCATCCTATAAATTCTGTGCTGGCCGACGCTCTTCTGTGTTCTAATAACTTCATATCTATACCTACTTGCTAATATTATAAAGCTGAAGCGTTTGTTAGTTTGGTTAAACGAGCTAATCTCAGGAACTACAGGTTTGAATTTTTTCTTTAGTGTTAAATAGCCCATTTGTCGAGGAAGGCTATAATATCACGCTACGACCAATAGAAGCGGAGCATTAGCGAAAAATGTGACGCAGACAAAGTTGCGCGAATCAGCTAGTCTATATATATTATAATCAATGCCACTTTTCGTTGTAATTTTATAACTCAAGAACGGGCTCACCTATCCAAACTAAATGTTTAGGCTTTGTTCGGACTATTAAGTAGATGGTTTATGTGAAGTTTGTACAAAATCAGTCGAGCGGTTCTTCATTTATCGCATTTTTTGTAACAAATGAATTCAATAAATGGTGGATCATTTTGCTGTGAAATTGAAACTTTTTTCAGATGGGGATTGTGCTGTCAGGTAGGGTACCTAGGGTAGGGTAGGTAGGGTAGGGTAGGGTAGGGAAGGTAGGGTAGGGTAGGTAGGGTAGGGTAGGTAGGGTAGCCAGTTAACGGGAGCGAAGCCGCGCGGGTCAGTTAGTTCAATATAAAATTGTATAATTATTGTGCTATCTGTCGCCATCTCGCGTAGGTAGGTACATTATCACATTGTACCTATTTAAAAAATGTTGGTTACCAACCAAGTCGCGTCCTTTTTGTGAATCATTTGTGGTTATAGAATTCATTCATTTGAATGAATTCAAGTCTATTTTTTTATTTTATATTTAAACTATCTTTTCATTGAAAACAACATTCATAAAAATAAAATGTTATTTTGTTGTTAGGTTTAATTACTTAAGATATTGAATTGTTTTTTCACTTTGAACACATCATTTAATAGTTACAGTTTATTAAGTATTTTCTATACTGGACATTGTTGTTTCATTGAATCAAGTCCCTACAAAAATATTTATAGTTTGTTTTTTTTTTACAGTTTTATCAAATCCACAGTAAATCTACAGTTTACTGTGGATGTAAAATCTGAGAAGAAGGTACCAATGAAGAGTTACTATACTAATTCTATAACCAACCAAGGACATACTAGTTTATAAATAAACATCCTCATTTGGAAAATAAATCTAATAATATTATAATTCCCTGTCGAATAGGTATTCATATGGTCCATCGCACCATCAAGCTGTAAATGGAATTAAGATCATATTAAATTTTCCTGTCACCAATAGGTGTTTTGGTTATGGAAAATATTTTGACAATTTATATTTAATATTATGCAGATACAGTTACCTTAAATAGTAGTACCATACCTACTTATTGTGCTCATCGGAATTAAGGATATTATTGAATATCCACAGGATTAGGAAATCTAGGTATAATATTGGTGTAACAATGCTACCTAACCCTTTGGGACATACAAGACTTAATATGTTGTATTGTGTTTTATGTGAACTGACACTTAGGCATAGATTTAAGCATAACAGGAAACAATTATTTGCTGTAAAATTAAATGATTTTGAACTATGTCACTATGATTAAGCCAGTTCGCTGCAATATAACAATATATATAAATTTATAAATCGGTAAATAAATATGACACTTAATGAGATAAAATAGATTTCCTAAGTAAGAAATTAAACCTAAATGTTGTCAAATTCAAACATAAATTAACATTGAATCAAAAGCCGTTGGAATGTTACAATCATTTGAAGTGTTGTAAATACATGAATTACTGAAACCATAAATAAAAAAATATAATCATAATAATTTATTTGTGTATATCATATTTAACCTTAAGGAAAACATAAAAGATAAATCAATTAAAATAACAATTTAAGCATATGACTAATTGATCATTAAACTAATCTAAAAAAAAGATATAAAATTGTTTGTTTGTTTGTATGTTTGCCAGAGGTTTTCTCGCGCTATTTTTGTGTTTAATTTATGTTATTATATGCACAGACAAGGCTTTTTTAATTCCACAAAAATATGTATGGTTGCTGCAGGATGGGCCACAAGAAAAGTCACGGGAGAACGGAATAGTTATTAATAGGCTTCATCATCAAATAATAAAACTTTTATCAGCATGTTGGTAGTGAAAAAGGCCACATTATTTCTGAGAATCTTATCAATGTTGAGGCGTAATTTGTTTGCTATGACACAGCGACTAAATTTAAAGAAAGGTGACTCATTCTGACAGGTATAAATCCATATTATCAGGTGATATTAGATAACAGTTGTTATCAAACCGCAAAACTTATCCACTTATATGTTTCCATTGTTACAGACTGCAGGAATATTAATGTGTATTTGGCCCTTATTCACAATGATTATATTTATTCTCTTCAATGGATAAGAGGTTTTATTTTTAATTTACTCTGTTTAATTCATATTGAGTGGGTGTTATCAGTCAGTAAACTAACTGGGGAATCTAATCAAGTAACTTTTACAGTTGTTAGATTATTGTTGATTGCTTTAATTATATGCTGATTTTTTAAAATGTAATGTAATTTTACTTACAGTTTTAAATAATTAATTATATAGCTTAAGTTCATATTCCTTAAGTACATATAGTTATTATTGAAATAAACAATAAATTCAGGCTCGTACCTATGAAAAAAATCCCTAGAGGGCTAAGTTTGTCTATGGCTAAGTTGAATACTTAGTAGTAGTAGCTAATATTGCCAAAAACAACTGCAAAAGTGTGCATAGTAATAACACAAGATTTCAATGTCAAACATTATGTAATGTGGCCAATATTAAATCATTTGTAAGTTTTTTTATTGAGTCTGAGTAACCTTGGTAATGTTTCAGGTTCCAACTACTTACTACTCCTATTTCATTATATGGCTGGTTGTTTTCTGAGAATTCAATTTACAATGTTATTTTCCTTAAAACACATACTAATGGTCTAATGTAAAAGGGACTTCCTTATACCTTAGGAACCTCTAATAAATCTAAATGAGAGCATTCAAGTCTATGACATAACATTTTTTTTTTAATATCATCTAGTCTCAAAAAAACACATTAGGTTTTGAACCAGCAATTTGAGAATATCAGGTCTTTAGGAAGTATTGTTTAATCCATTGTATTGCACAGTTAGTACTTAAACGGACATATGTTGGGGTAGGACAGTTTGATTTCCAATAGTTGACAGGAATAAAATGCATTACAATGCTTCTAAAGTAAAATTTCTATATTGTTTCTATTTATCAATTATTCATGATGCTACACAAGGAAGTTAGAAGTCATCAAGGTCTTACTAAATTATAGAGGAATGATAGAAAATATGCATATATACTGGTTTAATTGATCTATTATCAATTAAACCAGTATATAGGCATATTTTCAAACATGTTTTAAAATTAATAAAGATAGTTTTTGAGAAAAATTGACACTCAGGGGCATCACATCGTCGCACAGCAACTATAGACATTTCAAACAACTTCAAAACTTCCAAAATAAAGTTACTTTGAAGTATGTAAAGTAATGAAGGCAAGCTTTGTTTCAGTTTATATCATCAACAAGAGTTTGGACAGTGTGTTGATTTACTTACCGTAAGTAAGGATCGAGAGCTCGGTACGGAGGAAACGAAATCATTTGTGGAGGAATCCTGCGACGATTGACTGTCATCGCAAGAAATGTCCGACTGGTTTGATTGACTATCACTGATTTCCAGCTTCATCGTCATCAGTTCGATTCACTCAAGTCCAAGATTCAACACGAGATGCTATTTACGTAATTTGTCCAACAAACAACACGTTTATCAATGCGATCTAGAAGTTCAAACAAAGTTTGTAGTTCCGAGTAACTATCAAATGCTGCGAAGATTCTTGTGACAGTTCACTAATGACAGCAACGGAATCAAAATAAGGCGCCTTGAATTGAAAAAGATTATCCAACGCGAGCACAACAATGATGACTCATCCTTGCAGTTTGCACACAAACGATGACGTCGTCGTCAGTTTGGGGATGCCCTTCTCTCCTTAGAATTTGTGATGCTCCGCAACAAAACGACATAAGCGCCGACTTTTATCATACACAAAATTGCTTTTCGGTTGTGTAGTCATACTTCAGCTTAAACGAAACTGAAGGGTGATCTCATCGTCTAAAAATAAAGGGTCGCGTGATATCCGACCAATAGCAAAGCTTCATTTCAGTGACGTCACTAATATTTGGCTGAACAAGGTTGCCTGACTCAGCGAAGATACCAAGAAAACTCACCATATTTTCGCTTTTACATTCGTAATTTCGTTTTTATTATTTAAAAAATAGTTTCTGAGCCGTCCATTCATTTTGTTAAATGAAGTAACAGTATAAAGTCTAGTACTTAATTATCTGAAGCGAAATCATTGCTATAGTAATTTTCTAAGCGTGAGCTTACCAGCCATTAAATAATAATTATCATTCTTAACAATAACAACAACTAGAAGGCTTTTTCGTCATTCGCGTTTTATTCCTCTCTAGCTAAGCATTGTTTCTGATAGCCAGATGATTATTTAATATTATTGCAAAGGCGTTTTCTTCCGTTCACATCTAGAAACCATCTTCTATTGGTAACACAAGAAATGTAATGGAAGACGTGAAATAAAGACGCAATGGGCGGATAAACTAAAATTAAGAAAACAGAAATCGAAAATAAAGCTCACAGTCCACCATTGCTGATATAGTTATAATGTTTAGCCCCATTGCAGACCATAAAAATATTGAGAAACCACAGAAAGTTTCAAATTTAATGCATGTAGGGTCAACATAATATTTATGAAGGAATTGAGAGTGCATATTTTGACATGTACCCTTAGAACTGTGATAGACATAATTTTAGAACGACCCGGCGGCGCGGCGGCGGCGAGATAAAAATTACTAGTCTGGCAACCTATTTCGTTTGTAGTCCAGTAAAACCGTAGTTATTGTTACTAAGTTACTAAACTCGTCTTAGTATTTTCTACAATGAGTACATCTCTTCTAACGTCATCGCACAGATGTTAATGCTTGGTGTCATTGTCAAATTGTCAATGTCGATGTCATAGTTCAGCGATTCCGTTCGTACTTTATTTTGCGAATTTGAGCCTATTCAATTTTATTTGTCTCCTTCTAACTCCGTAGATTTAGTATAGTCTGTCTTTGTTTTCCAAATTTCTATTTAATGTGGCAAGTTGTCAATGACGAAAACGCTAATGTCTGTCAGCCATCTGCACTACGAAAGTGCGAATATTTTTATGTTTTTACCCCAAGCTCTAGTAAAATTCAGTGAATACCTAAGTGAAGCATAAAGTACGACTGTTCTTACGTTTAAGACTAGTTTCTAGGTAAGTATGTGATAGCTTCATAAAGTTTTATAATTGTTTTTTATACACTTAACCTAAATCCTCATCAATGTTTATGTTCATATTTTTGTGAACAGGAGGATGTCTGGGAAGAAATGTAAGCATTGCGGGTCCTCGGACATCGAGGTTGACCCGGCCCGCGGAGATGCGGTGTGTACGAACTGCGGGTCCGTGTTGGAAGACAATATTATTGTTGCTGAAATCGAGTTTCAAGAGAACGCCCATGGCGGGGCTTCTACCATCGGACAGTTCGTATCTGCTGAATCTAAGGGAGGAGCCACTGGTTTCGGACGAGGTAAATAAATTGAAAGCAACAAGTCATTTAGGGTTTTAAAGTTTAGGTTAATAAATTCCTAATACCACTTCAAACTATCTTTATCAAGTTGGTTTGATGAGTGTTAGTAAAATTCAGTATAATATACAAAATACTTAGCAAAAAAACTTTTATCATTCAGTAAAAAATTTTTAGGCCAACTTGAGCATTTACTTTTTAGAAGACTGTAGTTGGCAGTGTAGCCTGACAAATTAGCACTAATAAATAAATTTTAATTTCCTAATAAAACTCCTAAGTTCTTTGAAAATTTTGTTTGAAACACTTATAAACATAAACTAACTACTTCATCTATGGAAGAAGACAGAAACTGTAGAATAACTAACTCCATCATAGACTTTGTTTCTGTCATCTATGACCTAGACTAGAGCCAAGAGCAAACCCATCTCAAATAAAAAAAAAGTAGAATCTGGTCATCTCCTTACTACCTTTTTCCTGTAGCTTTGCTCCCATAACCATTTTTCAGGAAATATGTAGCCAACTAGTGAGATATTCATCAAAAGTGTAGCTTTCTATACTTGAAAGGTTTAGGTAGTTAAATAAAGGTAATCAATCTTGATGTGTCTTTTTAGTATTTTTTATTTAAAAACTCAGTTTAAAATAAAATGCAAATAAAACCAATGTGAAAAGAACAATAACAATTACTAACTCAATTGAACCATTAGCTGAAGCAGTAGTTTACTTGTTTAATACATATATGTATATGTAAAAAGTCACATCAAGATTGTTAGCCTTTATTTAAGAGGGGATTCTAGTCCTGAGGAATTTGAAAAATGAGTTTTTGAAGAAACTATTGCCAATGCATCGCACTGTGCCCTATCAAGTAAAGTGCGAAAGAGACAACTGCAGCTCAGGCTGATTTTTACCTATAAAACTTTTGACTAAAAGATGTTTTGTATTCCACTGTTTTCTTCTTCAAAACTGGACTGATCTAAAAAAATCATATATCAAAATTTAGAGAAAGACCATATCTATGCTTCTGTTATTTTCTATTATGTTAAAAACTTATGCAATTTGTCTGACAGTCGTCTGTACATGGCAGAAAACGGGCTGTTTTTTCGGGTTTTTGGATTATCATAATTCTTTAAGTAATTATGTTTTAGAAAATAGAAAATGATAGAGGCACGTGTTAATTTGATCTAGATTGTTTGGAAAAAAAATCATTGCTCTAGCAGCATTATCCACGAAGAAAACAGTGGAATGCGTTTGTATGGAGAAAGGTCCAACAGTTACCGACCCGAGACTCCTCTTAACTACCTAAACCTTTCTAGTGTAGTAATAAAACAATTTCTAAATCGATCAGTACTTCTACAGATTTCTGTTTTAGACATATAGGCAAACAAACAATTTTGTCTCTGTATTATTTCTTTTTTAATTAAATTAGAATAATAGAACCAACATTGAAATTCTAAGTTGTCTGGTTACACTACCATCTCATGCCTTTACTGTAATGAAACAACCAATTGGAACCATGCACAAGCTTGTGTAGTTTTGTAAGTGCCCATGTATGAGGCACATCAGAGGGGGATTATCCTTAAGATAAACTAGGCACATGCCTAGGGGCGCCAGATTACTAAGGGGGCACGAGGAAGCCTAAACGAAACAAAAGTTCCTTATTATTTACATAAATCAAATAATTATACTTTGTATATGTATACAGGGTTACTTTTGATTCGACGTATATCCGTCAGGTTCTGATAGGGGGCCAAAATGCATATCATAGTAATTTTTTGAACGAGACAACATTTTTTAACCAACTTCAAAATATAGAGGAGGTTCTCAATTCGGCGGGTATTTTTTATTTTATTTAAATCTACACCGATTACTCTGATATTGGTAAGATACTATTCTTAAATCACTCATCAGTTTAATTATTTTGTTGAATTAAGTACTTTTAAATAATAATATGTTCATAGCTTAATTAATGTGCCAGCTACTATATCATTTTCTAATGGTACCCATTCCATAAGTAGTTTTTTTTTATTTGGAATTAAATATCAAATTTTATGTAAATAACAAAAAAACCTTAAAATTTAAATACATATCTCGAAAACGATTGAATTTCGGCCATATATATGGGTGGTTTAATTTGTTGCATTTTGGCCCCCCTATTAGCACCTGACAGATATACGTAGAATTACAAGTAACCCTGTAGAGCTTCCTATTACTACTTAATTACTCCTAAATGCCCCAAAAACCATTCAGCTGCCACTTCTGCCAACTACTTACGACATTCACAACAGCTCTCTCTTGCTGAGCGTGGGGTCTTGGATTCGATTCCCGGGCTGGGCAGTGTCATTCTGTTTTTCTTTTAGTATTTTTTCCGTAAAATCTATAAGTTTAGAAGTTGGTAAACTCTGGCTGTTATTTTAAGTAACAGCTGGTCCAAAAAATCGAGTCGACGAAAGGCTGGGTGTTAAGTTTGTAACTCTTTTCGTTTGCCCTTTCATCAATGCTGCTCAGGTTTCTAGGCATAGGTTGACAAAGAAATTTCTGTAAAAATATGAATGATTTAGTGGTCTAATCTAATCCGAGGCCAAAATTTTCGAGCACGCTTCGCTCGCCCTTACATCTGGAATTTTCTAGGTTTTTGTAGCCTTTTCGAATAAGTTTATAAACTCAATGCTGTTTCTATACCTACGAGATCCTAAAAATTTCGCCGCAATATTTCAAGCCGCATTTTCAAACAAATATCACCCCTCACCCAGATCCGCGCATGCTCGTGACCACCTCAGGGGCGCTGATGAGGTGCTTGCCTAGGGCGCTGGCAACATTTTATCCGCCTCTGGCCTACATGATGAAGTAAAATATTTTGAATTGCATTTAGAAACTATATTCTTTATCTGTCCACAGCCTTCAACGCTGGCATCGGGCAGGAATCAAGAGAGGTGACACTAAGGAAGGCCCGTGAAGGAATCACAGCTCTCTGCCAGCAACTACGCCTCAACCAGCAGTGCATAGACATTGCCTGCAACTTCTACAAGATGGCGCTGTCTCGACACCTGACCATCGGAAGGCCCTCAAGTCACACACAGGCAGCTTGTGTGTATATGACTTGCAGGACAGAAGGCACAGCCCGTATCCTTTTTTATAACCATTATTTATTGATCAAGCTAGAATCTAGATCATCCTACCCATCCTATGCTTGTTTCAATAACGTCTTAACTTTTGAGGGCTTAGTGTGAGTTATTACACATATTTAATCGCGTTTACGTAAACACTACTTTTGCTAAGTTATGCAGGTCACCAGATGGCGCTTTCTCAATTTTAGTACGAATTGACGTTTGCGTTAACGCGATCGAGCCCCTCCCCTCCTCCATACAATGCAGATGCTTCAAAACCGTTTCCTCCGTAAAATACGGGAGCTCCCTTCTTTGACCGCAATTAGACTACATGTAGACCTCAGATTGCCCACCATGCAGCAGTTCATGAAACGCCTTACCAAGCGTTTCCTCGTCACTGCTGTCAAACACCGCAACCCCCTTATCGCATCGGCCGCCCGATACGAACCCTCCCGCATCCCCCAGATTCGCCGACCGAAGCACTTTCTTGTCACTCCCGATGGCTCCACCACGCTTCTCAGACTCTCTTGAAGAAGCGTGGTAGAGAAACAAGTACACCTCGTAAACAACGACCTCCTTCCGTCCTCGCCGCCGAGGCCCGCCGCGGCGTCCCCGTCCATTTGCTCGAGACAGCCCAGAGGCGGATTATCTCTAAGGCAAAGTAGGCAAAAACCAATATCTAGGCCAACTGTTTACGGGGCGAGACTCCTCTTCCGCATCAAATAGCAGCACGGCGAAAGGAGCTCCGGCAAGATCTCATGGCAGTATGTAGACAGCTACTGTCGCAACTAGTGATGGGAAATTCTCGAGAACATTCTCTTAGCGAGAACTTTGCGGATATGTTCTCGGGAATGTTCTCCGAGCAGAGAATTTACGAGAACTTAAAAACGGAGTAACAAAACCTAACTTTAATATAATCCAGTCTTGAAATTTGTATGATAGATGAAATTTATAGTGTGTTACTTGTATGTTATATGTATTTTGAAACATTTCGTGAAGGAAACCAAATTATGGGGAATTTCGAATGTAAAAAATACAGTACCAATTGATAACAAAACCATCTTTTTTGGCTTTTTCAGGGTTCCGAACAAAAAACGGAAACCTTATAGGTTCACTCGGGTGTCAGTCTGTCTGTCTGTCCGTCTGTGTCAGCCAGTTTTCTCCGGATCTACTGGACCGTCTCTGTTGAAATTTGGTACACATATGGACTTTTGTGACCCAAACACGGACGCGTTACGTAAATAAATAAATGTTGAGAATGGTGGTCACTTTGGGGGTCAAAGTAGAAAATTTCAAAAATTTCGAACTTTATCGTGCGACATACATATCAAATGAAAGGACTGTGAAAATTTTAATTAAATTTTTTTCATAATTTTAAAATGAATAGTTTTGAAGTTATTCAAGAAATTTGGCTAAAAATGAAGGTTTACCCCTTATCTCCGAAACTATAGAACCCGAAATTTTGAAAAAAAAAATGCAGATAATAGTTCTTTACCTACAGATTACAGGAAAACCTACAAGGAGGTTATAGTGTTAAAATAACCTGGTTACTTAAATGAAATTGGTTCGCAACCCTTTGCACGCGAGTCCGACTCGCACTTGGCCAGATTTTTTTTACTAGTTAGGCAAGCGTAGTCCCAGTATCTTACTTGACGGTAAGCGATGATGCGGTCGAAGATGGAGCATACTTGCTCGAAGTAACCTATTCACTCTTGACTTAAAGACTCCCAGGTTGTAGCTATCAGGAAACAGACTCTGGCAAAGAATTCCACTTCTTAGCTATACGCACAATGAATGTGTTCCCAAAACGTTTTGTGCATGTAGGTGGGATGTCCACCATGTACCGGTGGCACACCGCGCCGTACGTCTTGTGGTCCGATGATGGAACGGGCTTGGTGGAATTAAATTATGCAATTCCGTCGCAGATTCCCCAAATTGCAACCGATAGAAAACCGACAGTAACTCGGCGTCGATGCTTTAACTCTACGAGCCTATAATTGCCGATGACCCTCTTGGCTCGTTTCTCGATTGAGTCAAGGCATCAAGCTGGTATCTGGCAGAGCCATCCCAAAGATGAGAGCAGTACTCCATACACGATCGAATTTACACTTGATAAAGTTAGAGCAGCTGTACCGGCGTAAAGTGCCGTCTTACCTTTGCTAGGATCCCCATGTTTTTAGCAGCCACTTGAGCCTTTGCCTCTATGAAAGGGCCAAAGTTGAGGGTAGATGTTAACGTAACACCAAGAAGCTCAAGTCGGTCGGTTATCGCCACGGTTACACCTCGGAAAAATGGAGCTGAGTGGAATTGGCTCCTTTTAGCGGAAAAAAGATTCGCCTGGGTCTTAGCAGCATTGAACTTGCCTCATTCAGAGACAACCTGTTAGGACAAGTTCAAGTGCTCAACCATAGCCTCCCGGAGAGACTGGACCTGCGACCCACCAGCTCGTACATTGGACACGTATCTCTCAGCAACAGTGCTATTGTCTGCATACCCAAAGGTACCGGGTTTAATAAGCAGCAGGAACGATGTTGCCGAGAGCACCGACCCCTGAGTTACCCTGGCAGGCTGACACTAATATCCAGCAGTCGGGACGAGCAGCCATCTAAGACCATTCGGATAGACCGCACCCTCAGGAAATCTGAAATCCAATCACACAATCCGGCGGGCAGACAAAAGGAAGGAAGCTTGCCAATAATGCTATCGTGCTAGACACTGTTGAAGGCCTTCGAGATGTCTAGGTAGACCATAAGTGCCTTCCCGTGTTTCTCGATGGCCTCACTCCAGATGTGAATGATATACGCCAGAAGATCTTTCTTAGAAAGAAAGAAAAATGTTTATTTGGGACTCGCACAAGACACACAAAATAAAAAAAAGAAATTGTCAAAATAAAATAAAAATAGGAACGTCATATTAATTTCTCTTGATTTAATCTTGGTTCAATGTTGGTTGGTTTCTACTAAAATCACATATTCATAGCACTTTATAAGAGATAAGTACTTCTGGATTCTATAATCTTTGCTAAAGTATTTTTCTTATTTAAATTACTTTGGTTTATGTTGATTATTCGTTAAAGACTAGGAAGTCATTTTCAGGCTGTGTTTGTTTAATAGATCATCGAGTTTTAATCATAAATCTTTTTACAAAGTCCAGAATCAAACAAGTAATTAAGTTTATCATAGCTGCTAGTTATGGCACCACTTTCCTATTTATAGACAATGAAATATATGTTAAATTACATCTAATAATGAAAATAAAAATGACCAAAGTTATCTCTTTCATGTTAAAACAGGAAGGATCACCGACTCGTTTTAAGTTCTCATAAATTCTCGTATGTTCTCCGCTCACGAGAGTATTCCCGAACATTCTCGTTCCGAGAATATTCTCACTGTGAGAATGTTCCTTTTCCCCATCACTAGTCGCAACCCAGTGCTGAGCACGCCACAACGACCCAGGCGATAAGTCTCCTCTTTGAGGAGTGGCTGTACCGGCGCCACGGCGTCCTCACCTTCCGCTTAACGCAGGTACCCACCGGACACTGTTGTTTCGGGAGATACCTGTTTCAAATTCGGCGGGAGTATAAGCTCGGGTGTCAACACTGCGAGAATCGCCTGGAGGACACAGTGGAGGTCTGCCCTGCTTGGGAGGACCACCGCCGTGCCCTCGTCTAGGTGATCGGCGGAGGCGACCTATCGCGTTCGGCCTTGGTTCAATCCATGGTCCGGAGCGAGGAGGCATGGGAAGCGGTCACCCCCTACTGCGAAGCAGTAATGCTAGCGAGGCAGAACGCGTGAGAGAGGAAAACTTCACGCCTCACCTTCCGATCAGAACAAGGCCCGGGTCGATGGCGCGCTGTGTTCCACGCGCGTCTCAAAAAGATATCAGCACAGAAAACGGGTCCGCTAGGGCCAGTGCCTGCCAGGGTTGCGGAATTTGTTCGAAAGAGTCACCGCGGCCCTGGAACGCATAGGGCATTAGAAGGAACACGGAGGGGTTTAAGTCAGTAAGAGTCTGACACTCCCTTCTGCTCCGCCCAGAGCGGGAGGAGTGACATCCCATCCTTAAAAAAAAGGCCAACTGTTTACGACATTCACAATAGCTCTCTCTTCCATATGACTGTCTCGTCGTAGTGGTCGCACGGCTGCTGAGCGTGGGGACCTGGATTCGATTCCGGGATTGGGAAGGATTTCAGAGCAGCCTTTTTTTTTGCCTGGAGTTTGGAAGTTGGTGGAGTCTGGCTGACATTCTATAACTTGTAGTAACAGCTAATTCAAAAAGTCTAATCTACCCAAGACCCAAGTTTCTAGCTCTTTTTCATCATTGTTAGTACCTAAGCATTCTAGGCATAGGTTGACAAAGAAACTACTATAGAAGTATGAATGGTTAAGAGAAAATCTAATCTGATCCGAGGCGGTGTGGTAAAATTTTCGAGCTCACTACGCTCGTCGCTCGCTTTCGCATCTGGAATTACCGACGAGATACTAAAAATGTCGTGCTCGTTATACTCGCTATAATTTTCTTACGTAAAAATTGTAGAGAGAGATAAATACCTCCCCTTCTGAGCGAAATTCTGGATCCGCGCCTGCCCTCCCGTTAGATATAGAACTATTATCTACATTTTATTCCAAATTTGGTCTTATTTCTTGAATAACTTCAAAACTATTTTAAAATTATGAAAGAAACATAATTAGAACCCTCACAGTAAGCCATTTCATTTGATATGTCGTACGATACAGTTTGAAACACATTTTTTTTAATTTTCTACTTTGACCCCCATACTCAAAAAAATATTTACAGAACGCGTCCGTGTTTGGGTCACAGAAGCCCATATGTATACCAAATTTCAACAGAATCGGTCCTGTAGATCCGGAGAAAACTGGTTGTGACAGACGGACAGACATACACCCGAGTGATCCTATAAGGGTTCCGTTTTTTACGGATGTTCGGAACCCTAAAAACCACTAAAGCTAGCAGCCAACTGCTAGACTTAGGCCTTCTCTAGGTATAATTCTCTCAACTAAACTCACTAAAAAATTCATTCGCAAAGCAATTTACCTTATCATTACCAATTTATTTGTTACTAGCGGACGTCACGCGGTTTCACCCGCGTAGGGACCGTTCCCATGGGATAGCCTATGTTACTCGCTGATAGTGTAGCTATCCATTGCTGAAAGAATTATTCAAACTGGTCCAGTAGTTTTAAGTTGATTCGTTACATACAAATCTTTTCTCTTTATAATTTTAATATAGAAGTATAGATTTACAGTGGACGAACTGCGTGAAGGATAATATGGCTAACAAGATAAAGATATGTTGCACTGAACCCTAATAAATGAGTAGGGGCAAGACAATAATGATCTAGCACATAAGCTGACCCAATGCCTATGAATTTGCAATTATTCATTGAAAAATGGGTCAATGTTACATAGAACCAATTTGCTACTTTTTATTATTATTGCCTTGACTGATTATAAATTGACACATACAAGCTCAATTGCTGCTTAAAAAAACATTTTGCTTACCCTTACAAATTATTTTCGGTCACTTCTCATCTTTTTGAACCTTTTTTAGCAGTTCACTGGTGAATAGTTATATTCAAACTTAATGACGTTAATGAAGCTTGCTTCACTGCACAATATCCAGTACGTCTATCATGAGTTTTATCAATCTATACTCGCTAGCGACTGTAGTTAAAAAAATGTATGAAAACTTTTAAAAAACAAGTTCCTAATTTATTTTTTTAGTTGTTAACTAAAGCTTTACTTGCAACTTGCTTGCTTGTTAGTTAACAACTTAAACAAATAAATTAGTTTTTTTTTTAAGTTTTCGTATATTTTTTAACTACAGTCGCTAGCGAGTATAGAGTGATAAAACTCATGGTAGACGTACTGGATACTGTGCTTTGAAGCAAGCTTCATTAACGTCATTAAGTTTGAATATAACTATTCACCAGTGAACTGCTAAAAAAGGTTCAAAAAGATGAGAAGTGCTGACACATAAATTTTTAATTTCCTGAACAAAGCACCATAGATCTGTTGATTGACGTCAGTGATGCTGTACCAATTTGCTGCTATCAAGTCGGCCGCACTTATTTCAAGCTGTCGAGAGCCCTGTGCATCAATATACCACCTACCGGTAAGTATTCAAGCTTTACTAACTTAGGGCCTTTGCCCACGGCGTTTTTAAACGCGCTGACTTTCAGAATATATTCTGAAAATTATGGAGAAAACTGTATCAAAAACCGTTGTACACGAAGTTCTTGACATTTGAAATGAGCATCCAAACCACATTGTAGCAGTTTTATTCTGCTGTGTGTTGATTTCGGTTTAGAGCCTATGCACTCGGCTTTTTAACGCGCTGACTACGCGCGCTCACGGCGCTGTAATTGATCAAAACGCTGTCTGCGTCTGAATTTCGTTTAAAGCGCGTTAGCGCGCGTCGTCTGCCAGTCGTCGGAGCTTAAAAAAAAAACGCCGTATGCGAAGGCCCTCTATTTTTTCGTTTGCATGATTTTATTGGATATAGAAAATCGCGTTTATGTGCCCGACAACAAATTATAACTTAATCTATACTATTTGTTTGGGGCGTCCCACGGCTATGCCACATGGAGGGAAAGTACCTTGAATATTGTTGACTGAACATTTTACTGAAAGAAGACCTTATTTTAATTTAAAAAACAATTTAAACTGTATTCATAGATTTTTAAATAATTACATGGTTGAACCGGGAATCGAACCCGCTACACGAGAAAAAAAAAATACCCCGTAGCTTTATCATACCGATCGAAAGGCTTCATCATAAGGATTATTTTTTGCTAAATAACACAGTGTCAGAAATAAAAGGAAACCCATGAATTTTAACATTTTTAATAAAAAAAATATCAAATGCTCAAAATGAGTCCCATACTGTTGAATACAAAGTCGCACTCTTTTGATTATTTCACTCCCTGTCGATATTTTGATCTTGTTGTGGTGGATATTTAGAATAATACTTCTAAGCTCTGTTTGTAGCTCGTGGACATTTTAATACTGATTCTTGTAAATTAAATTTTTTACATAACCCCATAAAAAAATCTAACGGAGTTAGATCTGGGTATCTCGGCGGCCATCTTATTTGTCCATTTGTCCCGATCCAGGGACGAAAGTGTTCATTGAGATAGTCCCTTGTTCTGTGATTGTTATGAGCCGGAGCCCCATCTTGCTGAAAAGTAAGGTTTCGTCGTTTTGCAACCGGAAAATTTGCTATCTAATTTCTTAACATCTCAAGTATTTCTAAATACCTTTCCGTATTCAAATGCCCTTCGTAAAAATGTACTAAGAGGACCCGGTTTTTTACAATCCCACACCAACAGTTGAACGAAAAACGCACTTGATTATTAGTCTCGCGGATACGTAAGGGATTCTCCCTGGACCAAATGCGATTATTGTGTCGGTTGTACATTCCATTATTGCTTAAGTTTAAGACATTGTCATCGGTATCACTTGTCATTGTTGCTCCCGAAAATAAATTGAAATTCTCGCGGGAAAGTATATATTCAAAGTGACGGTTGTGCTTAACTTGGAAATAAGTGCTTGATAGAACTTGTGAGCTATAATTATACGACTAAACAGTGAATTTTAACAATATTAACTGCATTGAAAGTTGCATTTGACAGTGGTGGATTTTGCAAATTTATTTTTTTATTGATATACCCACATCTTTTCTTATATTTTGAGCTGTCATTGCCGACACAAGTGGCATTGTCAAAGAGTGAAGTCTTCAAAGACAATCCGGTGTTGCCAGCGTAAGGAATTTTCTACCATATTAGTACATTATAACCAGTTATATCGTGTTCTGGATTTGGATACAGTGCGCCTACGCTATCTACATTATTAAAATGTCGGAACCGTCTCCGCCAGGTAAATCTGGTGGTACACCAATGCACAACGTCTCTGGACCTTCTAGAGGTAACAAACGGCAAGCCCTTTCGTCGCCGCCGCAAGCTGGTTCTGAACAAAGATTGACTCAAAAGGACGTTCGTCAAATAGTTCAGGATGTCATGAAGAGTGAACTTGAAAAGATGCTAACCAAGTTGAAAGCAAATATTAATGATATTCTGAACCGAGAACTACAACCTATCAAGGATAAAATTGAAAGTATGAACGATTCTATGTCATTTATGAACGTTCAGTATGAGGACCTTCTTAAGGAGCATGCAGCATCTAAAGAAAATATTAAGGAGTTAGAATAACAGAACTTTAACATGAAAAGTGCGATCGGAGATCTGACAGGGCGTCTGAACCAACTGGAACAACAATCCCGTTCAAATAACATCGAGATTCAATGTCTCCCAGAAAGAAAGCAGGAAAACTTAGTCCAAATTGTGGCCGACCTATCAAAATTAATAGGATACGACTTTACGGACAGAGATATCATGCACTGCACCAGGGTTGCTAAACTCAATCCCAATACAAACCGCCCACGATCAGTGGTAGTTCAACTCACCTCTCCGCGAGTCCGGGACAAATTTCTTGCAGTTACTATTAATTACAACAAATCTAACCCAACCAACAAGATAAATAGTGCGCACCTTGGATACTCCGGACCAAAGTTACCTATATTTGTTACTGAACATTTATCTACTGCGAACAAGACCCTACATGCTGCTGCGAGAATCAAGGCCAAAGAAATTGGTTACCAATACGTCTGGGTTCGAGCTGGTCGGATCTTTATGAGGAAGGGACAGGAGTCAGAGCATATTTTGGTCAGAAATATGGAGACATTGGATAAGTTAATTTAGTTGTTTCCTTTTCAATGTTTTGGCTTTAATCGTTCTTTAAATTCGTAGCTTTAAGAATATATTATCAAAACACGCGAGGTTTGCGAACTAAGACTCACAGCTTTTGTCGTCAATTATCTTGTGAGTCTTATGATATTGTTATTTTAACTGAAACATGGTTGAATGATTCTGTTATGAGCGCAGAGCTGTTTGACAATCGATACGTCGTCTATAGACGGGACAGGGATGGAAAGAAAAAAGATGGAGGAGGGGTGTTAATCGCCGTTTTAAAGAAACTTAATTCAAAACGCATGATCCACTGGGAAAGCAGGTGTGAGGACCTCTGGATCACCGTTGAAGTAGCTTTAACAAAATCGATACGTCACATAGCTCTGTGCGCCGTATACTTACCACCACCTGTGACTCGACTAACATTAGAATATTTTTTGGATTGTTGTAGCACTGTTTTGGAACAGTCAGGCTTGTATACATGTGTAGTGGGTGATTTTAATCTGAGTGCTATAAACTGGACCTTGGTTAGTGATTCAAATGCTAGTTACACACCACCTGGGTTCAGTCATGTGTTGACGGATTTTACACACGTAAACAAACTCGTGCAACTGAACAACATTTGTAACAGTTCTGGAAAAGTATTAGATCTTGCTCTGAGTAACTTGCCTTTTGCTAGTGTGGGTGCTGTACAAAATCCTTTAAGCAAAGTTGATCCCCTGCATCCTCCGTTAGAAGTTTTTCTGAAAGCTAACTCAGAGCCAAAACTTCCCTACAACCCTAACAAAGCACGTCCAAACTTTTTCAAAGCGGACTACGTTAAAATTAATAGGCATATTAATGAATTAGACTGGGCGTTGTTGTTAAATGATACGGAGGACGCTAATAAAATGCTTACAATTTTTTATGATAGGCTTTTAAGTATAATAAAAACACACGTCCCTACCAAGAGAACACAGAAAAATAAATATCCACCTTGGTTTGACAGAGACCTAATAAGAACTTTAAAAGAAAAAGAAAAAATCAGAAAGCGTTTTAAAATATATAAAAACCCCTTGGATGAAATAGAACTTAAACTACTGGGTAAAAGATGCTCGCACTTAGCAACCATTAGTTATAATAAATATATTGCAAGCATCGAAGCGGATATTGCTAAAAATCCAAAGCAATTCTGGGTATATATCAAGGACAAACGAGGTGGTTCCAGCTCATTTCCTGCCACAATGACTGATGGAAACATAGCAACTTCAGATGGACATACAATTTGTGAAATGTTTGCGGAGCAATTTTCGTCTGTTTTTGTTCAGGGAAAATCAGGTCAGCGTTCTTCAGTCACAAACTACCTACGAATTACTAATAACAACAGCCTGACTCTAACGGCACCTGTAATAGACCGTGACAGTTTAATTATCAAATTAAAGTCCCTAGATTGTCATAAAGGTGCAGGCCCAGATGGGATACCACCTATTTTCATCTCCAGATGCGCTTCTTCGTTAGCAGCTCCACTGATACTAATATTTAATAGATCGTTGATGTCAGGAGTTTTCCCGGATATTTGGAAAACCGCAAAGGTCGTGCCTATTTACAAAAATGGTGACAGCGATAATGTGATTAATTATAGGCCTATTTCTATCCTGTCTACTATGGCTAAATTGTTTGAATCTATGATCTGTCCCATCATTCAGTCACACTTCAAACTTTATCTTAGTGTCTCCCAGCACGGTTTCGTGGGCGCCAGGTCCACTTGTACAAACTTGGTGACTTTTACCGAATCTTTAGTGGATGCTATTGACTGTGGCAAACAGGTCGACGTTATCTATACAGATTTTAGCAAGGCTTTCGACCGTGTGTCACACGATATCCTTTTGGAAAAGTTACAGACGTATGGCATTACTGGTAACTTTCTAGCTTGGTTGAAATCTTATTTAGAGAACCGTTTCTTTTTTGTCGCAGTTAATGGCTTCCAATCTGGTACTTGTGCAATTACATCAGGCGTTCCTCAGGGCTCTCATATTGGCCCAATATTATTTATTGTTTTCGTCAATGATTTCGTCAATGCTTCCGATTCTGCGAATGTTTCATGTATGCTGATGACCTCAAGTTCAGTAAAGTAATAGAGTCAAACGGGGATGCTGACTTACTACAAAAGGAACTGGATACGCTGATCGAGTGGTGTGTTAACAATGACATGGACTTGAACATTAACAAATGTTTTCACATCAAGTTCTCTAAGAAAAAGCTCTTGGTGCCGTCTGTGTATTCCATTGGACCGCACGTTATTCAGGAAGTGGACCAAATCAAAGATTTAGGTGTACTTTTTGAGAAAAAGCTCACATTTATACCCCACTTAGAGAACGTCATCAAGCGAGCCTCTAGAATGCTGGGATTTGTTATTAGAAACGCGGTTGACTTCCGAAGGGCTGAAACTAAAATTCTATTGTACAACTGCCATATCCGAAGCATTTTGGAATACTGTAGTACTGTTTGGAGGCCACATTACGCTACACATAAGTTGAGACTAGAGCGAATACAGAAAAGGTTTCTCTGGCATTTAGCGTACTCATCAGGAATTGCCAAAAAGAAACGATCATATTCAGCTAGGCTAACGCATTTTGGGTTACACTCTCTAGAGAAACGTAGAAATGTAATTGATTCCAGTTTCTTAATCAAAATCTTAAGAAACAAAGTAGCCTGCCCTCACTTATTAGGTAAAATCAGATTCCGAGCCCCAGCTAGATATCCCCGTGCTCCTATAACTCCTTTCTACCCTCCAACACGTAGAACTGTTCTCGGTGCTAATTCGGCTATTCCTCGGCTATGTAAACTTGTCAATAGTTGCAGCGATCTTGTGGACGTGCATGCAGACTCACTTACCAAGTTCCGCAAATTGACACACAATGTGATGTGACTGGCTTGTTATGTTTTGTTTTGGTTTTTATGTATTTATTGTATTACTAAAAATATTTTTATATCCTCTATTAAGTTAAGCACATTACTGTTTTGGCACATGTGGTGCTTACCTGTAAGAAATTGTGGCACTACGCCTTTTTTTTTAAGTTAAGTATTTTTGTAAAAATTTTTGGTGCTAACAATTGTTGGTGAGCCTAATAAATAAAATAAAATAAGTTTGTCTCGTCTGACCAGATAATATTATTTAGAAAATACTGATCATCTAGGATGAGCCTCTCCATTTCATGGCAGAAAATAAGTCGTCTTTCAGCAACAGGCAGTAATTTTTGTACTAATCGCCCTTCAACGTAACTTTTGAATTTGTATTTTTTCAGTAGGTACACGGTGTATTTTGCTCTTCGAAATTCCGATTACTTCTTCACCTTCCCTCATTGAACTTTTACGGCCCATTCACGACCTTACCGCGGTGAGCGGCGGCGGCGTGCGGGGCGGCGAGCGATAAGAACAAATGTATGAAAATGTTTGAAGCACGCCACGAGTCGCCGCTCATAGCGAAAACGCGCGCGGTTTTGTCGGAGCGAATCACTGCAGCGGCGCGCGGTGCGGGGAGCGGCGAGATCAAAAGTACAAGTGAATGAGCGCGACGCCACGAAACAGAGCGGCGCGGATAGCGGTGTAGGTGTGACGGACTCGGCGGCGAACTCATATGCAAAAAAATTTAGACCCTTTTGGATCTGATGTGCTGTTTTAAATGTACGTCTATGTGCTGCAGAATGTAATCAAATGTTTCCACACTCATTCTTGTGTACTCATAAAACTTATCCGGATATTTTCTGTAATCTTCGTATAGGTCACGAAATTCGCCATTTAAATATCGATCTTTATTCAGTTCGTGCATTCCTTCTCTCATATTAAGAATATCTTGTTTTAAAAATATACTGCTTTCTAAACACAGAAGGGATAATTTTGATAACGCCATAATTTTGAGCACGTTCCGACTACCTAAATACGTCCACCTCGCCCGCTGCCGCTAGCCGCTACTGAGGGTACGTGGCGTGTAAAACGCACCGCTTGCCGCCGCCGCGCCGCCTGCCGCGCCGCTCGCCGCTAAGACCGAAGTCGTGAATGGGCCGTTAGGATTTGCCTCAAAGTATATCAAAATGTCGAGTTAATCGTCAGTGTTTATCAATTGGTGCCGCGGTTGTGGTAAGCGATGATCGAAACGTCCCAAATTTAGCAGATTATTCGTCAACCGTTTCATAATAAATCGAGATGGTGTATTTCTATCAGGATATCTTTCGCGGTGCCAGTGCAAGGCTATGTTTTTGTGGTTCAAAAAGTATGCTTCCATTAAATCAAAATTATTTTGATACGCCATAGTTATGTAAAAAATTTACAATACAATGCAAAAATCTTACAATGGAAATCACAGAAACAAAGGGAATAAAAGTTTTAAAATGTAAAACATTTTTAATTATTTCTTTATAATCAGCCAGCCGCATTGCGATGGACAAAATAATTTACGCATCTTTCGGCTCAGGATACGGCTCGATTTGTAACATACAACCAGGTACCTACTAATAGGGTATTTTACTGAAAAAAAAAAACGAATTAGTCCGTCAGATAGATTTCCAAAAAATATTGGACACGTATTTTTTCTTTTTCCACGTAAACAAATATTACCAAGATACAGTACGTTGAAAACTCGCGTGACGTCACTACGATAGTACAATTATTTTACTAGCGACGTGACGTCACCAGCCCCCTCTCCCGAGTTTTGATGCATTTTATCTTTGACATTCATTGATTTTCAAAAATAAAAAATACGTGTCCATTATTTTTCAATACTCTAACTGACGGACTAAATAGATTTGCAATTTATTAATGGTGGAAACTAGCCTATTACGTATCTCTTTATCATTTTATCATTATAATTTAATAATAGGGAAATGATGCTACTTCTCAAGTGGGTACATTTTCACATCAAATGTTAAAATTCGTGGTCTTCCTTTTATTTCTGACACTATATAAATTAGCAATAACACCCCGTCGTTTTTGCGTCGAGGGTTAAAAAAAAATCCTTATGATGAAGCCTTTCGATCGGTATGATAAAGCTACAGGGTAATCTTTTTTCTCGTGTAGCGGGCTCGATTCCCGGTTCAACCATGTAATTATTTAAAAATCTATGAATGCAGTTTAAATTGTTTTTTAAATTAAAATAATGTCTTCTTTCAGTAAAATGTTCCATCGACAATATTCAAGGTACTTTCCCTCCATGTGGCATAGCCGTGGGACGCCCTGTATATAGCCACATTTATGAGGAAGGCTATTCGGGAACGGGATATGCGCGGACGAAGTCACGGGCAAAATCCAGTCTCTGAATACTTCGAAAGTCAGGCCTCACCTAAGTCACGTACAAACGGCGATAAAAATATGCAGCATGTAACTTCTTTGGGTCTCACACGTTCAGGACCCTAACTGATCACCAGAATCTCCTAAAAACTGATGCTAAATTAGATGGTTGCCCGGCCTCATCAGAGCCATAATCTTGTCATGTGTTTAATAAGGTGGTAGTAAAAATAAACAACATTTAAGGTAATAACTATATATTTTGCAATGAATTTGTATCATGATAGGTCTAGAACCTACTGATTTATAGAGAGCTATTACGACACCCATATCACAATCTTAAGGTACATGTCTTATTCGCTAGTCAAGTTCAACAATATACACAAGAACTTTAAAGTTTTCCAACGTAACAATTTTAACATTTGGGAATGGTTAAGTACCTACAATAAAATTTTAATTTAGATTTTTGATCAAATATTATTGACTTTCTAAGTGTTCCGATCTTACTATACGGAATAATAGTTAAAAGGGCGAGATCTAGTCAACTGTCAGTCCTCATTAGTGGTTGTGTTGGCCATTGAAGTGTTGACTGTGGGTCCGTAATAGATAAGTTCTGGGATCTGACCTCCCTGCACTCCTGTACCATTGGTACTTTCAGAAGAACAATGGAACTGAAATGTCACTGTTCCCATATACACTTCACTTAAACCTTCTTGTCCAAAATAACTTAATTCACTCCCATCTAGTACTGCCGAAGCAGTATAAAAGCACTCTGGCTCAATTTGTATGGGATTCTCAAAGTACACATGGAAAGTGTTACTTGATCCATCTGAGAAGAACTTTGTGTTGTTCTCTGCCAGCACTCTGCCCATGCGTTTCAGTTCAATCTTAACATTATAGTCAGCTGCCCCATTTGAGGATCCATAAAGTCCAAAACCAACCACAAATATTCTCTTGTCCACACAAAACTGTATGGAGTCGCATCTCCCGCGGTACCTCCACTGATTGCTCCTGTATGCACATGACTGGAATCTGTGGCAAATCTGCAATACAGAGAAAAGATTTTATGAAGTAAACCATTATATTTCTTGCAAGTAAAAAGTTGGTCTACTCAAATCAAGATATAACTACCTGAGCTTTCAGTCCTGCTCTTGTTTTTATCGGATATGATAATTGTGGTTTGCTTGATGCAGTGAAGTGTAAAAATATATCAATTGTCTCTTGTGGAGTCAAAATACCAATCTGAGCTGCACTGTTAGCAAACTCTTCCAATGACATTGTGGGAAATCTTATCAAATATATGGCACCTCCCAACATGACTCTTTTGTTTGTAGGTGTAGGATCTATATCTCTTCGAACACATTCAGCATGTGCCCAAGCTAAAGCTGCCTCAAATAAGTTGATCTCCTTGCAATTGAGTGTTTCCCTCGCTAAAACTGATTCTAGTGTTGACACATCAATATCAACAAAGCCTTCTGACGTCAGGGCCATCTCTGCCTAAAATAAAACAATATTTGTTATAAGGTGAAGGATTATTGAAACTGCAATACAATTTGTACAATAGTTTATTCAGATCTATATCTTTTTATTACATTATAAATATTACAAAATTGCCATTTGAAAACAATTACATGCATTACACAACATTCATAATGTATGGGAAACATACCATTGCAAACTAATTCAAGCAAACTGTATTGCAGTTAATCTTGTATTTTATGAACATGACTAGAGACACACAAAGAGAGCTATTTGGAATGTAAAGAAATAGAATCTATTTACATAATATAAAGTATAATATGTTTAGCATTTCATCCTTAAGCCTAAATCACAACCTAAAATTGAGTATACAAATGCATTATTGTGGCACAAAATATATTTTTAGTTTATCTTAATATGGCGTGAATTTTGAATGATTAAATATATTTGATAGTTTTAACAATGAAATCTACTTTTATGTGATAACACTGATAACTTATTGGTCAGAAGATCAGTCAGTAAAGGGTAGAAGAGAATAACAAATTTCAATAAGCAAGAGTTATTAATTGTAAATTCCGTGGATATTTTCCATGCTTTCTGGACTAGAAAAATTTCGACTGGACGATTCTGATAGTTCCATCAATAGACTGCTGTAGGATGATGATTGTTCAAGACACATTGTAGCGAGATTCTCAGTAGATTCACATACCTGGGCATCTATCACTTCCCAGCATCTCTGCATCAGTTCCGGTTCCTCAAAAAGCCTGGACTGGCTGAGAAGCAGGCATGCATTCTTTGCTGTTAGACTAGTTTCCAAATAATTGACACAGGCTTTGGCCAAATGTGGAACAATGTATTTTTTGGCAACATAAAGAGTTGATAATACTGTATCTGCTTCTAGTTGTATTTCATCACAGTAAATGTACCTAAAACAATAAGAAAACATTAACAAAAACCAAAATACATGCTAATCATAAAGTTTGAAAAGTGATAAGTACAAAACTCACTTGAGAAGTGTAAGAAAAGCAGATGGTTCAACATCAGGAACTTCAATCTCCTGCTTGCATTCAGCAAGCCCTCCATAGAACATAGCGTAGAACACAGAGCTGGCAGTAGCTAAGACATACTTGTGAGCGGGTATTATCTGTGAGTGGCCTGGAATATAAATAAAGCCACATTTTTATTATAGTCTTGAGTGAACATTGTTTGGGGAAGTTAAAACTGATAAAATGAATAACAAAACTATCAGTTTTATCAATCATGTATTACAGTATATCAAACATTTTCCTCAATAGGTACTTATAATTATCTCTACAATAAACAGGTTTAAGAATATAATCTTATGAAAACAACAACATTAAGATACATACCGGGTCCTCCAACAATGAATGTGATGTCCGACATGAGTTGGTTATTGAACATAGCTGCATTTCTCTCCCGTACTGTGGGTTTAGTGGCTTGCCAATTAGGGTCTAAAGTGGCGGTGCCCGGAGGAGGGGCCGGAGACGTTGTAGGGGAAGGCGTCGCGCTTGTGGACCCGCACGGAGATGGCGGACCACTGTAGCACTGAGACACCTGCGTGCCCGTCTCACGCTGCGACACCGTGTGCGGCGGGGACAGTGACAGACCACCACCATTGTTGATATTCTCAGCTGGAAACACATTAACACCATCTTATGAACCAACAATATCGACAAGCTATAAATACGACCAATGCAACAGAATTCAGGTCGCGAGCTATATTAAATCTTACGAACCATGACACAGAACTATATTCGTTAAACCAAACAACCCTAATTAACCTATTTGTTGACCTCTACAACCATTTAAAATCACTTATTTAAATTGACACATGAATAAATCAATATTTACAATGCTTCACGAGCTCACCATTCATCCAAGCGTTTGTTTGCGCTACGGACATACTAGGGACACTGTCCTGTAACCTTTTCGGAGGTTTTGAAACGATTCTAGAACACAAATTCGACATAGTGATTATGTGACCTCACAATATTTTAAAATTCTATCGCAAACATTTGGGCCGCGAGCTTCTAGGCACTGACGTCAGCCATTTTGTTTGCTGGCAGGCGGTAAAGTTAGTGTTGTCATATCGCACACAAAAAATAGTAGGAAACGCTGAAAATAATATTGTGCTGGTGAAAAAATTTAAGATTTTAGTGACGACCTTTTTTTTCAAACTTAGCAACTCTAATCCTAAATCCGATTCTTAAGCTTCTTATTTACAAACAAAGAAGAAATGAGATTAGTTAAGTCAGTTATAGTTTCATTGCATACCGTGTAGTTTTTTTACATTTGTTGTAAAATTTTCAATAGAAAATAAGAATTTACTATTGTCCATTTTGACTTTTATAAACACGCTTAAAATCTAGTTTACTGTTTTTCTACATTCTGTGAAATGCTAGCGTAAAATAACATGGATTAACAAAGCCTAATAATGATGATGATGATAATATTGCTACAAACTCCATCACACCTTCATACACACGAACATTTGCAAATACATTTTTTCTAAAATAAGTTATAAACTATGCTCCCTTGTGTGTTAATAAAATGCACAATTTTTCTTTTGTTAGGGCAACACTGGCACAAAACCGAGGTCACCGCGCATGCCAAACAACGTCCACTGACATTTTATACGTTCGGAAACATTCTCAACTATAGATTTTTGTAAAATAAAATCTGAACATCCCTATTTTTACACGCGGTGCTTGGCGCGGCATGATTATTAAATTTTAACAAGGATAAAGTTCAATGGCATGTCTTATTTTAATTTATTTTATGAAAATTTATATACCTTGAGGTAATTGTCGTTGTCGTGGCCGGTAACCTCGCTGAGGCTCTTGGCAATTTAACTCGGCGAAGCGCCCATCCTCGTCTATCAGACTTTCAAAGAAATCCACGCTGCTGTTCATCGATGATCGCACGTGTAAGTGACACGCATACCCAATGAAACTGAAAACAAAATGAAAACAGGAGATGAGAATCGTTTAAAAAAAAAAAAAAATAACGTATTTTTTCTTGATAATAACTGTAAAATAAAGTTCGTACTTATATGTTTATAATAAATTTCTATAGCTGAAATAAATAGAAGCTTAAGGAAATCTTGGGTTAAAGATGGTAAAAAACGGGGATAAACAGATGTTACCAAGAAAAGAAAGAAAAAATATATAATTATGCTCCACCGACCCCAATAAATGGGGTAAGGGCGGGAAGGGAGGTGGAAGTGAAGACAACAGCCTAACTTCTAATAGTAGATCTTCTTTACTACTCTATACTGAAGAGGTATTTGTTAGGTTCGCCAGTTATCCTTAAAACACTAAGGTCTGATTTTTCAATAGTCGGATAACTTTTAACTGTGGAATAAAAATGGCCGTTTGACAGATTTTATAAAGAAAATAAGTCAAACCGCCATTTTTATTCCTCAGTCAAAGGTTATCTGACTATTGAAAAATCGGCCCTAAGTAGTGAAGACAATAGGTACCTAATGATTCTTCGAAAGAGTTACCGCGGCTCTGGAACGCAAAGGGCATTTGAAGGAACACGGGTGGGTTTTGGTAAGTGTCTAACTCTGCCTCCCGCTCCGCCGAGAGCGGGAAAAGTAATTTGATGAATCTCATCAAAAAAAAAGAGGTAGGTACCTAATAATGATGATAACGGTGAAAAACATTTTCTGTGTCTTATGTTTGAAGTAACCGTACATTTCACGTCAGTCAAACAATACATTTATTAAAACATGCGTTGATTTCGTATCTATTTTAAAATTAAATTAGAATGAATTTCGTAGACTGTGAACCCTTGTAATGTCACGAAATGTGTCTTGTACAGTCATTGTCAAATCCGTTAACAAAAAATTTTGTCTACACTAAGTTTGGAGCGACCCTATTTTATTTGTTAAAGTTAATATCTCGAGGTACTGAGCTGAACGAAAACTCATTGATAGAAAGCTACACTATCGCTGAGACTATGTTTTTAAACAAGAAATTTCTCGTGGACGAAGTAGCGGGGAGAAACTAGTAAATAATGACGAAGGTCATTCTAAATGCTGATCTGACATTCCTGCCAAAATAATCGTATTTTAATTAACATTCTCAAATTTTTCTCACTTTGCCGTTAAAAGACATAATTGTTTAATGACAGAAAGAGTAATTAATTGCCTTGAACGATTATATATGGGCAAGTACACATTGGGAACATGGGAATATTATCTGTGTGTGTATCTTAGATGTGTTCATTTTTTTATTTATAATTAACACAATAGTGAGAGACGATCATGGGAAGATTTTTAAAATTTTTTGTTTTGTACTTTTCACACAATAATAATTACGCCTTAACGGAATATTGTAGGTAAAGTTCTGTACGGTACTCAAGAAATGCAAAGTTTTGGGAACACTTAAAAGTTTGGTAAAAGTAATAGGAGAGAGTGCACTCTCAATCAAAAGTAAAAATTTGTGATATTATATAAAATATCAGATGCTGCAAAACAACATTTGGCACTTTCGCTTACCACTGAGTCATCGCCACTTAAGAGGTCAATTACAATTTGACTGTTTTTTTGCGTAAAATGACCAACTTTGGCTTTCTTATTCTCAGAAACTGAAATATTTAGACAACTATAAATTTCAATATTAATATGTTTGGTGTAAAAGTCTAGGTGTTTCTATTAAATTATTGCATACCAAGAAGCATGTACTAAGGAAGAAGAAACTGACTCCTGAAATACAGATATAACATATCTAGCTCTGGAATCAGGGATTACATTGATTGTAATGTATGTTTTCAAATAAACTATTATTATTATAATTTTGGCTTATTGGTTAGTTGAGAATAGTTATTAGTATTGAAGATAGCGGCCTCACTTTTCGCATTTTTCTCTTTTTATTTGTAAAAAGCCAAAATTCCGAAGTAAGTGTCTCATGAAAAGCGCGACGGCACTCTTTCGAGCTCGTGGATTGAACTACTGTACTAACCAAATGAAATGAAAAATATAGGTACATATCATAATATTCCTTATATCGTGGTTTCGGTCATAGCGGCCTCAGAAATTTGAAATAAGAATGGAATGTCCGTAAAAAAATCCCATTCAAATCCATAAAAAAACTACTAAAAACGCTCATAATTTCTCCTTAATACATTAATATTATTACGTAAAATGTAGGTATACCAAATAAACCATAGTTCATAAGAAATGAAAATTTAATAAATATTCATTAAATAAATTAATACTAAACCCTAAAATAAACGTTATTGCAACTGCCTTATTTCTACATAATGCGATGCAGTTTTGTGAGTGAAAACGCAATTCTGTGATAGGGCTCGCAATTCTAGTTATAAATCTAGATGAAAGAAAGAAAGAAAGATTGTTGAATGCGGATATGATACTTAATATTGACGCATTAAAATATAAGTACATCAATAGTTTTAACGACTATATGTACATAATAGTTAAACACAGACAGGTCAATTATATGAGCATACAATAGACGTTTTAATTATCATAAATAGTATGAATTCCGATTTTGTACTGTTACCGCCAAAATAACAATGTTTTAGCATCATTTTGTGAGTACGAGTAGCATTCCCAGTGTCGCTTTTATTTAGAAGTTTGCATGCATTGCAGAGCCAACTATGGTCAAGGTGACCTTAACGATGATCGAGAAATAACAACACGGGTCAGGCGCAGCTTCCAAGTTCCTTTGTTGTAGGAATAGGCACAGGTTAAAATAAGTACATAATCGTGATTTATGAACTACTACAGTTTCTACATACACGGCGCGTCAGTATTCTGTCAATACGATTTGGAATCAAAATAAATATTTACAACGTGAAACAGAATGAACGCAATACATGGAAAGCGGTATGTACTCATTATTATGAACAACTTTTACTATGGGATCTACCCCGAAATCGCGAAAATAAAATCAGACGTTTAATGCATTTTGTTGAGTTATGCTCACAACAATGTACGGGGTAGTCTATTAAGATTCCGTACCAAAATGGTAAAAAGGAACCCTTATGGTGTGACTAAGTCTGTCCGTCTGTCACAACTGGATATCTCAAGAACTACTAATGTTATCAAATTGATATTCGGAATAGTTTTAGATGACGTTTGTTCAACTATTTTGCAAATAAGAAAAAAATAAAAGTGTATATGTTTTTGTGAAACAGCGACTGAAAGGGATTCTTAAAAATTCGAAGTGAGGCTACTAGGGCATAGAAGGCTTTTTGCACATTCTCAAACATTTTTTCTTTTTTTTTAGGCTCCTTGGTTTTCAACTTTTAACGGACAATGTAAAAAATAAAAACCATTATCTTATCTCCAAAGATTACAGAGAGAAAAATCTGAAATTATTCTATGTTGTACAAGTTTATGTAAAGTTTACAGGAAAAATAAAACGGTGACTCTAAATAGATCACTTATTCAGAAATCATCAACAAGATTTACATTAGTTCCACTAGCGGTCAAGAGATGGCGCTGATCTAAAACTGCAATATACACCGCCGTGTTAAAACTTTATGATGAATATAGGTAAGCCTCGCTAATGAAATTCAAAAGACATTTCACATTTTATTATGATGGTACGGAACCCTTTCCGTACCATCATAATATATAACCGAGGGCGGTGGGCGAGTCCGACTCGCTCTTGGCTGTTTTTTTTTTGTTGTAACAATTTTTATTGATCTTCGTTTAATACAAGAAAAACGGTTATGGTAATACCTGTGGCAAGGTATTACCATAACCGTTTTTCTTGTTCTTTTTCTTTAAATTAATCAGCCTTTTCCTGTTAACGTTATTGAAAATGTTAATAAAGGCTAATCACTTGTTCTGCAAGCCGTAATTGCTGAACAGAAAGCTTTTGACTTTCTCGAACCTGATTGCAGTATTCACCGTTGTAAAAATGTTTCCAATCTGCTTTTTACGACTGACCTGCGCCTGTGCATTTAATGTCAATGAATACCGTTTTTTTGGCAGCACCTTTGAAATAAATAGTAATTCAATCTTATTTACTGCTTAAAAGTTGTATGTAATGTATTTTTTTAAAAGAAATCAAACTGTTGAATAAGAGTCTTAAAACAATTAAGGAGGTACTTATTTGGATATCATTGAAAATACTTTTTGATCCATGAGCTGTTCAATTAAAAGTCAACAAGATCACCAGTGGCAGTGAATCGGAACTCGGTAAACCTTTTAGTCTTTCCATAAGCTCGATTCTTAGTTTTTGGATCTTACAAAAGCTCGGCTAAAATCATCCTTTCAGCCACGGCAATCTGACGAAAATAAAACATTTGGCCTTGACCGTTTTACCTTTTATTATTCGCCAAATATGTCGTGTGTTGGATGACATCCTTTGAATACAATACGAACAGTTTGAAATATAGTTCACGATTTAGCAACAAGTTAACGATTTAAAATAGTCACGAGTTCATGGTGACAGAATAGCACTATAGCTGTCAAAAAAATATTAATTGTTTTTTTTTTTCGACAAGCCTTTTTTCACGCGTGAGAAACCACTGTCATTGACTGTACGTAGTTCAACTTATGCGACATGTTTCTTATTGTTGTTCTAGATATCTTTTATGTGCGTTATGTAACTTGTTTATGTGCTAAAAATAGCAGCTATGTCGTGCGCGAATGATTTTTGTTTGATTACAAAACTTGTTTAGCACCAAAAGTTGTTGGAGTCTACTGTTCTCGAAGTTCTGTTTTGAAATTAATTATCTATTGTGCCGGAATAGTTTTTATGTAGTAATGAATTTTGTTGTCTCTGTTGCTAGCGTGCCCATTTTTACCAAAATACTTTTTAATTTTTTAATGTTACCTTAACTGGTTGATTTTTCAAAAATCAGATTATTCATTTTTAGTTTTTACCAAACTCGGGCCCGAGACTAGTTTGAGTTTTTTCGGTACTCCTATCCTTGCATAGTTTTGGATTTGGCCAGACACGACTCGAACGAATCAGCCTGTATATTATCATCTTCATGCTCAGCTATCCCAATTTATTTGTGATCAGCGTAGCATGTTTCCTACGTCCATACATCTTTTTACAGTAAAGATATCCTGTCGCCGTCATCTGAATCTCAAGTCTCCTCTAGACCAGGCGGTATATGGAGTTGAGTGTGCAAATTATGAAGACCGCATTCTATACATAGTTTTGAACTCAGAAAAGCTTGCAACATATGATTCTGGACGTTGCCAAGAGGTTTATTGGTCCATTTATTTTATATACACCATCCCCTTAGATATTATCATGTAAATGGACCCAACAAATGCTTTGGAACTATTTTAATGTTTTTTTTTTACTGGCGATATCCAATTGTTTCTTATGATTAAAGATACTAAACAGCCAGAAAAAAAATACTGGCCAAGTGCGAGTCGGACTCGCGTGCAAAGGGTTCCGAACGAATTTTATTTTTTTAACATGTTATTTTAACACTATAGACTTCTTATAGGTTTTCCTGTAATCTTTAGGCAAAGATCTATTATTTCCATTTTTTTCAAAATTTTAGGCTAAGTAGTTTTTGGAGAAAATGGGGGGGAATGGTCATTTTTCGTCTAGTTTCTTTAATAACTTCAAAACTATTTATTTTAAAATTATGAAAAAAATATAATTAAGACCCTCACGGTAAGCCCTTTTCATTTGAAATATCACACGATATTGTTCACAAAACTTTTTTTTTTAATTTTCTAGTTTGTCCCCCAAAAGTGACACCCATACTAAAAATTTAATAATTTATGTAACGCGTCCGTGTTTGGGTCACAGAAGTCCATATGTATACCAAATTTCAACAGAATCGGTCCAGTGGATCCGGAGAAAACTGGCTGTGACAGACGGACAGACAGACAGACACCCGAGTGATACTATAAGGGTTTCGTTTTTTTTTCGGAACCCTAAAAAAGGTTAAAAATAGATCTAAGAATTGTATATAAATAAAATATTAAATACGAAATTATATGGGTACAGAATGAGTCGAGTCTTACCTACATGGTAGGCAGAATCGCGGTTTCCGCTCAAGAAAATCACTATCTACACTCTACAGTATCCATGCCAACACGGGCCCCTTAACTCTCGGTTAAGTTTTTGGTTTAATAGGACGTAATATCGCCGACCCATGCTTGCTATTTCTGCTTTTTATTTTGAAGACTTTTCCTACTGCTTAATTTACGCACCCTTTTTTTAAAATGACTCCCGCTCTGGGCGGAGCGGAAGGGAGTGTCAGACTCTTACTGACTAAAACCCCTCTGTGTTCCTCCTAAACTCCTAATACTCTTTGCGTTCCAAGGCCGCGGTGAATTTCGATTAAATTCCGCAAACCTGGCAGGAAGATACATGGGATAAGGGCAGAAAAATAATGATATCGAGTATTCTCTTATTCTGATGGATTTAACCTTATGATTTTAAGTCATCTGCGCTTTCTTTCTGGTCAAGAACCAATGTTTTAGTCTTTCAGTGTCAAGACCATAAAAAATAAGCGATTCCTGCCCATTTAACCAATGCTCACATTCATGGATTCAGAATACAGATTACGAGAAATGGCAAATTTGACCTTTGGCGTTTTTGCATGCTAATCAACCAAGAGTTTTTAGATTCCGAAAGGTTTCGGCTTTTAGAACTCGTTTCCTCATTGTGTATTTTTAGCTTTCATTATCTACGTACAGTGACTTGAAATTTTGTTATTTTAAACCTAATCTTAGAACTATCCATTGATTAACTGATACCAACTTACCAAGGTATATTTTTAAAGATTTGTCAACAGATAAAATGAATTTTGTGCTCTTTACAGGAAAGTTAAGATATGTAGAAGATGAGCAAGAATAAAATAAATCAACAATCGTTTAGCACTTTGTGTAGCTATCAAGGAATGCGTTTATGTTAATTTTAATCAATCTTTATTTATTTATACGGAGGCATCGCAGTGTATACGAGTTACGAGGAAGCACATTATATCATAGATAAGAAACGAACCGGTAAACAAAGAATACGAGATCGGCTTTGGTGAAGAGCCAGCGCAGGAGTACTTTCCCCAGCACCACTGGAAGCTTACTGGGCGCTCGGTAACTCCTTCCCTTCATTTCATTCCTTCGGGACACTGCAGCCCTTGCAACATGACCACAGGTTTATCCACAAATTAGTCACTGGACACAACACTGCTTGGTACTTATATTTATGGTATTATACTAAAATTTAATTTCAAACACTCAGGTTAACGAACTAATATTTCGTGAATGAACAGCGAAACTTGTATTTTTCTCCGTGAATCAATGCGCCCGCGCCAGTGCGCTCGACCGACTGCGCCCGATCTCGCAGTTCGGCTCACGAACACCGGCAGCCCACTCTTGCGCAAGGCCGCTAGGGACACCTGCCTCTGCAGCCAACTTGGACCGAGAAAGTAAATGATGTCATAGTTTATCAATGCAGGGCATAATGCAGTTGTTATCGGTCTCGTATAAATCTAAACACGTAATCTTGATTTGATCGCGAAATGAAGATATGACATTTAATTTCCAGTTATTTGGTTTCTTCATTAGTTTTGCAAGATTGCGTTTGTTTTAATGAATCATTTTGGTTAACAAATCGGCACGTATTACCATTAGTATATCTTGATTTATTAGGCAACCTCAAATTTTATGTGCCGGAAGCTTTGCTGCCTGAGGCAGATAAACATCGGTTTTCAATTTTTTTCCTTGTCTTTGTTTGGGTTTTCTTAACGGTCAGCGTCACCATAACTGGAATGATTATCTATTTCTTCTAAATGTCTATGTTTTCATTCTCACACTTCAAGTTATTGTTGTATGGGGTTTTTTATCTACTACACTTTTATTTGTTGTTTAATTTGTTACTCACTTGTAATTTCTTGTTTTTACTTTTGAAGCCTGAAGCGAATTAATACAATCAATCTAGTAGTCCAATTGAAATAAAACAAGTAACTGTGGTAGCGACAAACAAGTTGCCTAAAACGAATTCGGTCAAATTAACTGCATAGCTATGTGTCAGCCTGGAGCCTGAAGCATGCTATTAACGTAATTAGGTCCACGGTAAATGAAATACCACTGACAATAAATTCTCCAACAACCCTGAGGAACTTTTGTGAGATTTTTTTCAATTTACTTCAGTTATGAAAAAAATTAAAATACATAATTAGCCTAATTATGCATTTTCATACTTTGTCCCGACTCGACTCGAGCTTCTGCTCGCTGATAGTTTGATTTGAAACAATGTTTTTTTTTTTAATTCTTTCGTGGTAGGACGTTTAATACAATGTTGTCTACACATAGTATTAAAGCAAGTATCACAAGTCTTAGTCCAGTGCATAGTCTACCCGTGTACTAATCATTCAATTACGTTCAGCTGATGTGGCATAATTCAACGATACAATTACGGTTGAAAATAAAAACTTTGGATTGGATCCTTAGGATATAAGAACTACGATTTTCTGCCTTGAAATAGGAAAGAACAATACTGTGCCCTCCCTACACAAATTAAAACTTTTGTTTTGACCTGTCACTCTCATTTGTCGTCACTTGTTACAAAACCGTCAACTTATACCTTCCGTTAATGGTATTTTGAAGGTTCATAATATGTAGTTAGGTAATGGTGTTTAGTAACACCTAACCTTGCCGACAATTTACCAGCCACACTTAATGTAGTACAAATAGAACCTGAAAAATGCTTGGTTGGCAGAAAAATCTATCAAAGTGTTAATTAAATTAAGCCCATAACACTAAAAGATAAGACCTCCATTTTTTTTCTCCGCTGGAAGTAGCATTAGAAGGTCAGTCCCTCAAAAAAACTTCAAACACAACGGTTGTTAGGTAACAGATATATGAATTTAAATTCTAGTTCCTGCCATCGAAACAGTTTTTGACGTCAAACTAAAAAAATAGTTTTGGAGAACAAAGAAGTTTATCGTCCATTCAATCGAAGATTAATCGAGAGAGATCGTGATAAGAATCTCAAACGACTGCTTTAGTGCTTCATGCCCTTATACAGCTGCCCTTCTCATTTTCACGAAGCCATTTCGTCCACGACCCGAAGTGATTTTGAAAGCAACCCGAGGTCGCTTTGCCCTCCGTCAAGCATGTGGATTTTATGTTTATTTAATTCACACCTCATATTCATACGACGAATGAGGTTAGCGCGGGTGGCATTAAAACCATCGGCATTCAAGATGCGTCTGCGCAGCCTGTAAGCAGACCATATAAATGCTATTGCTGAGCGAGATCGCCTTTGTTTTCGTATCAAACACGTTTGGCTGTATGGCCGACCCGTTATGTTCGATGTTAAACAGATTTAAATACCTCTGCAGCCTGCATTTTATTAGCATTTCAAATTAACTTTTTTTAATCATGGAGGAATCTTATCAAACAAAGAAGGCCCTGGAATTAACCCTTCGAATGCCTTTAAAAACTCCGTTAATACTCGTATAGGCCGTGACACTTTCCTGGTCGCTGACAATTAATATGAAGAAAACTTTATAAATTAAAAAAAGAACTATCGTTATTTTTTCTCAGTTGCCAATGAAGTAATACTACAAGGTTTCGGTTTAAGCCTGACTCACTGTTGGCTACCTATAGGCTCTGTATTTTATAGTTCAAGTTCATACATTGTGTAATCGGTAATAAGGTAATCAACTATTTTGTCACCGAGTTCCTATGGGTCACCCACGTGCTTGAACGTACAGATATCCGGCTTTGGAATAAGATAATGTAGGAAGGACTAAAAGAAAGGCATGATCAAAACATCTGGAGCTTGTATCTTAAAATGTCATTTGATACGTAGACAGATCTTGGCGATAAGTCCAGGGATTTGTGATCCACTCTGGTATACTTTCCGCAAAGGTTCTTTAACGCAAATCATGTCGCAGCTTGGGGCCAGTTTTCGTCTATAAAACTTATAATTTGTTCCTCTTCTTATATTACTATAAATGATAGAATCATTAATAGACCCAGATCTCCATATCCGGTACACATACAAACTCGGTTCATGGTGTTTATATCCTATTCCGAACGCAAACGATTGTCGTTATTTACGTGATTCTCATTATAATCAGGCCTACAATAAGGCTATAAAGAATCAATAGGAAAACTGAAGATGACACCAGCAAATCATTGCCGCTACAGAGGTCAACGGGACTTGTTCAAGAATAAAGTTCTCTGTCATTTTCCTTTAGCTGTTCGTATTCGAGATTTTTTGAAAAACTACAACGAATTCCTTATTGTCTTTGCTCCTTTCCTGGTTTCCGTGTTAGAGCTTTAATTTGTAGTGTTGCTTCCTAGGCCCTACCTTGGAGCTCAATTCCCCCAATGTTACCTGTTATTATTAGTCTGCGTTCGTTCTAGAAATTAGGGTCCCTAACTCCCTATGCTTTATTAACGGTGAAGGTTTTATACCAATCAGTATTTCCTCTTCATCGTTGCATGGTTGTTTGTGGTTTCGGGATCAGTTTTATTTGGGAGTACCAGGTTCCGAACTCCTAGAATCGTCTTCTACAAATTACCTCATTTCTTTCGCTTAATTTAGAGACGCCACTAAGGAAATCATATCAGGAAATAGACGAACCTTATTTCTGTACAATAATAACGTCATACTGCGATCAAGTGCCAAGCCTCTTGAATGTTGATTATTCTTCCTTGATTTCTTTCCTGATTACAGGCCGCGGTATCTGATGTCCTGTGTGTACAAGATTTTGATGACTTAAGTCACATGGTTGACATGGAGCTTGTGAAAGAATAGCTTATGACGCAACTAAATATAGTCTCACAACTAATTAATTTGCTACGAATTTAACGTATCCACCTTGAATTATTACGTAAATAGAATCAATCGTTATGGTTTATTTTGAAACTGTAATTGTTGGTTGTGACTTCGTGGTCAGCGAACTGTGTGTAAGTGCTGTACTTTGGACTCATTAAGCTCGAGAAATAGGCATAGTTTGGACTTATATGGGTGGGATTGAGTCACTGAATTCTTTTTGCAATGATGACTTTGTCTTATTTTATTGAAGCATGACTAATTCTATTAATGTAACGATCAACACATCGGGTGGGATTATATGGATAAGGAAAATACGTGCTATATTTACTGACATTGCTCTCACATTGTTCGGTTTTCTTTCAAATAAAGTGTTGTGAGTATAATATGCAGCTCAATAAAAATAACATTTCGTATTCTACCTATAGTTATATTTTTGTATTCAGTGTTGAAAACTACATAGTTAACAGCCATGAACTGTCAGAAATTGATAATATTTGTATCGGCCGCATTGTGAAAATCGTGTGACCTTTAAATTTAATACGTATGAGTGGTGGGAATGGCGAAATGCAGACGTAGAAAATTATGTAAATTCTTACTAACACAAATATTTGCTTAACACCGGTACTGATAAGGTCATCTTAGTGCAGTCTTTTTGCAATCATTTAATCGTAAGAGGCTTTTCCGTAAGATTAAGGTCATTAAATCTATACTATATGTATATCTATAGTAATATATAAAGCTGAAGAGTTTGTTTGTTTGTTTGCTTGAACGCGCTAATCTCAGGAACTACTGGTCCGATTTGAAAAAATCTTTCAGTGTTAGATAGCCCATTTATCGAGGAAGGCTATAGACTATATACCATCACGCTGAGACCTATACGAGCGAACCATTAATAAAAATGTGACGCAGACGAAGTTGCGCGGGTCAGCTAGTAAGAATATATAGTTGCACTAGCTGACCCGCGCAACTGCGTTTGCGTCACATTTTTCATTACTGCTCCGCTCCTATTGGTCTTAGCGTGATGATATATAGCCTATAGCCTTCCTCGATAAATGGGCCATCTAACACTGAAAGAATTTTTCAAATCGGACCAGTAGTTCCCGAGATTAGCGCGTTCAAGCAAACAAACAAACAAACAAACAAACAAACAAACAAACTCTTCAGCTTTATATATTAGTATAGATTCCTAAAAAAACTCGGAGCCGCAAAGCAGTAGGGTTATCGATCCAGTTAAAAAAAGCTTCGAAAATTTAATACATTTTCAAGGGGACCCAAGTTTTTAAGTGCCTGATGAAGTGATTACTCGAATTCACTTCTAACTGTTTCGGTTTTACCAAAATGATCTCACAGCTCACAGCATTCCCAAAACTTATCAAGGGCAAAACTAAATATGTACAATTTTTCTTCAATACAAGGCTGTATTGAAGAAAAATTGTATTTAGTTTATGTCATATAGAATAGGATGAATTCGATGATTGGAGAGTGACACAGAAACCAAAGAAAAGATATTTGGATTGTGCATGAAAGAATAATTTGTAAATAGTAGCGTGACAGTTGACAGAGGAGAACAGTACGTGTTTCGTCGATCCCAAATAACATGGGACAAGGACAGGATGGATGTTTCGTTGTGCAAACAAACGGTCTAAGGTGACGGATATTTAAACATCACATTGTACTGCTGCAGTGCCCATGCAAGAGTATGCACGCCACCCTTAAGGCAGTTCGACGTAGGTTCCGGTCTATGCGGCAGAGGTTCTTTGCTTTATGGCTTCTCTAAAACTACTACTTCATAATAGGTCTTACTGCAGCGTGCCGTACTACTTTTCTAGGTTAAGTAGCTACTTTTAAACCGACCTCTAAAAAAGGAGGTTCTCAATTCGACAGCGTATATATTTACGTACATTTTTCTTTCTTTCTTTCTATATATATATATTTTATGTGTGTTCGCGGATAACTTTGTCGTATATGATCCGATTTCGATGAATCTTTTTTTATATGAAAGTGTATGCTTCCGAGATCGTCCCATTGCCCACGTCAGGATCTGATGATGGAAAACCTGAGAAATCGAGGGCAACTGTCGAAAATTGTAGGCACGCATCTGGTAAAAACTTGATATTCGTGTTATATCGGGTGATACTACAAAAGAATGAAGGTTTGGATCGGACCTGATGATGAAGACGACAGAGAGTTAAGGGAATTCCACATCGATATGTAGGAACTTCCAAGTGTTTGGGCTTATTTCATTTGTATTGACGAGACCTTTACACCGAAAGCACTTAGTAAGTTTTATTTTCATAACATAACACCACGCCAAAAAAATTGAAAATAAAATAAGCGGTGTTTTGGTTATTTCGTTTTTGACACCGACTTCCGAAATTAAAGTTATTTTATACTTTGTGGTGTTTTGTTTTGGAAGTGGATAATATTTTTTGTATAAAAGTTTTTCTAGGTTAGTGTGAATAGGGTGGTCCAGAAGTGCGTTCTGTATCTGATATGCAGTATAGAAATACCATTACAACCCTGTATAGTCACAATTTCTCTTCAATAAACCTTTTATATCGTGTTGTAGCTAATCAGCAATGCAGGCTGTCCTCGGTTCGTGTCGGAAACAAACTATCCAGTAAGGTGAAGGTTAGCTAACCATCGCACTGTACTACTTTTCTAGGCTAGTGGGTTCGGCTTGCATACAAAACATTATTTCCTTTTACATTAGAGATAGTGCTAGTTCCGACATGTGATGTTTTGGTAGTAACAGTTTGAAGTTTCAGGGCATATTGTGTGTTTGGTGGATGTTTAATTTGTTGCAGTGATTTTGCAGTATTGTTTTTTTTTTTTGACGTGATAACGTCTTATAAATCGATTAACGCCAGCTGCACGCACGAAAACGTGTCACGTTCCGCCTGGGCCAAACGTGCAAGCGAGGGTGCGGAACAAGCGATAGAGAGGCACGATCGGCCCAAGCGTTCGGCTTGTTTGTTTAGAATTCAATTGTTTTCTTATGACGTTTTCACGCAAAACACCGACTTAACAGACGACCAATGTTTTTTTTTTTATTATTAGTTCACTCTTCTTATTCGTTTTAGACTGTGAGTCCTTTTTATTTGAGGTCTGGCTTCCTTGTCCTTTTGCCACAGAGCACGATTTTTCGGGTGTCATGATCGATGTAAGTACTTAATTAGCAATTGGCCTACGAAAAACCACTTCATACCTAATACATTGTAGTTGATGGATTGAATGTTTAATTAACCACAAATATCTTTTGAGTGAGTGTGGCATTCAAGATTACACTTAACTAGTTGACCCGTGCAACTTCGTCTGCTCCGCTCCTATTGGTCTTAGCGTGATGTTTTGATAGCCTATAGCCTTCCTCGATAAATGCGCTATCATACACTGAAAGAATTTTTCAAATCGGACCAGTAGTTCCTGAGATTGCCGCGTTCAAGCAAACAAACAAACTCTTCAGCTTTATTTGGTTAATAAAATATTGTTTTTGGTTAAATCAAAACCGTTTAGAAGTTGATTATCTAGTAATTACTTATAAAAGTAAAACATTGTTGTACAGAAAAGCAAGTCATCGTTAAATTTCTTAAAAACTTCAATTTTACAGTTTAATTGAACCCTTGACCTTTTATTAAAACTGGAAACTTTTTGGGTGTCATGTGTATCTGATTTTGCAATACTCCGAACAGGTTGTATTTTACAAAATTTATTGAACAGAGTTCATGAAGGCGATGCATTAAGGGCTTCCTTGCAGTGGCCTTCAGTCCATAAATACGAATTCAGAATATAAATGCAATTAAAGAGACATTAAAATTTGCCTGTTTTGGCGTCCATTGCTGGTTTCGTAATATAAACAAAACAGTTTATCTGTGCGTGAGCTGCACATGGATGCGTGTCCAGGGTTTTTATTGTTAATTTAGATAATTCTGAACTGTCTGAGTGATTATTTTCTGGATTTTGTCCTTGTCACGGCTTCAGCTAGTATTTGCCGTCCTTGTCCGTTTCAGCGTATGCTAGAATTCATTTATTTATTTACGTAACGCGCCCGTGTTTAGGTCACACAAGTTCGGTCCAGGAAGAAAATTGGCAGTGACTGACGGACAAACAGAAGCACGAGTGATCATATATAAAGGTTCCGTTCTTTACGACACGCGAATGAAAGATAATAAGACTTTTCGTACCAAATATGACGTAAAAAAATTAAAACAAAAAAAGTAGGGGGAAATTATAATACGAGTTACATCTGCGCAAAACGGCCATCCCTCGGTTTAAGCGTCTCTGGTGAAAACACAGCGTTACGCCAGCGTAAGGCTGTGTTTTCACTCACACAAAATTCCCAGGACTTTTGTGCGAGGCAGAGCAGCAGTGCTGGTTTTCTGCGACAGTTGGCATTGACTGGATGACCTCGACCGCAGCAGCATGATATTAATTGGTCGACTCTTAGGTCTGCACTCTGCAGCCTGTTATTAATAATGGGCCCGTAACTTAACTTCGATAGTCATTTTTTCGATTAACGGAAAGTCGACTGAACGATTGTTCGAATGGATTTATTGCGAAACAACCTTTTATCGACTAACGCTACTTCGACTGAACGATTGATCGAATATTTATTAAATTTGATGGACTGCTCCTTAGAATGAGTTTTAGTTATTATATAGTTTAACTAGCATTTCGCCCGCCACTTCGTTCGCGAGGGTTTAGTAGGTACTCCACGAACTTCATCTCCTATAAGTCCTCCCTCTATAAAGGCTAACATGTTAATAAAGTACTTATTAATAGACTAAACATAGGGCAGTTCGCTCAAACCGCGACATTTTTCTTACTTGAGAGTATTTTTATACCCGTCGTAACGTTTAAACGAAAGGTCCGATTTGCATAATTTAAAGTGTAATTTACGTATACATAACCAACCTAAATTACCAAATCATTTAAATGGATAAGGATTAATATTATGATACCAAAATCACCACTATTCCATTCCACCCGGGTTTTGATAGAATAATTTGAACAAAAAGCGGTTATTGTGACTTAACCATAATAGTTAGATAAATACCCTCGCGCACTTTTTTGTGGATATTGATGTCCTCTATAAAACTGTAGTACATCACTTTGCTCTATTGTCAATAGTTTCCGTAGCGTACGCGATGTAAGGTTTTTTTTTGGTATTTTTTTTCACACCTTGGGTTACACTATCGAAGTTTTGATAGGGATCCCTAACTTTTTTGAAAACACTCTATAGCCCATGTTGATCAGGGATAATGTTGGATTCTAATGGTGAAAGAATTTTTCAAATCGATCCAGTAGTTTTGGAGCCTATTCAATTCAAACAAACAAACAAATCTTTCCTCTTTATAATATTACTGTAGATGTAGATAAATGAAATATATAATAAATAATATAATATAATATATTTATCATCAGCGTCACATATTATTTCATACATAATCGAGGAAATCAAACACAAGATATCGTACGGTCTTCCCGTAAGCTAGTAATAACTAAAACTAACTAAAATTCGAAAGGACAGTCCATCACTTAATAAATATTCGATGAGTCGTTCAGTCGAAGAAGCGTTTGTCGATAAAAGGTTGTTTCGCAATAAATACCATTCGAACAATCGTTCAGTCGACTTTCCGTTAATCGAACAAATGACTATCGAAGTTAAGTTACGGACCCATTAACAATTAATTTTCAGAAACTTACCCTGTCCTATATAAAATCCACGTTACCACAGTAGCAAGATGTGTAGCACTTAGCACTATTTCAAACAAATCACAAAGCTCATGAATCGCAATAATATTCAACATGACAAGTCTTTTTGTAATATTAGTAATTTTAAATAGTTGTCAGTCTGAATACTTAACAATTAATAAAACTCCCTCGTTGACTTTGCCAAAAATATAATAATAAAAACAATCAGAAAACTTAAATCAAAATTTAATAGTACAGGTTCAGTCACATTGCTGGCCTTTACCTAAATGTAAAAGAAAAAACACCGGCCAAGTGCGAGTCAACTCGCCCACTGAGGGTTCCATACAAAGTAGCTACAAATTACTTTAAATAAAGACTATTTTTTTTATGATTTAATTACAAATGTATAGTTTTCAGACCTTTTCCTATAAGTACTTGTAGTATAAGACGGTATTAATTGCCAAATTTCATAGTTCTAGGTCAACGGAAAATAGCCTATATACATTTTGATTCCCTTGAGAGTGTCGAAATATGTTATTTGTGGCAACGGCCGTATTTTTTTTTACCTTAACTTAAAACTTTGATTTTTTCACAGCTTCAAGGCAGGGATGTTATGGAACTCCGTAACCGTAACCGAAACTATCGGATATCCGAAATAAAAATATATCCCACCGCGCCACGTGAATCTTGCAGTTTGTCGTATTCGTTTCACAAGTTTCGGATAGTTTCGGATAAGGGCGGAGTCTAAATAAAGCGACATTTTTCGACAGGATTTTATTTCACCGCTTGCGCGCCACGTGAATCTTGCAGTTTGTTTGCTATTTCTAGTCATAACATAACCTCTTTCATAACTAGTTAGTTTTTTATTTAAGAGTTGATATTTTTACATACTATTTGTGGTTATATTTTACTTCAATCTAATATCCGTAACCGAAACTATCCGAAACTAACAGATAATCCGAAATAATTACATATCCGAAACCGATATAATTTTATTTCTATATCATATCCATAACATCCCTGCTTCAAGGGACCGTAGATCTGAGTATATGGTTTTAATTTCAACACGATACCTCCACGCGTTTCCGAGATAAAGGGTCTTGACAGACAGACAGACGGACGGACAACAAAGTGATCTTATAATATAGGGTTCCGTTTTTTCCTTTTGAGGTACGGAACCCTAAAAATAGGACTTAGGTATCTACATCTTATTCTTTTTGCGATCTAAAGAGGATCGTGATCTTTAAAACTTGAAATAGTCTTTAGATTTTGTAGGTACACAGCCAACGACGACGACGGCCAGTTTCTTTTGTATTATGTTAAAATTAATAGAATATTTCGATAATTTTGTATGCAATGTATAGGGACAAAGAAAATTAGAGAACATAAAATACGATCTACAGCGAAATCATCAAGATAGTTTGTTTGTTATGACACTTCTGAAACATCTACCTGGGTTTTTTGTCGGATCAAAAAATATTGGTACCTAATATTTTTGACCCTCTCAATAACATTCATAACTTGCCAGATGCCATTAAGCAATAAAATATGACTAAAGGTCTCTGACCATTTCATTGTGATGTAGGTACTTAATGAAATATTGGGTATCCTGATAAGACTTGCCTACACACTCGTATACAGGGTGTTCCAGAAGTACATGGTCATATTTAAGAGTGATGTTGGGTAGCTGACATACATTGAGCTAAAAATAGTAAAAAAAACAAAAAAAAATGTCTTTTTAGGGTTCCGTACCTCAAAAAGAAAAAATGGAACCCTTATAGGATCACTTTGTTGTCTGTCTGTCTGTCTGTCAAGACCGTTTATCTCGGGAACGCGTGGAAACCATATACTCAGATCTATGGCCTCTTGCAGCTGTGAAAAAATTTCAAACATCTAAGTTAATGTAAAAAAATATACGGTCGTTTATGCCGTGCCGCAAAAAACGTATATTTCGACACTCTCAAGGGAATCAAAATGTATAGGGTACTTCCCGTTGACCTAGTACTATGAAATTTGGCAAGTAATTACTTGTCTTATACTACAAGTATAGGGAAAATTCTGAAAACTATACATTTGTAATTAAATCATAAAAAAATTGTCTTTATTTAAAGTAATTTGTGGCTACAAATTTGTACGGAAACCTCGGTGGGCGAGTCCGACTCGCACTTGGCCGGTTTTTTTTTAAAGTAGTCACGGTTTTTTTCTTAATGTATATCAGCTACCCAGAATCACCCTTAAATATGACCACGCACTTCTGGAACATCCTGTATGTAGGTAGGCGTTTTATTTTGCTTATTAAGTTGCGGGCAAAGCAAAGTCCGTGTTTGACTTTGTGTTTCTCCGCTTACTTCTTCTAAACCATTCAACGGATTCAGATACCATTTTTCATTAAACGCAAGGGCGATAAACGAGTAAGATTCGTGCATACAGGGTGTTACAGAAAAGCGTGGTCATATTTAAGGGTGATGTTAGGTAACTGATATAATTTAAGGAATAAATATAAAAATGACCTTTTTAAAAAAAACAACCACAAGAACTGAAGAAATTAATAACAAGTTCTGAAGAAATTATTGTTACGGACGTCGTAGCTAAGTTAGGATTTAAGTAATGATGTATATGAATGTAAATAAATGATCCCGATAGATTTAAGTGAATAGATAAGCTAGACATAAGTAGGTTATCATGTTGTTTAGGTTAATATTAATATTACCGAGTGTTTTATATTTATGTATGACCACGTGTTGTTTTAGGACTATAATTACCACGTGCCATTTATTATTGTAAGAGGGCACAGAGCGCGGGCAAGTCCAAACATGTGCAGGGTGCAAGCGAATGACGCGCTCACGCTGCGCTCTGATTGGCCGACAGCAAACCAAGCCACGCTCTGCGCCTCCCTCTACCTGGGTTAGCCCACGCTAACCCGGACTTGTATAAAAGAAGGGTGGCTTGCTGCGCGTGTCTCTTTTCGCCTATCAACATTCGTCACGCTAACATTCAGCAGCAAGCCAGTCCTGTGGCAACTAGAAATAAATTAAGAACAGCCAAGCTCGGTGTTTTACTCAAAAATATACAGTCCACCACATCAGCTGGTCCATCGAGCGCCGGATTCAAGAACGAAGACCCAGCGACAGCTGGTCCATCGAGCGCCGGATTCAAGAACGAAGACCCAGCGTCAGCTGGTCCATCGAGCGCCGGATTCAAGAACGAAGACCCAGCATCAGCTGGTCCATCGAGCGCCGGATTCAAGAACGAAGACCCAGCGTCAGCTGGTCCCGCCGGATTCAAGAACGAAGAATCATCGCTAGAAGATCATCGTTGAAGATTTAATCAAGACCAACTCCGACATCGAGCATGAAGACTAGAAGCGTCGCAGCCAAGGAAAGCGCATCGGAATCGGGCTACGATAGTCGACGCCCGCGCACATTCGAAGAGATGCCTAGGTCGACGTCGACCATCGCGTCCGCGCTCCCGCGCACCCCGAGCGGTGCGCCCGCGGCTTGGGCCGACCACGCCGCCCCCGCGCTCGCGAACGCGCCCCTCGCCACCGCGGCGGGGAGAGTTGCACCGACGGCGTCCGATGGCGCATCCGCCGCGCCGGCTCTTCGCCACATACCGGCAAGAGCAGCCACCGCGACCGCGCTCGACTACAGTGAATCGCTCGCCACGCCATCCGCGTCGCGTTACCCGTCGACGCTCTCCACGCTACAAACACAGGACTCGGCGAGAACTATGACAGCTGCACACGATACTTCTGTGAGGAATACAGCAAGTACGATACGTTCCAGAAGATCGTACCGTAGTGACGTGGCAAGAGTGAAGAAGGCAGAATACGAGGCACAGCAGAGAATCGCTGCGATTGAAAAGGCGCTGATTACCAAGCGACTTGAATATGAAGTGTCGATGATTGAGGCAGAGGCAGAAGCCTGTGAAGAGGGCTCCGTGCGCACGAATGAAGACAGGGTGGATGAGTGGCTTCAAAATATGGACCGAAGTCAACCTCCAGTCGCGGATCGGTTGCAGAGAGAGCAGCCGCCGCATCCTGCCGCCACGCACGCCGCCCCAGTGACTGCCGCCTACGTCGAACCCGCCACGTATATTGATGCCGTCGAACCTGCCAGGAATGATCGAAGAAGACAACGATCGGCCTCACGGTCAACCAGAGGAGAACGCCGTGGGATTGAACAGTTGGCCGACACGTTGGAAAAAATGACACGCGTACGCCCGCCGCCACGACAAGTGACTGAGCTGCCTACATTTACGGGAGCGGCCACTGAATGGTTGCCATTTAAGGCAGCGTACGACGATTCATCGAGTATGTTTAAATTCACCGCGACCGAGAATCTAGCGAGATTGCGCAACTGTGTCAAGGGTGAAGCGAGGGAAGCAGTGTCAGCGCTCCTGTACTCCGCGTCCGACCCGCAACAGATCATTAAGACACTGGAACAGTACTACGGGCGACCGGAGGTGCTCATGGATCGAGTGATGGATGACTTAAAGAAGCTACCTCGACTCACAGGCGAAGCAGCTAGTGAATTGAACTCGTTCGCAGTGAAGTTCCAAAACATAGTGTGTGTGCTATCCAAGTTAGACAATGGCGGGTATCTATGGAACCCAATGTTAGTCCGTAAAGTCGTTGAGAAGCTGAGCCCACACATAAAATCGAGATGGTGTGACTACGCTTCTGAACCAAGGGAATCGTCGTGTGAACCTAAAGTGATGCTGATGTCCAGGTTCCTGATGCGGGAGGCTGACCGAGCAATGAATCACGCTTTCACAAATGTGACGCCCGCGCCCGCCCCCAAGAAAGAATCAAGAAGCGCGCCACAATTCCACGCAAAGAAGAAGCCGGGCCGAGAGTTAATCTATGCGACATCGGGAACGGAACAAGAAGAAAAGAAACATGAATGTTTGTGTTGTGGCAGCGAGCACGAAGTTCCAAAATGTGCAAACTTCCTAAAAATGAGCGTTGATGAAAGATGGGAGTGGGCACGTACTGCCAAGGTGTGCTTCAAGTGTGTGTCAAGACGCCATCGACGCGAGCATTGCCGAGCCAAGCGATGTGGCAAAGGGATCTGCAGCCGTCCACATCACGCGTTGCTGCACAAAGACCGAGACGTTAAAGAGGCGCCGACAAGCGGAAACTTAGCTGAGGCAACCGACGCCGAGAACCCGCAGGAAGCAGTAATGACTGTCTCGGCGCCAAGCAATGCATCGCAGCGTGTGCTACTGAAAATGTGTCCCGTGATATTGAAAGGGCCAGGCGGGCAAATATCTACGTTCGCCCTATTGGATGAAGGCTCAACAGTATCACTCGTCGACGAAGCACTAACACGTCGCCTACACGCAAGCGGGCCGATCTCTACTCTACGCATCCAAAGTGTAACGTCGCAGCAACGCGAAGAATGTAGCCAGGAAGTCAAGCTACAGATACGCGGCCAGTGTGGTGAATTCCAAGAACTGCGCGCACGCACCATGAAAGATCTGCGACTTCATGGCCAGACGGTGGACAGGTCGACGCTAGCCAGCTATCCACACCTCCGAGACATACGACAGAACGCACTTTATGGAGAAGCCACACCGATGATCCTGATAGGTGCCGACAACTGGCACCTGATAGTCACCCGGGAACTACGCATGGGCAAAAAGAACGAACCTGCGGCTTCCTACACACAGTTGGGATGGGTGATCCATGGGACTGCACCGCGCGCCACGCTGAAGAAACAAGAGGGACAAGTAGTGCTACATCTATACGACGTGTCTGCAGCGAGACAGACAGATGATGTACGTCGTGTAGAGGAGTTGATGAAGTCGCACTTCAAAATTGATGCCCTAGGTGTTTCTTTGACCAAGAAGGTGACACCTGAAGACCACGGAAGAATGGACGTCAGGCTTGTCGCAGCGAAGGCACGAGTAGCCCCGCTGAAATCAATTACCATCCCGCGACTAGAGCTACAGGCAGCGGTGATCGGCGCGCGGCTGGCGGAGACTGTTATAAAGGAGCACCGAGACAAGCCCAGCAGCGTGACGTATTGGACTGACTCACAAACCGTCCTACGATGGATCGAGAAAGACGCCGTGAGGTACACACCATTTGTAGCGCATCGCCTGGGTGAGATCGCGGAGTTAACCGACGCCAGCCAATGGAGATGGGTACCTACTGACCACGTCTACTACACTACTGCCAACGTGGCAGACGACGCTACACGCCCCAACTACGCAGTACATATGAGACCCGAAAACAGATGGTTCTCCGGTCCCACATTCCTGTACGATAACGAAGAGTCTTGGCCAAAGGAAAAGACAAGAGACGATACAACCGAGGACGAAGCAATAAACATGGTGACTCAAACGAAAGGAGAACAAGAACGCCCTTCCCACCTGCCCGACATAAGCAGATTCTCCACATATGAAAAGTTGTTACGAGCGACAGCTGTGCCCTTCCTTTTCAAGGAAAAGTGTAAGGACAGGACTAGCCAGATGACCGTCGACTTAATAGAAAAGGCCGAGAAACTATGGCTGAAACAAGCTCAGCTTGAAAACTACGCAGAGGAGATCAAACTGCTGCAGAAGGGGAAGCCGGTGCCCAAGTCCAGCAGCCTATATAAACTGGATCCTTATCTAGAAGACAACGTCCTCAAAGTCAGAGGAAGGATCGGACACGCAGCAGTCATGGAGACCAAGAAGATGCCAGTGATTTTACACGGCAAGCACCCGTTCACGCGGCTACTGGTGGAGGACGCACATCGCAGAGCTGGTCACGCAAATAACGAACGCGTGATCAACGACCTACGACAACGATATTGGGTGGTCAACCTACGACCTACGGTGCGAGCTATTGCCCAGCGGTGTCAGCTCTGCCGCATTAGAAAAACTACGCCAGTGAGACCAACGACCGGGGACTTACCTGTGGAGCGACTCATAAAGACGCAGCGACCGTTCACCCACTGCGGAACCGACTACTTTGGGCCAATGGTGGTCGTCATAGGGAGACGACACGAGAAACGATGGGGAGCCCTGTTCACCTGCTTGGCTACGAGGGCAGTACATCTGGAGTTGGTGTCGAGTTTGTCTACCGACTCGGCACTGATGGCAGTAAGAAGAATGGCAGCGCGAAGAGGATGGCCCCGAGTCATGTACTCCGACAACGGTACCAACTTCAGAGGGGCGGACGCCGAACTACGACTGGCGTACAAAGAATGGACGAAGGACTTCGTTCAGTTTGGGTTGGAGCACCGAATGAAGTGGAAATTCATCCCGCCAGGGGCGCCGCATATGGGGGGAGCCTGGGAACGATTGGTGCGCTCCGTGAAAGCGGCGCTGGGCGCCACTCTACACCAAAAGGCGCTGAAAGAAGAGGTGCTGCTGACGCTGCTGACGGAGGCCGAGCACTCTATAAACTCTCGGCCTCTGACCCACGTCTCTGTTGATCCTAAGGATCCGGAGGCCCTTACACCCAACCACTTCCTCATCGGAGCCTCCTCAGGCCTTCCCCGTACCGGGCCTTGTGAGGAGGCCAGCCGCAAGCAGTGGAGAGCCGCCCAGGCGCTCGCCGACCATTTCTGGCGGCGCTGGGTGGACGAGTACCTGCCTACGCTGGTGCCCCGGGGGGCGTCAGATGACCAACGACGGCCTCTACAAGTCGGCAACCTGGTCGTCATCGTCGACTCATCACTCCCGAGAGCAACGTGGCCCCGAGGCGTCGTGGAAGCTGTCTACCATGGTCCAGATGGCAAGGTGCGATCAGCGGACGTCAGGACGACAGCGGGCGTCCTACGGCGTCCAGTCACGAAGCTCGCCGTCCTCTGCGTGGAAGATTAGGCTACGGTAGCCCTGCGCCGGGGGGAGGATGTTACGGACGTCGTAGCTAAGTTAGGATTTAAGTAATGATGTATATGAATGTAAATAAATGATCCCGATAGATTTAAGTGAATAGATAAGCTAGACATAAGTAGGTTATCATGTTGTTTAGGTTAATATTAATATTACCGAGTGTTTTATATTTATGTATGACCACGTGTTGTTTTAGGACTATAATTACCACGTGCCATTTATTATTGTAAGAGGGCACAGAGCGCGGGCAAGTCCAAACATGTGCAGGGTGCAAGCGAATGACGCGCTCACGCTGCGCTCTGATTGGCCGACAGCAAACCAAGCCACGCTCTGCGCCTCCCTCTACCTGGGTTAGCCCACGCTAACCCGGACTTGTATAAAAGAAGGGTGGCTTGCTGCGCGTGTCTCTTTCGCCTACAACATTCGTCACGCTAACATTCAGCAGCAAGCCAGTCCTGTGGCAACTAGAAATAAATTAAGAACAGTCAAGCTCGGTGTTTTACTCAAAAATATACAGTCCACCTCGTCAATTATTTTTCAAGCAGTCTGATGACATCTAATCTTTAGTCATTAGACTATTTTCTTAATACTTTGATAAACGAAAATTTTAAGTGTTATTCGTTCAAAATAGTGTCGTGTCTAACACAAACATAAAAACGATAATCGGACCAAAACTGCCGGGCGTATTTTAATGAAATTTACAATATCTCAAAGACAATTATCTACATTTTGATATTACGACTATTTTTTTAAGACTTAGAATAATAAGATAGGTTTAAAAAAACTACTGAATTTTGGTTCGCGCGGGTGTGAAACGAGTGCGCGTTTTGTTCCCTCAAAGTCGTGCGTATCTCGTCGCCTTAAATATGACCATGTATTCTGAAACACCTGTACAAAATTTGCACCCGTTTTTGCCGAGGCACCCGCCTCGGCAAAAAAGGGTGCGCTAGTAAAATGTATAAAATTTGCACCCGTTTTTGCCAAGGCGGGTCGCTAGTAAAATGTATAGATAAATAAACGCTATGTTTGTAAAGTCATAATCTGCAGTGACGAAACCGTCATACCGTGTCAGGTCTAATATAATACATAAATATTTTCTGTAACTGTTACGCGTGACTTCACTATTATTTGTTCCGTTTTGCATACTAATAAAGCTTAAGACTTGTGAGGACATAATACCAATAATATTTCTTCACGCCAACAGTTTTGACATCGTCTAGATAAATTATGTTACATAATAACTATACAATTATGAAAAACATCGTTCTGTATTTGATATCGTTCTAGTCTGGCCCAGGAGTCCAGGACCCACGTAATAAATTTTAATATTAATCCATACTCATCAATATCCACTGCTATTTGTGAAGACATTTTTCTCAAAATGCTATGAAAATTGATCAATGTATCAGTATGCCAAATATATCTATCGATTAGTATGTATCGATTATTCAGAATTGTCTTCGCGTTTTCCTCATGTTTTTAGTTCTGCCAACGTGTATTTAAACAACAAATTAGCGTCACAAATAACAATTTGCGAAGCGATTTTGATTTTGACCAAATTATTCATCGATTAGAACCGAGTACTTTTAAATCGATTAATCGAACAGAAGGAAGTTATTTGCAGGCCACGCTACGTGCAAAAATGTGTGCATTTTTTTGCCGATGTACGTAAGTTTCGTGCCCAAGTATCTAATATGTGCTGGCGTTTGTAAGATTTTAACGTCTTAACCTTAAATGACACAAGGAAGCCATTTATTATCGGATCCGGATATCCTTGTTAGGTTTTACGGTAAGTCAACACCTACTATTGTAGTGGGTTCACCGCCTACGACGATATTTGTACCTATTGTCTTTCCCAGAAATACTATGTTTTGCGTAAACTCTGAGACTGTGTTTTGGTTGGTAAGTGCGAAGGTGCGTAACCTGAATCGTATTTTTAGAGTTTTGTATGTGTCCATTGATGTCAATACCGGAAACCGGAGTAAGTTTTGTCGCAGTAATCTTTAAAGACAGTCAATCGCTCATAACGTCTTAAAATATTTTCATCGTTATTAATAGCATTAAGCATGGCGTGGAATAACACTTCGACTTTTATAAACTAGTTTACATCCTTTGTTTCTAAAATAAATATTCAAATCAAATTCAAGCAAGTAAAGAATCAAATTAATTTTATTCAAACGTAATTGGTAACGTCTGCCATTTTTTGTATCATCACCAAAACCGCGACGAAACACATAACACATGCGAAGTTATTACCAAACCTACGAACATAAATAAAGTAACCATTATTTAGCGTCTATAATATGAAGTCATTGCCAATCCCACAGTTACACAGTGTTGTCAGTAATATGGTATTTCGTACCTGTTCCGTCACGGTATCTCACCTCACATATTTTATTTACAGCAAGCGAATCAATGACTTTCAAACACCGTTGCGCTAACAGGAAAAATATCAAATTTAATGGTTCGCATCACTCGCCATTAATTCTGGTTCGTGACAACAATGCCGTAGTTTGTCTGGTTTGGTTGCAGCAAGGTTGTGGCTCACAGTCCTGGGTGTCTGAAGGTTGGGCTTGCTTAACCTGATCGAGGTTGAAGGTGTTGAGAAAACACTTCATATTTTCGCTCCATAAATCTTTGATATGGCATAGCATTTTGGGTTTCGGGTGAATATATTAAACATCTGGCAATCCTAGAACCAATAAATGATCGTTTTTTCCCAAATGATAGACATAAATTGGGTAAGACAGAGTAGGTGATACTTAAGTTACACGCTACATTAAATCGATAGCAACAGCCTACGGTAAAACAAAGTATGCAGTGGACACGATAATTATGTAGAAATATTAGAATCACACGATTTTATACCATAACAGCGCAAATCTTTGTGCCTTCTTGCGTCGTTGCTGTGTATGGCTAAGATGTGTATTTAAGATATTAGAGCACTTACATTAACAGGTATTGAATGTTATTTAGATTTAATATCTAATGAAGGTGAAGCGAGACGCAATGCGAATAAAAAACTACGGCTAATTTTTTCCCTTATTGGCCAGCTTGAACCAAAATCCGCATAGGTATTCTTCGTCATCAAATACGTACGTGCAAGTTCCTTTCTGAATATGGTGTCATAAAATAATAACTTACAGTTTCAATGCATATTGCGTTAATGAGTTCGGGGTTTTTAGGCTGCACTAAAGACAAGATTTCTTTATCTGTTCTGACACGGGTTCCGCTATGCTTTCTATTTCGTGTCGTTTATGTGCTATCGAAATACACTAATAGAAAGTTCGAAATTACTATGGTATTAAAAATTGTCTAGCATCCTGCTAAAATCTGGTTTCCCGCAAAAAAATAAGTTGCGTGGACGTTAAATAATCGTTATAAATCACTTAATTAATCTCTTGTTTTGCAATAAGCGTTAAGTTATATTTTCCGTTTGCAGATCCATGCCTCTACATTCTTCGGTTCTCATCACAACTGCAGTTCAACGACAAGTCCCATGAGGTTAGCATGACGGCTCTGCGACTGGTCCAGAGGATGAAGCGAGACTCCATACACTCGGGGCGAAGACCTTCTGGCATCTGTGGAGCTGGTAACACTCGTTTTTTGCTTGTAACCCTATAGTTCTAGCGCACAGGAAAGAGATTCACAAGATCAAGAAGAAGTCATTGTACTGACTATTCTAGGCCCCAGTTATAAACGTCTCTTGGTGCCTATTGGTCTAGTTCTGTCTCCTGATTTTCTTTGTTGAGAGACTTGCGTTTGAGCCACTCATCGCAAGCTCTACGGTGGCCGGGAATCGCAATGCGACTCCCGACGCCCGGGGCGTCTTCTTCTGTTGCGGCGGCTAGGGCATGTGATTTGCCTCTCCCTCACGCGTCCAGCCTACTCCTTCGCTTGCATTACTGTTTCACAGAGGGAGGTGGCTGCTACCGGGGCATGGGTAGCAGCCACCTCCCTCTGTGAAATCTCTCCTCGCTTTGGACCATGGATTGAACCAGGGCCGGCGAGAGGTCGCCGCTGCCGATCGCCTTGACGAGAATATGGCGGTGCTCCGCCCTAGCAGGGCAGACCCCCACCGTGTCCTCCGGGCGATCCACACAGTGGTGACACCCGGTCGTGTCCTCACTCCGAATTCGTAACAGATAGCTCCCGAAACAACCGTGTCCGGTGAGAACCTGTGTCAGGCGAAGGTGAGGGCGCCGTGGCGCCTCTCTAACCAGTCCTTAAAGATGGTCTTGTTGCCACTATAGTGGCGTCCCCTATTTTAGGGACCAGATGAGTTAATTTGACATTTGGACACAGATATGACGAGTAGTAAGGTATGACGGATGACCGCGCTATTTTTATGGTTCCCTACCTCAAAAGGTAAAAAAAGAAACCCTTATAAGATCACTCTCTTGTCTATCTGTCTGTCCGTGTGTCACCACCGATTTTCTCAGGAACGGTTGGACCTAGCAAGTTGAAATTAATGCCAGATACTGAGGTCTATAGTCTCTATTAGGTGTATAATAATGAGTGAGTCAAGACTATAAAAAGATATGGGCAAATTTAGATTTTCGCGAAAACTTGTAAGTACCAAAATTTACCTTAATTTTCGACTTTTTTTTATATTTCGTAATTTTCCCTTTACTTGTGCTGTGAGCCCTTGCTTTTAACCAAAATTGTCAATTCTAGGTTAACCGGAAGTCCTCTATAGGTTTTGGGTCGAAAACCTTTACGGTATTTCCCGTTGACCTAGAATCACGAAATTTGGAAAGTAATACCGTATTAAACTACAAGTATATGGAAAAGTCTGAAAACAATATATTTGTAATTACATCGTAAAAAAAATAGTCTTTATTTAAATTAATTTGTAGCTACGAATTTGTACGGAACCCTCGGTGAGCGAGTCCGACTCGCAAAATGAGAACGGCTTTTTAGCACAACGGACCTTTTATCGACATATTTTTTCTGATCGGTTGGTATGCGAAACGAAAACAGTAATGAAAATCGGGTCAAGTACATATTTTTGGTTTTTAATACCGTAAGTACTTGTTTTCCAAATAAGGCTCTTCCATGTTACCAGCTATATCGGGCCTCCTTGACTGATATTTTTAAATGGCGTCGTCGTTTAAAACTGGATTTAAGCATTGTTATTTGCGAATAAAATCGAGATTCGAAATGTTTTTAAGGTTGTAGAATATGTGGTGTTTAAAAAACTTTTTAACAAAAAAATACAACCGACTTCCAAATAAAAAAAAAACACTACAAAGTATAAAATAACTTTAATTTCGGAAGTCGGTTGTATTTTTTTGTAAAAAGTTTTTATTATTTTTCACTTTTTAGTGGTACCCCACGCCTAACAACACCACTGGAAAGTCACAGGAAAGCAGAATACGCAATTTCGTGAACAACTTGGATGACAGACCAAATACGTCATCTAAGTAAACGAATTCCAGCTATTTTGATTTAAATGCCAAATTACTCAAACGATTTTGATGAAATTTAAATGGAACCAGTCGAGGAGTATATCCTTTCACATACAACAAGAATATTTAAATCGGTTCGTAAATTAAGGAATTATGAGGTAACAAACATAAAAAATACAACCGATTTGATAACCTCCTCCTTTTTTGGAAGTCGATTAAAAATGTGAGATCCTGATATTGTCAAAACACGACCGTCTAGACAGATTTTACATGATTCCTCTTAAAAATCTTATGTAATATCACCAATAGGAATATAAGTTCAACAAACTTGTGTGCAAAAAATATTCCGAAATTCCGAAAACAAACTGCTTATTTAGACCAGTAGTGCTATTCTCTAACAACATTTTTGTATCTCGACAGTAGAATTCGAGGTGAGTTTCAAATGAAGACCTTTATGTTGTGTGCAATAAAGCTCCTTTGTGAGTTTGATCACTCAGGTGAAGCTCGATATCGAAATAGTTTCTTACAGAATAGACTAGCAGCTCTAGAATTAGCTATGGAACTATTTTATGTTTCTAGATTTAAGAGTCCCAAAGATAATTGGCTGACGGGACCGTGAAAATATACCTACAAGGTCAAATAAAAATAAAAAAGTAAGTAGGCAAAACCTCACAGCGTAAACGTGATTCCGGGATCAACGGCCGCTGGAAGGGCAGCTACTTAAAATTCTGAGCTCAGAATTATGTCGCATCCATATCATACCTATGTGAAGCTTTGCCGGCTTATTTAATTTGAGCTTTTATCATCATCATCATCATCATATCAGCCGAAAGACGTCCACTGCTGGACATAGGCCTCCCCCAAGCGTCGCCACAACGACCTGTCCTGCGCTTCTCGCGGCCATCGGCTACTTGCGACCTTCACCAGGTCATCGGTCCACCTTGTGGGAGGCCTTCCAATGTTGCGTCTTCCGGTACGCGGTCGCTACTTCAGAACTTATCGGCCCCATCGACCATCTGTTCTGCGAGCAATGTGTCCTGCCCACTGCCACTTTAGTTTGGCGATCCTTCGGGCTATGTCGGTAACCTTGGTTCTCTTGCGGATATCATCATTCCTGATTCGATCACGCAAGGAAACTCCAAGCATTGCCTTCTCCATTGCCCTTTGAGTGACTTTGAGCTTTTATATTGACTTCTTATTTTATATACTGCACAAATTGGATCTCATGTACGCAGTTAAATATTCAAACATCAACATGCTATGCATACAAATCGAGTGCCAATGTGGAGCAGATAATTATGAAATATCTTTGACAAAAAAGTCTCTTTGTTCGCTGTATCTAAGGCTGTCATAATTATTGCGCACGGAAGCAAAATTATCCGCACTAGTGGCCCTGGGTGTGTGCGAATATTTAATTTCTTATTCTTTAGTGAGCTACAATTTTTGATGATTGACACGTGTTTCCTCTTGGATAAAAAAAGTAATAAGGTGACGTTAGTGAACGTGTTTAGAATGTTAACAAAAACAGCGGTTTTTGCAAAACTGCCCAAAAGGAGTGTTATTTATATTTTGTAAACGAATACGAACGTGTACGTATTTTAGTTACACAACCAGTTCGAGGAACAATCAGAACGAAGTCCGGAAAGGAGTAAAATTTTACCCGACTCCGCCAGAAGCAGCGTTATGTTTTTCGAGAGTATGTATAATTGACTGAGACGCTCTGCGGCTGAACGGCTTGATGGATTTTAGCTTGAGAGGTGTCGTTAGATTCGTCTTGATTGTGAGAGTGACACTGGGTATGTAAAAATTAAAATGGCCGATTTATGCCTTCAAATTTCATTTATCAAGTATCAAGATAAAGGGCTCGAGGAGACGATTCCAAAAATGTAACTCATTAAAATATAGAAAGTCTGATGCAGTTGGTGGCCATCAGATCAGTGATTGAACTGCATCAGACTGCTTGAAAAGCGTTTTGTTTCGAACTTTTTAGTCGTTTTTAGCGGTCGGGTTTTTTGACACAGTCAATTTTTTTACATATACAAAGCCTAGCTACCTAGTCTTTCCCCGACTATGCAAGATTAGATTTTCGATTTTTATTTGTAACTCTATGAGGTTGAAATACCAGTATTTTCGGAGCGAGTGCCTATCTGACCTTAAAATCTAAGTTACTGGGTAACACGATACTCCTTAAATGACGTTATATATGTCATATAGTCAGCTTGACCCGTTGGATACTGAAAGTGAGTACGGTGCCCCCGTACAAAAAATGGGCCACATGTCGGAGTGCCCTAAGTGTCCATACACCTATATTTTAGGGGATTTAATGTATGCCACTGATGCTTCAATTAACCTACTAGGCCCAAACGATCTAGGGAGTTCCATCGATTCGAAAAGAAAAATAAAGACTCGGCTTAAAACTAAACACGTTCAATTTTTCTTCTACAGCTCTCCTCATAGCAGCTCGTCTCCACGAATTCAACCGAACACCAGCCGATGTTGTCCGAATAGTGAAAGTCCACGAGTCGACGCTGCGCAAGCGACTCCTTGAGTTTGGAGACACGCCTTCTAGTGCCTTGACCCTTGAGGAGTTTATGACAGTGGATCTTGAAGAGGAACAGGATCCACCTGCATTTAGAGCAGCTAGGAAAAGGGATAAAGAACGATTGCAGAAGGTATTTTGATAATGTAACTATCCCACGATATGGCGTTTTTTCTTATTATATATATATTTTTTAATGGTAGAAAGTCAGTTGCAGTGTGTATAGAATAAGTTTTGAAGTAAAAATGAACTTAGTCTACTATTAGACTAAGTTTATTTTTGATTGGCCGAAATTAAAAATTCAGTTGCAGTGGAATATGAACTTTGTCGTATATGTATGTACTGCGCATTTTCTTTTATCTACATGTGGGGTATCGCCGCTAAAACACATATTAACCCACAACAAACTGCTCAAAATAAATTACTAAAAACGTTATTTAATTATGACTACCTAACTCCAACAGAAACTTTTTACAAAGAAATTAAAGTAATAAACAACCCAAACATACACATATAATACATGCAAACTAATTCGGAAATCTATACTAATATATAAAGCTGAAGAGTTTGTTTGTTTGCTTGAACGCGCTAATCTCAGAAACTAGGGGTCCGATTTTAAACATTCTGTCAGTGTTAGATAGCCTATTTATCGAGAAAGGCTATAGGCTATATATCATCACGCCAAGACCAATAGGAGCGGGTCAGTAAAGAAAATTGTAACGCAGACGAAGTTGCGCGGGTCAGCTAGTACTAAATAAAAATATACCCACAAGCATAACCTTCACAAAAAATATTAAAAAAAAAACACTAAATGAAACTCAGACGTGAACAAAACTTTTTAAAACCCGAACAAACTACGGAAGAAAAACTATTATGTACGAAGGATCTAAAATATGTAATAAATTACCGAGAGACCTAATATAATCTAAATCCAAAACCAATTTTTAAAAACTTCTTAAATAAACACTTAATAATAAAAAACTATCTTTCCCTACAATAGTGTCGAGTCACATCCAGTTACTGTCACTGCAGTAAATCTGTGTTGTACGGAACCTTGTTTGCGCATTTCGTGTATCGAACCAACACTTGTTAATATTTATTTGTAACCTACCCTCAAAACATTAGCGACGCCTAGTGTTTGTAATACGTCCAACATTTCGTTTTATTTTTGATATGTCTGGTTTTAAATATTCGCATGTAAGTGAATTGTAATTCTTATGAGAATAAATGATCTCGAACCTCATAAAATTAAATTTAAAATTTAAAAAACCCCCGACATAAAAAAGTAACAAATAATACGTGTTGATCCTTATAATTTAAAATAGATACAATTCTTTGGGCCACTCGTCTACGCCTTGGGAGACCGCAATTTTTTGTATTTGTAAAGTACCTATATTATTATCGGTCTCCCGACGCCATGACGCTTGGCCTAAAGAATCGTACCTATATTAAATTAAAAGGACCAACACGTGTAATTTTTTAACTTTTTAACTGTCGGGGATTTTTAAAATTTAAAATTTAATTTTCATTTTATGCTTTTTAAACTTATATTACCTAATATGTATAACTAGAAAACCTATGATCTTATCATCTTTCTGCACTTACTCCATGTTACTTGGGGTCGGCACAACACATTTTTTACTTTCATTCTGTCCTATCAGCCGTCACGCTATCACTAACTCCCTTTTCTTTCATATTGCTCCTCACACAATCCATCCATCTTTTTTTGGCCTTCCTCTCCCTCTGCATCCATCCACATATGATCTACACTCATCTAAACGGCACTACATCCTACATCGTATACCAAAATATCATATCGGTAGAACGAGTGAAAGCAGCTTAGCATCTCTCACCAATGTATTCACTCATTTCTATTTTCTGCTTCATCATCAGGGTGCCCTGATCATAATCTATTTATAACCTATTCATTGCGACCGTTTAAATGAAAACGAAAACAGACTGCTGTAAGTAAGTGAGGAGTTGGGTATCCTGCAGATTTCAGGACATGCTTCAGCATCAGGTTAAGGTTACTGATCTAAATATAATCTGTTCATTGAAATCATTCCAGTGAGTCCAAACACGATACCTCTGCTGTAACTTCGTGAGGAGTTGGTTATTCTGCAGACCTCAGGTTATGTTACAGCATCAGGTCAATATAACCATGTTCTTGCAATGTCATTGAAGTAATAGAATACCAAATTTCGCATCAATCAGACTCGTAAAAGCTGGTTAAATGCCTTCATCAACTAGAAAAGAGCTGATGATCTTCAAACGGCTCAACCGATTTTGATAAAACTTATCTAAGAACCACCGCAAGGAAACTGGCTTTCAAATGAAAAAACCGCATCGAAATCGGTCCATCCGTTTGAGAGCTCAACGATGCCACAGACACACACACACACAGACAGACATATATCGACGTCACACTTATAATACCCCTCTTTTTTGGTCGGGGTTTAATAAAATCCCTATTTCCTTTGATCACGGCATCACGCGTGAACAGCTGGACCGATTTCGTTTGTAAGGGACGCAACGTGCATACGTTGCACATTGCATTGGTAGCCTGAGCCAGTAGGCTCTGTACCGCGGTTCGGAACTGTTGTGTATCCCATTATCAGTGACACATATAATATACGTTATACGGTGAACAGTTGTTTGATTTCATAGCACACTACACAGAGCCTACTCCACACGTTAATTATTTTTTTTGTTGTATTTGATATTGTCAGGAGAAGGTTGAAAGAAAAACTTGAGAAACTTTGCGGGGTAGGTTGACGGGAGCGAAGCCGCGGGGGACAGCTAGTATTTTAAAATGAAAACTATTCTATGCTTGAATGCCCAATGAACTATCTTATTTAATGTTATGGATGGTAGTCTAAGTTCCGAAATATAAAAGTCGGTAACTGGAATTTGAACCTTGTCCTGTAAGACATTGCATTTAGATTCCTTTAACTTTTTGTTTTTTCTGACATTATGAATTAAAATTATTATTTTAGTTTTTCAGGTATTTGCAAACGTACAGACAGGCAAACATGATTTCGTATTATCAAATATAATAATACCACGGATATGTACTAAATCAATTAGCATAAAATCACTAAAATCACCAAAATTATTTGTCTAGTGCCATTATCAAATGCAGACTAAAATTCAAAAAATGGTTTTTTGATTATTAAATAAATACTTGAGAGGTCAGTCACGGATTTATGAATAAATAGGTATGGTAACGGTAATTCCTCGGTGGAAAATCAATTCAATAATCTTAAAATATTTAATTGTTTTACATTTACAAAAATAATTAAATGCAAGTAATTTGTGTTACAGCTAAATCTTCAACAAAACTAAATAGGTACTTTTTTATGTAGGTACACACAATAGAATTATAAAAGAAAATTATAACTGAGAGAAAAACTAAAAGGTAGTGATTATCAATATCATCAGTATATGTATAAAATTCTTCCGTTGTTGACTGATTGAGTGACTGAGTGACTGACAGACAACGCACAGCCGAATCTGCTGATCGTAGAAAGCTGTAATTTGGCATGTAGGTTCCTAGGGGAGTGTAGGGGAGCACTAAGAGAAGTTTTTCTGAAATATCTAAGAGAACGGAACAAAACGGGCATAGGCGAATATTGGTTTGGGCCGTGATGGGCGAGTTTTTAACCGACTTCCAAAAAAGGAGGAAGTTCTCAATTAGGTGGGTTTTTTTTATGTATGTACACCGATTACTCCGAGGTTTCTGATCTGATTTCTGTGAATATTTCCGATTTCTTTTAGTTCGATGCAGTATACTTGCCATTTGGTCCCATAAAAATTTGATTCGGTTTGGTTCAGTAGTTTTTATTTTATGAGCATATTGGCTCATTTCAATTTATGCGTTGACGAAGACGTCCTCCAAGTATCACCACTTAAAAGTGAAAAATAAAAACTTTTTACAAAAAAATATAAATTTTATTCTTTGTACTATTTTGTTTGGAAGTCGGTTATATTTTTTTGTAAAAAGTTTTTTTAAGCATTTCTTCTTTGTCCTGGCTTGCGGGGCAGGCCGCAAGACAGACGTTAGGCGGGCTAGGGGGGCCACCCAGCCTAGGGCCCGGCTCTTACTGGTGCTCTTACTTAGTGCGAAAACTATGAAGCTCGCTTCGCTCGCTTGTGATTATTACATTCTCTCAGTTTTAACCTTTCTTGTATGAGGCACAAATTTATTTAGCTATATTACCTACTGGCAGAAAATCAAACCTATCCAATAGAGGGTACAAACATTTTCGAGCTCGTTTCGCTCGCTCTTGCATTTTACACTCTAAATTCTTGAGCTTTTCTGCAGCAGTCGACAAAGTGACTTAAATCGTCCTGGGCCCCGGAATTGTGGGGAGCTACCTGGGCCTTTTAACTATGACTGGCATAAAATTCCAGGGCTTTTTTCCTGGGGGGCTAGCACCCCAGCCCCCCGCCCCCTGGAAATGCGCGTACGAAGAAGCGGGCATTGACGACACGGTTGGCGCAGTGGTTCGATTCCCGCACGGAACAAATATTTGTATGGCTTACAGATAGTTGTTCCAGGTGAGACTGTTTGTGTACGTGAATTTATGTCTGTAAACGCACCCACGATACAGGAGAAATTCCTAGAGTGGGGAAACATCTAAAAAAAAAATTTGCTCGTACAATTATAATTTTGTGCATGGGCGGATCCAGGGGGATGGCCTAAGTGGCTCAAGCCAAGAACCCTAAAATACATTAATTCTGTTATTGAGGAATTTACTCAAAGTTATCCGAGAAGGCTTGTTATGAGTTAGTCAAAATACAATTATAAGTGTTTTTTTTAGAATTTATTTTGCTATCATCCACCCTCTGCGGGGCCAACCCGCCCCTGCGGCGGCGACCTATCGGCGGCGGCGACCTATCGCGTCCGGCCCTGGTCCAATCCATGATCCGGAGCGAGGAGGCATGGGAAGCGGTCACCTCCTTCTGCGAAGCAGTAATGCTAGCAAAGGAGGAGGCCGAACGCGTGAGAGAGAGGGAAACCTCACGCCCCAGCCGACGCAACAGAAGAAGACGCCCCGGGCGTCGGGAGTCGCAGGGCGATTCTCGGCCACCGTAGGCGCGGGTCTGTGGACGGCGAGCATTGGGTGGTTCGCCGTCCGATCAGAACCAGGCCTGGGTCGACGGCGCGCTGTGTTCCACGCGCGCCTCAAAGAGCTGTCAGCATAGAAGATGGGGCCCGCTAGGGCCAGTGCCTGCCGGGGTTGCGGAAACTGTTTGAAAGAGACACCGCGGCCCTGGAAAGCAAAGGGCATTGGGAGGAACACGGATGGGTTTTAGTCAGTAAGAGTCTGACACTCCCTCCTGCTTCACCCAGAGCGGGAGGAGTCATTTGATGATTTCCCATCCTTAAAAAAAAAAAAAAAAAGACCCGCCCCTGATTATGTACTACAGTTAGGTTTACATGAACTTAGCAACAAGTGAGGCTAAATAGTTCTCGCCAGTCCGGCCATAACCGTTGGACTATTATTTTCTACATAAAATAATAATAGACTATTAAAAATAAGTCACAAAGCTTAAGAGAAACTTTTATGTTACATATTATATCCGCCTTAAGTCGACCAAGAAAACATTAATTTTGCTTTCTACATCTAAATGTATTTGCAATAAAAAACCGGTTCAAATATTCCTTCCGTATTATTAATAATAATATTATCAGTCCACGCATAAAATTCATACTAATACGTCATAGTTTGAATAGTAGGACATAATATACTATCATGTTTTAATTAGAAGTACCTACCTATTTAACACGCAAATGATTTGAATACAATAACGTCGTGAATAGAACAACAATTTAATTTGTGTGAATTAGAATAAAATGTTAAAGTGAAAATCATGCGACGACAGTCGTAAATAAATAAATAAATTACCTTTCTTATAGACTTACCTACTTATATTTTTCCCTATATGTATTTAGAAACCTGGTAGTCATACAACTGTGTTCTATTCTAGGGTTCTGAAAGTCCCTATGAAAAAACGGAACCTTTATAGGATCACTTGTGTGCCTGTGTGCCTGTCTGTCACAGCCAATTTGCTCCGAATCTGCTGGACCTTATTTAAAACTAGCTGACCCGCGCAACTTTGTCTGCGTCACAATTTTCATGACTGCTCCGCTCCTATTAGCGTGATGATATATAGCCTATAGCCTTCCTCGATAAATGAGCTATCTAACACTGAAAGAATTTTTCAAATCGGACCAGTAGTTCCTGAGATTAGCGCGTTCAAGCAAACAAACAAACAAACAAACAAACTCTTCAGCTTTATATATTAGTATAGATTCATAATTTTAAATAACTCATTTTAAATTCTTAATGTTCTGACAAGTGTATTCTTCTTTATTGGTCTAATTTCGTTTATTATTCCGTTTCCAGTTAATGGAGGAGGAGGATGGTGAAAAGGAGCTGACCGACCTACAGAAAGAGATCGAACATCAGTTAGAAAAGGACGGCAATAAGCGAAGAAAAGTAGCTGCTGTTATTGGGACATCCACTGCTGTATTGGGGATTGGTAAGATTGGGCTTTTGATTTAATGTTCTCTTCTTTTCAAAATGAACTCTTTTTCTGACCACAATCAAACAAATAACATGTTATCAAAATAATTGGAACTGTGCGTCTAAAAAGCCCACTTTAGTAGAATCATAATATTAATCACACAATAATCTATCAAATATCATTTTCATCTTTATCGCTAACGCATTAGGTTCAAGGTTGATTGCATTGATATATAAAAAACCCAAGATGCACAGTCTCAAACAAATGCAACACTCGAAACTGTCGTCAAAAACTGACATGTATCAAGTGTCATGTGTGAGTTGCGTGTAATTTATACTATAAACATTTTTTTTTTTTGCAAATTCAACCTTACACGGATCGCTTAAAGTTGTTTTTACAAAGCAGTTCAGTATGGCAAGCGATGCGAGACTGTTTCAAACTTGCGCATTATGCACTTGTTTTTTGCGGACGTTTTTGAGATGCTGAGTGTGTATCTTGGGTTTTTTATATATCAATGGTTGATTGGGAAAATTTGACAGCCACGGGTAGCGTGATGTGTTTTCCGATTCTGCTAAAGTGGGCTTTTTAGACCCGCAGCTCTTGATTTAATCATTCTGTGATCCTGTCATTCGAATCTGTCAGAGTCAAAACTGTCAATTTGTCACTTATCTATGCTTTGAACTGATCTGAGTGAAACTTGGCAAACGGTTAGAACCTGGATTATGACATAGGATAGATTTTTTTTATCGGGGGGTATGTTCCTTTAGGATAAATTTCACGTGAGCAAAGCCCACGTACAACATGTACGGACTTCAGACACTAATGTCAATATCGCGAGTCGCCATACGTATGCAACCTGTAACAGAAAAAACGCAATACCTCTTAAGGGGTCATTGAACTCATCATTATGAACAACTTTCACTAACACTGAAATCGCGAAAAATAAGCGACTCCCCCATACATTTACCTATGTGCGCATAACTCGACAAAATGTACTGAACAACTGATTTTTTTTTTGCGATTTTGGCATTGGTCCCATAGTAAAAGTTGTTCATAATGATGAGTACAACGATCCTTTAGAAGGTATTGCGTTTATTCTGTCACACTTTGTAGACTTATTACATTTACAACGTTATTAGCAGAAAAAAATCATAACATGTATTAATAAAATATTTACCGCAAATTAGTAATTTATGTTGTTATAAATAACAGTTGACAGCTTATAAAAGACCGGTACTGAACAGGAAGTTGATACGTCAATATTGATAAACACAGTTCTTTTGAATATGCATTACGCATGTTAAAGTCTGCATAGACAAGAACGATAAAGATTTGATCTAATTGTCTTTTTAGGGTACTGAAAAAAAAGGAACCCTTATAGGATTACTCGGGTGTCTGTCTGTCTGTCTGTCCGTCTGTCTGTCCGTCTGTCACAGCCAGTTCTCCGGATCCACTGGACCGATTCTGTTGAAATTTGGTACACATATGGACTTCTGTGACCCAAACACGGACGCGTTACGTAAATTATTATTTTTTAGTATGGGGGTCACATTTGGGGGTCAAACAAAAAAATGAAAAAAAAAAACAAAAGTTTTTTGAACAATATCGTGTGACATATCAAATGAAAGTCAAATCAAATCGTATATTTCAAACAAACCATTTACAGGCACTTTTGAATTGTCAAGGTCGGTCAGTCCAAAAAGATGAAGCTATTTGCACGTTCCAAAGCGTAGATCTCTATGGAGAAGAACGTGCAAGAAACTCCACGGACACGCTTTTAAAAATAATAAATTGTTACAAAGTTTTGTTTACATCAAGTTGAAATTATACAAACATGTGAGAACGATGTTAAAGACGAGCAGGATAAAAGCGCCGGGAAAAAAGGAACAATTCAAAGAAATATTTAAAATAAACCATGTCAACTGAGAAATGACCAGTCCCAACTGACAGCGCCCGTTCACGAACATGGGCTTACTGTGAGGGTTTTAATTATATTTTTTTTCATAATTTTAAAATAAATGGTTTTGAAGTTATTCAAGAAATTAGAAGAAAAATGACCATTCCCCCCTTATCTCCGAAACTACTGAGCCTAAAATTTTGAAAAACATGGAGATAATAGTCTTTACCTAAAGATTACAGGAAAACCTATTAGAAGTCTGTAGTGTTAAAATAACATGTTAAAAGGAACCCTTATAGGATCACTCGGGTGTCTGTCTGTCCGTCTGTCACAGCCAGTTTTCTGCGGATCCGCTGGACCGATTCTGTTGTAACTTGATAAACATATGGACTTTTGTGACCCAAATACGGACGTGTTACGTAAATTATTAAATTTTTAGTATGGGGGTCAAACTAGAAAATTAAAAAAATAAAGTTTTTTGAACAATATCGTTTGACAGACATCAAATGAAAGGGCTTACTTTGAGGGTTTTAATTTTATTTTTTCATAATTTTAAAATAAATAGTATTGAAGTTATTCAAGAAATTAGGCGAAAAATAAGCATTCCCCCTTTATCTCCGAAACTACTGAGCCTAAATTAAAAAAAAAATGGATATAATAGATCTTTTTAATATTATAAGAAAATGTATAAGAAGTCTATTGTGTAAAAATAACGTGTTAAAAAAAAAATTCTTTCGGAACCCTTTGCACGCGAGTCCGACTTGCACTTGGCCAGTTTTTTTAAGTGAGTAAACGGATCTTGCCACCTGAACAAGTCCCATGATATCTTACCTTGACGCAATTGGGCAAACAATGTCAATGCAACCGAGGTGGAATTGAGGTGCCAAAGGCGAGGGCGGCAGCTGATTCTGCAATGACAAAGCCCATGTTAATCTAACGTCGGTTTTTAACACAGAAGAAACAATGAATAAAATTTCTTAAACACAATATTGCATTAAAAGCTATGCGATAGGATGCGCTTTCGAGAGTGTTATTAAGGCGACGACATACGCCAGCGACATTGAGGGAACAAAATGCGCACTCGTTTCACAACCTCGCGATACAAATAATTTAGGTGCATTGATATACAAAAAAACCCAAGATGCACAGTCTCGAACAAGTGCAACACTCGAAACTGTCGTCAAAAACTGGCATGTATCAAGTGTCATGTGTGAGTTGTGTGTAGTTATACTATAAACAATTTTTTTGCAAATTCAACCTTACACGGATCGCTTAAAGTTGTTTTTACAAAGCAGTTCAATATGGCAAGTGATGCGCAATTTTCTTTGCAAATTTAACCTTACACGGATCGCTTAAAGTTGTTTTTACAAAGCAGTGCACTATGGCGAGCGATGCGAGATTGTTTGAAACTTGCGCATATTCCGCTTATTTTTTGCGGACGTTTTTGAGATGCTGAGTGTGTATCTTGGGTTTTTTATATATCAATGTTTAGGTGGAAACCGCGGTCCCGGTCCCTAAAGCCCCTCGATCCGTGTGCAAAAGACAACTGGCATTGCCACGCTGTATGGCAATGCTTATCCGCTGTCCAAAGTAAAATTAAGCCAGCCCTTGGGTCACGAAAAGTTTCAACTACGCGTTTGGATAGATCCTTAAGACGACGACATATGCCAGCGACCTTGGAGGAACAAAACGCGCACTCGTTTCATAACAGTGCGCCCCAAAATTCAGTAGTTTTTTGTACTTTCCTTATACAAAAATACAAAATATTTTATTGCATCATAAGTATACAGAATGTGTTTAGTGTTTGGAGCTTCCCTTTAAGCAAGTAATGCCTGTGTTGGGAAGCGCCGCTCTTCCATAGCAAAGACATACGAAGCAAATTTAGGTATTTACAAACACAAAAAAAAAGAAAAATATATATAAAAATTACAGAAGTTATTATTTAATTGTTAAGAGGTTGTTAAGAAGTTTGCAGGTGTGTTTTCAGTGTTATGTATAGTAGTGTGTTGTGTATGAAGTATAGTAGTGGTATGTTCTGTGTGTTGTTGGTGTGGTGTGGTTTGTGATTCTTACTACTTATTGATTTAGTATTTACTTAATGTGCTCCAAAAGTGCCTCCGTGTCATTATAATTTAGTGATTTTATCCATTTTATTAATGTTTTTTTACAATCGTAGTATGTTTTTTGATGTATGTATATTTTCCTGTTGATTTTATTATAAAGCATAGCTGATCGCTTATTGTATTGTCTCCCGGCGAATATAGTTATTGTATGAGGAATTTGTGCAATCAGGTCTTTTCTTCTTTGAGCTGTTATGCGTGAGTCATATTTTAAGGATTTATGTGTTTTTAGTATAGTTTGGATCACGTATAATTTACGAACTGGGAGTAAATCGCTAATCTGATAGAGGTTTTCAGTAGGGTGTCTAAAGTTTTTAAAATACATTATTTTAATTAGGGCCCGCTGGCCGCGTTCGACGATGATAAATTATTATATTTAATTAATTTATTATTCTATGACTTAAAAAAAAATGCCATATTGTACTTATATCAAAATGTAGATTTTTAAATTGTCTTTGAAATAGTGCTAATTCTATTAAAATACACCCGGCGGTTTTGGTCCGATTGTCGTTTTTATGTCCGTGTTAGACATAACTTTACAAATTAATTACACTATATTCAATGAATAAAAGTCAAAATTTTCATATATCAAATTATTAAGAAAATAGTCTAATGTAACATATATTTTTTCCAAAAAATTACGACTAGCCGTTAAGACGTGATTCTCATTTCAAAATCAGCTACTGAGGGGTATCCGTGCCTTAATAATATCATTATCTACGACACGGGCCTAGCGCTTGTTGGTAGATAATTAAAAGGAACATGAATAATACCAGCCCACCATTGTCCCACTGTTGGGCTTTTTATCCAACTATAGCAAAATCGAAAGGAGAGCCGACCACGATTATACACAGAATAAACGCAATACCTCTTAAGGGGTCATTGAACTCTATCATTATGAACAACTTTCACTTTGGGACCAATCCCGAAATCGCGAAAAAAAATCAACTGTTCAGTCATTTTGTCGAGTTGTGCGTACAAAAATATATGGTGGAGTCGATTTTTTTTTTCGCGATTTCGGTGTTGGTCCCAAAGTGAAAGTTGTTCATAATGATAGAGTTCAATGACCCCTTAAGAGGTATTGCGTTTATTCTTTTACAGGTTGTATAAGTTTTAATTACCACACGTGTTCAAGGTGTATTGGCGAGTTCAGACTATTATTAGGTACTAGCAAATAACATCCCCACGTGTCGATTTTCAAGTAACCGAGTTTGATCCGTCGATGCTTGTATGGACCATCCATTACGAATCGAGATCCATGTCTCGGAAAGTATGTTAAGTGTAGTTACCGGCACTTATTTTTCCATAGATTTTGTAGTGGGGGAAGTTCGCGCACGCACATATTCGTACTTTACTTTTTGTATTGGCAAAACTTGCAACTGGTAATAAACTAGTAATTATCTGTGGAGATTTTAATATTAATATCTTAGAAAACAATTCAGATAGCTGTAGATTATTAAATCTCTTTAAATCATTCAATTTGTCCAATGTGTTCATAGAACCAACCCGTACAACTACAACTACTGCTACATGTATTGATAATATTTTTTGTTGTGGCAACTACTTAGAGAAAGCCATTGTGAATTGCCTTCCTTCTGATCACAGTGGGCTACTGGTATCTTTTGAGTTCAACATTCCAATTCAACGAGTGCAAATACAAACTAGACCAATAACATCCGGTAATTTAAATAAATTTAACCACACTTTAATCGGGAAGTTAAATGATTGGAACCTTACAATGAACAATGCTAATATTTTGTATACAGATTGTTTTTCTTTAGTCCAAACCGAATTCAATAATACTTTTAAAAAGAAAACTAAAACTATCTGCCCTAAGTTTTTATTTAGTGACTGGGCAACTAAAGGACTCAGAAAAAGTAGGGAAAGACTTTATGAGCTGTATGGCCTTAAGCCTTTTATTAACACTGAGACTTTTAATAAGTATGTAGCTACCTACTCAAAAATTTATAAAACACTTGTAAGGTAGCTAAAGCTTTATATATAAGTAATAAGGTAAAAACAGCAGACAATAAAATAAAGACGGTTTGGAAAATTATAAACAATGAAACAAATAGGAACAAAAGACATAAAACTGATTACGGATTGGAGACTTCTCATGGACTTATTAGCGATAACAAACAAGTTGCTCAAGAATTTGTAAATTTCTTTACGTGTATCCCTATTAAAACTACTGAAGCCTTAAATTCCTCGCCTTCACTTGCTTTTGATTTATTACAGGCGAACGTTTCAGCCAGCCCGACTGAATTTAATTTTAAACATATAAACCCCATAGTAGTAACAAAAGCTTTTAAACAAATCAAAATTAAATTGACCGAAGATCTATGGGGATTGTCTATCAAAGTTTGTACCTCAATCATCGAGACTGTAGCGCCGTACTTAGCTGTAATATTTAATTTGTGTGTGGATCAAGGAGTCTTTCCGGACCTAATGAAATTCAGTAAGGTGATACCACTTTTTAAATCTGGGGATAGTAAAGACACAAATAATTATAGACCAGTATCTGTGTTGCCAGTGTTTAGTAAGGTATTTGAAAAAGTGATGCTAAATCAAATGCTTAATCATTTTAACACGAATAACATCTTTCATGATAAACAGTATGGTTTCACCAAAGGACGTTGTACAACTGACGCTGGTGTTACCTTACTAAAGCACATCTTTAATGCGTGGGAGGACGCACAGGATGCCATAGGTGTCTTTTGTGATCTCTCGAAGGCGTTTGATTGTGTTGATCACGATACATTACTCCTGAAGCTCGGGCATTACGGACTGGTCAAAACAGCGTTAAACTTGGTCAAATCTTACTTGAATGGTAGACGGCAATTAGTTCAAATAAACGGTGTCAATTCGTCGGGATTAAACGTGATAATGGGCGTTCCCCAGGGCTCGATTTTGGGTCCTTTCTTGTTTTTGGTATATATCAATGATTTACCCTATTTATTGCAACAAAAACTTGATATGGTGCTGTTTGCCGACGATACCTCCTTAATTTTTAAGATAAATAGACAGACGGACAGTGTTGATATTATAAATAATGCCCTAATGCAAGTCCAAAATTGGTTCACGGCGAATAATTTGGTTTTGAATGAAAAGAAAACGAAATGTATAAGATTTGCTTTACCCAATGTCAAAAGCAGTGATTGTGACATAGTATTGAACAGGGAAAAACTAGAATTTGTCGATAAAACGGTTTTCCTGGGAATTACGCTTGACCCAAGGCTACAATGGGGCCCTCATATATCATCTCTTTCTGGACGGCTAAGTTCAGTAGCTTATGCTGTTAGGAAAATTCGCCAATTAACGGATGTCGATACCGCGAGACTGGTCTATTTTAGTTACTTTCACAGTATCATGTCTTACGGTATTTTACTATGGGGACGGGCTGCAGACATTGAGTCTATTTTTATTCTGCAGAAAAGAGCCATCAAAGCGAAATACAATCTCCGCCGGCGCGATTCTCTAAGGGAACTGTTTAAGAATATTAACATCATGACGGTACCTTGTCAATACATTGACGAAAACATCATGTATGTCAGAAAAAATTTACATCTTTTTAGTAAAAGAGGCGACAGACATAATTATGATACTAGAAATAGGGATCAATTAGTTCAACCAGGTTTCAGACTGGCTAAAGTTGCCTCATCTTTTATGGGGTACTGTTTAAAATGTTATAATAAGATACCTCCCCATATATTAGAACTTAATGAGACAAAATTTAAATCTTGTATTAAACGCACACTATGCAGGCAAGCATATTATAAGTTGGGGGATTATATTGAAGATAAAAATGCTTGGCTGAATGCTGGTCCTGCTCCACAGCCACTAGGGCGCACAAAATAATCTGTTAGCATTTGGAAACATTGTTGGACCGGCTGAAGATTGTAAAAAACAATATTTGCATTGTATAGACTCAATTTATTTAGCAATGTATAATTTCAACCATTTTAACGGCACATGTGTGAGTTCTGTGTACCTTAAACTTAAGCTATAGCTATCAGTTTTAGGTTTGTTTTTGACTTGAATGTACCCTGGCGGCTGGGAGTGTCATGCTCACTCAAAAGTCTTGCTGATGGTGGCGTATGCGTTGGATCATTTGGCTCCCTTCAAAATGGTTGAGCCGAATGGTGCTAGCGCATGCGTCATGTTCGTGAACGGACGCTGTCAGTTGGGACTGGTCATTTCTCAGTTGCCATGGTTTATTTTAAATATTTCTTTGAATTGTTCCTTTTTTCCCGGACGCTTTTATCCTGTTCGTCTTTTACATCGTTCTCACATGTTTGTATAATTTTAACTTGATGTAAACAAAACTTTGTAACAATTTATTATTTTTAAAAGAGTGTCCGTGGAGTTTCTTGCACGTTCTTCTCCATAGAGATCTACGCTTTGGAACGTGCAAATAGCTTCATCTTTTTGGACTGACCGACCTTGACAATTCAAAAGTGCCTGTAAATGGTTTATTTGAAATATACGATTTGATTTGATTTGATTTAAATCTATACTACTTACCAGCCGGTAATAGGAAACATGCAATATTTCCATTTTTGCTTTAATTCTAAAGTACTTTATATAGAATAGACCACCACATAAATAAGTAATGAAAACGCTTTTATTTATTGCGTTTTCTTAAAATGCCAGTTTAAATTTTCGCGCGAAAACGGACGATGACGTCACTCTTGTCTGCCACTGGTCAAACGGTGCAAACTCAAAGACATAAGGTTGTCTTTTCGTTGTCATAACAGCAGTGACGTTACTAAACGCCGATTGTTGTTTTTATATACGTTCCGTTTCACGTTACTTTAATTCATAATTTTTGTTAAAAATCGATATTAATTAAAATAAAAACGTTGCAATGGCCTTTATTTTATACTTTTTTATCATTTTACCAACAACATTCTCATAAATTCTGTAGTTGCATCTTCCCTATTTCATACTTTTTTACATGCACGACTGCCAACTTACGTGCCGTAATTATATGTAGTTGGCTATCATTTGTGACCCTTGCCAGTCGTTCCGGGCGTTCAGAAATGACTGACGAGCTGCTGGCCTACTATGACGTCTTAAAACGATCGTGTATCAGGTGTGGGAAGGAGACAGAGTTATACAAGACGCATAACACTATCCCTTTTCCTCAGCTTAATCTTGATCGCATTGGCACGTCATAGTAGGGCCCCAGTTATGCCAAGGAGCGTCGTATTACCTTCCCTGTAAATGGGGTAAGAAGGCAAGAGAGACAGTTCCTCAACGTCAAATTCGGTTCAGAACATTTTTACTCAGATTTTAGAATAAGTTCGACATTGGAAACTCAAGTCAACAGCCTATCTCAAAACCTGTACATGATAATCATTAATTTGTGAGTGCGAAACGGTTTATGTTAATTTTTGGAATTAATTAGTAATAATGTAAATATTCCACGCTTGCTTAAGTATTCGTGCACTGTAGGTACTGTCGAGTTCTGACTTTGTTTTTTAACCGACTTCAAAAAAGGAGGAGGTTCTTAATTCGACTGAATTGTTTTCCTAATGTTACAGCAAAACATACATTTTTATTTATTTTATTTAAGGTTTAACTAAACGGTATAGCGAAAAATACATATTTATGGCTTAAGTTGGTATTCTTTGGAGCCGTTTTTTTCTGCAGTTATTTCATGTACTTACTTCCTTTCGACAAAAAAATAAATAAAACAAGTTTTTCATTTGATATAACTCTTGGTAAAACAAACGCATGTTCCTCTTTGACGAACAGGTTCTGAGTTCTGACAAACATCCTATGAGACTGAAACACTAAAAGCTTAATTTTTATGATATATTATTGTATTATCATCATTGCTTTTTTTCTTAATTCATATGATTTTAATTTATAGACCTTTGCAACCGTATCCTTGTGCTTATTTTTTTTACTAATCCAGTTTTTTATCATGTACCTACAACGTGCATTCTAAGCTCTGCCATTTTAGTCGTCTTAAAAAGGCGGCCCACTTAATGTACCCGACATAAACTACCTCTAGGCGTATTTATTTAAAAAAAAAATAAGTCATTAAGATAATAGGTACAATAAAAATAAATAATACATTAGAATTATGAAACACTCTGTTCATAATGTTTACTTAACAAAACAATGTCGCCGTTCCGTTCTGCACCGGTGCCATCCTTGGAATACAAGGCTCGGACTGCGGTCGCTACAGGAAGTTTCAAACTACGTCATGCGTCATGAAAATGAATAATATTTTCAATTTTTAATAATTCAAATGTTCATAAATATCATTTTTAGGGTTCCGAAAAAAGAAAGGAACCCTTACAGGATCACTCGGGTGTCCGTCTGTCACAGCCAGTTTTCTTCGGATCCACTGGACCGATTCTGTTGAAATTTGGTACACATATGGACTTCTATGACCCAAACACGAACGCGTTACGTAAATCATTAAATTTTTAGTATGGAGGTCACTTTGGGGGTCAAACTAGATAATTTAAAAAAAAAGTTTTTTGAACAATATCGTGTGACATATCAAATGAAAAGGCAATTCAAGAAATTAGACGAAAAATGACATTCAAAATTTTAGGCTCAGTAGTTTCGGAGATAAGGGGGGGCCCTTATCTCCGAAACTACTGAGCCTAAAATTTTGAAAAAAAAAAAATGGAGATAATAGATCTCTTTACCTATAGATTACAGGAAAACCTATAAGAAGTCTATAGTGTTAAAATAACATGTTAAAAACCCTTTCGGAACCCTTTGCACGCGAGTCCGACTCTCACTTGGCCAGTTTTTTTTTTAATGAATATGTTTAGTCATTGGATAGATGAAGTGGGTGGCCGTTGAAAGACTAAAATAGCACCGTTTATATTTAATTAGCTGCTCACGTAGATAGCTTTATTTAATTTAGTATTTTTAGGTATAAAGACTTATGTATAATGCAAAAATTAATGGCCGTATCATGAGTTTCGGTTGCTTGCCTACACGAAGAATATTCCCAATGTTTAACACTTTTAGTGCCAAGTGCAAAAGTGCTTTTACATTTTTAGTGCCAAGCACTCAACACATGGGCCGAACAACAATTCGTTCGTGTTCCCACAACCCCCGCATGAACACAAGTCACATATAGATACTTGATGGACGACTCAGATACGGGTTGTGGGCACACGAACGAATCACTGCTCGACCCATACGCTGCACTGAATTTGTAACCGACTAATGCCCGGTTTCTGAGTACTTTATCGGTCGTTTATCTGTCCGTTAACTAACCAACCAATGGCGTTATAACAAATAACGTTAACAGACAAATAAACGACCGATAAAACTTCAGATACCGGCTATTAAAAAGGCTATTGCTATTTTGTATTAAATTAAATCTCAAATCAAAGTGTCTAAATCCAATCGAAAATGAGAGCTGTAGAGAAGATACCAGACTAATTTTGCTTTATCACTGTAAGTTTTTGATATTTAAACCAATGTTAAAAAAAACTCACTGCTAAAGACTAAAACTGAGATAGTCCCTTCTAGTTTTGGAAATTGCTAAGACGAAGGAAAATATTTTGAAAATATGTACCTGCGCAGAAGATGAAAAGTGCTATTGACAAATCAGCACGCTCCACGCACCGCGCTTCTTTTTCCTGTACCGCTATTGATCGGCAGCTGCCGCCATGTTAGCGCGCGCCGCGTGTCATGCACGTGACTTGCGAGTGAGACGGAACTAATAGCTGCAGTGTATTATCAACCTTGCAGTAGTGATCTAAGGTTGATTGTAAATTTGCTTTCTTTCGGTAGTCTTCGGGGCCATACTTTCTTTTCTGTGCGAACGAAGATTCACGACGCGCCTTATCAGTTGGGTACCACTTTACCTCACAATACAATTAAAGTTGCAGACCCACAGTGTTCATAAATTAACTTCCACTGGTTCATTAGAAAACCGGTGTCTTGTAGGTCGTGGATCTTTTTAGCGTAGCCGTTAGGCACTTGTCTCACCGCTGGCGATCAGCGAGGAGCAAGTAAAGCTTGAAACTCGAAACGAGTTGGCGAGCAGCGAGTAGCGAGTGAAAAGTTTCGATAGTTTTGTCACTCTGCTTTAAGCAAGTGCTTTCGTGCGATGAGCGATTACTCGCAATACTCGCTCCGGCCCGCACTAAAGGTAGAAATTACCGCTGGTTGGAGAATTTTGTTCAAGCAAGCATCGCCGAGCGAGTGTCGCTGAGCGAATACTATCTTTGATAACTCTTGTCACTGTGATCAATTAGTGGTAAGAGCCGGCTCGCCGGCAGTGTGAACAGCTAGCTATCGACTATAAATGTATGTGTCTCTTTTACTCACACGCGATCTATATCTTTCTTCCCTTTCCTCAGCGAGCAAATAGTCGATAGCTAATCGCTTCCTCGCCGGCGGTGAGACAAGTGCCTTAGGCGCACAAACGTCTTTGGTATACCATTTTTTTGTTATTTCTATGTACCGTGCGTATTTCATGAAGGTATTTGCAAAATTTTAATATTTTTCTCTGTATAAAAACGATACCTTTTTCATAATTTCAGACGAAACCACTTCAGAGGATGTGGAGGCGTCAAGATTTGCGGCAGAAGATGCATTGGACCTCATTGGAGAGATAGCCCAAAATGTACAGGACAAAGAAGATGGCAAGAGTGAAAAAATGAAACGTGAAAAAGGACTAGGTAGGTACTTTATTTACTACTAGCTTCTGGCAGCGGCTTCGCGCGATCCCTAGGGAACATACTCCCGGGATATAAATAGTACACATGTTATTCCAGACTATAATCTACCTCTGTGCCAAATTTCATGAAGGTACTTTCAGGCGTTCTGACGTGAAAGAGTAAAAAGCATCCATCCATTCTCAAAAATTTCGCATTTATGATATTACTAGCTGACCCGCGCAACTTCGTTTGCGTCACGATTTTCATTACTGCTCCGCTCCTATTGGTCTTAGCGTGATGATATATAACCTATAGCCTTCCTCAATAAATGGGCTATCTAACTCTGAAAGAATTTTTCAAATCGGACCAGTAGTTCCTGAGATTAGCGCGTTCAAGCAAGCAAACAAACTCTTCAGCTTCAGCTTAGTATAGATATACAACCTGTAACAGAATAAACGCAAAACCTCTTAAGGGGTCTTTGTACTCATCATTATGAACACCAACACTGAAATCGTGAAAATAAATCGACTTCCCCATACATTAACGTGCACATAACTCGACAAAATGTACTGAACAGCTGATTTTTTTTCGCGATTTCGGGATTGGTCCCATAGTAAAAGTTGTTCATAATGATGAGTACAATGACCCCTTAAGATGTATTGCGTTTATAGTAGAATAAGTTTTCGAGTTAATATGTTGACTACAAAAAACATAGTCATCGCGGCATAGTCAGAAGTATGCATTTATGTTAAACAGATGTTTAATTTAATCTAGGAAGTTCTGATCAAAAAGAACATTACATACATCATCATTTATTCACATCTTTATTAAAGTTTTATTACACCAATTTATTATAATTTATGTTGAGTAATTAAGCATAATTATACCAACATTTTATTTATTTTGTTTTTTTTTATTAATTGGTTCCTTAATATTGTGTTTCGCCTGCCAGCCGTAGATGTAGATCTTTTAAAGCCGTTACGGATAGTCAGAGGCCCGAAAGTCTGAAAACTATTTTTGCCACGGGGTACCAAGTAACTAAGTTGTTGAAATTGGAGCGACTACATGTAAAATACAGATATTCAGCTGAAAGAAAAGAATAAAGAAGATTATAAACAAATCAAAAACCCGTCTTGGCGGTGGCACTACCGTACCCCCAGATCAAATCAAATCAGATCGAATCATCATCATCATCATATCAGCCGAAAGACGTCCACAGCTGGACATAGGCCTCCCCCAAGTGTCGCCACACGACCGGTCCTGCGCGTCTCGCATCCATCGGCTACCTGCGACCTTCACCAGGTCATCGGTCCACCTTGTGGGAGGCCTTCTAATGTTGCGTCTTCCGGTACGCGGTCGCTACTCCAGAACTTTTCGGCCCCATCGACCATCTGTTCTGCGAGCGATGTGCCCTGCCGACTGCCAATTTAGTTTGGAGATCCTTCGGGCTATGTCGGTAACCGTGGTTTGATTCCTAAATAACTGCATCCAATTAAACTGAAAATCTACAAATTGGACCCCAATATATCGGGTAGTTGGGCGAATTAATTAATTCTTTATTGTGTTTATACACCAAACATCATAATAATACACAGTTATTAGAAGACTAGCTGACCGGCGCAACTTCGTCTGCGTCACATTTTTAATGAATGCTCCGCTCCTATTAGTCTCAGCGTGATGTTATATATCCTATAGCCTCCTCGATAAATGAGCTATCAAATACTAAAATATTTTTTAAATTCGGACCAGTAGTTCCTGAGATTAGCACGTTCAACCAAACAAACAAAGTCTTCAGCTTATAATATTAATATAGACTAGCTTTTGCCTGCGACTTCGTACGCGCATATCCCGTTTTTTCCCGTTCCCGTAGGAATTTCGGGAAATCATCTCTTAGTGCTCCCCTAAACTCCCCAAGGAACCTACATGCCAAATTTCAGCTCTCTACGACCAGTAGTTTCGGCTGTGCGTTGTCTGTCAGTCACTCAATCATTCAGTAACGGAAGAATTTTATATATATTGATGATTGATTCACCTACAAAGGCGAGTTGAACTGAACCTCCAGTTCTGATTGATGATCGTTTTCTTATTACATACAGGTCCAGACCTAGCCGTTATAGGCCTCGCAGGAGGGCCCAGTCAGGAGGACAAATCTGACAAGTTCCTCCGACCTGAACCGAAACAGCTGGCCAAAGACCTCCACAATCCTGACGAGCTCATCCTGGAACAAAAGGATGAGGACTACATCAACACGCTCATAATGAACGAAGACGAGATTAAACATAAGGCAAAGATGTGGCATAAGATGAACGCTGTATATCTGAGAGACCAGAAAAGTAAGTGTTTTTGTTAGTTAGTTGGATCTAGTTATGCCAAACTGTACCGAAAGACTATGTAAATAATTGATTGACTAATCGCGCTTTTATCCGAGACTAGCTGACTCGCGCAACTTCGTCTGCGTCACAATTTTCATTACTGCTCCGCTCCTTTTGGTCTTAGCGTGTGCCTATAGCCTTCCTCGATAAATGGGCTATCTAACTCTGAAAGAATTTTTCAATTCAACCAGTAGTTCCTGAGCTTAGCGCGTTCAAGCTAACAAACAAACAAACTCTTCGGCTTTATATATTAAGTATAGATAGGTGTGGCTTGCGGTAGATTGACCTGGGTAGGTTGGGGTAATAGTAGTCACCTGAACAGACACAGACCCGCGTGAGGGACCTGGTTCTTTGTTTGGTCGTGGCGTGACGGCCACAGCCCTCAGGGGGTGACAAATCAATGAACAAATCATATGGGAGGATTTTTAATGGATGAGCCTGTAATTATGTCAACTCAATAATTACCGAGAGAATGCGAGGTCAAGCGCTCCAGCGCCCCTATCAAAATCAGCTGAAGAACACCGCTGCCCTCGTAATAGCAAATGCAGTAATCGACATTTTTACGATTTTCTGTTTTGGACAAAATTTACATCTGGAGACTTTCAGCTATACGTAGTATTTTATATTTTTATTTGGATGGCTGGAACATGGTGAAACAATAAGGAAGAATGCTGCTTTTGCTATTACGAGGGCAGACCGTGTGGATTAAGCCAGGTGGAGCTCGGACTGACCGCCCCAGGTTAGTAGGGTCGAAACCAACTGATTTAGTTTCAAACATGCTTTGGAAATGTGGGCACATTATAGCATAACTGGGCACAAAGTATTCTTTAAAATGTTATGTGAGTACAAGCCCAAGGGTCTGCCAAGGCTGCGGAATCGTTTGAAAGACTTACCGCGCCCCTGGAATGCAAGGGCATTTAAAGGATCACGGGTAGGTTTTAGTCAGTAAGAGTCTGAAACTCAGGGAGGAGTCAACCGAAAAAAAAACTGTAAGCAGTATGTATGTTTCCACATTAGCATTGCACATTGGTACGTCCAATTTGCTGTGTACCTAGTTAAAGTCAGCGCGGCCCTGGAACGCAAAGAGCATAAGGAGGAATACGAATGAGTTTTAGTCAGCAAGAGTCTGACACTCCCTTCTGCTTCACCCAGAGTGGAAGGAGTCATTTGATGATACCCCATACTTGGAAAAAAAAACAAGCTACAGTTCGCATATGCGTTGTTTACCCCTCCGAAGTTAGGTTTTAGTGACGACCGCGCAGGTGCAATCGCATAAAAAGTGTTACGTTCCTAGAAGATTTTATTGTTTATACGTATTATATTATAAACAAGTAACAAAGACTACCAATAACAATATCAAAAACTAACACCACAAAAACACACAAAAATCAAATCAAATAGTAAGAAATAACCAAAATAATTAATTAAAATTAATAACAACGTGTAACACTTTTCGCATCAACAGTCGTATTGCATTGAGGAAGCGGGTCACACGTATGCATCGAACGTATACGAGCGAGTGAGATGCCATTACACCCGCCATCTTGCGCGAGAACGTGCATGCGCGACATACCCGCACATGCGCTGTCCTATGTTTTTTGTCAAATTTTCATTCTGCGCAATCAATTGCGACGTACTTCGGGGAGGTAAACTTGCGTGATGGGAACTGTAAGTAGTTAAACTAACCCGCGTGTAGTTTGAAGCAAACTGTTGGGATAGTTCGCAGACGTCTTCGAACTACGAGACTCCATCCCGCTTTTCTTGAACAGCCACAAATTGGTGAGCTCACCACAATTCTCTAGTCGTGGCTTTCGCTTCTGTCGTAGTTAGGTTTTGATGTTATAATTGCTAACCAGCTGTATTGGAATGTTATAATTTTTAAATTAATAAATTTTAAATTATTTAATTATTAAATAATGTTCAGACTTAACTGGGGTGTAGAGGTCAGGCTGCGCTCCAAGAAAAATCTAGAGATGCCATGATTAGATTTTGCCGAATGCCGATTATTCGGCAAGCCGTAACGCAGAGTATTCAACGACACTTAGTACATTTCGCTAGTGACAGGTCCCGACCTACATTACTAGTGTGTGCGGTAATGACGCCGTGGTCTTATTTGTTTCATTTGCGTATAGGTCGTGTCACACGCATTATTAGTTAATTGTTACAGCAAATGGTGTTGCTTAGTGTGAATGCCCTAAAATTACCATTGTTTATAGGCAAATTTATTCGTCATTACTTTCCTCTGATACATTTTAAGTATCGAATACGCAGAGTTTTTGTTCAAATAACATTTTCGTGAGTAATATTTGCGGTTTTTTTCATGATTTGTTGTTCAGTATTCGGCAAAATGTTTTGCAATATTTGTCCGAATACCGAAAAAGTATGGCAAATAGGCCCAATTACCGAATAGTCGCCGAATATTCGTGGCATCTCTAAAAATACCGGTGTTCAGCTGCATTCGGTAAGACTGGAAACCAACCTCAATATAGTTCACAAAGGGCTGGACATGTGGCTCAACATCATCAAATTACCCGGCTGTCTTCGTTTGCGGGGTCGATTCCTGTACAAACAAATATTTTTATAGCATGACTAAATTAGTGTTTGTGCATGTGAAAGTTTTGTCTATAATTGTTCAGGAAAAAATGAATACCCACTAAAACAATCAAAGGTGGAGAACCAGATATTGTGGTGTAGCTTAGGAAAGTTCTATAACCAGCAGAAGCCTGCTAGTCTATTCTGTAAATAAATATTTCGATATCGAGCTTCACCTGAGTGATAAAACGCACAAAGTGAGCTGTATTGCAAACAACGTAAAGGTCTTAATTTAAAACTCACTTCGGATTCCGCCGTCGAGATACGATATTGTTGTTACAGAATAGCACTACTGCAATGGACTGATCTCATTAATGTCTTGGTCAATATAAAAATGCATGTCATAAAAACACCGGCTCCGGTCTACCAAATAAACTTAATTTGTAGTAATACATGTTTAAGTAAAAGAAGAGCTTCGCGCCAAAGAAAAGGAAGAGAATAAGGATAAAAAGAAGAAGTTGCGAGGGTCCTATAAGAAGAGGACGCCGTGTAACGCCGCGACTGCTGGGGAGGCCATCGAGAAGATGATTGCGGAGAAGAAGATCAGCTCCAAGATTAACTATGATATTCTGAAGAGTCTGGATCATCCGGGCACGCCGATGCCGCCTGCGACGCCTGCGCCACCTAAGGAGACTGTTGTTGAGTAAGTATCAGCCAGTCTATTCTCCGGGGTTGTGGAATCGTTCGAGATACGAGTTACCGCGGGGTGGATTTTAGTTAGTAAGAGTGTGACACTCCCTTCCGCTCCGCCCAGAGAGGGAGGTGTTATTTAATGGTTTGCCATCCAAAAAAAAATACCAGTCTGTACATCTCACCATGTAAACTTAGGTGGAGTGAGTGTGAAGTGAACTGTCATTAATTAATTATTCTTTTTTTTCTTTATGTTCACTTCACCTAAGTTTACACGGTGAGATGTTTTCAGAATCGCAATACAGTTCCTTTGGGCTTGAACTGAGCTTCAAACGCTACCGCTTTTACTTTGCACAAATACGGCATACTACCAATAATTTGCTATTAGATGAAAAAAGCTGTTCTACCCATTAGGCGTCGTCGTCGTCCTGATAGAAAGTGATCATCGCGATTATCAGATCGAAATGATCGTTTGTTCGACAAACCGAAATGCGTCGTTGTGCTGACGGATGGCGCCCTCCGGTTTTGCCGAATAGATGATCGCGTCGATCGCGTTGAATCGCGATAATCCCTTTCTAATAGGTCGAAATCAAACAGAAGATTTTTGGAAAAATGTTAGGAGCCCTTTTGACATTGTCCTGACATTATAGCAAACGACCACTATTCGGTCCCACAAGAGTGCGAAAATATATCATACAATCGAATAAATAGTCCTACAGAAATTAGAGTAAGAATGAGCGATTCTGTCCAACAAATTCATACGAATGAAGTATTGTGCACGTGTATTTAGGTCGTCTTACACGACATAAACAAATTGGCTGCTTGCTGTCTGTGCCCAATCCCACACTCTGCTATCAAACTCAGTAATCGTACATCGTTGTCGTCACGGTCGTTACCATTAGGAGTCGTCCTAACGCAAAGCGATTATCGCGCGGATTTGTGTTGAGTTATGACTACGACTAATTCTATTCTGTATTTTCCAGAAACAAGCCACCAACCCCATCGGTAGCCGTCCCCGCGTCCCCCGTGCCGCGTAAGCGTAAGAAGAAGAACCCGCCGCCCGCGTCCCCCGCGCCCGGCCCGCGCACACCCGGACCTATGGCGCCGCCCACTCCGCAAGCTGTCACTGGTAAGTCATCGGTAGCCGACCCGCGTCCCCCGTACCGCGCAAGCGCAAGAAGAAAAGCAATTCTTCTATACCAGAGCGATGAATTAGGTCTAAAATTCTTAGATAGAACAAGCCCAAACTAATACGATATTCTTTTGTTTCCACAGAAATTGTAGACGACTACGAGGACGAAATAGAACCGGAACCAGTGGACGTCAGCGGCGAGCTGTCCCTAGCCGCCATGCTGCAGAACGGACACGACGACGACTATTACGACTACGAGGAATATTGATATACGCCCATAAGTATTGGATGCTAACGATAGCTTACCGCTTAGGATTCAATACCAACTACAAACAAATATAGGAAATATTGATATACATCCCGTAGCGGTATTGACCGCTAACGATAGCTGACCGCTTAGAATTTAATACCGACATCAAACAAATATCTAAGGGAAAACCAACAAACCATACAACAGAATTTAGTTGCCGTCTGAAGCCGAAATTGCAGGACCATAAAAAAATTGTTAAGGAACGATAGTTGAATGCGTAGAGATCTAAGTTAAACCGACTACACTACAAAGAATATTAATATAATATTATTAAAAAGGGGTAAAATAATTATACACTGCTATAAAAAATTTGGTTATTATATGGAACAATAGTTCAGTAATAGTTAGACGCAGTGTCGGCTGAGGGGGGCTACTCTCTAAGCCCGAAGTCCGTAGTTTCGGGCTTAGGGGCGGGCGTATTCTACTCCGTATCTGAGAATTAATGCCAATTCATTTCATTTGACAGTTACTGTAAAATCGTGTTGTCATTCATTTTTAGTTCGGGTTCGGGACTAATCGTAAGTCCGTAGGTGATACGGAGTAGAATACGCCCGCAACTAAGCCCAAACCTATGGACTTCGGGCTTGGAGAGTAGCCCCCCAGAGCTGGCTCGGCTCGCGGGCAGCCGCTGGATGCTCTCGCACAGGAGCGGTGTTGTGGCGACACGCGCGGGGACGCCGCCTCCAGCTGTGGATGTCTGCAGGCTGATATGATGATGGTGATGATGAATAGTTGGATGTGTGGAAAAAATCGACTGCCCAAAACATTTATGTGCGAATAACTCGACAAAATGTACTGACAGCTGATTGATTTTACGCGTTTTCGCGGTTGGTCCCATAGTAAAAGATGTCCATAATGATGAGTAGGTACAATAACCCCTTAAGGGGTATTGCATTCTGTTACACGTTGTATACATGCTTAACATAAATAATAAAACCAAACATAAAGAATGATAGAAAACTGAAGTTTATATTTATATTTTTATATGAAAGCTAAGATTCAACCTCGCATCAAATCATAATGGCCTATAACGAAATTGCTTTGAAAAACTATGATAAAACAATCGTGTTTCAATATGCTATGTTAGTAGAATAATGAATTAGTAAATGGGTACCGTATATAATTACTTAATATACCTAATGAAACTTTATTTAAAGAGAGGCTAGTGAACGATATTTGCCACTATTCATACCTACATTTTGTGATGAAAACAACAAAAATTATAATACGGCAGAAATAATTAAAATAAAAATATATTGACAGTACACATCAAAAGTACGTCGATTCAAACATCGTTAATGAATTCATTTTATTTAATAACATTTTACGTAATATCTAATATTTGAGAAGGTCGCTTTTCGGCACGCAGTATTCCACCCCTAACTTGTACAGGGTTACTTGTAATTCCATGTATATCCGTCAGGTGCTAATAGGGGGGCCAAAATGCAACAAATTGAACCATCCATATGTATGGCCGAAATTCAATCGTTTTCGCGATACTTCAATTTTAAGGTTTTTTCAATATTTACCCAAAAGGACATCATCCACGTCCCATACATTTTTGGTCCAAATTTGAAAATGGCGGCTAAAGAAAAAACTACGATATTCTGTCAAATGAAGTGCCAGCTACAATATCGTATTCTAAAGGTACCCATTCCATATCTAGTTTTCTCTTTATTTAAAATATAATGTCGAATTTGGATAAATATCGAAAAAACCTAAAAATTCAAATATCTTGAAAACGATAGAATTTCGGCCATATATATGGGTGGTTCAATTTGTTACATTTTGGCCCAACTATCGGCACCTGACGGATATACGTCGAATTACAAGTAACCCTGTATATTTGCTACAGCACAGCGAGTCATGGAGTGTTCCGAGCCAATAGATTTGATTCTACCTGTACAATCTACTGCGCGTCTGTAAAAAAAGTTAAAACTTTGATAGCACCTATATGGAGCAGCAGTAAGAGTGGTTTTCGTAACGCAAATGTTACCACTGTAACATTCGGGCTACGAAAAATCATCAAATAACATCTTGATGCAACCAACATTTTGGTTCAACCGACCCCCTAATACACGAATATATATAAAAAATATATACGTGTATAAGGGATTGGTTAAACCAAAAAGTGCGCTTGTATCTTTCCACGTAGATGCTTGCATGCTTTATGAGAAAAAAATTATGACCGTGGATCAATTTATTTTTAGCGAATTATGCCTATACTCCAATGAAGTATTTTTGGTTTCCAATCAAGTGTTGTGACACAAAACTGTGACCTATATAAATATTCTGAGATTTTTGGGCCTTATTTATAGAGACTTTTTAACCATAATTAGGTTGACTATCAGCTGAAGCTGAGAGAATAGGAGCGGAGAAATATTAACCAATTGAATTGCATAAAATCTCCGCTCCGCGTCGTCACTGAGGTTTAATGCAATTCCATTGGTTAAAATTTCGCTTCTCCTCTCCCCTCCGCTCCAGTGGAGAGTCAGCCATTGGTTTAAATAAATACTGATTAACGTTAGCCGATTATACTAAATTCAAATTCTCCATAGAAAATTTGAATTAAGAATCTACTAATCACTATTTAAACCAATCTTATTTTGAATACGCTTGTATAAGTTTTAAATAATACTGATAATTTTGTAATATGCATATAATTGAAGCTGTTTTCACATTCATGTTTTAACCTTAGTTAGATTAATATACTTACTTTAGTTACGATTTCATTGTTTTTTTTTCATCATGAACAACATGATCTTTGAATTAAACTTTTAGGTCAAATTGAAACGTGAAATTCAAATTTTAGATCTCATTTCTTTTTCTTTTTTGTTACACATATTTTAGATGTTATTTTTTCTTGTTGTAAAATATTGTGTTTGAAACGGACGGGATTTCTGACTCTGCGAGGAAATCCTTACACTGCTTGTATGTATTACATATATATAATACACAGAGGCGAAAAAAAACCGCGCATTGTCAAAAATCCTGCTTCGTCTGAACTGGGCGTTAAATGTCCCGCAGATACGTGCGACGCGACAATGCGATAAGGAAACATGACAAACGTCATATAAATTCTTCTACAGGATGGATATATTTTTTAAAAAAGGTTGTCGCAGTGTCGCTTCGCGCCTGTCTCTGAAACTTTAGCACACGAACCCATTTAGCCAATACATGCCGAATGTTAGTGAATCTTGTGAAATGATCCGATTGAAGTACCTTGTATATTTGTTGACTGATTTAATTTATTGAAATTATAGTTTAGAAAGCTAGTTTGTATATTCAGTAACTATCCACCAGGTTATTTTTGTTTTTTTTTTTGACAGCTGCCTTAGAACGTAACTGTTCCAGATTACGCAAGATAACTTTAAAATGCGTAATAAAAGTAATTTGTAAACTGCTTTATCGTAATTAGAAAATCGAAATGTTACGCTGCTGCAATCACTAGTTTCATCTTTCAAAAAGTGAATAACCTGGTGAACAGAAAATAGAAAAAGGTGTAGTAACGATAATAGTTTTTCTTTTATCAACTTATTTCGAATAGAAGAAATTGGTAAAGGTATATCTGTTACCGGATAATTGCAAACGCCGTTAGATTGTAATATATCGCGTGTAAATATTGTTAACTCATTTCTCTCAATAAGACATGGATATATACAACCTGTAACAGAATAAACGCAATACCTCTTAAGGGGTCATTGAACTCATCATTATGAACAACTTTCACTATGGGACCGACACTGAAATCGCGAAAACCCATACATTTATGTGCGCATAACTCGACAAAATGTACTGAACAACAGATTTTTTTTTTTGCAATTTCGGGATTGGTCCCATATTAAAAGTTGTTCAAAATGATGAGTACAATGACCCTTAAGAGGTATTGCGTTTACTGTTACACGTTGTATTTAAAACTATCGAATTTTGATAATATTTATTGTATTCAAAATTATTTGTTTACATTATATCGAGAAATAATCTAGATGATTATTTCTCGATATAAAGATCTGTTACAATCTGACGGAGTTTGCAATTATTATATTGAAGGAAAACTAGTGTAGAAAAGACAACTAGCATGTTTAGGATAATTTAGCTGTAGCTTAGGTATTGTTATGTGATGTAGAAGTGATGTGATTGTTATATAAATAGTGGGTTACAAATGGTTTTAAGTTGATTTTACATACTGACTTCTTTCAGACATGTGCGCCCATACCATGCTCAACCTAAACAGCTTAAGAGGAAATGCTGGCAGCGAGACTTTGTATGTAAAAAGTCATAATTCGAGGTTTGGCTCTCGACTATTTTCTCCTCCAATATTAGACCAATTTAAGAGATATTTCACAAACTGAATAAGAAGGATAATTATGTCCATGTTTTCCTTTTTGATGATTTATTAAACGTTTATGCACTAGAACTCTCACAAAATGTTACTAATATATAATATAATAAAACTGTTAATGGCACAAGCCTTAGTCGTACGAATTTGGCAACTATTAATAAAAAACTGGCGAAGTGCGAGTCGGACTCGCGTGCAAAGGGTTCCGAACGAATTTAATTTTTTTAACATGTTATCTTAACACTACAGACTTCTAATGGGCTTTCCTGTAATCTTTAGGTAAAGATCTATTATCTTCATTTTTTTTCAAAATTTTAGGCTCATTAGTTTCGGAGTTAGGAGGGGGGGGGGAATGGTAATTTTTCGTCTAATTTCTTGAATAACTTCAAAATCATTTATTTTAAAATTATGAAAAAAATAAAATTAAAATTAAAAGTAAGCTCTTTCATTTGATATGTCACATGATATTGCTCAAAAAACTTTATTTTTTAATTTTCTAGTTTGACCCCTAAAGTGACCCCCATACTAAAAATTTAATGATTTACGTAACGCTTCCGTGTTTGGGTCATAGAAGTCCATATGTGTACCAAATTTCAACAGAATCGGTCCAGTGGATCCGGAGAAAACTGGCTGTGACAGACGGACAGACAGACAGACACCGGAGTGATCCTATAAGGGTTCCGTTTTTTTTTCGGAACCCTAAAAAGAGAAAACAGAGACACAGTATACATCTTTCTTATTCAGTTTGGGAAATATCTCTTAAATCGGTCCAATATGAGGGGGAGAAAACAGTCGAGAGCCAAACCTCGAATTATGACTTAAACATACAAAGTCTCGCCGCATTACCTCTTAAGGCTGCTTTTCCAACAGATACCTATGTGCGAGGATGCGTGGCGAGGCATTTGTAGGAACCAATAGAATCGCTTCATGTACCTAGCCTCGCTCAGTGCAAGCGATTTTATTGGTTCTTAACAAACACTTCTTTCGCTACGTATCCTCGCTCATCTCTGGTGAAAATATACCCTTAGGCCTGAAACAGAGTTAAGGCGCGAACTCACCGCGGTGCACGCGGCGCATTTTAGCTACGTGGGCTTATTTGTTTGACGCAAGCCACACGTGTGCCTATGATGTCATTTGATGCGTAGCGTGTCCGTGGGTTGCAGTGGAAACAATCTCATACATTTTCATGCAAGGCGAAGCCTCACACACGTGCGAAGCCTCTCCGTGTGTTGCGGTGGGTTTCTGCCTTAAAGGGTTAGCACACTAGCGACGATTATAGGCAGTAAAATTTTGTCTTAGTGCGTCGCAGTCGATTAACTCGAATTGCGCACTAAGCGCAATGCGCGTCAATTTTTGTTGTTAGGGGTCTGCCTATTACGTCGCAGTGAATCAGCAAAACAACAAAAGTTAATAACGTCGTCACTTGTCGCATTTTATTGATTAAATAATGATAAAACAATGAAGATAAATTAAAATTCAATGCTAAAATAACTCACTTATCGTTGCAAGATGCTTATTGAATTTTAAAGATCATTCTTAACCCACTGAACCTGTGTGTCAGTGACTAATTGACATAAGTACCTTAATGAACGAGTAATTTGTATTTTAGCTTTGAGTGTGCTCTTTACATCATTTTATCGTTTATTTCTAAGAGATGTATTATATTTGATAGAAACAATTTGTACACCAATAGTGTTACGATCTGCCTTAGACCAGAATATTTGGTTGTAATCTGACAAGAATAATATTGTTAATAAGTTCCGAGATATATCTTATGTATATTAATACCTGAAGCAATAAATGAAATGGTTATTAATTAATTTGTTTCAATTTTAATATTTTCCTTTATAACGATAAAATATAAATAATAGTGAAGAATACAATATTTAAATAATACCTATTGCTGACATGGTTTCGTATTTTTTATAGAGAAAAAGGATTATACTTCCTCATTAAAAGCAAAAATTGAATCAGCAAACTGTTGAGGTTCATAATGTTATCATCGTTCGTTAGCTACATGTTGAACAAACAATACAAAAGATATAAAACTATACAGAGATAGGTATAAGCTATAACAAAGATATTGCTTCCATGAACATGTCAGTAATCGAAACTTGCAAATCAATACCGGAATGTGCGGTCGTGAATGTTTACAACTGTCATCTGATTACATCACAAGTCGGCCACCGCAATGATAATGCAAACATGCAGACAAGTTCAAACCTGCAAAGAGTACCGTTTTTCTACCGCTCATTCGTGTCTCGCCGTGTCTGACCGCCTTCATACATAATGACAAAGCGCGAATGTACGATGCGTCACAGAGTTAGCGCTATGCACACAGTGCAACTCTGTGTCTAGTTTTGACACATTCTCAAGTATGGAAAAGTGCATACAACAAAGCAAACATTAGTGCTGTTCGAGATGGGGTACACTACATAAATATGAAAAACTTTATTCCGTCAGTCACAAATACGAATTTCAATATACCGATTTTCATAATTCCGAATGGTTCAAAATCTATACTATGTTTGTTTGCTTGAACGCGCTAATCTCAGGAACTACTGATCCGATTTGAAAAAAAATTCAGTGTTAGATAGCCCATTTATCATCACACTAAGACCATAGGAGCGGAGCAGTAATGAAAATTGTGACGCAGACGAAGTTGCGCGGGTCAGCTAGTTCCTAATATAACAACTCCGATTTATCATTCATCCTACTTTTACAATTCCGAAATTTCAATATTCCTAACGTTTATAATTACTATTTTCAAAATACCGAGATTCATATAACAAACATATCGAATTACAAAAAGTCCGACTAAGTGATAATTCGAAACATCAAAAATATGAATTCCGATTATTAAAGTAGGTACCGATTAATTAGAATTCCGAAATAAAAACGCCTTGTAAAACTGAATAGCAAGACAAATAAACACAATAATTGCTCATCAGAGAGAAATATAATACTACATTATGTTTAGTATTAGGAGGTAGCGTTAAAAAACTGACAGATGCGTTTTGCCATTAAAAGACAAAACTATGCAAACATGCATACACCATGTATGCAGGAAGCTTGCAGCAAGCATTCAGCATGCATGCAAGGAAGCATGCAGTATGCAAGTGAGCATGCAACATGCAGGAGGCATGGTTTCTGTCACGGCTCCGGCGCTGCAGGGCTCCGGCGGTCCCTCGTGAACTAATCGTCGCAGATGGTTTTAACGTCCGCGCCGCCGAGGCTGAGCAAACCGAAGCTGCACCTTCACGCACCACACACCGGCTCCTCAGTTCGCGAGCCGCCTCGCCCCTCCGCGCTTACGCGGGCGTAAATTACACTCTAGGGGTAGGGCAGCCAAAACAACGTGGAGTCGGTTTTACAGCGATTCGTTTCCGTCACTTACTTTTGTAACAACATATTATTGACTGTTTTTAATTTTAATTAACGGTTGAAAATGCTTAATCCAAGTATATCTAGGTACTTATCTGTAAATGTACCGGCAGAGATAGTGCGCCGGCGCCTAATTGCATAGATAGACATTCCTTTGTTTTCAATTTGCTCCACTTGGTGCAATTGACGGGAATTGATAGACACGTCATCTAGAATTTCATATTAGCATTTTAGCTATACCTACCTACTTCCTAGCTTTTTTATTGCCATAGCCGTGACATTATTATTGCAAGCTTAGGTAGATGTAAAATGTACCTTGACCTGCCCAACTTGGAAAGGTGTATATCTATTGTTTTCCTTTTAACGATAAATTGATAAATGATTGATAAAACTTTGGCCTTGATTTATTGTTTTGAGTCACTTAGCTAAAACCTTGGGCAAAATATATTTTCTAAAGAATGCAGAGAAGGCTGGTAAACCGGAAAAAGGTATAAAACCGGTATGCCCATGTCCGTTTATTGATATTTATTAAGGTGGTTAGGTAGGTACCTAAAGGATAAGTTTGATTTATTATGACTCGGATTGGTACAGATGGACATAATAGTGCTCGAAACTGAACAGCACTACGGCGGGCGACATGTCGCTACATGAACACCCAACCCTGCTATACGATGCGAAGTCGGAGCAAGTTTCCTACTATCAAATTATTTCGCGCCGATCAGAGTGCTGTGTACATACTCAATACATTCTAGTCATTATTTAAAGTGATAAAATTAATATATTCGATCAAATTATTTATACTTATTATGGGTTTCTATTGTAAATCTCAGGAGCGCAAAATAAGAAAGTTTTCAAAGAGTAAACTCCTTGATAGGGTTAATTCCGAGAAATATGTTTGCGTAAAAACAAGGAGAGGAAGTGTTCTTATAAATTCAGTTTGTTTGCGTCTTTTGATGGATGCAAGTATTAGGTCACGTTTGAAACGGTAAGTTGTTATCTTTTTTACTACATTTAATAAATATATATTTAGCGATTGATTTAACGAGTAGCGATACTTGACCAGCTGTGGAGTGTGGACTAGTGCGGACCTATTATCTTATTAGGCTGATACCTACGACTGGTTTGATCTGATGATTTTGATTGCGAAGTTGAAATTAGCTTCACAAATGCTAAAAAATAATCCATAACATTGTTTATGAGGATTAATTTGGTCTTGACGGCATTTTTTAACAGGAAAGTATAGTTTTTGAGATAACATTATTTTAAGTTCTTATTATCTATTTCTTTGCTCAGTAGAAAATATCTTCATAATTATTTACGAATTTTTTGGCCCGCGCCAGGTTATTTATTTTACCAATATCTTACATGTTTTATTCCTCATCTACATAATTATACTAAAGCTGAGCTTGACTAAACTAAGTTATATTTTATAAAAGTTCTGTTTTCTTTCTTTGGCTCGAAAATTTTAAAAACTTAAAAAGAAAATGATAGGAACTAGAAATGTTTAAAAAAAATTGAAACTCGCGCCAAATGCGAATCGACGCGTTCATCTTTGGCGTGATATTCTCGACCAGAGTAAAAGTCAAGGAACTGTGCTAGGTTCACACGTAGCGACTCTAGTCGCCGGCGACTCGCTGGCGACTATTGACGCTAGAATGTATAGATTTGAAATCGCTTATGAATTGCATCGCATTATGCTGCCTCCACATGCTTGGTGTTTGCCACAAACAGTGATGCTGCCTCCACACGCTTGGCAAACAGTGGTAAACAGCGAACACCAAACAACAAACACGAACGTGTGGATAGGTGTTTGCTGTTTGCGTATGTGTTTGGCAGTGCTGATAATGCTGCTAGAGCAATGATTTTTTTCAGAAATCTAAATCGAATTAAAACGTACCTCTATCATTTTCTTTTTTCTAAAACATAATAATATGACAATCCAAAAACTCGAAAAAACAGCTCGTTTTTACCGCCATGTTCAGACGACTGTCAGACGATATTTTTTTATGAAAATAGAATATAATAGAAGCATGGATATATTCTTCCTCTAAATTTTGATATATGATTTTTAAGATCAGTCCAGTTTTAAAGAAAAAAACAGCGGAATACAAAACGTCTTTTAGTCAAGGTTTTTATAGGGAAAAATCAGCCTGAGCTGCAGTTGTCGCTTTTGCACTTTACTTGATAGAGCACAGTGCAACGCATCGGCAATAGTTTCTTCAAATACCTATTTTTCAAATTCCTTGAGACTAGAGTCCCCTCTAAAAACGCATAACTTATGTTTGGAATAGGTGAATCAGCGTTGATGTCTTTAAAAGTTCCGAAGGCAGACATACATATGAACTGTCTTCTTCAAGATCTAAGTGGACGCCAAAATTTTGATTTCGATCGTGTGCCTCCAACCTAGAAAAGAAAAACATATAAGTTTGTTCTAACATAATAAAAAAGAAGAATACGAAAGATAACATCAAACACTTAAAATGCCTACCTCTCAATCAGGTCTCAGAATTGACGCATTTCTTCGTCGAAGCTCAGTTCGAAGTTCACGTAAAGATTACAGCGAGTACATTTTGTAAGGTAAATTACAAAAAATACACACAAAAAATCGCAACCACACACTTGATAACAGACGTAAACAAGGTACAGTCGCTGAAAGGGCCATCTGCTTCTACCTCTTAGTGTGCCTTGGGGAGGCACACTAAGAGGTAGAAGCAGATGGATTTTTCTTTCGTTCATCACTTCCCTGACTTAACATATAAATTCATGCAAGACATCACTAGACCTCTTGAATTTATAATTATATTATGAGGAAATTCCAATAGGAGGAAATTTGGAGCATATCGGGAGAAGCGCTATGACTCCAGAACTGGAAATACCGCCGATGTCGCAAAAGACTCATTTATTTAAATTTCAAGCACAAAGGCACAATGGCGGACTTAATGCCTTAGGTATTATCTACCAGTCAACCATATGTGATGAAGAGATGTCATAGCAGGCAGGTGCATTGAATAAAGCAAAGTAAAACAATTATTATAAAGTCTTTCAGTATTGGTTCTGCTGGTTTTTAAACCTACATTCTCTAGCTACTGTTGCCATTTCTCCAATCTATTCTTAGGTCCGTCTCCTTTAACAAATTACAAGAACAATGACGATGGCAAATAGCATGTACATAACAAGGCACCTCCTTTTTTGGGCTCAACGTCAGAGCGTCCAATAGAAAGAGATAATGGTACGTTTACACGCAAGCGTCCACAAACACAAGCGTGTGAACGGGGTGTTTGGCTTGGCTTGCGTGAGCTTGTCGCCGATCCGGACTAGTGTCGGTTTTTGAACAGATCAAAGGAAGCTTGCGGCAAGCGTTTGCGACGCATTTACACGTTGGCACGTGTTTAGTTTCGCTCACAAGCTCGCACCGAACGGACGTTTTTAGTTTTACGTTACGATCACCTTTAAACGAGCAATTATTGTATGTTTGTATAATTGTATTTATATATATATAATCTGTATCTCGGAAACGGTTCCATTTTCATGAAATTTAATATGCAGGAGTTTTGGGAGCGATAAATCGATGTAGCTAGGTTTTATTTTTAGAAAACGTCTTAAAATAAAAAAACCGAGCAAAGCTCGGTCATCCAGGTACTGAGAAGTAATTGGTGAAAAAAACGACGAGAATAGAGCCTTTCTCGAGGCCTCACAACTTTAACGTCTACGTCCGCCATGCTTGCCTGTCCGGAACATACTAACGCACTCACAAGCATGTAAATGATATCCAAACGTTTGTAAAGGCTTGGGGCTTGTGGACGCTTGCCAAGCCACGGCAAGCGTCCACAAATAAGATGTTCAGTTCCAAACTGGATTATTTATTATGTTTGTGACAGACTTACACATGCCTCATCAAGCTCATTATAATTATATTAATCTATCATGCATATACCGACGTACAAAAAATATCAACTTTGTTAATTTTTGTACACAATTTAGAAATGAGCCGACTTTGACCTTGGCCGACTCGCAGACTTGTTGGCACTCGAATAGCCAACTTGATAGTCGAATGGTTGGCCACTATATATATGTGGCCGGATTTTTTCTATTATTAAAAAATTGGAGTTTAATTATATCTATGTTCTTTTTGTAAGAAGACTTCTTTAAAAGAAATTGTATGTAAATGTATCGTAAGTACTGGTGATTTATTTCTATCAGTATTTTTTTGCCAACAGCCAACTATGTATAATGTGGGCGGCTAGCCCGACTTATCCATCTCTTTTATTATTATTGGTAGGTTCGAGTTTGATTTCTATTTCATCATCAAAACACTTTGCAGGAAGTGCCAAGCGTGTGAACCCGATTTTATATGGTAAAAACACAGCGAAGCAGCCCTTTTTATTTATCGTCAGCTGTGCAACGAGAATATCGGTAGAGTCGCAGTAAAATCGTTAGCTTAGGTTGGCTAAATTGACGCCACAAACTTTGAAACCAAGTAATCACATACAGACAAAATTTACTCGGGAACAGGTTTGAACGATGAAACTTTCCAATTAATTTATTTTGTTAATATACCGCGTGCTAAACAACATAATTATCATAAAAACTACGTTGTATAATTAATAACAACTTCGTGTTCTTTTCTTTGCGGAATGTTGGCAACTGTGTAATGTTGTCGTCGTCGGGACACACTGTAGTGAAGTTCGTGCTGATATAATCTAAAAACACATTTTAGTTTTAGTTTGTGTTTATGAGATTTGATGTTCCTCAAAGTGGAGTGCGAATTAATCGAAGTAAGTGAAATAATGAAGAAAAGTGTGTTTATCGCTTTGTAGCGATGTGTGAATTTCGTAAATTGAATTGCTGGTGATATAATAAATTCATGGTGTTTCCGATATTGTTAGTGTCGTTTGTAAAGTATAGTTTGAATCATAGGGTCCACAAACGAGGAGACGGATTCTATCATGGTCGTAAAACGGTAAGTTTTTATCTACAACGTAGTGCCTTTTATATTACGTTTATAAGTGGGTATAAACCAGAAAGATATGCATAAATGTAAAATGCTTTGTTTCATGGGTGGATGTTATGTTCTACAAAGTAGACCGAATGTGTACTATAGGCAATCCTAGTCGCATAGATAGATATTTTTGTTTGTTTATGTTTGGTAGCAATTCGCAGAATATGAAAGGTTTTGTGATTTTCAGTGTGAAATTGTTTCGTAACGTAACTGGCCATGCGTTTTACTGCACGTATTCAAATGCAAAACTTGATTACGGTGCGTATTAGTCTAAAATATCGATCACAAAAAATTTTGGTCTATTTTGTTATTTCTATTCCCTATATAAAAATTCATGGACTCAATGAATACAGCTGTTAACTTGAAATCAAGGCAAATCTTGAAGCATCAAATTTAACAGCAATGTCTAACCTACCCTTTTATTTTCATTTATTTCTAATAACCTGTATTTTTCTCCACGGTCTTAAATCTTTGTGTATTCCATTGATTTATGTGAAAAAGAGCATACATAGCAAGAAATAAACACAAATAACTGTAGTCACTAGATCAGTTATTCAGGTTTGTATGTCAATTAACATGCAGATCAGACAATGAATCAGTTCTACCTACAAGAACAAACATTTACCTACATTTTTTTTTCTTGATTTGTGTTTATGTTGTTTTAGTTATTTTACTTATAGTTCGACTCTTAGTTTAAATGTATTCAGTCACTTGACAGTTCAAAAACAATTTTTAATAGTGTATATTGTGTTATTTTTATGATACATGGTTATTGATGTAGAAAGATGTAAAACAGCAAAAAATTAATATTCATAACTGGGCTTATAATTGTGAATATTTATTTTTTAGTCTGTATTTTTATCTCATGTAAATTAGAATCAGCCAGTCACAACTGATAACATTGGTGATTTGCCAGCGAATTTACTTTTCCAACATTTTTTTTTCTGATTTTTGTTAAATTGAAATCTCACATTTTGAATGAAGGTCATATTCAATCATTAGAAGAATACATTGTAACACTATCATTACACAATGTGGCCCACAGACTCAGAAAGATAGTTATTTAATAACCATAATAGTTTTGCGAAATTTAAATCTACAAACATACTCACTGAACATGACTGATCATTTTATTCCCTTGTTATTGAGTTTAATTCATGACAATATTAATATTTTACCTTCTTGTGGTTTTTGTCTTCAGACAAGTTATAGGCATTCAAATTGTTATTATTTAATTCTACATGTCTCGAGGTAATTTAAAGAGTTATAAAGCCATGTTATATTTATCTATCTACCTACTTCATATGCTTCTAGATGTAAAGGAAATCCTTGTAGTAATGAGTTTAAAACAGGAAATATATTTTTTAAATAAAATTAAGTAGATCAAGGCAATGACGAAACTGATAATCAGCTAATTGAAAAGAATATCCTTTCAAATCAGTTTAATAATAAACATTTAAATTGAGACCTCAATTATCAGGTCATTCCACTGGCCATTGTGAAAAAAATAGCCAAGACATTCTCAAACGAAAAAAAAAGCATTGCGTGATTTATAAAATCACAATGTGGCCACTGTCCAAGAATATTTCAAATATCAAGCTGAATTTAAAATCTCTTTTATTTTCAACTTTTATTTAGACCAGAATATCCTATGGGTTCTCAGCTTAGCAGCCAATTTGTTTGGATGCTTTTTCTAGCTTTCCTTGATATTATGTCACTGTAGTTTTGAATAGGTACTGATGAGACACACTCAAACTGTTATCCTAAAACCCCATTTGCTCCAAATGCTGATTGCAAATAAACTGAGAAGAAAAAAAACTTATTATTTTGGTTGAAAGACATTTGCTGGACATTTTTCCCCCCAGAGTTACCACATCAACCAGCCATGTGCTTTCCTATTTATTTCATTTCACGACATTATTAAATAAAAAAACATAAATGAAATATTTTTTTTACTTATAAATAAATAAATTAATCTTGAAACTGCTGTTACTTTTTAACCTCAAGATTTATTATAAGTACAACGTAGATGGCTATTTCGTCATGACGGGGTCGAGGTTGGTGGCTAATCAATGTCAATCATGCCTTATCAATCAAAGCTGGCAAATGATTCAAAATGCGTCTTGAAGATGATGGCTGTAGTACACTTGATTATGATCTTTCATATGATGTTTATAAATATGGCAACTGTCATATCATAATTACTCTAAGCTCATATAAGCTAGGGTGCTTTTTATTACGACGTTTTTTATTGCGCACTCGAATTTCAACGCTCTACAATGCACCGAGGGTTGAGTATCCAACTGTGGAACACTCGAGGGTTGTACGTATCTTGTCTTTAAAAAATGTCCGTTAAAAAAGCGCCAGTGCGTACTTGGCTTAATATCTATCCAAAGAGATCTAATATAGATAGAAACGTATTGTAGAGGAACCGAGTCTATTACGATTTATCGGCGGCAAAGTTAATCCCTTACCGCGAATTTATCTAGCTTGAGCACACACTTTCGCCATTATTCTCGATCCGGCTTGAACATAGGACCTCGCGAGAAGCGACCATTCACCTAGATAAATTTTATTTGTTTAACCTTTAAAACCTTCACATTGTAATGGCCTTATTGTTCCGTTTACATTGTTTCCAATTACACTCCAAAGTTCTTTAAATTTTTAAATCGTTTGTAAACTCATTAGGTACAAGATAATAATCGTGTGTACGGCTTCCTTAATAACAATAGTTATTTAGGAACTTATTAAATTACGTGCCGATCCTTGTATCTGTCGTGGCCTTGCATGCCTCTATTGCGTCGCACAGTGTTTTATAAACCCAAAAAAAGTGACATCGCCTTTTTATTCCAGATTCGTATAGATTGATTCAAAAGAAACGCTAGAGTAAAATACCGAGGTTTCTAGTACATCTAGATGATGAGATATAAATTTTTGAAAATGCCTAAATTTTTATCCGGATTATTAAAAAAAAAATCATAATAAATTACTAGTTAAAATTATTAGCAAACTGATTAAATTCATGCACGAAGATTTTAAAGGCGCAAATTACCATGTTATCAAAAAATATTTAGGTTCATTTAAATCGACGTTATCATTTTTTTAAATATTTTCGATTTTATTTTTAAACTCGATTAATCCTGAATTTCGCTTCTTAATTTTTTTACATAAAATTGCTTTATATGTGGCCTATACACACTAAAAAAATCAAAGCCCGAATCCGTGGACTAACGAAGTTATGATTGATAATATGTTTATCCGGATCGAATTGATGTTAGGGTTGTCAATTTTGTAAAAATATATTTTTGGTTAATTTTGTTTGTTTTGTTCATTAAAACGAAAAATGTAGAATTATTGTGATTTATAACCATAGATCGGAATAGGTAGGCCTATTTTGGTTCATTGACTGCAAACATTGATATGGAATATGGATATTCCACGGAATTTCGACTGATACTACGGGATTTAATTGAACTTAATTCTTTTTGTTAATATGTATAAAAATGTATTATGTAAGCCAATAAGCGCGCGACGTTGCCGCTAATTCCGTCCTTCTTTTATTTACCTACCCGTCAGAAAGGGAAAAATCTTTCTTTCGGAAAGGAAGGAATCTTTCATTTATCCCGGAGCGAGAATAGTTATTTTATGATTTCACTATGTACTTACTTAAAAAAGAAATCCCGGAATTCGGGGAATATCTATATTATTCTAACTCATGGCAAGTACATAAAATAGGCCTACCTATTCCGATCTATGTTTATAACACTCCAATATAATCTCCACTTATATTGTGAAAGATGAAAACTATTTTTGTAAAAAATATTTCATGAATCAGCCAGTACACGTTTATGTATAATCCGTAGTTGTGTCAATTTCTGATGAAGGGATACGTGTGGTATGGGAAAAGGTCCACCCTTGATAGGCTTTTGCTGAAACCCCATATCATTACACGTAGCCTGGAGGAACGGGGGTGAGGCATCATGGAGCCGTCACAGACCCTTGATGCCACTTTGCCTCAGCAGCACCTGACCCATGCTGCTGAGGGATGTCCTTCTGAGCTCCGATCAGAGGACTTAATGCTAGGAGGGCATGAGGGCGCCAACCCTCATGTTGGTTCACGAGTGGCAAGTGAAGTTGTGGATAGCGCCACAGCCGACATCCTTCAACCTCCGGGGGTGATCGCTCCAGTGCTAGGAGAGGCGTCTGGTGAAGGAACCTCAGGTTCAAAAATTTTATCTAGGTTGTATATTTTCCAACTAATGAAAGGGAAACGCCATTTATCTCTTTCAGAACGAGTAAATTTGATTGTCAACACAATTGGGGCTGACTATCAAATTTCTCGTACTGAAGATGAGATAAAATCAACTCTTTCTAGTCTGATGTCCAAGTGTGATACAAAATATAAACAATGTAAGAACATATCTAGTTTTATGAAAAAACATGGAAAGTGGCTAAGTGAAACGTTTATTAGCGGCTACATTAGCGCTCCACCTGAACACACTGACGATGATAGTTTCAGGAAACTTAGCAAACGTCAGCAAATCCGTAGTCGCCAAAGATTAGAGTCTACACTGGAATGTGAGCCTCAACAAAAAAGGATCAAAGCCTTTGCAAATACCTTGCACATTGGTGGAGAGCAAGTCTCACATCATACATCAACTGTATTTGCAAATGTGATTGAGTCGTGCCTACAGTCGAAAGTCGCTTTCACGGAAATAGCCAACAAAATTACAACAACTACAAAACCTTACACAGCAGAAGAAGCTCTAGCAATATTAATTGACAAAAACATGACTGTTGAGACATATAATTTTATTCATTTAGATTTGCAAGAGCGGGGTTTTCCGGCATACCCACCGTATTATAAAATTTTGAAAGCCAAACAAAATTGTTACCCAGAATTTATTAATATAACAGAACGAGAAGCGGTTGTTCCTTTACAGTCACTCCTGCAGCACACTTTTAGCCGCATTGTGCAATTGCAAGGTGAAGTATTCTCACAATACTGCAACAAAATAGGAACTAATATTTTAGACTGTGTCTTTGAAGGGGTTTGGGGTTTTGATGGTAGTTCGGGGCAAGCTTTGTACAAACAAGCATTTGAGGATCAAGGAGAAAACGAAAGCAGTGTTTTTGCTACAACTTTTGTACCTTTAAGAATTTACCATCAAAGCACCCAAAATTATAAGGTATTATTGTGGACAAACATTGCAGCTCAGTCTTACAGATCTTGCCGCCCATTGCGAATAATTTATAAAAAAGAATCTAAAGAACTGATTTTATCCGAAAAAGACAGAGTTGACCAAGAAATCGAACACCTTACTCCTTTCGATCATAAATTACCGAGTGGGCAGCAAATCAACGCTACCAGCAATTTATATTTAGCGGCAATTGACGGTAAAGTTCTTAATACGATACTTGATACGCCATCGCAAATGCGTTGTCCATATTGTGCACTTACAGCAACACAATTTAACAACTTGGACATTGCATTTTCGAAAACAGTTGACTCAGATACGTTGACGCATGGTATCAATCCTCTGCACGCCTGGATCCGAGTTTTGGAGTTTCTTCTCAAACTCGGATACAAATGTGAAGTGAAAAAATGGCGTATCAAGCAATCTTCACCAGAAGGGCTTGCAGTACAGGAGAGAAAAAAACGTATCCAAGATGCTATACGTGATAAAATTGGTGTATTGGTAGATGTCGTTTTTCCTAATTCCGGAACCACGAATGATGGCAACACAAGCCGCATAGTTTTGGCAGATGAAAACCGAAAAACTTTTGCAGATATTTTAGGATTAGAACTTTGGCTTCTTGATGGTTTATACATTATCTTAATCGTGATCTCTTGTGGAATTCCCGTAGATGCAGAGAAATTTGGTACATTCTGTAAAGACCTTGCCTACAAATATGTAAGTGTCTATGACTGGCATCCTATGACGGTTTCCATTCATAAAATTTTAATTCATGGGGCATCTATTATTGACAAAACACCACTACCAATCGGTATGCTTTCCGAGCAAGCCGCCGAATCACGAAACAAATATTGGCGATCTGATCGGGAGCACCACACACGCAAATTTGATCGTAAACAAACAATGTATGATCTGTTTCATAGAGCACTAGTGTCTTCCGACCCAATTATTGCTGCTGAAATGCAGCTCCAAAGAAGAAAACATCTGAAAAAACGTCCATTACCTGCTGCTGCTTTGGCGTTACTTAAACCAAATCACAATGAGAAAGAATTTACTGAAGATATAGACGACCACGAAATGTTGACTGCAGAAAATGATTAATGATTGATTGATTTATTTTTGGTTTTTGATGATTTTGATATTTAAAATATCTGCAATTAAAGTTTAATGATTATATTAGTTATCTATTTGGTCAACAAGTTTCATCATTTACACTTATATACACAATATACTTCATTTTCACACTTTGTAATACACCTACATCCACCGCGGTTTGTACTTGGAGACGCGTTAATGGAGCACACAGTCCAGGTATCTTCATTATATTTATATTATAGACATGGCTAGTCTATATTAAACTTGGACAGTATATATGAATTTAAAAAGTTACATTTGTACTTGCTCGGTACGGAACCAGCAACCTCGTGCATAAAAAGCGGGCCTGAACCACAGGACCATCACGACATAACAGTTCGAATCAAATACATATATATAGTAGATTGTATTATAAGGGAGCAAAATAACATTTTTGAGTTGAGGGCCGTCATACCAGCCAATCTTAATTCAAACAATATTTTCGTTCGATTTCTTTGGAGCTGAACGCTAAGATGTTCCAATTTCAAAAAGTGCGTGGCAATTTAAATTGCGGCGCACTCATGAACAGAATCCTCTAATAACTGCGCAGCAATCATCTTTGCCGCGCACTTTTTGAAATTGGAATACTCATCACTGGCCGCTGAAAGTTTCTTACAGAAAACACCACCTTTGGGTGCATTTGGAGGCGAACTAAGCCGTCCTCTTCGATTAGGTGGGGTGAAAATATAATATATTTCAGCACATATGTATATGGAAATATTGTAAATCAACCATTTTTTTTAAAGAGTAGCCATAGAGTTTCTTGCCGGTTTTTCTCCATAGGAAACGGCTAATTGCGAATCACGCACTAGCTTCTGACGTTTTGTAAGTGCCCATGTAAGCCTATGTGAAATAATAAAAAAAAATAATCAATTTATACCCGGGTTTACATTGGTTGTAAGTGCCAACCCTAGCAATAAATTTCTAATGATTATAACTTCGTTAGTCCACGGATTCGGGCTTTGATTTTTTTAGTGTGTATAGGCCACATATAAAGCAATTTTATGTAAAAAAATTAAGATGCGAAATTCAGGATTAATCGAGTTTAAAAATAAAATCGAAAATATTTAAAAAAAATGATAACGTCGATTTAAATGAACCTAAATATTTTTTGATAACATGGTAATTTGCGCCTTTAAAATCTTCGTGCATGAATTTAATCAGTTTGCTAATAATTTTAACTAGTAATTTATTATGATTTTTTTTTTAATAATCCGGATAAAAATTTAGGCATTTTCAAAAATTTATATCTCATCATCTAGATGTACTAGAAACCTCGGTATTTTACTCTAGCGTTTCTTTTGAATCAATCAATACGAATCTGGAATAAAAAGACGATGTCACTTTTTTTGGGTTTATAAAACACTGTGCGTCGCTAGTATTCAAGTACAGAGCGCCATTAATGTTATTCTTACGTTGTTATCTCAGCCTGTCGTCGACCTCTGCCGCCGTCCACTTTATGGTCCATCCACACAAAGGAATCCACAGAATCCTTCCCAGTCATAAAGTAAATTCAATAATTGTTTACTTTTATTGACAACTAATATTTTAAGCCAGGTACTCGAAGTATGATGTTTTATAACACTCGAGTTTTATTTTTAACGAAGCCTGTACGTTGAACAAAGCAGGCATTAGCGTGTAGCCCTCTCCTTACCCTCGCTCATTAAAGTTTCATCTTGGTAGGGCCACGTCCGAGTCGACTCGCTTAGCTGATTGTGCGAAATATGTGTCGCAAAACGAGTCCGTAAAATATTTAGAAACCACTTTCTATTAACCTCTTAAACGTAATAAAACAATACTTCGTAAAAAGTCACTTATCATTAGTAGACAATCTGACACCCGAGGTACATTTACTTTACTCAAGACCTAATTTCCAGTAGTACATTCAAAGTTCCTAAGAAATAGGAAACTAATCGGAAAAGTCCTGAGAACTACTTAAAATTAATCAATATTCCCGTCTTTATAGTGCACTAGCTAACCCGCGCAACTTCGTCTGCGTCACAATTTTCATTACTGCTTAGCCTTCCTCGATAAATGGGCTATCTAACACTGAAATAATTTTTCAAATCGGATCAGTAGTTCCTGAGATTAGCGCGTTCAAGCAAACAAACAAACAAACTCTTCAGCTTTATATATTAGTATAGATTGCTAAACTTTTTTGCAAAGAGTACCTACATAATAAGATACCCCTGAGTAATCAGAATTCAGCAGAAATTATTTCGTAACTTTGCTTAGTATGTTGATAAATTGAGAGCATTTCCGAGAAGGCTGGTACCTGTTTCACGATCACAGACCCCACAGGTTTACGCCGTACCGCTGTTCACTGATCCCTACCCCACACGAATTTACACGTCCTTTCCATAAATGGATGACTTGCGAATTACCCATCCATGGCAAAAAGATACAATTTCCTACGGGAAATGTACTATAGCCACTTATGCCATTTTGTTGGAGCACTATAAAATCAAAGACGCGAAGGATGGGAGTTACTTAGCAAGCTGAGCCGAGATAAAGCCTTGTTTAGACATCATTATATTTATCAAATTAATGCACGTTGTGCACACGTTCCGCTGTCCTATTATATCTTACTAGTTGACCCGCGCAACTTCGTCTGAGTGTGATGATTTATAGCCTTCCTCGATAAATGGACTATCTAACACTGAAAGAATTTTTGAAATCGGACCAGTAGTTCCTGAGACTAGCGCGTTCAAGCAAGCAAACAAACAAACTCTTCAGCTTTATATATTAGTATAGATAGTATAGATGTCGCACGTAAGTTCAACTTGTGCATCGTATTTTACCAGTTTATTACGACATGAGGAAAAAAATTTAATATTGACAGTTGAGCCTCGAATTGACCGAATTTACATTAAACATTTATGAAAATAGATTTCTAATAAAAAATGCGGTTACAAGTTAAAAGCTTACTCATAAAAATTGAACGCGTAAAACCCCTCGGTTATTCTGTCACGGCCGAGATAACGGTTCCAATGATTCAATGAGAAAAGGAAAACTGTAAATCATACAAAAATAAGGTCATGTTTTTGTAAAAGAATTGTATGCATAACTGTTATGGTTTTTTTAGTACCTACCTATAATTTTAATGGTAACCCATAAAATTACCTCCTATTTCACTTTTTTTACTACCGACAAAACGCTCGGTGTGATGTAAGAATGCAGAAAACAGTTAAAGGGTAAAAAAAGACACAGATGATGAGATCCTTTTATATCAGTAAAAAATACTATTTCTAATGGTCTACCTAAACAATTATGGGGCGCAGCTCTTCGACACCTGCCCTTAGGTACCCCTGTGTTGGCATGTTGGCTGACACCTGCGCGACAGATGTGTTTATTTTGCCATAGAAAGAGAAAGAAAGAAATATATTTCTGGGCTTTGAAACAAGAGGTTGCAGTTAAAAGCTGTTATTTGCAAAAGTCGACATTGAATTTTTAAATAGCTGATTAAATTAATGCACCCCTCTTTCGGAACTAAAACCCGGCACGTGCCATGCGCTTATGTTAATGCTATCGAATAAAGGAGTCGGCTTCTTCGATTTGATTTAATGGCCCGTCCACTGATGGAATTTAGTCGGTTATTCGGAAGGTCACCCCTCCAAATGCTGCGTGCGCGCATGGCCGCATGTGCCGACATGTTGCGGTTCGCTGACCGCATGGCATCACTTGGCCTCGTTCGTTGCATAGACTTGCCATTTTTTTCCGGTAATTTAAGATGTGTCAAATTAAGAGGTTATTGAAAGGCGATAAATATATTATTCTCACGGTGGAATTGAATTCGATGAGATTGTAATTACATCTGGCTGTGTCGGAATTAGCATAAAAAATTAGATAAAAAACTACTCGGAATGTCTGGCGTGTCGTCACCATAGTAGATTTTAGTAGATAAGTAGATATTTTTTTATCTTTGGGCCAAGCCCCAAAGATAAAAAAATATTCACACATTGGTGTGCATCCTACTGCTCATCCTTCCGGCTTACTGGCAGAGCTTGCGGTTTTCTATTCACAACACGGCCATTTACACCAGCGATGTCTTCGGTTAAAGAAACTAGCTTCTCATTTAAAGACTTCACGGGAAAACAATGAATGTATTTTTTTGTGAATCTGACCTTTTTAAGCCATCTGTTGAATTTTTGATGTAGGTGGTGTGTATTGGGAAAAACCATCGTAGTCAGTTGTAAAAGTTACATTTGTATCAGTTCATGCAACTCAAAAAATCGTCCAAGTACGAGTCCAACTCGTACACGAAGGGTTTCGTACCATAAACCTTAATTTTTATTATTTGTTGTTATAGCGGTAATAGAAATACATCATCTGTGAAAATTACAACTCTCTACCCATTATGGTTCTAGGGATACATCCCGCTGACAGACAGACGGACGAACGGACGAACAGCGGAGCCTTAGTAATAGGGTTCCGTTGGTTACCCTTTGGGTACGGAACCCTAAAAACATGACTGTCCGAGCTGATAGTTTGACAGCTGTACGCGCGGCAGCAAAAACCAGGAATGTCGTAAACTTTAATCCTTGTTTTCTCAATGTTTTTTTTTTGTATCCAATGTATTTCCGGAGGAATCTTCATGTTGTCCAAAATTATAAGGCTCCCTTCACTTGAACTTACTACTGCTCCAAACACCTACTTAGCAATAGCAGTATTCTGTTGCTCTGCACCAAATGAGGACAAGAAGGATAACCACTATGTTACAATGGCAACGTTAATCACACGTTTATTGACAGCCAATATATTGCAAGAGTCAGCACCAATTGCTGAATTAACGAGTTAACCACTAATATTTGACAGATTTATTGATCTTCTGGCTTCAAAATATTTGTATAGTCATGTTCATTGGGTATATTGTGTTTAGAATACTTCTTATGCTATCCAGGTGAAGACTATGTCTTGCTTGGCGCAAATAAACGCTTTTTCTTTTTTTCTTTATACTCCCGTCCCAAAGTTCCATGGACTACGTGCCCTAATTTCCCTTTACGGCATTTTATGCTCTTACCAGAAATGGGCTTCGTCACCGTTTTAGCAGCCTTCAAACGTCAACTACTGACCGTTGACCTCCTCATGAACCGCTAATAAAAACGGTTCAACAATTTTGCTAAACGGATGGGTAATTGCATTTTTGTTTGTCTATAGCTATACTAATATTATAAAGAGGTAAAGTTTGTGAGGTTGTAGGGGGTAATCTCTGGATCTACTGAACCGATTTTGAAAATTCTTTTACCAATAGAAAGCCACGTTATGTGAGTGTCATAGGCTATATATTAACCCGAAAAAAAACCGCCCAACGAAGTGGGCATGGGTCAGCTAGTGCTAAATAACTTCGTAACCATTTCCCTACCATAGTGTTACATGATTCCTTTCTTTGTTTATAATGTGTCATCGGTTAATGATTTCTTTTAATTTTATTTAACCTAAACAATATTTATAGTTATTGCGAATAACAGGTTTAAATTAATATCGGATGGCGTATAATCATATCGATCTTGACATCGTAATCCGCGCACCGCCGATAATTCATCGACAAGATTGGAACCATTACCGACTTCCGTCCTCTGAGCATTACACGTTATGATATAAACGCTTGGATTTCCTCCAGATGTTTTTCATTTCAATCCAATGTTGATTGAATTCGACTCATTGTCATTCATCTCCTGTTCCGAATGACTGTTCAATTTTCCGTAGGCCTATCGCATTCATTCACGATGTTGCGTTTCAATACTCGATAACTGCTTTCTTTTCGTTTTTATCTAATGGTTTGGTCAAATTGGTTGTTTCAGTGCAGGTATAGAATAATATTCTAAACAGACATGCCATCGAAACCTTAACTGTTCTTATCCAGTCCATAGGTACGACCAATACAAGAAGCATATGACTAGTGGCCTCATGCTAACCAATTAGTCTGTATTTTATTTAGAACAATTTTGCAGATTTTCTGTTGCCTGTTAGTTAAATTTCTTGTTACTTCATTAATTAATAAACTTTACTTATGACTCAGGGTTAAGGAGTTGTAGGCAGCCTGTTCTCACGCTCTATGATTCGTTGTATTTTGCCCACAGCATACTGAGAAAACCCTTCCCAGATTCAATATAACCAATTTTATAGCTATTTGAGGGTCCTACGAAAGCCAATAAACTCGAATCCGCTCGTACCACGTGCTATATCCACAGATATCGGACTCGCGTTCAGGTGTGTCATCAAATCAGAAGCAGACATAAATCGCTTCGTGTCCGGATAGAGCGTCGATTCAAAGTAATTTCCGCCTCTTGTAAAAAAATGACCGTTGGATCATCGGCCGTTTCCCATTGGCAGTTGATTACACTTTACGACTACACTTCTTGTACCTCTGTTTTTTATCCGAGGAGTTACAGCCATACCTTTTGCATTTACGGTCTCCATCCATAAAGGAGTCTTGTCAATTTAATGTCCTTTGTGCCACAATCAGCTCTGCACAGCGTTGCACAAAGGTTTATATTGTACTTTTATGACTGCGCCTTTTGTTCACTTCAATGGCACTAAAGGATTATTTCAAACTGAATTGAGGTGCATTAAAAAGGAAAGTATGAATCCATTAAATTGATGCACTAGTTACACGCTAGAGTTCGAGATCCAAATGTGATTAAATCCAGTTCCTTCCATATAATTTAAATTAAATTAGATATTTAATCAAGCAGCGGGAGTGGGCTGGCCTAACAGGTGGTCGGGGTAAAAGTGTTAGCATACACGAGAGCTTAGTCTTGAAGTCGTGACTACGGTTGGTCAAAGTACATGCTCAACAAGGGATTCCATAGCACATTCATATCAAATGTTATGTTCGTTATGGTCCAAGAGTATCTTCATTGAAACCGTGAGTACATTCAGAACTGGTTTAGGCCCGTGATCAAGACGCGTCAACATTGAGTAGGTGTATGTACCTACTGTATCATTTTACCTACTATCATGCATTTGTCTTTTATAAGAAATGAGTCAACGGAATTCTCGTCGTGTAGGAGTGATTCTTCGTAAACTTCCGGCGTTCCCACATTCGCCGCATTTGGTGTGTTGCGGCAAAACCGGATGCAACGTAGCCTTTTATCGCCACGTGCTTAGTGTGCCGAACAGTCGGTACGATGGCCCATCGTCACCCCTGTGACGTGAATCACCTCCGTAGTAATTCCTAGAAATACACTACGATAACACTCATTTAGCCATTGTATTCTGTATGTTTGCTTCTTAATTATTTTCCTCAATCAAAAAGTAAATCAGATCAAAAATCGTAACAGACAAACGTGAGACTAGCGGAAGAATCATGCGGAAAAATTATAGGTAGACATGCAAATGAAGTTAATTGTTAGTGTCACGGAATCGACCGACGCGTTTTTATGTAATACCTTAAACCAGGAACAATTGGCGTAAAGCTACAATCTAGATAATCTGAGTGTAGTTAAAAGCAGTGATTGCATTTTTAAAGCAATCGAAATGACGCCGCCTTTGTTTTCAAATGAATTAATATTTCATATCGACAATGGACTGACCTGAGAGTGTTATTATTTAAATGTCGGCCCTCGGTAATTGTGGGTCGGCATTAGAAGAGTTCTATCGTGGAGCCAGGAGAGAAGGGGGTGGCGGCGGGAGGCGGAGGGCTTTGACCCCGTGCCCGTAATCAGGGACGCTGTGGTCGGCGCTGTCCTTGCTTTCCTCTGTCTCGTTCAATTTGTTACTTTTTATGTACAACGCCATTATTAGATATCAATTCTTTTGTTTTGTTCGATATAATTAATATCTAATCGGTCAATAAACATAACAAAAGCGATAGTTGAACTGTGCCATCGGCAGGTACTCCGACTGAAAGTGTGTGTTTAGAGATAGAGTGGCCTAGTTCGCAGGCAGCCGATAAGTTATCGTGGATGCGATCGATAAAGCACTCAAAGCACTAAGTTGCCTTTAGGCCGGAGAGCAAACTAAGCCCTATGATTGCAAAACGTTAGTCGTCGCTTAATTACTTCATAGACGTAAATAGAGGGTTATGAACGTTTTATTGTTTTAATAGTTAGGTTTATGTGACTTACGTAAGTGTCGGTGCATCGAACGCAACCGGTTCCGGCGGGCGTGGTTATAATTTACCACTAATCTTGACCCACAGCTGTCTCGAACCAGTTTCTCGGCCTGATGCAAAGGCTTGACCCGTCATATCAATAAGATCTGTTGGGCGGAAGTACATGCATACTGAATAAAACTTGTGGGTGGTAATCCTGTTGATGACTATCCCGACAAAGCTGGGCTTATTAAAACATGCTCCCCTCTTAGATATCTGATTGTTTACGTTTGTCAAGCAGCTTTTAGTTCATTATGAATGTAAACGATATTAACAATACTGAACTTAGTGTACTTTCTTTTGTTCTGTCAAAAGATCTTGGTACATTTGTTTATGGTTTTCTTACATTGTTCCAGTGCTGCGGACAGTGCGGACTCACCAATACTGGAGGAGGCTGGCGAGAGCGGCTCGGAACAGAAGCCAAAGCCTCTCATCAAATATGGAGAACTCGTTATACTCGGGTGAGCATTTTTTTCTTTTGTTTTACGACCTTCGTCTGCCCATCTCCATCTCCACGACATTGTAAGGAAACACTTGACACTTTTGACGTCTGAAAAACTCCGATAAAAGAATGCTGTTGTGTGTTTCCTCAGACCCCAATCAATTGAGTAACTGACCTGACAATAGCCTCATAGCCCCTGGGGACAAACCCAGATTGTATGCCTATAGAACTACCGTGAAAGCGTCTGGCAATGTCCCATTCCATTTAATATTAAAATTCCCGCGAGAGAGGCTCTGCGTGTCGAACCCATGTCTCCACGCCTCTTAAGGGCCGGCTTCAAAGGAAAAAGCCCGAAAATTTATAAAGAGGCAATAATATTGTAAGATGCTAATCAGTTCGTAAGAGGCAACGAACTCTTGTTTATAACTTTATTGTAAGTATACTGGGCTTTGAGAGCTCCGTCTAGCAAGAGCCGCTTGATAAGGAAAAGATAAATCGTCGTGTCGCAACATTCAGTTGGTTGCACACTGAATAAGGCAACTAATCACAGAAATCAGAATACAATATCAGGAAGGAGCCTGTTTCAATCGCCTTCCAATTATCTTGCTTGGAATATGGTACGATCCGTTGGAAGCGTGGTCCTTGTATGTAAAGAGAAGGGTATTTTCGATTCAATTTAGTACTAGCTTGTCTATGGTTTCAAGTACATTGAAAACTGTGTAGCTCTAACTGGGACGGAACCGCATAGTACTTATATGTAAAATGCTAATCGAAATTCATCCAATCATTCAGTAGGACTTTTTGTTTTATCAAGCTAGGCAATATTTCCGTCGACCGACTCCCGAATTTTCAGTATCTCAACTGTTTCCATGTCATCATCTGCCTAACCTTTTCCCTAACTATATTGGGGTCGGCTTCCAGTCAAACTGGATTTAGCTGAATACCAGTATTTTACAACAGTAATCACATCTTGTTGATAATATTTATTTAGGTCACTCTACTAACTACTTCTAAACTTTGCTCGAGTGCATGTACTCATCAAACTAATTATCATCAAATAAGTGATTTAGCCGGTTCTTAGTCGTATCAGTTGTGGGTACTTGCAGCTTATTATTCTTTGTCCGGTCATCTACGAGTAGAATAACAAGGTTAGCGTGCGAGTGCAAGGCAGAAGATGCGACCGGTAGGTATGCTATACCTAGTACATGTCTGCGTAGATACGCAGTAATGGTGGGTTAGTCTCGCCACGGAGTAGGGTTAAATGGAGAGCGAATGTGCAGGCAAGTGTTCCTTGTCGCTTTCTCTATGCAGAAGCTGGTTACGCTGGATAAGTACGGTCTACATCTAAACTAAAAATATAATAAAGAGACAAAGTTCTTTGTTTCTTCGAACTAATCTCTGGAAATTCTCATCCGATTACGAATCACTGATTGAAAGCAAAATATGTAATCGTTGATTGCCAGGTTACTCAATATCCCGGAAGACTGCCCGGTTTCAGCGGGTTAGGATACAGGAGCTGCGGAGCCGCCCAAAAAATATAGTGTTTTAATATTTTGCTTCAGCTTTCGTTAAAACTGAACCGTCTATGTGCGTACCTATGATAGCTTTTCGGTCGTATATCCTTATCTACACTAATATTATAAAGAGGAAAGATTTGTTTGTTTGTTTGTTTGAATTGAATAGGCTCCGAAACTACTGGACCGATTTCAAAAATTCTTTTAGCAATGGATAGCTACATTATCAGGGAGTAACATAGGCTATATGTTATCCCCGTACTCCCACGGGAACGGGAACTACGCGGGTGAAACCGCGTGACGTCCACTAGTCCTTACTAATATTATAAATGCGAAAGTAACTCTGTCTGTCGCGCTTTCGCGCCAAAACTGATTTAAATGAAATTTGATACACAGATAGTCTAGAGCCTGAGAAAGGACATAGGCTACTTTTTATCCCGGGAGTATGTTCCCTAGGGACCACGCGAGCGAAGCCGCTGGCAGAAGCTAGTTCATTATAAAAACCTGAGCAAACGCTCAGGCTCTGCTTTTACGTGCTTTGATGTTTTTAATCTCTCTACCTATTTGTCACTACACAAATTTAAGCCAGCTCCATCCATGTTACTCCATTTAATGTCTACCCTGATGCTTGTACTTTGCACATTCCCAACTATATAACACAATCAGAAATCACAATGCAAGTTGAAACGATATGTTTTCCAGCACAATAGTTTTTACGCTTGTTGTAAAGCTCCGGTTTTTTTATTGAGATGTTTGTGTAAAACTATTCAAGGCTTGTTTTATGTTTAGTTTATGAGCTCTTTTATTACGACTTTGTAATAAGGTGCAGCTTTGTCACTGATTAGTGTTGATTTTGTTGTGATCGTTTTATCATATCACTAGTTGACCCGCGCAACTTCGTCTGCTCCGCTCCTATTGGTCTTAGCCTTCCTCGATAAATGGGCTATCTAACGCTGAAAGAATTTTTCAAATCGGACGAGTAGTTCCTGAGATGAGCGGGTTCAAGCAATCAAACAAACTCTTCAGCTTTATATATTAGTGTAGCTATAGAACGGCATGACACATTGTGGGCTTTCTGAAATGTCGAGCACCAGGTGGCAGAACTGAGGCGTCAGTCCCAAACAACCTATCAAATCACTTTTTTCTGACATTTGTCAATGTTGTTACTGTCAATGTCTAATTCCCTCGCCTATTTTGCGCTAACTGATGGAGTAAATTTTCCTGAAAACCCTCATTTCAAATGTGCAGCTCGTGTGTATTTCCTCCATGCATGTCTCATAGTTTTCCCAAAAATATAAGTAAGTCGCCCCTAAAATAATACTACATAGGTTATTTACTGGCGTGTCATCTGTGCCAGATTTCACGCAAGCAATAAATCTAAGCGATATTAACCATTAAACATATGACGCTAAAGATACATTCGTCGCAACTCGTAATCTTCTTTTTGACCTCGAAACGTACAGAGGTTTTGTGAATGTCACCCTCTAAAAGCCTTACATTACACGACAGGCCTAGGCAGTATCAATCACATATCGTGATTAATTGCAATAAGGTAACCATAGTACATGCTTGAATGTTGCCAACATTACATCACTGGAACGAATTTTATTGCCAGCCTACAGACGTTTCCGGTATCAATTTCATTCGAGTTCCGTCTATACGTCTGGATTTAATGGCTTTAGGTGTCTGTGTTATCAGCTCTGATAAATGTAATAATATTATTGTGTATCCAACATTTACTTTGTTCATTTTGTGCTCATTTCTAAACGTTTATTTTCTTGTTTCTCGTGTGTGTTCTCCAGGGCTTCAGCCTAGGGCCACATTTACTGGACTGCAAAGAAAATTACTCTTGTAGCGATAAGTATGGTCATTATCACTACAGCATATTTTTAAATATCACATATATCTTTTTTTATATTGGAAGTTTTATTTATTTATTTAATACTTTACAGAGGCGGACTTAATGCCTTAGGCATTTTCTACCAGTCAACCTTTGGGTGATGCAGAAAATAATAGTGGTAGGTGCAATGTAGATCAAAAGAAAAACCAGAAACGCGATTAAAATGAATACAAAGATAAATATATATTAACTATACATACAATAAAATATATACTCAAATTAATAAACTAATACACGAATATACTTAAACAGTTTATGCAAACAAATAATAAGAAAAAAATAAATAAAAAGAAAATTAGCGCTGTGACGATACTACTGCCAACTTCTTACGAAGGAAGTCGTTGCCGAAGCCGCAAAAGTGCGACCCTTAGCAGGGAAACGAGCTGACTGAAACCACATGAAACAATATGCTTATTATGCTAAGTCGTTCATTACAGGCACATATTTAATAACCAGTATTTGTAACAAAATGTTCCATAAAACGGTTTACGGTTTCTCCTAAGACGAACGGGTGAAAGTGAAGCTCTGTTCCTATAATAAAACGGAAACTCCAAATAAACATCAATTTTACGACACTCCACAGGATTGTCTTGCAAAATCGTTTGCCAATTTCGAATCAAATAATGGAAGTTTGTCTTAAAAGTGTAATCTCGTAATTTAAGTTGATTCTTTACGGTGGAAGTTAATCGTGATTGACTAGTAATGAAGTAAGTTAATTGTGTTGACATTTTGATAAAAGGTAATGAAAAAAAAAATTACAGTTCTTTGTATTCTACTCTTTGCTTTGAGGATAACTATGACTAATTATAATAACCGAATAATTTCTAAGAAAGTTATCTTGTTTGACTTACCGAAATAACGGAATACCTAAGACTACATTTACATATATTATTATCACTTTTCCGCTTTAATCATGTTTTTTGTTCTATTCAAATGAGTCTTTTAGGATAACTATGATTCATTTTAATAACCAAATAGTTTCTTAGAAAATCTTGGTATCATCATTCCAGCCCTGTATTACCCACTGCTGGGTATAGTGCTCCCGTTCCCTCTGATAATCTGGTATCCCTCATCCATGGGGCTGTTTTATAAAACGCAATTTTGTTGTTTCTTTTATACATTTTCTTTATTTTTAAATATCACCTGTCGCGAAAATTTCACAATTATACTTAAGTACTGACAAGTATGTGTATTGTTGTTATTTTATATTTCTATGTCGCAATCCAACGCGATTTTGGGCGGTTTCCTACCGAAAGATACGTTATTACTATTCTCTTTGTTAATTTACCTAACATACCAATTTACATTTTTAAATATTTCTTTAAAAAATACACAAAAATACCGGCCAAGTACGAGTCGGACTCGCACACGAAGGGTTCCGTACCATAAACTATAATTGTTTGTTGTTATAGCGGCAATAGAAATACACAATCTGCGAAAATTTCAACTGTCTACCTATTACGGTTCTTGAGATACAGCCTGGTGACAGACAGACGGACGGACGGACAGCGGAGTCTTAGTAATAGGGTTCCGTCGGTTACCCTTTAGGTACGGAACCCTAAAAAAGCAGTAATCCGCCGGTATCGGAACTCGGTAGCAGGGTCCAAGCTACTGGTGGTTAGGGCTCCTGAGAAAGGAACCTCTTCACAATACTAGCCGTAACGAGGTGTACTGCCTTCTGTATCAGGGGAGCTACTCTCTAAGTCCGAAGTCCGTAGTTTCGGGCTTAGTTGCGGGTGTATTCTACTCCGTATCACCTACAGACTTACGATTAGTCCCGAACCCGGACTAAGAATGAATGACAACACGATTTGACAGTAACTGTCAAACGAAACTACGGACTTCGAGCTTGGAGAGTAACCCCGGCCCTTTATCCAACCGCGTAACGCCCACTTCGACAGACAGTCGTCGAAGCTTTTGGCGATGATACGGCCATTGGCCGTAACGACTATCATCATTATTATTGTTATACGATAGCTACTGTTCTTTCTACTCTCCATAAAAAATAAAACAATAATTATTACTGTTGTTGACATCTTTATTTTCTTCCTTATTGTTAAAGCAAAATGATTGATTTATATTAACATTCCATTGTTTTATATTATACGTTCATCTTTGAATGTCATAATAATGTTATAGTCTATTTTCTTCCATATAAGGGGGTTTACGGCAGCTCTTGAACATGTTTATAATATTGAATAATCAATCAAATCCTTTTTTTATTTGCGATGGGTTTACTCTTGACTCTACTCTAGATCGGAAGTAACAGAGACAAAGTCGACGATGGAGTGAGCTCACCCAGAAGAAGCCTGCTTACTCTAACTTTGAAGAGATTAAAGATAGATAGATTTCATCTTTAATAATCTAACCATATTTACAAAGCTTAATAATTATTATGCTATTATTGCCTTAGAAGATCCTGTTCCTAGTGAAGTAGACTAGACATAGTCCCTTTGTTGTATTTAATGACGAGACCGGTATTTGCTCCGTTGGGAAACACACGACCGTTCGTTCCAGACAAGTTTTTTCAAGACGATATTTTTTTGAGATTTTCTTCATCTTGTACTAGGGTTTATACGTACCAACTTTTAATTGTTCTCTGCAGGCAAAGATGTCTGATGTTGAAATGCCTCATTTGATACAGATGAGAGCATTGATCACCTCATTTGCTCATGCAGGCAGTCGACCTCACACCGCACATGTATTTTTGTGGCCAGCAACTATTTATGGTTCCCTGAAAAAAAATTTCCGGAGATAATTCTATATTTTTACCCCACTGCCCCAGTAAGAGTGTAATGTTTTCGAGAGTATGTATGTCTATTTCTTTGGCACGCTCTGCAGCCAAAACGGCTAGATCAATTTTAAGAAATGAGGCACTATTAAATTTGTCTAAAGTGCCGAAACGACATAGGATGTCTTTATGAATTTTGATAAAAAAAAAACATTACGGCGACCGCTGATATGGCGTGCATCAAAATATTGAGGGTACAAATGTAACTCACTAAAATTTTGAAGACAAAAAAGGAGGTAGGTACATACTTGTTAAAAAAAAAGCCGACTAAAATGTTCCAAACAAGTCACCTTCCAATCACAGATTTGATTTTTTGTGCTCGGGTTTTGTTCATTGAACGTTAAAATAATGTTACACAACTTGAAAGTTCTATTGTTAGTGAAGAGGTTTTCATCATGCCTCAGGGCACTTACCCTATCTGACACTTGATGGGAAGGGGATGTACCGAGTCCCAAACATACAAACTTTGCTTGCCATCCGATGGTAGACAACCCCTTTGCATCAAGTGTCAGACAGGGTAAAGTGATCGGAATAGGTTTTCATCACTTTCATCGCACTTATCACAAAAGATTTCCGGATAATTGAAAATTAGTAAAAGAACCAAGTTTCGAGCCCTCTAAATGAATACCCAAACGTTTAGAGGACTTGCAATCTTTTCGGGGCTTCTGTAATATTGGGCGTTACTTAAGGCTGCTCTCTCGAGAAATGCTTTTAAACAGCGTGCAGATGAAGCAACTTTTCGTCGGCAATTACATAAAAAAAATAGGTAGTAATATACATGATATGATACGTAATTTGGTTTAGCCAGAATTTATGTATCACATAATAAGAAAAAAAAACACCAAATCACCTCCAAATCGTTGAGATGAAACCATTTTACTCCTTCATTTTTTTAACAAAAGTCTAAAAAAAATATGTCTACTGCTTTGCACTACAAACGAAAATAATTTGGTTTTGTTACTTTTTTTAGAATATGTTTTATTTTATTATAATAAATTAAAAATGCGGGTAGCAGAGTGGCGCGTAGAGGAGTAGTTAGCTCCGTTTATATGCACATGGTCATTGGCATGTATACAAGCCTTTAATTGGCTCATTCAACTTTCTGTGTGGATCTCAAAATTCAGATTGTTGATTGGCTTCGATAAGACTTCCTAAGTCTTTGTTTAGAATATCAGTAAGTATTCTGGGCCCCAAGTCTGCTATTACAATAGTGTCAGAATGGTCTCATAATGATTTCATAATGGTCGATTTGGACAAGTTATGCCAGATTTCTTTCATATATGTTTTTAAATATTATTTATTAATTTGTCATTATGTACGAGATTACCATTCTATGCCATTTCTTTCAATGGAGTGTCAGTGGTTGACCATTGGAAAGTAATAATGACGCTTTTATATTAGTAGACTACCAAACTTGTCAAATACGACCATTATGAAATCATTATGAGACCATTCTGACACTATTGTAATAGCAGACTTGCGGCCCTGATATAAAAGCATCGGTATCACCAAGTTTTACTGTATTAGCCACAAGTTATGAATACAAGTTTGATCTGGCTATGAACCAATCAGACGTTCCTCATGAGTAAATGTGCGGATGGCTAGCTCACTGATGTCATCACTGAGACCAAGTTGTCTTGTTTAATCTTTATGGACATCGCTTATCGTGCATGCCATGCCTTTTGTGGACTGTTTACACTATCTTTCACGTACTGTACAAATGTCACACTTTCTTTTTTATTGCACACATCATCATTATCATAAGCCTTCAAAAGCCCCGCCATAATAGACGGTACTTTGATATAGTCGTTTACATTACATGGGAAAATGATTGGTAATGGCAGTTCGTCAATAAGCACTAGTATCAAAAATCCCGACCGTAAAATAAGAATAAAAAGTTCAAGCGGTCGATTCTGTAAATAAACTCACCTGGAGTGAGCGCTAAGTGAACTGGCATTCCATCTTGATTACTCGGATTTGACAGCTCACTTCATGATCGCTTCACCCATGCACCATGTCTTCACTTCGAAGTGTTTACAGAACCGCACTGCAGATTCCAAACAAGTAGGTAACTTTTCAAGAAGTCTGATGCAGTCGGTGGCTTCAAATCTGTGATTGAACTAAAGAGCTAGACATACAATTACATGGTACTTCTGTGAGTTGTAGCAAAAATCCCGACCGTAAAATAAGACAAAAAAGTTCAGGCGGTCGATTCTATAAACTTCTCACCGTGTAAACTCAGCTGGAGTGAGCGCGAAGTGAACTGGCATTCCATCTTGATTAGACGGATTTGACGGCTCACTTCTTGATCACTTCACCCAAGTCTTCACTTCGACAGTTTACAGAATCGCACTGCAGATTGCAAACAAGTAGGTAACTTTTCAAGAAGTCTGATGCAGTCGGTGGCTTCAAATCTGTGATTGAACTAAAATAGCTAGCTAGACATACAATTACATGGTACTTCTGGGAAATCGGGTAATTACCCTTCCCCTTGACATAGTCGTAGCTTTATCTTCTCGAGGTGCATTCAATTTGGAATGCACCTCGAGAAGAAGATGAAGGAGATGTAACGATTGCTTGTTTTTATGGAAGCTGTAGAAGTTCTTCTTTTACCTTTGTATCAAACAATTTCAGTGTTTGCTAACTCTTCGCCAAGAATAACAAGGATTAAGACCTAGTTTAAGATCTAAAATTAACACCTTTTTTACCAAACAATATAAATAACCGCGGCGTGATCATAACAAATAGCGTACTTAGTTTCTGTAATTTACGGCACGCATGTAGATTCTCATAATCACGGTCATGACATGAATTCATAATAATCACAATATTCGCAGTATATCGAGTTCAAGACCAGCTGACCGCAAAACTTGGTTTCTCATAAGGTCATGAACATGGAACATCTCTTTAGCTACAACATCACGTTCTAGCAATTTACCTCCTGGTTTCTTGCGGCTCGTTTTGACCCAAATATGCACACATTTGAGTTAGATATACAAAGTGTCTGATTTAAATATGACTTGAGAGGAAGACTGGAAATAGCGACGAGACTCGCATTACTGAAACGTAACTCCGGGCTTTAATTATGTACAAACGAATATGGTGCTGACTTTATTTACTCATTTCGTCGCGAACTTTCTGTTAATCTACTGTTGTGATTGTTTGTACGCGTAGGCAGCAAGTTTTCTTATTCTGCCCACTGCCAAAGTCACTGCTAATTTCAATGTTAATGATATGCTCCATGCTACCGGTCAAATTATACCGCTCGCGTATTCAGAATTTGAATTAAACCATTACATCATCGGGCAACGTCTCTAGAATATCAGCTATTAAACGCTACAAAATTATCAGATTAAGAGGTTAGTATGTCAGTTTAATGTTTTGATAATGGTTCTGTAAAAACGACGCAACTAGGAGTTTCCTAACTGTAGCAGTAAAACGGACGTTACGAGGTATTTTACAGTAGGCATATGGGTTTACGGCCGCGAGGCGTAATTTCGATACGTTCCCTATTTCTTTGCATCAGACAAGATGTGATGCGCGGTGCGGAAGTAAGTCTGCAAGACGAGCGATGATGCCAAAATAGCCTCGTTCAATGCGTTAAAATCATAACAAGCTAAAATCGCTTCTCGGATCGTTATTTATTACATCATGGGGCTGTGTGGTCCATGTCCAAAAATACACCGTCACTTTCGTGGGTGTCGTTAAGGTCAATTAAATATTGTAAACAGCATATTTGGATGCTGAATTATTGACGCCATAATCTTCACGGAATCCCCTGATCCCCAAAATAGTATTCATCAGCAAAGAAGATATCTAATCGGTATCTCCACTTAGCGGGCCGTCCCGTCATGCATACCGAATACCTTAATTTATTTCTTTGTATGCAGGTGGATAACCGTTAACACGTTTAGCTATTAATATTCCGCTGGCACGTATGTACATGCTCAGTACAGACGCAAAAAATACGTTTTCTAATTCATTTTTCGGCTAACGGATGTTCAATTACTTCACATTGACGAAAAAATATTCTTGAACCTTGACCGAATTCCAGATTTCTATTTTATTGATCGTACTTCGAGAAGTCTCGTTTTGAAGCCTTTAGCACTAACCGTTTGTAGTCGAGTCGAACTTCGGGAAAGTTTTAGATGTTAGCTTGTTTTGATTTACGTTTAATTGAGCACGGAGGTCGAACGAATTCACATGGTTTGTGCTAACGTGGCCTTTGTTTTCAGTTATTTGGATACAGTTACCAATCGATCACGTGCGTGGAGCACAAGTTTTTCACGATATCTGAAACGTGCGGACTATTTGGTTTGCTACTTGAAATGTAATAAAAATATTTATATTGTAGAATGTACGTAAGTTCTACATTCTTGGTTTATCAGTGGGTGGATGTGGTTCGAATTTAATATGATTTATTTATCAAGGTTAATACTAATACTGTAGGAAAAAATTAACGTTTGAGAGCGGAGATGTAAATAGTCATAAATATCGATAGGATAGCTAGATTATTTGCTGGCACCCGTCAACTTCCCAATTACGACGATTATTATGTGCAATTAGGTAGAATTGTTCTGGGTATTTTTTGGATTTATTTCTTTTCTTTACCTATTATTAAGACGGTTGAAGAAAACGTCTGCAAAAATTAAAAGAAAATTGGAAAGTGCTGTCTTACCGAAAAGTAATAACACGAGCGTGAAATAATTTTCTGCAACAGCGGTAAAATACTTTACTGTTCCGTATCGAATTCGCAAAAACCAAATATTTATGAAATCAATGCGGTACGTTTTACTTTTTGACCCGTGACATTGGCTTTTCGGGGATACAATCGAGTTTAATTGAGATCGATCGTTTCGGTGAAATGAATAAGACTTTGTCCCATCTGAATTCTGTCAATTTCTAAGAAAAAACTGGCCAAGTGCGAGTCGGACTCGCGTGCAAAGGGTTCCGAACGAATTTTATTTTTGGAAATGTTATTTTAACACTATAGACTTCTTATAGGATTTCCTGTAATCTATAGGTAAAGATGTATTATCTCCAATTTTTTTTTTTCAAAATTTTAGGCTCAATAGTTTCGGAGATAAGGGGGAGAATGGTCATTTTTCGTCTAATTTCTTGAATAACTTCAAAACCATTTATTTTAAAATTATGAAAAAAATAAATCTAATTAAAACCCTCACAGTAAGCCCCTTCATTTGATATGTCACACGATATTGTTCAATAAACTTTTTTTTTTTGAAATTTTCTAATTTGACCCCCAAAAGTAAAACCCCCATACTAAAAATTTTATAATTTACGTAACGCGTTCGTGTTTGGGTCGCAGAAGTCCATATGTGTACCAAATTCTGTGAGAGTGTAAAACTGGCTGTAACAGACAGGCAGACAGACACCCGAGTGATCCTATAAGGGTTCCTTTTTTTGTTCGGAACCTTAAAAATAAGTTAGGCTCGATAATAATTGGGCCTTGATTGAGTATGTCTTAACTAGCTTAAATCTAGCGGCAAGTCTGATGCAGTTCTAATAATAAACTAAGAATCGCTAATTGCCAATTAAGAATGGCCGTTATAATAATATACTGCATCCAAATAAAGCAAATTAGTATTTTGTCTTTAGGTGTCACTGTAAAGAGGTAACCGGAACGGGGCAAATCAGAATACTGCCATATACCTTTTTTATATAATCTTCCCATTTTTTTTTGCAATTTTCAGCACAAAATAGCTGTCTGACGATGTTGGCACCTATTCCCTCTCGGATACGGTACCTACTTCCTATGTACAAACAGTTATGAAAAAACCCCAAATAATTAAGCTAGAGACAATCTGGTTCCACGTACGCAACGTATGCGACGCATTATGATATCTGGACTCTTGATTTTATATGAAATACTATGCAGTAGAAACACACTTATCGTATGCAATGCAACGCAACATACGATACGATACATACGTTGCGTACGTAGGACCAGTGTGTTTCTCGCTTTACAATGTTGGGTTATGAATCTATTTATGTATATAAAATCAATGCCACTTTTCGTCGTAATTTTATAACTCAAGAACGGGCTCACCTATCCAAACCAAATGTTTAGGCTTTGTTTGGACTATTTAGTAGATGGTTTATGTGAAGTTTGTACAAAATCGGTCGAGCGGTTCTTCATTTATCACATTTTTTGTAACATAGGTAGGCAGGGTAGGTAGGGTAGGGTAGGTAGGGTAGGGTAGGTAGGTAGGGTAGGGTAAGTAGGTAGGGTAGCCAGTTGACGGGAGCGAAGTCGCGCAAGTCAGCTAGTAAATTATAATTCAAAAACAAATGACAAATCTTTAAATTTCGCCACACCATGTGGTCTGAAAAAAATCGATATATACATATAAAAATTAATTGCTGTTCGTTAGTCTCGCTAAAACTCGAGAACGGCTGGACCGATTTTAATAATTCTTTTTTTGTTGGGTTCGCCAAAATACAGGGAAGGTTTAAAAGCAAAAAAAAAATGGGTAGGTATGTAGGGTAGGAGTAGGGTAGTATTGTGACGCAGACGAAGTTGCGCGGGTCAGCTAGTTTTTAAATATCGATTTGTTGTCAGTTCCAAACATGTTCTCCAATGAAATAGACACGTGTAGCTTTTCGCTTCAAAACTTTAGGGACGAAACAACTCCGAGTACACGACAGAAATCAATATTATCCTCCTCGAAAACTCCCTTCAAAATAATAGCAATCTCAAGTGAATGAAATGAAGCAAAATCTTCAATATATCATTCCCCTTGCGGGCTCATAATATCCCACAGATTCCTTGTAATAAAATTTTCATAACTCGGGTTGATATCTAGGGTAGGGAAGATACTTGAGAACGATACATCATCGTAAGTAATCCGTCAAGCCAGCCGTAACTTTGCGAATCAATCCTGATTTTATTCTTTGTTGATCGAAAATATAGAGCTGCTTCCCATAGTTTGCGTGTTTCAGTATATAATGCGTGTAATGGCGATATTTCTTGGCACTGTTCATTTGGTGCCTCATTAAGAAATATACGTAATGGTATTATGTCAAACCTTTTTCTGCTTGCTAACTCCGCGCGTTCCAACATGCAATACTGCTAGTCTATTCTGTAAGAAACTATTTCGATATCGAGCTTCACCTGAGTGATAAAACTCACAAAGTGAGCTTTATTGCACACAACATAAAGATCTTCATTTGAAACTCACTTCGAATTCTACTGTCGAGATACGAAAATGTTGTTAGAGAATAGCACTACTGTACTTGCATAAAGCCGAGCTGCAGTTCTATTACTAAGTTTATGTTATGATGTCTATTTCTAGCTACACTACAGCAAACTTTGTCTATAATTAAGATATATTATTCAATACGATCGCCCCAAGTTGCGTAACCATGCAAGCATGCAACCGCACTAATTCCATTACACTGAAACGCTATCCCTATTTTTTCTTTAAGTAATGCAATCGTTTGCCTCTGGGGGGTGCCCGGGACTCATGTGTCCGTCATGATCGATTTATTCCTAATAGGATTTTCCAACGACGACGTGCGAGGCCCTACCTATGTGAAAACAAGTCTATTTTAAACATGTGAATTACCAGCTTTTCTACACGTTTCGTTTATAAATAATAGAGTACGATATACACGTGTAAGGAAGATAATACGAAGCTATCGAGTATCGTTTAGGTATTGTGTAAGCGTTCAGATTAATGGTGGGCCAACGTTGTTAACGGAAACAATGGTGCTTTTACTCAATTTAACATTTTTATTGCTCGGACATAATTCATTGCTTTCTCTCTGGCTGTTTCTTGTTTTTCTTATACCCATTAATATAATAGCTATATTTGTACCAATCTGAGCCGTCTCTCTATTCGATATTCGGTGACCAAGCAACCACAAATTGTAGACTCGAGAACCTTTATTGGACTTAATGTGGTTAATTATATTGAATACGAGTTGAGTTTTCCTTTACAATGTTGGCCCGGGGTGAAATCAAAGGTCGAAGAAGTTTTGATCGACTCTATATTGAACGTCAAGGTCGAAAGACTGTTGGATTCCAAGATTTCTTTAATTAGCCTTTCGATTAGAATATTGTATTAACCGAAAAATTTAGTTTTTCAAAGAAAAGCCGATTTTATCAATGTCTTAATGAGGATAATTTGATTAGCCACATTCTTTGTATAATCATATGAAATATTATTCAAACATCGGTGGGATATACCCAACCCAAATAACCAAATAATCTTATTCAGTAAAATCCGACAGAATAATAAATGAACCGCGAAGTATTTGTTCAAAGGTGAAAATAACTCGCTCAGCCTGCGGAAACGGGCTTTATCTGATGGGAATTCGCGAGAATTAACTTTTAACAAAAACATCTTATGTCAGACTGTGTGTTACGCCGACTTATATAATACAATACAAAAGGTTTGCACTTGTGCAGCTTCCCATGCCTCGAGCTGTCAGCAATCCAACATTGTCTGATTTCTTGCCATTTCATAAAAATACTACAGCACTGTGAACTACTCGAGTTGAATTACTGACGCACGTTACTTATGTTTACAGCATTTTTACGCAAAATTTGACGTCATCCTCGTCTTCACATGACGTGAACTTGACATTGCGTCGGCGATTGCAACCATCGGAACTCATAAATAAAAGCAATCAAAAATTTTTTTTGCATACAAATAACTTTTTGAGGATTCAAATCAAACATTCCTCTACAATCTGCAAATGATTTCACTGGTCAACAAAAAAAAACACTTTTTGTGTGTAACAAGAATGTTTTTAAATAATTATGTTAAGAACGTGTTTTAAAATCATAGAACTGAAATCAGAATTATTGAGACACATACAGTTTTCCTGTAATATGATTTTGAAGTGGAGCTTTGAGGCGAAAACTGAAGTTTTCAGGTAGTTCTAGTACAGGCACATTATCAAGTTAAAGGTCAGACTACTCAACTATCCCTTTGTATTCAAAAATCCCAAAAGAAAGCTCACATTTTTATTGATTTTTTTTTACTGATCGTGCAGAATTTCTCTTTTGAGTTTTAAAATAATTTGACCATAAATGTAAAGAAACTTGTCAGAATCTTTTGGTCACTTCTTACACATTTAAAAAGAATAAAATAATTCAGTAAACTGAAAAAACCAGCTATTTTATATCGAAAAACAAAAAATCTTAATTTACAAGCTAAAGGGAAAATGAATAACCCTGATAGTAGTTGTAACACAAAAACTAGACCTAATCAAAGCAAAATAAATATGGTTTCGTGATAAGGGTAGGTAGGTAATTCAAAATTAGTAAGCACATTTCTTGTGGCAAAATCTTGTTGACCAGTGTTTTTTATTCAAATCCTTCTTTACTTTAGGTTAACTGTGGGAAACATAAACCCAAAGATACTAAGTACTTGTCGATTGTTCGATTTAAATTCTCACGGAAGTTTAACCTTTCCCATCGACGACGATTAATGCATATAATGGCTATAACTAAGCACCACAATAAGCACTTATTGTTGTAATTGTAAACGTCGAGAGCTAACACTGACCCAAGGAATCTTTCACGAATGGAAGGTCAGTTTAAACAATTTTGAAATTTTCCGTTCAGAAAAACTACTTCTCACGTAATTTTTGAGGTCGCTGTTTCAATGTCATTGCCAAACCATATCTGATGATCGATAAAATCTTAACGACATAACACTTTACCGAAATAATATTTTTAGGAGTCCGAAAATACATAGTTCTCGTCTTCCAAAATGTTTGAGCCTAATTACTTTCGCTCTTGTGAATTATCGATAAGAAGTTGATTGATGATCGCGAAACGAAATTAAAGCTTTCAGGTGTTTTCTTAAGATGAAAATAGCTTGCTCAAGTTTGAATCCCAGATGTTGCCTAAACACGTTTGTTTTGCCTTTAACGTCAATCACAGAAGTTCGAGTTATAAGTGTTCTTAATGCAGTTACAACAGACGGATACTTTATTTTTATTCACGTGATATCACTCCTCCCGCTCTGGGCGGAGTGGGAGGGAGATTCAGACACTCTTTAAACCATCCGTGTTCCTCATAAGAATGTGTTCGTAGTTTTTATAATATGGTTCCTTTTCCAGTTACAACGGATACCTGCCAGCAGGAGAGAGAGGTCGCCGTCGGAGCAAGTTCGTGCTGTACCGACGACCTTCGGCAAACGGTGTGAGGCGCTCGAAGCACTATGTGGTCAAGACGCCACACAGCAGCAAGGCGATCCTCGACGCCAGCCAACACTCAATATCGTACACACTCAGCCGCAGTCAGGCGGTCATCGTCGAATACACGGAAGACCCAGACACGGATATGTTCCAGGTAAGTTTACTATAGATTTTAAGACCATTTTACACAACGGAGCCACTCTACATCGGAACAAAAAGAACCGCGACGCCATCTATGAAACTAGCAGCGAACTACTACGTCGAAATCCTGCATCGCGCAAGCAGAGTTTACCGTGCGATTTGAACATATACATCAACCCGAAAATCAACTATTACAGCAGTTGCTCATACCGGACACAACAACCGTCCGGTCGTAGGATCCTCCCTTTTCAATTGAGGTTTGCGGGACTTTACTCTCTGTACCGCATACCTCTCTGTACCGCTCCGAGAGAGCATGCAGTTTCTTGCAATCGCATCTTATTGTGAAAGCATTGATGCTTCATCATTGAATTGAATTGGTTTTTATAGGACACGATGTATTATATTTTATTCAAAGTTGCCGCATTTGGTATATTATCTTGTACTCAGGTCTTGTGTCAGGTTCCAGGTTGTCTCGGTTGTGTTGTTGTTGTTTAAAAGTAAAATGATCTCTACACCTTGTCACACACGTGACTAAAGACATGTCAACAGGATTTACGTTTGTCCGGTTACCAAGTGTTGGTTTTTCCAATCTAATCTTGAGGTAAACTGCGCACGCTAACTCAATGGAGTAGGCTGAGAGCTACTACTACGCACAAAACATTTTAATTGAGCCGTCGTGAGTCGTGATTATAATACAGGCTATACTTGGTCGTAAATACTTTCTACCACCTTGGTGGATCGACACACCTACGTATTCTCACACGTTCCAAAGACATTGCTACATCACAGGGAACAAAACAGCTTTATGGTTTCGAAATCACATCACAAGATCCCCTCGCATTATTTGGTACTCTTATCGGGCACCAGACGCTGTCTGTTTGCACTACAAAACATCTAAACAATGTTACACGAGCTCAAACAATGGGCCTTGATACACGATTGCTAAATGGGGACGCGTATTTCATGTACACCGGTATGGATAACAACCCTCGGTTCGGAAACGCTTTCAGAATTTCGCAATGCGCAAATAGAAGCACAAAGCCTTGCCACGAGGCATGCTTCGATTAAAACAAGATTATATACAAAGGAAAAAACGTTGGTTTTGTGCCAAAAAAATGAAGCAAACATGTGTCTCTAATGGAGCCGCCGACAGTCTAATGTTGTAACATTTTTGAATAATTAAAATTGGGCATCGAAATTGGGCCAGAAGCTCGAAGGGTCCCACCTTTTTAATATAAAATGAGTTGCAAAGTGTCAGACTGTTTGTTGTTATAAATCTTGTTGTTTACGTTTTGCGTTGCGCATGAGGCAGTGTGTTTACCCGGCGGCGGCGTGTCGTGGCGTCTCGACTATCTAATCGGCGCATATGGGTTAGTGCCCCCCGGGAGAACAATGCGTTGGTCCCTACGAGCGTCATTGATGAACTGAGCCCATGCCGCCATGCGGAGCCGCTATCACATTGTCAGATCGTGTTACAAACACTTAGCCCATGATAACGTCCAGTCAAACCGATCTACAACAATAGTCTGTGATAAGGTTATTTGCTCACGAATTTATGACGCGTAGATTGTGATGATTGCCTCCGTCGTACTTAGGGTCTGGCTCCAGTGATACTCAACAGTATCACTGGCGAAGTGCCTAAATACATAGTAAAATTACCTGTAGTTAAATTAAATGACTTTTAATAACTTTGCCCTTTGTTTGCGGATGTTCTTGTTATTGTATCGCTTCAACTGTTTAAAAGTATTCACCTCCACTGAAATATTAACGAGTTTGTTGTTGTAAACTGTTGTTGCACAACTTAATTCAAGTGGGCACTTGACGCAGCCGCACTTGCTAATTTCTATGGAGCGTCGAAGTTCGTTGCCGCCGCGGTCGACGCACTGTTCCACATCCTGTTCGTTTGATTGAACGCCATTTCCATTGTTGCTAACACTTACACATCGCAAACTTGCCGTAAAATCATATTCGGCCACCCAAATAAATATTTATTACGCTTCGACTGGCACAGTGGGCACCGGAAGTGTTCCAAACATTAGCATAAATCGCGTCATTGTTTACTCCAAGATATTCAGTCATGAATGATATACTCCATTTTCCGAAAAAAAAAAAAACATCCATATTCAATCGCAAGGCTTGTTTCATAAATATTTTTCTGCGTCGTATTCCATCTGGATTATTTCTTCAACAGAATACATCGATCAAAACTTGTTTACGACTGTAAAAAATAAATTGTTAGCATTACAGACGGTTTTTGCGTCTATAGAATCGTTTTGTTGCCTAGGCTTTTGTTATTATCTGGAGTCTGCACTGGTTGTAAGCATTAACCGATTTATACAAGGACTTGGAGTCTGCTTAAATCATGCAGATACAATCTTTTCAATTGTTTATATTATTTTCAGAACATCATTATACCAAGGGTACAGTCACACCATTAAAATAATCATCTCCTACAATCTCTACCGGGTCGCTGATAATTATGGTTAATCAGTCATTGGCTTTGTTTCACCCATGCTGCCATTAGTTGTATTTACAGCAAATAAATCTGTTTCACTCAGGTCGTTGGCCTAAGATCTGGGTCTAGCTGGTTTTTGTAAATATGCTAATGCTCCTTCATAACATGGTCGAGGTGAACGGTGCACGACGGCAATCTTCTTGCGATGGATTTTGTGCCACACCTCTGCATCATTGTACAGGTTTAATGACCCAATGACCTCATTATTGTTATAATACGAAAGATTCCAAGTTTACAAAAACCCGACAACGTCAACGTTACCAAGTATTTTCATTTCCCCGGGATGTATTCGCTCTGGAAATTAAAAATGCGTGCACTTTTATACGCTAAACTAGCTTTTGCCCGCGACTTCTTATGCGCATATCCCGTTTTTTCCCGTTTCCGTAGGAATTTCGGGAAATCCTTTCTTAGTGCTCCCCTACACTCCCCAAGGAACCTACATGCCAAATTTTAGTTTTCTTCGATCAGTAGTTTCGGCTGTCCGTTGTCTGTCAGTCAGTCACTCAGTAATGGAAGAATTTTATATAGTATTAGGACTAGCTGACCCGCGCAACTTCGTCCGCGTCACAATTTTCATTACTGCTCCGCTCCTATTGGTCTTAGCGTGATGATATATATCCTTCCTCGATAAATGGGCTATGTAACACAGAAAGAATTTTTCAAATCGGACCAGTAGTTCCTGAGATTAGCGCGTTCAAGCAAACAAACAAACAAACAAACTCTTCAGCTTTATATATTAGTATAGATTCATTATATACAACGTACGTCTCTAATTAGAATATTTATTAATAATACATAACAACACGCCTGTATTCTTTGAAGGGTTAAGCAGAGATACAGTAGACCCACAGTTTTCCGTGGGAGCGAGCCTGTTGCCAATATCCATTCTACAGGCTGCCACTGTGAAATTTCAAGCAAAGAACCCCATGAAACATCACATAATCGTAAAAATGTTGATTATACGTTGAAAGTCATTGCCACAATATATTATTCTCGCCACGAACTACGAAACGTAAGCCATCATAAAATAAGTGTTAACTGTGCAAGTAAATGCTTTCCTCTACAAAAATAACTGCAAAGCACTCTTAACTCCAATAAAAATTGATTGGTTCTTTGTACAACGCTGTTAAAAGAGCACTACTTGAATGAAATGAATACCGACAAACGACCCAGTGATGAGTTGCCAACGTTATAAATTCAGTTTGCGATGATAAATTCATAATTTTCATCCTCTTAACGCCAGACAATGTAATTTGTTTCGTTTCATAAAAGGGGTGAAACATTAAGCATTTTGTCTTTGATTTAATTTCGGAATTTATTATCCCAGGCTCCCAGCTGTCTGAATTCCAAATAAATTAAAAATTCCGACACCGTTACATGGATTGTGTCGAGATAAAAAGCATTTCTAAAATATTTGCACAAAACTGTACCGGTGATTGGCAGCGCTGGTAGTCGTAAAAATTCAGTGATGCATCATGTTTGGTGGCGCTAACGGGGTGACACGTGACGTCACGGATGACCCGATCCACATGTCAACGAGGGTGGGGCGTGAGCGTGACGTCAGACCTGGGGTGGGAGTAAGAGACGGCGTGGTTGGGCCAAGGACGTCGCCGGGCCGACCGGCGCGCAACACCCGCCGCAATCGATATCGTGGCTTGACAACCGCGATCTGCAATCGACTGCCTATCATCGTAGCTGATCTAGACATGCACTAAGCGAACCCCTTGCAGGAGCTTTCACTAGTCCAAGGAGGCTGCTCTATAGAAATCCATGATAAAAACCAAACAGCTGTTGTCATTATTCAATCTTGAGTGCTACGTGACGGTAGACCGCTCCCCCCGTCAATGAACTTGTTCTTCAGCAAACAGAAATGTTTTTAATTTTCGAGGTCTCCAAACCGGTTGTTTTACAACAAATGTGTCCATTTGCATATTCGTAGTAAATTCGTACTAAATTGCGATCTTATGCATATCAGATGCAAGGGTTTTCTTTTAGGTCGGTTGGTCGTACATTCTGGTTGAATTATGTCAGAAGATGTTAGGGTTTATTACGGTTCCCTGGAAAATCATGTTGATGTTTGGCTATTCGTCTAACGGTCGTTCACCGTCTCTTTTATACAATATATAGCAAAAGTATATTTGCTACGTGTTCACCCCGCCCCGGTTAACTTACTTTCACTCGTGTTTTATCTTCGTGCAACCTTCAAGATCACGACGAGAACTGGTTTTAGTTCTCATGAATTTACTCCAGATTATGTCACGTAAAAGTCTACTATTATTGTAGGAGGATATGGACTGTACTTATATAGTGCAATTACTAAACGGTTGAATCAATTCCCACTGTCAAAATCAGGCCGTGTAATATTTTTTCAAGGGACTCCAACAAATTAATTGTTGCTGCATTATAATAATACTAAAGAGCTTGTTTTAGAACATTATCTTCAAAGAATAAAAGGATATTCAATAAACCATAATCACAGATCAAAATAGCCCTCTGCGGAAATCTCGGGCAATATCGCTGAGAGTGCAGCCTTGGCCGCTGTCCAGAAACACCCCGCTTTTACTGGTGAAAGTATTCCTTTTGGATAGCTTTTACAGCTGCAATAATCTGCTGAAAATTCATAGAATTTTCCATATTTCCATCTATAGTGACACGGCGGAAATGGCACGTTTTATTTGTGATGAGCAGTCTAGTAAAGGGGCTTGTTAGGGTTCCAAACAAAAATACGGAACCCTTATAGGATCACTCGGGTGTCTGTCTGTTACTGCCGATTCTGTTGAAATTTGGTATACATATGGACTTCTGTGATCCAGTGATCCAAACACGGACGCGTTACGTAAATAAATGAATTTGTAGTATGGGGTCACTTTTGGGGGTCAAACTAGAAAATTTATGAAAAAAACGTTTTTCAAACTGATTCATTTGACATCGAATGAAAGGGCTTACTGTGAGTTTAATTTTTTGAAGTTACTCATGAAATTAGACCAAAAATGACCATTCCGAAACTACTGTGCCTAAAATTTAAATAAAAATAATGCAGATAATAGTTCCATACCTAAAGATTACAGGAAAACCTATAAACAGTCTGTAGTGTTAAAATAAAATGTAAAAAAATAAATTGGTTCGGTAACCTTTGCACGCGAGTCCGACTCGCTCTTGACTGGTTTTTTTTTTACAAAGCGAATCAAATAACGTGGAACTGCAATTTTGTAGCGCCGGCGTCGAGTTCATGCTTACCATCGTTTACGGCACACTTGCTATAGGTGAAACTTTTTCCATTATACCTCAGCTCTAATGCTGTCCTACTATTCGCAGGAAACCGCACAACTTACTCTCCCACAGACTAAAATTAAAGCAATACTTCACTTACTGGAAGTTAGAAGGTTGTTTCGATATTGTTCTAATAACTGAACTTTCTTTATAACAAAGTGCTTACAGTATAAGTTTCCCTTTTATCTTTTAATGAAGTGTTTCACCCCGGCAGGCTCCCGAAACGTTCACAACAGACTATTTATACGGCTTTAAAATTGGAAACTTTTTAAATTACCATCAAAGTCGCCAGGTTGTGTAAACAAGCTGTGTTGTTTGAACAAATCTCTTATGTGAAATATGTTTAAGTAATATGTTTGTTTTAGGCGTTTATACTAATTATTGTTACATACAGTCATGTATTCACACCTTGTTTGTATATATAGTATCTTTAAACAATTCAATTTCACAGAGTTCTTATGTTAATTTACGTTCAAATGGTTTTATAAAAAGGTTAATGTGTTCATTCTGACATATAAAATATCTTATTTGTAACATTGCGAAAAGTTCAAAGAGATCTCAACAGTGTTTACTGAAGCCATACAAATACATGAGGAATTTAATATAAATATTTGTTACCTTCAGTTACCTTTGTATAGGATTCGCAGACAATGTGAACTTCAATATTTCGGAGATTATTCACCCAGATGCCTCAATGGGTTGGGGAGGCCCGGTGGGTTAGGGTACCGTAGGGGGTAGTGGCGAGACGGTTCATCGGACCCTGGGCTGAGACGCCCCGCTCAACGCTCATTATCTCTTCTATGTCTAGACTAGACGAAGGATGCTGTTGATCAGACTGAACATGCTCGCCTAGATCATATTCCTAATTGGGATTGTTAGGAATGACATGAATAGGGTGGACCCAATCTCAAGACCTACACTTTCTACCTACGTAGGCGTCATTATCTTGTTGAATATTATATGGCATGTCTAGCTCAATATCGTAGAATAATAACATTAGCCCATTACCTGAGGTAAAAGGCAGGAGTGATGTATGTTCGTTCATCTACACTGATCCTTACGAATATTATAAATGCGAAAGTAACTCTGTCTGTCTGTCTGACTGTCTGTCTGTCGCGCTTTCACGCCAAAACTACTGAACCAATTTAAATGAAATTTGGTACACAAATAGTCTAGAGCCTAAGAAAGGATATAGTATATTTTTATCCCGGGAGTATGTTCCCCAGGGACCACGCGGGCGAAGTCGCTGACAGAAGCTAGTATTTTATAAAGAGGAAAGATTTGTATGTTTGTAATGAATAAACTCAAAAACTACTCGACCGATTTCAAAATTTACATTACATTATCCCTGAGTAACATAGGCTATATTTATTACTAGAAAAAATTGGGATCTTTAATAAAATTGCAGTGATAGTTAGAAAAAAAACTGGCCAAGTGCGAGTTGGACTCGCGTGCAAAGGGTTCCGACCGATTTTTTTTTTATTCTTAAGATGTTGTTTTAACACTAGAATTCTTATACATTTTCCTGTAATCTATAGGTAAAGATCTATTATATCCATTATTTTTTTCAAAATTTTATTCTCTGTTGTTTCGGAGATAAATGGTAATTTTTCGTGTGATTTCTTGAATAACTTCAAAACAATTTATTTTATAATTATAAAAAAAGTATACTTAATTAAATCCCTCACAGTAAGCCCCCTTCATTTGATATGTCACAGGATATTGTTCAAAAAACTTTTTTTTTAATTTTCTAGTTTGATCCCCAAAAGTGACCTCCTCAAAAAAATATAATTTACGTAACACTTCGTATTTGGGTCACAGAAGTCCATATGTGTACCAAATTTCAACAGATCGGTCCAGTGGATCCGGAGAAAATTGGCTGTGACAGACGGACAGACAGACAGACACCCGAGTGATCATATAAGGGTTCCGTTTTTTGTTCGGAACATTAAAAACTCCCCGTAATTTCTTGACTTAACCTCAAAGTTCAATGAATCACTGGGAAATCATCAAATAGTAATCTGCGTAAAATCAATTCGTGTAACGATGATTGAAATGATTCTGAAGCCGTAATGGAAGAATTACGAAAGGTAACCATGGCAATTGTACAAAACATCGAATGAATTGAAGCGAAAGCGCTGCAGCTGTAGAAGAGATATAAAAAAATACAAGATTTAGCTAGCAAACGACTGGATCTTGTCTTGTTATCAATTTCCTGTCTTTATTAACATGGCCTAGCAAATTGTTTCTTTGTTAGCGTCTTCTAGGTCACTAGGTTGACTGGTTAAAAGAAATGCTTTTCTATTGTATTCGTATTAAACACTAGTCTTGTGAATCTTGGGTGAAGTTAAATATTCATCGATTATTTAATTTGGATTGAAATTGCTCATTGATTTATCATCTACATACTTAATTATTTTCTATTCAAATTTTTTTGTTTATAATCGTGATGTAACGGTTATTTTTTTCCATATAAGTATCTATTAACATACCGTTATTGAATGTCAAGAAAACGAGTTTTGAATAAGTTCATAATATTAATGATACAGTATTGCAAAGGTCAAAATTGTTATTTCTTAAAATTTTACATGCTAATACCAGTTTTCGGAAACACATTATCAATATCGGTGATATTTTCGAATACCGAATTCACCTCCATGAAGTCTTTAAAAGGGCAAAGTCTCATTCGAACAAAATTTTATATTCATATTGGTTCCAAAGACGGTAATTTTGTTTAGGAAGACATAGCGTGAAAAACGGAACACTCCATAGTCCATAATTCATTCACCACACGAAGACTATTATAAGAGTACCGTTAGACTTGTGCATTTGACCTCCTTGTGGGTCGGCTGTAAAACCGCTTGACACTTGAATCGACTTCCCTAATCGACTTCACTTATGGTTTATTAATGCACTTATTAGCTTTCATCAAAATATAAGTCCAAACAGTTCCTTTGTCACTTCCTCACACCTTGCAAACGCTATCGATGAAATAAGTTGTGAATCATTTAGTGAACAATGAACAAAATATTGACATATTGGTTACAAAATATAGTAGACACGTACTGTTACACTAGCGATTGTGATAACAAATTAAATGTTAGTTGTAAACGGCACTTGGATGTCCTTAAAGATAAAAAAACTTTTTACAAAAAAATATAACCGACTTCCAAACAAAACACTTCAAAGTATAAAATAACCTTAATTCAAGTGCCGTTTACAACTAATATTTATTTTTTTATCACAATCGCTAGTGTAACAGTACGTGTCTTTTAATTTAATTGGTGATACTTGGACGACGTCTTCGTCTACGCAGAAAATGAAATAAGCAAAAATGCTCATAACATAAAAACTACTGAACCAAACTGAATCAAATGTTTACGGGACCAAATGGCAAGTATACCGCGTCGAACTAAAAAGGAATCACAGAAATCAGAAACTTCGGAGTAATCGGTGCACATACATAAAAAAAATACCGACCGAATTGAGAACCTCCTCCTTTTGGAAGTCGGTTAAAAATGGTATTCTTTTCGACAGATCTGGAATAGTTTTGGTTGCCACGTGCAACACGTGGCAATATTGTGTACCAAGACGGTGAGGACATTTTCTGGCCCAGTTTCGTCTCGATCTGAATGCAGTTTCAATATTAATGATCTTTGTCGTGCCCCGATGTATTTTGGTCTCCTACTTTCCAATAATCAGGACTGTTTCTTCGTTAAGTCGGAACGAATTTATATCAGTTTAATGTTAGCTAGTAAGCTGTCAGTAAATAACAAGATTTGGTTAATTTATTAGAATGTATCGCTGTTCAGGCTCTTAGAGTAACATTCTTGAAAGCGTTCACCGCAAGAATTTATTGGGCCACGAATCTTCGTTTTAATTTCACTAAAAGCAAAACGTATTACCGGAACTAAAACGCAATCAAAGTACTTTCACGGCTTAAAACGCAGCACTGGTTTCTTAAAAGGCGCAATTTCGTACCTTGGGGACGCTCCAAATTGGGTCATCTGTAGAACCGCCAGCGTCCATCAAGCCATTCCATTTTTTTTAAAGACCGCTAGTAAGGACGTGGATATGATTGTACTTGCCGCCAGCCATCTTGGAATATGGCCTTTGTTCGTACGACAATGGCGCCGAGAATTGGGATGGCCTGTCGAGAACATGTGCGAATATGTGGACAATGGCAAACAATCGGCTACTCATTAAGAATCATTGTAGTGATAATTTAAATTTGTATAGGACATTTGTTTTGTCGTATTGTATGGCCAACGTACTATGTTTTTCTACTGAATGGACAGTGTTCGGCAATTTACGCACTGACCGTCAGTAGCTAAGGTCATGTGGAAAACAATGATGTGAAAACGACAGCATCTAGTGACGAACAACGAGACATAAATTACTCACATTTTTTGAGGTTTTGTACCTATGTATGTATGTGCAGTGTGTGGCGTATCAAATAGTATTGTCGCAGTAATTGACTTACCTTGAATTCCGCATTGTGAAATCTGTTGTACTTGAGTTTTGATAAAGTAATGTGAATGTATTGATATCCTGTACAATTTGCTGTTGCTTAAGGCAACGAATTTCTGTGCTGCAACAAAAAATATTAAAAGAATTTGGCCCGCGCTGTGCCTTGTGGCTTTTCTCCAAAGTTATGCGATTCGATAATAATATCAGAAAACGCCAGACGCTTCGGAATTCCCCCAACGCCATCCCGCAGGCAAAACGCGATACAATTTATACAGTTTCAATTCCCGATATATTTGAGATAAAAGTTCTGGTTTCCCAATTATAAATTCCTCGTAAAGTACCTATTACTTTGCATTGAGCAGGAAGTTAATAGGATTAGCAAAAAAACCCCATTGTAATCGTTTACCGGCAATTTAGATCAGTTAAACCCGAGATTGCGATTCTCTTATATGAGGTAAGTTTAATTATTTTATTTAATTAACACGTTTTTGGGTGAATCACCTCGTTATCTCTGTGACTCAGCATACTACCACGTCTTTTTTAATTTCCCCATTCCGCTTGATAATTTAATATTCCCCCAGTTTGTCCATTTTTGAATTGGGGAAAACGTGCATAGCTAATGCGCTTTATAAGTATATCGTGTGCCGTGAAATTTATTATTTATCCCTATCACTATGCTAGGAAACGTGCATGGACGAATAGTTTTAATTTCCTATTCGTATTTCATTCAAAGCTTATTGAATGTAGTTAATAAATAAATAATACCAAATATACGTGCGTTACGTTACGAACGTTAATTATTTTTGTGTAAGCAGTAAGAAATATGCATGAAAAATAACGATCTAATTTCATAGATAGGATCAGATAAAAAAAACGAACAGAATTCTTGTTTTGCTAGGTTAAAATCCGAACAAAATTTATATTCGTAAACGCCTCGTTAATCACGTTTTAATTGGAAAATAATTCAAGGAGCCGCTGTTACTACCGATCATTGTGTAAACAAATTAATTTAATTAATGCTCTAGTACGCGAGCTTGCGAAACAACAATGCAGCTCGTGCAACTAGAACGAAGGATGTCCCATTTCGCACCATTTGCGTGGGCCGGCCTCATTGTGCGCCGGAATTCGTTTAATATCTATCTATACCTGGTAATGATACTGTTTACGTCTCTGACTTTTGACCAATGTGCAATGCTGGTGCATTTTTGACATGCTTTGCAAGATAGCTCCCTGTTTGTTAGGTTATGGGTACAATCTCTTACCCCCTTTTTAGGGTTCCGAACATCCGTAAAAAACGGAACCCTTATAGGATCACTCGGGTGTCTGTCTGTCCGTCTGTCACAGCCAGTTTTCTCCGGATCCACTGGAGCGATTCTGTTGAAATTTGGTATACATATGAACTTCTGTGACCCAAACATGAACGCGTTACGTAAATAAATAAATTTTTAGTGTGGGGGTCACTTTTGGGGGTCAAAATAAAATATTTATATAAAAACTTTTTCAAACTGAATCGTGTCATATCAAATGAAAGGGCTTACTGTGAGGGTTTTAATTATTATTATTTTTTTCATAATTTTAAAATAAATAGTTTTGAAGTTATGCAAGAAATTAGACCAAAAATTACCAAAAAATGTTCTATACCTAAAGATTACAGGAAAACCTATAATAAGTATGTAGTGTTAAAATAACATGTTAAAAAAATGAAATTGGTTCGGAACCCTTTGCACGCGAGTCCGACTCGCACTTGGCCCGTTTTTAAGGGAGGAAATCATCAAATGACTCCTTCCGCTCTGGCTGAAGCAGAAGGCAGTGTCAGACTCTTACTGACTAAAACCCATCCGTGTTCCTTCTAATGTCCTTTGCGTTCCAGGGCTGCGGTGACTCTTTCGAACACATTCTGCAAACCTGGCAGATCATCTTACCCTTCCACTTGTGCTGTCGGCCAATTGGTTATGGGTAAACAATCTTACGACAGCACAAGTACCAAATTGTATGTGATGGTTAATTAACCATCACATACAATTGGGTCCGACATGGGTCCAACAGACATGAAACATTATTCATTGCTACTGCTTTTAGCGGTTGCATATTAGAAAATCAAAACTTTTCTGAGCAAATTTCAAAAGAACAACGTACAAATCAACAAAGTTTAAAATAACGATGGTCATTTGATCAAAAGTTCAGCTGACCAGTCTGGAATATCAATGTTTATGTTATTTATTACACTATTGACCAAATCGTTTAAAGGTCAAATTGGATTACTGGCGACTCACCATAGTTCTGGGTGGTTTAAAAAAAAAACCACGAAGGCTAAGGCGGCCTAGCCTTCTAACTTAACCTATCCGAGTCGGGGTAGTCTGAGTCGGGGATATTTTAAAATTACATCTAGCAACTTTTGATCAGTCGTTCATTTGATGTCACCATACATTGGGATTCTAAAATTTTTCTAAATAAAACATTTGGTCATTAAAATTTTGTTATTTCGTTTATTATTCTTTTGAAATTTGCTCAGAAAAGTTTTGATTTTCTAATATGCAACCCTTTTAGCCATGCGATCGTTGACGAAATAATCCTTCGAATTCTTCCTGCACAAGAAGTCAAAACTACATAATATGTCGTCTGCAGAACTATAGTATTTTCCAGACTTCGATAGCTAAATAACGCCGTGGCCTCCTTAACCACTTATATTCTTTCTCCTTTACCTTTTATACTATTGGGACCTCCAGTGGATTCCTGTTGTTAATGTAATAGAAGTTCTATTTCTTTTTCTGTTCCGGTAACGACGCGGTCAATTTAACCAGACAATCTGAACCAACCAGCCAAGTTTCACTAGCTAACACATGATACCTTGAGGCACATACTACTTTGCATACAGCTACATGATTATTGGTTGCGTTGATGGTGAATGTTCCATGCCAGTGCAGCGTAATGTCTGTGTAGGTAGCATACAATTGGCATTAGCCTTACAGGTTCAAAATTGAACGGAACTTCGCAGTTTCGTAATGTATGTGAAACTATGTAGGTATACGTTTAGGTCAAGGATGTGTTTTTAGGGTTTCGAACATCCTTAAAAAACGGAACCCTTATAGGATCACTCGGGTGTCTGTCTATCTGCCCGTCTGTTATTCTGTCTGTCTGTCACAGCCAGTTTTCTCCGGATCTACTGGATCGATTCTGTTGAAATTTGGTATACATATGGACTTCTGTGACCCAAACACGGACACGTTACGTAAATAAACACAAACTAGAAATTTAAAAATGAAGTTTTTCAAACTGTATTGTGTTACATCAAATAAAAGGGCCTAATGTGAGGGTATTCATTATATTTTTTTAATAATTTTAAAATAAATAGTTTTGATGTAATTCAAGAAATAAGACCAAATATGACCACCCCCCCTTATCTCCGAAACTACTGAGCCTAAAATTTTGAAAAAAAAATGCAGGTAATAATAGTTCTGTACCTAAAGATTACAGGAACACCTGTAAGAAGGCTGTAGTGTTCAAATAACACGTAAAAAAAATGAAATTGGTTCGGAACCCTTTGCACGCGAGTCCAGCTCGCACTTGGCCAGTTTTTAAAGATACGTGATTCTTTTTGTCCATCCAAACACTTCCTGAAACTGTTGCCAGAATTCGCCTTGTTTAATGAAATTGGCTTTACCACGTCAGCATAAAAAAATGCCAGCACACGGTTTAGTCGGAAAACCCACGATCAAGGCTTATAGCCGTATCAAGGAAATATAGTTGATTCTGATTACATAGAAAGTGGGGTGACATGACATGTAAATAAAACATGAATGTCTCTGTGCATTACATCTATACGAGCTCCCAATTTACCGGCCAATTCAACAATCTTCATTTCACGTCAATCACATTCGACCTTTTCAAAAGGCCTTCCGTTGAGACGTCCTCTAGTAGGGCAAGCTGCCCATTGACAGTTGACAGTCAGCCACCGGCATGTAGCGAACAACGGGAACTCCAAACAATTTCCCTGCATTCACGTTTTCATAACCTATTTAATATAAACACACGTGGATGTAACATGAACTGTATGCAAAGGGTTACAGAGCTCACGATAGCTTGATGCGAATTTGGTGAAAATCCAGGTAGCCAAATGAAATTTTGTATCCGCATATCGACATAGCAGAAGCGTTGACTCGGAACACGTGCCGTAACATGCTTATGACATGCGAGGATGTGAGGCTCAGGAGTTTACAAAACTACATTGCATTTTTGGTAATTTAAACTAACTTCGCCGTATTTGTGAAGAGTTTTGATGTTTTTCCAGTCCTTGCGGTATTTGTTAATGCCTTATTTTGCATTATAAGCCTGTTGTGTGCTTCAGGACAAAGGCCTTTTTGCATTTTCCTGTTTCTCTCGCAATTTCAGCCTAAATCTTTATATAGGAGCCTAACTCGCCACATCATCTTATTCTGGGCCTACCACGTCGAATTGATACTTTTGAATATAAACATGGGACCTAGGTATACATCAGCACATAAAGTATGAATGCGTGTATGCAGACGACATACGCTAAGTAATTGGATCTCTGAGCCAGATTACCACTATGCTTATAACGGCCGATAAAAATCTGGATCATGCAATGGCTCTAATAGTTCCTTTCCTTTTTGGCACGAATCTAATTATGTAGATGGGATTAGAATAAGCCAAATTATGTAGGTTCATTGTTCAGATAATGTGGTTTAATTATGTATACTGAATGTTTTGGAGATAGTCGTGTGGAGCCTCCGTATCTTCGCCTACGTTGCCGCCTACGCCAAGCTATCGAATGCTCCGTCTTCGATCGCTGTCAAGGCAGAATCCACTTGATATATTTCGTACTCAATTACGCATTTGTTTTCGTTGCTGTACGTAATTACTGTACAAATAATGATATTGGAAAAAGCTTTCGGAAAATTATTGATGTTATTTCAATCGCAAGATGGATTGGGGAAAATTGACATGAAGCAAATGTTTTTAAGTATTCCAGAACATCTGGCAACCCTAGTCAATATTGTAATATTTGCACAGCACTCGATTGTAGGCGTATTAAATTCTAAACGAGCGCATAACATAACTTTGTTTAAACGAAATTAAATCGAGCTTAACTGAGTATTGCACAAACGAATTGATCAGTGAAGTTTATTCAATAATCAAAACTGTGTGAAGATTGTAACTACACGTGCACGTTCAGCATTTCTCAAAAACTACAAGACAGTTAATCACGACATTGTACACCAGCAAAGAATAGGGGGTCTCACTTCTCAGAAAACTGGCGAAGCGGAATGTACAGTTTCTCAGTTATTTACCGAAAAGTTATAGAGAATTTTGTACGAACAATGCGTTTAATATTGTTTGTTCTGTACCTGAGTTTTTGTCTTCACGTTGAGTGCCGACTGCCGAGAGTCGAATAACAGGAAGCAGATGAATGTGCAGCCACTAGCCAGGTAAATGGCGCCCGCCGGCCAGACGGTACTTTTTAGAGGGTATTTTGAGAAATGCAATTATTTGTTGGTTTAGGATTTTTTTGCTGTGAATTGGAAACTGAAAAGATTTCACTTTTGCTGCGGAATTTTGTGGGTAGGATTGAGATTTACGATAAATAGTTTCAATATACAACCAGTAGGGGGCAATGGCATACTTTTTGTATTTAGGAATTCCATTGAATGCAGCAAAATACTTTTAATGTAGTTCTTTCAAACAAATGCCTGTCTCAATGACAATGCCAGTCAAATGGGGAACATGATACCACTTCCCCGTTCTCAAATTAGATTGTAAAGCAAGCGAAGCGTGGTGATAACGCCAGTATCAAATTTATGGAAAGGAAATTGCCTTCGAGTGGAGGCTTCATTGCTTGCCGGCTCGCAGCACAGCCCCTGCCTTAACCGCTCACACCTGCGGTTGCTATGAATTTGTTTGCAAGAAGGGGAATATTTATTGTCTCTTACATGGCTTCATTATTGAAAACAATAAATTCAATTATTTATAGTAATACTCACTGGGAGTAATACGAAGCCAATTGAAATTCCCTTTCGAATTTGCAAATTTGGTCGTTTGAATATTGAAGTACCATGGCATAAAATATCTCGGAAGCCAGACAAGATTATAAACCGATATGTCTAGAAGGGAACCAAATCGAATTTCCTTTTCAAATGGCAATCTTGGAGATGCAGCACGCGGCAGACACAATGGACCTTAAAGGACTAAACGGTTCAAAGAAGTCTTTTCTTACGAGCCTCAATGGAACCACGTACAATTTTATATCAGCTCCAACTGCTCGTTTGTAGGCTTGCAGTACCTGCGACGAGAATAATGGAAAATTTATAAATTGATAATCACAAAGGGCATGATTTATTTCTCGTTATTCTAATGACTCTATCGCTCCATTGTGGTTTTGTTATATGTATAAGTAGGTGCGTCTTACTATCTGGCTGCGGTCAGCTGATATTAGTTACAGGCGGCCACTACATTACCTTACCGATAGCCAGCACAAAATAGCGCGGCTCGATACTAATATTACAGCTGATTTTAATAAATAAACGCCTGTGTCTACTGACGAAGTTTCCTGGCGAATCACAGCACTCTAATACCTGTTAATACTATAGAATTTATAAGAGTGCGATGTTATTTGTGTGTTTATGCGCATTGTTTATCGTGTAATGCTTCAATTTACATAAAACAATGTTTCAGCACCCGCTAAGCCTTGACCGACATTTAACCTTGGTTTGGTCAATGGTAAAAAGACAGTCAGGCGGAATGATTTAGATTCAGGAACAATAGCATCGAGTTTTTCTCGTTAAACCTTATTTATTGTCAATTTTACGCCGTATATTATACCTCGTGGGAGGATTAATAGCGACGCGACGGTGAAATATTATTTGAAATAGCTACGCAATTACAGGCCGTTTGAGAACAATACACATTCGAAACACGACCGATACCCGTGCGTGAGACGGCTCTTATCTCTTTGCACAAGATGTAATTATCGATTGTTTTGGTTAATATTTAACCGTGGCTAGATTAGATTAGTCTTGGTGTAAAGGCACAGACGCACTGGACGCAACGCGGCACATAACGGGATGGTAACCGGATAGCATGTAATCTCAACCATCTTTAGTCTCTCGTCACGCCTGCTGATCCAATTCTGTGGTTTGGAGGGAAAAAACATTATTCAGAGTTGCTCAATTGAAACCTAGACGCAGCTGTCGTTGCGCAATGCCTTTAGTGGCATTCTGATAGAATTTAGACACGACAAATTGGAGTAATGATCTCCTAGCCAGTTACTGGCTCGCATAGAACAGTCCGAACCGTTTATGATATACGAGGAACAGATTCGTGCTCATTTTAGATTCGTTTTTGGAAGATTAATTTTGTATGTATGAACTTTATAAATGGTGTCTTGAACTACGAATCTAATTGGATTGGATTACGTATTCTCAAGAACAAGACAATTACTGTAAAAGTACGATGAAGACTCCATTTCCTATTCAACCTTTAGTAAAGGTCGGCCGATCGATTGTCATAAAGTTAATTTCACAAGTGCATAATGCAGGGCCTCGTGTACTCGTAATTATGCGGCGACGACGCGCCGGTTCCGCGCCGGGCTCGTGACGCAAACGCCTCGTCGCTGCCTCAAGTTACCCAACAGCGGCAATGCGGCGTCGATCACGCTAATCTGCATTCTTAAACTCCACTAAGATATGCTCCCCACAACTAAAGTTACTGCACTATTGCAAACATTGCCATTTAACGCAACAAATTCCTATGTTGACGGATCAACACCTTCACCTCAACCATTGTCTTTACGCCGCGGACTTATTGAACGTGATGTGCGTGATCACGCGTGTGAGCTTACGCGATCATTTTGTAATTTAAATTATTACACGTCAACGCTTATCTTCTCCGATTTGTGCTTTACCAAGTACCTAATCGAAATGGATGCCACGGTTCAAATACGTATTTCCATCAAATCGTTATGCTCGTAAACTCCTCAAGTTATTATAAGTTAATTGAACTCCATCTTACGACTTACCCAACATCGAGTGAAATTGAATTTCGAATTTCTCGTAATTGGGAATTAAAAGGTTGCTTCGAGAACGATCTGCGTAAACAAGCATTAATTAGGGATCACTTGAGCGTTTTCGGCTCTGAAGGTGGTAACCTTACAAATACAAAACACATGAAAATACAAAACGTGTAAATACAATGCTTGGTGTTGGTATAAAAATAAAATGATGTTGCTGACGTCCCAGTTGGCTCAAGAAATAAGGTGCGTGATTGCCAAACAACAAATGGGACAACGTTGACGAAATTGTTAAATATTTTAACAAAATCACGACTGATATAGCTGGGGGCCAGAAATAGTTCCCGATTGTGTTGTATTTTATGTATGTTACAGGATAATTCCGTCGCAAGATAGCGGAATTTGTATCACCAATTAGTTTGCTAGAGAAAAGTTGTGGCGTTCAATTTTAGATGAACCGGGCAATCTGTTGCGAATCGCTGTGTTGCTATTGCTAGTAATACAAATATTAACACCATTTACATTCACAACTTCCTTTGGCCTCCACGATGCACTTTGAGGAGCACTTGACAGGAGGCTCGCGAATGCTCCTCGACATTGCCAATCAGAGCGCTGCAGTCAGTCTGTGGAACGGCTGACGTAACGCAGCCTTCACACTCCTCGGCGACCGAAGCCTGCTGCTGTTGCTGAGGATTTACTCGTTAATCACCAATAAATAAAAGCCTTTGTCACGTCCAATTTCCTCAGTCTAAACTTTTTTGATCAAGAAGAAATTGGAACTGAGAAGTCAACTGCGGTTTCAATGCCGTTGCTAAGCGGTTAATTAATTTAGGTATTGAGTGATGAACACATTATCTTATCACTTAGAAATGTTCCTATTCAAGTTGATGTAACAGCCATGACTTATTATTATCATCGATTTTATCGTTCACATAACACATTTCGGGAATTCCACTCTCGTAAGCAAATCTTTTATCAGCTCAATTGTTTTTGTTTTGGTTAACACTCTGGAGTTTTTTTATGACAGCTCGGTATTCCCCATATCCCCAAACCATTTTATAGGAAAAACTTATTTAGATACAGAAACGTTTTTAACGTTAGGGCTGCAATAAGAATGCCTCTCCTGCAGACTATGCAATAATTTATGGATCAAACAAATAGTGTACTCTGTGTTCTTATTTTTTTTAAGGTCTATTTTACTCTGCCATTATGTTTTAGAGGAAAATGAAAAAAATCTTCCCCTCACGTAGTCCAAAGCAACTTTTGTAGTCGTAAATAAATGGTGCATATTTTCCTAAATCCTATTCTAAAATCGTGAAGGATGATGATAAATTAACAGAAACCTTTCCTTGTTACCAGATCGGTAGATCATCAGAATCCCCGATCGACTTCGTGGTGATGGACACAGTGGCTGGCGACAAGACTGGAGACACAAAAGTGCTGCAGAGCACAATATCGCGGTTCGCATGCCGTATCATAGCAGACCGCAATGATGTCAACAACTGCCGCATTTACGCAGCCGGTTTTGACTCCTCCAGAAATATATTTTTAGGGGTAAGTGACCGATACTTTTACCGTAAGAAAGCTTGAGCGAGTATTTTCGTATTTTATGTAATGTCAACGAATTTGTTCGTCGCCTCGTGGCTCGGTACTTTTGGACTAAGTTTGATCAATGATGGCATAACGATGCGATGGTTTATTCATGGGCCTCTGGTTACTGTTCTATACAATGTCTGAAATTATATATTAGGCGTAGGTTGACTTTCAAAGGATGTTTTGTAACTTGAGTAAGTTTTAGTAACAAACAACTACTGAGAATAACTCCGTCGTCTTAGAGGAGCTTTTATCTTCTACATAGACCTTTTTCATCGCAGCAGGTACAAACTGAGTACTATTCTATCACAGTTTGGACGCTTCTGACGTCATCCGTAGGCGTCTGTGACGTAGCCGCTTCACGTAAATGAACGGCTAATGCCAACAATTTTGTCGCCATTTACTCGCAATGAGCCTCCACTTAGATTCAGCGATCTTTTAATGTTAGACATTCAGAAATCTTTGACGCTATTTTTGTGATGGAGGCGGATTTGATGTGCTCATGAATAAATAGAACATGATTAAAGAATATGTCTTCATTATTTCTCTAGTCATTTAATTAAACTATCGGAGTTCAGAGTTGGACATGTATGGATACTGATGTATTAAATACGTAGGTACCACGCCACAGTACCATATTAATGCAATGATGCGTCGTTAGTTTAATTTTTGACCTTCATAAATTAGTCACCTCTTATGCCATCAGAAAGTGCCATCAGTTACTTGAACTGAAATCATACCACCAAAACTACAACGCTTCATTTAAATTTCCAGGAAAAAGCGACAAAATGGACAGAGAACCACGAAATAGATGGGCTTACGACAAATGGTGTCTTGATCATGCATCCGCGCGGTGACTTCTGTGGCGGCAGCGCCACCTGCGGCCCGTGGCGCGAGACTTCCGTCGGAGGCGCCGTGTTCTCGCTCAGGGAGAGCCGCTCTGCACAACAGAAGGTAACTAAACTTGCGAAGCTAGAACTAAATAGCAGGGGGTTGCGGAATTTGTTCGAAACAATCACCGCAGCCCTGGAATGCAAAGGGCATTAGGAGGAACACGGATGGGTTTTAGTCAGTAAGAGTCTGACACTCTCTTCTGCTTCACCCAGAGCGGGAGGAGTCATTTGATGACTTCCCATCCTTGTCTGGACTGCTGAGGGGTTACGAAAGTTAAATTTTTAAGGGTTCTTACCCTTTTTTTTAGATTTGGGTGTCCCAAAACATTGCCACTTCCACGGCATCACTGGTGGCAGCACAGGTATCCTTGGGTGCATGTTTTGGGGCACAGAGGGCAAGATAAGAGGTGGAGCATGGTTTGTAACTCTGCTCCACCCTGTAATTGATCCGTCATGGGCTACCCCACTTTGCGAGGTTTTTGTAACCTATGTGTGAACCAAAAGATCCCAAGTACTAAGCCTCCGCTGTCCGTCCGTCTATCAGTCTGTTTGTTAGCGAGCTGTATCTTCTGAACTGTGATAGGTAGACAAATGTGTAATTATTTTGCAATAAAATAATAATGAACACTAAATTAAAAAAATTAAGAAGCAAGAATATACGGAACGTTGGTGATCGAAGACGGTACCCTTCGTGTGGGACTCTACATAGCACCGGGTTTTTTTTTAATTACTTGTCCTGAGGGACGCACCGTTAAACAAAAAAAAAACGTCCGGAAATTTTACACAGATGCGAGCTTTTTGCTAGGATGTTACTTCTTGGAATCCTTTCTTTTTTTTTTTAGGGATGGGAAATCATCAAGTGACTCCTCCCGCTCTGGGTGCAGCAGGAGTGAGTGTCAGACTCTTACTGACTAAAACCCATCCGTATTCCTCCTAGTGCCCTTTGCGTTCTAGGGCCACGGTGATTCTTTCGTACAAAGTCCTAAGCCCATTTCTTGAAATCTTAGCCATCTTTTTTTTTAGAGACAATATGTTAGGGTACTGAGTCTACGGAGCTAGGAACATTTCAACGTATGATACAAAGAAGACTTATAACAAAACCAGTTGAAACTTGACTGAACAAAAAATACAATCAGCTGCCCATAAAAGTTTTTTGGGGTCACAAAAAATTAACAGCTGTTTAATCGCGTGCCGATGTAAGACCACCGGATGGAATGCATCTGGACACTAAATTGATAAATCTTAGAGAAACAGGTCGTACAAATTGTTCTAAGAATTCGTTAGGAATTTGAAACACGCGTGGGAAACCCTTGATATATTCCTTCAACGTTCAAGATTGCCGATATTTATGTATTCTACGTATGTTCTGAGTGTAGTAAGAATGTTTTATTCTTTCTTTTGTAGGGCCTACCCTGTCAAGCGGAGACCAACGTCCTCAGAGACGGGACGATGATAGATTTATGTGGCGCCACGCTACTGTGGAGGAGTGCTGAAGGACTTAAAAACTCACCGGTAAGTTGAATTCGTACTTCACCATCACTATCAATCACTACATATTATAAAACAAAGTCCTCCGCCGCGTCTGTCTGTCTGTCTGTTCGCGATAAACTCAAAAACTACTGCACCGATTTTCATGCTGTTTACACCAATGGATAGAGTGGTTCTGGAGAAAGGCTTTAGTATATAATTTGTCTAGAAAAAAAATAGGGATCCTTAAGAAAATTGCAGCGCAGAGGAAGTCGCGGTCGAGGTGCTAGTAATATTATAAATGTAAAAGTTACTCTATCTGTCTGTCTGTTACCTTTCACCTCTTAACTTCTGATCGGATTAGGATGAAACTTGGTAAATAGGTAGATTACGTCCTGGATTAGGACATTTCATCCAGAGATAATTTTCCCTTGCGATTATTTTCGATAATCACTCAGGCGAAACTGCTGGAACCTATTGAATGATTTAAATATAATTTTTTATACATGTTTAATCCTGAATAAAAAGAAAAAAAAAACACTTGACGAGGTTGGTTTTTCCTATCTGAATACTGTGGGAAGAAACCGAAATATATGAGGAACATCCGTTTAATGACTGAAATAGTATTTTGAGGAAAGAACCACACTGAAAGTTGACCAGTCCAGTCACTGCATGACGTCGCTTCAAAATTGCTGTAAAGAAAGATGACGAAGATGAAAATTAGGATATTTACTGATGTCATTGAAATCTGATTGGTAAAATACGTCATGACGAATTTTTTACATGTAGGTGAAATTGATAAATGTCATTAACCTAGATTTATGAATCACATATCTTTTGCCAAATCTTTTGATAAACGATTGGTTGGTAATTTTGGTCGATAAATTAGACTTTTGGAAAATAGGCGTACGGTGACAACTTGAAATTTACGCTACTGCCCTCAATAACAATTCATTAGGAACAGCCCAGATTCCACATTGATGCAGGGGCGGATTATCCTTAAGGCATAGTAGGCAAAGTAGGCCGTTTCGTGTCTGCCGGTGCCGTATGATGTCGGCCGGTGCCGTATGGTGCCTTAAAAGAATAGTACCATCCCATCACTTCCCGTGGGCGTCGTAAGAGGCGACTAAGAGACTCACCAGAGAATGGGCGTTCTTCTGTAAAACTCAACATCATACACTGCGATCGCCCTTTGGGGGAGGCCTATGTCCAGCAGTGGACGTCTTTCGGCTGATATGATGATGATGAAAGTAGGCACGTGCCTACGGGCGCACTGTTACACAGGGGCTCACGAGGCTAATTTCAACGAAAAAAAAAATACCTATGCTAGAAAGTTTCAGGTAGTTAAATAAAGATAAACAATCTTGATGTGTTTTAAATCTTTCTTTATTTAAAAACGTAGTTTTAAAATAAAATGCAACTAAAAACCAATGCAAATACAACAATAATGATGTGAATGATGTTAATGTGTTTGTGTAAAAAATCACATCAAGATTCTTTACCCTTATAGGGTTGGGCAGTGTCATTGTTTTTCTATTAGTAATTTTTCGTGCTCGCTTCATGCGCTATTATCTTTAATATTATAAATGCGAAAGTAACTCTGTCTGTCTGTCGCGCTTTCACGCTAAAACTACTGAACTGATATAAATGAAATTTGGTACACAGATAGTCTAGAGCCTGAGAAAGGACATATGCTACTTTTTATCCCGGGAGTGTGTTTGACCACGCGAGCGAAACCGAAGCAGCTAGTTTTCAATAACTCTCCACGTCCACCTTCTCAACATAAAGACAAATTTTCCTCCACCCCCCCTGAGTGAAATTTTGGATGCGCGTCTGCTCGTGCCTTATTACCTTAGGGGCGCTGATAGGGTTTGCCTAGGGCGCTGGCAACATTTAATCCGCCTCTGGGAAGCCAATAGGCTCGCTCCCTTACGGCTGCGTTTCCACCAGAAATGAGGATGCGTATCGAGGGATGTGTTTGTTAAGAACCAATAGAATCGCTACATTTATCCAGCCTATCTTCGCACGTCTGAGGTGGAAGCGCAACCTTGACATGGGTTAAGGGTTTGCTGTCAGGAAAACGAAAAAAATAGTCACGTGACTTAAATCCAACATGGCGGACATCCAAGATGGCGGATTGGCTATTTGAAATGCACCCCCATGAAATTCTAAGGCGTCCTCTTAATACAAACCTATCATCGCGCGAATACGTGATCAATGCGATCATTTGTTCGGAAAATCTGACGCGTCGTCGCGCCGACAGAGGGCGCTTTCCTGTATTCTCTCTTCTTCAGTCGGTCCCTCATTACTGAGGATCGTAGTCATTGGATCCCTTTAAGCGGATAATTTGTCTCCATCGATTCCGGCCCAAAGTTGCCATCACCACCTGCTGGAATTTTCTTGAGGACGTAGCTTCTTTCACTTGGTCAGACCATCGTGTTGGCGACCGGCCTCGTGCTCTCTTTCCTTCGGTATAGCCAGCAATTACCAGTTTTTCAAGGCTGCCATCTCCCCTTCGCATTTCCTGTATGAGGACGACGCTTTGGACGCCTTTGAAGACAACAGGCGTAATATAATTTAATTTCTACTAATAACGTTCACAGACAAAACGCGATCTCGAACAACTAGTGGACGAACTGAACGCGGGCCGGCCGCAGTGCCCCGTGGGACTCAACACGCTCGTCATCCCGCGCAAGCTGTCCTCGGCGCACCAGGACCTCAACCAGCCCTACGTGTACCTCAACTGCGGACATGTGCAAGGTAAGCGGCATAGGAATCTCTTCTTTTAAGGGTTCCGAACATCCGTAACAAACGGAACCCTTATAAGATCACTTGGGTGACTATCTGTCCGTCTGTCACAGCCAGTTTTCTCCGGATCTACTAGACCGATTCTTTTGAAATTTGGTACACGTATGGACTTCTGTGACCAAAACACGGACGCATTACGAAATTAAATAAATTGTGAATGTACTGGACTGTCACTTTTGGGTACAAACTACAAAATTTCAAAAAAAGCTTCACAATCTCCTGGACTATTAAAAATCATACATCTTTGATTTCAAAGATCCTTACTGGCAGTCACTTTTTCTCAAGATACTAAAAACACACATAGGCGAAACTAAAAATCTATAAACGCCTTTCTATATTATCAATTCGTTACAGGTTATGTGAATTTGCTTTTGTAGGTTTAATTTAATAAAATTTAAAGTGGACGGGTTTTAATTTAATTAACTTTTACCCACTAAAATAATATTTTAATAAGGCAAATAGGGTAAAATAGGCAATGTGTATAAAACAATGTTGAATTTAGGTACCTATAATAAAAATTTTAACCTCATATGTGTAATAATACCGTCCTATGTACTTAATTTAATTTATAGAAGCATGAAGTAGTAATATACATATATTATTGCGAAATTACCTCCAGATAAGCTATTTGTTTGTCATCTGCGAGCCAATTTGTGAAGCTTATCTCACTAAACTAGGCCTTTCTGAAATGGTATTGTCGTGGGTTTTTCCTTGAGCGGCGGACTTTTGATCTGGTGACTCTTGATCACGATGACTGTTCAAAGGAACGATATTGAGTGTTTGATGCATCGTCAGCGCCATGAGATTAATGATCAAACCAATCAAACTATTATGATTCCAATTTGTAAATCAATATATATAAAATTCTTCCGTTACTGACTGATTTAAAGAGTGACTGACAGACAACGCACGGCCGAAACTACTGGTCGTAGAAAGCTGAAATTTGGCATGTAGATTAACTAATATACCTACGGGAAAGGGATGTAAACGTACGAAGTTGTAGGTAAAAGCTAGTAAACCGTATGTCGGAAAAACGTCTGTCGATTGAATAATCGGGACGCCAACAGTCACTTGGACTTTTGATCTGGTGACTGTTGATCATGATGACTGTTCAAAGGAACGATATTGAGTGTTTGATATATCGTCAGCGCTATGAGATTAATGATCAAACCAATCAAACTATTATGATTCTAATTTGTAAATCAATATTTATATAAAATTCTTCCGTTACTGACTGATTTAGTGAGTAACTGACAGACAACGCACAGCCGAAACTACTGGTCGTAGAAAGCTGAAGTTTGGCATATAGATTAACTAAAATACCTACGGGAAAGGGATGTAAACGTACGAAGTCGTGGGTAAAAGCTAGTAAATTGTATGTCGGAAAAATGTCAGTCGATTGAATAATCGGGACGCCAACAGTCACTTAGTGTTTTCATTTTGCGCCTGAACCAACATGTATCCCACCTCTGATGTCGGTACATTTTGTGAACTTCACTACCAATACTAGTTCTATGATTATTATATTTGAATAGAATAGATACTCTTTATTATGTACACCATATAAGTTAGTCAGTATTTGTAATTTGTTATGGTGTACAATAAAGAATTTCTATTCTATCCTATACATCCAGTTGTATAAATTTGCACTGGAATACGACTCCAAAACAGTTGGGAAAAGGCTGATGATGTGTTACCCACATTCTGATGATAACTTACCCACATTCTTCTGATGACGATGTCTTACCTTCGTTTTGTTCCCCAGGCGAGCACTCGTGGGGCGCGGAGGGCAGCGAGTCGGGGTCGCGGCGCTGCCCCATGTGCCTGACTGCAGGCTCCGTGGTGCGCGTGTGCATGGGCATCGAGCCCGCCTTCTACGTGGACGCCGGCCCGCCCACCTACGCCTTCAACCCCTGCGGACACATGGCCTCGGAGAGGACTGTCAAGTGAGTTGCATTAGCCAGAGACTTGGTTTACACAACAAATTAGGCCTGTTCCTAATAAAAAACGAACATCGGGCTACTATGCGTTGATGTGTTTTGTCACTCAAGACTAAACGGTTATCAGCCCGTATGAAACTGGACTAGCTGACTGATCGACGCTGTTTTAATCAAAGGGCTGGCTTGTTCTTTGTCTCAAAAATAAGCATTGCCATTCAAAATGGTAATGCTGCCAGCTTTCTGGGTACGTTTCCAGATGACAGCGATATAGAGTGTATTTTGATGCACTAGTCTTCTTTTCAGTGGTCCCTTTAGAGTATTATGACTGGTCAGTATGTAAGCTCATTTAGCAGTTAATGTAACAAAACGTTGCTTGTCTCGCTAGATACTGGGCCAGCGTGGACATCCCGCACGGCACGAACGGCTTCCACGCGATCTGCCCGTTCTGCGCCGCGCCGCTGCAGGGCTCGCCCGGCTACGTGCGCCTCATCTTCCAGGACAACCTTGACTGAATCTCGCATCTCTCGCACAGGTATGGGGGAATAACGTTTTCGAACGTTTCTTATTTTCAGCTCTATTTATAAAAAAAAAAAAAACTTTAAAGAGTACTTTCTCGGCGTGACCTCATTTTAATTTGGTTAAGATCTGATGAAGAACTTCGGAGATAGGCAACAGAACTCCTCAATAAATGATAGCAAATGAACCGGGATTGCTGATATCTTCTGTCATTCGTCTGTCTGTTAGTTACACCAGTTCATAACATAACATCACGCCGGTACGTTGTGAAGGGGTAAGCACATGTGAACCACTAAAAAGTGAAAAATAAAAACTTTTTCACAAAAAAATACAACCCGACTTCCAAAAAACAAAACACTACAAACTATAAAAAACTTTAATTTTGGAATTCGGTGTCAAAAAACAAAAAAAAAAAGCAACCAATAAAACCCCGAGTTCCGAAATTTATTTTATACTTTGTCGTGTTTTTTTTTTTGAAGTCGGTTGTATTTTTTTGTTTAGTAACGTAAAAACTCGAATATTTGTCAGCATCACATGAAGTGTTTACGTGAATATTCCGATTGGGTATAAATTTTACTGAAAAATATAAAATAATTCTGGAGCCCCATTATGTGCAAACTAAAATTTGACTAAGCTCATCTCAGTCCTATTGAAAATAGATAGAGAGGCGAAATCATGAAAACATGATAAAAAGAGCCATAGATATACTTACTAAAAAGATAATAGTTGCATAGAAGGACGGTTTTTTTAAAGAATTGTTCTCATCCATAGGCTTCAGGATACAAATAAATGCACAAACATCGTCATTGAATTGAACTTAATAAATAATTCATAAAGGTTGAATAGACTAAGCATTCAAACGGAAGCAGATGTTATCGCGTTAATTGAAAACATTTTCTAACCACATTCAGTAGCTCCTGACCAACTGGTTTGCCCACATTTGTATTTATTTTAATACACATACAATACCACTAGGGTATACTAGCGAATTTATCCGCTTAGTTTTTACTTTCGTCTTTAAAGTTCCGTATCTGAAGGGTGTCAACGGCACCCTATTACTATTTTTTGTGTTTATGGTATGGAACTCTTTGTGTGCGAGTCTGTCTCGCACTTGGCCGGTTTTTCTAAGTTCTGAATCAGGTTTCTAGAAGAGGTAATAAAGTCCCTAGACTAGTAAGTTTCTAAATCGGTAGGCCATATTCATTGCGGTTTGGCGGAGAAGATATACCTATACAGGTGCCTGCGCAGGGGGCTGGTCACGACTGGTGACTGGAACGTGTAATGATGAGGTAATCTGGTCTCACGTGCTGTTTTATGGATCGTACGACCCGTTTTCCCCTGGACAAAGTCTTTCTTCCACCCCCTTGCATCTTTGGCGAGCCTAAGCTTCCCCCTTCTAGTTGTATAATAGTATGTAATGATAAAAATAGATAAATAAACATGCTTGTTACAGGTCGCCAGCGGCAATTTGACGTGTGCGTACAAAGTGCATCAACGGACGTGAAACATGACGGCATGCGGCCCTCAGCCCCGCGGCGCTCAGCTTGCGCTACCTACTGCGTGCTGGCCATGGCTGCCTCACCCCGTGAGGCCGCGCACATGGCTGCCGCACTGACTACATGCACAGTACATGCTGCACTGTGGCTTCACAACCTTACTTACGCAAGTTATTGACTAGACTAGACCGTTAGACAATACATTTATTTATAAAATTATACCCAACTTTCCTGATTATAAACTTATTTATTACATTAATTTCGCAAGTAAAATGTTTTATCATCGAATATTAATTATTAACAGTTTATGAATTGCGATCTGTATGCAAATATGTTACTTTCATAAATCTATGTTTTCGGTGTCTGTATGTTAACTTAAGGCTCATTATAAATTCGCGATAAAATATTAATATTTGTTTGTTGAACACAACATGTAAGATACGATAAGGCGATGAGAAAATTCAGGAAATAACAAAAAATATTTAATGCTTTGTATATTGCTGTGCTGATTTTATTGCTAGAATTAATAATTGTTGTAATTATGAATGAACTGAATTATTTAATTAATAGATGTTTCGTTTGAAACTTATCTAGATATAATAATTTTGATTGCACATGCCTCTCAATATTTTTATTAAACCACCTGTGCTTTTTATTCGGTACTACACTATCTGACAAATGTGCGACCCCTATTATACAACAGCAGTTTAGTGTGAAAATATCCCCGCAATAATTTTGAAGATAATTCTGTTTCAAAGTTGAAACTGGTCATTTAAAATTCTCGTATGCCGGCAAAAATTATTAAGATAATTGTTTCAAAGTTGAAACTGGTCATAGAAAATTATCGTGTTATGGCTTACACCTATATAAAAAAGTTTCAAAGCCGTGAGGTTCGAAAAAATCGCCCAAACGCGGTCTACAAAATTGTGATGGGATAGACAAACAATATGCTACAACTACGCACCACGTCGATAGTGTAGTACCAGCCCTATTATTGTAAGCTAATCAAATGTAAATATTCAATGTACGTTCATTTCTATATACATGGTAGGTAAGTAACTTATGTTGTTTTTTCCGTAGCGTGTGAGATGTTTCATAGTTAAGTATGAGCCAGCCTTTTAGCGGTAGAATTATAGACACTACTGGTGTAAGCTTCAAACAATAAGTTGGTATATGTTTAATAGGGATTCAGTTTACTTTTCGATATGGTCTCATTTCTTATTTGACAATCAACATATTGGGATAATTATTTGAAGTAAAATATACACATAAAATAGAGCATAAGCAGTTATATTTTTCAATTTGATGATCAGTTATAAGAATCAACTATTATAAGAGTATACAGTGGATTGTTAAGATATAGAGATGATTTGTATTGAGTGAAATGTTCTATGTTTAACTGGCTGTTATGTCTAAATATAGAAGTCAGTGTCTATGATGTTGATTGATGTTATATGCTGTGAATATGGGTGTAGTCATAGACAGGAATGTGTCGTAAGAAGTGCAAAGATGACTAGACACCATGACTAAATACACTTTAGCGTATCGGGCGGTTCGGATAGTTATATTGGTTACTATTTCGCAGTTGACTACACAACTCATGCGAAGACTGAGGCCCTAAGCAAATGACGCACTAATGAACCTATGTATCTAGATGCGAACGACTTGGGAGGCTACAACCTAGCGTTAGATAGCTCGGGGCACCCAGTTTACGTTACGTTATCGCAGTCCAGCTATTTAGTGCGCCATTCGTCTTACCTCTGGACGTCAGTTCCTATAAATTGTATATTGGACGTCGATAAAGTCCAACGTGCAATCTATCGTAATTACCATCGAGAAGGTCTCATATTAATGCAATAGATGCAAACGCTTGCTCGAATGCGATCACAAAATATTCGAAAACACAAAATCTGGCTTTAGAACAAGCTAATCGAAATTGAAATAAGTCCATCATTCATGAGAGTGTAAAAATAATGTAAGTTTTATAGACGTAGCAAACATTAGCTTACGGAGTATGAAAATTTAGTTTTTGTACAATTCACTAGTTAGGGGTTACACGTAACATTATTGCCTTCGAGTAATAAATTACAAGACAAAAAAACTAATGTGTTGTCCAGATGAAATTGTGAACTACAAAATGCAAGTGGATTGCACATCATTGTTTTAGACTTTAATCTTAAGAATTTTGGTAAAAAATGAATGCTTATTTAAAGAGTCGATATAATGTAGTCATTTAAATCAACGTAGAAATGTTATCAGCCATGATATGAAAGATGATTTGAAATAATTTTATTAGTGTGGTTGCATAATTAAGAACCATGATGCTACGGAAATATTGGACCATACGATTAAAACTTTGTAGCGATGGTAATGTCTGTGTTATATTAAAAAGTTGCGTTTCTATTAAGATTTGAATTAATTAGCATTATTTTCGTTAGGGTTGAAGAATGTAGTCAGTCACGCTTTTATGTCGACTAGTCGTTGCGACAGTCTGGAGTCGTGGGTAAAGACGAGATAAGAGACAATTCTCACCTATCAATACGAGTGATTGTGTTCAGGGGCCAAAGTGTAAGTTATGTAGGAAGTTTACACTACGACTGCACACTTTCTATTCATTATCTAAGTATAGAAAGAACTTGAAAAATGTAAAAGTCACGTTAACGTCCTACAAAGCTTACACTACAGGCCTCCGGTCATGATATAATGCTCTCGACACGACTGTAGTCTGGCGCGCACGATCATTCAACTTGAAATTTATTAGTGGTCATAAGAACTGAATGCTAGCCTTAATTTTATTTATAATGTGTACCTAAGTACTAGGGCTAACAATAAATCGCTCTTTTAGTTAGAAAATTTACTTGTTGTTTTATTTACTACAACTATTTTAAGTGAATAGATATCAAAAAGCAATCAGTTGTGTGGAAAAACAAAACCCTACAAACAGAACTCATTATAATCTCGTCAAACCGCATAAACAATTTGCTTTGTCATTTTAATTATTATTGATTGCCTGAGGCTATTAATTTATCGTTTGATAACTGCATCGTGGTTATTCGTCTAATGAATTATTGGTATTCAATCATTTCATTGTTTATTACAGATCATTATTTTCCAATTAACACGACACAATCTTGTGAAACATTGAAATATTCACCCAAAGATACACACGCCAGTACTTCAAGCTACAATAATGTCAAACAAATCGATTTTCAATTTTATCGTTAAGCATTAGGTTCAAGTTTGATTGGGAAAGTCGACAGTTTCGTTCGGGTTCCTTGATGTGCTGGCGTCTGTACCATCGTCATCCATATCAACATTCACCTCTATCGCAACACAGCCACAGGAAATCTCTCACACAAGTAAACAACTTCAACGCCACGGCTCTCACAGACGATCCATGGTCACTACAGACCACGAGCAGCACGAGAAATCATATTGCTCTCGAATACGTGCTTCTTCTATGCATGTGGAGCATTGTGGCGTTTTCGCCCACTATGTATGATCACCATATACCACGAGTCCCGATCACACCAACGCTCTCGAAAGACGTGCAATTAATCAAATCATCAAACATGGAGACCACCTCAAAAACACGTGTATGCATCGACGATATCGACAAGTTGCAATCACACCATTACTCTCGAAATACATTCACTTGTTGATCGAAGCACGCACGTGAGGATCACCTCAAATACGTGCATCCACCATGAATGTGGAGCATTGTGGGGGTTTTTACTTTCACCCGCTATGGTCACCATATACCACGCGTCGCGATCACACCTTTGCTCTCGAAATAAATTTACACACCTGTGGATCACCATTACGGTCACCACAGACCACGACTCCCACCAGAGCCAGGAAATCTACTCTCTAAGCCCGAAGTCTGTAGTTTCGGCATTAGTTGCGAGCGTTTGCTCATCTATATGTATTAATATTATAAAGAGGTAAAGTTTGTAAGGTTGTAGGGGGTAATCTCTGGATCTCCTGAATAGATTTTGAAAATTCTTTTACCTATAAAAAGCCACATTATTTGTGAGTGTCATAAGCTGTACAAGACTAAATTCCAGTGCCTTTAGTAATTTTTTAACGTTCTCGATCGCGTCAATTTGTATTGAAACTGAATAAGCACCGTTTGGTGGGTAGATCTCCAAGGTTAAGCAACGCTTGCAGAGGGGCGGTCTGTGGATGGGTGACCATCTTAACATATCGAGACTCTTCCGTGCCTCGGAAAGCACTATAAACCGCTGGTCCTGGCTGTCACTTTTAGATTTTTGGTAATCGTTACGGATTGTCAGAAGCCAGATAGTCTGACACCAGTCGTTCCAAGAAGTACCGTGTTACCAAGTTACTGGGTTATGGAAGTCAGGTAGACTGTCGCTCCACGTAAAACTGGTATTCAATTGAATCCGATTTGACTGGAAGCCGAACCCAGTCGCTATAGTCGGGAAAGGCTAGGCAGATGGGGGATGATTCTAACAGAGTAATTTTAAAAAGCAACAATAGCTTAAAGATAAAATATATTTCTACGAACATTGCACAAGTTGAAGTTACATTACATAACCACACACCAATATACGAACTTACGTAGGGTATTTCAAAACTATTGAAGATTAAGTTTAGTAGTAACTAAGATCCTGACATACTGGTCGTAGGCAGTGGCGACGGCCAATCCGAGGTGGTCGCGGTTCCACTCCCACGCGTTGATTGGCTGGGAACTGAGGACCATGCGCTGGAGTCGCTTCAACTTGCCTGGTACGCCGCTAGACACGCCTTGGGCGTCCACGTGGAATCTTTGCTCGGGGTATTCACTGGGAAGTGTAAGTTAAATGAATGAGGAAAAAGTTTTGCTATCTGATTGGCACTAACAGTCTAAGAGACATGGATCAATGGATGTTTCCCACCAAACGGCTTGCATCGCATCGGATCGGAACGGATTTTACAATCTTTAAACGATATTATATCGTGTACACAGTATTTAAAGTCTATATTACCAGTCCGCGTCAGCAACTTGACCGCGGGCTTCTTCCGCGACACGCGATCGTAGCCGAAAATATGCTGCGAGGCGCGATCGGCTAAGTTCGCCTGTCATCGTATCCGATCTTTTTGCCTGCCGTCGCATGCGTTCAAAGCCGTGGGTTTAGTAATACGGTAGGTAGGAATGAAACAATTTGACTAGGCGCAAAAACGGATATGTTCAGTACGGAGCCGATCGTATGTGTCGACCTCCTGCCGGACGCCATCGGCTGTCGCCGCATCCGTTTGTATCCTTTCCGATCCGATGCCATGCGAGACGTTTGGTGGAAATCATCCTTTATGGTGTAGATACTATTGCAGGCGGAACAGAAATATAATTAAAAAGAGTATATTCCCCACTTATTTTAAAGTAGGTACTTACTATTTCCACAAGGAGACTTGCCCGTTACCAGCGCAAGTTAGGAAAATGTCCCGATTCTGTGGGACATGACGAGCCACCCATATTGTCCCACTTTTCGATGTATTGTCCAGCACCTAAACAATATCAATTAGGTAATTTAATTCTACACACTTTTCAAGTTTATAAAATAACTAGCTGACCCGCGCAACTTCGTCTGCGTCACAATTTTCATTACTGCTCCGCTCCTTTTGGGCTTAGCGTGATGTTATATAGCCTATAGCCTTCCTCGATAAATGGGCTATCTAACACTGAAAGAATTTTTCAAATTGGACCAGTAGTTCTTGAGATTAGCGCGTTCAAGCAAACAAACAAACAAACAAACTCTTCAGCTTTATGTATTAGTATAGATAGATATTCAAATATTAGCCACTTACTTGAGCAAATCCTTTGCTAGGATTCTGTGTCCTGACATCAAACACATGGAATTTTCCTTCCAAGGTTGTTGCAACTAACTTATTCATTGGAATGTCCTTGCGGTCAAACTCAGTTGAGCATACCTGAAAAACAATGTTCTTACTTTAGAAATGCTTAGGCTTCATGGTCGAACTGTCTGTTATAGAATTTAGAACTTGGGATTCATAATAATAAATTATACATTTATACTGTAGAATGACTTACCCCATTTTTCAAATTACATTCCCATCTAAGAGACATGGTTCGTAAGTCAAACATCTTGAGGTCACCATTGTCATAACCAGCGACTACAATCCTCTCAGCATCATTGAAGGAGTTGCCAAAGGAAACAGCCCAGCAGTCACGTTTAGTCTCTCCTTTCATAGGCTGCATGTTGGCAACTGGTTTGCCTCTTTGACGGGGATCCCATACTTTGACTGTGCCTAAAATAATATTTTAAACTTAAGAATATTGATCCAATTAGGGACTGAAATTGGACAATGTTAGGATTCTATATTTTATCAATTTAATTGCGATCCAATAAATATTATAGGATAAAACTAAAGCTAGCAGCCAGACCATATTGTACCTAAGATGACCAACTCCGATAACATAAATATTGCATACAGACAGTCAAGATTGTTAAGAATAGTTACCATCTCGGCTGCCAGTAACAATTTCAGGAGCTCCACAGTTTGTTGTATTGCCACCCATTGCATCTATGGAATTTATTATATCAGTGTGTTCCTTTGTGATGTACATCTGACAACTTTTCTCTAAGTCCCTGCACAAAAAAATTACGAGAAACACTTTCCTAATGTATTAATTTGAAAGGTAACTTCACTCCTGTACTGTCAGCTGTTAGAGATATGAACTTACCATATTTCCAAAGTGCCTTTGAAGTCGCCAGTAGCTAATCTTCTCTCAACGTCACTGCTGGCTCCAAATGTTCCACATTTGAACGCGTTTGGCCTCTCTATCTCCTTTATCTTACGAACCTCACCAGAGGTAATTTCATACACTTCTAACATACCACTTCCTTTCGGCAACAAGCCGATAACAACAAACTTTGCCGAACATGGTATCCATTTGCAATCGAATATCGAATGGTTTATGTTATGTTCAACGTGTGTTATGATTTGAGGTGTATCCAATTCTTCCATGTTTGATAACTAATCTATTCCTTTGTTCTATTCAACAGAGACAAAATAATTGAAACTTTATAACCTTTGCCAATAAACAATCATCGTTGCTATGACAACAGATGGCACATTGACATTTTGGGTATGTTCCGAAATATAAGGCTCAAGACGTCATGTATCCGACGACAATTGTACTGATATGCCACCATAGCGTAAAAATGTCAAATGTGACATATAAGTAGTATATCAAACGTCAAACGGGCGTGTGTGCATCGCATGTCGGTACAAAACGAGATAATCATACTATTTCAATGATAACGACATTATATGCGTATGATATTATTGTTATTTACATAATGTCGTAAGCCTAGACTTTGAGGATTTTTCGATTCATGACGTCATGAGCACTGGCTGGTATACTGTTTTATATTTTGGAACACATACTTATAACCTCAAACTTATCGCGTTTAGTTTCTGGCCAGTCTAATGGCCGTCATCAGGATCTCACTTATACAGCACCAAATAGAACGAAAAAATTGGTTGTCTGTAAAGTCGGTTCGGATTTTACGTGACAACGTCATAGAATTCTTAACAAACAAGCCGAACGCTTAGGCCGATCGTGCCTCTCTATCGCTTGTTCCCCGCTCTCGCTTGCACGCTCGGCTCAGGTGGAACGTAACACTTTTTCGTGCGTGCAGCCGGCGTTCATCGATTTATAAACATCGATTTCATCGATTTTTTTTTTATTTGACAGTGAAAAAAAATAACAAGCTTGCTTTATGGCGCTTTGACGTCGCCAAATTCAGATTCGGGGACTTTAAGTCTCCGAATCAGGGGGGCTACTCTCTAACGAAATCCGTAGTTTCGGGCTTAGTTGCGGGCGGGCATATTCTACTCCGTATCACTTAACCACTGAGAACTAATGATAACACGATTTGACAGTTACTGTGAAATCGTGTTGTCATTCATTCTCAGTTCGGGTTCGGGACTAATCGTAAGTCTGTAGGTGATACGGAGTAGAATACGCCCGCCCGCAACTAAGCCCGAAACTACGGATTTCTTTAGAGAGTAGCCCCCCTGAATTGCCTTACATACTAAATGTTCAACAAAGCGCATACGTTTATTTATTTTCCGAATAGGAAAAACAGACGTTCCTTTCAAAAACGAGCCATGTGATCGGGTCAGTAGAACAGAAAATTAAACGTCTCGCGGAATTCCGAATCTAAATTCCTGATCGGAAAACCTACAGGAAACCGTACGTATGCGGCCTTAGGCCGGCCGCATACGTACGGTTTCCTGATTAGGTTTCCTAATAAGGAATTCAGATTCGGAGACCTGAATGCTCGCCTTACATACAAAATGTTCAACTAGGCGCATACGTTCGTTTATTTTCCGAATGGGAAAAACAGATGACGTTCCTTTCAAAAACGAGCCGTGTGATCGGGTCAATAGAAAAGAAAATTGAACGTCTCGCGGAATTCCGAATCTGAATTCCTGATCGAAAAACCTACTCAGGAAACCGTACGTATGCGGCCAGCCTTATATTTTTCTGTGCCGATTATTTATAATCTGTGTCACTCACTTAGTGTTTGTTCTGCTGTCAGTTGTCTATGGTGAAATTGCAATGAAATGTGAAATGTTCGTGTAAAGCTTGTAAAATTTGTGTTTTATTCCGTAAATGGTGGTTAAAACTGTAAACAGCAAGTTGAATAATTAAATGAATTTGAATACGTAATCAAATCATAATGGGTGACAAGAAATATAAGCAGAGTGTAAGTTAAAAGAACAAAACCGAATAAGTACCAACGCGAAGTTTTTTTCGTAAGCATTGGTGGCTCATTCGAAGTTTTTTTTTTGTAGAAAGCAGAAATAGCAAAGCAATTTAACTTGCCTGAGCGGCAATCGAAAATCACTACTTTGCTAAATCAGGCTGGCCAAGCGTACTGCATATGCCGCTCCTCGGACAGTTCCCGTTTTATGATGTGAGTGAGATCTAACACTATTTTATTTAAAGGAATGCCCATCAATTATTATGTTTAATCAAAAGACTTACTTACCTAGTGTTTGAATGTACTAACAGAAGAAATCCATATAGCATTTGCTACATTCCAATACCAACATCAAATTGTTCAAGTTTCTCCGGTAAACATTGATCAAAAGTTAACATAATTTATTGGCAGCAAATAGTATGATTTGCTACTTCATTGTGGTGGTTTATATTAACTATAATATAGTTAGTTAATACAAAAGGTTCGTTTCAGAGCTTGTGACTCCTGTGAAGAGTGGTATCATGGAGATTGCATCAACATATCAGAGAGAGAAGCAAAGTATATTAAAAACTACTTTTGTGACCGCTGCCGAGAAGAAGATCCAACTCTTAAAACTAGGTTCAGACCACAGAAGAGAGAAAATGATGGTGATGTTGGTATGTTATTTTGTAAATTCTAGGATGTCAATATTACATACTAAAGGAAACAATCATTTTCAATAGATAGAGCCAATTATTAAATTAACTTCACGCAGTAAATTATGTCATGTGTTTTTTTAAATATTTATTTTTAATTTATTTAGAACACCTTACTTTATAACTTAATATGAAATGCACACCAAAAAACTAGTTACCCGTCAATTTATTTACATTTTTTTTTATTTATTTAAACTTTATGCACAATTGTGGTACATGGGCGGACTTAATGCAACAAGGCATTCTCTACCAGACAACCTTTTTCAACCTTTTTTCATATCAAATATTATTTTTAAAATATTGCACATGAAATTAACCAGAGGCAAATGACTTGGTTCAATGTAGTTTAATGACTTGCTTAGTCAAGTAGCGCAACATAGTGCACAGGCAGCTTAGGGTACCCTGACACGGATGGGTGAGTTAGGTTTAAATTGTGTTAGATTCTTTTAAACCCTGCAGACAGAAATAGGAGACTCGAGCAGTGGGGCTCAGCTTTCAAGGTTCTTAAAAAAGCTCTGCTTTTCAATTAATAGCAATGTATCAAATAATTATTAGTTTCAGGTAACTATTTTGTGGTGCATTTTTATTGGGTTTTTTTTTTATTAAGTCACATTTTTTTATTTACAGTTTGATACCACCCTTTCTTTACTAATATTCTTTGAACTTTATTCAACCTTTTAGCCCCTCGTGATGACAGGAAAAAGAAGCGCAAAGAGAAAGACCATTCTGAAAACAAATCATTAAAGAGACCAAGCACTAAAGATGGATGCGGAGACTGTGCTGGATGTCTTCAGATGAATGATTGTGGCCAGTGAGTATCATACATACATATTATTTATTTAAAATTACGTAAATAACACCTTCAAAGTTATAACGCCTATGCAATGTTACTAGAACAAATACAATTAAAAATGTAATAAAATACATACAATTAAAAATAAGATTAAAATAAAATTCTGAATACAATTAAAATCATCTCTAAACATTTTCAATGCACTGCAGTGTTACTCCTGTGAACTTCAGCTGCATTGAAATAAATATATTTACCTCATTTGAAATAATGAAAAGGGGGCAAACTTGTTAAGATTAGTCTTAGAGTATGGCTCTAGCAGCGTAAGCGTGGGGTGTCGCGCGCGCACTCAGCTGTTATGTTATAAATACTCTAGGTGAAGGGCCCTCTTATTAACAAAGTTTTTGTATACCAGATATTTTAAAACATTTAATTGAAAAGAGTAACTATGGAGTTTCTTGTCCAGTGGAGTCACTTTATTATTTTTATATATTACTAGCTAACTCTGCAAACGTTGTTTTGCAAAAAAAAAATAGGCTACTACCTATTCTGGCGAATATACACACAAAATTTCATGAAAATCGGTTGAGCCGTTTTGGAGGAGTTCAGTAACAAACACCGTGACACGAAAGTTTATATATTATTTGAAATTTAAATTAATACATTCAAAAGTGCCGTTTAATGGCCTAATTGAATCAATCTATCTTGGGATCAGTATGTGAAGTCAGGCATGTTATTGTACACTTTGTTGAACAGCAAATCTGTTTATTACCATAACCAAAATTATTTTACTTTTTAATGTCATCAGATAGAACTCTGTTGCATTGTGTGATGCAAAATGTGTACATACATTTTGCACATTTTAGGCGTTGATCGCCAAACACAGTATTAAATGAAATAGTTGTGAATAAATTATTATTGTTCAGTTATTTTCACTCGAATGTTTAGATATTTGAAATGACTTGATGTTTTGTTAGTCACAATAAACATGCAATTAAATGTTTTGTTAACTCAATCAATACATTTTCTAAATTCAGTTTCAGCAACTATTATTTAGCACTCACTAAACCTCATTCTTTTTAAGGATCCTGTTTGGCTGCTTTTTTTCATAAGGAATTTGCACATTCCTTATGAAATTATACTCCACAAAGCATAATAAGCTAGAAGTACAGTCCCTCACAATTGTTTACTTTCATGAATTCAAAACATTCAATTATCCTTTCCTGCCATTATCATAAATATTTGATGGATTCACATAATATTATGAAGATCAATACTTTAGACATTAAATAAATATTATCTTTCAGCTGTGATGCCTGTGAAGACATGTACAAGTATGGGAACAGTAACAAGTTGAAGCTCAAGTGTAAGATGCGGTTGTGTATCAAGAGTGCTAAAAAGCCATCTAGGCAATCCAGGTAAGACATAATTTACTTTTATGTTTGATGACTGGTAATAATGATAATATCCTAAGATCCTAGTTTAAATCAGTTACTTTTTAAATTTAAAGTTATTTTAAAGGGCTAAATAAAGACATACAGGGAAAGAGCACTGAAATTTCCAATCAAGGTGGGATTGTCAAGAAACTAATGACACAGTTTCTGACTGAGAACTTTTTATCAAAGCATCAGATTGAAAAGCAGTATTTTTCAGTTTTATTTTACACAATCTTTAAAATATCCAGACTTTGAGAACACATCTTTTGATAATAATTATGCTATGAACATGTTTTAATAAAAAATCTCAACTCAAAGTCTCAACTTTGTTCCATTCTCAGCAGCAGCAATCGAGTAAAGAAGAAGCACCATGAAAGGGAGCAGCATGAGCCAGAGGAATCCATAGCTCACCTACAAACCACAGAGCCTCGCCAATGCTATGGGCCACAGTGTACCCGCGCGGCCCAGTTTGGCTCCAAGTATTGTTCAGCGCAGTGCGGTATGAGGCTCGCGACGGCTAGGATTTATCAGGTACGTGTCAGTTTGATGTGGTCTTGAAAGAGTCCATCGCTAACCCACAAACCACAGAGCCTCGCCAATGCTATGGGCCGCAGTGTACCCGCGCGGCCCAGTATGGCTCCAAGTATTGTTCAGCGCAGTGCGGTATGAGGCTCGCGACGGCTAGGATTTATCAGGTACGTGTCAGTTTGATGTGGTCTTGAAAGAGTCCATCGCTAACCCACAAACCACAGAGCCTCGCCAGTGCTATGGGCCGCAGTGTACCCGCGCGGCCCAGTATGGCTCCAAGTATTGTTCAGCGCAGTGCGGTATGAGGCTCGCGACGACGAGGATTTATCAGGCAAGTGTTAGTGTGTACGATCTTTATATGAGTTTATAGCTCATCTACAAACCATAGAGCCTCGCCAATGCTATGGGCCACAATGTATCCGCCCGGCCCAGTATGCACGCGGTATGAGCCTCGCGACGTTCAGGATTTATCAAGCAAGTGTTGATAAAATGTGTCTCTATTTTGTTAGGATGTAGGAATAATTTTACTTACGTTGGTTGGCTTTAAAAATGTAGTCAATTTATTGTGGGTAATTTCAAAACACAAAACTCACTACAAACTCTCAGACCTGTCTCTTTATTATTTGTTCCATATAGTTATCGAAAATCCAAACCATGTAAATTCGCTCAGAAGCCATTTGCTTAGTGTTGCAAAGTAAGTTACAAATTCGGGTCTGAATGCTACAATAAACTCTAAAAACTTTCATAATTTAGTAGTAGTAGTTTGATTTAGTTCAGATTCTAACCACTTTTCCTTTCAGGTGCTACCCCAACGCATACAAGAGTGGTCCCTTTCATCGTGCGTGGCCGAACAAAAGAACCGCAAGGCACTGGAGGTGGTGCGCGGGGGACTTGCGCGTGCGCAGGCTGCGCTCAGAGCGCTGGACACGCAGCATGCCGAACTGGACGCCATCGTGGCCAGGGCTAAGAATGCTACCATAGTTCATACGGATGATAAGGTAAGGAATATTATTAATAGGAATTTTAATGCCCAATATTAAAAAAATAATTTAGGTTCTAGGTAGCCTTTTACAACATCCATGAACAGTTTTCAATAGTAAGTGGCTTAATTTGAAATGTGCAAGTTAGATTCACATCTAGTGGGTATCAATCAGATATATTATTTTTAACCGACTTCCAAAAAAGGAGGAGGTTCTTAATTCGGCGGGTATTTTTTTTTTATGTATGTACTCCGATTACTCCGAGGTTTCTGATCCGATTTTTTGTGATTATTTTTTAGTTCGATGAAATGTACTTGCCATGTGGTCCCGTAAAAATTTGATTTAGTTTGGTTCAGTAGTTTTTATTTTATGAGCTTTTTTGCTTATTTCAATTTCTGCGTTGACGAAGACGTCGTCCAAGCATCACCACTTACAAGCGTAAAATAAAAAAAACTTTAGAAGTCGGTTATATTTTTATGTAAAAAGTTTTTTTTGTGACTTATTTTTTGCAAAAAGTTTTTTTTTGTGACTTATTTTTTGCATGTGTGCATAAATTTTCAAAGTTGATTAAAATGTTAATTGTTCCCTCCAGGACGCCGACGACGAAACCTCAATGTACTGCATAACGTGCGGCCACGAGATCCACTCGCGCACCGCTGTCAAGCACATGGAGAAGTGCTTCGTGAAGTACGAGGCGCAGGCGTCGTTCGGCAGCCGTCATCGCACGCGCATCGACGGACAGAGCATGTTCTGTGACTACTACAACCCTATTAACGCTACCTACTGCAAGAGATTGAGGGTAGGTGAATGGTAGACTTATTTCCCTGTTTAAGGTAACGAGGAAGTAGAAGAGACGGACAAATAGCACCAATCAGTAGCGTAGCGAGCGGGGGGCGGAGGGGGCGGCGCGCACCGGGTGATACCCGCTTAGGGGTGACACCCGACCGCTCGTTGACTGGTTTTGTCACTGTCGGGTGGCACCCCTAAACGTTTGACGCAATGAAACCTGTCGAGAGCAGGGTACAAAAATTTCGAGCTCGCTCTTACTTTCTGCACTCTCTTTTTCTCGAGCGTTTCTGTATGACTCAATAAAATCACTGTTTGTGTATGAAATGACCAAAAGAAAATAAAGCTTTTCCGAGTGTGTTCTGCCCTCTCTGAGTTAATAAGCTTTCTTGCATCACTCCATAATTTTATTTCTATGTAAGTATTTTTTTTTTACTTTTGATAGGCACGCGTTTGACCACTATCTCACCTATTGGTAAGCGATGATGTGGTGGAAGGTGGAGCACGCTTGCCTAGAAGTAACCTATTAAGTCTTGATTTAAAGACTCCCAGTATTAATGATAAAAAGATAATAAAAACCTATCCGAGGTGGGATGCGAAAATTTTCGAGCTCGCTTCGCTCGCTCTTGTGTTCTGCAATTTTTTAGTTCTTGAGTTTACTTGTGTTACTCAACAAAGTTGGGTTTAGATAACGATGAAAACAAAATAATCAAATTTTCGAGATTTTGTTTGTAAGTATGATGTAAGAACATTCCTGAAAATAAAAACCTGCAGCACAGATGGCACACCTTCCCCACTCCCTTCAGAAAAACGGCTTGCGATTGCCGTCACCAGAACGAAAGGCCAAAGCGCAACTCATAATTATTTGGGGGGGGGGGGGGAGGTTCATTTGTGGGGTAACACCTCATTATCCGCCCCGGGTGTCACCCATGCTAGCTACGCTACTGGCACCAATACTAATTGAGACAAAGAAATAGTTTCCATTTAAGTTTCTTTTGAACCTCACACAAGATTACAGTTTCAACAAATCAAACTAGTGCGGTAAACGAGTGCTTAGCTTTACTAATGAGTGAGGTTCTGTAATTCGAGCCTAAGAAAAAATTGTAAGGCTTGTTTCACACGTACCTCAACCACACCACAACCACAGCACGGCGCTAATTTTTATGAAAATTAATCTTATTTAAATTCACACGGACCAAATTTTGCTGTCAATATCGACCGCGTGTGCGATACCGACCACATCGCAGCCACGTCGCAACCACAATGCAACCACCAGTGACACCGCGAACTAGCAGCCGACCACATCGGAAAAACATCCACATTTTGTAGGTGCCACAACGCAACCACAAGAAGCCACAGCCTCAGGCACTTGTCTCACCGCCGACGAGGAAGCGATTAGCTATCGACTATTTTCTCGCTGAGGAAAGGGACAAAAGATATAGATCTCGTGTGAGTAAAAGAGACACATACATTTATAGTCGATAGCCGGCTGTTCACACTGCCGCATCTAGAGTTGGCTCTTACGACTTGTTAGTCGTAGCGACAAGAGCTATCAAAGATAATTCTACCTCAGCGGTAATTTATACTTTTGTACGGGCTGGAGCGAGTGGTACGCATAATCGCCCGTCGCACAAAAGCACTCGCTTAAAGCCGAGCGACAAAACTATCGAAACTACTCACTCGCTACTCGCTGCTCGCCAACTCGTTTCGAGTTTCAAACGCTTCTCGCTGATGGCCAGCAGTGAGACAAGTGCCTTAGGGTTGGAAATCAGACTACCATTATAAGCCACCAGTGCACATCTAAGTCGCCTGGCTTAGTTGTTCATTCGCAGACGAAGCTTTCAATAAACCAATCCTTATTTCTTTCACCAGGTGATGTGCCCAGAGCACTTCAAAGACCCCAAGGTCAGTGATCAAGACGTTTGCGGATGTCCCCTCGTGCGCAACGTGTTTAAGCCGACGGGGGAGTTCTGCCGAGCCCCCAAGAAGGCCTGCTTGAAGCACTACCAGTGGGAGAAGCTTAGGAGGGCCGAGATCGACATGGAAAGGGTCCGTCAGTGGCTGAAGCTGGACGAGTTGGTGGAACAGGAGCGGAGTATTAGACTGGCTATGGCTTCTAGGTAAGTCTAAGAGGTTTTACTGTTGTACTAAGAATTATTAAACATAACTAGGTATTGTGGGTGTTCTCATATTATACTTCAGCCTAGCCCTTCATTGAACTATCTTAACCTAATATTATAAATACGAAAGACAGTGCAGTGTCTTTGTTTCGCTTTCACACTTAAATTGTCCAACTGATTTTGATGAATTTTGGTACATAGATAGATGGGATCGGGGAGACGGTTATAGGCTACTATAACGCGAGCAAAGCCAGTTTCTTAAATTCCTTCAGGCTGCTTATTGACTAAACAACAGATACCGGCTTGGACGCTTCAAAGGCGTGGCGTGGCTTATTATCCCTCTTCTTCTAATCTTGTCAAATATATAAAAATCTCGTGTCACGGTGTTTGTTATCGAACTCCTTCGAAACGGCTCGACCGATTTTCATGAAATTTTGTGTGTATATTCGGTAGGTATGAGAATAGGGGGTAGGGTATTTTTTTTTTGTATTGCAAAATAACGTTTGCCGAGTCAACTAGTAATTATAAATCTCGAGTCACGGTGATTGTTACCGAACTCCTCCGAAACGGCTCGACCGATTTTCATGAAATTATGTGTGTATATTCAGTAGGTATGAGAATAGGTGTTAGGCTATTTTTTTTATTTGGTAAAACAATGTTTGCCGATTCAGCTAGTGTTAATATAAAAACTCATCCAAACTATAACTACAGCCAGCGTGAACTATACTCACACATGAATCTTGCATGCACGTGAATAAATACCTTTTCTATTTTTTTTTTCTGTAGGTATAAGGCCATGAAAAGTAAATTCAAAACGTGATTTTTCCTTCATACAGAGCTGGAGTCCTCGGCCTAATGCTCCACTCGACGTACAACCACGAAGTCATGGAGCGCATCACAACAAAAGCGACGGAAAACGGCAAGGTGTCGGCCAAGGACGGCTCCTGACACAGAGACGCGGGGCCTGCCTCCGAGCACTCCGACTCACAGACTAGGGAATAGACAAGAGCTATAATATAAATAACATAGACTAATAAATGTATTTGATTGAGCTGGTGGTTTCTTTATTTTTTCCAACAATTTTAAATTTCTTTGTGGCCTTAGGGATCGTCTCCTCGAGCCAGAGAATTGCGGCGATATTATCGTCTTGTCACGTATTTCTATAATAACTCGATGAACGTGTCTCCACACGGCGATAATATTATCGCGGCGATTAACAAGTGAACAAACGTCAATTCGTGGCGACGGCCTCTGACTGTGACAGTTTAGTCCACGTGGTCAATTGTTTCCCAAAGTGACGGAGAACGGCAAGGTGTCTGCCAAGGACGGCTCCTGCCTGACACAGACGCGGGGCCTGCCTCCGAGCACTCCGACTCACAGACAAGGGAATAGACAAGAGCTATAATATAAATAGACTAAAATGTTTTTAGTTGAGCTGGTGGTTTCTTTATTTTTGCTATAGTTTTAAACTTCATTGGGGTCTGAATATGACAATTTTTACCACGTTGTCAACTGTTTCCCAAAGCGAAGGAGAACGGCAAGGTGTCAGCACTGTCAGCCAAGAAAGTCCTGAAGTCCTGACACAGATGCGGTGCCCGCCGCCTCAGCACTTCGACTCCAACTAGGGAATAGATGAGAGCTATAATATAAATAACTTGGAACTAAAACTTTATAGAATTAGGACGATTAGCAGTAAGATTACTAGTATTATTTTAAAAGTTGTAAATTACCGGTTCAGGTATTTATTTATTCGTATTTAATCTGTATGGAAAGATATTTTATGGGAACTCCCTGCTCAAAACCACCTCTTAGATAGGTGCCGAGCATTTTTAGGGTTCCGTACCTCAAAAGGTAAAACGGAACCCTTTTAGGATCAATTTGTTGTCCGTCCGTCTTTCAGTCAAGACCCTTTATCTCGGGAACGCGTGGAGGTATCGAGTTGAAATTAAAACCCTATAATAAGGTCTACGGTCCCTTGAAGCTGTGAAAAAAAAAAGCTTCTATATTTACGTTAAAAAAAATACGGCCGTTTATGCCGCAAAAAACGTATATTTCGACACTCACAAGGGAATCCCGGGTATTTCCCGTTGACCTAGAACTTTGAAAATGGTAAGTAATACCGTCTTATACTACAGGTATAGGGAAATGTCTGAAAACTATACATTTGTAATTAAATCATAAAAATATAATCTTTATTTAAAGTGTCATGTACCTACAAATTTGTACGGAACCCTCGGTGGGCTAGTCCGACTCCTACTTGGCCGTTTTTTTTTATTGGGCACGCACACTGGCGATTAGTCTTAGAGGAGCGCCACGGCGGCGTCCTCATCTTCCGCCTGACGCAGGTACTCACCGGACGCGGTTGTTTCGGGAGGTACTGTTTCGGATTCGGCGGGAGGCCACCACTGTGTGGATCTACCGGAGGCCACGGTGGAGCATACGATGGAGGTTTGCCCTGCTTGGGCAGACCACCGCTATGTATTCGTAGATAGAGGCGACCGGCGGCGGCGACTTTTAGCTACTGGCCCTGGTTCAATCCAAGGTCCGGAGAGAGGGCATGGAAAGCAGTCTTCTTCTTCTGTAAAGCAGTCATGCAATCGAAGGAAGAACTGCAATAAATTAATTTGATTTGATTTTAGGCAAGACGTGTGAGGGAGAGGCAAGCCTCACGCCCCAGACGTCTCAGCAGCGCAACCAACATAGATACATTTTCAGTCAAAACAGAAAATATAAATAACAAAAACAATTTACATTACTATGAACGATCATCCCCAAGTTGCCCCTTGGCTACCCTTCGCAAAGTCACCCTGCGTCATCTCCGCATTGTGTGAAAGTGTGTCCAAACTCCAAACGCTGCATTAAATTATCTTCGGTTCCGACTTATTAAAAACATATTAGCGCATTTGCGTAGAAAAGGCGATTGTACGCTCGTGTGGCGATTAGAAATATTGATTCATTTTTAATTCGGGCACGTGCTAGGTCATAAGCTAAAACACAGTGTATGTTGGGGTCGATTTTCAGTCTAGTCGGAGTACCTACCATTAGGTACTTTACCTGGGTGGGGTGAGAGAGTGAGAGGTTACCCAGTTAAGTAGGTAACTATTTTAATGTGACTAGGTAACTTTACAATACCCCTTCCGAATCCTCTGTGCCTCGAAAAGCGAAGCCGTCATTTGTCGCTCAGCAGCCAAAGTTAGGGACCTGTTCGCAATTTTAGTGAGCACTTGCGGACTATCCAACCCCCTCCAGCTTTAGGATACATACAAGGACGCTTTATCAGAAGTTATTCTGCATAAGGCTCGATAACACTCACAATGACCTGATCATTAACAATGCTTTGGTATTGATTGAGGATAAAATGATTTCCATATCTGGAAAATAGCAGCGAAGAGAGGAATTGTCAAGCGATGTCGTAATGGAGTTAAACTACTATACCGCGGTTTTAGAAGTTATGTCAATGAAATGGCATCACGATTACTTCTCGAGCAGTCTACGAAACGATTCTGCGCCGAGTAAATAGTGGAAAGGGGGATTGTTCCTTCTTGACGTACCAGGAATTACGGGTAAGTTTGTGCTGAATCTTCTGCTAGTCCAATTCCGCAAGGGCTGCAATGTAGCTTTGGCTGTGGCTTCCTCGGGCATTGCTGCAACTTTGCTTAGCGGTGGTCGGACTGCACATTCCGTTCTTAAGTTGCCGCTTAATCTTGCAAGGAAAATACCCCAACATGCAATATTATCAAATACAGCGGCCGGGGAGTCCTTTTGCAGCAGTGCAAAACGACGACGACGACGTGTGTGGGACGAGTGCACAATGTCGCACAGGAGAGGAAAGGAGTTGAACCGTAGTCTTTGCGAGTAAGCTGCTGCAAATTGGAAAAGGTCACCTGGAATCTGACGCAGAAGAATTTTCCCATCCAGTGGCTTATCATGCACGTTTTACCTATTACCCGTTTTATCTTATCATGCACGTTTTGGGTGATTCTTTGAACATGTACATATCATGCGGCCCTCCCCAAATAACTACTTAGTGAGATATAAAGTAACGTTTTTTTTTATTTCACCCAAAACATAGTTCCAGCTCTATGTACCGATGTACATAATATATTCCTATTGCCATAAACAACTAAGTTATGTTCATAATCGATCTTCAAATCTCATCACCATTCGTGTCCCAATTTCCAAATTTTAGCAGTTCATGCTCGAAAAGTTAAAAATATACCCTGAAGATCGTATTTTTAAGTAGTAACTAAGATAATACACGACATGATTTATCAATTAGATAAACTATACACATTAAAGAACACTTTTAGGTTATTTTTAACGACTTTGAAAATTGTCCCACCACTTTATACTCACTACCATTCGTTCACACAGTCGCAGGGTTATTTTTTTCTGCGTAGCATATTGCTATTGAGAGAGTTCTTCTCAGCGGTCGCACTCAGTTCCGCGTCTCGACTCGTGCGGGTCACACGTCTAAAAGTGTTTTGGCGCCAACTCTAGCCTACCTTAATCGCCCAGAAATCGTGTTTGGCAAACAAAAATCTCCTTACCGTTCGAGTTTCCCGTGGTAAGTCTATTATTTTTATTTATCATTTTTATGCGTTGTAATAGTCGCCTTTGGATACTCTTTGCTTTGATTAAGTTCCCAAATTTGTAAGTTCCATAAAGAACGTATAATGTGAGAAAGTGTACAAATACCTAATTACCATTTATATAATTACCATTTTTCCCGTTCGTATTTTGGCGAACGGTAATGAGCAATTGAAAATGGTAATTAGTAGCAGTATAAGCCGGTAATGAGCAATTGAAGATGGTAATTAGTACCAGTATAAGCTGGCCTCTTATTGTATTGAAACTCCTTGCTCCGCTAGGTCAGCCCAAGGTCGAATTGTTACTACCAACGCGTGATCGATTGTTGATCGTTCGGTGTGAACTGACACTTCCGCAACAAAATAAACCTACATACTGACTATACCCACCTACCTCTAACATCATTTTTTTTTCAGAGTAAACATGCCTCGGAAAAAACAGCAATCGAAAGAGGAAACATTGGCTAAAGCCAAAATTGCACGCCGGAATCGATACGCTAAAATCAAAGCTGACCCTATTTTATACGCCCTTGAATAAGAAAAAGAACGACAACGATATAAAAAACGAAGAGAACAGAAAAAACTTTTGTCAGTTGCAGAAATGACGCCAAGAGCTAGAAGACTACAGAGGAAGAAATGGAGAGAAAACTTTAGAAAACATTTTCAAAAAAAGAAATTAATAAAGGAAGGAATTAAACATATGAATGAAAATACACCAAGTTCCAGTGACAGCGAAGATAATAGTAATAATAATGAAAATAGATCCAGAAGACGAAACTTAATTTGTGAAAATGAGCCACAACCCTCCACATCTAACAATCTAGACGAAACATTAGTCAAGAACTTAAGAAGCAAATTGAGAAAGATGCGCTATATTATAGAAAAAAAAGACCAAATGTACAAATCAAAATTAGAATCTCTGCAACGAAAAAATAATGCGTATAGGAAAATAATTATAAGACTGAAAAAACGACTGCAGAGCCCTAATTCTAAAGTAACAGCACTACTTAGAGACAAAACCAAAGAAGACGAAGCTAAAAAGAAAATTTTATTTGGAGAAGCAATGAAAAATACCTTACAAACAAATTACAGAAATAAAAAAACGAAGAAAGAAAAAAGAGAATTTAGTGATGCTGTCATTGGTGATAAGCTGATTTTGAAAGATCTCAAGGTTTTGTCTGAAACTAATAATTTCCGAGTGAGAGGTATAAAGAATACTAACCAAAAAAATATCGAATATGAGAAACTAAAACAAGACATTCGAATTTTTTTTGAACGCGACGATGTTTCTAGAGCGACTTCAGGCAAAAAAGAATTTATTACACAGAAGAAAGAAAGAAAGCAAAAGAGGTATTTGTTAGATACTATGAAAAACCTTCACAAAATTTTTGAAACTGAATTTTGCAAGGTAAGTTACTCTTACTTTTGTAAACATAGGCCATTTTGGGTACTTATACCTAATGTAAATCAAAGAGATACATGCCTCTGCAAACTTCATGCAAACATGGAATTCTTGATTCAAGCGTTGCACAAAAAAAAGATACTTAAATACAAAAATTCTAACGACTTAATTAACAGTATATGTTGCTCAAAAACTGAATGTTTACTGGAACGATGTAATTTGTGCAAAAATAAAGTAGTTGATTATCAAGAATTCGATAACGATGATGCATTATCATTCAAAAAATGGGAAAATTCGATAAGCACTTACGTAGTTAAAGGCGTAGAGAAGACTAAAAAGATTATAGCAAAGACTAAAGTGACCACTACACCGAAACAAGCTATTGAAGTATTAGAAAGTATAATTCCTTTATTCCTGAAACATGAAGGAACACGTAGGTGGCAATTTACTGCAGTAAAAGATCTGAAGGAACATCTCAAAGACAATGAAGCTATCATTCACATCGATTTCAGTGAGAATTATGCATTGAAATATGAGTCGGAGGTTCAAGCCTTTCACTTTGGAGGAAGTAGGCAAGAGTTAACACTTCACACTGCAGTTATATATATGACAGATGATACAAGCAATTTGACAAATACATCATTTTGTACAGTAAGCGAAAACTTGCGACATGATTCTGCCGCTGTATGGGCGCACCTAATCCCTTTACTTGAATTTGTGAACTCTGCAAGTAAAAAAATAGACACATTACATTTTTTATCGGATTCGCCAAGTAGCCAGTACAGAAATAAAACAATGTTTTATGTTATTTCTAAACTGTGTTGGTATTTTCATGGGCTAAAGATGGTCACCTGGAATTACTTCGAATCTGCTCACGGCAAAGGCGCTGCAGATGGAGTAGGAGCAGTTGTTAAACGCACTGCTGACGCTGCTGTAGCGCAAGGTAGAGATGTTGTAACATTAGACGGGTTTTTGAAAATAGTCAGACAAAACACACAAAAAATTAACCTGGCTACGGTCGAAGAATACCAAATAATAGAAAAAGATATGTTGATACCTTCAGAACAGCTGAAACCATTAAAAGGTACAATGAAAGTCCATCAAATATTGTGGCAGAAAGAAAAGGACCACCTGATATTCAGAGAAACTAGTTGCTTTATATGCTTGGACATGGACTGTAAGCATACTAAATTTGTCGGAAAATTATACTGTAAAGACAAAAATGAATCCACACATATTACAAATAAAGAGAATGTAAATAATAATATTATTGATGCGACCACAACCGTAATACCTAAAACTCCACCGAATAACAGGGCCATTAAAATCTTAAGTAATGTTTTAATAAAGCCAAAACCCAAAAGAGACGAAATCACCGTTAAAATGCTGTCTGATTTAAAACCTGATAATAAATTACACTTGGACCCTGATATACACATTGAGAATATGGTAAATCAGTATAATATTTCTGGCAGTGGGAGTGATATGAATTTTTCGGGTATATTTCAAGACTTCGTTCAATCTACATCGCAACTAAGCGCATCATTGGTGTGTGATGATCTAGCAGATCCACATGAGACTGCATCTGAGACTACCTGCAAAGTTCTTAGTCATGAAAGCGATACAGATTCGGATTCAAGTTATAATATTTTTTAGTTTTTGTAACTGATCTCATTAGATTTAAGAAATATTTTAGATGAAACTTGCATGTTGCTGAGTTCTATTTACACCAAGTTTATAGTTGTTTTTATTGAAATTACTAGAAAGATAACTACTATTGTTTTTGTTTTGAAACCCTGTTTAATTTTTGTTATTTTCCTTATTTTTTTAAATTAAGTCTAAGTCCATATTTACCAAAGGTTTATAAAAGCGCTATTTCTTTTCAATTTTTCTGTTTTATCATTGCCGTGTGATGATTTTGCAGATCTACTTAAGATTGAATTATTTTATGATTAAGAACATGAGTAGTTTCTGGTCATGAAAGTGAGACTCATTCGGATTTAAGTATAAATATTGTTTAAGTTTTTGTATAAGATCTCACCGAGTTTAAGAAATATCTAAGATGGAACTAAGTCTAAGTTTTATTTGCACTGAGTTTTGAACTAGTGTTTTAGTTGATTTTATTTGAATTAGTAATTAATGTTATTGATTATTAGGAAAACCGGTTGATTTTTCGTTTTTTTTTTTAATTCAATCACTTCACTAAAAAGCTAAGATTGATGTCGTTTAGTGTCACCTAAATAATTAATAAATATGTGATTAAAGTATATTATTCATTTTATTTATAATTACCAATTACGAAGGATAATTACCATTTTCTTAATGCTAATTACCGTGTGTTTCATATCTCATCACCGTTCGACGAAAATTTTCAACTTCAAATTCAGACCTATATGTCAGTTCAAATACTGTGCGTTTGATTTATTTCGTTAATCTGCACTATAAACTTTACGTTAAATCTATAAAAGCTGTAATTGAAAGCATTATTTGAAGTTAATATACGAATCCTGAATATGTCTATCTTAAAATATTCACCCTTTTACCCAATTTGGAGATTAATATAAACAATGAAGACTGGTTGTGTGAGAGGGCAGTGCAGTCGCCAAAGAACGAGTGGGTCGCCTTAACGCCGTTTAATTTTTTTTTGTACAGCGGCCAAAAGAACACCTTTTATACTCATCACCACATTGATCACATTTTGACCAGGCGGTTGTAAAAATCATAAATATTTAAAGGGTTTAAAAAAAAGGGGCTTAAATAAAAAAGATACATGTCAGAGTGAGATCCAGCTTAGGCTTTTATTGTTACGTACTTACAATCTATCTTCTAATATTTAAAATGTCTCATGTTTAGAATGTTTGTCTTGCAGAATTTCCAGATAGTCAGCATTTTGTACCTTGCATGCACCTGAAAAATAAAAAGAACCAATGGCACCAATATTTGAGTAAATTTACGATTCCTACTTACGCTTTCAGGGTGCTGATGGGGTTGCCCCGATACTGCAGTGCATCGGGGATGTTTGCTGAAGCTCGCGTTGCATTTCATACTGTGATGCGGAAGCGGTGCGCATCCCTGAATCCCTGGTCAGAAGAGTGCGGGGCAGCACCAACAGCATTCTGTCCATGTTATCAAGTAGGAGAGATTGTGCGTTTGTGAACCACTGCTGCAGGGTTTCAGCTGGGCCTGTCACCTTGCGGCAGTGATGTCGCAAGCTGTTTTGGTTTTTGTGTTGTTTTGTGTTCTACTAACATAGTTTTTAAGTATATTGTTACTAACACTATGAGTCTTGTTACTTGAAATAAATTTTAATTATTATTAATTTACCTTAAAATTATAAACTCGGGTCACGATCGAACTCGTTTTATGAGAAATCTAGTGAACAAAACATGTACCGAATTTAGCTACCACGAAACATCATTACATAAATTATTTGTTTTATAATTCACATTTAAATTACCTAAGTTTGTTATATAAATACATAAGCAACCAAAATAAATCGTCGATTCGGTAATGATACGAAACAGGGGAAAAATAAAATGACCGCTATTTCGTTAGTCGGGGACTTCTATGCTTTCATTTGACCTTTTTCTATATCAAATCAATTGTTTAGGAACCCATAATAACATTATTAAAAGTTTTATTCAAATTGACTTACCATTGTTTTTCCAAAAGCTTATGAAGTCGGAGCGAGCACCAGCACCTTACGGCGACAAGGAGTACGCGGACACCGCATAGCTCTTTCTGGCCGACCGACAGTTTCGAGCCTTGTTTAGTCGCTAAAATATTGGTATTTGGTTTCTTAATTCAATGACTATTTAAGAGGTAGGGATTTTGTTTATTCTGTTACAGGTTGTATATTATTTCACATGAATAAGAAGGATGTATACTATGTCCCTATGTTTTTCTTTTTTCATTAATAGTTGCCAAATTTGTACACTAGGGCTCTGACAGCGATTTATCGGACAATTTTGAGCATTGAGGGTTCTATTGCTTATACGGTTAATATATCATCAAAAAGGAAAATATGTAAACACAGTATATATCCTTCTTATTCAGTTTATGAAATATCTTTTTCACTTCAGTAGCTCAAACATGATCGAGTTGAAATTAAAACCATATACCTACTCAGGTCCCTTGAAGCTGAGAAAAAATCAAACTTCTAAGTTAACGTAAAAAAGATACGGCTGTTTATGCTGCAAAAAACGTATATTTCTACACTCTCAAGGGAATCAAAATTTATAGGGTATATTCCGTTGACCTAGAACTATGAAATTTGGCAAGTAATATCGTCTTAGACTACAAGTATAGGGAAAAATTTGAAAACTACACATTTGTAATTAAATCATAAAAAAAATAAAGTCTTTATTTAAAGTAATATGGTGTACGGAACCCTCGGTGGGCGAGTCCGACTCACACTTGCCCGATTTTTTTTATCTATATTTTTATTTCTATAAGTAATTCAGAGTAATCACCCATGCAATAGATACATCTTTGCCACCACAGTGGCATTTTATTGATGGGGTTCTTGAAGTAATCAGCTGGACAGGAGGCAACATATTCTTCAAAGGCATTTTGTACTGCCTCTCGGATATTGATTTTTTTTCCCGCCAATAAGTTATCCAAATTCTCGAAAAAGTAGGAGTCTGTAGGCGCAAGTTCTGTTGAGTACGGCGGATGACAGAGAGCTTCCAACGGACAGCTCTTGTAACTTGGAGACCGTCTGCTGTGCAGTATGAGATCGCGCGTTGTCGTGCAGGAGCAGCGGAGACGAGCGATTGACCAAAGCTGGTTGGAGACTTGTGAGCTTCTCCATCATTGTGTTCAGTTCTTCACAGTACACATCTGCAGTAATGCTCATCTTCTTTGGTAAGAAGCTGGGATGAATTACACCGGCGCTAGATCATCAGCTTCACAATCGCCTGTAATTCGTCATTGTAGTCCAAAGTTTTCGGACAACCACGTGGTTCATTTTTCAGGTCGAAATTTCCAGAATGGAAGCGGGCAAACCGCTGCGGCAAAAAGCTGACAAGTGGTGCGTTCGTTAGGTGTTCGTTTAGACAACGTCGTTGCTGTTACGTGCCGCTTGTGCCGCGTGGTGACCGAGTTGGATCGACCGTTGGTGAGGGCCGCGGAGGTTCGCTGGATGCGCGAAGCACAGGATCAGTCGACTTATGTCCAGCTTTAGAGGGCTTTTGGCTGAAATAATGACTCATTACAACAGGAAATGATTAAATATTAACATTGTACAATGTCTACCGCTTGCGAGTTACGGTACGATTGTAAAAGAACCATTCACAGGATCAACAATAACAGATCAATTCAATTTGAAAGCTCTAAAATTACAAATTAGATTTAAATAGTCGTTCCAAACTTCCAAAACACAAACCGCTATAAAATAGAACACTTGCGTAACAAGGCAGCCCCCTAAACAATTAGTTCACAATACGAAGAATTAGTTATCATATCAAAACATATTTTGTCCCCCGGCGACACGTGCGGCCGCTCCAGCCTGACAGCCCCTGACTTTAATATCAACCCTCTTTTCTATTGTAATTGAAGCGTGTAATTCGTTAACATGTTGTGCTAAATCTCATAATTTGACACGGATATGGATACCCTTGTTAGGATTGAGTTTTAAGATTTTGGATTTTCACTTAAGTGCTGTGCAGACTTAGGGACCTATCTCACTAGGACACAATGGTGGCCTAACCAGTCGCGCTACCGTGTTGTCTTGAGCTAGGTACCTAGCGAGAAACACCAGAACAAACAGCAAGTGATTCGATTACCGGCAACAAATTTGTTACGCAACCAAGCTGATACCAGGTGAGGTACCCTGTATACAACTGCATACATATTATTGGTGGCGCGGCCGGTGGCCACCACCATGGTGTCCTAGTGAGATAGGGAGGGCCCTATCCTATTTATAAGGGTCATGATGATCATCATATCAGCCGAAAGACGTCCACTGCTGGACATAGGCCTCCCCTAAGATGGGGGGGTTTGCCATAATCGCCATGCTCGGCAGGCGGGTTGGCGATCGCAGTGTATGGTGTTGAGTTTTACAGAGAACGCTGCTGCCCATTTTCTGGCGAGTCCCTTAGTCGCCTCTTACGACACCCACGGAAAGTGATGGGATGGTATTATTCTTTTACGGCACCATACGGCACCGGCCGACACCATACGGCGGCCATTTATAAGGGTATACAAGAGGAAATATCCGAGCACCGTGGCCGTCGCGCATTGCGCCAACCTGGGCGCGCGCGGACGGCCTAGAACCACCAGAGGCAGTCGCTTCATGTAAAATACTGGTAGGTAAACAACTGTATCTGGCTAGAATTATTTGTGAAAAACTGGGCAAGTGCGAGTCGGACTCGCGTGCAAAGGGTTCCGAAACAATTTAATTTTTTTAACATGTTGTTTTAACACTACAGACTTCTTATAGGTTTTCTTGTAATCTTAAGGTATAGAACTATACTGCAACAATACTGCATTTTTTTTTCAAAATTTTAGGCTCAGTAGTTTTGGAGATAAGGGGGAATGGTTATTTTTGTCTATTTTCTTGAATAATAATTTTAAAATAAATGATTTAGTATCATTTATTTTAAAATAATTAACAAAGTATAATTAATACCCTCACAGTAAGCCCTTTCATTTGATATGTCACACGGTACAGTTTGAAAAACTTTTTTTTATTTTCTAGTTTGACCCCCAAAAGTGACCTCCATACAAAAAAAATATTTATTTACCTAACGCGTCCGTGTTTGGGTCACAAAAGTCCATGTGTGTACCAAATTTCAACAGAATCGGTTCAGTAGATCACGAGAAAACTGGCTGTGACAGACGGACAGACAGACATACACCTGAGCGGTCCTTTAAGGGTTCCGTTTTTTAAGGATGTTCGGAACCCTAAAAATAGATAGATTGTCCCGTTGGTCGCTTGCACGTTCTTCTCCAAAGAGATCTAGGCCTTGGAACGTGCAAACAGCTTCATCTCTTGACTGACCGACTTTGACAATTCAAAAGTGCCTGTAAATGGTTTAATTGAAATAAATGCTTCGAGTTGAGTTGAGTCGCAAGCGCGACTGCTGAGCCAAGGCTCCGTAGGTCTGATCCTAAGACAAAGATTCTTTATTAAACTTTCCGTTGTGTGTATAATTACCTACTGGATTTCTTAGTTTTTAACCGACTTCCAAAAAAGGAGGACGTTCTCAACTCGGTGTGTATTTTTTTTTATGTATGTACCTACTCCGATTACTCCGAGGTTTCTGAGCCGATTTCTGTGAATCTTTTTTAGTTCGATGCGATATATTTGCCATTTGGTCCCGTAAAAATTTGTTTCAGTTTGGATCAGTAGTTTTATTTTATGAGCATTTTTGTTTATTTCAATTTCTGCGTAGACGAAGACTTCGTCCGAGTATCAACCACTTAAAAGTTAAAAATAAAAAAACTATAACCGACTTCCAAACAAAACACTACAAAGTATAAAATAACCCTAATTTCGGAAGTCGGTGTTAAAAAACAAAGAAACAAAACCAAAAACACCGACTTCCGAAAAAAGTTTTTATTATGTCACCGGGATATCAAAATATCTGCGATTGTTGAACTCAACGGCCGTCATTCAGTTTCAGTAATAGTCAGGTCATTTTTCCGACGGGAGCCTGCAGAGAACGAAAAACCCGAAACGAAACTCAACGACAACCAATACACAACCAATTATCGCCTCACGATCATCACACATTTGTCAACCCAAAAATACCAAAACTAACATTTCAATATAACCCCTCGATGACACATGAATACAGCTTTACCCTATCCGCACTAATTTCGCGTCAGCTTTGACAAATATCCCCAATTCTGACACTATTCTATATTGGACAATGCATGCGTGACCGATCCGCCATCTGTCCGGGTCACGCCTATCTGGGCAATGCGATATGATCTATAACAGATTAGCCAATGCGCTTCGAATTAGTTTTACTGGGTGCAGGTGCATTGTGACAAGTTGGGTTGGTGAATCAGTGTAATATGAAGATGTACCTCCGTAAGTTGAAACGAAAGCAACCAAGAGAAATAAGATAAAGAAGGAAAGAAAAATTCATATAGGTATTTAGCACAAACTTAAGGCACACAACACGTTAACAGGACAAAAAAAAGTTATTATGTTATCATTATTCTGTTAAAAAGAGAAGCTCGCGGCTGCGCCAAGTATACCTAATGCCTGACACTGGTTTTCAACTATTTTCTATATCATTAGGATCTCCAACAAAGAATACACCTTACATGCTATATTATAAAGGACAAGAACAAAAATCTATGTGCAATGTGAATCAGTTTCATAGGTCGGAATTTGCTCGAAAGAGTCACCGCGGCCCTGGAACGCAAAGGGCATTAGTTGGAACACGGATGGGTTTTAATCAGTAAGAGTCTGACACTCCCTACCGCTCTGGGCGGAGCGGGAGTCATTAGATGATTTCCAATCCTTAAAAAAAACGTTCCTAGGTACCTCAAATATTATTTATACTTTTTAGTGTTTTGTTTGGAAGTCGGTTATATTTTTTTGTAAAAAGTTTTTTATTTTTGACTTTTTAGTGGTACCTGCGTACCCATTCAGAGTGTACCGGCGTGATGTTATGTTATGAAAATAAAACTTACTAAGTGCTTTCGGTGTAAAGGTCTCGTCAATACGAATGAAATAAGCCCAAACACTTGGTAGTTCCTACATATCGATGTGGAGTTCCCTTGACTCTCTGTCGTCTCCATCATCAGGTGTGATCCAAACCTTCATTGTTTTGTAGTATCACCCGATATACACACGAATATCAAGTTTCTACCAGATGCGTGCCTACAATTTTCGAGAGTTGCTCTCGATTTCTCAGGGTTTCCATCATCAGATCCTGACGTGGTGGCAATGGGACCACACGGAAAGCACCAGCTTTCAAATAAAAAAAGAATCATGAAAATCGATTCATCCAGTCGGTTAATATGAGGTAACAAACATAAAAAAAAATACAGTCGAATTGATAACCTCCTCCTTTTTTTGAAGTCGGTTAAAAAAACAAAAGCCATAGGTCGTTTTTAGAGGTAAGTACTTTTATTGAAAAAGGTTCGAGATTGCCGACCGCAAACTCAAAGACGCAACATTGGAAGGACCCTCAAAATGTGGATCAAAGAGCCGACTGCAAGACGCAGAGGACTGGTCATAAAATGGCGACACTTAGGGAGGCTTATTTTCAGCAATCTTTTAACTAAAATGGTGACGATGATGATATGTGCAATCCTGAAGTTAAGAGGGGACTCTAGTCGGTAACTCTTGGCCCTTTCTCCATACAAACGCATTCCGCTGTATTCCTCGTAGATAATGCTGCTAGAGCAATGATTTTTTTCCTAAAAATCTAGATCGAATTAATACGCTCTTTTTTCCAAAACATAACGAATAACAAAACTTAAAGAATTATGACAATCCAAAGACCTGAAAAACAGCCCGTTTTTAACGCCATGATCAGACGACTGTCAGACAAAATTGATAAGTTTTTAACAAAATAGAAAATAAGTAATAAATAATAGAAGCATAGATATAGTCTTCTTCTAAATTTGAACTATGAGGATATATGATTTTTTTAGATCAGTTCAGTTTTGAAGAAGAAAACAGCGGAATACAAAACGTCTTATAGTCAAAGTTATAATAGGTAGAAATCAGCCTGAACTGCAGTTGTCGCTTTCGCACTTTACTAGATAGGGCACAGTGCGACGCATCGGCAATAGTATCTTCAAACACCTATTTTTCAAATTTCTCGGGACTAGAGTCCCCTCTTAAATCCTAAGTAAGAAAGAAAAATGAAAAGACCCCAACCTTTTCAGTCGGCTGCCAGTATGCAGCTGTATTCTAGTTTCTTTCAAAGAGTGACTGCCTTTTTGAGCTGGAAAACACAGTAAGCCTATGTAGATAAGATTGGTAGTCAGACATTGCACATTAAAGTTCACTGATTTTTCCATACTTTTAAGGCAGCACTGGCTTAATCAATCATCTAATTAGCGGCCCACCCTTTTCATTGAACAGCGGCGTAGGTAATCATCAGCCAGCTTGATTATTAAATGTTGTATTAGACACATCGACTGGATGCCATTTAGGCCGCTGATTAAACGCCGTTCAATAAAAAGGTTAGGCTGCTAATTGAACGACTGATAAACGCAGTTGGCTGCGACGTGGTTATCGCTGATTCCGGATTGAACAACATCATCATTATCATCATATCAGCCGAATGACGTCCACTCCTGGACATAGGCCTGCCCGAAGGGGGGGGGGGGCATAATCCACGCTTGGCAGGCGGGTTTTACAGAGAACGCTGCTGCCCATTCTCTGGCGTGTCCCTAAGTTGCCTCTTACGACACCCACGGAAAGTGATGGGATGGTATTATTCTTTAATGGCACCATACGGCACCGGCCGACACCATACGGCTAAACACATACGGCATAAAAACATACGGCTTGAACAAAAATTATTAGGCAATTATCGCCATCGTATTTGCATGGTACCTACTTACGCAATAAGTCTGCGAGTTTTTCCGTCCTCATTGTTGTCCAAATTCATATGGAAACGAAAGAAATTGCTAAGTTGCGGCAGTAGGCATTGGTCGTAGATTGACTCTGATAGTGGTGATTTTGAGTTTGGTATTAAAACACAGAAATGAGAAAACTGTTACAAAAAAGGATTACAAAAAACACACAAGCATTCAAAAATAATACCAAAATGTATTTAGAAAACACAATTTAATACGAGTATCTATTCACGAAACCTCACCTGAGTCGATGTAAATTAAAATGATAAACGTTAAATGAACTTCATACTAAACAAGGTAAACTCTATTAGTATTTTTTCATGCTTTATACAGTTTTACAGCAAAATTCAGGAGAGCATGAGGTCGATACCGACCGCCTCCTGCGCCTGCTGCGACCAATCAGAGCCAACCACCCTCATCTCACCCTTTGTTCAGCCAATCAGGAGCGAGAAGACTGACGTTACCATGGTTAGGGGTGAATTTGAGACCATGCAGAGTAATTTTCAACTGTAGTTAGTAAATCATAGGGTTGGTTTTTGTTTGGCAAGTAAAATTAATAAAACTGCGAATCTCTCGGTATAGCGTGAAGATATAATAATTTGATTTAGTCCGTTTTGATGCTTGGTAGCTTCTGGTCGGTCCTCAGTGGTCAGATTGTCAGTGAGTTGGTCCCTAGTGCTCAGTGCGTGGGTGGTGGTGTCAGTTTTGTCCGGGAGTCTCTGCAAAGGTATCAAGATTCATTTCCCGCTGATGTCATACGGCAGCGAGACGCCGCACGTTTGGAGCAGCTCAGCAGTATGTATCTTCCTGGAGTTCTCTTATTTTTTTTTGTATTTTTTTCTGCACAGAATTTTGGACTACCATTAAGGGCGAACGCCACTCTAAAACCTTGATTAAATCTTAATTCCCATAAATATTTTCCACGTTATTTTACTCTCCGGTAATATTTTTATAGTCTTAAAACAATATAAATATACTTAGAACCAAGCCCCTAAACATAAACAGGAAAATTATGTGGTGGAAAATTACATTTTCTTTAAGTCGCTATGAATAAGTTTGGTTGCTGACAAATGAAAGGTTTTTTTCCGATCGACAACCAATTCTTTTTCAAATAGGATCTAGATCCAAAAGCTAAGAATGTCTCGTTATTATACACGCTGATCTATCTACTAAGAATCGCCGGAAATCAAGATATACCTACACTTCCAACAAAACCTACGCTTACCTACTACAATTAACAATTATGCATATAATTCAATGTAAAACTTTCACAAGTAAAAAAAAAAATAAGTTTAAAATTATAAACCATTGCAATTTTAAGCTTCCAACACCAGGAACGCTCTTATTCTTTTTTATTTATTTTACTTGTGATAGGCACGCGTTTGACCACTATCTCACCTGATGGTAAGCAATGATGTGGTCGAAGATGGAGCACGCTTGCCTCTAAGAAGTAACCTAGTCACTCCTGTCTTAAAGACTCCCAGGAACACAAACTCCGGCAGGGAATTCCATTCCTTAGCTGTACGCACTATGAATGTGTTCCCAAAACGGTTTGTGCGTGTGGGTGGGATGTCCACCATGTACCGGGGGCGCATCGCCGTTCGTCTTGTGGTCCGATGATGGACTACAAGACGAACGACGACTTGGCAGAATTAAATTATGCAATTCCGTCGCAAATTCTCCAAAATGCAACCGGTAAAAAACCGACAGGCTAGCAACTCGGCGTCGATGCTCAAGACTTTGGAGCTTCGACTCGACGAGCATATCATTGCCGATGATCCTCTTGGCTCGTTTCTCAATTGACTCAAGGGCATCAAGCTGGTGTCGGCAGATCCATCCCAAAGATAGGAGCAGTACTCCATACACGATCGAACTTGCGCTTGATAGTTATTTACATGTATCTACGAGTACCTTATTTCAGGATTATTAACGAGTAATATAAATCAAAATACAAAATTGTAGTAGGTACACCATGCAATATTACAAGATGCCTTAAAATAACTTTTGGAATGTCATAAAGGATGCTAGTTCAACAAAACCAGAGTGGTAGAAGAGAGCTATGCCTTTTCATACATGTGCCCAGTTGTAAATCACTGCAATAGGCAAACTTTGTCAAGAGCAAGTTTATGTATTGAGTGCTGCTCTCAACTCTGGGGCGGATCTGTGAGATACCAGCTTGATAAGCTTGAGTCGATTGAGAAACGAGCCAAGAAGCTCATAGGCAGTGATGAACTGGTCGAATCAAAGCTCTGAAGCCTTGAATATCGATGTCGAGTCGCCAGCTTGTCGGTTACACTTCTTGGAGTGTGCAGCGGATCTTCTAGTACGATGCGTCATCGGACAACAAGACGCACGGCGATGCGCCACCGGTACTTGGTGGTCATCCCACCCATACGCACAAAATTTTTTGGGAATACTAGGAGAGGAATTCCTAGAGTAAATAGGTTACTTCTAGGCAAGCGTGTTTCATCGTCGACAAATGATAGAAATGGCTGATAGATTGTTTGTTGACCAGGGCAGCGAGGTGTCTCCATACGGGCCTCTGTGGGACGCGCCGCCGGCCCCCGTGCCGTACCCCGACATCCTGGCGTTCCCGCCCGCCGACCTGGGTAACTACTGATTTATATTGTTGAGTTTAATTTTATGTATTTCAGACTATTATTCACATTCCTTCAGCGATAACGATGAGAAAAAGTCCAAAATGTGTGTGAGATTTACAAGCGCTAGTTAACACACTGCTCAATCTCTAAAGATTGAGCACGTGTGTTTTGGTAACTAGCGCTTGTAAATTTGACTTGTTATTCCTGTTCACTTTCTCTAGAGCATCGGCCATTTTTAGCCCTTTGACCGTATTGACGAAAAAGATCGAAGGTCTGACCAGTGTTCCCAGTATCTAATTGAGTTGTAGAAGTCAGATATGTAGCTTTCTTCATGTAAAATTCAGCGGCATTCAGTTAAACTGGAAACCGACCGCAACATACTTAGTTGGCAAAGTGCTAGGGAGATGATGAGGCTATAAGTATTCTTTAACATTATCCAGGTGTTGCGCCTAACTTGGAAGATCTCTATATACAGCAGTGAACTATGATAGGCTGCATTGTTGTCGAAACTTATATGTAAGCTTATTTTTCTCTCTGTACATGAGACGAAGAAAACTTTATTCGATTGCTAATCAATTACTTCACGTATTTGCTGATCTCTGTGATTCGTACCTACTGTTTACGGCTCAGATTTTAGTGCCAATAGCAGGATTTGTTGTTACGGACTTCTGTTAACTTAGAATAATAAATCTCCATTTTCACAATTCACAAGTTTGATTTGGGTTATGTCGCAAAAAATACCGAAGTCCAGATATGTTTAGGTGGTCCATGTTGCTTAAACAGCTATTAGAACATATGTAGCAGTGTGTTCTACTAGGCACAGATTTACGGGAGTACCATAAGCTTCCGGAAAAACTCCGCAGTCTTGCGATGATCCCACTCCCATAGACTACCCACTGGTACGCCACTGGCAAACCAATGGACAGTCTGTGGTGAAGTTCCCTGGGGGATCAAAGTCCAGGCTATTTATATTCCCATTAAATAACAAATTGGCCTGACCAGTGTGGTCGGCGGCGGGCTGCGGCGGCCGCGCCGGCTCTCGCGTCCCCTCCGGCGGCAAGAAGCCGCGGCGACGTGTCGCCTCCGTCGCGCAGCGTCGCGCCGCCAACATTCGCGAGCGACGCCGCATGTTCAATCTCAATGAAGCCTTCGATAAGTTGCGTAGGAAGGTTGGTATTCAATACGTAAGCTAAACCCGTGCGTGTCGTACCCAGGTGGCAAGAAGTCGAGGCACCGCGTCGCCTCCGTCGCGCAACGGCGCGCCGCCAACATAAGGGAGCAACGGAGGACCTTCAACCTTAATGAGGGCTTCGATAGGTTGCGGAGGAAGGTTTGTAATTGATATTTTCATTAAACCATTCGTAAGGCTTCTTATAGCAACAAAAACAACATTGGTGACACATCATCAAGCTGCTTTGGTTAAAACTACAAAGAGCTGCCTTAAGGTTTGTACTTGATGCTTATTCATAAGCAATGGCAAGGCTATACCGAGACGGGACGTGTAGTGCAACGAATATCAAAGGAGCTGCTATATCTATAAATGAATAATTATATTTTTAAACCAATACAATAACTACCTAGGTAAGTACATTGCCAGGAGAGTTTTGTGTTCACCATTCCAGCCAAAGCAGGAAATAGTACGAGCTGCTTGGTCCAGCTGCAAAGTTAAGTATAATGCTTTCCTAATCGAAAGGCAAGTCTTAACTGACAAGGACTTAGGAATGGATCTTCAAACCTGACAGACGCTCTACTTTAGAACTATCTATGGCAACAAGTCAAAACTGCGGGATAGCAAGGTATGCTAATGAATTATTTATCTGTCATATAAGTAATCCATTTTGCAAAATGTTTTATCAAAAAAATATTCACTTAAAATAATAACTTAGGTATTTAGTGAAGAAACATCAATCCAACAAACAGGCAAGAACTCCATCACTAACCAACTATATCTCCTCCAGGTGCCAACCTTCGCGTACGAGAAGCGCCTGTCCCGCATCGAGACCCTGCGGCTGGCCATCACCTACATCAGCTTCATGTGCGAGCTGCTCCATGGGTCTCCACAGCCCCACCACGCCCCCCACGCCATCCATCCTCCCAGACACGTGTTTGATGCTGAGGTGCCCTGGTGCGCGTAAAGTGGAACTGGAAGGTTCCGTACGGGACTACGGGTTTTGGGGTTGAACCCTGTCTAATTTAAACGAGTGATCTCATAATTTATTGTTATTTTTAGTGTTTTTGCGGGAGTTTTGGTTCTGGTAGTGCTATTGTATAAAATTTGACTGTCAGAATTTAGGGGGATTGAAGTGAGCTGTCATTCCAACTTGATAGGATCGATTGACAGCTCACTTCATAGAAGTTTACATTGTGAGATGTTTACTGAATCGCACTGCAGCCTGTAGGAAGGTTCCAGACATCGGATATAGGGTTTGAGTCCTTCTAATATAAGCGAGTGATCTCATAGTTAATTTTTACCCGACTGCGCCAGAAGGAGGGTTATGTTTTTCGAGAGTATGTATGTACCTTTGTATGTATGTATAATTGTTTGACACGCTCCGCGGTCTGAACGGCTCGTTGGATTTTAGCTTCAGAGGTATCGTTAGATTCGTCTTGATTGTGAGAGTGACACTGGGAATATAAAAATTAAAATGGTCGATTGTTGGCGCCATATTATGCCTTAAAAAAAAACAACCTATCGAGTGGGGTATCAAGATAAAGGGCTCGAGGAGACGATTCCAAAAATGTAACTCACTAAAATGAAGGAAATATAAAAATTTACTTTTTTAAAAAAGCCGACAAGTCGCTTTTCAAGCAGTCTGATGCAGTTGGTGCCATCAGATCAGTGATTGAACTTTTAAGTCTTTTTTTGCGGGAGTTTTGGCTCTGCAGTGCTAATCTGTAAAAATGTGTCCGTAAAATTTAGGTAAGTACCTAAAGTGAATTTGAAGTGAGCTGTCATTGCACCATTATTGGATTGATTGACATTTCACTTCACAGAAGTTTTCACGGTGAGATCTTTACAGAATCGCTCTGCAGTAAGGTTATACAACGTGCAACAGAATAAACTTAATACGTGAAAAGGGGTCTGTTCTCGGTTCTAGTACGTAAAGGTTGGTTCGGGTGTTTCACAACACCTGCATGAAAACGTCAAATTATTTGCCATGCAAACCTACCCTTAAGTACGTCATTCTAACCCGCTAGCGGCTCCCGTCCGCCTCCGCTGCTACGTGCAGCGAGCGCAGTCAAAATACGCTCTAAATTCAAATCACATTATTGCCCGGGTTATAATAGAATTCAGTACGATATTATTGTCTAGTGGGCTGTAGCCGCAGCTTCGGGCACGCGACCTGCTCCTAGCAGTGGAGGCCGACTCGTGCCACCTCTTTTCATGGCTAGACCTCAATTTTCTCGCTGTAGGTGTGAAAAGTAGAGTATGCTCCTCAGGGATAAAGGTTTCTTTGCCTTGGGCTAGCTTGAACACCTCGCTGCATTCAGGATTCTTGTAAACATTAAACTCCCTCGCAACGCTCAATCTCAATCTTAAAACGTTTATTGCAATCCATAATGTACATATACAGGTGGCAAAATGAATAAATAGATACAATTATGAACCCTGTCGGGCACAGCAAAACTTTAAATAATTAGGAGAGAGGACCCGAAACGGAACGGAACGGAACTCCCGAATCTTTCATTGTGTTCGGGATTCAATATGACGCCCGTTGCATAAGACACTGCTTTGTCCCCTCGCTGCATAATCTACTATAACACCACCTGCACGAAAACGTTAGATTATATGTCATGAATATTCAACCTAAAGCAAGTCATTATTGCCCGGAGATTTATAATGTGATCTGAATTTGGAACTCAGCTTGGAGGCCGACGGGAACCGCTCGCGGCCAGCCACCTCTCTTCATAATTTGCGAACAATTTTCGCGCAGTAGGTGTGAAAAGTAGAGTATACTCTTCAGGGATAAAGGTGTCTTTGCTTTGGGCTAGTATGAATCCCTCGCTGCATTCAGGATTCTTGTATTAACTCCCTCGCTAGGTTCGGGAGGTCAATATGACGCCCGTGACGTAAGACACTACTTTATCCCCTCGTTGCATAATCTTTTATTAGAAAAGGAGGTAACCTGGTAATACTGGTCCCCTGGTACGTACTCTGGCTCCCTAGCTACTCGTAGTAGTCTAGTTGTACGGACAGCGTCATCTTGCTGATGACGCCATCTTGTCTCTTGTCTTAATAATGCCTGGTACTGTAGATAGGACGTTATGTCAGGTCTCTGATCAAAAGAAAGCTGAGGTATCAAAGGGTTGAAAAAAAATTGTTTTCTTCTGTGGTTACAAACTTACAAAAACCCTTTTTTTCTCTACATTTTGAACAGTTCTTGACATTGGTTGCCGCAGCGATTATATTGCCTTCGTCCCAAGCTTACTTCGTTTACGTATGTTCAAAGCACTGTATACTAACACTACTCTACCGCACATATTTTGTTAGAGAGAAAATACGTAGGTAAGGTCTGGGCTGTGGGATTTTGGAATACGAGAATTTATCAACCTTTAGGAGGCCAGTAGGATGACCAATATTATTTGGTTATCCTTACTAATATTATAAATGCGAAAGTAACTCTGTCTGTCTGTCTGTCTCGCTTTCACGCCAAAACTACTGGACCGATTTAAATGAAATTTGGTACACAGATAGTCTAGAGCCTGAGAAAGGACATAGGCTACTTTTTATCCCGGGAATATGTTCCCTAGGGACCACGCGGGCGAAGCCGCTGGCAGAAGCTAGTTTAAATATATTTGTGAGAATATGTACCTTATTTGTGTAGTTATATAAAATGATATTCTGTAAACAATGAGAATTATCTAAGTTACGAACTTACTCATTTCCCTTAATAATTTTTATTTTAAAGTTGTTTTTCACTGTAGCTACATAAAGTCATATTATAGATATTTAACTCATTAAACCTTCTTCGAATTAACATTTAACTAATTAAATATTTACTAATCATCATAATTATGTATTAATGCGTTTAAAAATATGTATTTCCTAAGTGAGACACAATCAATAGGAATGTATTAATTATTCTTCTATGTAAGTGGACACGATAATGCGATACTCAACCGATTGTAACTCTTGTCTTCCATTAGTAATTAATAAACAATATATTAATATGGCAATTGGTTTTATTATAGGCTAAGACATAATACAAAACCTTCAGAGTTCAGTTTTTACCTCAGTAACACAGCTGATGATTGCAGAATTCGGCTTACACCACGGTACAGTGCCGAACCTCCTTAGCTATCAACTTTTTGCCCTGAATATGCTCAAAAACAGTGCTTGTATACATGCCAATGACCTTGTGCATATAAACGGAGCTAACTACTCCTCTACGAGCCACTCTGCTACCCGCTTTTTTAATTTATTATAAAAAAATAACTCATATTTAAAAAAAGTAACAAAACCAAATTATTTTCCTTTGTATTGCAAAGCAGTAGACATATTATTTTTTTAGACTTTGGTTAATAAAAGAAAGAAGTAGAGTGGTTTCACCTCAACGATTTGGAGGTGATTTGGTGTTTTTTTTTCTTATTTTGTGATACCGATACATAAATTCTGGCTAAACCAAGTTACGTATCATATCATTTAGATTACTCCCTATTTTTTTCAGACGTAATTTCTCAGTAAATGCCGACGAAAAGTTGCTTCATCTGCACGCTGTTTTAAGCATTTCTCGAGAGAGCAGGCTTAACATAGTGTGTGACAATGCATGACATTTTTTGAAACCTTAATCCTAATGTATAAAATTCTTCCGTTACTGACTGATCGAGTGATTGACAGACAACGCACAGCCGAAACTACTGGTCGTAGAAATCTGAAATTTGGAATGTGGATTCGGAGCACTGAGGGAGGATTTCCTGAAATTCCTACGGGAACGGGAAAAAACGGGATACGCGCGTACGAAGTCGCGGGCAAAAGGTAGTAATACCTATAAATACATGAAAAATACGCAGCACTTATTTTGTTGAGGCAGTGACAGTTCTATAATAATAAAAACTTACCATAATCGTTTCAGCCATAACAATACCACTATTTAATAGGGAGATAATCAAAAATCACGAATAAAATAAAAACACAGTAAGAGAAGCAATAACTTCACACTCAATTTATCAACGTAGGTACCTAACACAAATTATAAATAAATGGAGTTCAACTTTGAGTGGTTTTATGATAAAAAAGTATACAATTATATTTGGAGGTTATTTAAAGTTGTTCCATTTACTAGGTACAGTAGGTCCTACTGTACCTAGAAACCACTCAAAGTCTGTACTTTGAAGAATTACTATACTTCAACTTTGTCACTATAAGAGATTTATTTTTAACTGTTGCGCTCTGGAAAGCTCTCCAGAATACTGTGCACCGAAGCGTAGACGTACGGCGACGCGCCATCGTGCATCGGTGCGGTGCATGGTGGACATACCATATATAACACACACACGCACAACACGTTTTGGAAATACATTTATTGTGTGTACAAGAAGTGGAATTCCCTTGTTTCCTGATAGCTACAATCTTGGAGTCTCCAACTAAAGAGTGAATAAGTTACTTCTTAGCAAGCGCGCTCCTTCCTAAACAACATCTTCGCTTTCCATCATAGATATAATAAACAAGGAGATATGCCCCGGTAGACGAAAACGTACAGGAACCCTGCGTCTCCAGTATGCCCCTACCAAACGGCAACTACTACACATGCACTTCAGTAAAAGCAATAGATATGCAGTCGCGCACACACCCGCATTTCTCAAAACAGAACGTACTACACAGTTTTGTTACTTTCCAAAGCTAGGTAATGATAATCCTAGCTTTGGAAAGTAACCTAGGTATTACATAAAACTAGGTAATGATAATCCTTAAGACTCAGGTCGGTAACCCTTGGGCCTTTCTCCATACAAACGCATTCCGCTGTTTTCTTCGTGAATAATGCTGCTAGAGCAATATTTTTTTCTACTGTAAAAATTTAGATCGAATTAATACGTGCCTCTGTCATTTTCTTTTTTCCAAAACATAATTACTTAAAGAATTATGATAATCCAAAAACCCGAAAAACAGCCCGTTTTTACCGTCATGTTCAGACGACCTTCAGACAAATTTGATTAGTTTTTAACAAAATAGAAAATATTAGTAGAATAGATATAGTCTTCCTCTAAATTTTGATATATATTTTTTTTAGATCAGTCTAGGATTGAAGAAGAAAACAGCGGAATACGAAACGTCTTTTAGTCAAGGTTTTTTTAAAGGTAAAATCAGCCTGAGCTGCAGTTGTCGGTTTCGCATTTTACTTGATAGGGTACAGTGCGACGCATCGGCAATAGTTCCTTCAAATTTTTCAAATTCCTCGGGAGTATAGTCCCCTCTTAATGAATTAGCTAATGACACTTAGCAAAGTGGATAATAATTATAAAAGGTGCACGTGTTGAAATTCCAATGTTCATTAATTAGGGTTGCATATTTCATGAGTCAATGCAATTATCTAATCACATCTTAGTTGACTCATATCGTAGGTATAATGAGGGCTTTCTCCATAAAGAATGGGTATTTAAATCGTGTATCAGAGAAGGTTTCATTCAGTTTTAATGTGAAGCGCGTGAGTGAAGATTGGACCTCAAGTGACGTTGTATTTGTTATTTGCATTAGTTAACTGCAATTCAGCGCCGTATCGGTTAACATGCGGATTTTAATTTTTTATGTGAGTATTCTTAATTATTGTGTGATCTTTTCTTCCTTCCATAACTGATGATCCATAATTTAAAAATGAAAATGTTTTATAACTAAGTTGAATGGGATGGTGGAACCTTTTGCTCATATGTCGTATTTACTTAGCATAGCTTGCTATAAGGCATAAGAGGACACATGGGCGGCGAGTGTTTGTATGTAAAAAGTCATAATTCGAGGTTTGGCTCTCGCCTGATTTCTCTTCCAATATTGGACCGATTTAACAGATATTTCACAAACTGAATAAGAAAGATGTATACTGTGTCCCTATGTTTTTCTTTTTTGATTAATAGTTGAAAAATTTGTACACTATAGTTGACAAAAAATAAAAGGCCCGTTTTGACAGCAGGATAAAACATTGCTTTACTAGTAAGTATGAAAGAAACATTAAAATAAATCTCTTTCGCACTTAGTGGTAAAGCAATCATCTATCCCTCTCTACTCAGCTGTCAAATCGGACTTCTTAGATTTTGGTGACTTTAGGGCTCTGTTGACAGCGATTTATCGGTCAATTTTGATCATTTTTTGAGGGTTCTAGTGCTTATACAGTTAATAAATCATGAAAAAGGAAAACATAGGAACACAGAATATATCCTTCTTATTCAGTTTGTGAAATATCTCTTAAATTGGTCCAATATTGGAGGAGAAAACAGGCGAGAGGCAAACCTCGAATTAAGACTTTTACATACAAAGTTTCGCCGCCCATGTTTTCTCTTAGTACATCTTTTAATGACTATATACTTAGTTTTGAAGTTCCAGTTTTTAATATCATATCTAAACGATATTAAGGCCTAGAACTATATATATATATATATTGTTAACATTTGACTCTACCAATAGTACCAATTACAAAAATCCTTTTAGACACTTAGTTAATCGTCCGTTTTTCTTTCAGTGCTTGCTACTGGCGACTTTTGCTGTCGCATCTCCAAATGGACGAAATAAAAGACACCTATCATACCTCAAGAATTTAGTAAAGTCAGCTATCTTCGGACGGAGTAAAATCAATATACATCCACAAACAGATGTAAAGGAAGGGAATGGATACAAAGTCTTTCGACTACCTGGATATGATGACATTGTGATTAAGGTTTCGCCTAAGAACCCTGTTCTTGAAGAGTTCGTGTACCCTGCAGCAGTAGAAAAGGTGAATTTAAATGCTTTTGGATCAGTTGTAGGCACAAAGACTAAAGACGATACTCTTGTAGCCGTGAAAGAAGTCAACAATTTGCTGTCAACCGGAATTTTGTATGGTGGCCATAATAACGTGATGAAAGAGACTGTTGTCCCGATGTTTCCTTCATTAAACACTCGTAATTATGTGGTGCAAGAAAAGATCGAGACTGCTCCTGTAATTGAAGAAAGACCTGTGTTTAAAGAAGTCATTGAAAGCAGACCGGTTCTTAAAGAAGTAATTGAAACAAGACCTGTACTTACAGAGGTCATTGAAACTAGACCGGTTCACAAAAAAGTAATTGAAAAAAGACCTGTATTTACAGAGGTCATTGAAAGCAGACCGGTACTTGAAAAAGTAATTGAAACTAAACCGGTGTTCACGGAAGTCATCAGACCTCTTGAAGAAAGAGTGGAACTAAATGTGCCATTTGAACCGACGTATTCGTACAAACAAATGCAGAACAATGAGGCAGTGCTGACGTATACGGCTCATAACAACCCTGGAGTGGAAATACTGGAAACTTTGAAGACGAAGACTGAACTACCGATGTGCATTAAGAAAAGGGTGGATGAAGCTATAGTGTTGGGTGCTGATACGAATCGGATTGCTCCTGTACAAGAGGTATATCAATATCAGAGTAAACCAGTTGTAGATTTCTCATACCCAAGAATAGAAGCAAATTCGTACGTTCAAAGTGCAGACTCGAGTTGGTTCGCTCCTGTCCAAGAATTATATCAGCATCAAACTGCTCCATTTACAAGTTCATTTAATTCAAATCCAAGTGCAGATACCAATTCGTACATGCAGAATTCTTTGAGTGAGGAGGTTGCTGATTTTGGGTTCTCACCTCACAGGGTGAGACCTCTAAAAGATAGTCCAGTTCGTTATAATTTAGGACCAAGGAAAACTCAAGCTATAAATCCTCGGCCAGTACCTTTACAATCGCACAAATCTCTCCATTTTGAGGCTGATATAAGTGCCTCAAAAGACAAGGTAAATTCGCAGACAAGGAAAGTACAAGCTTTTGATTATTTGGGCGAAAAAGTTGACATAACCCAGACTTTGGGGCCTATCCCACCTCAATATATCATACATGTAGCCAATAACACCGGAAATGCTGCTGTATCAAACAAGAAGATCATGAAACAATTGAAAGCTGTTCCAATTGTTGGTTCAAAAGATTATATTGCCAATGCCAAGATTCCTGTTAACGTTTACAAATCACAGCGTAATCCTAATACAGGAAAATTTGTAAAAGAAACTAAGCCTCTAAGAACCAATGTGGATACCAGCTTTAATAAATATATTGCCACAGAGATGTTAACTGCAGAAAAGGATAATGCTCAAGTGAAAAATGTTGTCTTCACGAATAAGGTAACAGCAAAGCCTTCAAGTGTTACTCGCCCTGTTGTACTTGCCAGCCCAAATGCAGTTAAACAACCACTGAGAGAAAATATTGAAACTTCTTTTAAAAATACACCAGTCATTGTAAAAGATAATACGAGTTATTCTTACCACCAGAAGCACGCTGATGGTTCTTCTACGAATATTAAGGCTGACAAAGATGGCGTAGCTGTCAACGTTAAGAAAAATAATAACAGAGGACGAGGAGATATTCCAGATTAATAAATGAGCAAATTTAGTTTTAAATATTTATTATTAGATTTACTTAATCATATAATATTTCTAAATATAAGCTTGTAATAAACAAATATATTTAATAATTTAAAGCCTGTTTTTTTTTTCGTTCGAGCCTTTAAGGGGTTATGTCATGGCACAGATATATAATGTGATATGGATAGTTCAACGACAAGATATAGCGTAATCCATAAACTAATAAATGCATTGTTTTAACTATTTACTTATAAATACACTTTTGCTTTTCACAAGGCTGAAGAAAACAGATTTTCAAATTAATTTTGCATCACATGCATTTAAAATTGGCAAAGTAGATATGAATGACGATTTTATTTCATTGCTCTGATAAATTTCGACTGACAATATTTTTATAGACATAGATTTACTTTAGACCGCATTATAAATAATGATGTTTGAAGATTTTTCTGCTTTTAGTGTGTGTTATAATTTCTTGTTACCTGCGATTCTATCATTCAATTCTCTCAGACGTATTTATTAAAAAAACATTAGTGAATAACGTATAATTTTCAAATATATGATAGTTATAATGCGATCTTAATCTTTCAGTCACTCATAAAGTCATAACAGACACTTTTAAAAAGTCATAAAATTCCAACAACAGCAAGGGTTTTGAAAATCTATCAATAGATGGCGCAACAGTAACTTTTATTCTAGTATAAATATTTGTAGATTTAATCTCATGATAATTTTTAAATCTGTACAATATGGCAGTGTATAGATTTCTATGTTATTTATAATTTATTCTTCATTCACATGTTTTTGTTTTCCTAACAGACGAATAGTCTGCATACCATTCGAACTATTTGGTTTATGGCTAGAGAGTCTCGGATCGGAATTAGTAAATTTTCAAACAAAATTTAAGGTGTTACATTTTTTTTTCACGAGTCCACAACACACGATATTGGATCTTATTTCTGTCGAGTGTATACATTTCAGTGTTTGAACTGTGTAAACAGCTGATAGAAAAGGTCTTCTGAATACACTAAATAATAAAAACATTCTTAGACCAGCCAGATCTCAAGAAGGTAAACTGAAATAGTAAACCATACGCTCAGTTTTGATAATGAGGGCTATCGCGTTTGAATTCGCCGTTAGAGGCGTTCGTGTAGCGTGACGTTTTAAATGTCAAATTTCACTGTTGGTTTGGTTGTATTGACGCGAGTTTATTTACTTATTTAATTTGATTTTTATTTTCCTTCTAACTTTGTTCACATGCTCGTAATAATAACTATAATTAAGAACCTTACTCGACAGTGGCGCCAACTGGTGAGTACAAAAAATGAAATGTCTGGAATCAGTCGAACAACAAAATACAACAATAATCTTATTTACAAAAATCCAGTAGTGTCTTCATTACTTTGACTGGAAATTCAAATTCAACGGTTTTTTAGGCTAGGGTACACCAAATGTTAAGCCGAAGCCATGTCTTAAAATCAGTCGTGGTTTTATACAGCACTTTCTCTATGTAGTGTGAGGGTGACATCGGGAGGGGGGGGCTCCCAGCGCTCCCAGGCGGGGGGAGGCTTGCGGCGCCGCTCGAGCGCGGCCGCCGAGTCGCCGGACGCGTCCGAGTAGCCGCTGCTGCACGAGCGTAGGCTGCAGGATGCGTGCACTTTGTGCTCTGAAAAACAAATAGTGAAAAGTTGGCACAAATATACAAGTTTAGCAACTATTTAAGTACATAGCATAAGAAGCCGCGCATTTTGATTTGTATCAGTAGGAGGAAGTCTTTGTCCTAGCAGTCAGAATATTATAGCTGATTGAGCCATCTCATTCGATATTAACCGATTAATATGTAGGTAAGTAATGAGCATATTGGCATGTATTTCGGTTACTTACATAGTTTCATTATTTTCCCACAACGTTGTAAGAAAAGGTAACTAGTAGGTTAAAATCCAAGTCTATGGACATGATTCGATAGGTTGAAGTCCATAAACTTGGATTTTAAATTCGATATTGTAGAAAATACATAAAAATGAGATCCCCATCCATCTCTTGAGCCAATAGTAGGTATCTACCTCCAATATTATCCAGATAGTTCCTGGCCACGTCATCGAGCTGCAGCACCTGTATGACGGGTTGTGGCTTGGAGCGCGGCCGCCTGGCCAGTCGCACCAGCAGTACTGAGGATATGATGAACACAGCCACCAGCACCACGGCGCCTATTGATATGCCCACGTCTTTTTCTAGGAAAACTGAAAATAAAACAAGTTTTATTGTTACTGGTAGGTACAAAATGAAGTGTGTTATGACTTTAGATTGGGGTTATTTACTATCTAAGTTTTAAGCTTAATAAAAGCGACCCTCAAGAAGAATAAGGCTACCAAAAGTGGAAACAAAGCCATCACTTTTGAAAATTGGAACAATAGACCGAAAGGAGCATTGAAAGCTTTCATAGAAGTCGTCGATATGTAGTTGACGCCATCTATTGGTAACAACAGAGCAACAAAATGAGAAATTTTTGAAAGTTGTTACCGCACCTCCCGGTAGATGGCGCTAGCTACAAGGTGAGGGGTTGAACACGAAATCTGTGTGCGTGGGTCCATTATTAATTTCATGGCAGTTATCATTAGACCCGTTGGGTGTCGCTAGTTACAAACGAGGGGTGAAAATATTGTGAGGCGCTTATTTGGGATTCTAAGCTAGCTCTCAAATTTAATTTTAGTTGTTGCCAATAGCTGTCACCGGTTATTGTTGACATCTTAATTCATGTCAATATGTTTAAACTACTTGATGCAAAGTTTGAATGAAATCACCCATGCTTGGTACTCACAATGCCACCACGGCGGATCAGCAGCATGTAGCAGCGTATCCGTCGGCCGCAGCAGCAGCGGCGTCGAGCATCCATATCTATTGCAGGCCCTGGCCCCCGCCTCGTCCCCCCTCCGCACGGCGCCCAGGCCGGCGCGCACGGCCAGGCCGCCCGCCACGCCGGCTGTGGCGCCAGGTCCGGCCGCGGCTAGCGCACGACCGCTGCCGAAACCCATGCTCGCGCGACGCTCTAGGACCAATGTGGAGTTACTTTCTGACATACGCCAGACTGATACTTCGTAGTATGTTGCGTTTTCGACTGTAAAAGAGATTCGGTGGTGGGTTAGTCGAGGTTCTTCAAGTGTAAATAGCATTTCAGCGATGATAGTTTTTGATGTTATGTGTTCATACGAAAGGGACGAATCCTCACTCATTTACGACTTTTTAAGATTGTATGCCGAGAAAAAATATTTCCAAAGTTTGAAATCAGAAAGTAAAAGGGGTTATATCGGTCATTTAAGTTTTTCGCTCTTTTTATTTTGGATGTCTACTGACTAATATCGGCTAAGTTATGTGAATAAGCAATTGGAATTATAGCACTTTTACGTTACCTGGTAAACACCTCATCTGGAACTCTCCAAACTCGTACGCGATATCGCACTGTTGAGGCTGCGGCGGCCTCAGGTGCTCAAAGGTGAACACCCTATCACAGGACTCTTCCTGCGAAGCCACTCCATTGCTGGCCTCACAGGTGGCCTTCAGGGTCTCCGCTAGAGGCCCCGTGATTTGATCCAGTGGTAATAGAGGGGACCCTGTTGTCAGGTGTTGGATCTCGAAGCCAGAAGGCTGTAGATGCCAGAAATAGGTGTCTGGGGCTGGTAAAGCCTTGACCACGCAGTATATTGTCTCCTTGACGAGTCTGATGCCATAGCCTGTGCATTCGGGTGGGTCTGAAATTGAGTAAAATATTATGTAGGTTTATTCTCAAAACAGTCATTCAGCTACAATTCGAATGTTTTAATTGGTACCTGAAGGCCAACTCTCGTACTTAAAAAGTTTTCGAATTCAAGTTGTTACATCACATCAGCGACAGTCAGTGTCAAAAATTTGATAAAATGTAGGGTAATTAGACATGTTTTTGACAGTTTGCGACTTTGATGCAAATGCGAAAGCTCCTTAAAAATACGAGAAATGTTCCTCTGAGCTACATATGGCTGTTATGTATACTGTATTCTTTTGTGTAGTTAACAAAGCTTCTCAAGCAGAGGTCTGAGTATTCACATTGTTATTCCACACAAAAGAAGCTGATTGGATAAAAACTATCGAAGCGAATCGTAACCCTACTTCGGAATCGGTTAAGTAACTGAAAAAGGTATTGCAAAAGGATGAATCTGCTTCGCCTTTTCCAAATTATGCTGGGGTGAGCTTCCAGCTTAACCAGATGCATTTGAGAACCAGTATTTAATGGATTGACTGCCTATCTGCCTCCACAACCCAGTCAATTATAGGTATAGCGATAGATTGCCCTTGGAAAGCCTCGTGTTAGATTTTCTGGCTTCTAACTATCCTTAATGTCTGTCAGAGTTCTATAATAGGCAGCCGCGACCGAGGGTTTAACGTGCTTTTTATCTGCCTAGGTTTTCCTAAGTATATTGGGGTCGGCTTCCAGTCAAACCGGATTCAGCTGAATATGAGTATTTCACGTGGAGCGGCTGCCTACTAGACCTCCACAACCCATTAACTGGGTAACACGGTACTCTTTGGCAAGACTAGTATCCATGTAGTAGTAACCATGCGGCTGTTTGTACTCAGGCAAAAGGTTGATAACTAAGTTTATATGTATGTAGTTCAAAGTACTTACAGAAAACAGTAATGACGATAGTGTCAGACCGGGTCTCTCCTATCGCGTTAGCAGCCGCGCAGGCGTACCGTCCGGCGTGCGCACGCGTCGCCTCCTCCACCAGCAACTGGTATGATGACGTCGCATCACCCCAGATACCACCGGGTCTTATTTCTACATCCTGGAATTTAAGTTAACATTATATCGTCAATCATCGTTCTGGTGACGGAATTTTGATCAACTTAAGTCCAAAAATATTTTAGTTAAATGGTACTTAGCTTAGCTTATTTATTTATTTATTTTTATCCTATTCCGTCCCACTGCAGGGCAAAGGCTTCCCTTTCTTCCTACCATTCTTCCCGGCTCTGGGCTAATGTGGACCAATCCTGTCAATAGGCATTAAGCTCGTCCGGTCATCTTCGCGTGGGTCTGTTGCGATGCTGCCGGACATTTTCTGGGACCCACATTGTGGGTTAATTTAGCTTAGCTTTTTATTTTGTAGGTACTTGTTATTTTAAGTAAATTTTTACTTTATCCACGCTAAAATTTAAACTGTTAATGCGGCCTGCCGGGAAGTTGACATCGACCTTTTTAACACTGGAATTATTAAATTGAAGCGAACTTTGTGCAATATTTTTTTTCATGAGCATTTCTGGTTGTTGAAATTCTAACTTTCTAAGTATTATTATTAATTACTTGTTTTTTCGTGATTGTTATTTTATTAATCTTTCATTCCATTTAAAATAAAGTAAACTAATACTAAAAGTACCAATTTCTGAAAAACGTTAAACTAAGTTATATTTGGATGTGCTTAAATATAGTGTCAGTAACTACAGTTGATTTTTTTCATTTGTTCGTTTGTGAGTGAAAACTTGTAATTGGCCTTCATTATATTAGAACAAGTAAGCATGCCTTATAATTAGCTAAGTTTTCCAAATATAATCAAATAAATAAAATAACACATGGGAATACACCTTTGTCTGTCTGTTTGTTTGTTATTAAGAGGTAACAAACAAACAGCACTTCAACCGGCTGAATGGTTCTAAATGATACTTGACACACGTATAGGCTATGTCCTGGAATAGGATATAATGATACTTGCCCTCCTGGGAGTATGTTCCTTTGGGATCAATTTCGACTTTTACGTGGGTGAAGTCGCTGGCAGAGGCTAGTTAAAAATAAAGAATTTTAGTAAATATTATACAAGAACTTACATTGAAATACCACATAAACTGCTCAACAGGCGGGTTGGCTTTGACGTCACACTCTAACTGCAGTGAGTCTAACTCAACCACGTCGTTCAGATTGCTGTCGCCTAGTTTTATTACATCCACCATTGGACTATCTGGAACCACAAACAGAGATATCTGATATAATAATAATAATCATTTATTTCGGACATTAATTAAAATCCATAATGAGTTAGTAACAGAAAAACTTACAACTATGTTAGTAACCTTAAACAAAATAAATTAATCAAAAAAGTTTAATTCATAAACTTTCCCTCTGCACCGGGCCAGCAGGCATGCCTACGGGACCAGTGCGCCAGGAAAGGGCAGTCCGGTCTTTCAGCGATATACGTATTCGAAAATACCTATTATTTTGAATGTTTACCAATCTAATCGCTGCTTAAATAGGTGCTCGGATTTTACAGAAGCGAAAGGCCACTGCGTAAAATTTTAACGCTAATTAAAATCTCCAATTCAATTGTTTCATAGAAGAAAACAGAATTATTTTCTAACAAAACAGATTTCCCACGAGACAATGGCTAAAGTTATTTTACAAAAAGTACTCAGAAAATGGAACCTTAAATACGGTACTCCCAATTACTAGATGAACTATTTAGATAACGTCCATGTAATGGCAAGTGTAATGATATTAACCTTGGATTTGGAGTTGGTTGGTTCTATCGAGTGTGTAGTAACGCAGATTCGTGTTGTTTCGGGACTTCGTTCTAGATATTTTACACACTTTAAGCAATATGAAAAGTGATGCTATTGTATTGAAACTTGGAACAACAATAAAATAGGGTACCATCAAAATTAAACGATTAGTGGCTAAAGCATTACTCTCTATTTATTTATTTATTCATTTAATATTAAATAAATAGAGAAACGCAAACAATATTCGTGAATTTAGACCCAATGAAATAAATAGTTATACCTGAAGTCCCAATTGGGCGCCATTACAAAATTAATGTTTTATATAAATAGAACTCTCAATAAGGGTATTTATTCCTTCTTAATTAATAAGAAGGAATAAATGTAAAGCCATCACACTAAATATTAAAATTTAAATTCAACCCTAATGGCGCCCAAATGGGACATCTGCAAGGTGTCCCATTTGGGCGTTTACGCACCGCGGCTGCGGCTACTAATTTTGTAGGGTGTTTTCCTGTGGGCTTCGGAAGAAATGAAGCCTAGCTAAGGCCCACTTGCACGAAACAGAGTTATCTTTTAACTCCAAGTTAGTTGCTCTTCCGGGCCATTTTGTTTAAAGTATTTGTTATTTAACTTCGTGTTAGCAACAAACTATGAGTTAAGAGATAGCTCTGTTTTGCGCATGTGGACTTCTAACATTCGTACATTAAGACAAAAACATTAAATTGAACTATTGGCGCCCAATTGGGGCGCCCTAATATGTTTGATTAAAACGATGGTAACGTTGCATTTATCTCAGCTACGGTGATACTAAGTTCTAGTTAATATATCGATAACTCACATGTTACATTAAGTGTTATGACATCAGCTTTGGAGCCTCTGTTAGGCGCCATTACTGGGTTTGTAGCGACACAAGCGAGAGTTGCTTCGTTGTCGTCCACCGCCGGACTTAGCTCTAGATATGATATCGCTGTGAGAGACGAGTTGAACCAAGTCTGTAATAGATAAATATACAGTTATACACAGGGCACATATCACTATCACTACATATTATAAAAAAAAAAAAAAATGCACCATATCTGTTTGTCTATAAGCGATAAACTCAAAAAATGCCGAACGAATTTTCATACGAAGATTTTCACTGGTAAGGTTTTGTATAGATACCTAAATTGGCTGAAATATTACAATTGTTGACAATTTTGAAAGAATCATGAGAATTAGGAGTTTTCATATGTGTTCATATGTGCTACCCGTGCGAGGCCAGGGCTGGGTTACGAATTACATTCTAATGGAATTCACTAGAATTTTCCAAACCACTTATAATAAGTAATATTCTGAAATTACTCTATAGAGGCAGTATTCAATCAAACAATTTCTTTAATAACGTGAAAGTGTATATGTGATGACATAATTTGGCCGTCGATTATATTAAGCTATGTCGTATTATTACTTAGGTACTTTGTTAGCATAAGGTAAAGGAAAATTCCCTTGAACTCAAGATTAAATTAAGTTCACTTGACAATACAAATTATATTTTGCTCACGGAATCTAGCGGGATTAGTTTCATTATGGAAAAGAAGATTGGATTATACAATATGGGTTGAAGCGTGTACAATTGTACTATTTCTTTTAACTGACGGCCAATTCTCGTATCTACTTAAAAAGGGTTCAAATTCATATCGCAATATCGTCTCAGCGACAATCAATGTCATAATCTTTACAAATGTAGGGATATAAGAGGTGTTTTTTATAGTTTACGACTGTGATGCGATTGTGAACCCCTTTTAAATATTTTCAAACGTCTTTATAATGAGTAGAGCACAGGAGTGGAACTCTCTGCCTTTTTTTATGGATGGGAAATCATCAAATGACTCCTCCCGCTCCGGGCGAAGCAGAAGGGAGTGTCAGACTCTTACTGACTAAAACCCATCCGTGTTCCTCCTAATGCCTCCTAAGGCTGCAGTGACTCTTTCGAACAAATTCCACAACCCTGGCAGGCACTGGCCCTAGCGGGCCCGGCTACTATGCTGCTATACATCTCTTTGAGGCGCGCGTGGAACACAACGCGCCGTCGACCGGGGCCTGGTTCTGATCTGACATCGAGCCACTCAACGTTCGCCGTCCACAGGCCCGCACCTACGGTGGCCGGAATTCGCCCTGCGACTTTCAACGCCCGGGGCGTCTTCTTCTGTTGCGGCGGTTGGGGCGTGAGGCTCTCTCTCTCACACGATCGGCCCCCTTCTGGAACTCTCTGCCGGCGTTTGTGTTCTTGAACGTATACGACCCTAATCTAATCAAAGTAAGAGTGACCAGGCTTCTTCTGGGTAAGCTTGGTCCATCTTCAATTTTGTCTCTGTCATCTCAGACCTTAGACTAGAGTCAAAGGCAAAACCATCTCAAATAAAAAAATATTTTCAAAATGTAATCAGGTTTAACTTAATCATTCAAGGAAAAACTGGCCAAGTGCGAGTCGGAATCGCGTGCAAAGGGTTCCGAACGAATTAAATATTTTTAACATGTGATTTTAACACTACAGACTTCTAATAGGTTTTCCTGTAATATTTAGGTAAAGATCTATTATCTCCATTTTTTTTCAAAAATTTAGGCTCAGTAGTTTCGGAGATAAGGAGGGGGAATGGTCATTTTTCTTCTAATTTCTTGAATAACCTCAAAACCATTTATTTTAAAATTATGAAAAAATATAATTAAAACCCTCACAGTAAGCCCTTTCATTTTATATGTCACACGATTTGTTCAAAAAACTTTTTTTTATAAATTTTCTAGTTTGACCACGAAAAGTGACCCCCATACTAAAAAATAATGATTTACGTAACGCGTCCGTGTTTGGGTCATAGAACTCCATATGTGTACCAAATTTCAACAGAATTGGTCCAGTGGATCCGGAGAAAACTGGCTGTGACAGACGGACAGACAGACAGACACCCGAGTGATCCTATAAGGGTTCCTTTTTTTTCGGAACCCTAAAAATGTGTAGGATGAGACTTCTATTCCCATCCACTTGTATTAAGTAAATTGTCCCACATTAATTAAAACAAAATTTTGACAGAACTTCACCAAGTCCAAAAAACCGTTTAGACGCGGTGGTACAGCTACCTACCCTCGTAATAACAATATTTGCTTACACAACAGCTACCCTCGTCTCCAAGGGGCCTTTATGTGGTTACGGCTTTGTACATGACACAAATCATAATTTTGTCGAACGAGCACCCCTGTAGTTCCGCTGTTGAACGAGCCAGCTCAACGTTTTCGATGATTGACGCGCAATAATTACCTGATCCCTCGTTAGTTAATTGATTTCCTCTTTCGCTTCCGGGGTTGCGATTTTTTGTAAGCCATTATGGAGGGATCGTGAGTTGCTTCATTAAGATTGGGTTGCTTTTTTTTCTTATAGGAAGTGTTTTGATCTAATCCCTACTCATCATCTGCTTAGCCTTTTCCCATCTATATTGGGTTCGGCTTCCACTCAAACCGGATTTAGCTGAATATCAGTATTTTACGTGGAGCAGCTGCCTACCAGACCTCCACAACCCATTAACTGGGTAACACGGCACTCCTTGGCAAGACTGGTATCAGATTTTCTGGCTTCTGACTATCCGTAACGACTGCCAAATATCTACAAATGACTGCCGGGACCAATAGCTTAACGTGCTTTCCGAGTCACGGAGGAAACTCGGTATGTTAAGATAGAAGTTATTGTAAAAGTCCATGTAAGCACACTCCTACATACTTTTGTACTAGTTTTAGAAGAGCGTCCTAGCACAGGTATTTCTCATACATAAAAGGAGACCCCTATGTAAGATAATGTAGAAGTTTTAATGTTACTGAAATAAAATTTATTTTTTTGTTTATTATTCAGCTTTCATCGGCTGAATGGATTTGGATGAAACGGCCTGTCATAGGATATTTTTCGGGTGTATATCTCTTTGGGATAATTTGCCACTGCCATTTTCCCACGTGAAACTGGACAAAAAATTTGCTGCAACTGCTTTTTTGTAGAGTAACTTACACTCCATTTGAACCCGATTGCTTTAACGAAGGAAATGTTTTTAACTTCTTGTTGTTAGTGTAAGAGATTCCAATATGTGTGGGTAAAAGTGTTTAACTTAGAAATGGTTATCTTTATTGGTATTGGTTTCCGATTGAGAAACAGTAAGCGTCTACAATACAGTAGAACCTGTTCATGGAAGTCGACCTGAACTGGCTTTTCGGAAAATTGAAAATTAAAAAAAATGTCATGTTGTTTCCCTCGAAAGGGTGATTTGTAAAGCACTAATAAACTTGTCACCTGGTTGGTTGTTTAACAACCTTTTTGGAAGTAAAAGTACACATAACCAACCAACAAAACCAATAAAACAACTAACAACTTAACCATAAACAACTTTTACATTGATACCAAACCCGGAATTAGGAAAAAAATTCAAAAGGCAACCTGCATACATTTACGTGTCCAAAACTAGACAAAATGTACTGTATAGCAACTAGACAAAATTTTTTCAAGGTTTCAGATTGGTCACACAGCAAAATTTGTTTATGATCATGTCGACTGTCACTCCCTAAAAGTTTCGTGTTTTACCACGTTTTACAAATAATCCTGTATAATTGGGTAATCCTTCGGAAAAGTTTACGACCCTATGCAACTAAGCGTAACGGTTAAGGGTGATAGCTTAATGAGCCAATAAGTACCTTCAAAATATAAATGTTTTAAAAGTACTTCGTGACAGTTATTTTTAAAGATGTAAACACAATTTTATGTAGAAATGGAACACTTGTGACGTCTGTCACCTTGTCTTTGACAGCTAATCTGCTTTTTCCTTTTCCAGTGGCCCCGGATTTCAGTTTGGTTGTACTTGGCCTATCTCGTGTTCTAATCCAACCCATATTTAATGCACTACCGTCGTCGAACCTAGGCACTTTGTTCGTGGTGAAGTTGTCACAGCCTCGTGCACCACGGCCTTTCTTGTAGCCGCAGTGCAGGCCGTTTTGCACGACGCGCTAATTTAAACGAAATAATCCAACGAGCGCGCGTCATCGTCGGCGTTCCAGCCGTTTTAGAGCCCAATGGCTTGGCACGTGACGATGGCAAAAGACCGGACGGCATGTCATTGTTTCCTTGGAAGATGGGTAGGCCTTTAATGTGGGACGCAACCTGTGTCGATACTCTTGCGCCATCCCATCTTCCTAGTTCATCGTGTTGTGCTGGCGCTGCCGCTGCGGCTGCGGAAAACCTCAAGCGGCGTAAATATAGTAAGTAACCTTATTGGTAACTATATTTTCGAGCCGTTTGGGGTGGAAACCCTCAGGCCGTGGGGCCCTTGTGCTCACAGCTTTTTCAAAGAAATTTCGAAACGGCTGGTTGACACTTCCCGTGACCCAAGAGCTGGCTTTTACTTTGAGCAGAGATTAAGCATTGCCATACAACGTGGCAATGCCGCCAGTCTCTTGAGCACATTACTAGCTGACAGCGTTGAGGACGAATTTTTTGATGCTATATTTTTGTTTGTTTTTAGTTTAGTGTATTTGTTCATTTTACCCATACTTAATTATTATAAATGTGAAAGTAACTCTGTCTGTCTGTTTACTTTTCACGTCTTAACGGCTGAAGGGATTTTGATGAAACTTGGCACACGAGCAGCCCAAGTCCCGGAATAGGACATACAAAATTTTCAACTTTCAAGCGGGCGAAGCCGCTGGCAGTCTATATAAGTGTAATACCCAGTCGATAGTTTTTTTTATCAAAAAAACATTATCGATTAGGATCTGATTGGGGTATATGGCTGGATATAGGCCTCCCCCAAGTATCGCTACAAGAAGACCTTCCTTGACCCCGTTATATCGTACTTAAACGCATGCTTAAAGTTGTTCTTCCGGTGAGGATTACGGATGTCGCAGACGTTACCGCGATACCCGGCGTAGGTGGGAGATTAAACACCGGGGTGGTTTTATTCAGTAAGAGTTTGACAGAGTACATCCATGAGGATTTCCCCCGTTAAAAAACAAAATTGGTAACGTTACCTGGTTACTATGATGCGTGAGATGCTTGTGGTTGAGCCACCAGGACAGTTCCGGTTGCGGGTAGGAGCCGCGTGCCGTGCACTGTGCAAGCGCAACGCTGCCCGCGCGTAGGGCGTCCCCCACCGTGCCGCGCACCCAGTGGATTGATACGTTGTATGCAGGCACTGGGAAAAGAAAAAAAGCTTTGGACTATTGGCCAAAAGGAGGTCGTAAATAAAGCTGGCTCCTTTAAGTTTTTGAGCTGTTATAAAAGCTAACAAACCCAAACAGAACCAACAAGCAAACACAAAGTCCCCAGGTGTCTATACATTGATAAAATTAATAGTGTCTGATTTTTCGGTCCTATTTTGCAAAGATCAGAAATAAAACTTGACGAAACGTACCTAAGGATAGGAAGGGGGGTGTAATATTCAACAGCATAAATCACAACCACTAAAAATCTATACGGGAAAGAGTAACAGATATAGTATATGCGGAAAATGTAAAGCCCAGCAAACCTCCATTGAGAAGGAAGGATCCTCCAACGAGACGAGAGTTTTATCTGGTGTTTGTTGTAGGGTCGTTGATATATGTTAAAATCACGCGGAGAACTTTGATACCGCGATGTAGGATTTGTGTGACATCAGGTGTTTTGTATGTGGTGGTATAGATGCCGCTAGGTAGAAAAAAAATAAAACTTACAATACAACTCAATCCCCAAGCTAGCTACAATAGGCGGGGCGAGGTGCGTGTTAGAAGCCCTGCAGGACAGAGCAGCAGCGTTGTCCCTCGTCAGAGGGAGGTACAGCTCGTTCTCGCGAACTGCTGGAATCTCGCTGTCTCCATCCGAGGCGTCTACTAGCGTGTCGCCGGAGTACCAGCTTATGCGGGGTGGGGGACGACCTGCAGAATAAAAACAATAAGTTACTGGTTATTGTCAGCCTGGATGATACTGATGAGGGCTGTCATAGCTGAGCACCTAGTCCCTCGCCCCATGACGCAGCATGCAGCTGGTTCAGTTCAGGGGTGGTGTAGACCACTGACTGTTGTTAATTTTGTGTAACTAATCCCGCCATTTTGTGCGTAAGTCTGGCGTGACGTATTCTGTCTGTGGCTGATCTCCACAAAGTGTTTATTTTCGCGCACCGCTCATTAGGGATGCGGCAAATGCGGCTAGCCCAGTCCCCATTGATTGAAACAAACATGAAATGTCTAGTTGTCACAAAGTAAAGACTAAAACGTAAACTTCAGGTTTCTGACCCGAAGAAATTAAAGTAATTATTCGCCGTATGGTGTCGGCCAGTGCCGTATGGTGCCGTAAAAGAATAATACCATCCCATCACTTGGTGTCGTAAGAGGCGACTAAGGGACTTGCCAGAGAATGGGCAGCAGCGTTCTCTGTAAAACTCAACACCATACACTGCGATCGCCAACCCGCCTGCCAAGCGTGGCGTTTATGCCAACCCCCCCTGTTATGATAAATTAAAGTAAAATGTTTTTATCATCGCATTGCCACAATTTGATTGATAAGAGTAGAATTGGGAAGTCTTTATCGACGTTTTTTAGCTAAATGCTACTAAGGACACTTTCCTTATATAATAGCTGTCTCGCCTTTGAACAGTCTTGTCTGCCTTAAAATAAACAAACAAATGTGAATGTGTTGATCTCACCAAGACGGTATAATGCAATGATTTATTTTGGTTTCGGGAGAAAATGACCAACAACATTACACCAGACTTGGTACCAATCAGAACTGTACCTGTTACGGAAATTGATAGAATTCCGGGATTAACATCCAAACGGATTACAAACATCGAACTAACAAACTATCTCTCACAAAACTGATACAAACATTTATTCGGGCCAAACGTTATAGAAACGAGGGTAGTCGGCAAAAATGAAGCGATAACCGGCCACCGTCTGCCCAGCAGTTGGAAATGTTGGAATGTGGGGTAGTGGGAAAGTTAGGAGTTACCCTCTGAATTATAGTGACGACCCGACCCTAACATAAACTTATTTATTTGGTGGAACAGTTGAGAAGGAATGTTGGTAATGAACACACGTTTGATATGTGGACATTTCAAGGTCTGGGGGGTGAGTGTACCGTTAATGGATGAAATGTTACGGTAGTTTGCATAGCTTGAGATACTGCTATTTAATAAAATAAAGGGACCTTTTCAGTGTTAGTACCTATAAGGATACGAAATATCTTCTACTACTTTACTAACGTTGAAGGTATTACCAAAAAACCAGCCAATTGCGAGTCGGAGTCGCACACGAAGGGTTCCGTACCATGAACCTTATTTTTTATTACTTGTTGTTTTAGCGGCAATAGAAATACACAATCTGTGAAAATTTGAACTTTCTACTTATTACGGTTCTTGAGATACAGCCCTCTGACAGACAGACGGATGGACAGATGGACGGACGGACGGACAGACGGACGGACAGACGGACAGACGGACGGACGGATGGACAGATAGCGGAGGCTTAGTAATAGTGTTCCATTGGTTACCCTTAGGTACGGAACCCTATAAAAGAATTTGTATGCAAGAACCGCAAAGGTAATAATATTATTTAATGATCAGATATATTATGATCAAAAAATTCACGTACCAAGTGCAAAACAGTCCGCTACATGAACAAACCGAGTACTAAATACAGTCCCTAACTCTCAAAATTCATTGCTCTACGGTTGTCAACGTTCTTTACATCCAATCCAACCAACTTATTTACTGAAAAACGAATATCCAGTCTGCAAAAACTAACCCTGGCTGGCTGTAATGACAGTTTTAAAAGAAAATACTTCCGAACAAGTTGGAGCAAGCAAAACGTAAGTGAAATAGTTCCATTTAATTGATCTTTGCCGTGGTTCGCAAGACCGTCGATCTTTAAAAAAATCGGATAAGTGCGAATCGTACTCTCACACGATGGGTTCCGTACCACAAACCAAAAAAAACACGGTTCTTGTGGTACTATTTTTGTTGCTATAGCGGCAATAGAAATACACTCTGTGAAAATATCAACTGTTTCGCTATTACGATTCTTCATACAACCTGAGGCTCTAGACAAAGTGCCATTCTATTAGCGAATGCGACTGTCGAAATGCCAAATTAAAAGGGATTGATCGCGTGAAATTTTGACAGCGTTTGTCAACCATACATTTTGACGTTTTGAGAATCGCCTTCGCCACGCTACCGCTGACAGCATGTCACTTGTCTAAAGCCTCTGGTGACAAACAGATGGACGAACGGACGGACGGATGGACGGACGGACGGAGAGTGGAGGCTTAGTAATAGGGTTCCGTTGGCTACCCATCGGGTACGGAACCCTAACAAAGAAACCGTCCCAAAGCACATCGCTGGCATCGGGGACATAGCTTAGTAAAAGAACGGCGTTTAATTAAGAATCGGATGTCGTTATTTGCAATTAATGAAAAGTATACTTGGTACTGTAATTAATGAGAAGTATACGAAATAAATGAGAGAAATCTGATTCGGTTTCCTGCTACCGAGTATTTCTATTACGAATAGCATATTATGTAGAATATTATGGATGATTATTATGCTGCTTGTGCTGTGCCCGACAGGGTTCATAATTGTTTCAAATTTTTAAACATACCAACTGTTATAATATTCCTACATTATGGAACGCAATAAAGTATTGAGTATATTTATTTGTGTATTTAGTACATGGAGGACTTACAGCTAATAAAGACAAACAAAATAGGAAACCGTAGTCACCAACAAACAAATAACAAATCCTCAGTATAGAAACATAATGTAAATTATGCATGATTGAGTGCCAGCTAGGATTTTCATCAAAGTTGGATCCAAAGCCTGATATTTACTTTGTGTAAATTATTTCACTTCTTAGTGACAATTCTACTAATTTTCAATCAACGTTCGCATTCGTACCGTAGTAGCAATCTGTCAAAATGTATAAAAATTAAGGCTTATTTGACAGTTTGTGATTGACATGCGAATGGAACGTTGTTGTACTCACCAGTTGGCGCCACTGTCGAGTAAGGTCCTTAATCACAGCATTAAAGTTGTTATTACGCGCATGTGAACAAAGTTAGCCTGTTATAGAAAAATACTCACAATAATCGAAACAAAAAAGTAAATAAACTCGCGGCAATAGCCAACCAACTCGCGTCAATAGAACCATTGTGGCATTGGCCCCCGCCGCCATTTTAAGTTTCTACAATTTTGACGATTTCAAATTTGTTTGACATAAGCATTCATATGACATGTAAGTAAATCTATTGAATATTTATTGCCTTACTTGGATTGTACTCATTGTACCTATTAATATTGACATATTAATACTGTGAAAGTTTACATAATTCTACGTAAACTCTACCACTTCATGATATTTTAAAAGGTAAATGTGTGTGTGTGTGTGTTGTGTGTGTGTGTAAAGCATAAATTCGACAATGTTAATTAATTAAATATAGTATTTGTACGCCTCTGGGCAAAACATAGAGGATCTACCTATCTGTACCATCTCGCACACTGTCGTAATTTCACCTATGTTTACAAATAAAGAATTCTGATTCTGATTCAGGGCTAAAGCCTTTGAAAATGGTAAGAAGTGAAAAAATAATAATAGTAGGATGAAACCCATTGGAAAAGGAAGAGAATATAACAAAAATGAAAGGAAAAATAATTTACGGGCGATCTGAGGTCGGGAAGTGGATGGGGGTGAGTTTTTAAGGGTAAAAACGGTTTATCTAGTTAGTAGTTTAGGAAGACATATGACATCTAAAAACTCGTAGACTGCACCCTCTTGCAGAGAGGCTTGTATCCCAGCAGTAGGAACAGAGGGGCGTAGCTACTGCCGTATTTGCCGTATCGGGGCCCCCGACCACAGGGGCTCTGATCTATGGCAGCAAGAATAAAATACTGTCTGCAACCTCAAATCATTCTTATTATCATCAATTAATAAGACGCCTATGAGTAATGATGACATGAGCTAAAGTTTTTTGCGAGTAGTGCCAATTTCGAAAAAAGAAACAACTCTGCCCTTTTGGGCATTTTCGCACTCGGGTAAAAAGGGGCCCCCCAAAAAATGTTTGATGCAGGGCCCCTTAAGGTATAGCTACGCCACTGTAGGAACATTAAATAAAAAAAAAGCAGGAAATATAGAAACAAAGAAAATAATTGCAAAAAAAATAAGGAAAAAAAAATTTAAATGCACATCATCATCACTCGTTTGTCTATGACTAATTCATTTACTATCAACAATCCTTTGCCATGTCCTACTAACATCCGTCATATAATCCTGCTACTTAAAATATGAGCTAATTATCCGCAAGCGAAGCCTCTAAATTCTTGATTATCAATTAGTGAATTGACTTCGGTTTAGTTGACATTTGGAGTCGAATGATTATAATATTAATGAGGTAAGGATGTATACTTGAAATTGAATTAACTCATGTGCTTAGGTATGTAATAAGGACATCTATGTTCTACTTATGTCAGGTAATCAAATTAGTAGTCATGACATTTCCAAGTGGAGTGTTAATGTCATATGCGATGAGTTTCTATATGGCATATAGAACCTCATTGCATGTATATGCGATGGGACATTTAACGTCATGTTCAGTAACACTGGAAGTATTAGTGGGTAAGATCAATATCTAGACACTCAGATGATGCATTATTTGTACCTATAACAATGTATTATTTGTATGTTTCTACCCACAGAGCACTAAACATCGAGACGAGACGAGACGCCATTGCTTAAAATATTCGTGGTCGTGCAATGACAGTTTTCTGGAAAATTCACGCCAACTGTTACCACCAGGCTTCAGGTCTTCCACGTTGAAACGTGACTTGCGACTTCAACGTAACGTTGACGTCAATTAAACTTATATTGCAAAACATAAGAAGCTTGACAGGTGCCTGGATTTTAAGGCGCATTTACGGCTTAGTAGTTACGTCTAAAAGGCTAGTCGTAATTTTTTGAAAAAAATATATGTTACATTAGACTATTTTTAGGGTTCCGAAAAAAAAGGAACCCTTATAGGATCACTCGGGTGTCTGTCTGTCTGTCTGTTCCTCTGTCACAGCCAGTTTTCTCCGGATCCACTGAACCGATCCTGTTGAAATTTGGTATACATATGGACTTCTATGACCCAGACACGGACGCGTTACGTAAGTCATTAAATTTTTAGTATGGGGGTCACTTTTGGGGTTCAAACAAGAAAATTAAAAATAAAGTTTTTTGAACAATATCGTGTGACATATCAAATGAAAGGACTTACTGTGAGGGTTTTAATTAATTATTATATTTTTGTCATAATTTTAAAATAAATAGTTTTGAAGTTATTCAAGAAATTAGACTAAAAATGACCTTTCCCCCCCTTATCTCCGAAACTACTGAGCCTAAAATTTTGAAAATAATGGAGATAATAGGTCTTTACCTAAAAATTACAGGAAAACCTATTAGAAGTCTGTAGTGTTAAAATACCACGTATAAAAAAGTAAAATTCGTTCGGAACCCTTTGCACGCGAGTCCGACTCGCACTTGGTTTTCTTAATAATTGATATATGAAAATTTTGAGTTTTAATCGTTCAACATAGTGTAATGAATTTGCATGTCTAACAGGGACATAAAAACGACCATCGGATCAAAACCGCCGAGCGTATTTTAATAAAATTTGCGCTATCTCAAAGACAATTTAATTATCTAAATTTTGATACACGGCAATTTTTTTTAAGGCATAGAATAATAAGGAAAGTACAAAAAACTATTGAATTTTGGGACGCGCGGGTGTAAAACGAGTGCGCGATTTGTTCCTCCAAGGTCGCAACCCTCTTTGCAATGAGTACAAGTTTCGGCTGTCAGAATTTGCCACGGGACAACAATTTACACAATTGACTCACTGACACACTGTTTTGTATGAAAAGTTTTTTCTCTAGTGGCCGTGTTCTCTAGTTGTTTGTGTGTCTATGGTTCACCCTAATTGCGTGACACTCTCGGAATGACAATTCTTTATGGTTTAGTAAATCTTTGTGCCGAGGAAAGGAAAAGGATTTAATTACGAGTGTAACGCAATTATGATTTTGGTTGTTAGAATTTTGAAGCTAAAATAAAGAATAAGTTGAACCATTATTTCCAAAGACAATGAAACAGCAAACTGTCAAAGACACCTCTAATTTCCGAACATTTTGACAAATCGACATTGATTATATCGCTGAGATAATATTACGACTTGAATTTTAACGCATTTTCGAAGCGAGAATTGACTTTTTGATAAAGTCTATTAAAACGACGTGTAACAAAATAAACGCACCTCTTAAGGGGTCATTGTACTCATCATTGTGAACCAAAACAGAAATCGCAAAAAAAAACAACTGTTCAGTACATTTTGTCGAGTTACGTGCACAAAAATGTGTGGGACACAAATTTTTTTTGTTTGCGATTTCAGTGTTGATCCCATAGTAAAAGTTTTTCATAATAATGAGTTCAATGTGTCCCTAAGCGGTATTTATTATATATATAGGCGTTTATTTGGTTACAGGTTATCCAACCTGTAACAGAATAAACGCAATACCTCTTAAGGGGTCATTGAACTCATCATTATGAACAACTTTCACTATAGGACCAACACAGAAATCTTGAAAAAAAAAAATCGGCTCCCCCATACATTTATGGGCGCATAACTCGACAAAATGTACTGAACAGCTGATTTTTTTTCGCGATTTCAGGACTGATCCCATAGTAAAAGTTATTCATAATAATGAGTTCAATGTTTCCCTAAGAGGTATTGCGTGTATTCGCTTATAAGTTTACATAACATGAGCTGCCTTTGAGCTAGAGCTCAAATACCAGCACTAAATAAGCCGACACTTTGATGAGTTCCTAGCCTGTCACGGTATTTACCGACGTTGCTGCGATACTGTGTACGTACGGATAGTAAATAAGGACGAGGAAATCATTTATCTTGTCAGGCTATTTATTAACTTGCGTCCTAGGATGTCCTAGATAGTTGGTTGCCATCTGAAAGCATTGTGTCAGTGTGGTAGTGTATTTGTCACTAATGACCGCTTCGTGAAAGGAATGAATTCGTCTTGATTTTCTTAACCTCCTTCGTTCGTTCGAAGTCTTGATTTTTTAACCAACAGTTTTATTGGTTTTACACTTTTACTGTTTCTTTTCTACAGCGTATTTTCGACCGGGTTAAAAGAAGAAAACGTGTAGCGCCGATTCCAAGTGACGTGGGATAAAAAAGGAAGATGATGAAAATTTACCTGTTAAATTATGGATATTATTGAAATTACTTAGGTACCAGCATTGGTCGCAATCATTTTATTTGGATGTTGAATAAGTAACAAGTAAAAAAATAATTTATCGTCTGCATAATAATATGTTTTAATTTTGACATTGCAACCGTATTCATTGCCTGTTGTACGTTTTCGATTAGCAATTTAAAAAAATGGATCAATGGATCTGGAATTCCATTCGCTTGTGAATGAAGATGCTATTTTATGAGTAACACTAGTTGACCCGCGCAACTTTTGCTCCGCTCCTATTGGTTTTAGCGTGATGATATATAGCCTACTAGCACTTCGCCCGCGACTTCGTCTGCGTAGACTTTAGAGGTGGCGCGCAAATTCTTTGTCCCATATTCTCATTCTCGGAAATTCATCGTTATTCATAGTTTGTGAGTCTTTACTGTCCGTATTTTCAGCTCCGGAACCAATTCGACATGTTTCTGGTTTTAAGGATAGAAAAGAAAGAAAATGTTTATTTGGGACTCGAACTTTACTGCTCATATTTCTAGCCCAGTTAAAACTTCGATATGTTTCGGTTCTCCTGGTATTTTTAAATGCTAACCACTCACAATTCCAACTTCAGAAATACTTTGACATGTTTCTGGTATCCTGGTTTTTGTGAATCTTTAACGCCCATAATTACAGCTCGGAAAAAACCGCTATATGTTTCTGTTTTCCTTCTTCACTTTTGAATCCTAAACACTCAAAATTCCAGCGACGGAAACATAAAAACATTTTTCTGGTCTCCTGGTACTTGTGAATCTATAGCGCTTACAATTCCTGCCCGGGAACTTCCACATTTTTCTGTTGTTTTGGTAATTTTGAATCCTTACTGCTCATATATCTAGCGCGGAAATATTTTGACATATTTCAGGCTTCTTGGTAATTGTGAAATTTTATCATTCACAATCCTAGCCTCGAAAATACTTCGACTGTGACTCTGTAGCGCTCATTGTTCCAGCCCCGAAAATAATTCTACATGTATGTGATCACCTGGTGCTTTAGAATCCTAGCTGCTCACAATTCCAACCCTGGAAATACTTCGTCATGTTTATGGTCTCCTGGTACATAATGAATCTTTAGCGCTCATAATTCCTGGCCGGGAATAAATTCCACATTAATCTGTTGTTTTGGTAATTTTGAATCCTTACCGCTCATATATCTAGCATGGAAATATGTTGGTATGTTGCTGGCCTTCTGGTACTTATGAATCATTAGCATTCACAATCCTAGCCCCGAAAATACTTCGACGTGTTTCTAGTCTCCTGGTACTTTTGAATTCTAGCCGGTTACAACTCCAGTGCCGGAAATAATTTGACAGGTTTATGGTCTCCTGGTACTTGTGAATCTTTAGCGCTCATAGTTTTAGTTAAAGAAATACTTCTTCGACATGTTTCAAGTCTCCTGTCTCATGTGAATCTATAGCGGAATTCCAGCCCGGAAAAATCTTCAAAATACATATTTCTGTTCGACGATAAAAAAAAATAAAAATATTAAAACCCAAAAATACTATAGCATCGTTCTGTTCTCCTGGTACTTGTGAATCTTTAGCGCTTCCAACTTCAGCCCTGGAAATATTACGACATGTTTCTGTTCTCCTGGTACTTGTGAATCTGAAGTACTAAGGCAGCAGAAGCGCTGGGTTTCCACTTCCTCCTCAGTCTCCATTAAGCCATGCCTTTTATCGGGATAAAAAGTAGCCTATGTTTGATTCCAGGATGTGGACTATATGTGTGCCAAATTTCATCCAAATCCCTTCAGCCATTTTTGCCTGATTGAGGCACAAACATACAAACATACAAACATACAAACATACAAACATACAAACTTTCACATTTATAATATTAGTAGGATAGCCTTCCTCGATAAATGGGCTATCTAACACTAAATGAATTTTTCAAATCGGACCAGTAGTTCCTGAGATTAGCGCGTTCAAGCAAACAAACTCTTCAGGTTTATATATTAGTATAGAAGTAAGTATAGATAGTAATAAGATATAATAAGCCGTATGGTGTCGGCCGGTGCCGTAAAAGAATAATACCATCTCATCACTTCCCGTGGGTGTCGTAAGAGGCGACTAAGGGACTCGCCAGAGAATGGGCAGCAGCGTTCTCTGTAAAACGCAACACCATACACTGCGATCGCCAACCCGCCTGCCAAGCGTGGTGATTATGGCAAACCCCCCTTTTGGGGGAGGCCTATGTCTAGCAGTGGTCGTCTTTCGGCTGATATGATGATGATGATAGATGATAATTATGGTGCAGGTTAATATTCAAACTAATATGGTCGCCAAGTAATATGAAGAGCTTCCATACCTCCTCTGACGAAAGTTGAACAAGTAGGTTGAAGAGTTTCTTACCTCCTATGACGAGACAGCGCAGTACCAGGGTGTCTCCGTCGTGGTAGGGCCCCACTCTGCCGACCACCTTGTTGCTCATCTCGTCCATGAAGAATGGCGGGCTCGGGAGTACTGGAAAGACAGAAATCATTTGTTATTCGACTTTCAACTGTTTGCCGAGGAAATTTTCCGGCGAAAATTCCAGCCTTCAGCGTATTTGCTAATTAAGGCTGACCACATAAATAATTGAGGCCAGCCCGAAAACCCTCATTGGTAAAAACCAATAAGGGTTTTCGGGAAAATTCACGTCACCAGTTAGCGCCACCTAGGCGTCTACCCCGACCCAGGTCCTCTACGTGCAAACCTAACGTCAATTTATCGAACATCGGAAAACATAATCAGTTTGACAGGTGTCTGAACACCATACCTCAGTCCTTAAAAAGGCCACTTTAGCAGAATCAGAAAGCACATCACGCTACCTGTCACTGTCAAATTTTCCCAATCAGCCTTAAACCTAATGCGTTAGCGATAAAGATGAAAATGAAATTTGACAGATTGTTGTGTGATTAATATGATGATTCTACTAAAGTGGCCCCAGCCCCAGTTGGCACAGACTTACTGCCTTATTCATAAAAAAATACGTCATCAACAAGCCAAACGCTTAGGCCGATCGTGCCTCTCTATCGCTTGTTCCGCGCTCATTTCTTTGCGGAACGTGACCGTGACACTTTTTCGTGCGTGCAGCCGGTGTTCATCGATTTATAAGACGTTATCACGTCAAAAATCTAATCACATAATTAGTTAAGTGCCAATTTTTAAAAAAGCCTCGTTGTCCATACATTTTTGACAGATTGCAACTGACATGTGAATTCGAACTTTTTAAATATGATGTGGTAGAATATGCACTCAAATTTAGAATTTAAATTTAGAAGCTGGTAATCAGTATAGCTAATCATATGGCTGTAATTTATGAATAAGCTTGTAAATGCCGGTCACGTAATCATAGCGTGGAATCGTGGATAAGATTATCTAGATTTCTAGATAATTGACTGCAGTTTCTCCTACGTGTTGGAAATCCGGAATTCCGCATTTCCAACCACACATCCAAGAATTTTGTACTTTAAACAGGATGTAACATATATATCGAGCGGGAGCGAAGAGCGTGGTCGGTGCTTGCTAACATGTTGGTCTATAGATTCTCAAGGTGTACAGTACACGTAAAAGTAAATCTATTCAGAGCCTACTGCCAAAACTTTTAGGCCAGCGCTTTATGGTTCAACTACACCCAGCGGGCCTACAACGCTCTTCGCATACAATACAATAACGCCTTTAGGATTCTAGTGAGGCTCCCTCGATTCTGCAGCGCGTCGGGCATGTTTGCTGACGCAAGAGTCGACGACTTCTAAGCCGTTATGCGTAAGAAAACAGCTCGGATGCGACGGATTCGGGGGAGCGCCAATGGAATCCTAAGGATGATTACTGAGAGGCCAGAGTCTGCAGTACTGGGGAGATTTATGCAGCTTCATGTGACGAGATGACAATGTATGTATGTTTAATGATTATTTTATTTGTTGACATTTATTATTTGAATGTATTTTTTATTTTTTGACATGTTTTTTTGGAAATTATTGATTTTATTATTTTGAATTTAATTTTAATGATTGATTTGTTTTTTAATATTTCTATTTGATTTTTAATATTGACTAACATAGTTTTTAGACCTCTGTTACTAACAATTATGGATATTATTAGTCTGAAAAATAAACGAATTGAATTGAATTAAACTCAAACCCTAAAATGATGTTATTTTTAAGTATGAGTACAATGACCCCATAGTACTCATACTAAAAAATAACATCTACTAAACAGGGTGTTCCAGAAGTGCGTGGTCATATTTAAGGGTGATGTTGGGTGGTGAAAAATAGCAAACCAAAAACACTTCATTTTTAATGTTTTGATATTTTTAGGGTTCCGAACAATCGTAAAAAACGAAACCCTTTTAGGATCACTCGGGTGTCTGTCTGTCTGTCCGTCTGTCACAGCCAGTTTTCTCCGGATCTACTAGACCGATTCTGTTGAAATTTTGTACACATATAGACTTCTATGACCCAAATACGGACGCGTTACGTAAATAAATTTTGAGTATGGGGGTAACTTTTGGGGGTCGAAGTAGAAAATTAAAAAAAAAAGTTTTTCAAACTGTATCGTGCGACATATTATATGAAAGGGCTTACTAGGAGGGTTTTAATTATTTTTTTTTAGTAGTTTTGAAGTTATTCAAGTTTGACCAAAAATTACCATTCCCCCTTATCTCCGAAACTACTGAGCCTAAAATGCAGGTAACAGGTCTATACCTAAAAATTATAGGAAAACCTATAAGAAGTATGTAGTGTTAAAAGAACATGTTATAAAAATGAAATTGGTTCGGAACCCTTTGCACGCGAGTCCGACTTGCACTTGTTTCCTTAATTTATATCAGCTACCTAATATCACCCTTAAATATGAGCACGCACTCCTGGAACAACCTGTAGGACCAGCCCAGAAAAGGGTCGGAGCGAGGCCCAAACAGAGAACCCTGAACTCTTCTTGTTTTATAGAACCGTCGGATGCCTAGAGTGAGTGCGGTGCCACTGTTCAGAACATGAGCCGCAAGTTGGAATACCTCAATTGCCCTAGCACCAGCACTTTGGGGGACTTACCTATTAAATTTCATTTCATTTCATTTATTTAATTCAATCACAATTTACATTGTGTCTGAATGTGTTACAAAAAAAAAAAAACAGTTAAAAAAGATGAAATCGATTAACTTAAATATTGAAAAAAAAAATCATCTTCTCAATTAAATTAGTATAAATCGCAATAATAATAAAATTAAAAAAAAACAATAATAAAAATAATAAAAAATGTCAACAGAAATAAAACCATTAACAATTTAAATTAATTTGGAGCCAAAAATCATTACATAAAATCCACCGATTACATGCCACCGATTCTGCAGTTAACGTAGCCCCCTCATCATATCAGCCGAAAGACGTCCACTGCTGGACATAGGCCTCCCCCAAGCGTCGCCACAACGACCGGTCCTGTGCGTCTCGCATCCATCGGCTACCCGCGACCTTCACCAGGTCATCGGTCCACCTTGTGGGCCTTCCAACGTTACGTCTTCCGGTACGCGGTCGCCACTCCAGAACTTTTCGGCCCCATCGACTATCTGTTCTGCGAGCAATGTGCCCTGCCCACTGCCACTTTAGTTTGGCGATCCTTCGGGCTATGTCGGTAACCTTGGTTCTCTTGCGGATATCATCATTCCTGATTCGATCACGCAAGGAAACTCCAAGCATTGCCCTCTCCATTGCCCTTTGAGTGACTTTGAGCCTTCTGATGAGGCCCATTGTAAGCGACCACGTTTCAGTTCCGTATGTCATCACTGGCGACACGCACTGATCATAGACTTTCGTCTTGAGACACTGTGGTATGTGGGACGAGAAGATACCGCGCAACTTCCCGAACGCTGCCCAGCCGAGTCGGATTCGAACGAACGAGCCGTACGGAACGTAGCCATCCTCTCGAAGAGAAGAAGAAGAAGCACTCTTCTTGTTCAGTATACCTAATGTAGTGTACCTAAGCTAGCTTTTTAAAACAGTAACACCTTGAAAACGAGGCAATACGTTGTAACATTAATCTTAGCACACAGTAATTGACATTTAATCCAAGACACGGCAATCAAAATAAAGTAGACTGATTATAATTTATTCTAAGGTAAAAACAGACGTGAGTAATTTTTCGTATTACTTTAGCACCTGACGACGCCCGTGGGAGTCCACGGGATGGTTCAATTCATTCTATTTTGGGTACCACACACCTCCATCTTCATACCCCTGTGTATTGAGATTAACGGAAATGTCTGAAGTAATTTTTTAACACGTCAAGCTAAAATTCGGGGAAATGTGTTCAGGTAAAGTTTCGGTTAACTTATCTGGCTTATAACTTTATACAAAATTATCTACGTTAATCTGGTAGGTATAGCTATTCCGTGTTAGCGTGGTGATAGCGGTCATTGAACTACAAGACTTCCCAGAGGCGGATTAAATGTTGTCAGCGCCCTAGGTAAGCACCTCATCGGCGCTCCTAAGGTGGTCACGAGTGGGGGCAGATCTGGATCAGATCAGAGGGGGGGTTATTGAGAAAAAAATGCGTAGTGCCGTATGTACGTAAGAAAATTATAGCGAGCGCAGCGAGCACGAAATTTTAAGGAACTAGTAGGTAAAGCCGAAGATTTTTGACTATTCGCACAGAAACAGGATTAAGTTTATCTATTTATTCGCGTATGCTACAAAAAATTGAAATTTCGCAGCGAGCTCAAAAATGTTAGTACTCCGCCTCGGATCAGATTAAATTTTGCCTAAACCATTCGAGCTTTTATAGTAGTTTTTTTTTGTCAACCTAGAAACCTGAGTAACAATGATTAAACTTTGAACACCCAGCCTTCGGTAGATTAGAATTTTGGTTCAGCTGTTGCTAGAAGTTATATGTAGAGTGTCAGTCAGACTTCACCAACTTCCAAATTCCAGTCTGCTACTGAAAAATTACCAATAGAAAAACAGAATGATGCCCAACCCAAGAATCGAATTCAGGATTCCCCCCCCCTCCACACACAGCAACCGTGGTTTGGACCAACAAAGACAAACAAGACAGTCATAAACAAGAGAAAGTTTTTGTAAGTGCCGTAAAAAGCCGACAGATGATAATTTTTGAGATCGGGCCATGTAGGAGTAATCAAGTAGTAATAGCAGGGGCGTAGTTACCGCCGTATTTGCCGTATCAATTATACGGGGCCCCCGGATCACAGGGGCTCCGATTTATGGCAGCAAGAATAAAATACTGTCTGCAACCTCAAATCATGCTTAATATAGGCAGTAATAGAGGGGGGGGGGGACTTTGGAAGCTCTGTACAAATTATAATTTTTTAATTTACGTAAAAACTTTTTTGAAGCTTCCTCGACCGCGGGCCTCTATAATCTGGAGCCCCTAGGCACGTGCCTACTTTGCCTTAAGGATAATCCACCTCTGCGACCCCCACAAAACATTGGGTAACACGGTATTCCTTGGCAAGACTGGAGACAGACTTTCTGGCTTCTGACAATCCGAAACGACTGGTAAAGATCTACAAATGACATCCGAGACCAACGGCTTAACGTGCTTTCTGAGGCACAGAGGAATCTCGGTATGTTGAGATGGTCACCCATCCACAGACCAAACTCGGTAAGCGTTGCTTAACCTTGAAGATCGACCTGTGCAGCTGTTATACTTTAGCCACGAGTTCCTCAATGGACCGATATAGCCATACTAAACCTTCACCAACATTGCAACAGTCAGGTTCCTGTATGACGCACTAGTCAGGAGTCATCTGGAACGCGCGATCATATGGGCTCCACATGAGGCTAAGTATTCTGTAATGTTGGAGCGCGTTCAGAACAAATTTACGCGCTACTTATATAGGACATTTTATGGGGTATATCCATTTTACCCGTTAATGTACCCACTCTGCTTGTACTGGGTATGGTTGGGTACAATCAATTGGTTAAAATACTGCGTGGCATCGACCATAATCCAGGAGTGCTACAGCGCTTGAACTTGTCTGTACCGGACCGCTATGTATGAAGGCGGCGGCGCCCGCCACTGCTGGCCGTGCCGTTCGCTAGAACCAACCTACTGGCCAAGGCTCCTCTTACTCGGGCTATTCGCGTTATTAATAGACTCCATGTCGAAGTGACAGACATTTACGTATGCCCTATGAGTGGATTCTCAAAGAGACTATTGTTTGTTTTGTGTTTTACTGTAGATTAGTGTAATAATAATTTATTGTATAGTATAAGTGTGTCTAAAGTGTATTATTAAGTTAAAATAGATTTAAGTAAAATAGAAGTTACTGGTACATAGACTATCTATATACTACATTAGGTTAAAAAATCTGTAATGATAGCTCTAAGTTATGATAAAAATAAATAAATAAAAAACGGAACAGCTATACTTGGTACCTAATCCTAGTACTAAGTCCTACGTACTATGAACCAGGCCATTACGTACTCCCAAAGCTATAAATCTGTATAACGATATTTAGTTGTATCGTTTAATAAGATTCGGGTCCTTATAGCCATTAATTTTATAGGTACTAAGCATTGATACATAAAAAAAACCCGTACTAAGGAACATTTTCGAACACCTAATATTGTTTTAAACCATTTTTTATGGATGGGAAATCGTCAAATGACTCCTCCCGCTCTGGGCGAAGCAGAAGGGAGTGTCCGACTGTTACTGACTAAAACCCATCCGTGTTCCTCCTAATGCCCTTTGTGTTCCGCGGTGACTCTTTCGAATAAATTCCGCAACCCTGGATTATTTTGAGCCCTAATACCACACTCAGAGGAACAGTATGTAGGTACCGATACTTATAGAGGGAGTGAAATCATTCCTGTACGTCTACCATGAGTTTTATCAATCTGTACTCGCTAGCTACTCGCTAGTTAAAACTGTTAACAACTGTTAAAGTTGTAAGTAACACTTTAGATAACAACTAAACAAATAAATTAGAAACTTGTTTTTTTTTTAAGATTCATAATTTTTTTTAACTGCAGTAGCTAGCGAGTAAAGATTGATAAAACTCATGGTAGACGTACAGATACTACGAAAAACTTTAGTTTGGAGTGCACCATGAAAAACCGCAAAAAAAAACAGCTGTTCCCTATATTTTATCGATGTATCTGGACATATATGTACTGAACTGTTTATTTTTCAAAGTTGATCCCGTACCAAAAGTTGTTCATAATCATGAGAGAACTGTTCACCACTTAAAAGATCGGGAATGATTAGCCTCCCTCCATATTTACTTAAAACTATGACATTCTACCTTGGCTAGCGAGAATATATTCAAAATAATTCCGACTACTTTAAGTATCATGTTTCTCACTACTGAAATGAAGCCACCGCTGTGTTTTGCAGATCTTTATTTGCACTGAAGTTGTGCAACCCATGGTATATAATTACCATTTTCGTATCTCAGGCATTTTATCATTTTAAGGCCACGAAATACCTGTATTTCTTGCTGATAGTTTACAAATATTAATAGAAATGATATTTTGGGAACACATTCGCAACTAGCTCAGTAATATAAAATGGGTGAAGTAAGTCAGTTAGAATTATTATTTAATTCTAACAATCCTTACTGATATTATAAATGAGAATGAATGAACGTGTGTGTGTGTGATTTGTGTGATGTGTGTGTGTGTGTGTGTCTGTGTTGTGTGTGAATGAATGTTGTGAACGTGAATGTGTGTGAATGTGTTGTGTGTTATGTGATGTGTGTAAAGTGTGTGTTGTTGTATGTTGTTTGTAATGTTGATGTGATGACTTCGTACGTGCATATCCCGTTTTTCCCGTATCCTGTTTTTCCCCGTTCCATAAAACTATGCTATCTTTAAATTTGATCAAATAACAGATAGCTACGAAGTTTGATCAAAATCGGTTCAGTAGTTTCAGAGTTTATCTCGAACATTGTAACACGAGATTTTTATATATATAATAAATATATAATCTGAATCTCGGAAACGGCTCCAACGATTTTCATGAAATTTAGTATGCAGAGGTTTCGGGGGCGATAAATCGATCTAGCTAGGTTTCATTTTTAGAAAACGTCATCGTCGACACAGAATTATAATAATAAATAATAATAATAAATCATTTTATTTATTATGTTCCCTTGGGATTGTTTTCGACTTTCAAGCCGACGATGCCGCTAGTACAAGCTAGTTTTAAATAAAAAATAAATAATGAACTAGATTAGACTTTTCCAAAACAAACAAAGTAAAGTTTGAAACTGAGATAAGTTTGTTTTGAAAGTGTGAACATTTTTAGTGACTAAAATATTTTTTCGTTTTGCTTATATCGCGGTGATAGAAGCAAAACGTCATGTTGACAGCTTTTTGCTTAGTAGTTTTATTTGCTTTTCTCTATGACTCAGAATAAATAAAACTTAACAATTTAATATCACCCTGCAAATAAATTCAGAACTAACACATCATATTTGATATTATGCGAAAAAAGCAGATGCACACCTTTGCTTCTGCCAACTTAACCACTCTGTAGGTCCTTCCTATGATCGGTGGAGGTCTGCCCTGCTTGGGCGGAGCACCGCCGTGTCCTCGTCGAGGCGATCGGCGGCGGCGACTTCTCGCGTCCGGCCCTGGTTCAATCCATGGTCCGGAGCGAGGAGACATGGGAAGCGGTCACCTCCTTTTGCGAAGTAGTAATGCTAGCGAAGGAGGAAGCCGAACGCGTGAGAGAGAGGGAAACCTCACGCCCCAGCCGCCGCAACAGAAGAAGACGTCCCGGGCGTAGGGAGTCGCAGGGCGATTTTCGGCCACCGTAGGCGCGGGCCTGCGGACGGCGAGCTTTGGGTGGCTCGCCGTCTGATCAGAACCAGGGGGGCTACTCTCTAACGAAATCCGTAGTTTCGGGCTTAGTTGCGGGCGGTCGTATTCAACTCCGTATCACCTACAGACTTACGATTAGTCCCGAACCCGAACTGAGAATGAATGACAACACGATTTCACAGTAACTGTCAAATCGTGTTATCATTAGTTCTCAGTGGTTAGGTGATACGAAGTAGAAAATGCCCGCCCGAAACTAAGCCCGAAACTACGGATTTCGTTAGAGAGTAGCCCCCCAGGCCCGGGTCGACGGCGCGCTGTGTTCCACGCGCGCCTCAAAGAGCTGTCAGCCCGCTAGGGCTAGTGCCTGCTGGGGCTGCGGACATTGTTCGAAAGAGTCACCGCGGCCCTGGAACGCAAAGGGCACTAGGAGGAACACGGATGGGTTTTTAGTCAGTAAGTGTCTGACACTCCCTCCTGCTTCACCCAGAGCGGGAGGAGTAATTTGATGGTTTCTTATCCTTAAAAAAAATCCTTCCTATGATACACACAGGCACACTAGAGCCATAAAAAAATATCTACCAACCCTTTCTCCACGTAAAATATTCTCCAAATATGATATCAATATTATCATTTATTATTAATACCCAATATGTAGTCTCATATATTTACCTCAACAGTTTCCGGAAGACACAAGGTTGATCCCATCATGTGATGGCTTATTCCTTTGTGCATACCGAACAGACGGATATCTTTGAAAGCTTTCTCATAAACAGGGCTAATGTATCTCATTGTTCTATTCGGTAGGGTAACCCGATTAACTTGTGATCTGGGATAAAATATTACTTGGAAAAGGATAACGGATGGCTTTTTTGATCTTAAAAACAATAGTAGCGTGGGTTGAGTAAGATGTAAAACGGGTATTAGTTTTATGTACTTACTAGCTATTGCCAGCTGCTTTGCCCGCGTGATCGCTAGGGAACATACTCCCGGGATATATTATATAGCCTATGTGTTATTCCAGACTATAATCTACCTCTGCGCCAAATTTTATTAAGATCTTTTCAGGCGTTCTGACGTGAAAGAGTCTTCAAGTCAACAGTGAGTAGGTTACTTCTAGGCAAACGTGCTCCATCTTCGACCACATTGTCGCTTACCATCAGGTGAGATAGTGGTCAAACGCTTGCCTATAAATGTAACAAACATCCATCCTCACAAACTTACGCATTTATAATATTAAATAGGAAGTAGGTAACAGTAGAATCTCACATTAAAATAGGAATAAGTAAGCATAATCTCCAAGTATTTACATAGTTATCTGTTTTTTTTTTGCCAATGTCTTCTTATAGATGGACAGTGTACAGGTCACTATTCGGGTGTTCGGTACGTGGTAAATACAATAACACAACACAGTACGGTTTCAACGCGCACGTCTTACTCGCTCGGCGGACAAGCTGAGAGTGTGCGTTCAGTGAAGCGACTCCCTGACCGCACCCCCACCACCGCTCGCCCCACCAGTAAGGCATGTCGGTATTTATTTATACACTACATCTACCTTTTACAAAATTAGAAAAAATAGCATTATTTAGTATAAGTATAATCAATTACAAATCAGTTTATTTTAAGAACAATCATCAAATAATTTTAATAACGGTCTGAAAGACAATCAACTTATTAATTTTCGTCACATACATTGTTATCGACAGTATCCTTATTCCCTGAAGATTTAACATCCTCATTTGGGCAAACTTCCCACTTTCCTTCAACCTTTTTCAAATGTACTATATTTCTACGTAACCGTTGTCCACTATCATCATTTACCAATTCGACATCGTTTCCTTCTTTGTTTACCACTGTATGTGTCGTATCTTTGAATGTAGTGGACAACTTATACATAGTGAGATATGTGAGCAAATCCTCTTGCCAATTAGATTTTTGGCTTTGGCTAATCCGTAAACGTTTCAATATACTGCGGTTCTGCCTCTCAACTTCGCCATTTTGCTGAGGCCAATAGGGAATGGTATGAAACAATTGAATACCGAATTCTTTGCAAAAACTTTCAAATTCTGTACTAACAAACTGCCGACCATTATCAGCGGTAACGCTTACGGGTGTGCCTAACCGAGAAAATACCTCTTTAAGCATGCTAATGGTGTGTGCAGAATCAATGTTTTTAGTGATTTTGATTTCTTTATATCTGCTATAATAATCTATAATGACTAAAAGATAATGTCCGGTAGGTAAAGGTCCAAGATAATCTATAGCTATATCAACCCAAGGCTGTATTGGCAGTTCTCTTCTGCGCATAGGATTAGGAGGATTTGGAGCAGAAACCAGAGTGCAACCCTTACAAGCTCTAACACAATGTTCAGCATCTCTGTCAATTTTGGGCCACCAAACTTTTGAACGTAGTCTCATTTTCATGGCTACAATGCCCGGGTGGCCTTCATGAGCTGCTGCTAAAACTTTTGACCTCAAACATGACGGGATAACTATTTTATTCCCACGCAACAGTAAATTGTCTTGAAAACAAAGTTCATGTTCAAAGACCTTATAAACGTTGACACTCTAGTCCCAGTTATTGTTGTATATTCCATTCCTGACTAACTTCAACTCTGAATCTCCTTCACAAGCCTGCCTTAACTCATGCAAAGTAATTGCTATAGGACGATATTGATCAACAACTAGGTTCAAATAATTATCGTTATCAAAAGGCTGTGGAGACTTATTACCCGAACAAAGTCTTGACAGTGAGTCTGCAATATTTTTCTTGCCCGGGCTATAGACTATTTTAAAATTATAGGACTGTAGTCGCAGAACCCAACGCTCGATTCTGGCACATGGTTTAGAATCGGTTCCGAATGTTACTTCTAATGGCTTATGGTCGCTAACAAGTTCAAAACTATCCTTTCCAAACAGGTACATATCAAAATGTTCCACTGCCCAAACCAACGCAAGAGCCTCCTTCTCGGTCTGACAGTACCGTTTCTCACGGTCTGTGAGACTCTTATTGCCATATGCAATTATTCGGGGACCATTAGTGCCATGTTGGACGAGCACAGCTCCCAAACCAACTGGACTAGCGTCGGCATAGACTTGGGTACGGTCAAGCGGATCATAGTACCCTAAAGTTTTAATTTGAGTCATGGCACGTTTCAACCCATCAAAAGCCTGTGTTTGTTTATCGTGCCAATAAGAGGTGATATCCACACCTTTGCCTAGTTTTAGTCTTAGAAGTTCGCGCAAAGGTTCGGTCCATGTAGCTAAATTAGGGATCCATTTTCCTACATAATTTACTAGCCCTAAAAAGCATTGTACTTCCTCAATGATTGTTGGTTCTCGAAACGACTCTATTGTCTTTACATATTTATCGAGAGGCTTAACTCCCTTACAAGATAACTGATGACCGAGAAAATCAATTTGATTTACTCTACATGCACATTTTGTATCATTTAGCAGAACATTGTTATCTTTTAAAACCTGTAATACTTTTTTGAGCCTTGCGCTATGTTCGGCCTCGTCGCTACCGTAAACGACTATGTCGTCAATGAAATTAACGACTCCTGTACAAGGTAAGAGGACCCTTTCTAAGTTTTTTTGGAAATATTCGGGAGCGCACGAGATTCCAAACATGAGACGCTTGTACCTAAATAGTCCTTGGCTACAAATAAATGTCGTGATATGTCTACTATCTTCACTTAACTCCAATTGGTGAAATGAATTTTTTAAATCTAGTTTGGAGAATAGTTTGGCATTTCTAAACTTTGGAATTAATTGTTCCATAGTGGGTAAAGGATGCTTTCCCTAATGATAGCTCGATTGGCTCTCCTCATGTCTACACAGATACGAACATCGCCATCCGCTTTTAAAACAGGTACCAATGCAGAGATCCAGTCAGATGGGCCATTAACTGGCTCTATAATGTCTAACTCAACAAGCTCTTGGATTGTTTTATTAATTTTAGACTCTAGCGGAACAGGGACTCTTCGACAAGGCTGAGCAACTGGTTTAATTGTTTTGTCTATAGGGATATGAATTTGAACATCTTTGAATTTAGGGAACATACCATCGACTGCATTTATTCCTAATCCAATTTTTAGAACTCCAAGGCACGTGGCAGTGTCTTTCCCTAGCAAATTTCTAGTACCATCTTTTACAACATAAAAAGTGGCTTTGGCTCTAGGAAAATTGTTACCAATTGTTATGGTAGAGTCAAAAGACCCAAGTACGGTTAAAGCATTATGACTTCCGTAGGCCATAAATCTCTTGTTTGGAGATTTCACTTGATTTTCAACAAGGACTCCATTGTTCTTGAGGATTTGCCACGTTACATCGTTAATTATATTACATTTACTGCCGGAGTCTATTAACATCTCAATTTCAACACCGCCTAGCGTACATTTAATGGTGTCGTCATTATCAATATGAAAAATATAATCTACCTCTTCAGACTTGCCCTTGGGTTTCTTATTAAGGCTAGCAGATTTAGAAGAGACATCAATAATTTTACGTTTTCCTGCCCTAGTCCTACACTGAATGCGAAAATGTCCAACAAACCCACACTTAAGACACTTCTTATCTCGGGCTGGACACAATTTAAAATCACTTGAATGACTGCCACCACAACGCACACATGAATTTACCTTAGTATTTTTAGAAGCTTCCACTCTATTAACTGACTGATCTTTACTTGATTCTGGCAACCCAAAATTATTAAGTTGTCGATTTACAGTCTCTAAAGCGTTGGCTTCGAAAATAATCTTGTTAAGAGTAACATCATCACCGAGGGTCAGAATTGTTTTTCTTAATTTGGCTGACTCACACTTCTCGGTGATTTGATCGATCATGTGTTCATCAGGGGCAGTGAATTTACATTTGGAGCTCTGGTGTCTAAGTCTGACGAGAAACTTGTCAAATTTTTCTCCATTTTCCTGTTTGATAAGCCTGAACAAGTGACGCTCATAAACACGGCTTTGTTTGGGGGCGAAATATTCGTCGAGCTTATTGATAGCAACAGTAAATACATCGTTGTTATCACTAGTAGTTTCTACATGTGCACCAGGAATATTATAATATATTTCTTGGAGGGGTAACCCACCCATGTGTAAGAGCAAAGCCCTTTTTGCCTCAGGTGTGGTAACGCTAGTGGCCGTTAGGTACAACCCTAGTGCACGTTTCCATTTTTCCCAGCGTAAACCAACTGAAGCTGGGTCACCATCACAGTCCAAAGACTCTACCGGTGGTACGTGCGACATACTTGTGGTTTACCTGGAAAGAAGGAATTATTTCCTTTTTTAGGTACCGTTCCGACTTAATCGAACTACCTCTTGATCTTATTGTATTTTACCCGTCTATTTAGACTGTATCATACAAGACCATTTAGGTACCGTTCCGAATTAATCGAACTACCTCTTGATCTTATTGTATTTTACCCCAGTCTATTTAGACTGTTATCATACAAGATCATTTAGGTACCGTTTGCTTAAGCAAACTACCTCTGACATCAATGTTAACCTTGATTTTTGACACAAGAAAAAAAGTACTAATTTGAACACATATGTTTATAATGAACGAACATGTTTATCACTGCTATCAAGATGACTCAAGAACACGAATAATAATTAATAATTGGTTATCTTAAGAAGCCACACAGTATAACATGTAAAATAATATCTTGATCTAAACTTCCTTACAGTAATAATTAAATAACAATGGTATTCAGTTTATGCCCACAAAATCCGGTAATGTTCAAAATTTATTTCATGTGCTTGGTATTCTTAATAACCCTCCCTCTCTCTCTCGTATCTGCCAATAATCAAGGCATCAATCACTGATATATAAGTTTCGTTATTACACGATTATTTAGGTACCAATCAATGTAACTAAATCAGTTTTGTTTTGAAATAATTAGTGTCTTTAACAATGTGGTATACATAAGAATTAAATAATTAACATTATAATGTTTATTTCAAGATTGCTTAAACGCAACTTAAAAATGAAAACAAAATCGAAAATTATTATGTAAGGCATGAATATACAACAAAACTGATTTGCTACCGATTTACCTCTTAGTCACTTTATTTAAATTCAGTGTTTGTAATTCGGCACGTACCTTATATTTTGAATCCTGGCAGGGTCGCCACTTGTACAGGTCACTATTCGGGTGTTCGGTACGTGGTAAATACAATAACACAACACAGTACGGTTTCAACGCGCACGTCTTACTCGCTCGGCGGACAAGCTGAGAGTGTGCGTTCAGTGAAGCGACTCCCTGACCGCACCCCCACCACCGCTCGCCCCACCAGTAAGGCATGTCGGTATTTATTTATACACTACAGACAGAAATAACATGTCAACTGTCAACCCACACAGCTGTGATTAACACTACAAAAGAAAAGGATTTTTCAAATAAAACCATATCTCAAATCACTTGAAATATGTTCCAGCCTTTGATAACAAGGCTACGGTAACAAAAAGTCAATTAATCATGTTTTACGGCTTGACAAGTTAATGCTTATTTACGTTCAGGTGTGTACATAAAATGTTAAATAATAGGGCCTAATATTTAACTAAAACCTCTATTTCTTTTTATAATTAAGCCAGAAACAAACTGGTCCCACGTACGCAACGTATGCAACGCATTATGATATCTGGACTCTTGATTTTGTATGAAAAACTATGCAATAGATACACACTTATCGTATGCAACGCACCATACGATACGATACAAAAGCATTGCATACCAGTGTCTCTCGTTTGATGACTAGGCGTCTCACCTGATGGTAAGCGATGATGTGATCAACGATGGAGCAGCTAGTCTATTCTGTAAATAACTATTTCGATATCGAGCTTCACCTGAGTGACAAAGCTCACAAAGTGAGCTTTATTGCACACAACATAGAAGTCTTATGATTACACGAATTTGATACTACCTAACTTCGGATTCCGTTGTCGAGACACGAAAATGTTATTTATTTATTTATTTATTTAAGCATTATGGAAGACTTACAGCTAAAATAAACAGGTCGAGATAAATAAATAAGGCTGTCAGCCAATTACAAGTCTCCACTTATAAGATACAGAAAAAAAGTAAGTTATTTCTATGGACATTCACACCAAGTTACTCAATAACTAGTACTTATAGCACAATGTAGCTCGTACTGCTAAACGATATTTTATATAATTAATTATTTTCAATGCTTAACAACTTATTTGAAAAAGTTTCGACTTAAGCACCTCCTGGCTGAGGACACACTAGTTGTGAAGGGATCTAAATCGTGCTGCTTACAAAGCCTGTTTAAATTTCTGCTTGCACGCACAATGTATGAGTTCTGCCTATAATTGGTTGAGGCAAATGGCACACGCAAAGGTAGCACAGAATAGCACTACAGGCTTTTCAAGAAGTAATCGATTTACTCTTATTAAAAGTCCCAGGTTGTAGCTATCAGTAAACAGAGACTTCGACAGGGTAACTACTCTTAGATACACTAACTTAAAAATGATGAAGGCATTTATACCTGAGAGCATTAAAATCAAAATGATCAACATGAGTAGGTAGGTACCTAAATAACGCAGACATTTTTGTTGTTAGGTTAACAACAAATTTAAATGTTATCTTAAAATCGGTCGACATTCTTATCTAAATTGTATTTGTAAACAACTCAAACTGAATTGATACGTTCTAAATTTACATTCAAGAAACAAGTATCTATGAATGAATTATTTAATTTACAATTCAATTCATTTACGAAATTATTTACAATGTGTGTCAAAATAACTAGTATTTTATGCGGCACAAGAAATGAATATTCATGTCTAAATATTAATTTGTTGTTCACCAATCGTAATTCTCAAAACTTAAGTCGTAAATTATTTTTTCGTAACGACTTCAAAACTATTGAAGTCTCAGATAAGTCCGGGAGAATCTAGACGGATGGGGTCCCTACATAATGTATTCGTTCACGACCGATTAAAGTTACACGGCGAACTTTTTCTTTTGCTAATGCTCCGAGAATCGTTCATTCATCGTTTGTCTGTAGTACGCAAGCGTCAAAATAAACATGTCCGCCAGTGATATTTCCAACATGTTTGACTAACAACGATGCATTCTTTGACTGTTAATACTTTTTGTAGTTTTGGACGCTACTTATAAATATCACGACAGCAGTTAAACTGAGGAAAATAATTTTAAATTTTCATCAATAATAATTTTATCAAGAAAATAGTTCATCTAGTTTATCGTAGGAACATCGTAGTGCACTCCAGTCATACAAAATTATCTTTAAAACGAAAAACATGTTTTCAAGCACCGACACAATTTCACACATCGCGGAAGAACATACACAAAAGGAAAGCAAAAATAAATCCCTCTTGCAATAAAAAAGTAATGCAGGGTTGCCACAGTGAAAACAAAAAGCCCTCATGTATTCAATATCGTGCCGGCGCTCGCCACGAACGCACGTCACCCGATAAATGATTGCTTTACTTTTGAAGTAATTTTTTACTGTAAGCATGTGGCAGGAAGATAAAGCCACGCTCCTTATTAGATCCCTTAAAGATTTATTAAAGTCGGAACAGGTGATCAATTTTAATTCAAAGTTGTTGTTAAAATTCAATCCGAGTTTGATAATAAGTTAAAGCAGGATTTTTGTTTTGATTTTCTGTTCGAAAGCGTCGTGAAGATAACATAGAACCTCGTGTAAGTACGAGTGCATAAAGATGATGAGGTTGTAGTGCGTTGCAGAAATTTAAATCATAAAATTATAGAGAGGTAAAATAGGTTATTTCTTTAAGTTTTTAATTTAATCGACTTTCAAAAAAGGAGGTTCTCAATTCGGCGGGTATTTTTTTAACGGTAGTCTCTGGTATTATTGATCCAATTATGAAAGTTCTTTCATTGATAGAAACCATAAATTAAAGAATTACATAACGGGATGAATACTTCCACAGTTCCACTACCTACACTTCTGCTAATTTTCATAGGCTACTTTTTGTCCTGCAAAATGCACTGCTCCCTCGGAATAGGTTAACCAAGTCAACCAAGTCGGAGATTAAAAGTAGTTAAAAATAAAACGGAAAATTACTTAATTACAGGAAACATCTGCCCCACACTTCAAAGGGTTTTGAATTAACAAGTAAAATATGTTGATACAACAACGCAATTAATTTATTTGACCTTGAATTTTGATACAAGCTTTAATTAAACTTAATTGGTCAGATTTGAATGATGTCAACACTTGGCTCGAAGTTCGAGGGCTTTATGAGTGACGTTGTGTGTTTAGTTTTAAAATTATAATGTGAAGATTGTCTTGCATTATGGTTGGAATTAAAATGTAAATAAGTAGAACTTGTACGTAACTCTTTTGTATTTAGTGTTTCACTGTAGATTTTAAAGTAGTACAAGATGCTGTAGTAAAACCACATAATTGTGGTGTGTCGTATTTTGGCTGTCTTCTGGCGCTGTTCATCATAACAGCCGAAAGACGTCCACTGCTGGACATAAGCCTCCTTCAAAGGGGGGATTTGCCATAATCGCCACGCTTGGCAGGCGGGTTGGCGATCGCAGTGTATGGTGTTGCGTTTTACAGAGAACACTGCTGCCCATTCTCTGGTGAGTCCCTTAGTCGCCTCTTACGACACCCACAGGAAGTGATGGGATGGTATTATTCTTTTACGGCACTGGCCAACATCATAGGGCACTGTTGATTGCGGCTAAAAAAACTCGTAAGCTTGAACATAGTCGTTTGTTGTTGACCCAGTAGTGTGCCTGTAGCTTTACGATTATTTAAAAACTAGTTCCAGTGGAACTGTTTTAAATGATATGTAGGTATTACAAGTTTCCAGACAGCAAAATATCTCACTCATACTTACGAGATATTCTTAAACTACCTAACTAGCAAAACATAGCCCTCAAAACACCAACTACATAGAACTTTGAATCAAATTAAACCAAACGTCAAACTGGCAACTCCTAATGAAGAAATGCATGACAATCAACCTTGATCGAGCAGTAATAGGCGGTTCCAAAATTTGCCAGAACAAAAGTTTGAGTAAGTCCAACTTTCTCATGGTGTTTTAATTTCCTTAGTAGTTTGGATTTAAAGATTCAGGGCTTTTTCGAGGTGAGGACCATCTGCGTATGTACTGTAAGTAACTATAGTCTACAAATTCCTTGTTTATGAATCGAATTTGCTGTTTTTAGGGTTCCGAACAAAAAACGGAACCCTTATAGGATCACTCGGGTGTCTGTCTGTCTGTCCATCTGTCACAACCAGTTTTCTCCGGATCCACTGGAACGATTCTGTTGAAATTTGGTACACATATGGACTTCTATGACCCAAATACGGACGCGTTACGTCAATTATTAAGTTTTTATTATGGGGGTCAAACTAGAAAATTGAAAAAAAAAAGTAATTTGAACAATATCGTGTGACATCAAATGAAAGGACTTACTATGAGGATTCTAATTATATATTTTTTTCATAATTTTAAAATAAACGGTTTTGAAGTTATTCAAGAAATTAGACGAAAATGACCATTTCCAACCCTTTATCTCAGAAATTACTGAGCGTAAAATTTTGAAAAAAAATGGAGATAATAGATATTTACCTATAGACTACAGGAAAACTCTTAGGAAGTCTATATTTTTAAAATCACATGTTAAAAAAAATGAAATTTGTTCGGAACCCTTTGCACGCGAGTCCGACTCGCACTTGGCCAGTTTTTTTAAAGGAAATGTCTCCCAATTAAATATAGTGTTGAGTAGGTAACAATCTGATGATTTGTTTCGTTGGTTCCTCAAAGAATGGGAATACTTAGATAGTGTATATAAAGTAATATGTTGTTGGCCACATAAACATTGCAAAGGCACTCCATAGTATTGAGTATTTGATGGCCTGTCTGGGAGGCAAAAAGTGGAACCTTAAAAGTTCAAAACCCATTACTATTTTTCTGACTAATTTTCAGATATTTGCTTTTATTTAAGCATGTAATAAGTTTACAAATACAGCTCCGCACCAATTTCAGTAGAACTTTTACTTATGGGTAAGATTCAAAAGCATTTATTTGAAATAAACATTTCAAAAGTGCCTGTAAATACAGGCACTTTTGAAATGTCAAGGTCGGTCAGTCAAAAACATGAAGCTATTTGCACGTTCCAAAGCGTAGATCTCTATGGAGAAGAACGTGCAAGAAACTCCACGGTAGTTTTGTTTATAGTTGTAGGTACTGTAGAACAATACAAAAAGAAAAAAAAAATACAACCGACGACATCCCAATAAAGATACTAAAAAGTTCAAAATAACTTTATTTTTAGAAGTCGGTATCAAAAACGATGAAACAAAACAGAGTAACACGGACTTCCAAAGTTATAGTTATTTTGCACTTTCTAGTGTTTTTATCAACATTTGCACATATGTTTTCCTACCCAATATTTTTCAGAACCACTTTTGAATAAAACTCAAGAAAAAGCAAATAAAATACCCTTTTTACCAACTAAATAAATAGCACTTCTGTAGTAATGAAAGTCGATGTTTTCGCCCCACTTGTAACTTGGTGGCGTGAAGTTAAAAACTATGTGGCACAGGTGGTCAACGCGTGGGTCATTAGGAGTTATTCATTCCGATGTTGGAAACCACTTTTATTCGGTTCTTATTCCACTTTAGTTTGGTATGTGTTCGTTGTTAAGTAATAACAATCACTTGGGTTGCTCTACCAGGTTAAGCGATACTGGCCGCGGTCGGTCTCTGGATGGGTGAAAATTCTACATGTCTCAGAAAATATAACCGACTTCCAAACAAAACACTACAAAGTATAAAATAACCTTAATTTGGGATGTCGGTGTTTTTGGTTTTGTTTCTTTGTTTTGTTTGAAAGTCGGTTATATTTTTTTGTAAAAAGTTTCTTATTTTTCAGTTTTAAGTGGTGATACTTGGACGACGTCTTTGTATACGCATGAGTTGAAATTAGCAAAAATGCTCATAAATACGGGTCACTCCCGTGACCCATCTGGTAACGCTACATATATATATATATATATAAAATATATATATATATGTAGCGTTACCAGATGGGAATATAAAGCAATATATATATATATAAAATTCTTCCGTTACTGAGTGAGTGTGTGACTGACAGACCACATCATATCAGCCGAAAGACGTCCACTGCTGGACATAGGCCTCGCCCAAGCGTCGCCACAACGACCGGTCCTGCGCGTCCCGCATCCATCGGCTACGTCTGAACGCTGAACCGATTTAAATTAAATTTGGTACACAGATAGTCTAGAGCCTGAAAAAGGACATAGGCTACTTTTTATCCCGGGAATATGTTCCCTAGGGACCACGCGGGCGAAGCCGCTGGCAGAAGCTAGTATAAATTACTAGCTTCTGCTTAAAGATTTATTATAATCTTACGGAGTTAGCAATTTTCCGGTGAGATATATGTAGCGTTGCCAAACGGGAGTGTTACCAAGCGGGAGCGACCCTAAAATACTGGTACTCAGCTGGGATCAGTAGGGAAGGGAAAACAGATTGATTGAATTGATTCCACTTTACAGTGTCTGAAATTCGGCAAGTTGTAAAACAAATTATGATTCACATCACCGCTTTATATTATTTTTACAAGGAATTTTTAGTTTTTATTACGTTGTATATTTTATGGAACTGTAATTTGATTTGGTAGCTATTCGATTTCTTGATGTTAATTTATGGAAATGATTTTCTATAATAGAAATGTTGATATTTACGCTCGTGATTCACACAGGGATTATTTTTTAATGATCGAAATATTTGCGAAATGATATACATCTCTATACATCTTCTATGAAAATAGCTATTATTGAAGTGTCTGTTTGTTATGTAAAATAAAAGATTTTTACTTTACGAATGTACGATACAAAAACATATATAACAAGAAAGCACTTTTTATGTTTTTAGAGTTCCGAAAAAAAGGAACCCTTATAGGATCACTCGGGTGTCTGTCTGTCTGTCCGTCTGTCATAGCCAGTTTTCTCCGGATCCACTGGACCGATTCTGTTGAAATTTGGTACAAATATGGACTTCTATGACCCAGACACGGACGCGTTACGTAAATTATTAAATTTTTAGTATGGTCACTTTTGAGGGTCAAACTAGAAAATTTAAAAAAATATATTTTTGGACAATATCGTGTGACATATCAAATGAAAGGGCTTACTGTGAGGGTTTTAATTATATTTTATTTATAATTTTAAAATTATTATTTAAAGTTATTTAATAAATTAGACGAAAAATGACCATTCCTTATCTCCGAAACTACTGCGCCTAAAATTTTGAAAAAAAATGGTAATAATAGATCTTTACCTAAAGATTACGGGAAAACCTATTAGAAGTCTGTAGTATTAAAATAACATGTTAAAAAAACCAAATTCGTTCGGAACCATTTGCACGCGAGTCCGACTCGCACTTGGCCAGTTTTTTTTTCTCTGTCGGTTTGATCCGGTTAATCTCCGAAACGGCTGACCGTGTGGCGGGACTTCAGTGGCAGATAACTGATTTTAATAACACTAAATTGCTTCTTTTATTTTAAAAAAGTATCACGATTACGCGCAATAATAATCAATTTAAATTGCAAACCTAAAAAACTAACTGGGTTTTTACTAACAATCTTTTTCCTGTCTCTTCTTTGATGAATAAAAACGTTTACCTACTTATAATAAAATGGGAATTTGATCGTGTTCGCGACGTCTAATTAATTTCTTTACCCATAGTGTAGCCTTGAATCATTTAAGGCGACGACACACGCCAGTGACCTTGAGGGAATAAAACGCGCACTCGTTTGACACCCGCGCGCCCCAAAATTCAGTAGTTTTTTGTATTTACCTTATTATTCTAAGACTTAAAAAACCTGCCGTATACCAAAATGTAGATAATTTAATTGTCTTTGAGACAATGTTAATTTTATTACAATACGCCCGGCGGTTTTCGTCAGATTGTCGTTTTGATGTCCGTGTTAGACAAAACTTTACAAATTAATTACACTATGTTAAACGAATAAAACTAAAAATTTTTCATAAATCATATTATTGAGAAAATAGTCTAATCTATACTAATATATAAAGCTGAAGAGTTTGTTTGTTTGTTTGCTTGAACGCGCTAATCTCAAGAACTACTGATCCGATTTGAAAAATTATTTCAGTGTTAGATAGCCCATTTGTCGAGGAAGGCTATAGGCTATACGGGAATGGAAAATTCCTACGGGAACGGGAAAAAACGGGATATACGCGTACGAAGTCGCGGGCAAAAGCTAGTGTAACATATATTCTTTCCAAACAATTACGACTAGCCGTTTAGACGTGATTCTCATTTTGAAATCAGCTACTCTCAAGTAACTCCGTCTTAAATTAAGTAGGCGGGGCTCGCTTTGTCGCTATGTGGACATGACCTGATACCGTGACCCATACTTATTAAGTTTAAGCAACCTTGTTACTATAATAAGTATCTAATTGAATTTGTAATACGCGGTGGTACTGTTATTTATAGGTGAAAAAATCGAAGAAATAGAAAACCGTCTTTGAATATACTACGTCATACATTTGGTTGATTATAGGTTTTTATTGTTAGCAAAATAATGTGAACGAATTCTGGCGGCTACTCTCTATGCCCGAAGTCCGTAGTTTCGGGCTTAGTTGCGGGCGTATCACCTACAGACTTACGATTAGTCCCGAACCCGAACTAAGAATGACAACACGATTTGATAGTAAGTGTCAAGTCGTGTTGTCATTCATTCTTAGTGGTTAGGTGATACGGAATAGAGTACGCCCGCAACTAAGCCCAGAACTACGGAGTTCGGACTTAGAGAGTAGCCCCCCTGAACTGAGGGCTCAGCACGAATGTTTTGAAGTTACCTACAGTATCGTTAACGTAAGTGAATTTTGAATATAAAAACTACCCCGTAGTATTTTGGTTTAATTTTATGCGGCATACACAATTTTTATCATATAAAAATATGAATGTAGTATCCAATTCAAATAAATATTATGTGCGAAATGAGTACCTACTATAATAAATTTAAGTAAAATTTTACGTGACGTCACTATACGTCAAAAACATTCGTGGTTGGCTCTCCGTTTGTTGTAATGATTCTTAATGTTCAAATCAATGATGCTCTGAGTGTTTAGCATAAATTTAAAAATAAGTTCGCTTGTATGTTTTACTTGTAGCTGTCAATTAACTTAATTATTGATTAAAACCGAGTTTTATATTCTTGTGGTTGTAATCCGTCAGGCCTCGCAAAATTAAAAGACAATAGTCTACGCCATACTATATAATGTTTTATTTTTTAAGCAGTTAGGTGTATCAATTGTTGATAGATCCAATAAATAAATAAATGTAGACCAACCAGACAATGGAAGAAAAAATGTCTAGAAAATACACTGCCATAAATTACAGGGTGTAAAAAACAGCGCCAGATCCAGAGAAGGTATACCTATATTAAAAATTGAACAAATTTTCTACCCATGCCTTTTCCCACCCTGTATATAATTTACACACAGTTCCACATTTTGTATTCTTGGAAAAAAACAGTTGTTCAACAAAAATATTTCTGCTACGTTTTGGCAAAAATGTAGTTTTGTCTGTTCGTGTAAAAGTTGTCTTGCAAGCAGAGATACCACAAAGTAAGCTAATTAAATGGAAAGTAGAGCTCTTTGTGACGAATCTCGTCCTGGGAAGTACGGATTTTTCAAGTGTGCGTGAGTGCGTCAAATCCGGTACGATAATCGAAAAGCATTTAAAAATCGGCGTTTCAAGCCAGGAATCAAATTGGTCCTTAGGGACACTTTCGCATTGTTTAATTTGTGTGTTTGTTTTTTTTAAGTCAACCGGTTCGATTCCTGGCCAGGAATACTGATTTTTCAAAAATATAATGATGCTGTTTTTGTTATCATCAAAATCGGGCTCGAATCTCCTTTCAGTGTTTTTCGCTAAAAGTCACCCTGTATACTACATACTACGATATTTTTTCCCACCAATCTGTGTTTCGGTGAAAAGGGAGTTAAAGCCTTATTTGCACTAATGAAAGTGCAATATTGAGGGATCCCTACGAAAACTCCAATAATGTAACCTGAGGTGTGAAAATTGACCTAAAAAATTCCTTGCGCTGCGAAAACTATTGATGATAGAACTAAACAGTGTACCTACTAGGCACAGTTTTAGGCTGAGTGCGTGAGTTTTGAATATAAAAACTACCCATAGTATTTTGGTTTAATTTAATGCGGCATACACAATTTTTCTACACTAATATTATAAAGAGGAATAAATTGTTTGTTTGAAATGAATAGGCTCCGAAACTACTGGATCGATTTGAAAATTTCTTTCAGCAATGGATAGCTACATTATCAGGGAGTAACATAGGCTATATTTTATCCCCGTACTCCCACGGGAACGGGAACTACGCGGGTGAAACCGCGTGACGTCCACTAGTATCATATAAAAATATGAATGTAGTATCCAAATCAAATTAATATTATGTGCGAAACGAGTATTATAATTATAGTAAAATTTTACGTGACGTCACTATACGTCAAAAACATTCGTGCTTGGCTCTCCGTTTGTTGTAAAGATTCTTAATGTTCAAATCAATGATGCTCTGAGTGTTTGACTATCAGAGATGAGCGAGGCTGCGTAGCATAAACACAAACGCATCCCTCGCGCTTGGTAAGCACCAATAGGATCGCTTCATTTCACATCGGCCTCGCTCAGCGCAAGCGATTCTATTGGTTCATAATAAACACATACCTCGCTATACATCCTCGCACATCTCTGGTGAAAACGCAGCCTTAGATAATGCATCTATAGCTATCCACAAACAGATTACTATGTACAACTATTATCTGTAACTATGTTAAATTAACTACTTTTATAATAGTTTTCCACCATTAAAATGACATACACAAATATTAATATTTTCAAATTCCTCTTGACCTCGAACGTGTGAGCATGTCCAGACGGAGCGATTTACCCCGTCGTTTGTAAACCCCGTCTAGATGCTGTCGCGCGTTTCCTCGGGAACGCGAGTGTCTACGCGCGAGTCCCCTCGCGCTTAAAACGTTCCATCTGGACAGGTTCTAAGCGATGGATTTCGTCTAACATGGAGCAAGCAGGCCCAGAAGATGCCTGTTCACACTTGCTTTAAATTTTTTTTTTTTTAAATGTATTTTGCACATTTTTTTTTATTGAGGAATTGACTTGCTAACTGACTGAACTGTGTTCAAGAGTTGTCAGTGTCAATTGTATGCTGATCGCGATCAGTGGTAAAATTCACCCTAATCCAGCTGTTTTAGCGGATTTCACCAATGAAAATGAACGCGACCAGCATATAAACCACGTTAACGAGCTGTCAGTTTCATTCTTTTCTGTGGAATATTGACACTGACAGCTCTTGAATGCAGTTTAGATGCACTGATCGCGTTCAGTTTAATTGGTGAAATCCGCTCTTAGTTTATTAACTTTCAATATAACTTACCAACTACAGTGACATTGATGCCCACATTCCTGGTAGGGGACAGTCGGAAGTCGACCCGGCAGTGGTACAACGCCTGGTCTTCCTCCGACAGCGAGGAGATGGTGACGGACGTCGGCTGGGAGTGGATGTCGGCGCGCAGCCTGGAACTGGTGTTGAAAGATGGCTCCGACCATTGTTTGTCTGGGATCTCGAAGCTGTGGATGAAATTGGCCGTTAGGGCTAGTTTTTAGGGTTCCGAAAAAAAAAGGAACCCTTATAGGATCACTCGGGTGTCTGTCTGTCTGTCTGTCTGTCCGTCTGTCACAGCCAGTTTTCTCTGGATCCACTGGACCGATTCTGTTGAAATTTGGTACACACATGGACTTCTATGACCCACACACGGGCGCGTTACGTAAATTATTAAATTTTTAGTATGGGGGTCACTTTTGGGGGTCAAACTAGAAAATTAAAAAAATGTTTTATGAACAATATCGTGTGACATATCAAATGAAAGGGCTTACTGTGAGTGTTTTAATTATATATTTTTTCATAATTTTAAAATAAATGGTTTTGAAGTTATTCAAGAAATTAGACGAAAATCTCCGAAACTACTGAGCCTAAAATTTTGAAAAAAATGGAGATAATAGATCTTTACCTAAAGATTACAGGAAAATCTATTAGAAGTCTGTAGTGTTAAAATAACATGTTAAAAAAAATTAATTCGTTCGGAACCCTTTGCACGCGAGTCCGACTCGCACTTGGCCAGTTTATTTTTTGTGACCAAGAACTTACAAAGAAAGAAAAAAAATATACATGTATTTCAAGACAGTCCTGGGTCCTCCTCGCGTCGTATACTTCATTGCTGAGGGTCGTGTATCCCCCGATAAGGTCAATTTCTGCTTAACGATGTTTCTCCAACAGTCCTAGGTATACACAAAATAAACGAAAAAAAAATCTATTGCTCCAACCCTTACGTGTGCATAAATCAACAATTTTTGACGTTATAAAATCTTTTAAATCGATAAACGCCGGCTGCACGCACGAAAAAGTGTCACGTTCTGCCTGAGCCGAGCATGCAAGCGAGAGCGCGGAACAAGCGATAGAGAGGCACGATCGGCTTAAGCGTTCGACTTGTTTGTTAAGAATTCAATTGTTTTCTAATGACGTTATCACGTAAAATTATCGTCCGTAAACCGACTTTACAGACAATCAATTTTTTTTGGGGTATCAGGTTTGACCCCTAGTAAAAGTTGTTCTTGTATCTTAAGAGGAAATGCTGGCGGCGAGACTTTGTATGTAAAAAGTCATAAATCGAGGTTTGGCTCTCGACTGTTTTCTCCTCCAATATTCGACCGATTTAAGAGATATTTCACAAACTGAATAAGAAGGATATATATTGTGTCCATATCTTTTTTGATGATTTATTAACCCTATAAGCACTAGAACTCTCACAAAATTCTCGAAATTGTCCGATAAATCTTTGTCAACAGAGCCTTAGTGTACAAATTTCGCCAAACCTCGAATTTGATCAAAATTTTTAGGTCCTAGAATTATATTTTGCTGAAATCAAAACCAATTTCGTAAAACTGTGTAACAATATGCATCAAATACGAATTGATATTCATTCAAAAGCTAAATCGTTGTTTTAAATTAATGTAATTGTGTAACTTTTTTTTAGCTGTCATTTTTAGTGTAGATTATTGGCAGTCGTTACGGATTATGAAATAATCCGAAGAAATATTGAATTTAACTGACTAAATTGACGGATCCCCCTCAACATACCTACTCATTTGGTTTCCACAAGCGTTTTCATTTCAAGATTCTGATTCTGTTGGTCGGGGAGGCTACTCTCTAAGCCCAAATTTCGTATTTTCGGGCTTAGTTGCGGGCGTATTCTACTTCGTATCACCTACGGACTTCCGATTAGTTCCGAACTAAGAATGAATGACAACGCGATTTGACAGTAACTGTAAAATCGTGTTGTCATTAATTTTTAGTGGTCAGGTGGTACGAAGTTGAATACGCCCGTAACTAAGCCCGAAACTTCGGACTTCGGGCTTAGAGAGTAGCTCCCTTCAAGCGTTCAGAACGCTCGTCGTTTTTCGATGGAATGAGCAAATGGCTACCCGCGTATGAGCTCTCGTGAACGCGTTTATACCTTTGCTAATTTCCAAAAGCGGTGTTGTTTCAAACGTAACAGTAGCATGAGGGGTGTCTCTAGTAGGATTTTGCGAAAAGACAAGGATTTTTTACATTTCACCGCTTCTTTTGAATAAATAATATTGAGTATAAGAGCTCGTACTCAAAGCTCTGAAGGGAATTTTGTTATAATTTTGACCCCGAAAACTATGAAAATGATACCGATAAAATGTCAATCGTTTAAAAGAACATTTTATTCGCACAACGTTCCATTTAGGCAAAACCTATATCTTAATATATAAAATTCTTCCGTTACTGACTGAGTGACTGACAGACAACGCACAGCCGAAACTACTGGTCGTAGAAAGCTCAAATTTGGCATGTAGGTACCTTCGGGAGTGTAGGGGAGCACTGAGAGGATTTCCCGAAATTCTTACGGGAACGACAAAAAAAACGGCATATGCGCGTACGAAGTCGCGGGCAATAGCTAGTATTATAATAAAGTTTTTTTGTTTGTACCGAATAGGCTCCGACACTACTGAACCGACTTTAGCCATTTTTACACACAGAAAGCTAAATTATTAGGAAGTAACAAAGGCTATACCTATTTTATTTTAAAAAATATTAAGGATCCTTGCAGTGCGGACGAAGTTGCGGGCGAAGGGCTAGTTTTAAATAAAAGCGTGCTATTGCTGTTCTAAATCGAACAGCAGTGCACGTTTTTGTTTCATTGTTTTTTTAGTTTTAGAATTTATAAAAATATTAGAGATCCTTAAGAAAATTGCAGCGCGGACGAAGTCGCGGGCGAAGTGCTAGTTTTAAATAAAAGCGTGCTATTGCTTTTCTAAATCGAACAGCAGCGCATGTTTTTGTTTCATTTTTTTTTTAGTCTTAGAATTTACAAAAATATTAGAGATCCTTAAGAAAACTGCAGCGCGGACGAAGTGAATTGTTTTTTAGTCTTAGGAAAAAAAACTCAGATCCGTGCGTGCTAGTTCCACCAACAGTCTTTCAATACTCTTTTTTAACGTTTGAAAAAAAAACGTGGTTGTGCAAATCAGGACTCAGTCCGTTCATATTTTTGTTTCGCTCCCATTCCGTATTTTTATTTACGTTTCTGCTTAGTCTCGACAGAATAAATACTACTTCTTTTTGGCGAGATTGTGGGATTTAAAACGTGGGTGTGAGTTCATTGATCTGATGGCTTAGATTTAATTTATTCTGTTGAGTGATCGGAAAGGCGTTGACGAGCGTCGAATATGGAGATATTATCCACACCTTGATGTTAGATAATGTTGGGAAATTATACCGGCGCGAATTGGTAGATACATAAAAACTTTTTTACAAAAAATATAACTGACTTCCAAAAACAAAACACTACAAAAGAATTGATTATCCGCGATCACACATAAAAATATATATAAAATATACGCTGTCGAATTGAGAACCACCTTCTTTTTTAGAAGTCGGTTAAAAATAAGTTCGGAGCTCTCAAGCTATTTCATACAAATTAGAAAGTCCTTATTGAAAATGAATGAACGGATTTTAATGAAAATTGATACACCAGTTTGCCTTTTTAACCATTCAGCATCCGTGTCCCTTTCGGGACATAACGCCCCAACCGTCAGAATCCGTAAGTCTCTATCGGGACGAGCCGACGCTCGCGCGACTGCGTACGCGGTTAGGTCCCGAAAGGGACTAGCGGAGCATGAGCTTAAAGTACTATGGTCTTTACTAAGCACAAAGGAAGGAAGGGAGGGGGGTAAGTGCTTTTTACTAGTGTATAAATTTTGTTCAGAGTATTCGAAAAAGAGTTTATACTTACGGATACAGAGATCAATTTTAAGTTATTTATTCTCTATACTCTTTTATGAAATACATTTATATGAGTCGTTAAAGCACTTAAATGAATGACCAATTTCTCATATCCAGCAATTTCTGTCAATACTAGTATTTTGTAAAAGCTTACTAGGAACATCAAGTAATCAAACAAAATTTGAAAACTAAGTTACATGTTGTGAAACTTGACTCGCTTTTCATGTCTTATTATTATCAAGAAACTTAAAATTTTACGACAAAGTCTTGCTACCCTTGTTTTCGTAACACCCACTCTAAATCCAGCGAAGTAGCGCGAAACTCCGGTTCCGACACCAATTATGATATTTTTAGTTAAATAATTGTACGAAATAATAACAACTACACTTCATGTATTCTCCAATAGAGTTAGGCAAAGGGAACCTACCTATAAAATAAAATAAAATCTTTTTATTTCAGACATAGGTACTGGGTCCATAATATTGTTACTAGTAAGACTTAAAAACTAAGTTAGGTACATTAAAAAACAAAATAAGTATTTGCCGCCCTTCTGGAGCTGGGTCCCCGGGCACACGCACTTGTGCTTGAACCCAGTGCAAAAGTAATTTAAGTATTTGCCGCCCTTCTGGAGCTGGGGCCCCGGGCACACGCACTTGTGCTTGAACCCAGTGCAAAAGTAATTTAAGTATTTGCCGCCCTCTGGAGCTGGAGCCCCGGGCACACGCACTTGTGCTTGAACCCAGTGCAAAAATAATTTAAGTATTTGCCGCCCTTCTGGAGCTGGGGCCCCGGGCACACGCACTTGTGCTTGAACTCAGTGCAAAAATAACTTAAGTATTTGCCGCCCTCTGGAGCTGGGGCCCCGGGCACACGCACTTGTGCTTGAACCCAGTGCAAAAATAATTGAAGTATTTGCCGCCCTCTGGAGCTGGGGCCCCGGGCACACGCACTTGTGCTTGAACACAGTGCCCCAGAAGAGGGCTGTTCAGCTTGTACCTATATTAAGCTTAAATTACTTTTGGTCAAATACTGATAGGTATTTCAAAATCCCCTGTAAAGGGTTAGTTCTTTCCACCAAGCTTTTTAGGGTTCCGTGCCTAAAGGGAAATAACCAACGGAACCCTATTACTAAGCCTCTGCTGTCTGTCGGTCTGTCCGTCGGTCCGTATGTCTGTCAGCGGGCTATATCTCTTGAACCGTAATAGGTAGATAGTTGAAATTTTCACAGAGTGTGTATTTCTGTTGCCGCTATAACAAGAAATAATAAAAATACGATGGCACGGAATCTTTTATGTGCGAGTCCGACTCGCACTTGGCCGGTTTTTATAAATCCAGATATGTAATTTCTATCCTTACTAATATTATAAATGCGAAAGTAACTCTGTCTGTCTGTCTGTCGCGCTTTCACGCCAAAACTACTGAACCGATTTAAATGAAATTTTGTACACAGATAGTCTAGAGCCTGAGAAAGGACATAGGCTACTTTTTATCCCGGGAGTATGTTCCCTAGGGACAACGCGGGCGGAGCCGCTGGCTAGTATAATAATAATTTTGTTGAGGAAATTGTTATTATAAATTTGCATGCTGTGTTTAATCTAGGCAAAACAAGTATGTTCCATTTTTGTACTGTAAGATCTTTTTATACCATGTTTTACGCAAATAAATATATTATTATTTCGTTTATTTATTTTTTTAACATATACATTATATTTTTAAATATTTCAATAAAAACATAAAAAAAAAACATTTAAAAATATAAAAATAGTAGCCCACCGGTATCGGGAACAGGGTCCAAGCTACCGGCGGTCAGGGCTCCAGAGAGAGGAACCTCCTAACAATACGAGCCGTGTCCAGAAGTACCGCTTTCTGAATCAAGCCCTTGATCCAGCTGCCTAACGAGAGCCTCCTGAGGTGTTGGTCGAGGCTCGTAGCTATTAAGCCATTGGCTGATATGACTATCGGTACAATGATTGCGGAATCCACATCCCACATGTCGACAACCTCGCGAGCCAAGTCAATATACTTGATTTGTTTATCTTTCTCGGCTTTCACAAGGTTCTCGTCATGCGGGACGGTTATGTCTACAATCATTGCACGCCTCTCTATTCGGTCCACCACCACTATATCAGGCTTATTGGCAACAATAGTCCTGTCAGTGATGATGGACCGATCCCACTACAATGTGATATTGCCATTATCGAGAACTGGGTCGGGCGCATACCTGTAGTACGGCACCTCCGACTCCACAAGAGAGTATTTCAGAGCAAGTTGCTGATGGATAATCCTGGCTACAAGGTTGTGCCTATGCAAGTATTCTCCGTTAGCTAGACGAGAACAACCAGAGATAATGTGGCGAATTGATTTTCCCGGACGGTGACATGCCCGACATATGTCGACCGTGCCGTCCTTCACAATAAATCTCCGGTAGTTCTTTGTCATGATAACTTCGTCCATAATTGCACAGACAAAACCTTCGGTTTCTCCAAACAGATCACCAAAACGCAGCCAGGCCACGGACGCTAGTTGGTCTACGTCCGACCCATGTAGGGCCCGGAAAAAGCGTCCGTGAAGCTCCTTACTCTGCCATACCGCCCTGCGATCGTTAGTGTCAAGCACCGCAGGTTTGCGCCAGTTCTCATTTGCCAAGGAGAGCGGGGTGAGTCCCTTGTCCACCGCCACTACATCTCGATGCATACCCACGTCGACAGCTAGGAAATATTCCCTGAGACTGCATATCTCGCGATTGTGGAGAGTCTTGGCGTTTAAAAAGCCTCGACCTCCACACTTCCGCGGGATGTACAGTCTCATCACCGACGATCGTGGGTGATGCATCCGATTTGAGGTCAGCAGTGTGCGGACTCTCCTATCCAGGGCGTCGAGTTGGGTTTGAGTCCATTTGAGTATGCCGAAAAAGTACATTAATAGTGGCATGACCCAACCGTTGAAGGCGCGCACCTTGTTTCCGCCTGATAGAAGGCTATTGAATACCTTCTTCAGGCGACCAAAGAAGCGCTCCTTCAACGATTGCTTCATGTCAGTAACATTGATACCTAACGCTTCCGACATACCCAAATACTTGTAAGTTTCAGTTGAAGAGAGAGATCTCAGGTTTATGGAATCCGAGAGTTGAGTTCCCACGGATCCCATAATCTCTCCTCGCTTTACATGCATGACCGCACATTTGTCCACACCAAACTCCATCCTGATGGTGTCACTGAAAGTTTCAGTTACCTTCAGTAGCTCCATCAGTTGCAGATTAGTGGGGGCAAAGAGTTTCAGATCATCCATGTAAAGGAGGTGAGATATAACCTGACCACCTCTCTTCAACCGATAGCCTAGCCCTGAATTCTCTAGCAGTGTACTAAGAGGATTCAAGGCTAGGCAAAACCAAAGCGGACTCAAACTATCGCCCTGAAATATACCTCGCTCGATCCTTACCGGTTCGCTATTCCTCTGGATATTTCGACATCCTGGATAGCGAAGGACTGTCCTCCATTGCCCCATACACGACATCAGGAAAGTGCGTAGCGTTGTATCAATTTTATACAATTCTAGCACCTTCATGAGCCATGTATGAGGCACCGAGTCGTAGGCCTTCTTATAGTCTATCCAGCATGTCGACAGATCCTTTCGGAAACGACGAACCTGTTGGCTAATGGCCATATCAATTAGGAGTAGCTCCTTAGTACCGCGGGACCCATTCCTACATCCATTTTGAGAGGCAGACATGATGTTGTTGTTGTTAATATGACTATTAATCTTTGCCCTCAAAATGGATGTAAGAACTTTATAGACCGTTGGTAAACACGTGATCGGTCTATAATTTTTAGGGTCCGCAGTACTACCTGATTTATGGAGCAGGTGGGTTATTCCTGTAGTTAAGAACTGGGGTAGCGACCCAGACTCTAAGGCAGACTGGAATTGAGACGCCAAGCAAGTGTGCGATCTTGTGAACCATTTAATCCAGAAATTGTGCAGCCCGTCCGGCCCTGGAGATTTCCAGTTAGGCAACGGACGAACTGCACAAGTTACATCTTGGGGGCTGATGGTAATTGCCCCCATTTCTGGTATCACATCACACACGCGCTTGACCTCCCGAGTCCAATCGCCCTCAGTATGACTGACAGGGACCGACCAGATGCTGCGCCAGAATGAACACATGGCATCATCATCCGACAGGCGCATATCAGTCACACCTTGGTCCGGTCGCTCCCAATCCCTATATACCCACCTTTCATTACTTCGGAATGTGCGATTCTGGGTGTATCGCTCCACTCGCCGCCTATACCTACGAATACGGCTTGCCCATGCATACACCTTCTGCTTCAGGAAATCGATGCGCTCTGTGACACGAGATATATAGTCTCGGGGATTGACATCCCCGAAAACGCCCGTCTCACAAAGCGCATCACTCTAGGGCGACTGTTGCCCTCCCTGAAGCAGGTCAGTTTGCCGATTAGCGCTCTGGCCTCACCGATACGACGCTCGATCCTGCACTGCCAAGCTGGTACGGCTGGTTTTGGTCGTGTAACTCTGTCATTGGTTATTTTGACATGAGCTACACGACATGCCGCTACAGCCGCGCAGTACATTATCGAGTGTGCATCAGTGAGGTCTTCGCAGTCATCAAAATGATGTGACAACTGCGAATCCAGAGCAGCCACCAGCGCCCTGTTCTTGTTATGCATGGGCAAACGAGGTAAACGTGGTCTAAGTTCAGGCGGCATGTAGCGATATTCCTGAATAGCACACTCCAAAGCACTCCTCAATTCGTCATTGCACTGGGTACTTACGTTTGTAACCCTGTCATTACTCTCCTCGTCAGCGTGGCTAGAAATCTGCGTTGACTGTTGTGGTGCCACAGTCTGCAACGAAGTAGCAATGACATGGCTACACATTTCAGTTCGGAGGCAATCAAGTACACTATCATCCAACATACGGTTACGCTGGATGACGCGCTTGATCCGACAGTCGTTGGGCCGACACGTTGACAGCTGGTTCAAGTACCTGAAACAGAGAGAGCATCCGACCACGGTACGCAGTCAGGTTAATTCCCCCCTCTGTAGCCCCAAAGTATGAGCGCATGACATTCTCGTTAATGGATTGTGTCCATCGCATGCGCTGCACACTTCCACCGATAGCGGGGACCCTATCAGAGACCGGTGGGCCTCGAGGTCCCAAGCAGGCCGGTGGTCGGCCTCGCCCGCGCCGACGCGCAGGTGGTGGTGTCGTCGGCGGCGAGAAGTATTCGTCGCTCGAGCTCGACGCAACTGCAGCTACCGGAATCTCAGGACTCACGGCTGGCGCTGGTCCCGGCGGCTGCGAGGCGGAGCTGAGCGACGAACCCGAAGATGGTGTTGGTGCGTCTTGCAATCGTGCCCGGCTTCTTGTCAACATTGTTTTTCCTTATTGTCCATTTTCATGTTTCCATTTCGTATATAAATTATTATTGTAATATAGTTCTGTTTTTTTCTCTTGTTTTATTCCATATAAAATGCATAATGTGTGGGTTTTTTAAATAAAATTTGGTAAAAATACGGGATGAAAATTTCTTTTTGTCAGTTGACTTGACAGCCGAGCCACAGATTATTATTATTAACATCACTGCGTGACCTGGGAGTCGATCCCAAGACCATGGGGTTTTGGGTTCGATTCCCAGGTTCCATTGGCAATGTAAAAATGGTTATGTTCGATCTTCCAATTTTTATGATCTCTATACAAAAGCTGTCAAACCGCCTTTTTGTTCGTAAGAGTTATGGCCTTTAGAATTAGTACTTTTTTATTTTTTTTCATTTGGATTACCCAAACATAACATAACTCATACAAAGTGCGAGCGAGTAAGGACTTTAATATACTTTGTAAAGAGTTCTCAGTTGACCCTTGTGGTAAATCAACCCTGGTGGTAAATCACCAAAACCTATTCTATTCTATTATAACCTAAGTACACTGATATTGTATAAAAAAACCCAAGATACACACTCAGCATCTCAAAAACAAGCGCAATATATATAATTGTGCGATAGTTTCAAAGTCTCGCATCGCTCGCCATACTGCACTGCTTTGTAAAAACAACTTTGAGCGATCCGTGTAAGGTTGAATTTGCAAAAAAAATGCGCATCGCTCGCCATACTGCACTGCTTTGTAAAAACAACTTTAAGCGATCCGTGTAAGGTTGAATTTGCAAAAAAAATTGTTTATAGTATAATTCACGTCATACATGTCAGTTTTTGACGACAGTTTCGAGTGTTGCATTTATTCGAGACTGTGCATCTTGGGTTTTTTATTTATCAATGCCCAAGTAAGTCTATCGTGCTTGTTAGGGATCCTAAATTTTCTAGTACTTTTCCTATTTTTAACCGTGAGAACCTGTAATTGGTTCTGTGTCTCTCATACAATTGTTATCCATCTGTTATAGCTATTGGTTCTCTGATGATTAACCAAAGATAAATCCTATTCTAGATGATTAATTACCTGTAAATGGGCATATTATTCTTGTACCACACGAGGATCATGAACTCGTCGTCCGAAGAGTCGGGGGTGGAGTCGCAGAGCAGCGTGACGTCACCACCTTCCAGGGCCTCCACGTTGGACACGGGACCTGGCAAATAAGGCCCACCTATTTAATAAACATCAGAAATATTTATTTAGGGTCTATAAAAAAGAAAATAAAATTGCACGTGATAGTATCATCTAATATATAAAAATCTCGTGTCACGGTGTTTGTTACCAAACTCCTCCGAAACGGGTCGACCGATATTCACGAAATTTTGTGTGTATATTCGGTAGGTATGAGAATAGGTAGTAGAGTATTTTTTTTGTTCGGCAAAACAACGTTTGCCGAGTCAGCTAGACTATATCTATATACTTATAATAATATATAATTTGTTTGTTTGTTTGAATTGAATAGGCTCCGAAACTACTGGACCGATTTGAAAAATTCTTTTAGCATTGGATAGCTACATTATCAGGGAGTAACATAGGCTCTATATTATCCCCGTACTCCCACGGGAACGGGAATTACGCGGGTGAAACCGCGTGACGTCCACTAGTAATATATAAAATTCTTTCGTTACTGACAGACAACATACAGCCGAAACTAATGTTCGTAGAAAGCTGGAATTTGGCATGTAAGTTCCTTGGGGAGTGTAGGGGAGCACTAAGAGGAAGGATTTCCCGAAATTCCTATGTGTAAAAACGGGATATAAGCGTACGAATTCCGCGGGAAAAAGCAAGTATAGTAAACTATAGAAAACTAGCTTTTGCCTGCGACTTATAACCACCTCCAAAAGATATCTCTGTAAGTATCAAAATCAGTTCGGCGATATAGGCTTGAATGCGTAACAAACAAATAAATACGGTTTAACATTTAAAATGAAAAAATTATAGAATTCACAGAATAAGAAGAATTTAGTTTAGTTTTAGAGCAGGAGTTATATCTTTCTTTTCTTTCATGTAAAAAAATGTGCCTAAGGCACAGTAAAGCTTCAAACTCGAAACGAATAGTCGAGCAGCGACTAGCGAGTGAAAAGATCGATAGTTTTGACGCTCGGCTTTCAGCGAGTGCTTCTGTGCGACGGGCTTTTACTCGCAATACTTGTTCCGGCCCGCACTGTAGATAGAAATTACCGCTGGTTGGTGAATTCTGACCGCCAAGCGAGCATTGCCGAGCGTGTGTCGCTGGGCTGTCTGTGGTAGCTCTTGTCGCTGCGATCAACTAGTGGTAAGAGCCGCTCGCCGGCAGTGTGAACAGTCAGCTATCGACTATGAATGTATGTAATAATGTATCTATATATTTTGTCCCTTTCCTCAGCGAGCAAATAGTCGATAGCTAGTCGCTTCCTCGCCAGCGGTGAGACAAGTGCCTTAATGCGACGCGTCCTTATTTCACTTTCAATTCTCGTCCAATTCGATATTCAAATCACAGCTTAAAACTTCAAAGATTGAAGCCTTGTGACATCCAGCAAAATCAAATACGCGGGACAAAGGGGAGGGTAATACAAGAAAATAGTTTTGTTTGTGATCTATTGGAAATTCTATAACTGTAGACAAGCACATGATTGATACGCTTTCATCGCTTCAAAGAATTTAATTCAGTATTTCCAACTGTTGAATAGACGCGTTGATAGGGCTTGTTTCTTGTTAGCAGTGTGCTTAAAGGCACTTTTCAGAAGTTATACACAAATCGAACACAGTATGCGTAAAGTTCTCTCTATGAAAAACAAGCTCCTTTATATTACTTGTGATATAAAAGGAAGGAAATGATTAATTTCGAACATTTTTCGGGAAAATAGGGATGTGAATTGCTTTGCGCTAAACACCTACAATTTCATGTTTCACACCCGTCATGTTGATAAAGATGGTGATTAAGGCAATAGGATCCCATTCGTCAAGGTACTTACGAAGACAAACTTGGTCTTTCGGTCTTACAGCGAAATATCGAGTTTAGATTCTGAAATTTTAGCAGACAACCGTAAATTTCGGGCTCGCCTAATAAATCTGAGTAAGCATCAGACATTACAAACCTGAATTGTGTTGACACATAGAAGATATATTAGCCAATAAATCTGCTGGAGTACTGTTTGAATTGTTAGAGATTTATTTTGAAGCAGACAGAATTTTCTATTGTTGTTTTATCTGACGTTCGTGGTTCTTAGCTGTCATCCGATAAGGGCCCCCAAATGGGACTCGAGGACTTGACTTGGAAATTAAGGGACGGAGGCTCAAGCTCTCGATCTTTTTTAAAAATATTTTTCGTTTTTTCTTTGAGGACTTGCTGAGTATTTTTGTTGTTGCTTTAAGGGCTAAATTTAGATCATTAACAGCTATTGATTTTATGGTCCTAAAATATTGCGTTTGGCGAATAAAATAAAGATATAGGATCTTTATCATAGTCAGTCTTAAGCAGTTCTCGGATGGACATAGGCCTCTCGGGTTGCACGACATTCAATTCAATAGTACCTATTTAAAAATTTGAAGGTGTGTAATGTCTCACATTATTTATTTGTGTTCAACCTATCTTGTTCCAATGAAGGGCAGAACCTACCTTTCCTATTTTCACTCTTCCCGGCTTTAGGGAAGTGTCACTAGGCGTCATACTCGTTCCGCCATCTTCGCATTTTTTTTTGGTCGATGACCACTCGCAGTTCACCTCTCTAAGGGTGGTTACTGCTCAACCGGGCTAGCCTGTGGTAGCCTCAGATGTGACTCTAAAGCCCCCAGATTACCGCCATCTTCGCTTTTGACATTTTCTGAGTCTTCGTAATATTAGGACATTGTGTAGGCGACATTATTATGTTTGCACTCGTCGAAAACCAGTAATTTGACTTGTTATTTCGTCTAGATTTTGCAAATATATTTGAAAGTCTTACCATCAACTCCAGGTATAAAAGCATAGCCACCGGTACAGATGAGAAGGAATATGTATATCGGCGCCGGAGTGAGGCGCATTCTACGGCCCATCCATGCTCCCGCGCTGCTCTCTCATTGGTCGAGGGAAGCGCTGGCCTCGTGCATCCGTCACGAGTTGCGCCACATCATCTGCGCGACCCACTCGTGTTCATCGTATTTGTAGATGATAACTGCAAAAGAGGAAAAAATCGTGAGTTATTGCGGAAATATGTACTTGTTTTGTCCGGGTAAGGATTTTTCAGTCACATCTTTTTATTACTGCTAATATTTAATAGGTAGGTGCTCAGTCCTCCTCCCAACCAAATATCGGCCATGGCGACCAATTTCAGCGGAGACTTGCTATCGTCGCGAGAGATATTAAACAGATACGAAACAAGCTTTCATGTTTCGTATTAGTGGCGTGGAATAAAATATAGCGCGAATCTCAAACCTTTATACACGTACAAGTTGTAACAAAAATAACCAAAACCTGAAAAGGTTTTGCTTTAAAAAAGTGCAATGACATTTGTACTCATCATTATGAGCAAATACTATAGGACCAACAATGAAATCACGAAATAAAAGTCGCGATACAGGACATTTTCTCAAATTTTGCAAATATAAATATGGGTTAAGGGGTATTTTCGCGATTTCAGAGTTAGCCCATGTAATAGTTGCTTATAATTCGACACGAAAAGAAGAAGTTGTTTATAGAGGTAAATAATGATAAAGATACTGACAGGACTTGTTTCATTGCAGCAGATTACATTATAAGTCATCTATGTAATACACAAACCTCTCGAAAAGTTTTTCTCACTAAGGACACAAGTTCAAACTTTTTTACAGCAACATAAAACTAGGTTATGATGTTATAATTAACCAGCTACATAAAAGTTAATGGTGTCCACAGTTATTTCCACCTCAAAAGTGTAACACTGGACACTCGTTATTTCAGTTCGTTTCAAATGCAAAAGTTTGTTTTGAAACAAGCTGAAAACTGTAAAAGTGACATTCGTATGACAGCATTCATAAAAGCATAGTTATTTGTGCTCGAGTAAGTTTGTTTGGGACTGTGAGGCCACCGCAGGTGAACTGCGGACCTCTTTTTTCAATGAACTTTGTTACATAGTTTGCTGGTGAAAAATATTTTATTTGCTTTGATAGCTTTGAATTTACGAACTGTAAGGCATAACAGCGTCTTTTCTGGTACAGTCGACAATTTTTGAAGTGAAAACTTCTTTAGCGGCGTTGAGCACTTTTTCTGTAATGGATATAAAATCTTAAACTCGCGTCAGGGTCACGTGACCTAATCGCAAAAAGCGTAAGACGGCTCGCGTCAGGGTCACGTGATGCGAAAAAGCGTAAGATCGAGGGGAAGGGAGAGGAACTAGTATCTCCCACTCTTTCTACCGTACCTGCTCCGCTTAGGCGGCACAGGGCGCTTGCGCGAATGTCCGTCTGTGTTTATGTACAGCGTGCCACGCGTATCCAAGGATACGAAATTACGGAATTACAAAATTATGGATGAAAGTTGATTTTTCTAAGAGATAAAAATTAATGTAATATATAAATAAATAACGATATAATATTATGAATAATAACATGTAAATTGTCATATTTGTGTACGATAGCGCAATAAATAAACATTGTATTCTATCTCATAAATGATAGTACTTTTGTACTTATAATTAAACACAACGTTATTTTTTGTTGTTTTTATGGTTCGTTTTGTTTATGTCAGGAACTGTGTCAAGATTGACATCTGTCACTGACAGTCGCTGTCGCGGCCACACGTCAGTGTCTTTTTGTTTATTTTGTTGTCGGTGGTTTGTCTATGATGTGACCGCGACAGTAAGGATGTATTATTTACATGTTTTCACTTCTGCCGGCACTCCCGGAGTGCTACCGGTGTTTTTTTTTTCACTGTACTGCCAATCTATATCTATACTAATATATAAAGCTGAAGAGTTTGTTTGTTTGCTTGCTTGAACGCGCTAATCTCAGGAACTACTGGTCCGATTTGATGAAAAATTTTTTCAGTGTTTGAGAGCCCATTTATCGAGGAAGGCTATAGGCTATATATCATCACGCTAAGACCAGAAGCAGCGGAGCAGCCGATTTGCGGGGGTCAACTAGTATTTGATTTAGTAGATGAAAATGAAACAAAAAAGTAAAAAAAAACTTGAAAAGAAAAGTCAGTTGTTTCATACAAAATTCAATATTTAGTCGATGAAAATGTATGAAACAGCTGATTTTATTTTCGAGTTTTCTTGGTTGGTCTCAAAGTAAAAGTTGTTTTTATGTGTAAGTACTTTCACTCCCTAAGAGGTTATTAGTGTTTTACAAATAACTCTAGACACCATCGCTTACCAACTGGTGAGATAGTGGTCAAACGCGTGCCTATCAAAAGAAAAAAAAAATCTGTATAACATGATACCGTGATTCCCTGGCTTCTGACTACCCTCAACGACTGTCAAAGATGTAGATACAAATAACGTGTTTTCCAAGGCACGGAGCGGGTTCAGTATGTGATGAATACTATTCATGGACCGACTTCAGTAAGCGTTGCTTACCCTTGAAGATCGATCCATGTAGCTGTTATTATGTAGCAACGAGCTCCAATCAAACAAAAACTGGAGTGGAATTCCCTGCCGGAGTCTGTGTTTCCTGATAGCTACAACCTCGGGTCTTTGAGTCAAGAGTGAATAGGTTACTTCTAGGCAAGCGTGCTCCATCTTCGACCACATCATCGCTTACCATCAGGTGAGATATTGGTCAAACGCGTGCTTCTCAATAGTACAGAGGACACTTAACACTTCAGTTTGCTTTCCATACATGTTGTTTAAAATCCTTGAAGAAGCTAAGATAAACATTGTTTCCATTTGTTCGTGAGCTCCTACTCGCAGACTCAGCTCCAGTGCTTGAGGCGCTGCATGCTGAAACACATGCCCCAAACCTAGTTCAGCAGCAGATGCTTATATAACACACAATAGGGTATTTTACTAAAAAATGTAATTAGTCCGTCAGATAGATTTCTTAAAAATATTGGACACGTATTTATTCTTTTTTCACGTAAACAAAAGATGAAGATGATATAGTGCATTGAAAACACGCGTGACGTCACTATGATGGTACAATTTTACCAAGCCACATGACGTCACGCGTGTCTTCAACGCACTATATCGTCTTCACTTTTTGTTTACGTGTAAAAAGAAAAAAATACGTGTCCAATATCAATCTCGTCGTCTCGTCGTGTCGTGACTGACGGACTAATTATTTTTTTTTAGTAAAATACCCTATTGAAACTGTTTTATTTATTAACAGTTATTATAAGTAGCTTATAGACAAATTGTGTAAACATGTATATATTTTTTGGTGCTAATAAAGTTATTATTATTATTATAGTAAAAAAACACAATATATTCTCCAATTCCAATTCCACAGTTATTAAACAGTGCAACTATAGCTACCGTATCTTCGAATGAATCAATTATGCGCAATTTGACATAATAATTTGATTGTGACATCCTCGATTGCCGAGTGAATGCTAATCATGTTGTTTTGATGACTTCCTGTTGGTTAATTAAGCACACACTTGTGTAGCTTTCGTTATGATAGTAAATTGTATTTATTGTTTTAGTCATTATGGGTAGATAGAACTGAAAATCTGACAGCAGTCTAGCCAAGGGGTGCAGTTACCTCCTTCTGCTAAGCTACTGCTTCGCTGCTAGCGAAGGAGGAGGCCAAACACGTGAGAGTGAGGGAAACCTCACCAGAAAAAGACACACCCGTGTCGGAAGTTGCAGGGCGATTCCCAGCCACCGTAGGCCTGGTTTTGACCGGACGGCGAGTATTGGGTGGCTCGCTGTCCGATCAGAACAGGCCCGGGTCGACGGCGCGCTGTATTCTACGCGCGCCTCAAAGACTGTCAGCATAGAAGACGGGGTCCGGTAGGGCCAGTAGTTGCGGAATTAGTTCGCCCAGAGCGGGAGGATTCATTTGATGATTTCCCATCCTTGAAAAAAAAAAGTCTAGCCAAGGGGTATCTAGTTACCCAGTTACGGGGTTGTGAAGATCAGGTAGGCAGGTCATCATCATCAAATCAGCCGAAAGACGTCCACTGCTAGACACAGGCCTCCCCCAAGTGTCGTCACTACAACCGATCCTGTGCGCCTCGCATCATTGGCTACCCGTGAGCCTCACCAGGTCATCGGTCCACCTCCACGCAACTGCTGCAACGCTATTTTGCCGCTCCAGAGCTTTTCGTCCCCATCTGTTCTGCGAGTAATGTTCTACCAACTGCCACTTCAGTTTGGCGATCCTTCGAGCTATGTCAGTAACCTTGGTTCTCTTGCAAGATAGGCAGTTGCTCAGTGTAAAATACTGTATCAATGCCGCCACAAGAAAAACCAACGGAGCAAATCAACATCGTAACAAAAAGAACCGTAACCCCATCTATCTAACTAGCAGCAAACTGTTACGTCGAAATCCTGCATCGCGCAAGCAGAGTTTACCGTGCGATTTGTACATATACATTAGCCCAAATATAAACCTTCGAGCAGTTGCCCGCCAGGCACAACCACCACCAGGTTGGGGGGATCCTCCCTTTTCAATGGAGGTTTGCGGGGCTTTACTCTTTGTACCGCATACCCAGCACTCAGCTGTATCCAGCATTCAGTTCGACTGGAAGCCGGTCCCAACACGGTTGGAAAAGGCTAAATACTTGTCGTAGATTAATTTATTCGAAGATCGGGAGCAACAATTTTACAGTTCCGTAACCGAAAACTGTGAAAATGAAATTAGACATAAATTGTGCTTTTATTTAATACCAGCTTTCACCCGCGATTTCGTATGCATATATCCTGTTTTTTCCCGTTCCCGTAGGAATTTCGAGAAATCCTTTCTTAGTGTTCCCCTACACTCCCTAATGAACCGATGTGCCACATTTCAGCTTTCTACGACCAGTAGTTTCGGCTGTGCGTTGTCTGTTAGTCATTCAATCAGTAGCGGAAGAATTTTATAAATATTGATTGATTAATTGATGATTGATATTGGACCTCAATAAACACCGTTCATTGATATTAGCATTATTACGTGCGGTTGATACATTCATTACGGGTGATAAACAATGGAATTATGTCGAGACTTTCGTTCCGAATCGAATGAATTGGTTCGTGAGGTTAAGTTGCGTTTGTATTGGTCATTGCATGGACGGGTGACAGTTAAATCAATAAACTGATAGGCCAGTTATTTAAAACATCTGTCAGCGGGTCTAAAACGGCCACAGCGGGTCTAAAAAGGCCACAGCGGGTCTTGAAAGGCCACAGCGGGTCTAAAAAGGCCACAGCGTGTCTAAAAAGGCCACAGCGGGTCTAAAAAGGCCACAGCAGGTCTTGAAAGGCCACAGCGTGTCTAAAAAGGCCACAGCGGGTCTAAAAAGGCCACTTTAGTCGAATCAGAAAGCACATCACATAGCCGAAACTGTCAAATTTTCCCAATCAACTTTGAACCTAATGCTTTAGCGATAAAGATGAAAATGAAATAATTATGACACATTGTTGTATGATTAACATTGTGAGTCAACCAAAGTGGCCTTTTTATACCCGCTGGTCATGAGTTTTTGCGATGTTGTTAGGAAAGATGCCCATAATAATGTACAAACAATTTTGCAGCGTCGAAATACCTGTGCTTATTGTGTGGGGCTTAAAAAACTTGAAAATCAGCCATTTTCTGTCTGATTTTGACTTAACAGCATTGATATTTAAAAAACCCAAGATGCACAGTCTCGAAAAAATGCAACACTCGAAACTTTTGTCAAAAACTGACATGTATTAAGTGTCATGTGTGAGTTGTGTGTAGTTATAATATAAACAATTTTTTTTTGCAAATTCAACCTTACACGGATCGCTTAAAGTTGTTTTTACAAAGCAGTGCAGTGTGGCGAGTAATGCGCAATTTTTTTTGCAAATTCAACCTTACACGGATCGCTTAAAGTTGTTTTTACAAAGCAGTGCAGTATGGCGAGCGATGCGAGACTGTTTGAAACTAGCGCACAGTTATACATTGTGCGCTTGTTTTTTGCGGACGTTTTTGAGATGCTGAGTGTGTACCTTGGGTTTTTTATATATCAATGCTTAACAGTGAATTTTTGAACTAGTCAAAATTGTCAAAACAATGACAATAATTTGTCAAAATTTTTGTTGTCAGAAGTCCGTTGTTCTAACATCTCTCCTAACTTACAAATGTCGGCTAGCGCAAGAATTTAAAGCATTCTGTTCCACGTAAATTCGGGATAGATTATATTTATCTGTATGCGACATTTGAAACTAAACTTGTTTTGAGCTAAACGAGAATAATGTTTCAAGAGCGTCTGTTGCCCTGAGGCACACGATTGTTCCAATGTTGCAAAGAAGCTCGATATTTTGAACTTATGTAGGCATCTAAAATACGTTTTCACAACATCTGCACGAAATTGTCACATTATATGTCATACAAATTCAACCTAAAATAAGTAATTATTGCCTATTGGTATTAATGAAATTCAGTACAATATTATTGCCCGTAGGTCAATAATGTGATTTGAATTTGGAACTCTACTTGGAGACTGACTGGAACCGCTCGGAGCCAGCCACCTCTCTTCATGACTTGTCAACAATTTTCTCGCAGTAGGTGTGAAAAATAGAGTATGCTCCTCAATCCCTCGCTGCATTCAGGATTCTTGTATTAACTCCCTCGCTACTTTCGAATCCTTCATTAGGTTCGGGATTCAATATGATGCCCGAGACCTAAGACATTGCTTTATCCCCTCGGTGCATAAAGTACTATTTAAAATGAGTTCTGATTTATTGAAAAGGTACCATATCGTAGAACCAGTAGCAAAAAGGTTGTCTACATACGAGTAACATAATGAACGCAATTCCTGAAAACGGATCATTGTGCTCATCATAATGACCGACTGCCCCATACATTTATGTGCGCATGACTCGACAGCCGTTTTTTTCCCCGCGGTTTCGGGTTTGGTCCCATAGTAACAGTTGTTCATAGTGATGAGCAGAGGCGGCACAAGGTGTGGGCGACGTGGGCCACCGCCTACGGCCTCGCAGTCCCAAGGGCCTCGCAGTTTGGCTTATTCAACTCGAAAAACAAAATCGAACTTTTCCATGTCTATTTCCAATTTTTTTTTGAGCTCGCTTTGCTTGCTCTTGCTATTTGAATTAATTCATTGTTAAGGTTTACTTCAATAAGTTTCCGTCAAAATATTAGCCGCGGCAGGATAGGCACTATGATTTACTCGTACAAGCTCACTATGATCGCTCTTGACTTTGCTCTTGCATCATAGTTTCCTTTAGTTTAGTTCTTTCTTGAATTTTCCCACATTCGGCCAATATTTACTATTTTTGCACAAAAAGTCAAAAGAAAATCAATACTACTCGTGGTGGGGTGCGATTGAGTTCGCTGCATCTCACCCTCAATCGTAGAATTCAACCTCTGAAAACCTCAAAAAATCACTCTATTCTTAGGTAGGACCTAATAAAGCCTCGCAAAATGCCAATCACGCCCACATCAAATTTTACTCTTGCCCCGCCACTGATGATGAGCAATAATGACCACTGTTCAGGTATAACGTTTATTCTTTTACACGCTGTATATATTTTATTGCCTTATCAAAAAAAAAAAAAAAAAATTTAAGGAAGATCTTTCAAAAAACTGTACTCAGTCCATATTTAACTTACATAAGAACAAGAATCGGCCTCATTCACAAACGGTGTCAATTTTCTAAAGCGTAGATTAAAGATAAAGCGATTAATCTCAATAGGTGCCAAAATAGCGGAGCCATTGGACATATTAAGAGATGTAAATGACTTAAACTAGTTTGGGTGTGGTCGGTCATGGGTAGGGTTGCCAGGTCTTCCAACCGAAAAGCCGGACAGACCAGCCAGTTCAGACGGACATTTGGGTAGAACATCCTTAATTTTTTAGTTTTAGTACGTTTTTTGGAAGTTGGTTAAAAAAATGTGTTGTACACATTTTTTTAACCAACTTCCAAAAAAGGCGGAGGTTCTCAATTAAGTTGATTTTTTTTTTCTGTGATTCTTTTTTAGCATACCCACTTGCCATTTGTTCCCGTAAAAACGTAATTCAGTTTTGCTCCGTAGTTTTTATTTTATGAGCATTTTTGCTTATTACATTTTTTGCGTAGACGATGACGTCGTTCAAGTTTCACCATTTAAACGTGAAAAATAAACACCTTTTTACAAAAATATATAACCGACTTCCAAAAAAACCAGTACAAAGTATAAAATAACTTTAATTTCGGAAGTCGGTGTTAAAAAACAAGGAAGCAAAACCAAAAGCACCGACTTCCGAAATTATCTTTTACCATAAATTCAAGTGAACCAACAATACAATTCAATGAATCTGTCTTCTTTTAATCAATCAATATTCTTAACTACTTAAATTAATTTCTATAATTGCAATAGTACGTATAGCTAGCGATACAACGTGAGGTAGCATGTGGAGCTGAAATCAATTGTCATGACGAAATATTAAAAAAAATCTCAAATTCAAAAAGCCTAACAAAAGTCGTACAATCCGGATATCGTCTAATTTGCCCGGACACACAACCAAAAAGACTGTGTCCGGCTTTATCCGGACACCTGGCAACGCTAGTCATAGGCGACTTGGTTGACGCGCAAAAAATTACTTACGGTCGATGACCGCTTGTTTGTGTTTTGTTTGTAAGTAATATGGTATGTGTTTAGTTTGTGGCTAGTTGCTAGGACTAGTTGGGAAGGGATATAGTCCTAGTGGAATATAAAGTTATGGCTATATTGCCCGAAGGGTTTCTATCCTTCAGAACGTCGATACGTACTGTGGCACAACCTCCTTGGATGGCTCACCCTCCGGGGACCTCCGTCAATTTAACCATAAAAAAAGCTTTAGAAGAATTAGGAATTTAGAATAGGTTCAAATATTGACATACGATGATTGATTTGTTTTTCTGACAGACCTGTAAAAGTTTTTCTTGAGAGCACCCGCTTAATATAATGGTCTCTTAAATCGCCAAAAGTATTTTTATTCATATCGATCCCCAGACGTTTCAGAAGCCCCAACCTGAAACGTCTACACATGGCGGCAGCGCCGGGTAAATAGTAAATAAAAGTAAGTTTTTCGCGTATACAGGGCGTACACTGTATGAAGATAATTTCGCCTATGCACTGCGTAAAAAAAGTGCATGAAGACCCCCATTTTATATCGATAGCATCTCGAAGGATGACGAGATAATGGTGGTCAGGCGATAGCTAGAACGCCTGGACAATAAAGCTAAGTGGTTTTTATATATAAAGTGATATTTTGTATTGGAAAAGATGTTGTTATATACCGGTATAGACCAAGTTTGTTTTGAAGAATTCTTAGAAGAATTCAGGCTCGTCGCTGTGAGTAGCGAATGGCGTGAGAGCGATTACGCTTTAATTTTGGGTGCATTTTTGGAAAGTGCAGCCAAATATTTTTATAAATACACGTACCATGACGGCATTGATTTTGTATTGCTATGCGACAAGATAAGAAACGAGTTCTCGTGCAAATGCACGGCCTGTAAACAAAGGGCATTAAAAGGTTTAGATCATGTTGAAAAGACGAGTGCCAAAGTATCCGACGGATGCAGACAGCAAGAGCTTGCATCGCTTGTGAATATCGATAATGATACAATCATATATTCTAGCGTGAAAATTGAAGATTCACAAATTAAATCCGATGACATTGAAAAATATGAACTGAAATTATTTGCCTCCATCGAACAGCTCAACCAATGGTGACAACCCATTGGTTGAGCTGTTCGATAGAGGCAAATAATTTCAGTTCATATTTTTATTTTCATTTTTATTTTCTACTCTACTCTTTGCCTTTCTAGTAATATAATTTTAGTTATTTTCAAGTTCTCTGCTGATCTCAGAGCATATAGTTTGATTTTTACTAGCAACGAAACCCGAAGCATTTACTAGTATTATTTCAGTTATAGTACTCAAACTCAAAGTCAAACTAACTTAAAAGGACACTGGATAAATAGAATCTGGTGTATGGAAGTAGTACTTCGTACGTATTCCATGCTGCTAGGTATGGTAGTAGGAAGTTTATTTGGAACTCATAGGTGACAGACCAACTATGTAAAATGTATATAGAGCTTTATAGATTGTTCATGTAAATAGGTAGAAACCATTAGAGTATTAAAAAAAAAACGGATCTATGGTAGGAAAAAGTATGATGTCAAATCAAATGTCAATTCTATAATCATTTTTATGTAAACAAAACATTATTTTAGTTTGGTATGTTGAATAGTTTCTTAATCGGTTTTTCTTTTTCATGTGATGTTGGAATACGGACGATGATCTACTACTTCGATGATGCTGCCGGGTGGAGAAGTGAAGGTCGCGATTAATATCCATATTTAGCTAGGCTGAAGTTATTCCAGTTTTATATTTGTATTAAGGTTTCAGCGTCCACTGTAACGCAATTGAAGGACTCCATGGGCGGTGATACCAACTTTGCATACGGGGCATAGTCTTCGCAAGAGGTGGCAGGCTGTCACCATTGGTTGAGCTGTTTGATTACTGGAGTAAGTTCGATGTTAGGAGTTCGTCGCTTCTTAACCGTCTGGCTGCCGCGTAGACTAGTTAGGGTAGCTTTCGTGAAGTCAATCCCTTCTGGATAGATGCGAATTTTCACATCATTTTGTTTACGTCTGGCAATGTGTTGCGGCTTTTCGGAAGGTTTTGCTGCAGCAGGGCTTCAGCATGACTGCGTTATTGTCCAGCGCAAATGGCGCGTAAGAATTTTAAAGAATATTGCTTATCGCAGCACATGACTGAAGCTGCTTCTACAGAAGCATATGCTCCCCTGTCAGCAAAGATTCCTTCCAGAGGTAGGAACTCCTGGTTAGGGATAGGTAGGTGCTTAACTCTTCCAAAGCTTTGAATAGAAGATTACAGGAAGACTTTCCTAGTATCCTCTATTCGTGAGGGCGTAGCTCATGTGGCACAACCTCCTTGGATGGCTCACCCTCCGGGGACCTCCGTCAATTTAACCATAAAAAAAGCTTTAGAAGAATTAGGAATTTAGAATAGGTTCAAATATTGACATACGATGATTGATTCGTGGCAATGCCGCCAGTCTTTTGGGCTCACTTCCGGTGGACAGCGATGCGGACGAATTTTTTGACGCCTTATCTTAGTTAGGATATTTTATTTTAAGTGTATATATTTAGTGCTTTAATGCTGTACCTAGTTATTATTTTAATTTAAATATTGTAAAATGTCACAAAATATTTGTTGAATAATAAAATATTACAGTTTGTCATTCAAAAAATCTGAAAAAAAAAAAAATGATTGATTTGTTTTTATGACAGACCTGTAAAAGTTTTTCTTGAGAGCACCCGCTTAATATAATGATCTCTTAAATCGCCAAAAGTTTTTATTCATATCGATCCCCAGACGTTTCAGAAGCCCCAACCTGGAACGTCTACAGTACCTAGGTCGTTTACGATTCGCCAGGTAAAATTTCAATATCCGTATTAAATGGTCAATCGTCGAACACATTATCGTTTCAATTTCAATAGTTCAGATAGTGGTTTTTTGTAACTTTATCAAATGACAATCAATCAATAATAAAAACGGCATAAGTCGGGTATGGCTGGGCTCAGAATTATACTTCTCGATTATAAATGCACTTTTAAGGCGCACATACGGCTCAGTAGCTGATTTTAAAATGAGCATCATGTCTAAACGGCTAGTCGTAATTTTTTTTTTAAATATAATATGTTACTTTGTGTTATTTTCTTAATAATTTGATGAATGAAAATTTTGAGTTTTATTCGTTCAACTAAGTGTAATTAATTTGTAAAGTTATGTCTAAACGACCATCGGATCAAAACCGCCGAGCGTATTTTAATGGAATTTGCACTATCTCAAAGACAATTTAGCTATCTATAAATTTTGAAATACGGCTATTTTTTTAAAAGTCGTAGAATAATAAGGAAAGTACAAAAACTACTGAATTTTTCGCACCGTTGTGAAACGAGTGCGCGTTTTGTTCCTCCAAGGTCGCTGGCGAATGTCGTCGTCTTAAGAGGAAATGCTGGCGGCGAGACTTTTTATGTAAAAAGTCATAATTCGAGGTTTGGCTCTCGAATGTTTTTTCCCCCAATATTGGACCGATATAATTAAGAGATATTTCACAAACTGAATAAGAAGGATATTTACTGTGTCTCTATGTTTTCCTTTTTTGATTAATAATTGCCAAACTTGTACACTAGGGCTCTGTTGACAGCGATTTATCGGACAATTTTGAGCATTTTGTGAGAGTTTTAGTGCTTATACAGTTAATAAATCATCAAAAAGGAAAAGATAGGGACACAGTATATATCCTTCTTATTTAGTTTGTGAAATATCTCTTAAATCGGTTCAATATTGGAGGAGAAGACAGTCGAGAGCCAAACCACGAATTATGACTTTTTACATACAAAGTCTCGCCGCCAGCATTTCCTCTTAAGGATCTATCCAAACGCGTAGTTGAAACTTTTCGTGACCCAAAGGCTGGCTTAATTCTACCTTGGACAGGGGATAAGCATTGCCATACAGCGTCGCAATGCCGGTAGTCTTTTACACACGGGTCGAGGGGCTTTAGGGTCCGGGACCACGGTCTCCACCTATGTTATTTTTGAGTAGTACTTTGGGACCACAAGAAAAATCCCGGTCCCGGTCTCGAAAGCCCCTCGACCCACACTTTCAGTCAGCAGCAATGCGAAGAAAGAAACGGAACAATGGAAGGTGTTTCAATTTATGTGTTAATTAAGTATTTTTTGATAGTATTTGAATAATAAATGTGCAGATCCAAACTTCAATATGACATATTATTGTCTGTAAAGTTTCAGGTTCCTGACACTGAGTTTATAACCGGCTATTCAGTTTCAAACCGGGTATAATTCTGAAAGTGTCAGAACTGGGTCCTAACTTCTGTTTAGTATAAACCAAACTTGTTGCGACCACGTTACAGTTAGCCTACTTTGCGAAACTGTACCGTTACGTACTTTGTAAATTAATGTGACAAAATTAATATATTATATACTGGAGAGCGGAGCTGTGAGAGCGGAGCTGTATATAACGCTTCGAACCTCACTCAGGTTACTGTGAGTGTGTTTATTCATGAATTTAATACTGCCGTCGTAAGAAAAAAGGACGTATCTACACAAAACGTAGTAACCGATTTCCGACATTAAAGAAATCACTTAAGGTCGGAAATCGATTACTTCGTTTTGTGTCGATAAGTACTTCCTTTTTTCTTATGGCGCGTGGCGGCAGAATACTTCATGCACAAAGGTACAGGGGCAGATTTGGCTGAAGCATTCTCGATTTGTCATCTGAGGGTGGCGAAGAGACAATAATGGCATTGTTTTATGCAAAGCTGGGATACAAAAAAATACTGGCGATAAAATATATGTAAAAAAAATAAACAGGAACAAATCGTAACTGACCAAATGTGGGTGTGCAGTGTAGGCTCTGCCATACTTTTCAGGGAATACATTTGTGTCGTTTTGTGGAAAATAAACAGCTTTTATTCAAAGCTTATGGCTGACCAGAAAATTTGCATAAGAGCTGTTTATTTCCCGCTACAGTGTTAAATTGTCTAAATTATTCATTGTATAGGTACTCGAGGAGCTCGTGGCTAGATAATAACAGCCGCACGGGTGAATCTTCAAGGTTAAGCAACGCTTGCCAAGGTTGATCTGTGGATGGGTAGCCATCTGAACATACCGAGTTTCCTTCGTGCCTCGGAAAACACGTTAAGCCGTTGGTCCCGGCTGTCATTTGTAGATCTTTGACAGTCTTTACGAATTTTCAGAAGTCAGTAAATCTGACTCCAGTCTTCCTAAGAAGTACCGTGTTACCCAGTTAATGGGTTGTGGAGGTCTGGTAGGCAGCCGCTCTACGTAAAATACTGGTATTCAGCTAAATCCGACTTGACTGGAAGCCGACCACAATATAGTTTGGAAAAGGCTAGGCAGATGATAATGATTCGTTGTATAGGTACTAGTAGTCGTAAAAGCATTCTCCTTTGACAAGTTTCTTTATGAGGAGTTTTTTTTATTAGTGATAGTCTAGCCTTTGATCACTATCGGTCGTAGGTAAGTGATGGTATTGTCGACGATGAAGCAAACTTATTTAGAAGTAACCATTTCATTTTTAATTTAATTTATTTCTGTAACATTTTATAAAACTTAAAAAATTTAAGAATTACAATATTAAACACTAGTGGACGTCACGCGGTTTCACCCGCGTAGTTCCCGTTCCCGTGGGAGTACGGGGATAAAATATAGCATATGTTACTCCCTGATAATGTAGCTATCCATTGCTGAAAGAATTTTTCAAATCGGTCCAGTAGTTTCGGAGCCTATTCATTTCAAACAAACAAATCTTTCCTCTTTATAATATTAGTGTAGATGTAGATTATTCTAACGGAACCTAAACAAATAATAATAATTATAAAATAAAACATTTGAAATTTCCTGCTATAATACAACGTGTAACAGAATAAACGCAATACCTCTTAAAGGGTCATTGTACTCATCATGATGAACAACTTTTACTATGGGACCAATCCCGAAATCGCGAAAAAATATCAGCTGTTCAGTACATTTTGCCGAGTTATGCGCACGTAAATATATGGGGGAGTCGATTTTTTTTTCGCGTTTTCTGTGTTGGTACTATAGTGAAAGCTGTTCATAATGATTTGTTCAATGACCCCTTAAGAGGTATTGCGTTCATTCTGTTACACGTTATATATAAAATACTAGCTTCTGCCCGCGACTTCGTACGCGCATATTCCGTTTTTTCCCGTTCCCTTAGGAACTTCCCATTCCCGTATAGCCTATAGCCTTCCTCGACAAATGGGCTACCTAACACTGAAAGATTTTTTCAAATCGGACCAGCAGTTCCTGAGATTAGTGCGTTCAAGCAAACAAACAAACAAATAAACTCTTCAGGTTTATATATTAGTATAGATGTTAAACAAATACTATCACCCAACCTATTCAGTCTTGACTTAAAAACCTGCCCAGTAGTAGCTATTAAGAAGCACAGACTCCGGCAAGGTATTCCACTCCGATCCTGTGGCTGAAGCTAAACATGTAGATATGACTATGTTCTACTGAATAAAACACGTAATGTATCATGAGCAGCACGGAAAATCGCCCTCTATATGAGTTTCAACTCGATAGCCAAGCAAAAGTTGTCCAAAAAGGAGCTTCTTGTAAAAATTAGCTTTCAAAAATAACAATACAATATTGTTAATTCACTCACTTGATTGCTAACTAATAAGTAGGTATCTAACTAGGTAATAAACGCTTTTGAGATATTAATAAATCAACTATTGTTGATTTTACCTTTTATCTATGTACTAGCTGACCCGCGCAACTTCGTTTGCGTCACATTTTTCATTACTGCTCCGCTCCTATTAGTCTTAGCGTGATGATAGCCTTCCTCGATAAATGGGCTATCTAATACTCAAAGAATTTTTCAAATCGGACCAGTAGTTCCTGAGATGAGCGCGTTCAAGCAAACAAACAAACTCTTCAGCTTTATATATTAGTGTAGATACTATTCCTCTTCTCTTCTATAAATAGTCCAAAATAAAGTCGTTGCTCTGTAATAAGGACTTTGTTTTGGACAATATTTATAGAGAAGAGAAAAAGTTTATAGATAAAAGCTAAAACAGACCGAAGACAGCTTTTGCCCGTTTGTTTCACCGCTCACTTGTAAACCACGCCACGAATTTGGATACAGTTTGTAGCGTTTGGAAGCTTTGTGAATATAATTATGTAATATAATAAAAAATATAATATAATATAAATAAAAAAAAGCCGGGGCGAGTTGTTAGTTTAAAAAACTGGCCAAGTGTGGGTCGGACTCGCGTGCATAGGGTTCCGAACGAATTTCATTTTTTGAACGTGTTATTTTAACACTATGGACTTCTTATAGGTTTTCCTGTAATCTGTATAGGTAAAGATCTATTATCTCCATTTTTTTTCAAAATTTTAGGCTCAGCAGTTTCGGAGATACGGGGAATGGTCATTTTTCGTCTAATTTCTAGAATAACTTCAAAACAATTTATTTTTAAATTATGAAAAATATATATTTAAAACCCTTACAGTAAACACTTTCATTTAATATGTCACACGATATTGTTCAAAAGACTTTTTTTTGAAATTTTCTAGTTTGACCCCCAAAAGTGGTCCATATTTAAAATTTAATGATTTACGTAACGCGTCCGTGTTTGGGTCATATAAGTCCATATGTGTACCAAATTTCAACAGAATCGGTCCAGTGGATTCGGAGAAAACTGGCTGTGACAGACAGACACACAGTTCAGATCCTACAAGAGTGCCGTTATTTGTTCGGAACCCTTAAAACAATCTGAATATTCTAAATGAAACAGCCAGGCTATTAGAAAATACCTACATGGATACAGTTCGAGTTTTAAAACCATGTTTCCATAGTAGCACCATTGGTATGGCTCTTATCCTAAAATTGAGAGATGAATTCACACATTTTATTATTCTCCATTTGGTCGAGTCCCAAAGAACATGTTAAAGAGAGGACCAGCTGCTGATTGCTATTTATTGGAACTGTTCCAATTTCGAATTTCGAACAATAGATATTCAACTGTTTTTTTTTTCATTTTTATTCCCATTTTGTAAGCTCCCCAGTAACAAAGGATTAATCTAGGTTACACGAGTAGGAATGTTTGGCTAACACTGCGCAGAAAGCCTCTGTTCCACTTGCTGATTCTACTTTAATATTGTAAATGTAATGACATCTTTGTGGAAACCTAAGTTTTTGTCTAAGCAGTTATGGACGAAGTAATCAAGATAAATATCTGCCAATCCACACATTCATTTATCTCTGGTTGTTCTCGACTAGCTAACAGAGAGTACTTGCATAGGCTGTGCCTAGCCAGGATAGTCCATCAAGACTCAGGTTCTAAAATACTCTCTTGTGGAATCAGAAGTGCCGTACTACAGATAGGCATATGTCCGACCCAGTTCCCGATAATGTCAATGTCACTTTGTACTGAGTTCGCTCCATCATCATTGACAGGACTATTGTGGCCAATAAGCCTGATATAGAGGTTATGAACCGAATCGAGAGGCGTGCGATGATTGTAGACAATATAACCATCCCACATAACGAGAAACTGGTGTAAAGTGAGAAACACAAGCAAATCAAGGATCCCATTGGGCTAGGCAGTCTATGCCTATTCCTATAGAATACGAAAACGAAGTATGTTAGTTAAATATTAATCAACCACGCCGGAAGAGTAAAACGGACTTTAAAAGAACACAGGTAGACAATGGCCTATTTTAAGATTTAGGACTTTTGATTCCGGTAGTGCCTACACCGCCGTTTGATAACTTAAACACAAAGACTTTTCACTTACACACGACCAAAGCCGCTGCACGCAAAACCAAGTTGGTTAATAGTTTTACCGATGTACCTACGCAGAAGATGAATTTTCAAAGCGCGGGAAATGCTTTTGATCAATCGGCACGCTCCACGCAACGCGCTTCTTTTTCCTGTACCGCTATTGGTCGACAGCTGCCGCCATGTTAGCGCGCGCCGCGTGGCATGCACATGACTTGCGAGTGAGACGGAACTAACAGCTGCAGTGTATTATGAACCTTATAGTAGTGATAAAGGTTGATTGTAAGTTTGATTTCTTTCGTTAATCTTCGGGGCCATACTTTCTTTTCTTTCTTTTCAGCCTAGGTTGGGGAATCGTTCGAAAGAGTTCTATAGAATATCTCTTAAATCGGTTTAAAATTGGAGGTAAAAACAGTCGAGAGCCAAACCTCAAATTATGAGTTTTTACATACAAAGTCTCTCCGCCAGCATTTCATCTTAATGATTTCCCATTCAAAAACAAAAATAATAATTTGTATGAGCTCTCCCTATGTCTACTTACATACTGCGTGTCCATACAATGACAGACGAGCTTGGAAGATAATTAATTTTCGACTAATTAACGACCGTTTTAGGGCGCATGTGTCGTTTGTCTGTTAACACTCTTTGTCGTCTCATTAGTGACTTTTGTCACCTACTCATAAGGTGTCCCTATTTAAGGGATATTCCGGTCTGCTGATAAAATTCATTGGTATACTCTACTGCTGTGGTATAACTAAAATGCCGTTATACGACATCTGGTTGATTTTTAACTTTTGGTGATATATTAATGAGAAAAATCATTTACAAAAAAATATAACCGACTTCCAAACAAAACACTAATAAGAATAAAATAACCTTAATTTCGGAAGTAGGTGTTTTTGGTTTCGTTTCTTTGTTTTTGAACACCGACTTCCGAAATTAAGGTTATTTTATTATTTGTAGTGTTTTGTTTGGAAGTCGGTTATATTTTTCGGTAAAAAAATTTTTCATTTTTCACTTTTAAGTAGTGATACTTGGACGACGTCTTCGTCAACGCAGAAATTGAAATAAGCAAAAATGCTCATAAAATAAAAAATACTGAACCAAACTGAATCAAATTTTAATGGGACCAAATGGCAAGTATACTGCATCGAACTAAAAAAGAATAACAGGATCAGAAACCTCGGAGTAATCGGTGTACATACATAAAAGAAAAATACCCACCGAATTAAGAACCTCCTCCTTTTTTGGAAGTCTGTTAAAAAAATATCTATCGATCTGTTTTGCGAATTTTCGATATCTTGAATAGCTTTTTCTTTTTTATCTACAATTTCTTCTGCTTTTTTTAAAAAAATATGGGAAATCATCAAATGACTCCTCCCGCTCTGGGTGAAGCAGAAGGGAGTGTCGATCGCCTTGACGAGGACACGGCGGTGCTTCGCCCAAGCAGGGCAGGGTATATATCTGCCTAGCCCTTTCCCACCTACGTATATTGGGGTCGGCTTCTAGTCGAACCAAATGCAGCTGAGTACCAGCATTTTACATAGAGCGACTTCTGACTATCCGTAACGACTGTCAAAGATCTAGAAGACATGCTGGCGGAGAGACTTTGTATGTAAAAAGTCATAATTCGAGGTTTGGCTCTCGACTGTGTCCTCGTCCAATTTTGGACCGATTATTTTAAAAGATATTTCACAAACTGAATTAAAAGGATATATACTGTGTCCTTATGTCTTCCTTTTTGACGATATCCCAAACAGAACCCTCAGAAAATGCTCAAAATTGTCCGATAAACCGCTGTCAACAGAGCCCTAGTGAACAAATTTGGCAACTATTAACGAAAAAAGGACATAGTATACATCCTTCTTATTCAGTTTGTGAAATATCTTTTAAATCGGTTAAATATTGGAGGAGGAGACTGGCGAGAGCCAAACCTCGAATTTTGACTTTTTACATACAAAGTCTGGGCGAATAGGCTTTGTATGTATGCCAGCGCTTTCAGAATCACGGAGGGGTCTCAGTACGAAATGGATGATGTCACATCCAAAGACCGCCCTCGGCGAGAGTTGCTTAACCTCGAAGATCGAACCGTGCGTCTGTTCGTATTTAGCCACGAGCTCCTCATACACGAGTGTCTACTACAGAAATTGATCAGAACTTAAACGACACCAGCGAAACAGATCATAAATCACCAAAACGTTAAATAATATTCACCACAGCATACGTTAATACAATTACAGATATCCTAAAGATGAGATAGTGAAGTCACGAAGTCATTATGGTTTGTAAAACAATACATTTACATAATCTGATAGATTTAGATACGGACAGCCATATTTACGAGCTTATCACAACTAATTTTTAATTTCTGAATACAATGGATGTCGTATCTAGATGAAAAATGTATCGGAATGTGAGTATAGCCCTTTGTTGTACTGAGTATGCCAGTTATGGTAAGCGCCATAAAATGTGCAATAACGGTTATTGACCCTATATAGCAGGGATGGACAATTGGTCGATCGCGATCAACTGGTCGATCGCGGCTATTAGTCCAGTCGATCGCGGGAAGGCAAAAAATATAAATAGGTACGAATAACAGATTGCGCAACTATGTTAATACTAAATAGATTATGTTAATAAAATTAAAAATATTACACAATTGTATACTGAACTGTTACATTTGTAATTTTAAGAAGTATCTATAAAATTAGTAGATCGCACTGGGTTTCGTCAGTAAAAAGTCGATCTTGGGTCTAATCAAGTGGGCCACCCCTGACATATAGGTAACAAACGGAAAAATTATTTTATTATAATATAAGCTTGGGGGCTACTCTCTAACGAAATCCGTAGTTTCGGGCTTAGTTGCGGGCGGGCATTTTCTACTTCGTATCACCTAACCACTGAGAACTAATGATAACACGATTTGACAGTTACTGTGAAATCGTGTTGTCATTCATTCTCAATTCGGGTTCGGGACTAATCGTAAGTCTGTAGTTGATACGGAGTAGAATACGCCCGCCCGCAACTAAGCCCGAAACTACGGATTTCGTTAGAGAGTAGCCCCCCTTGGATGTTTGTTAGTACTGCGTTCGCGTTTAGTTTCTAAACATGTAAACAAACGTGTGTATTTGAACAAAAAACAATTACACCCACACAAACGTCGCGTCGTTCTGAGGTCAACTTATTCTACACGTGTAGTGTGTTGTAGAAATAAAATCAATGGGAAAAATTGGGCTTTGAAAAGACTTTATCGCCCGATAGCTGAATAAAATAAAAACAAATTCTATTTTAGCATGAAATCTGTCAAACTTTGGCGCTAATGTTGAGTTTGACACGTGTTCTGATTCAATGTACTGTATCCATATATTAATATACTAGTGGACGTCACGCGGTTTCAACCGCGTAGTTCCCGTTCCCGTGGGAGTACGGGGATAATATATAGCCTATGTTACTCCCTGATAATGTCCAATGCTAAAAGAATTTTTCAAATCGGTCCAGTAGTTTTGGAGCCTATTCAATTCAAACAAACAAACAAATCTTTCCTCTTTATAATATTAGTGTAGACTAGTTGACCCGCACAACTTCGTCTGCTCCGCTCCTATTGGTCGTAGCGTGATGATATATAGCCTATAGTCTTCCTCGATAAATGGGCTATCTAACACTGAAATAATTTATCAAATCGGACCTGTAGTTCCTGAGATTAGCACGTTAAAGCAAACAGACAGACAAACAAACTCTTCAGTTTTATGTATGAGTATATTGATGTACTGTAGGCGCCAAATAAACTTGCAATACAGTACAATGACTTAATATCCCTTCGTAGATAACCGAACAAAAAATTTTGAACCGTTTTTCATTACTAGACAACGTAAAGGATCACGATAGACAGGGCGATTCAGGACAGCTTTGTCTTTATTTCTGTTTTTAAAAATTAAATGAGTCAATAAATGTATGTGGGTCAATGACCCAGACACACACATTTATCTGGCGCCTACCATAGGCAATTTGTAACATGTTTTAATATTATTTTTTTAAGAAGAAAAGCTTGTTGTTCAATAAAAACTTTTATTGGCTACATTTTTATTGGCAAAAACTTTTTGGCACGTGGAAATTTTTCAGTGTCAGGGGATTAAAGTTACAATCGCTTGGGAAACGGAGCTAAATCTAAGTTTGAACAGTTCTATGAAGAAAGCTGTAATTGCTTCCAGGAATGACAGTAAATCGAATGATATTTAAATGTAGAGATCTGATGAGCCCTGTAGTGCTATTCTGTAACAACATTTTCGTGTGTCGACAGCGGAATCCGACGTGAGTATCAAATTCGTATTAACATAAGACCTTTATGTTGTGTGTTATAAAGCTCACTTTGTGAGCTTTGTCACTCAGGTGAAGCTCGATATCGAAATAGTTATTTACAGAATAGACTAGCTGGACTGTCTCGGGGTTCTTGCAAATTGGTTCATATTTTGTCATGACAACGAGAAGGCAATTTCTGAAAGTACCTATTTAAACGATAATGAAAAATTATTTCAATGATATAGATATACTTTTTTTTAACCGACTTCCAAAAAAGGAGGAGGTTCTCAATTCGACGGGTATTTTTTTTTATGTATGTACACCGATTACCCGAGGCTTCTGATCCGATTTCTGTGATTCTTTTTTAGTTCGATGTAGTATACTTGCCATTTGGTCCCATAAAAATTTGATTCGGTTCGGTTCTGTAGTTTTTATTTAATGAGCGTTTTTGCTTATTTCAATATCTGCGTTTACGAAAATGTCGTCCAGGTATCACCATTTAAAAGTGAAAAATAAAAAACTCTTTACAAAAAAATATAACCGACTTCCAAACAAAACACTACAAAGAATAAAATAACCTTAATTTCGGAAGTCAGTGCTAAAAAACAAAGAAACAAAACCAAAAACACCGACTTCCGAAATTAAGGTTATTTTATTCTTTGTAGTGTTTTGTTTGGAAGTCGGTTGTAATTTTTTGTAAAAAGTTTTTTATTAGGACGGGAAATCATCAAATAACTCCTGCCGCTCTGGGAGGAGTGGAAGAGAGTGTCAGACTCTTACTGACTAAAACCCATCCGTGTTCCTCCTAATGCGCTTTGCGTTCCCGGGCTGCGGTGACTCCAAGAAGCTATGCTACATTTTGTTTCGAAAAAATGCACTGTTCGTGACCATAGGCCACGAGAGTGAAGCCGGGGGAAAAGGTAGTTGTAGGTATGTAAGGAAGTTGCGGAGTAAGGAAGTAGTAAGATGGTTGCCGTTTTCACTAAAACGTCTAAGTCGGAACATGACCTTGTGGCAACATTGCCATGCTAAATCCCATCCTCGTCGCCAATTTGGTGTACTGATGTACACTAGATAATTAAATATATATAATAACACAAGTATCGGCTCACTAGTTCATGCACGCGTCTTCACTCCCTGACAGCTGTCATACGACTGGCTCCCACGTCACTGAGCCTCCCGCGCGTACATAACCGGAGACGACAGAAATACGTTCATATAGCCAATACTAGTAGACTATGTTGATAATTAGTTATAAATACAAGTAATTTATTAATTATTTATTTATTAATTGTTTATGTATGTACGTATACACTACAGTAGTGCTTTAGATTGTATCTATGCTTGTATGTCTATGTATATGATTGTAGTTTGTGGTTATATTCATTCAGAGAGGAGAATACTGGTTTCTCTTTTCAGAAACACCTAGCCTGTTTTCACTGCCTACCAGAAAACTGAAAATATTAATAAAGCAAGTTCCAGAAATATGTATCGCCTGCCTATACGGATTGGCTTAAGTAATATCCATGTAAATGTACACCAGATTCGTAAATCCCACTTGAAGGGTCGCTGGAGCGTGCATCTTCACACCACACGTGTGTTCGGGTAGGGATGTTCCGTTCCAGCATAGTTTGACCTTGAGCTGCAACTAAGGGCGAGTTTTTTGAACCGTAGTTAACTAATGGTTAAAAATTAAGTGAATTACGTCGATGTGTGTTTTTTGATGAATTTCTAGCTTGATTAATTGTCGAATGAATATGAAACCTATTAGTTAAAAACAATTACTTAATCCATACAAACACATCCAAAAATCCCATTTTTACAACTAGTTGCCGCCGTGATTCTCGTAAATTACCCCAAGGGAACATACTCCCGGGATAAAAAGTGTCCTTTGTGTTATTCCAGACTATAATCTACCTATATGCCGAATTTCATCAAGATCCGGTCGGCCGTTCTGACGTGATTGAGTAGCAAACATCCCCACATTCAATACTACATACTATCTATTTTTTTTAAGGATTGGAAATCATCAAATAACTCCTCCCGCTCTGGTTGAAGCAGAAGGTAGTGTCAGACTCTTACTGATTAAAACCCATCCGTGTTCGTCCTAGTGCCCTTTGCGTTCCAGGGTCGCGGTGACTCTTTCGAACAAAGTCCGCAGCTCAATACTACATACTTGGAGGAGGCCTATGTCCAGCAGTAGACGTCTTTCGGCTGATATGATGATGATGATGATGATACGTACATCCAAATTTTCGCATTTATAATATTAATCTTAATATATATAAATTACGTGTCACGTGGTTTGTCCGCGATGGACTCCTAAACTACTGAACCGATTTTGATGAAACTTTGTAACTATCTGTTATTTGATCCAACTTAAAAGATAGGATAGTTTTTTGGAACGGGAAAAAACGGGATACGGGAAAAAACGGGATATGCGCGTACGAAGTCGCCGGCAAAAGCTAGTATAGATATAGATTTTAACCACTGACTGAGTTATCAAAGCACTCGCCGTAAGTGAGCGAATAGGTTAGTAGAATTTGAGTATTTTGTGTTATGGATGTGACTGATTCCTCTTTGTTTTCAGGCTATAATAGAGATTGAGAAATAGTCAACATTACATGCTTAATTGAGAAATCTGTGGTAAGACCTCTGTTACCTAAAACTCCCCAAAGATTTTTTTTTTTAAGGACGTGAAATCATTAAATGACTCCTCCTGCTCTGGGCTGAGCGGAAGAGTGTCAGACTCTTACTGACTAACCCATCCGTGTTCCTCCTAATGCCCTTTGCGTTCTAAGGACGCGGTGACTCTTTCGAATAAATTCCGCAATTCCGCAAAGAACTTGCAGATGCGGTCGCGGAGGCATTTCCGCTACTGCGGAAGCGGAGGCGAAGTTCCATGACAACCCTAATTTCGGGCATACCTGCCTAATACGGACTCCTACGGAACCTTTATTTATGAGCTCTTCACACGGAGGTCGGTTGCCCGAATTATGCTCGAGTACACCCTGTACGTATTCATAAAAATGAATGTCATTCAAAAATGTGATTATGTAAAAACAATAGGTCACGCCATGACGGGCTAAGTGTGCGAGTTTAAATTAAATATTGTAAAGGGTTGAATACCTCATGTTTGATTTAGGTGTTGCCCCCGGGAAATTGGAAACTATTTTACGTGGGTCTAGCCTCGGGCTTGAATACGCCCGATTTATAGGTGGTGAAAGGTGAAAAAGAAAAGTAGGTATAACAAAAAAGTTATAAAAATCCTATTAAAAAAAACCGGCGAAATGCGAGTTGGACTCCCAAACGAAGGGTTCTGTACCATCAACCGAAAAAAAGCACGTTATGTGTGAGCCTCCTTTAATTTTAATTTGATTTAATTTTTATTATTTGTTGTTATAGCGACAATAGAAATACACACTCTGCGAAAATTTCAAACTGTCTACTTATTACGGTTCTTGAGATACAGCCCGCTGACAGACAGACAGACGGACGGACGGATGGACGGAGGATTCCGTTGGTTACTCTTTGGATACGGAACCCTAAAAAGCGTCGCAAGTACATGCCCTTTTGAGGAACTAACAACTAATGATGCTGCAACTAAACCTGGCTACTAGGTCCAAATTACCTCAAAAGTAAACCGTTGCATTGGAAAGAAGAACAAGCCCGAACTTACGATATAGGAGTATATAGCTTTTCTAATTCATTTTAATAAATTAAGACAATTTACGAAGTAAACGATGACGTCAGCCATAATTGAACCCACAAATTCCCCAGCCACATTTTCTAGCTGGCAACAATTTTAAAGCCAGCATGATCAATCACTGATTCCCAATGCTAATTCTACAAACATACATATTTGCATGTAGCAACACTGTGCTGCGGGTCTAAACGACGTTAATTGTCAAACGTTAGGGTTGCCACACTTCATTACCGTTTGTTGTGTGCTCATCAGGCGCATATTTTACAGTCAACATGATAAATGGATGGGTATTAGTCGAAAAGGCGTACTGAACTGAGTCATTACGTCTGTTCGACGTAGAGTTGCCCAATGATATGGTTAGGTTGGTACTATTGGTACTTGAGTTGTGGTTGTACAACATTAGGCCGAGTAATCGGCGTTAAATCAAGGCGACACGTGGGCGGTCGATAGTGATTTATTTTTTTATCAGAAACAGAAACTACGTAATGACACAAGTGCTTTATGTCAGTTTGAATAGCAGTCTTAATAGTACTGTTTTCACAATCCGATTTTTTGCGTAACCTGTCAATACGAGGACGTCTTTTATTAAAAGAATAACACATGGGTACCTAACAACAATTTAAATTATGTTGTTTTTAATCGGTCAAGTGTTGTCCCTGTCATGTATTCAAATTAAATAAGATTGATGATACGTCATTACGACGTATTAAAAACGGACAAAGCTAATGTTTAAAATTGGTCTGTGTGTGATCATCCTTTATTTAAGCCATCATAATTTGCGGTTTCTAGATGTCTTCAACTTCAACTTCTACTGAAGTGTTAATCCATTTAGTCTAATTCTATAATCTTGGTCTTGAAAACAGTTACTTTAAAATCCGTCTCTGACTTTATAACTTTAGAATTCAATTTTCTTTGACTCAAAAATGCTGTTCATATTTCTCTTATTCTTTATGCAAATGTCCAGATATTTTGATTCGCCAATAAAATAGAGTGTGTATTAAAATTCCTAGTAAATAGACAGGTATTAAATTCCTAATATAGGTACTAAAACCCGTTGAGGTTAGCCGTTGGTTTTTCCAGTGTTTTAATATAAAGGTATTTAATATCTAATGGATTGAGGCAATAAAACTCGGAAAGAGCACATGACTAACTCATATACTTGTAATAGCCGCAAGAGTCGTACGGAGATCAGCCCTTGGATGGGGAACCATCTATTACATATCGAGACTCATTCGTGCTTCGGAAGAGTCAGAAGCAAATAAAACTGGCCATGAGCGAGTCGGAGTCACGTGTGAAGGGCTCCGAACGAAATTTTTTTTAACATTTTATTTTAACACTATAGACTTCTTATAGGTTTTCCTGTAATCTATAGGTAAAGATCTATTATCTCCATTTTTTTCAAAATTTTAGGCTCAGTAGTTTCGGAGATAAGGAGGGGGATTAGTCATTTTTCGTCTAATTTCTTGAATAACTTCAAAACCATTTATTTTAAAATTATGAAAAAATATATTTCAAACCCTCACAGTAAGCCCTTTCATTTGATATGTCACACGATATTATCAAAAATAAAAAATAAACTATTTGACCCCCAAAAGTGACCCCCATACTAAAAATTGAATGATTTACGTAATGCGTCGTTGTCGTATTTGGGTCACAGAATTCCATATGTGTACCAAATTTCAACAGAATCGGTCCAGTGGATCCGGAGATAACAGGCTGTGACAGACGGACAGTCAGACAGACACCCGAGTAATCCTATAAGGGTTCCGTTTTTTGTCTTCACTTCATATAAAATTTTGACCTGACCAGCATCCGGTTGATATGTAGATAGGACATTATATGATCAAAGGTACTAAAACCTGTTAAGCTTATCTGTTGGGGTTTTCCAGTGTTTCAAATAAAGGTATTTAATATCTAATGGACTGAGGTAATAAAACGTTTTCGGAACTTGTTTTAACTATTTTGGCATGGATGTTTGACAGGTTGCTGTTGTAAAACATGATTAGGATCAATATATTTAACCTTTTAAACCCCCCCTATTTTTTTTTACTGTTACTGAGTGAGTGACAGACAGACAACGCACAGCTGAAAGTCCTGTGGCCCTATTATGACGTGCTAATGCCATCATGATTAAGCTGTGAAAAAGGGATAGTGTTATGCGTATTGTATAACTCGGTATCTCTCCCACACCATTATAATGATGGTTTTAAGATGTCATAATAGGCACCCTGGTTGTAGAAAGCTGAAATTTGGCATGTAGGTTCCTTGGGGAATGTAGAGGAGTACTAAGAGGATTTCCCGAAACGCTTGCGAAGTCACAGGAAAAAGCTAGTTTAATTTAAGCGGTGTGTTTTTTATATTGTGCTCACACCATAATTTACACTGTTTCTATACGTGAGGATTTCTTATTGGCTTGCTGGTGACTACGGTTTCCTATTTTGTTTGTCTTTATTAGCTGTAAGTCCATGTATTAAATAACTAATATAATTTCGACTAAGTGTGAGTCGAAATTACACACGAGTGCCGTATCATAAACCGAAAAAAATCACGTTTCTTGTATTTGTCTCTTTTTTATTTGATGCTATGGTAATCGAAATATTCACTCTGATAATTTCAACTGTCTACTTATTACAAGTATTAGATATGGTTTATGATATACAGTCCACTTACGGACAACCAAACGGACGGAGCTACAGGCTTGGTAATAGGGTTGTGTAGGTTATCCTCGGATTCGGAACCCTAAAAATACGGACCACAAGACGAACGGCGATGCGCCACCGGTACATGGTGGACATCCCACCCACACGCACAAACCGTTTTGGGAACACATTCATAGTGCGTACATCTAAGGAGTGGAATTCCCTGCCGGAGTCTGAGTTTCCTGATAGCTACAACCTGGGAGTCTTTAAGTCAAGAGTGAATAGGTTACTTCTAGGCAAGCGTGCTCCATCTTCGACCACATCATCGCTTACTTTCAGGTGAGATAGTGGTCAAACGCGTGCCTATCAATAGTAAAAAAAAAATACAAAAGCGGAAAAATCTTCACTAACTAACATTAGCACAGGGCCCCAAGTCTGCTATTACAATAGTGTCAGAATGGTCTATCATTGATTTCATAAGGGTTGATGAACTGGATATAAAAGCGTCATTATGACTTTCCAGTGGTCAACCACTGACACTCCATTGAAAGAAATGGCATAGAATCTTGTCAAAATCAACCATTATGAAATCAATGATAGACCATTCTGACACTATTGTAATAGCAGACTTGGGGCCCAGGTCATGTCGTGGATCAGCCCACCCACTCTAAGTCCAAGCAAAAATGTTAAGGTGGAGGCGTTAACTAGCCAATTGGTAGGTAAGTAATGATGCAATTTTTTTGTACGTAATTAATTTAAATGGATGGATTGTGTAAAAGATAAGAGGTGGGTTAAGATGTAAAGCCCTCTTTCTACGGTTTTTGCAATAACCCGGTGATATACAATGTGTAACAGAAGTGATTATATTCTCTATAATCATTTATTTTGCATTCCACAAGGTAAATATCGATGTTAAAAAAGGCTTATAAGTAGGAACCGTTGTAGACCCTGTTAGAGCACAGCAAAAGGTGTTGTTAAACTTACATCTTTACTACTAGTATACTTAAAGAGGACTATTATACTTTCAGCAATAGATAGCTACATTGTCAGGGAGTAATATAGGCTACATTTTATCCCCAAACTCCCACGGGAACAGGAACTACGCGTGTGAAACCGCGTGACATCCGCTAGTAATATTATTACTATTACTTAAAAATAAATCATAGAAAACCAGTTAGGTAGGTATACATATTTCAATTTGGTCAATAAAAATAACATAACAAACACTATATTACTCTGGAGTTTTCTTAAAATAATTACGTAGTATTTAACAGCACTTATTTAATAGGAGATCATAATAAGAATATTCAGAACAGAATAACGTAATACCTAAAGAGGAGTTATTGTACTTTTAATTATGACCAACTTTTACTATGGGAACAACCCCAAAATCGCGAAAATAAAATCGACAGCCCCGTTGATGTAACTATGTGAGCATAACTCGACAAAACTAAGCAGATTTTGTTTACGTATTGCTAACACTTATAATAATACTAGTACTTCATACTAATTTGATTTATATTACCAATACTTATAAGTTTTAATTTCTATGTAGGTACGCATGTCGATATGCCGTATGGTGTCGGCCGGTGCCGTGTGGTGCCGTAAAAGAATAATACCATCCCATCACTTCCCGTGGGTGTCGTAAGAGGCGACTAAGGGACTCACCAGAGAATGGGCAGCAGCGTTCTCTGTAAAACGCAACACCATACAATGCGATCGCCAACCCGCCAAGCCAAGCCAAGCGTGGCGATTATGGCAAAGCCCCCCTTTTGGAAGAGGCCTATGTCCAGCAGTGGACGTCTTTCGGCTGTTATGATGATGATGATGATATGCATGTCTGTTATGTGAAAATAGACTTTTCTCTTTCCTTTCTTCAACGTTACCGAGTTATGGAAAATACCCTAATTTTATAATAAATCCGTGGGGTTGAAAGGCCCCAAGTCAATTGAGATAGGTACGGGCAAGAGATTGATGCAATGATGTAAAGAATTTAGCGAGAGTATTTTCTGATAAAAAGTTTTCATATTTAATTAAAAAACTAAATGTACTTTCCCGCTTCAAACTTCTATAATGGTTTTTACGCGCCATAATTTCCTTCATACTAATTTGATTTTAAATTAAAAACAAACGTACCTATTTGTCAGATTATGAAGCCGCAAACCTCATCAATCATCATAATAATGTACTTATTTGCGATTCATTTGGAAATTCTCATTTATAATAATGATGACAGTTGACCTTACGAAATGTCCCTGTGTCATATTGACGGATCAATGGTTCCGTAGCGTAGCCATAAAAAAGACGCGGCGAACTATAAAGCTTAGGCTGTGTGCAGACAGAGACAAGAAGATATTAATTTGTGGCGCTTAGAATTCAGAAAAAAAAATGTTTTAAATGTCACAGTTGACAATTCCATTTTTGAAATGAAGTCTACGGTAAATACCGAAAACTATTTTGTGTGAATCTTTGAATATTTGCTAATTAAGAATTCTATAACATGTTTGGTGTGGTAGATAAGAACACAAATTATGGCATGTTTATCAGATTAGGTAGGTAGGTAACAACCTAGGCATATTTTTCTAAATTCAAGTTTTTAAAACATCTACTTTCTAAAGTTGAATGTACCTTCTGAGCACAACATTTTACTTGATGATCATTGGATACTTAACAGCTTCTCAAAAAAGCTTTTAAGAGATATCTGGATCATTAAAAAATTAAAACCTTAATTATTAGGTAGGTATACGTCGCAACAACGTATTTCGTAAAAGCCCTAAGGCGATGAACTGACGCTCAAAAGGTCATGTGTGTAGGACTAATAACAACGTATTGACGTGAACGCGCTTCTATGTGTAAATAAGCTTTTTCCCGCGGCTTCACTCGCTTGGTATCCCACGGGAATGGTGCTATTTCTGGGAAATAAAGTAGCATATGACACTCAGCTGTCACGTAGCTTTCTTTTATGGAAATTATTTTCATAATAGCATTAACATGCGATTTTATAAACATATCGAAGAAGGCTTTGGCTGCCCATGTACTCAATATGGAAGTGAGTTGTTCATATAATCAAGATGGAATGACAGCTCACTTTTCACTTCACCCAAGCCTTTACTTCGACATTTTTACAGCCGGTCGATTCTGTAAACATGTCCAAGTGAAAGCATGGGTGAACTGATCACGAAGTGAGCTGTCATTCCATCTTGATTACATGGATTGACAGCTCACTCCGTGATCACTTCACCTACGCCTTCACTTCGACATGTTTACAGGATCGACCGGCAGAATCGACGGACTATACTTTCAGAGATTTTCTCTAACAAATAAAACAATTTAACTTCTGTAATATTTATTTATTAGTTTAGATAGGTACCTAAGCTTTTAATGGAAGATTACCTAACAGGTTTTAGCATCAGTAGTTAATCTACCTACATCTTAAATTGCCAAGATTAAAATCTTAAAATCGCTAATTTATTGTCTTTGAGAATAGGTTCTTAAGCCGCCAATTGCTTCTACGTTACACTCGAAATTAATTGACTATTTTTAATTACTTACCTTCTTTGATTAAAGCATTTATTTTAGCGAGAAGATTTATCTTCTAACAAAAAAATAAAACCGGCTAAGTGCGAGTCGGTCTCTCACACAAAGGGTTCCGTATCACAACACGAAAAAGTCACGTTTCTTGTAACCCCCTTAAATTTTCGAATTAGTGTTTACTAGTGGTTGCTATAGCGGCAATAGTACACACTCTGTGAAAATTTCAACTATTTACCTATTACGGTTCTTGAGATACATCCCATTGACAGACAGACGGACAGCGAAGGCTTAGTAATAGGTTTCTGTTGGTTACCATTCGGGAACGGAACCCTAAAAGGAGAAATATTGTCGTTCCAGATCCAGCATCTAATCGGCTTAATGTACGGATTAGATAGCAAGATAAATCTCTGAAATGTAAATGTTGGCAAAAGGAAATGTTTTATTTACTTTTTCAAATATACTTACAGTTTTTATTCTCAGTGTCGTCTTGCTATCCGTTATCTTCGACCCCTTATTTTTTTATTGGGTGGCTTCTGGATATGACGCTTGCCCATCGTGCTGTGGGCTCACAGAACACAAAATTGGTGCCCAGAAATCACGAGACCACGAAAGAGATGGCGGGATGGCTTGTATGTTTTCCTTGAGAATTGGCAAGAAGAGGCAAAGAACAGGGAACGGTGGAAAAAATGGAGGGGGCGTTTGCCCAGCAGTAGGACAGTTCGGGGTTGATATAATATATGTCAGCGAAGGCACAACTCTCCAGGTTACATCAGCCAGAATATTGGAACTTCAGTGGGCGTACTATGGGAAGTGTTGGTTATTGCGCAATAGAAACATCGTTTGCTTTTAGATCAAATTATTATTCACACTCAAAGTCACAATTACAATATTCTCACACAATAGGTACACTGAACAAGTATTCGGAACACGCGGTGGTTTCTAGACGTGTGCACGTCTGCATTGCTCGACCGCCACCAGTAGACAGAGCTGAGCCTCTGTCGAGCACAACGTCCTAGACTCCGTCGAACGTCGCTAGATGGCGTTGGCGTCCCCATTGTTCAATTGACTGATTTATTTTCGACATAAAATAATGTAATGGCTTCTGCCATCGGTTTTGCAAGTGGAACTCGGAAATTTTCCCAATGGAAAAAAGTTAGGAGTACACTACGTTATATCCTGAACTAGGTCATGGTCTATCCGAGTGTCAAGTTGCATCGAAATCCGTTCAGTGGTTGAGGCGTGATTGATCAACAAACATCATCTGCCTAGCCTTTTCCCAACTATATTGGGGTCGGCTTCCAGTCAAACCGGATTCAGCTGAATACCAGTATTTTACGTGGAGCGGCTGCCTACCAGACCTCCACAACCCATTAACTGGGTAACACGGTAGATTGATTAACAAACGTCCAGACTATCAAAGGACCATGTGCTTTTTGTATGAAAGCTGGGTTCAACTTTTCCAAAGTTGTCTAAATGTGAATTGTGATGGGCCTTCACCTCTTCTAGCAATTTTGAGACTGCTGATTTCAAACGTTATTCTAAAAATATCATAATTTATATGTTTTAAATAATAGCTGCCTGCTATTATAAATAGCTCTTGACTTGTTAATGTTTAGAAGGCCTGAGGAGCTCGTGGCTAGATAATAACAGCCGCACGGGTCGATCTTCAAGGTTAAGCAACGCTTGCCAAGGTTGGTCTGTGGATGGGTGACCATCTTAACATACCGAGTTTCCTCCGTGCTTCGGAAAGCACGTTAAGCCGTTGGTCCCGGCTGTCATTTGTAGATCTTTGGCAGTCGTTACGGATTGTCAGAAGCCAGTAAATCTGACTCCAGTCTTGCCATGAAGTACCGTGTTACCCAGTTAATGGGTTGTGGAGGTCTGGTAGGCAGCCGCTCCACGTAAAATACTGGTATTCAGCTAAATCCGGCTTGACTGGAAGCCGACCCCAATGTAGTTGGGAAAAGGCTAGGCAGATGATGATGATTTTTGTTTTCAAAAACGTACGCTGAACCATATGAGAAACTTGTCTTCGCGCAGTATTTGCACTTAAATGCCGTAAAATTAAATAAAGTACACTCTAAGCGCCTTCATTTAATATGAGTTTCATTTGAAAAAATGGACCCAAAATGACGCATGGTCCTATATAATATTCTCCGAGACATCTTGCTATTAACTATCTTCGACCCTTTTATTTCTTTTTTATTGCCGACGTTATTTATTCCACCCAAAACAATATATTCTATCTATAAATGCCTATTCTTTATTTATTGCCCAATTAGGCACGAATTAGCTTCATCAATTTTAATTTCTCGACGATATAGTTCGGAAAATTGTTTAATATGCTTTAAATATGTATGAGGGTCATAAAGTTAATGTGACTTCCGTAGACGTGAAATATGTTGACCATGGTTGAATGTTGATGTTGATTATGGTGAATGTTCTCTGATCACCATCATCAGCTTAGATCAGTCTACTGCCGGGCGTAGGCCTTTCCAATGATGTTGCTATTGCCAGAATTAAGCCGTGTGTTCATGCCAATGACCTTGTGCATATAAATGGAGCTAACTACCCCTCTACGCGCCACTCCGCTACCCGCATTTTTAATTTTTTATAATAAAAATAAATACATGTTTTTAAAAAGTAACAAAACCAAATCATTTTCGTTTGTATTGCAAAGCAGTGAATATTTTTTTATACTCTTTTGATAAAAAATGAAGGAGTAAAATGGTTTCATCTCAAAGATTTGGAGGTGATTTGGTGGTTTTTTTTCTTATTATGTCATACCGATGACAAATTCTGGCTAAAACAAATAACGAATCATATCATGTAGATTATTTACTCTTTTTTTTCAGATGTAATTTCTCTGTAAGTGTCGACGAAAAGCTGCTTCATCTGCACGCTATTTTAAGCTTTTTTCGAGAGAGCAGCCTTAATGCCATTAGTTAGGTAGTATCGAGTAGCAGAACTAGTAGAGTCAAGATCCTTCTAGACTATTCTATGCCAGAACATTCTAGAGATTTCGACATCTGGTCAGTCAGGATCAGGACCGGTATGTACCCATTTTAGTTATAAAATCGGCTGTTTTTATAGTCACGAACCCCAAGCTCGTAACACTATCAATGTTCATCAGGTTCCACAGGACGGTACTACAGGATGTCCTACGACGAATAGGGAAGATGCAAATACAGAATTAATGAGAATGTTGTCAGTAAAACGGTAAAAAAAAGTATAAAATAAAGGCCATTGCAACGTTTTATTTTAGTTTTTTAACAAAATTAATTAATTAAAGTAACGTGAAACGGAACGTATTTAAAAACAACAATCAGTGTTTAGTGACGTCACTGCTGTTATGAAAACGAAAAGGCAACCTTATGTCTTTTAGTTAGGACCACTTGACCAGTGGCTGACAGGAGTGACGTCATCGTCCGTTATCGCGCGAAAATTTAAACTGTCGGTTTGAAAACGTAATTTTGGTAATTAATTAAAGCGTTTTCATTTCTTATTTATGTGGTGGTCTATTCTAGATGGAGTTCTTTAAAATTAAATCAAAAATGGAAATAATGCGTTCCCTACTTTTAAAAGATAGCCGGCTTACCATATGAGGACATTGAAATAGGTATTCATATTGATATAGCTTTGATCTCGCAGATTGATACTTGGAAAAGTGTATTCGTTCATCAACACTCCACCATAATATTGTAAAATGTAAATGTAACGATATCATTAAAAATTTACAAGTGAACGCTAGCAAGCATCACGTCATATACTCCTATTAGCGTTTTATACCCCATATTATATCACTAATTAACGTGATATCGTATATAATGAATTAAACACACGTCAACACGTGACTCAACAATCTGACATTACCATGTCAAAACATGTTCATTATAAACATGTAATTATTACACAGTAGACTAATAATTACAATAATACGGACAATTGAATCAAGCCGACGAAATGTTAAATTAAATTCAAGACAAAAGGGCTGCTTCGTTACAAGGAACTTTTCCAAGGATTTTCTTTGATCATTTTCTCGTAAAATTACTTGATATTTTCTTCTTTAACTCCCAATCAACGCTGATTAGTTGGTGATTAATGATCTCATTATATTGTTTTGTTGTTTGATCTGCTATTATTGGTTTAATTTAAACCAAAGCCGAATACTGAACCGATGTTAATTTAATGAATTCGTTTGTTGGAACTAGGTTTTGGATTAATTTGGGATCATGTATTTATCGGATTGCGTTAGCCTCTATAAATCAAAGAAATCTAAATTGTAATATGGTAGGCGCCACATAAATGCGCAATAACGTTATTGACCCATATATATCTATTGACTTTCTTAATGTCAAAAGCAGAAATCTATATCTATACTTCTATACGTATATATAAAGCTGAAGAGTTTGTTTGTTTGCTTGAACGCGCTAATCTCAGGAACCGCTGGTCCGATTTGAAAAATTATTTCAGTGTTAGATAGCCCATTTATCGAGGAAGGCTATAGGCTATATATCATCACGCTAAGACCAAAAGGAGCGGAGCAGTAATAAAAAGTGTGACGCAGACGAAGTTGCGCGGGTCAGCTAGTAAAGATATAAAGCTGTCCTGAATCGACTTCTATCGCGATCCTTTACGTTCTTTAGTAATGAAAAACGGTTCATAATTTATTGTTCGGGTATTACGTAGGAATATTAGGGAAAGGTCAATGTACTTTATTGCAAGTTTATCTGGCGCCTGCCATAGAAAACCTGATCGGATACATGGTGGATATTCCATGCATATACACGAAACATTTTGTGAATACTTCCAATTTGCCTACAGCTAAGGAGTAGAATTTCCTGCCGGAGTCAGTCCTTAAGTCAAGACTGCCTCTTTAGTCGAGTGGTTTAGGCGTTTGCCTTGTGACCCGGTGGTATAATTTGTAAAGTTGTTTCCAATTTGGCTAGGACATTACAGGCTTGTATCACCTGATTGTCTGATAAAAAGATGATTCCAAGCTTCGGAAGGCACGTAGAAGCCGGTGGTCCCGGCCGCCAAATGGCGGTCGTCAAATAAACCATGTCAGAGGCCTTTGAGGCGGTTTAGAAACTCTGACACTAGGGTGTGTGGGTTCGTTAGACCTTAATGCCCACACGATAAGAAGAAGAAGTCAAGAGTGAATGGTTATCTACTTCCAGGCTTGCGTGCTCCATCGTTGACCACATCATTGCTTTCCAGTATGTAAGACTAGCTGACCAGCGCAACATTGTCTGCGTCAGATTGTTCAGTAATGCACCGCTCCTATTGGTCTTAGCGTGATGTTATATAGCCTAAAGCCTTCCTCGATAAATGGGCTATCCAATACTAAGATTTTTTTAATTCGAACCAGTAGTTCCAGAGATTAGCGCGTTCAACCAAATAATTAAACTCTTCAGTTGTATAATATTAGTAAAGAAAGAAAGAAAGAAAGAAAAATGTTTATTTGGGACTCGCACAAGACATATATATCAATCAATATACATAAAAAGAAGTTAATTAGAACTAACCGTAAGCGGCATCTTAAAATTAATCTGTGCGAGGCCAAAAAGGTCCCTGTCTCAGCATATGCTGCGATATTTAAAAAATAAATATCACAGCGCTGGTGTTATGACAGGGCCAGATGTGATGTCACGGACACACATACGGAACACAACACTAAGATATATAGGTATACAAATAAAATAATGAATATAATAATTTGTCTAAAAATAAAACAATATGAAATATAAAATGTGGAATACATAAATACATACAATAAAAAATTTCAAAATTAACCAAATCTCAATGGCCCAGTGCTCCAGTTTCATTTGTAAAAAAATGCAAGCCTAAATATGATATAAAAAATTGATCGATGAAGTATAATTTACGTACATAACAAGAGTGCATTAGGAAAGATCGTCTGTTTTTTTCTAAGACGATTTTCATGTTCTCCAAACACAGTAAGTTTCCCATTCACTTTTCAAACAATGTAACAAAAAAAGGTTCTCCTCAACTAAAAAGCCACGTTCAAGTTTTCGCCATATAATGTTTCTGATCAAAGCTAAGGTTTACCTGTACGAAGCCTTCCCTAACGAATGTACTGGGGCGAAAATGTTTGTAGTTGCCAAACAAATATCTAAGGAGAGAAGGTTTGTTCCCACCGTGTATACCGAGAACAAACAATTGGAAAATGGCCGATATATCACATGGAGTTACATCAAATATATATGTAGTGCCACCTTTGTTTTATGTGTAAAATAAAAGAACTCGCATGCGAAGAGTTCCGTACCATAAAATTTATTTTTTATTATTTGTTGATAGAGCGTCAATATAAATACACAATCTGTGAAAATTTCAATTCTCTACCTATTATGGTTTTTGAGATACAGCCCGCTGATAGACAGAAGGACAGCGGAGGCTTAGTAATAGGCTTCCGTTGGTTACCCTTTTGTTACGGAACCCTAATAAACGACAGAGATGGAGATGCTTTACGCTATACGGCTGTAGTCGAGAAAATACAGGCTGCAGGATATAAACATGAAAGATAAACATAACACACACTTGTTTATCGGAGGGGGGAATCCTGAGATACGTAAACAGTGAATGAAATGAGTTTCAAATATCTATAGGCTGTACAAGATAACAGAAAGGCAGAATAAAAGTTTAGGGAGTGGAAACGAACATGAAATTGAAGTATTTTTGTGATGGATGTTACTCAGAATTCGAGTAACAAAAATTCAAGTTCCAATCTCGATATTATTTCAAGAATACTTTTTGCTATTATGTTCGATGCTAAATTTTCATTTCGCCGTTCTACTTTCGCTGGTTAATAGTTCAGAAATATAAATGTCTGATGAAGTATCAATATCGCTTTTATTTTATTTGTTGTTTCCATGCTCAAGGATTGGTTCGAAAATTTTTAATATTAGGTTCTTTTATTCCATTATTTTTATCTGCGCTGTCAGAAAACTTCTATATACGTTGCTGTTTGGCTTTATTCTGAACTAGACCTAATTGATGCAGCCTTTAGCCAATGTTAGTTTGAGAATTAAGTTTTGATGTATTTGTTAACCGATATGCTTTATTACAGTAGTACCCAACTGATATGGCTTACCGATGTACCTGCGCAGAAGATGAATTTTCAAAGCGCGGGAATTGCTATTGACCAATCGGCACGCTCCACCAACCGCGCTTCTTTTTCTTGTACCGCTATTGGTCGGCAGCTGCTGCCATGTTAGCGCGCGCCGCGTGGCATGCACGTGACTTGCGAGTGAGACGGAACTAACAGCTGCTGTGTATTATGAACCTTATATTAGTGGCATAAGGTTAATTGTAAGTTTACTTTCTTTCGTTAATCTTCGGGGCCATACTTTCTTTCCTGCGCGAACGAAGATTCACGACGCGCCTTATCAGTTGGGTACCACTGTACCATGTTTTCTTTCTCATTCATTATCTGCCTAGCCTTTTCCCACTATATTGGGGTCGGCTTCGATCAAAACGGATTTAGCTGAATACCAGTATTTTACGTGGAGCGGCTGCCTACCAGACCTCCACAACCCGTTAACTGGGTAACATGGTACTCCTTGGCAAGACTGGAGTCAGATTTTCTGGCTTCTGACAAACAATCTGACAGCTAAGGAGTGGAATTCCTTGCCGGAGTCTGTGTTTTCTAATAACCTGGGAGTCTTTAAGTCAAGAGTGAATAGGTTACTTCTAGGCAAGCGTGCTCGATCTTCGACCACATCATCGCTTACCATCAGGTGAGATAGTGGTATAACGCGTGCCTATCAATAATAAAAACAAAAAGAAATCCGTGACAACTGCTAAAAATCTACAAATGACAGCCGGGACCAATGGCTTAACGTGCTTTTCATGGCATGGAGGAATCTCGGTATGTTAAAATGGTCACCCATCCACAGATCGTTCTCGGCGTTGCTTAGCCTTGAAGATCGGCCCATGCCATGACTTTAACTAAGAGCTTCTTAAACAAAACATACATCTTTTTATGTTTTCTTTTATTCTATTTAAAACTTCTGTAACCTAACCAGCTTAGCAGTTTCACTTTTTCGCTAAGAAGGAGACATTGGAAAACTCTAGTTATAAAACTTTTATCAGATCACTGGCGCTGCGGAAGTATTTGCCCATTGCTTCTGGATTGTAATCCTCTTAACTCTTAAGCTGTGACCACTTTGATGAACTTCATCAAGAACTTCGAATAAGAGGGATTTTTGTTTCCACCAATTTAATGGATCGATTTTTTGTCTTGTTTCATTAATTCCATGTTGGTTTTTATTTATTTATAGATGTCACAGAATTATTGCAAACACCATAAGATATTATTTATACATTTTGATTATATGACCAGATATTATATAATATAAACTAGCTGACCTGGCAAACGTTGTTTTGCAATTTAAATTAAACAAAAAAAAAAAAACAAAAAATATTGCCTACGACCTATTTCTCAGACCTACCAAATGAACACAAAAAAGCCGTTTCGGAGGAGTTCGATAGCAAATAGGTACTTGGACACGAGATTTTTATATTTTAGATACAATAAATGAAGTCCAAATTCGATACATATTAGTACTTGTCTAATTAAGTAAAGAGTTGACAATCTCACGCGATTTATTTTAAACTACACTTTGCAATAACTTTGACATAGATATTGTGAGAGTTTGATTGAAATACTTCGGCAGCCATTAAGATAAAATCAATTGTAATGTTCAAATTATCAGTTTTAGTATCTTTAAGTTATCAACCAGATTGTTTGTGGACCAAAATCAGTAGTGTTACGGTTACCGCCTCATTCACTTTTACGGCGTCTGTAATAGCTCACAGCTTTCCAACGTACGTTAATGTGGCATTACCATTAATGTAACCACTAACAAAATTATTACCAAAGTTAAAAGCATCAAAAGAGTGCTTAGCAAAAAACTTGGTCATAACTTCGTTTGGCATAATGTAATTCACACCGACAAAGTTGTTTTGATGGAATAAGTTGTTATATCAATATATATAAAATTCTCGAAATTCCTAGAGGGGATTTCCCGAAATTCCTACGGGAATGGGAAAAAACGGATACGCGCGTACGAAGTCGCTGGCAAAAGCTTGTCAATACATAATTTCGTTATTGGTGATTGACTGACAGACAACGCATAGCCGAAACGACTGCTCGTAGAAAGCTGTAATGCTCAAATTACAGCTTTCTACGAGCAGTCGTTTTTCTTCAAAATTGTAGGGGAGTACTAAAAGAGGATTTCCCGAAATACTTACGGGAAAGGGAAAAAAATGGGTTATGCGCGTACGAAGTCGCGGGAAAAGCTTATAATATTATAAATAATATATATAAGATAAGAAAAGATAAGATAATATTTATTTGCTTAAACACGTGTCATACATACAAGAAAACACATGCATGCAAGATGGTAACAGCATTTTTAGGTACCAGATATGTTTGTCACATGATGTGACGTGCAAATGTCAAAAAATATTATTAATTAAATCATATATTGCAAAAAATTGAAAATAAAATAAAAATAAGTTAAGACTTTTTACAATCATCGTTGATATAATCAACAAAATACAAAAATATAAATTACTAGTGGGTGTCACGCGGTTTCACCCGCGTAGTTCCCGTTCCCGTGTGAGTACGGGGATAAAATATGTTACTCTACCTATGTTACTCCCTGATAATGTAGCTGTTCATTGCTGAAAGAATTTTTCAAATCGGTCCAGTAGTTTCGAAGCCTATTCATTTCAAACAAACAAATCTTTCCTCTTTATAATATTAGTGTAGATTATTTTTATATTGTTTTTAAAAAGGGAAATGACTGACGGATATAATAATATCAACGCACAGCCGAAACTACTGGGACTAGAAACATAAAATTATGCACAAGGCTTATGATGTAGGTGAGCAGTAAGCAGCGATTTTTGGAAACTCAACCTTTAAGGGGGTGAAAAGAGGGAAAAACGTTTGTACTAAATTTGCGCAGACGAAGTCGTGGTCGAAGTTCTAGTGCTAGTATATTATCATGCAGTTTGTGCGAAAACGGCTGATACTTTTTTAATAACGTTCTTCAGGGAGGCCCGCAGAATATTAATTTTCGTTTGCTGAGAAGTTTGGCGAAGTTCTTCCTTGTCGTGGGTGTTTATTAGCTTTTCTTATTTTTGCGGTTGATGAAGTTATTACATCAACTATTTGGGCTTCTTGTAATGTGCTGTATGTTGGGATCGAGTTGGGTGTATGATGTTTTTGGTGACTTTTTTTTCGGGGGCGCCAAATTATACCTTTGCTGGTTGATACACATTATTACACACCTCGTGGACAGCTAGAAAATAGCAGAAGGTTTTTTTTTATTATTGATAGGCACGCGTTTGACCACTATCTCACCTGTTGGTAAGCGATGATGTGGTCGAAGATGGAGCACGCTTGCCAAGAAGTAACCTATTCACTCTTGACTTAAAGACTCCCAGGTTGTAGCTATCAGGAAACACAGACTCCGGCAGGGAATACCACTCTTTAGCTGTACGCACTATGAATGTGTCCCCAAAACGTTTTGTGCGCGTGGGTGGGATGTCCACCATGTACCAGTGGCGCATCGTCGTTCGTCTTGTGGTCCGATGATGGAACGGGCTTAGCGGAATTAAATTATGCAATTCCGTCGCACATTCCCCAAAATGCAACTGGTAGAAAACTGACAGGCTAGCAAACTCGTCGTCGATGCTCAAGACTTTGGAGCTTCGTCGCGACGAGCCTATCATAATATATAAAATATTTATTTATTTATTAAAATTAAATGCACTTGTAAAAACATCGTACAAAGGCGGACTTAATGCCATAGGCTTTTTGTACCAGTAAAAGGTGACATTGTTAAGGAGTAGGGGTTTTTTCCTGAATTAAAATAGTTCGTCAGTTAGATTATCAAAAAAGATTGCGTACGTATTTTTTGCTTTATAAAATCAAAAAATATTGACGTAGATAAAATGAATCAAAGTTCAGGAATGTAAAGTCACTTCAAGCCTAGGTACAAAGAGGTATCTGCTAGGGCTGCGGACTTTGTTCGAAAGAGTAACACAAAGGGCACTAGGAGGAACACGGATGGGTTTTAGTCAGTTACAGACTGACACTCCCTCCTGCTTCACCCAGAGCGGGAGGAGTCATTTGATGATTTCCCATCCTTGGTATAAAGTAGGTTTTACGTAGAAGTGCGTACTGTATCGTCTTATTTTTTAAGAAATGTGGTAATTAGCAACTTATAGAAGAAGAAATAGATGAATTACATTTCTTGGCAGCTTACCCATAAAGTTTTCCACTAAAACAGTTTGACAAAACGTAATTATTTTTTCTCCAGCAAAACAGCAAAGCATTCGTTTTGAAATATCGTCACTTTCGCCCCTTGAAAGCATAATGGATCCAGAGCTAAATAATGAATGGAGAACACTGCCGCGACGGTGCACGGTGGCGCCGCCTGTCACGTTGCAAGGGAACTACGGGAACAACCCAGTTGCCGTCTAGATACAGTTCATGAATTAAAAACTATTGTGAGAAGTTTTGAAGGAAATGGTAATACTGGAATAAGATAAAACCTGAGGGCCAATTCTACTAGTTTTTAGGGTTCCGTACCTCAAAAGAAAAAACGGAACCCTTTTAGGATTACTTTGTTGTCCGTCCGTCTATCTGTCAAGACTGGTTATCTCGGGAACGCGTAGAGGTATCGAGTTGAAATTAAAACCATATACTCAAGTCTATGGTCCCTTGCAGCTGTGAAAAAATCTTAGTTAACCTTAAAAAAGATACGGTCGTATAAGCCGCAAAAAACGTATATTTCGATACTCTCAAGGCAATCAACATGTGGGTATTTCCCGTTGACCTAGAACTATAAAATTTGGCAAGTAATACCGTCTTGTACTACAAGTATAGGGAAAAGTCTGAAAACTATACATTTGTAATTATTATAAAAAATATAGTCTTCATTTAGGCCGGTCGCATACGTACGGTTTCCTGATTAGGTTTCCTAATAAGGAATTCAGATTCGGAGACCTGAATGCTCGCCTTACATACAAAATGTTCAACTAGGCGCATACGTTTATTTATTTTCCGAATAAGAAAAACAAATGACGTTCCTTTCAAAAACGAGCCGTGTGATCAGGTCAGAAGAACAGAAAATTGAACGTCTCACGGAATTCCGAATCTGAAAACCTGATCAGGAAACCGTACGTATGCGGCCGGCCTTAAAGTAATTTGTAGCTACAAATTTGTACGGAACCCTCGGTGGGCGAGTCCGACTCGCACTTGGCCGGTTTTTAAACAACGTTTGCAAACTATCAAAAAAGCCTTGGTTTTCATACATTTGTGATAGATGTGAATGTGAAAATTAGTAGAATTGGTACTCAGATCATACTTATAAAATCTATGCGGCCATATTCTGCAAAAGTAATTAAATCTGTCGGTCTTTTTTTCACTGTCATTTTAGTAATGATTCTTTTTGTTGCGCTTTTAGTGATTGCAAGTTGAAACTATGCTTGTGTGACTGTTTGTTTTCAGCTTAAACTGCTGAAGCAATTTTGATGAATTTAGGTATACAAATAGATTGGACCTGGGAGAAGGAAACAGTATACTTTTATGCCGGCCGGGGTTTCCTTGGGATATTTTCGGACAATCCCGCAGGTGGAGCCGCCGGCAGAAGCTAGTAGATGTGTAAAAACTCTAGATTTGATATTTAAGTTAGAAGAAGTGTTGTTTGGGCACTTAGATGAAAAATTCGGCTGAATGCTCGATAAAATATAAAAGGCTATTGTCTTTGTAACTATAGTCTCCATAAATGTTGATGTATGAAAAAATTGCCAATCTACCGCAGATGGGTTTTCTAGCGGCAAATTATTATTTACTGCTTCACTAAACTTTGCTGTTGTGAAAACCTATCTAAATCTTCTGTTAGGTTAGTTTGTAACTCGCAATTTTATTTTGCTTTTTTTAAAAAAAAAAATGCGTTGTCCCACACTAGAAAGAATTTCTCCTGTATCGTGGGTGCGTTTACAAACATACAAAGTCACATACACAAACAGCCAGACCCGGAAAAACTATCTGTAGGCCATACAAATATTTGTTCCGTGCGGGAATCGAACCCACGACACGCAGCGCAGCAGCCGATCGCTCAACCACTGCGCCAACCGTGCCGTCAAAGACACAAAATAGTAGTGATTCAAACATTGATATATAAAAAAATCCAAGATGCAAAGTCTCGAACAAATGCAACACTCGAAACTGTCGTCAAAAAGTGATATGTGTGAGTTGTGTGTAGTTATACTATAAACAATTTTTTTTGCAAATTCAACTTTACACGGATCGCTTAAAGTTGTTTTTACAAAGCAGTTCAGTATGGCGAGTGATGCGCATTTATTTTTGCAAATTCAACCTTACACGGATCGCTTAAAGTTGTTTTTACAAAGCAGTGCAGTATGGCGAGCGATGCGAGACTGTTTGAAACTTGCGCACAATTACACATATTGCGCTTGTTTTTTGCGAACGTTTTTGAGATGCTGTGTGTGTATCTTGGGTTTTTTATATATCAATGGTTTCAAATCACACTGTCATGAATTGCGCGAAAACATAAATAAGGTAGTTTGAATGCTGCTTATAAAATTATTATCAAGACATTGCTTAACAATTAAGCTCTTTTGATTCTCAATTTTATGGAATAAATAAAAATAATTCACAATCAAAATCACTATTAATAAAGCAGTGAAACCATACAAATCGGCTGAGTTCATGAGTCATGAGATATTCCAAATATTCAAACGGGTTGCCGATTCCTTACCAAGAGATAGATGGCTACCTAATCTTTTTTTCATTATAACAGCCGAAACACGACCACTGCTGGACACAGGCCTCCCTCAAAAGGGGGGGTTTGCCATAATCGCCACGCTTGGCAGGCGAGTTGGCGATCGCAGTGTATGGTGTTGTGTTTTACAGAGAACGCTGCTGCCCATTCTCTGGTGAGTCCCTTAGTCGCCTCTTACGACACCCACGGGAAGTGATGGGATGGTATTATTCTTTTACGGCACCATACGGCACCGGTCGATACCATACAGCTTTTTTTACCTAGCCAGAAAAACTGCGTTCATATATAAACGCACCCACGATACAGGAGAAATTCCTAGTGAGGGGCAACGCTTAAAAAAACAATATATATATAAATACCTTAGTTATGAGAGCTAAGCTATTCGAATAAAATATTTGAGAAAATAATGAAATTTTGGAATAAAGTCCATTTCAGACGATAGATACAGAGTTGCAATTCCCAATACTTTTTAACGAACTTTTTCCATTTGTCTCTTAAAAATCAACTTTTAATATTATCCTTGAGTTGGTAGTCATGAATTCAAATTATATTCGAATAAAAAATTAAAGGGTAATTAACATTGATATGTAAAAACCCAAGATACACACTCAGCATCTCAAAAACGTCCGCATAAAACGAGCGCACAATTTAAAATTGTGCGCTAGTTTCAAACAGTCTCGCATCGCTCGCCACTGCTTTGTAAAAACAACTTTAAGCGATCCGTGTAAGGTTGAATTTGCAAAAAAATTGTTTATAGCATAACTACACACAACTTACATATGACACTTGGTACATGTCAGTTTTTGACGACAGTTTCGAGTGTTGCTTTTGTTCGAGACTGTGCATCTTGGGTTTTTTATATATCAATGGTAATTAAGCTAGGCTTTTAATCTGCAGCCATTTTTATATCCGTCTTATTTTTTCGTATTTGTACTTTATTTGCACCTCCGCTTTATCATAATCACTGCCATAATTTCCTCGCCCCTCATTAAAGCCAATCAACAGAAAGACAAACAAAGATTATAATATCAAATCAAATGAGTCCTCGCAGAGAAAATGCTTTTCCCCATTATTTAGATAATAATGGAAGATAAAAGAGGTTTAGTAGTTGGGGCAGCTTTAGCCTTGTCGCACACTGGGTGACCACAACCATAGCTGTGGTCGCATTGACCTATGTGCTGTTACTATTTACAAGGTGAAAGAAAAAACAAGCGACTCCATATATTTTTTAGGGTTCCGAACAAAAAACGGAACCCTTATAGGTTCACTCGGATGTCTGTCTGTCTGTCCGTCTGTCACAGTCAGTTATCTCCAGATCCACTGGACCGATTTTCACTTTTGGGGGTCAAACAAGAAAATTAAAAAAAAAGATTTTTGAACAATATTGTGTGGCATATCAAATGAAAGGGCTTACTGTGAGGGTCTTAATTATATTTTTTTTTTCATAATTTTAAAACAAGTGGTTTTGAAGTTATTCCTGAAATTAGACGAATAATGACCATTCCCCCATTATCTCCGAAACTGAGCCTAAAATTTTGAAAAAAAAAATGGATTTAATAGATCTTTACCTATTGATTACTGGAACATCTATAAGAAATCTATAGAATTAAAACAAACATGTTAAAAAAATTAAATTCGTTCGGAACCTTCGCACGCGAGTCCGACTCGCACTTGGCCAGTTTTATTTTTGAGTATGGGGCAGCTGAATATATTTTCGCGATTCTACTTTGGTCCCATTGTTAAAGTTCTCATGCATGTCAGTGTCAAATTAGATTTTTAGTTATTCAAATCACACCTCAAAATGATATTCTATCATCGGTACTGATTGTCAAAAGCCCAAAAAGTCTGGAATTGACCACGTGGCATTCAATAAGTTACATTTTGAAATTTTCGTAATTGTTATCACCTATGATGTCCCTTTCTCCTGAGCCCTAGGCGAAAACAAACAGTTGCAAACATTTTGTCAAGTTAAGTGAACATAAATGTAGTTTTTTCTTGAAATCAAAGCTCCCATAGCGATGATTTCAAGACAAACTGCATTTACCACACAAATATACCACTTTTTAGAAATTCATTTATTTCAAATTACACCTTGTTTAACGCAAAGTGGTGGCCACTGCAACAATGGCCACGGTCGTGGTCACCCAGTGAGCGACAGCCTTAAACAAACAGAATTAATCATTAGATTAGCATCGAACAAGATCCAGGTAATTGAACGGAAATGTAAGGCAGGGCGAGGGTCACTCGGTTCCGGCTCGTCTTGTGGCTTCACCGTTCATAGTGGGGCTATGAAACCAGCGGGTTAGAAATTTGGGTGATTTGCGTTCCACTTTATTTAGTAACCCCCGACGCTAAAACGACGGGGTGTTGTAAGTTTGACGTGTCTGTTTGTGCGTGTGTCTGTCTGTGGCATCGTAGCTCCCATACGGATGAACCGATTTTGATTTTGTTTATTTTTTTGTTTGAAAGGCGTAAGCATATTATAAAGAGGTAAAGTTTGTGAGGTTGTAGGGTGTAATCTCTGGATCTACTGAACCAATTTTGAAAATTCTTTTACCAATAGAAAGCCACGTTATTTGTGAGTGATTAAGGCTATAAATTAACCAGAAAAATACCGCTCAACGCAGTGGGCACGGGTCAGCTAGTCTGACATAACGCTGAAATGGACCTTTTTAGCACAGCACTGAGGCACATACTTTGGTTTTAGCATACCATTGTTATTGCTATTTCTACGTATTTCACGTGTGTGCAAAATATAATCTAGATTCTAGATATTCTTATTTTCTTTAAAAAAATGTATGTGTGAAAGAAGAACGAAACTAAAAGATCTGGCGGTAATAATGGTGGAAAGTTGTAACATAAATATTGGAATTAGTTCTGAAATGTTACAATTGTTTGGAGAGTTGTAGGCACTTGTAGCCAAGGCTTCAATTAATGAAACCAATCGCCATTAAATTCTAAAACAATAGACATTAAAGTCAATATATTTTCTTAACAAACTAGCTTTTAATATCTCAGTTTTGATCATAAATTCTAAACATCTTTGAAAATTAATTTCAATTGGTGAAGACAATGTGTAGAAAACGAACCGAACTTCAAAGTAAAAGAAAAGCTTGAATGCTTTCTTAGTTCTATTTGAAAACTATTCGTTACATGAAAGAAGGGAACATGAAAGGATCCTTGTTATTAACTGTTAACAACTTGTACAAAGGAACGAAAGTTATAAAAAGAATTAAAAGTTAATACCTTGAGATTGTACAGTTATTAACTTTCGAAATATAAAAGTTTGTATTTAATAACTTAAAAATACTTCTACCTGAAGAGATGCAATTTGGACTTAGAAAGAGAGCAAATTGGAGTAAGATGATTATTACCAACGTATTTAGATTACATAATTTAACACGTAACACGCCTGTGTTTGGTTCATAGTAGTCCATATATGTACCAAATTTCAACAGAATCGGTCCAGTGGATCCGGAGAAAACTGGCTGTGACAGACGGACAGACAGACAGACACCCGAGTGATCCTATAAGGTTTCCGTTTTTTGATCGTAACCCTAAAAAATAAAAATATATCGCAAACTAACCATCACGATTTCAACGTAGGTTAAAGTCAAGTAGAAATGTTGCAGTACGGGAAGAATGGCGACGAATAGTGATGTTATCCACCACCCCTTGTGTGACGACCACGACCACTCTACCAAAAGTTTAACGATGAAGACGAAGAAACGTCAAGTAAAATTCGCCGTTCCTGCCGTACTAGAACCCAATGGCCTGGCACGCGACAATGGCAAGAGACCGGACGGTATGTCTTTATTTCTATGGAAGATTGGTGGGCCTTTATGGGACGCTACTTGTGTAGATACTCTTGCACCATACCATGTTCCTTGAGAACTTCAAACGGTGGAAATATAATAACCTTGTTGGCAATATATTTTTGAGCCGTTTGGGGTTGAAACTCTTGGACCGTGGGGTCCGAGTGCTCATGCGTTATTTAAAGAACTCACTAAACGATTAGTTGACATTTCGCGTGATCCAAGGCCAGGCTTTTACCTCAGACAGAGGATTAGCATTGCCATACGACGTAGCAATGTCGCCAGTCTTTTGGGCTCACTTGCAGTCGACAGCTATGCGGTCGAATTTTTTGACGCCATCTCATAGTTAAGATTTTTTATTTTAAATGTATATAATAATAAAAATATATATTTTTAAATATTTAATAATGTAAATTATAAGAATATGAAATGAATTAAGGAGATAATAATAATAATAAATCTTCTTTCTTTATAGATATATTAGTATTTAAAATATAAAATAATTAGTAAAATTCAAGTTTCTTCATTTAAGGTAGAGTTTTTGGAATGTTAAGAGAGTAAACTCAATAGAAACCACAGCTGTAAGGCTTAATACTCAGTCCTAGGTAAATAATCTACTTAAAACCCATCAAATTCCACATGAGCACTCAAAACATTATTGGATTGTGCGTGAAAATGGTTCTGTGTGTTACACCACATTAAAGTTAAGGTACAATTAGCATTCTTGCGAGAGACCCACGAACTTAAATGAAAATGTAGTGTTTGTAATTTCAGCGGTTTGCCGTTAAACCCAGCTGATATTGTTGATTAAATCGTAGACGAAAACGAAAATTAGATTTGGCGTTGATTGAATTTAGTTGCTTTTGGGTAGGGTTAAATTGTTGTAAGAAAAAACAATTGTAAAAGTTCTATTATTTTTTTTATTTGAGATGGGTTTGCTCTTGACTCAAGTCCAGATGACAGAGACATAGTCTACGATAGAGCGAGCTTACCCAGAAGGAGCCTGTTCACTCTAACTTTGAAGAGATTAGGGTTGTAAGCGTTCGGAAACACAGACGCAGGCAGAGAGTTCCACTCCTTTGCTGTGCGCATTATAAAAGACGTTTGGAAACGCTTAGTGCGAATTGGTGGAAAAAAAACGACGAGAGCAAAGTATCGTGATCAAATCGATCTTATGTAGATGGCGCTAACTTAGATGGTAGATAAAAAAACAGAATTATCACAACACTAGCCGACCCGCGCAACTTCGCTTGCGTCACAATTTTCATTACTGCTCCGCTCTTATTGGTCTTAGCGTGATGATATATACCTTCCTCGATAAATGGGCTATTTACCCTGAAAGAATTTTTCAAATCGGACCAATAGTTCCTGAGATTAGCGCGTTCAAGCAAACAAACAAACTCTTCAGCTTTATATATTAGTAGCTTAGCAGCGTTATATATAGATTGTAACATATCATCCTTACAGTACCTAGGCATTTTTTCAGATGCTTAGTCAACTTTGGTCAAAATCTATATTCACTAGCAAGTTTTTGCCGCAAATAAACCGCATTTTTTATTAGCGCTTCTTTCGTGGCCCCACCGTGTACGTGATCTACCGTATCGTACCTACTGGTCAAACAGTACCCTTTTTATGCTTAATAATTTTGTATACTTAGGTTGCCAGCTTCTCAAATTATATACCGACGCAGCCGTTATAATATTATTTGTGAAATTATAGTTATTATAGCACGAGTAAATTGTATTATCCTAATATATAAAATTCTTCTGTTACTGCTCGACTGAGTAACTGACAGATAACGCACTACTAGTCATAGCATAGCCTAGTCGGCCTTATAATGTTCCCACTGTTGGGACTCAGGCCTCCTCTCTAGGAGAGAGAAACTACTACTACTAGTCATAAAAAGCTGAAATTTGGTATATACCTTGAGGAGTGTGGGGGAACACTAAGAGATTTCCCGAAATTCCTACGGGAATAAAAGCTAGTTCATTTATTTATTTATTATAGGTTAACCAAGAGCTTTTGTATACAGCGTTTCTTAAGAATAGGTAACAAAATCATTAGACCTATACAGTCGCCAATAATAGGTCCAGCAGCATCCGAAGGGAGTAAAAAAACACATACTAAAAATATTAAAATTAAACATTGAGAGATTACAAAATAATTAGGAAGTAAATTTACAAATTATTAAATTTAAAAAAAAAGTGAAGAAGCTAGTTATTAGATAGTCTTACTTTGCTGAAGTAAAACAGAAGAAGCTGGGTCAATTAATTCTTAAAATATTAAAATTAAACATTGAGAGATTAAAAAATAATTAAGAAATAAATTGACAAATAATTAAATTAAAAAAAAGAGAAGAAGCTAGTTATTACATAGTCTTACTTTGCTGAGGTAAAACAGCCGAAGCTGGGTCAATTAATTCTTAAAATATTAAAATTAAACATTGAGAGATTAAAAAATAATTAAGAAATAAATTTACAAATTATTAAATTTAAAAAGAAGAGAAGAAGCTAGTTATTAGATAGTCTTACTTTGGTGAGGTAAAATAGTCGAAGCTGGGTCAATTAATTCTTGTCGATAACAGTCGTTCCTTAAAAGACAGTTTTCCTATTAATAGTTGGGACTAATTGTCAGTCTAGACAAGTTAACGCTTAAAGTTAAAGACACCGACAATTTGTCCCGCTGTTTTTACAATCGAACTTTTTGTAGCGACATTTTTAACTTGCCAAGCCATCTTCTAAAAACAAACATATCAATCGCATCAGACGTTTGTAATTTGTACTACACCTTGCTTAACAAAAACTTTGATTAGACAAGCTTCGCATCGCAAGTCAACTTCACGGTATATCAGAGGTTTCGATCTTCGACTAAGGCTGTGGTGCGGAGATGAGCGGAGCGGTGCCGGTTAGGTTATAAGCCAACCAAGTGGAGTGTAAATATTTAACTAACTAAATTGAAAGTCGCAGATAGCCGATGGATGCGAGATGTACAGGTCCAGTGGTTGTTGCGACACTTGGGGGATGCCTAAGTCCAGCAGTGGACGTCTTTCGACTTATATGATGATGATGATGATGAATCTGAAAGTCTTGGTCCTTGAGGTCCGAGTGCTTATGCACTATTTAAAGATCTACCTTAACGTCTAGTTGACCACTAATAAGCATTGCCATATAATACGTGTCAATTCCGCCAGTCTTTTGGGCATACTTCCCATCGACTGCGTTGCGGAGGAGTTTTTTGACGCCATAATTTAAGGTTTACGTAGTAAGGAGTTTTTATTTTAAGTGTTGGTTACGAGTAACTTTAAAAGGTCAATCTTTTTTTTTCAAATTAATCTAGATGACCGTCGGTGTTACCTAGCTACCCTTGAAGACACGCCGAAATCAACTCATAGGTCAAAGTCTCTCTTAATGTCTGTAGAATTAATGTAATAGCCACAACATGCATATGAGAACCGTGTATGGTCATGTCTTAGGTGGTCTTTTGAGGAATGTACCCCGCTGATTCGTAGCACCTGTCCAGGCATTGTAAGCATTTGCCAAAAACGTAGTTCAACTAAGAACTTTTTGTATAGTAATTTGGTTTTTATTCGTTGATTTACGCTATGGTTGGCGCAAATATACTATTTTTCTTTATTTTCTAAGAAGCTCAACGATAACAGCAGATGGAGGAAAACGTTAACCAATAAGATTCCACTCAGTTCATGTCATATTCGCTTCAGTGATCTGGTATACTTCGCTACAATGCTTTCCCGTTCTTTTCCGTTTATTAGATTCATTTTATTCTCTTCAGCCTGATTTAAGTGGCGGAAACTGAGTGATCAGAGCTTCTTAGCCCCTTATTTTTTATGGGTGGGAAATCATCAAATGACCCCTCCCGCTCTGGGTGGAGCAGAAGGGAGTGTCAGACTTTTAATGACTAAAACCCATCCGTGTTCCTCCTAGTGCCCTTTGCGTTCCAGGGCCGCGGTGACTCTTGATCAAATTCTGCAACAGCTTCGTAGCCCCTGCATTTCATTAAAAGAGCGATGCATGATAGATATTTTTGTCCATAATCGAAACGGAGATTAGTCTTGAGCAGGATAGAGATGAGGAAAAAGCTACTGCAGCCCTGGAACGCAAAAGGCACTAGGAGGAACACGGATGGGTTTTAGTCAGTAAAAGTCTGACACTGCCTTCTGCTCCGCCTAGAGCGGTAGATGAATTTTGGCACAGATATAGATGGGACTCTGGAGTCAGTTACAGGGTACCTTTTTGCAAAAATATATAAAAGCGGGAGTGAAGCAATGGGCGAAAGCTAGTATACAACAAAGCTTAGCGGATCGAAAACATGAATCACGTGGAATGCCATTGGTTTATATTTCCTAGCTATGCTCTTCTCCGCTCCGCTCAACTTTGGTGTATACTTGGCCTTACCTAGATAAACATCTACATAATTTGCACAACAGATCTCGGATCTTCTTTATCACAATTTTAGCAAGATAAAGTACTCAGCAGAATCCCAAATTGTGTTCCGAACTAATCGAACTTGCGAACTCGGATAAAAGTTGCGGATGTTCGAAAATAAATGAACGAACTGTCTTAATAAGGATTAACAAACACTGTTGAGACTACTAAATAATAACAGCTGCACGGGTTAAACAACGTTTGCCGAGGTTTGACCGTGGATGGGTGACCACCCTTTATACAACGTGTAACAGAATAATCGCAATACCCCATAGTAAAAGTTGTTCATAGTGATGAGTAAAATGACCCCTATTGTCCTCATCATTATGAACATCTTTTAGTATGGGACCAATAGCGATTTCACGAAAAAAAAAATCAGCTGTTCATTCATTGATGTTCAGTCATTGATAAAAAAACCCAAGATGCACAGTCTCGAACAAATGCAACACTCGAAACTGTCGTCAAAAACTGACATGTATCAAGTGTCACGTGTGAATTGTGTGTAGTTATACATATTGCGCTTATTTTTTGCGGACGTTTTTGAGATGCTGAGTGTGTATCTTGGGTTTTTTATATATTAATGTGTTCAGTACATTTTGTCGAGTTATGCGCACGTATATGTATGGGGGAGTCGATTTTTTTCGCGATATCAGTGTTGGCCCCATAGTGAAAGTTGTTCATAATGATGAGTTCAATGACCCCTTAAGAGGTATTGCGTTTATTCTGGTACATGTTGTATACCGAGTTTCCTCTGTGTTTCGGAAAGCACGTTAAGCCGTCGGTTCCAGCTGTCATATCCTATGACCAGCGGCGTATCCAGGAGTGTCCTTTGGGCTTGACCCCGCGGAGGGTAAGTTTTAGCAGAGTATCATCAACATTATAAAAGCAAAAAACATTTTATTCAACATACCGGTACATGGTGGACATCCCACCCACACGCACAAAACGATTTGGGAACACATTCATTGTGCGTGCAGCTAAAGAGTGGAATTCCCTGCCTGAGTCTGTGTTTCCTGATATTTAGAACCTGAGAGTCTTTAAGTCAAGAGTGAATAGATTCTAGGCAAGCGTGCTCCATCTCCGACTGCATCATCTTTTACCATCAGGTGAGATAGTGGTCAAACGCGTGCCAATAAATAGTAAAAGAAAATCAGCAAATACCTACTGTTGTATTCACGGAACTGTTGAAGATGAGCACAAACAAATTAAGATGCATAGTTTGTTTTTTGTTGAAGTTGTGAGTGTGATGACATCAGCATGGTTGGTGCGTCGCCCTTTGTGGTTGACGGAATGACTCGCATTTTTCATCGTTGATGAGTTGATGTTTTATATTATAGGATTGAATAATATTGCTTTTTATCAATTTACATAAAATTACAACAATTAATTGATAGTAAAAAACTGTTTAGGAGCGAGTCGGTCTCGCGAATAATGTGTTCTGAACGAATCATGTTTTTACTAATATTTTGAAACCATAAACTTCCTATAATTCTCCCCCTGGTGACAATGATGTGAAATATATGTGTCAATCGTATTTTGCAAATAAATAAATATTATTATTATAAGTTTTCGGGTAATGTAAGAAAAAAATCTATAAAAAATGTCTATATTTTTACAATTTTAGGCATAGTTATTTCGGAGATAGAAAGGTCAACATTTGTCTATTTTCTAATTAACTTCCAAATGAAATATTAAAAAATAATGAATAAATAACGGCAAAGTTCAACCCGTTTTGGGCCCGCGTGGTGGATTACGGCCACCTAGAGAGGAGGCCTGAGTCCCAACAGTGGAAACATTATAAGGCCGACTATGCTATGCTATACAGTTCAAAAAGCTTTTTATGGAACAAACTAGCTGACCCGCGCAACTTCGCCTGCGTCACAATTATCATTACTGCTCCGCTCCTATTGGTCTTAGCGTGATGATATATAGCCTTCCTCGACAAATGGGCCATCTAACACTGAAATAATTTTTCAAATCGGACCAGTAGTTCTTGAGATTAGCGTGTTCAAGCAAACAAACAAATTCTTCAGCTTTATATATTAGTATAGATTATATATAAGTATAGATTGGCTATATATACTGTAACAGACGTACAGAAACAAGAGTGATCCTTTAAATTCGTAATCCTAAAAATGTGTGAATGACCTTTTTGACAAGCTTTTTCCATATCCAGAAAGAGATCCAACCTAGCCGGAACCTGTCATATTTAAATTCAATATTAATGCCAATTTGCCACTGATTAATGCCACAACTCAAAACCGAATAAATTAATGCTGTGCCTAAATCGGTTTCCATTAACCTTTGCCGGTTTTGTCCATCCATTTTATCCGTTTATTATTTACATTGAATATTTTAGTATCAAATATAGACTTTGTAAACAACAGTAGCACAGCTGTGTTTGAAGTTACAGATGTATACATATAGGGTGGTTCAGAAATGCGTGGTTTATTTTAAGGGTGACGTTATGTGTTCGATATACAGTAAAGAAAATAATGACCGAACAAAAAAAAAACCTTTATTAAAAAAGCCCGGCGCCAAAAAACTTAGGCGCAGTGGTCAAGCGATTGGCTGCTGCGCTGCGTGCTGCGGGTTCGATTCCCGCCCGGGGCAAATATTTTGTATTTATTTATTTAATTTCAATTAATCTCTGCACTTACAGTAAGTATACCTACTAACACGTACAGAGAGTCAACAATCTAAGTACTAATTATTATCATTATACTGGCTACACAGAATCATATGAAATCTCAATTCGAATTAATGATTAAATAATAGAAATAATTAACATAAAAATTCAATAAAAACAACAAAGATATAAAAAAATAAATAAAACAATACAAACATAACAAAATATTTAGATGTCAAATCATATAATTAGGCGTTTTTTTTTCTTTTGGTACGTAAACCAAAATTGACGAAGATACGACGCTTCTATTCTAATAGGATTTAGTTTCCGCACTTAGTCCTGATGTTGGACAATTGTGCGTGAGCCATGGCGGCCGGCTCCAACCAGCCAACCTACCTCCAGAAACAGATCAGTTTTCCCGGTGTGTTCAAAAGATCTGTAAGCGAGTTCTGTGATCCTATTGTTTGACTCCGTATTTCAGTAACGCCTGTGCACTCAAGGAGTACGTGCGATACCGTTTCCTCCTTCTCCTTGCATGCTCTGCATAAAGGACTGTCCGTACCCATCGTGTGTAAGTGTTTGTTCAATAAACAGTGCCCGGTGATGGTCCCCGACACCATTCGCAGGCTAACCCTATCCAGTCGCAAAAGGCGCCAAGTTAGTTTCCTGTTTAGGGATGGCATAGCCTCCTTGGACTGCAGCCTGGTTCCAAGGCCCACCAGCGTTCCGCTTATTTGTGGTTATGTTCTTGTAGCCATGTGCGCGCCTGGACGAAGGGGAGTGGTACTATGGGTTCGGGTCCAACAATATCAGATCCCCTCCTGGCCAGCTCAGCGGCCGCGTCATTTCCTAGTGATCCGCTGTTTTATCCACTGCAGCGTCACAGTGTTGTGATTGGTCACCGTGATGCGTTCTAGTGCATTGTGGCATTCTAGTATGAGTTTCGAGGTAGTGTGATACTTCCTTAGGGATTGAAGGACTAAGGCGCTGTCGGAGAGTATGCGGATATGGGTATCCGTGACTTTCCTGGCTTCTATGGCATGGCCCGCCAGGATAATGCCTACGCATACCGCCTGGTAGACGGTGTTGAGCTTACCCAGCAGTCTGGATATTCTGATGCATAAGGTCATTGGAGGAAACTCCAACTCCGATTCCAGTGCTTGTCTTTGCTCCGTCAGTGTAGATTCTTAGCTCTTTGGGACCTGAGTGTTCGTTCAATTCTTGTGCTAGGACTATGTTGTAGTGCTTCTGGAAATGGTGCGTCTTTTGGGTTTTGTCACTGGGTGAAGTCATCATGGGTTGCCGCTTAACAGCATCCTCCATGATGCGCGTGTGCTTGATTCTAAAATCTGTTCCTAAGATGCCAGATATGCTGAGCCTGAGAGCCGCCAGGGCCACCACCTCCCGCGCTATAGGGTGTAGAGGTGGTAATCCCAGCATGGCCTGCAGGGCCGCAGTGGGAGCGACGATACGACGCTTTTAAAATTCTCAATACGTCACGCCGTGGTATAATTTTTAGTGCGTTCTGACTTCACGAGCCCCCACTCCCGAGTTTTGATGCGTTTTATCTTTGTACTAGCTGACCCGCGCAACTTCGTCTGCGTCACAATTTTCATTACTGCGCCGCTCCTATTGGTCTTAGCGTGATGATATATAGCCTATAGCCTTCCTCGATAAATGGGCTATCCAACACTGAAAGAATTTTTCAAATCGGACCAGTAGTTCTCAGGAACTACTGGTCCGATATATCATCACGCTCAACCAACGCGCTAATCTCAGGATTAGCGCGTTCAAGCAAACAAACAAACTCTTCAGCTTTATATATTAGTATAGATTATTCATTGATTTACAAAAACAAAAAATACGGGTCCATTATTTTTCAATACTCTTGCAATTTATTGATGGTGGAAACTAGCCTATTATTCGGTGACATATCTACACAAGAGGAAAGATTTGTTTGTTTGTTTGAAATGAATAGGTATTATTAATTAATATTTTATCCCCGTACTCCCACGGGAACGGGAACTATGCGGGTAAAACCGCGTGACGTCCACTAGTAAAGGATACGAAACGTCACCTTTAAATATGACCTCGCACTTTTGAAACATCCTATATGCGATGTATTATCAAAAAGTAAATTCGATTGTCTAAATATTAACTTTAGTTTATACAATGGACGCGTTTCATATTAAATTAGGATCGAAGGAAGGATTCGTGGAATTGTGATATGATGTTTGAGTTTTTATGTAAACTCTCATAAATATAAATTTTAAAAATTAAAAGACAATCATCACCATCATCTTTGCGATATTTCGTCATATCTAATTGAATTTGTTTGCATCTCTAAAGATGGTTAACAAAAACCCAATTCAGAACCTGAAGGTAACACTACCAGCGGTCGTTGACCCCGTAAGCAGCTGTAGGCAGAAACGGGAATGGTCGGTCTGTCGGTCGCAAGTGCTGAGCGTGAGGTTCTTGGTTTTATTCCCAGGTCGCGCAAAAAGCTTTTTTGGGTTTTCCGATGAATTTCTTTGTGACAGTGTAAGTCGGTAGTTTGGCACCGCCGTACCACGGTAAGCACAGCGCTATGGTAGGCGCCAGGAAAACTTGCAATAAAGTACATTGACTTTTCCCTAATATCCCTTCGTAGATACCCGAACAATAAATTATAAACCAGAACCAATCTGCTGGCGAGAACTCCTCTCACTAGAGTCATACGGGTGGTGAATGAGGTTCACGAGAGGCTTGATGTATTGTGGTGCAACTTGAGTGAATTCGCAAAAGTTACATTATACATACTAAGTTACGTTGCACGCACATTGACACAAAAAACACAACAAACAAAAACTATCATTACAAAGTATTGCTGAGTTACACATCTATACTAATATATCTATACTAATATATAAAGCTGAAGAGTTTGTTTGTTTGTTTGCTTGAACGCGCTAATCTCAGTAACTACTGGTTCGATTTGAAAAGTTCTTTCAGTGTTAGATAGCCCATTTATCGAGGAAGGCTATAGGCCATATATCATCACGCTAAGACCAATAGGAGCGGAGCAGTAATGAAAATTGTGACGCAGACTACGAAGCGCGGGTCAGCTAGTGATTGATAAAAAGGGTAAAGAACTTCTGTTGTAAACTTTATCTTTTTCCAACAATTCCCTGATGTTTACTTAAATAAAATATAACCCTACCTGAGGTTTTTCATTCTGACTATACAGAAATTCCTGTTTCGACCGGATCGGGCGAAACTCAGCGGCCGAATCGCCTACTAAGCCGTTAAAATTGGTCATCATCCGCAAACCCAGATATTTGTGCTCTATGATATCTCCCGCACCAATGCATGATTAGTAGACGTTAAAAAATGGTCATCATGACCGAAATCGGCCAGGAGGACTGTTAATATAACTTGGAACTTAAATAAATATAACTGGTGAAATGTGTGGGCGCACTGTTGACACCCTGTCTACGTCTTATAATAATATCATTTATTTGTATAAAATGTGGTAGAAATAGATGTTACAATAACATATTTAGTGCAAAGACACATTCCGCCATTTAATGGCAAACAAATATTAATCTATTAACTGGTTTTTGTGTCACTAAAACAGTAAAACGCAATTGTTACATTATAGGTACACAAATAATAACAGTTTCACGCATTAAATTCTTGAATTCTTCAGAAAATATCAATTTAAAATATCAAAACAAAACCAATATAATCTTATTATACATTTAAACTAAAGTTTAACACACATCACAAATCGTAAGGCAACTACATCAACCGTGTTTTAGATATCAAAAAACAAACTATAAATGACTACAGTGCATTCCTGAAGTGATAGGATGGACATGACTTTTTGTTGAGAAATTCGCTGACTGAATAAAAACTGTGCTTCATACTGTGGACAGGACGTGTTTGATATGTGCCTAATTAGGATTCAGAGAATTCCTGGAATTGTGGCTCAATGTCTAACTTATCTTCATATTTCACACGAATTCTGTGAAAATGTGAGTGGAAAGGTCAAGGCTGTCTAGATCATACATTGGTGTGCCTAAAGCAATATTATGATTTGTAGCTCATCCAAATGTGTACCTACGGTGCCGTTAGTAGGTAAATTAATTAAATAACTAAGTTAATTAATTTAATTTAGTTATTCAGTTAATAACTTGTCGACTGTTCTCGTGACTAGAGGGCTGGGCTTTACTTCGGCCAAAGAATCAGCTCTGCTATTCAACGCGGCAATGCTGCCAGTGTTCTGGGCACTTTTGCCTTAAAATAAATAAATAAAAGTATTTTATTCACATTAGTTGTACAATAAACACTTATGTAGACACTATGCTAAGTTACAACTAGGGGAAGGAGTGTTTTCGATGGGCTCTGGCACCCAGAGTAAGATTTAACTTGTGTTTAGGGTGCCAGCGTCCTCGCCTATGATTTGGACATGTAACAGTAGTTGTAAGACAAGCACAGTAGGTACATCATTATAATATTATAAAACAATCAGTGATACAAATGCAACAATCTGGGCTTTTTAATATTCTACTGTGAAAAATTTATGTATTTGTAAGTCTGTATAAAATATAAATTATAAACATAAACACACCTATTATATACTTCACTAAATTTGGTCAAGCACTTTTGCCTTTGACAGCGATGTGGATGAATTTTTTGATGCCCAATGAAATATTATGTTTTTATACGCGTTTGTAAATAAGTGATTTGCTTTTCAAAGATCGTTTATTAACTTTTTTATACTTATTAGTTACTTATTTTTTATACTTATTAGTTAGTATATATAAAAAATACACATTAAAAATATAAAAAAATGTTGCCCACCGGTATTGGGCACAGGACCCCAGAGCCCTTTTAAAGTTTAATAATTGGTTGTTGGTACAATTAAAACATCTTCTTCTTCTTCTCAATCTTTTTGTTTCTTTTTTAGGGTTCCGAACAAAAAACGGAACCCTTATAGGATCACTAGGGTGTCCGTCTTTCTGTCTGTCTGTCCGTCTGTTACAGCCAGTTATCTCCGGATCCACTGACCGCTTCTATTGAAATTTGGTGCACATATGGACTTTTGTGACCTAAACACGGACGCGTTAAGTAAATTATTAAATTTTTAGTGTAGGTGTCACTTTTGGGGGTCTAACTAGAAAATTAAAAAAAAAAGTTTTTGAGCAATATCGTGTGACATATCAAATGAAAGGGCTTACTGTGAGGGTTTTAATTATATTTTTTTCATAATTTTAAAATAAGTGGTTTTAAAGTTATTTTAGAAATTAGACGAAAAATTACCATTCCCCCAACTTATCTCCGAAACTATTGAGCCTAAAATTTTGAAAAAAAAATGGAGATAATAGATCTTTACCTGTAGATTACAGGAAAACCTATTAGAAGTCTGTAGTGTTAAAATAACATGTAAAAAAAAAAATCGTTCGGAACCGTTTGCACGCGAGTCCGACTCGTCGCACTTAGCCAGTTTTTTTTTAGACTGTTTTAGTTTTATCACCTGAACCTGCTTCGTTAATAAGACTTTTGCCAAATATTTTCATTACAAGTATTCATTAAAAGTACTTTGACTGTCGGTTCTCAGATTAACCACCACCAGATTTATGTAAGTAGGTACTAACGATATTTCATGGAATAATTTGCAGTTCACGCCAGAGCTCTCATTATACACGCAAGCCAACACAATACGATATCATCACGTTCTGAGAAAACAATGTGAAGTTAAACTAGTAAATCTTAATTGACGACCAACACTTTGTTCTATCAAATCATCATCATCTGCCTAGCCTTTTCCCAACTATATTGGGGTCGGCTTCCAGTCAAACCGGATTCAGCTGAATACCAGTATTTTACGTGGAGCGGCTGCCAGACCTCCACAACCCACTAACAGGGTAACACGGCACTTCTTGGCAAGACTAGAGTCAGATTTACTGGCTTCTGACAATCCGTCACGACTGCCAAAGATCTACAAATGACAGGCGGGACCAGCGGCTTAACGTGCTTTCAGAGGCTCGGAGGAAACTCGGTATGTTAAGATGGTCACCTATCCACAGACCAACCTTGGTAAGCGTTGCTTAACCTTGTCGATCGACCCGTGCGGCTGTTATCATTTGCCACGAGCTCCTCCCTTTGTACTATGAAATCGTGTTTAATAAAAAATCTGTGACGTTTTTGTTACAGCGTTTTGGCGCTACGGACGTCCTACTTCATTTAGTTCAATACTAGCTTCTGCCAGCGATAGCGTTCGCGTGAATTTTGAAGATTATTTGGAAAGAACGTATCCCCGGGATAAAAAACCGGCGAGTCGGACTCTCACACGGTGGGCTCCGTTCTGTACACTGAAAAAAAAAAACAGGTTTCTTGTACGGGAGCCCCTTTTTATTTTTTGTTATAGCATACACTCTGTGCACACAAAATTTCAACTGTCTACCTATTACGGTACTTGAGATACAGCCCGCTGACAGACAAACTGACGAACGGACGGAGGGACGGACGGACAGAGGCTTAGTTATAGGGTTCCGTTGGTTACCCTTCGGGTATGGATCCTATGGCTTTCTCTAAGGTCCAATCTATCTTTATAACAAAACTCGTCATAGTCGATTCAGCGCTTTAGGCGGTCAAACGTAACCTATGCAAATAAACAGACAGAGTTACTTTCGTATTTATAATTTAGTCCGGATCAGCTTTCGCCCGCGACTTCGTACGCATATATCCCGTTTTTTCCCGTTCCCGTTAGAATTTGGGGAAATACTCTTAAGGCACCTCCACGGAGTATAAGGAAGCTTACATGCCAAGTTTCAGCTTTCTACGACCAGTAGTTTCGGCTGTGCGTTGATCGATCAGTCAGTTTCTGCTTTTATATATATGTCACCGCAAAATGGCAGACTCCGTAAAATTGTAATAAATCTTGATTAGATTATAATTTCACGATATATTATGAAATAATCGTTTTGTGTATAATATATCTCATCCAAATTCAATAATTTCCAATTTATTCGTGTCTTATTTAGAAAAATGAGTTTACAATTTCACGCGATATTTTACAATCTTACGGCGTTTGCCATATTCCGGTGGCATATATATAGATAAAAGATTGTAGGATTGCCCTTGCAGGCGGTCAAACGTAACCTACAAACATACAGCCAAAGTGACTTTGCATTTACAATATTAGTTCGGATTGTCCTTTCTCAGACAAAAAATTGCGCCAGTTGTCTGCGTAAGACCTTGGTGTCAAATGGAAAAGCGAGTGCCATATATTAGAAGTCATATAAGTACTCACATATCTTTCGTTGCAGCGAGAAAAGGACGGAAACCCTTGAATAATAAATAGTTGGGAAGGCAAAAGGTAATGCCATCTCTCACTGTAAGTACACATTGAGTGCCAAGTTGTAGGATTGATGGTGGAGTATCGAGGATTTGTAGTGATGGTGACTCCTTCAAAGAGGATGAGATGAGCTGGGTCTTAGTTTAATTTAATTACTTCTTATTCGTGTGGCAAAAAAGCAGAGATACTTGATGATCTGCCAAGGTTGCGGAGTTTGTTCGAAAGAGTCACCGCGGCCCTGGAATGCAAAGCGCATTAGGAGGAACACGGGTGGGTTTTAGTCAGTAAAAGTCTGACATGCCCTTCTGCTCCACCCAGAGCGGTTGGAGTTGGCGCTGGCGGACCGGTGGGACTCTCCGATGCTGGCTCGCTGGATACGGCTGCACGCAGTCCTATAGTGATTTGCCACCATCATCGATGAGTCCACCTGGATCCACTCAATTAATTAATTAATCATAATCTTATTACTAACATTAGTTTTTAAGCAATTTTATTAACAAATGTAGATCCTGACCTATCTCAAGTAAATGATTTATTATTATTATTATTTCATGATTTCTCATCCTTAAAAAAAAGGGATACATGATGATAAGGGGTATGTTACCGCTTGCTCATCAGAGACAGATGTGTTGCTGGGGACTTTGTTGGCCACTTCTTCTCCCCAGCTGAAACACTAGGAAGTGGTGACGGGCGCGTTTTGGGGACTGTCTTTTTTAAACTTGACGTTCAAAAAGTACTGGCTCTCAGCTTAGTTTGAATAAATAACTTTTGTTTTTTTCTCACTCATATAAGTAGTTCGTACTGTAGCGGCATCAATGCCGCCACAAGAAAAACCAACGGAGTAAATGTACATCGCAACAAAAAGAACCGCGACGCCATCTATCCAACTAGCAGCGAACTACTACGTCGAAATCCTGCATCGCGCAAGCAGGGTTTACCGTGCGATTTGTACATATACATTGGCCTGATTATCAACTATCGGGCAGTTGCCCGCCAGACACAACAACTGTCTGGTAGGAGGATCCTCCCTTTTCAATTGAGGTGCGGGACTTTAATCTCTGTTCCGCATCCCTCTAAAGTACTAATACCAGAGAGGGAGCGGTGAAGAATAGGATTCTCTATCTTTCGCCATATTAGGGTCTGTCTAGATTGAGTTTTGTCGCGTTAATGAAGACGTACGCTAAGTCCTTTCATTTATTTTGGTGGTCAAGGCTACTCGCATCTCTATTTTTCGTTATAGTGTGAATGGGCTTGGAAATTATAATACATTATTAGATTGTTATTATAACTCAGCACCAACGTGCGTGGAAGCAAAAAGAGTGTCTAAGGATCGTAGCATGGAACGTTCTGTAGTGTCAGCTTACCCTCAAGGGAAAAAGGCAAGTGCTTTTGTCAAGTATCTATATCTAATCTCAGGAACTACTGGTCCTTCAGCAGACGAAGTTGCGCAGGTCAACTAGTAATTTTATATTAGCACTAGCTGACCCGCGCAACTTCGTCTGCGTCACATTTTTCATGAATGCTCCGCTCCTATTGATCGTAGCGTCGATCGTTCTTCCTCGATAAATGGGCTATCCAACACAAAATAATTTTTCGATTCGAACTAGTAGTTCCGGAGATTAGCGCGAGATTAGCGCCCAAACAAACAAGCAAACAAACTCTTTAAAATCCTCATCCTTCCTTACTAATATAAATGCGAAAGTAACTGTCTGTCTGTCGTTCTGTCTGTCTGTCTGTCGCGCTTTCACGCCAAAACTACTGAACGGATTTAAATGAAATTTGGTACACAGATAGTCTAGAGCCTGAGAGAGGACATAGGCTACTTTTTATTCCGGGAGTATGTTCCCTAGGGACCACGCGGGCGAAGCCGCTGGCAGAAGTTAGTATTATATATTTAGTATAGATTTCCTTGAGAGACTATACTAATAAGTGCCTATTTGTAGGCATACTTTAAAGCAAGTGTGTTTTTATATTAGCATAATCTATAAAAAAGAAATAAAATCTCCTTCTATTTCTATTAGAACTAGATTGTTTTTAACCCGTTGTTAAAAAAAACATTCTAATAGATACAGTGACCTCTTCAAAGGCCTATTTTATCTATGAAAATTGAATATTTCGTTCAATCATCGATAAAATTAATGATAGTAGCGGTACTAAACATCTTTTGGAAAATAAGCTTGTGTTTTCGAAATTAATGACGATAAAAAGCAGGCAAAATTCTTTGTACAAATTATAAATTGTAATTATAACACTATCATTTAGTAACTTCTCCATATTATGTAACTTTAACTATCACTATTGTCACAAATGAAGCATATTAGACATTGAACGCTGTGTACAGTAATTAATAATTGGACTTCAGATTTATGTATTGTATATTGTCATAGCTGTGCTGAGTAGGGAATATGCATGCGATTTTTTAATTTGCAAAATGAAATACTTATTAACTCTTATAAACAATTATGAAATTATTTTTTAAATACCTTCATCAGCGATGAAGTTATAAAGCTTCAAAGTTTACAATTAGAAAGAGAAGTCCGATATGAATTGTGACGTCAAAGTTCTTGGCGCCTATACAGCTGCCATAGAAAACAGCGTTATCGCGAGAGGGACAGATACATTTGTTTAAAATAATTATATCTCGTTTGTTTTTCGAGCAATTTTGATTCTATTTTCACTGTTAGTATTATATTTGTGTATATTTTTAGGTAAACTGTATAGATAATACATATTTTTTTCGTGCATATTCCCTATTGTCTTAGTCTGTAGTCTGTCACTGTACTTATAAAATAAAATAAGTCACCTAACTAGCTTCTAATACGTAGGTAAGCGTAGAAAATAATATAAATAAATGTGTAAAGTAGAAGTTTATTGGTCATGTTAGCCTAACATTATGGTCGGACGCTCGTAAACTGTAAACAGAATCGCTTTGTAATTTGCCGACGGACTTCTCAATACAGTTACCGTCCCTTAGAAGTTAGACGGTATGTTTCATTCCGTCTTGAAGTTTGAGTATGAATAGTTAGTTGTGTAGCGCATTCGGAAGCGTATGCAAATGAACGCGCCATATTGACGCGTGGAATGTCTTTCAGGGTCCCGGGCGATAGAAATGGAGAGTCTTTGTGTGTCTAATGTAACCCGAAGCAAAAGTACAAGAGAGAGGGAAACCTCATGCCCCAGCTGCCGCAACTGAAGAAAACGCCCAGAGCGTCGGGAGTCGCAGGCCGATTACCGGCCACCGTAGGCGCGGGCCTGCGGACGGCGAGCATTGGGTGGCTCGCCATCCGATCAGGCCCGGATTGACGGCGCGCTGTGTTCCACCCGCGCCTCAAAGAGCTGTCAGCATAGAAGACAGGGCCCGCTAGGGCCAGTGCCTGCCGGGGTTTAGTTCGAAAGAGTCACCGCGGCCCTGGAACGCAAAGGGCATTAGGAGGAACACGGATGGGTTTTAGTCAGTAAGAGTCTGACACTCCCTTCTGCTTCACCCAGAGTGGGAGAAGCCATTTGATGATTTCCTATACTAAAAAAAAGGGTCCCGGGCGATAGAAATGAGAGTCTTTGTGTGTCTAATGTAACCCCAAGCAGGATTACAAATGATGATTATGTGCCGACTTTCATAGTCTGGCACGGAAAGGTATTGGGGATGACAATTTCGTTCTAGGCTGAAGAGTTGTGTAACTATTTTTGGTGTACCTACTATGAAGTATATTCTATCTAGCATAATAGGGTACAGCGGATTTCATTAGTGTTATTTGTTGAAGAACCCGGGGTTTTTAGGGTTCCGAAAAAAAAGGAACCCTTATAGGATCACTCGGGTGTCTGTCTGTCTGTCCGTCTGTCACAGCCAGTTTTCTCCGGATCCACTGGACCGATTCTGTTGAAATTTGGTACACATATGGACTTCTATGACCCAAACACGGACGCGTTACGTAAATTATTAAATTGGGGTCACTATGGGGGTCACTTTTGGGGGTCAAACTAGAATATTAAAAAAAAGTTTTTTGAGCAATATTGTGTGACATATCAAATGAAAGAACTTACTGTGAAGGTTTCAATTATATTTTTTTCATAATTTTAAAATAAATGATTTAGAAGTTATTCAAGAAATTAGACGAAAAATGACCATTGCCCCCCTTATCTCCGAAACTACTGAGCCTAAAATTTTGAAAAAAATGGAGATAATAGATCTTTACCTAAAGATTACAGGAAAACCTATTAGAAGTCTGTAGTGTTAAAATTACATGTTAAAAAAAATTTATTCGTTCGGAACTCTTTGCACGCGAGTCCGACTCGCACTTGGCCAGTTTTTTTTAGGCTAAAGACGTATGGAACTGAGAGAATCCATAAAGATATTTACTCGGAACAAAATGTGTCTAAAGTCAATTCACAAGGAACATAAATCACTCAAACAATATATATAAAATTCTTCCGTTACTGACTGATTGACTGGCTGACAGACACCGCACAGCCGAAACTACCGGTCGTAGAAAGCTGAAATTTGGCATGTAGGTTCCTTGGGGAGTGTAGGGCAGCACTAAGGATTTCCCGAACTACCCACGGGATCGGGGAAAAATGGGATTTGCGCGTACGAAGTCGCAGGCAAAAGCTAGTCTATGTATATTTAGATACTAGTGGACGTCACGCGGTTTCACTCGCGTAGTTCCCGTTCCCGTGGGAGTACGGGGATAATATATAGCCTATGTTACTCCCTGATAATGTAGCTATCCAATGCTATAAGAATTTTTCAAATCGGTCTAGAAGTTTCGGAGCCTATTCAATTCAAACAAACAAATCTTTCTTCTTTATAATATTAGTGTAGATGAATGAACATAATAATCAACATTAAGGCAAGTACATAATACACGATACAAAAGTAAACAAAGAGACATGTATCCTTGAAATACGATACCCAAAGACACGTGTTAAACGACCCAAGGCTGTACCTACCTACAGAGAGTGTCGGAAGCCTAATCTTTTCATAATGAAATTCTGATGACCGAATTTCCACTCGCTTCTGGCAATTCCTTTCCTTTCGATGCAGTTATCAAACATCAATGCAATCACGTCTCAAGAAGTGCTACAAAATATTATTTATGCATACTTCGTGAAAGCAGTTTTGCCCAAAGGTTTCCTCAGGCAGGTGCGACGCGACAATGCGGCAATGTTGCTACGATAAATTTTCGTAGACATGGTTCTATGTGTAGAGCAATTTTATAACAAGGTCTGTGAAAAGTCGGTGTTTTTGGTTATTTCGTTTTTTGACACCGACTTCCGAAATTAAAGTTATTTTATACTTTGTAGTGTTTTGTTTTTGGAAGTCGGTTATATTTTTCGTAAAAAAGTTTTTATTTTTCACTTCTTTGTGGTACCTGCGTACCGGCGTGATGTTATGTTATGAAAATAAAACTTACTAAGTGCTTTCGGTATAAAGGTCTCGTTAATACGAATGAAATAAGCCCAAACACTTGGTAGTTCCTACATACCGATGTGGAGTTCCCTTGACTCTCTATCGTCTCCATCATCAGGTCTGATCCAAATCTTCATTCTTTTGTAGTATCACCCGATATACACACGAATATCAAGTTTTTACCAGATGCGTGCCTACAATTTTCGAGAGTTGCCCTCGATTTCTCAGGGTTTCCATGATCAGACCCTGACGTGGTGGCAATGGGACTATTTCGGAAGCATACCCTTTCATATAAAAAAACATTCATCGAAATCGGTTCATAAACGACGAAGTTATCCGCGAAAACACACATTAAAAAAATATATATACGCGGTCGAATTGAGAACCACCTTCTTTTTTAGAAGCGTTTAAAAACGTTTAAATGCAAAATTGTCGCAATGTCACGTCGCCACTATCTGTGGGAAACCTTTAGGCAATATCACTGTTCAAACTGTGGCTCAAAGTTAATGGGCGAATTTATAGCTTGTTTTATTAACACTTTTACCCGAAATGCTTTCTGCGTTTCAACTTTACCGATTTTTATGAAGACAACATTGTCATTACTACCCGGCTTTACAAGAAAATGGCGTCGTAAATGTTGCAGTTTCCTGTTGCAAGTAGTTCTCATATTATTCCATTAAGCACCAACGTTTTGGCTTTTCTTATTTTAGGTTTAGCTACATAATATGACTCTTCCTATTCCTTCAAAATGGAGTCTGAATCGCGTGAGAAGTTATTTTATTTAAAGTCTTCGAAGACAAGACAGGCGCTACGAGACCATTACGCGAACGTGTTTTCATCTACACTAATATTATAAAGAGGAAAGATTTGTTTGTTTGAAATGAATCGGCTCCGAAACTACTGGACCGATTTGAAAAATTCTTTCTGCAATGGATAGCTACATTATCAGGGAGTAACATAGGCTATATTTTATCCCCGTACTCCCACGGGAACGGGAACTACGCGAGTGAAACCGCGTGACGTCCACTAGTAGCATATATTCTTAACTTAAAAAATTCTACGGAAATTCGTTGTCACATTGTCGCGTCATGCCTGTCTGCGGCAGCCTTAACAAACTAATGTACCTATAGCTTGCTTTATTAATACTTTTAAGCGAAATGCTTTCTTCGTTTCAACTTTATCGATTTTTATGAAGACAACACTGTCGTAACTACCCGGTTTTACAAGAAAATGGCGTCGTAAACGTTGCAGTTTCCTATTGCAAGTAATTCTCCTAATAATCCATTAAGGACTGGCAAGTGCCAACGCTGTAGTTGGCTTGGCTTTTTTCCGGTCTCTGGCTACAAAATATGCCTTCCTATTCCTTCCCTAGGGAGTTTATGTCGCGCGAAAAGTTATTTATTTAAACTGTCTCTCCTCGAAGGCAAAGTAAGATATCAGCCGCTTTATGTAAAACTATAAAGTTGACGAAGTTTATTTATCTAGAAAGGAAAGATAAAAATGTTTTGTAGTAGTAGCATTTTAGTTTTTGACGCAAATGTTTACGATTATGCCAACTTAATGAAAAAAAAATCAAAAACAAATATGGTAAACTAGCTTCTGTCAGCGGCTTCGCCCGCGTGGTCCCTAGGGAACATACTCCCGGGATAAAAAGTAGCCTATGTCCTTTCTCAGGCTCTAGAATATCTGTGTATCAAATTTCATTTAAATCGGTTTAGTAGTTTTGGCGTGAAAGCTCGACAGACAGACATACAGAGTTACTTTCGCATTTATAATATTAATATATTATGGTAAGGATTAGATGACCTGGTGAACTTTGGACAGTCTAAAGTTAATTTAATTGTATTTTTACCAAAAAAAAAAAAAAAACAGATCGGTCGAGCCAGCCATTTTCGAGTTTTTGCAAGGCAATTAACATATTTATGTAAATTATTATATATTAGTTAGTATTATTAATGCGTAATTATTTTAAGCATCTTTTTGTTTTTTTTTTTTAGGAACTGAATAGGTAGGCTTTCATTTATTGTTAACTTAGCATGTATGTAGCCTACTAAAGAAGCAATAAGTACTGGCAATATTTTGTTAAGTGCACCCTGGGCAGTGAAACTCGCTATAATGCGTCTTGCTAACTGGGCAGTATTTTACCCCAGTATTAAGTATTCTTATCACGTAGAAAGCTAAGCTACTCCTTCGCTTGGCTTACTATACTTCCTTCCTACTAAAGTCTGATTTTCAATACTTAACTGAAGAATGAATGGTGGTGACGTAGGTATTGTAAAGGTGGTAAAGGTGACATTTTAAAAAATCTCTTACCGTTATTTATAATCCGTGAAAAAAAAACATGTCAGGTTTGAAAAACCGGGTTGGTTGAGATTTTGTTTTTTTTACTGCAGGTAGGCATACGTTTGACCACTATCTCACGTGATGGTAAGCGTGATGCGGTCGAAGATGGAGCACGTTTGCCTGGAAGCAACCTATTCACTCTTGTCTTAAAGACTCCCAGGTTGTAGCTATCAGGAAACACAGACTCTGGCAGGGAATTCCACCCCTTAGCTGTACGCACTATGAATGTGTTCCCAAATCCTTTAGTGCGTGTGGGTGGGATGTCCGCCATTTACCGGTGGCGCATCGCCGTTCGTCTTGTGTTCCGATGATGGAACGGGCTTGGCGGAATTAAATCATGCAATTCCGTCGCACACTCCCCAAAATGCAACCGATGGAAAACTTTAGTTTGGACGTGTTTAGATAATAACTAACTCCTCAAGCGGCGTTCGCGTATAACTAGAAGTATGAACATTAACGAAACCAAACGAGCATGGGCATTTTAGCAGGTGGCGTTGTATGGTTACTGCCTATCCCAAGGGTATAAGACGTTATTTTATGTAGAAGTCTTTACAACCAGCGGTTTCGGATGTGCGATATCTGTCAGTCAGTGAATCAGCAAGTCGGACTTTGATTCTTAAAGTATTAGGACTAGCAACCTGCCCCAGGCAACAGAGCATAAATGTAAAAAGCAGTCAATCGGCATAATTTTTCGGACACCTTCAACAAAATTTCAGCCAATACAAAACCTTAATTAATTATACACCTAAAACTTCTTCATTATTCACTCCGTCCATTAGTGAGAACCTCATGTAAATACGTTTGTCAGTTTTTAGGGTTCCGTACCCAAAAGGTAACCGACGGAACCCTATTACTAAGCCTCCGCTATCCGTCCGTCTGTCTGTCAGCGGGCTGTATCTCAAGAACCGTAATAGGTAGACAGTTGAAATCTTCACAGATTGTGTATTTCTATTGCCGCTACAACGAAAAATAATGAAAAATAAGGTTTATGGAACAGAACCCATCGTGTACGAGTCATACTCGCACTTGGCTGATTTTTAGGGTTCCGTACCCAAAGGGTAACCAACAGAACCCTATTACTAAGCCTCCGCTGTCCGTCCGTCCGTCCGTCTGTCTGTCAGCGGGCTGTATCTCAAGACACAAAGGCAGACGCTGTGGGGGCGTTGCTTTATCATATGTAGTGATGATACAGTACAGTCTCACTAATCCGGCATTTCAGTACTTCGGCACATCCAGCAAACCCGCACCCTCTACCCGCACCTTCTCGACCACTTCTTTCACATGTCCTTCAGTTGTTCAGTACATTTTGTCGAGTTATGCGCACATAAGTACGGGGCAGTCGATTTTTTTTTTCGCGATTTCAGTGTTGGATAGTGAAAGTTGTTCAAAATGATGAGTTCGATGATCCCTTAAGAGGTATTGCGTTTATTCTGTTACAGGTTGTGTATCTATAATTATGCCTACTGTCATACTAATTGGCGGACAAATTTGACCTTAAGCCTTGTCTCCCAGTGGGGTGATGACAATGTGGTCACTTTTAACGCCACCAAAACACAGGCGTGTCTTTTTACCGCAAAAAGGAGTCGTTTTGACCAAACTCCTACTTTTCGGGGTGCATCTGTTCCTGTGACTGATCGGCTCGAGCTCCTAGGCATGGAGTTGACATCCAGTCTCAACTTCGGCGCCACCATCGAGTACAAAGCCCAAACCGCAGTCAAAAAGCTGGGCATCCTTAATAGTATGAAGCGATACTTCAGGCTTGGACAGCTTTTAACACTATATAAAGCGCAAGTCCAATCCTGCATGGAGTATTGTAGCCACCTTTGGGATGGCTCAGCTAAGTATCAGCTTGCCGCGCTTGACTCTGTGGAACGCAGAGCTAAGAGGCTCATCGGTGACGTAAAACTGGTGGATGCCAAGCTACATAGCTTGGCTCATCGCCGTAAGGTTGCCTGCTTGTCGGTCTTCTACAGATTGTACTTCGGTGAGTGTGCCCAAGAACTCCACGAACTCATCCCACCGGCCCCCTTCTACCATCGGACATCCAAACGCACTGCATCTTACCATACCTACCTTGTTACTATTCCACCAATTCGCACTAAGCGTTTCCAAATGTCTTTTATAATGCGCACAGCAAACGAGTGGAACTCTCTGCCTGCGTCTGTGTTTCCAAACGCTTACAACCCTAATCTCTTCAAAGTTAGAGCGAACAGGCTCCTTCTGGATAAGCTCGCTCCATCGTAGACTTTGTCTCTGTCATCTCTGACCTAGACTAGAGTCAAGAGCAAACCCATCACAAATAAAAAAAAAAAATGTGGTGTGTAGTGGCGCAGGGTGTGCGGTACGGGGTGGAGGGTGCGGTGCAGGGTGGAGGGCGCTGTACTGTAGTGCATGAAAGTATAATAAGTCCAGCACCACCGTAGGTAGCTCCTGCACTACATGCCCTATTCTCAACATTAATTCCCCTACAAGGAGATCTAACACTACAGTAATTTATCCATTAATGGCTCCCGTAATAAAGGAAGCATTCCAGTGCTGGTACAGAAACCTGATACAGTCATACATCTCCTAATAGCTCGCAACAAGCGCACACAAGGCGAACACACGTCGAAATCGGATATTATACGTACAACAAGACGTGGAAACGGTGAACGTGAGGCTATTTTATGCCCTGTCTCCTTTACTGCGGTTTTACTCGTGAGATAACCTTGGTAGAGTACTTATATTAATATGAGGGGCATTAAAAGACTAGAGTGATGACTGTAATTCTTCCAGGGTAGGGGTTTTTGAAGATAGGCTCCATGTGACAAAGGTGCAACAACCATTTTTCATATTAATTTGTTCAAAGGCTTGTTCTCATAGAAAAAAAAAAAATGGTATTTCCTACATTTTAAAAAACCTTCATTTAAAAATATACCTAACTTCTTTTTAACCGACTCACATGTTGTGTGTGATCCTTTTTTAGTTCGATGCAATATACTTTCCGTTTGGTCCCATAAAAATTGATTCGGTTTGGTTCAGTAGTTTTTATTTTATGAGCATTTTTGCTTATTTCAATTTCTGCGTTGACGAAGATGTCGTCCAAGTATCACCACATAAAAGTGAAAAATAAAAAACTTTTTACAAAAAAATATAACCGACTTCCAAAGAATAAAATAACCTTAATTTCGGAAGTCGGTGTTAAAAAACAAAGAAACAAAACCAAAAACACTGACTTCCGATATTAAGGTTATTCTATTCTTTGTAGTGTTTTGTTTGGAAGTCGGTTATATTTTTTTGTAAAAAGTTTTTAATTCATATAGCCTACGTCACTTCGACACATAATGTGGGCCATATACTTCCAAGTAATTTGATCAAACAGGCTGGTTTAAACTGTTCGATCAAATAGAAATACGAAATTTCGTGTTTCTTCATGCCATTTGACAACTCATTTTTGATCAAATTACTTGAACGTGTATTACACGAATTAACGACACCTCAAATTTTACGTTTCCGAACATCCGTAAAGAACGGAACCCTTATAGGATCGCTCGGGTGTCTGTCTGTCTGTCCGTCTGTCATAGCCAGTTTTCTCTGGATCTACTAGACCAATTCTGTTGAAATTTAGTACATATATGGACTTTAGTGACCCAAACACGGACGCTTTTGGGGGTCAAACTAGATAATAAAAAAAAGGCTTACTGTGAGCATTGTAACTATATTTTTTTTCATACTATTAAAATAAATAGTTTTGAAGTTATTCAAGAAATTAGACCAAAAATGACCATTCCCTCTTATCTACAGGAAGTATATAGTGTTAAAATAACATGATAAAAATGAAATTGGCTCGGAACCCTTTGCACGTGGGTCCGACTCGCACTTGGCCAGTGTTTTTTAAATCTAGGCGTTTAAGAAGAAAAAGACATACGAGTACATGTATACATACATACATGCTCTCAAAACATAAGGTGCAATTTTTCTACGGGCGGCGGCGTTGGGAAAATGGTCGGAGTTGCTGTGAACCTGCCGACAGGGGTTCGAAACAGCTAGGGCCAGTTACACGGATGCACGTGGGACAAGGATGGCTTTGTGAAGGTGGAGAGGAAGAAGCGTCCTATTCGGAACCAGTGCGGGACCCAACATGCTGCGTCCAGCAATACCTTCGACGCAGCTCTATGTGTCCTGGCTACATCACACCACAAAGGTAGAGGAGATCGTGGAGTATGTTCGAGACAAGACCAGCTAGATCTTGAGGGTCGAGAAGTTGGAGTCGCGCCACAACACAAATTTCAATTCGTTCGTGGTGCGATTACCGACTTATCATATTGAGACCTTCCTCAAGGAAGAGTTTTGGCCGAAGCGTGTCGTGTATCGGCGATTTCGCGGAAGGCTACGCGACACCACGCAGCGCAACATGACGCCGTCACTTCGTGTACAATAGTAAATTTATATTTTTAAGGTTTATATAAATATGTATGATAAGATGTCTGTAAGGTACATATGTTATGGGTCTTTGTTACCTGAATTAAATGAGATATTGTTATTATTATTATTATAGTTGTCACAATCTCTCATCGCATCCGCTTTAAAACTGGTAGAACACTAGACCAGAGGGCTTAGCACGAATATTTTTGACGTCTGGTAACGTAACGTAAAATTTTACCACAGCTAAAATACTCGTTTCGCGCATAATATTTATTTGAATCGGATAGTATATTCATATTTTTGAATGAAACAAATTGTGTATGTCACATAAAATTAAACCAAAATACTATAGGGTTGCAGCATTGATATATAAAAAACCCAAGATACACAATCAGCATCTCAAAAACGTCCGTAAAAAATAAGCGCATTATGCGCAAGTTTCAAACAATCTCGCATCGCTCGCCATATTGCACTGCTTTGTAAAGACAACTTTAAGCGATCCGTGTTTGGTTGAATTTGCAAAAAAAAATTGCGCATCACTCTCCATAATGAACTGCTTTGTAAAAACAACTTTAAGCGATCCGTGTAAGGTTGAATTTGCAAAAAAAATGTTTATAGTATAACTACACACAACTCACACATGACACTTGATACATGTCAGTTTTTGACGACAGTTTCGAGTGTTGCATTTGTTCGAGACTAAAAAACCCAAGATGCACATCTTGGGTTTTTTTATATATCAATGGGTTGCAGTTTATTTATACTCAAAATTCACTTACGTCAACGTTACTATACGTCAAATATATTCGTGCTCTCTCGCGCCCTCAGCACTATCAGTTTTGCTGACGAAATCTTTTGAATACCATTTGAGTTGGCGTGCACTTCGAAATTTGAATGTGTCGAGGTGAGAATCCACAAACAAATGAGTGCGCTTTCCGTTTTCGAATAATGGTATGCTGTCACTTGAGTGAGCTTTTTTATTATTGATAGCTTTGACCACTATCTCACCTGATGTGGTCGTCGACGATGGAGTACGCTTGCCTAGAAGTTACATATCTTTTCACTCTTGACTTAAAGACCCTCAGGTTTTACCTATTAGGAAACAGCAAAGGAGTGAACTCTCTCCAAACGCTTACAACCCCTAACCTCTTCAAAGTTAGAGTGAACAGGCTCCTTCTGGGTAAGCTCGCTCCATCGTAGACTTTGTCTCTGTCATCTCCGACCTAGACTAGAGTCAAGAGCTAACCCATCACAAATAAAAAAAAACACAGGGAATTCCACTCCTTAGTGGTACGCACAATGAAAGTATAATTTTATGAATTTTGAAAAGACACTATGGAAAAAATAATCGATCGTGCTCAAACAAGAAATTAGTATTACTGTCACAATAAAATAATTTATTACGTCAAGCAAAACAAGCCTTTGAATTAAATATCTAAATGTATAATTAATTTATAGTTTGAAAAGACATATTACAAACACTTCAAACTAGATTGAGGCAGATCTAAATTACAAATAGGTATTTTCTACATACAATTTATAAAAAAACAAGACGTTATATAAAAGTTTTATATGGTCGTTAATATTTTATTTCTTTATTATGTAGATCGGGGAAATCTATTTTTATGTGACAAAAGATATGAGGACCCACGTTTAGTATTGGTTTTTTAACCTTATATAGAATTTACATATCAACCGATTTCAATAGAAGATATTCGCGAACGGACATATTATGTGGGTGTACCTCTCCATCTATGGATATTTTTACCTGAGGATGGCCGCAGGTGTGGAGAGGCCGGATGTGAAGAACCAGATATTAAGGAATTTGGGAGAGGCCCGTGTGTCTAGCCGACCGTGTGAAGCGGTCATCGGTTGATTTCCCAACTACATGGATCAGCACGAGCTAGGTTGAAACTCTATAAGCGAATTTCAGCCATCTGAAAAAACAAAAAAACAGGCTCCTTCTGGGTAAGCTCGCTCCATCGTAGACTTTGTCTCTGTCATCTCTGACCTAGACTACGAGTCAAGAGCAAACCCATCACAAATAAAAAAAAAACCCCGGTGTTGGCCCAATAGTTACGGTCGCGACTTGTGGGGCGAAGTTCGAACCTTGACAGGCACTTATCTTTATGAAATTTATTTTTATATTTCACCACTACTCTTGCTCCAAACTGTCAAACACTGAAACAATTACGATCATAGCAGAATAAACTCCTACCGCCATGTAATGCCTATATTCCAGCAAATAAAGAAAATTCATTCATATTCATTTAAAAATATATTATTATTATATTATATTTCTATATTTCCCTATTGTTCCGGGTTTTCAGGGCGTGGGAAGCTTCCCACTGGTCAGGCTTATACCGGTGACAATTCAGACTGTTTGAATATCTACATCATACGATCTGAACGTGCTCAAAACGGCGGTGTTAGGCTAAGCACACACTTTGAAATTAAATCGTGCGTATAATAAATCGCTAATTTGTGTACAAGACCAAATACAAGAATCCACGCACTGCAAAGAGAAATCAGAAATCGGTTCCAATTTTTTTATTCCAAAGAAAGGCAGAAATTTGGTTTATATATGTCACCGGAAAATAGCATACACCGTAAGATTGTAAAATAACGCGTGAAATTGTTAACCAATTTTTCTCAATAAGACACGTATACATTGGAAACGATTGAATTTTGATGGGATATATTGTATTCAGAATGATATGATCACAATATATCGAGACAATAGAAACTATAAAAATATCTATGACAATCTTACGGAGTTTGCAATTATACGGTGACATATATACTGCACAGACAAAACGCATATTACAGAAACTTAGAATAAAAAGTCGGTTTACGGACGATAAATTTACGTGATAACGTCGTAAGAAAACAATTGAATTCTTAACAAACAAGCTGAACGCTTAGGTAGATCGTGCGTCTCTATCGTTTGTTCCGCGTTCTCGCTTGCACGCTCGGCTCGGGCGGAACGTGACACTTTTTCGTGCGTGCAGCCGGCGTTCATCGATTTATAAGACGTTATCACGTCAAAAAAAAAACAAAATTAGAGTTAGTAACAAAAAATTAAACATGTCGATTCTGTCTGTCCTCATGTCTGTTACCATAGACAACATATAAAAGAGCGGAGTTGACATTGTATGTCTGTTGCACGTGACATTAGTGACATTGTCATCACAATCAACAAATTATTTAATTGAATGTATAACCATTTTATTTCACATTTTAAGAATCAAAACGATTGAGATGTAACGGCATTCACCAAGTTCTAACTAAAAAGGTTTTTTTTTCTATTCACACAGGAAATGTTGCTGATAAGTAGGTAGGTACTTAGCTACAAAGCTTTAAACAAGATTAAAACTATTATTTGAATACCAGCCTATATTATTATTATTATTATTATTATTATTATTATTAATAATTATATAATTTATATTCATTTTATACAGTTTTTTTGCTTCGATAAAACCATTTGTTGTCTTTTGTTTTATGACATGCAATAAGTTATCCTAATATTATTTTGAACTACCGTTTGCCTGCGGCTTGGACCGCGTAAAAATCGAAAAGTAACTCTACTAGTGATGTACTATTTCTAGGATAAAAAAATATCCTATGTCAGGCCTTCCAAAAATTCAGAGGATTACATTAACAAAATATAAGTAGTTTTTTTATTCATGGATTTTTTTTATTTTTTTTTACTGAATCAATCATGCTGTAACGGCTCAGAGGGGTATACCATATCGTAGTGCCGCAGGTTACTATCGCTGCGACACAACATAGAATAAAAGAAATGAAACAGTGATTGAGCTCAATAGATAATTGGAACGAAGTTCCTTATCGCGCGTTGTGAAAGGGGGCTAGACGGAAAAAATTCTCACGAAAAGTTGTAACGACACTTTTTGCTATAGTTGTAAGCCGTGCGACGTGCGCGTGTTTCTCTGTCTGTCTCTCTCTCTCTCTCTCTCTCTCTCTCTCACATAGAAAGCAAGCCAGTTATTTTCGTTTCGTCTTTCTATTTCTGTTTACATTATTTTTGTAACATAGGCAGGGTAGGCAGGATAGGCAGGGTAGGCAGGGTAGGCAGGGTAGGCAGGGTAGGCAGGGTAGGCAGGGTAGGCAGGGTAGGCAGGGTAGGCAGGGTAGGCAGGGTAGGCAGGGTAGGCAGGGTAGGCAGGGTAGGCAGGGTAGGCAGGGTAGGCAGGGTAGGCAGGGTAGGCAGGGTAGGCAGGGTAGGCAGGGTAGGCAGGGTAGGCAGGGTAGGCAGGGTAGGCATGGTAGTCAGGATAGGCAGGGTAGGCAGGGTAGGCAGGGTAGGCAGGGTAGGCAGGGTAGGCAGGGTAGGCAGGGTAGGCAGGGAAGGCAGGATAGGCAGGGTAGGCAGGGTAGGCAGGGTAGGCAAGATAGGCAGGGTAGGCAGGGTAGGTGGGTAGGCAGGGTAGGCAGGGTAGGCAGGGTAGGCAGGGTAGGTGGGTAGGCAGGGTAAATCAAATCAAATCAAATCAAATCAAATCGTATATTTCAAATAAACCATTTACAGGCACTTTTGAATTGTCAAGGTCGGTCAGTCCAACAAGATGAAGCTATTTGCACGTTTCAAAGCGTAGATCTCTATGGAGAAGAACGCGCAAGAAACTCCACGGACACTCTTTTAAAAAATAATAAATTGTTACAAATTTTTGTTTACATCAAGTTGAAATTATACAAACATGTGAGAACGATGTAAAAGACGAGCAGGATAAAAGCGTCCGGGAAAAAAAGGAACAATTCAAAGAAATATTTAAAATAAACCATGGCAACTGAGAAATGACCAGTCCCAACTGACAGCGCCCGTTCACGAACATGACGCATGCGCTAGTACCATTCGGCTCAACCATTTTGAAGGGAGCCAAATGATCCAACGCATATGCCACCATCAGCCAGACTTTTGTGTGAGCATGACACTCCCAACCGCCAGGGTACATTCAAGTCAAAAACAAACCTAAAACTGATAGCTATAGCTTAAGTTTAAGGTACACAGTACTCACACATGTGCCGTTAAAATGGATGAAATTATACATTACTAAATAAAATTGAGTCTATACAATGCAAATATTGTTTTTTTTTTACAATCTTCAGCCGGTCCAACAATGTTTCCAAATGCTAACAGATTATTTTGTGCGCCCTAGTGGCTGTGGAGCCGGACCAGCATTCAGCCAAGCATTTTTATCTTCAATATAATCCCCCAACTTATAATATGCTTGCCTGCATAGTGTGCGTTTAATACAAGATTTAAATTTTGTCTCATTAAGTTCTAATATATGGGGAGGTATCTTATTATAACATTTTAAACAGTACCCCATAAAAGATGAGGCAACTTTAGCCAGTCTGAAACCTGGTTGAACTAATTGATCCCTATTTCTAGTACCATAATTATGTCTGTCGCCTCTTTTACTAAAAAGATGTAAATTCTTTCTGACATACATGATGTTTTCGTAAATGTATTGACAAGGTACCGTCATGATGTTAACATTCTTAAACAGTTCCCTTAGAGAATCGCGCCGGCGGAGATTGTATATCGCTTTGATGGCTCTTTTCTGCAGAATAAAAATAGACTCAATGTCTGCAGCCCGTCCCCATAGTAAAATACCGTAAGACATGATACTGTGAAAGTAACTAAAATAGACCAGTCTCGCGGTATCGACATCCGTTAATTGGCGAATTTTCCTAACAGCATAAGCTGCTGAACTTAGCCGTCCAGAAAGAGATGTTATATGAGGGCCCCATTGTAGCCTTGGGTCAAGCGTAATTCCCAGGAAAACCGTTTTATCGACAAATTCTAGTTTTTCCCTGTTCAATACTATGTCACAATCACTGCTTTTGACATTGGGTAAAGCAAATCTTATACATTTCGTTTTCTTTTCATTCAAAACCAAATTATTCGCCGTGAACCAATTTTGGACTTGCATTAGGGCATTATTTATGATATCAACATTGTCTGTCTGTCTATTTATCTTAAAAATTAAGGAGGTATCGTCGGCAAACAGCACCATATCAAGTTTTTGTTGCAATAAATAGGGTAAATCATTGATATATACCAAAAACAAGAAAGGACCCAAAATCGAGCCCTGGGGAACGCCCATTATCACGTTTAATCCCGACAAATTGACACCGTTTATTTGAACTAATTGCCGTCTATCATTCAAATAAGATTTGACCAAGTTTAACGCAGTTTTGACCAGTCCGTAATGCCCGAGCTTCAGGAGTAATGTATCGTGATCAACGCAATCAAACGCCTTCGAGAGATCACAAAAGACACCTATGGCATCCTGTGCGTCCTCCCACGCATTAAAGATGTGCTTTAGTAAGGTAACACCAGCGTCAGTTGTACAACGTCCCTTGGTGAAACCATACTGTTTATCATGAAAGATGTTATTCGTGTTAAAATGATTAAGCATCTGATTTAGCATCACTTTTTCAAATACCTTACTAAACACTGACAACACAGATACTGGTCTATAATTATTTGTGTCTTTACTATCCCCAGATTTAAAAAGTGGTATCACCTTACTGAATTTCATTAGGTCCGGAAAGACTCCTTGATCCACACACAAATTAAATATTACAGCTAAGTACGGCACTACAGTCTCGATGATTGAGGTACAAACTTTGATAGACAATCCCCATAGATCTTCGGTCAATTTAATTTTGATTTGTTTAAAAGCTTTTATTACTACTATGGGGTTTATATGTTTAAAATTAAATTCAGTCGGGCTGGCTGAAACGTTCGCCTGTAATAAATCAAAAGCAAGTGAAGGCGAGGAATTTAAGGCTTCAGTAGTTTTAATAGGGATACTCGTAAAGAAATTTACAAATTCTTGAGCAACTTGTTTGCTATCGCTAATAAGTCCATGAGAAGTCTCCAATCCGTAATCAGTGTTATGTCTTTTGTTCCTATTTATTTCATTGTTTATAATTTTCCAAACCGTCTTTATTTTATTGTCTGCTGTTTTTACCTTATTACTTATATATAAAGCCTTAGCTACCTTACAAGTGTTTTTATAAATCTTTGAGTAGGTAGCTACATACTTATTAAAAGTCTCAGTGTTAATAAAAGGCTTAAGGCCATACAACTCATAAAGTCTTTCCCTACTTTTTCTGAGTCCTTTATTTAGTGACTGGGCGTCACTAAATAAAAACTTAGGGCAGATAGTTTTAGTTTTCTTTTTAAAAGTATTATTGAATTCGGTTTGGACTAAAGAAAAAAAATCTGTATACAAAATATTAGCATTATTCATTGTAAGGTTCCAATCACTTAACTTCCCGATTAAAGTGCGGTTAAATTTATTTAAATTACCGGATGTTATTGGTCTAGTTTGTATTTGCACTTGTTGAATTGGAATGTTGGACTCAAAAGATACCAGTAGCCCACTGTGATCAGAAGGAAGGTAATTTACAATGGCTTTCTCTAAGTAGTTGCCACAACAAAAAACATTATCAATACATGTAGCAGTAGTTGTAGTTGTACGGGTTGGTTCTATGAACACATTAGACAAATTGAATGATTTAAAGAGATTTAATAATCTACAGCTATCTGAATTGTTTTCTAAGATTTTAATATTAAAATCTCCACAGATGATTACTAGTTTATAACCAGTTGCAAGTTTTGCCAATACATCTTCCATCACTGACTCAAATATAGCGTAGTTCAGATAATTAGGGGGTCTGTAAACGCACACTATGACATGCTTATCTAGCTCAACACAGGACAGCTCAATGCTATGTTCAACAGACAAGTTAACTATGTCTTTACGGGTTTTAAATTTAATACATTTTTTTACTAATATTAGTGAACCCCCACGTAGCATTGTCTTTCGGTTAAAAGAACTTCCCACACTATAATTCTCGTAATTAATCAACATTTCAAAATCCTTTAACCAATGCTCAGTGAAACAAATAATGTCAAACATTGTTTTTTCTAAAAATAACTCTATTTCCAGCTGTTTTGAAGAAAAGCCTTGAATATTCTGATAGAATAATTTAAAGGATTTCTGCTTAGCCCCTTTATTAAAATTAGCTATGCGAGAGCAAGAAGATACCTGGTTCATGGTAGAATTGGTAGATGTAACTATACTGTTATTGGTAGGCAGGGTAGGTGGGTAGGCAGGGCAGGCAGGGTAGGCAGGATAGGCAGGGTAGGTAAGGTAGATAGGGTGGGTAGGGTAGGTAGGGTGGGTAGGGGTGCTAGGGTCTAAAATTGAGCCTACTGATTAAGTTTATATTACATTATATTTGTTAATAATTAAAAAAAATATTATAACTTAAAAAAAAATATTACAATTCCTTCACTAATTACTTCTCCGAACATCGTTCCATCCGGGTGTCCCTTGACACCTCTCAAGTTTTTTATTTATACATTTGGCCTAGATCGAAACGAAAACAAGACTGACATATAAAACAAATCTAGTTTTTCCTTTCCTATTTTAAAATCTTATTTTATATTTCTTTCTGACACTTTCTAGGTTCACATGCGTTACAATGGCTGCACTAATTTTATTAAGCTGAAGAGTTTGTCTATTTGTTTGTTTGGTTAACGCGCTAGTCTCAGGAACTACTGGTTCAAATTGAAAAAATCTTTTAGTGTTGGATAGCCCATTTATCGAGGAAGACTACAGACTACGTAGGAGCGGAGCGGTAATGATAAATGTGACGCAGACTAAGTTGTCCAAATAAACACATCATATTTTGTGCTCTGATAAAAAGGAATCTCCCTAGAACTCAACCAAAACCAGCAACAGCCAGTTTGAAACATTTCGCGTATTTCCTCTTTCTTACTCACAGAAATGAACGAAAAGCTTTGTTTTGTTAAACCTGGCATGTTTCCACAAAGTTTCGATATTTATGAGCGGACTAACAAAAGTTATATATTTTATTAGCTCGACTTCCTCAACTAACACCATAGCATACTAATTAATATTTTTAGTTTGTATAATTAAGCATTTCATCTTAAGACTTGTTGCTGAAAAACATCTTTGTTTAGGCTGCGAGTTTCTCTCTTAACGTCGTACTTTTTTAATTAAGTTTGAGCTATTTTTTGTAGAGAAAGGAAAATAATTAAAGGAATTCTCGTTAATTTCTAGTACATACCTATAAAATGGTGGAGGCGCGTCTAAATACGGGATAATTAAAACTGAAAGGGATCGTTATCAATAAACATTTAAGTAATTCATCAATAATTTACTTTATCAAAATACGGGCGAGAGAAAGTCAACACTTAATCCCTTTATCATGTTCCACGAAGTGTATATTTACTAATTTAAACTTGGGGTACCCAGTTCTCTAGGGACTACCCACCACTAATTCCATCCACGAACAAGGTATAAAGGGCCCGAAATGTCAAGAAATAAAAAAAAAGTTAAACAAAGTGATCCACCTTCTTGTTACAGTTGGTGCGTAAAAATATTTTACTCAAGTCTATAAAAGATACTGAACTTGCTTACCACAAATAATATTTATAACTTTTATAAGTATTACCTTGATATAACGAATAAACTTCGCTGAGGTCAGCGTCTGGGTAGGACAATAAATCTCTCTGGACATTATGGTAATGTTGGCGACCACATATTGGGCCAATAACGCCATATTGGTTTGTTGGGTCCAATATGTCGTGTTGACAGACTACAGAACGCCGAGACGCCGCAGAGGACTAGATACGGTGTTGTCAAACGCAAAGTCAGAAAATCAGACAACAGCCTTGTTAGATAGTCTGTTGCTCCATTTAAAATACTGGTACTCAGCTTCCAGTTGAGTGGGAGCCGAACCCGACATAGTTGGAAAAAGGCTTGACAGGTTGAGTTGTACCTAGTGTGTATGTGTATCCCCGATCGTTTCGGATAACCGTCCCTTCGGACAATGAAAGTAAAAGTACAGAGAGTGCACCTTTGTTCGCGCACACACTTACAATCTCCTGCGTACTTGGCTAATGTCAGTTGAAATTGGCTACCGTGACCGAAATACGGTCGAAGGATTTATTACTAAACTAGCTGTAACCCGCGACTTTGTACGGGCATACATCGTTTTTACCCGTTCCTGTTTCGGGAACTCCTCTTAGTACTCCCGTACAATCTTCAAGGAACCTACATGCCAAATTTAAGCTTTCTATGCCCAGATGTTTCAGCTGTGCGTTGTCTGTCAGTCAATCAGTAACGGAAGAATTGTATATACAAGGATAATGGTGTCTCTATAGTCGCTTTATTTTGTCCGTGAACTTTCTAGCACGTACTTTTCCATAGAGATTTACGCTTTGAAACATGCACCTAGCTTCATGTTTTTGACTGATCGACCTCGTCAATTCAGGCCTGTAAATGGTTTATCTTACTTACAGGCGAAAGTTTGGATGAATGGATGGATGGATTTTAGTTACTAAATCACGCCAGAATGACTGCATGTATCTGGATGTATAGTTTATGAGCACAAAGGATTTTGTCTCGGGAGTATGTTCCCGGCCATCTCATTCCCTTCCTATCTCTTCCCCTATTGTTTATAACTACGTACAAAAAAAAACCATCTCTATAGCACAGGCATAGGGGAAAGGGAAGAGATGGGACTAAGCCATGTTCCTTTTGTATAATTTTCGTGGGCGAAGCTGCTGGCAGAAGCTAGTTTGAAATACATGCTTTGAATTTGAGCTGCCAGCATGGCCGGCGCGCATCGTTCCGAATTCTGTGACCCAGTCGAACGATGAGCCTACTTTGATCGATACTGTGTACCGACATGTTAATATTAAACCGTATTGGTTCGCCGTTTGTGTAGCTAATTTAAATTCCTTTTCAAGCTATTGTTGTATGTAAAGTGGTATAAATAGAGGTCGTAGTTATTGGTTCGAATTTCTTTGTCTGTTCTACGAAATACTTGACATAGAAGTGGAACTAGTGATGTGCTCTTCCTAGAATTATTACAATAGAGGATAGAGGGAAGTTTACTCAAAGGAACACGTTCCTAAACATTTCCATTTCAGTGTTTGTTTCCAATGATCCCAGAAAGGGCGTGAGTGGGTGGATTAGTGTTATTTTGGCGTATTCCGGATAAACTTTGTGGTATTTAAGTGATACGAGTGACTGTCACAGTACCTCTGAACCCAGATCGTAGGCAGCTGCAAAAACATTGTGTAGATTAAGGCTGCGTTTCCACCAAAGATGTGCGAGGATGCGTAGCAAAGGATGTGTGTGTTAAGGCGGATACAGACATTGCGAGGCATGCGCAGCACGCGGCGCTCATCGCATGCTTCGCAATGTGTGGACGTTCATATTCGTGGTGAGGCATGTGCTACCCGGGCCGGTTTATATCTGTCACCGGATAATTGCAGACTCCATAAGTTTGTCTACACTAATATTATAAAGAGGAAAGATTTGTTTGTTTGAATTGAATAGGCTCCGAAACTACTGAACCGATTTGAAAAATTCTTTCAGCAATGGATAGCTACATTATCAGGGAGTAACATAGGCTATATTTTATCCCTGTACTTCCACGGGAACGGGAACTACGCGGGTGAAACCGCGTGACGTCCGCTAGTAAACAATAAATCCCTTCAAAATCATCCGTGTGTTATTAAGAAAAAGTAGTTTTCAATTTCGCGCGATATTTTACAATCTTACGGCGTTCGCAACTTTTCGGTGACATATCGAAGCATGTGCGTTACGAGGCGTTCGCGGCGCATGCCTCGCAATGTCTGTATCCGCCTTTAAGAAGCATTAGAATTGCTTGCGCTAGGCACGGCTGGGTAAATAAAGCGATTCTATTAGTTAGTAACAAACAAATCCCTCGCTATGTATCCTCGCACACTTCTGATGTAAACGCAGCCTTAGCCAGAAAGACAGGCCTCTGGAGCTGAGTGTGGAGAACATTCATGAAATTTTCAAGAAATTTATTCCGCTCAACAGCAGAATAGAATAGAATAGAATACTCTTTATTATGTACACCATATAAGTTACAGAAAAAATAGATGAAGAAAACATTACATAGGGTGACACAATGGACGGCCTTATCGTTAAAAGCGATCTTTTAAAGACAACCTTTGGATGGATTTTAAAGAGAGGAGTGACAGTACTGCAGTTAGTCTTAGGTGTACTATTTGCATATACAATAATTACATAATAGATAAATACATATAAACAATAATAGCAGAAAACCCAAGTAAAGACGATTAAGGAGAGAGATAATGATTCTGTAATCATGTCGAAGTGAAAACTTTGGCAAAGTGAACGACAAGTGAGCTGTCAAACCATACAAACAAGATGGAATGATAACTCATTTGTAGTTCACTACACTTAAGTGTAGACGGTGACATATCGACAGAATAGACTCGATGTGTTAATTCTGGCAGCCTGGCAGCCTTGTTGCCCGTTTTAACTTTCCCTGTTTTGAAGCGATTCGTGTTGTTGCGTATGCAATAGAAAACCTTCAATTAAAATCTATACGTTTGACGGTTGAACGCGCTAATCTCAGAAACTACTCGGTTTACATTGAAAAATCGTTTTAGTGTTGAATAGGGCGTTTATTGAGAAATGCTGTAGGCTTTAGAACAAATGAAAAATGTGCCGCAGACAAAATTGCGTGGATCAGCTACAGTTTTTGTATAATATTGTAGTCTAATTGGTGATAGCCATTGCTTTATAGCCCGAAGGATCGCCAAACTAAAGTGGCAGTGGGCAGGGCACATTGCTCGCAGAACAGATGGTCGATGGGGCCGAAAAGTTCTGGAGTGGCGACCGCGTACCGGAAGACGTAACGTTGGAAGGCCTCCCACAAGGTGGACCGATGACCTGGTGAAGGTCGCGGGTAGCCGATGGATGCGAGACGCACAGGACCGGTCGTTGTGGCGACGCTTGGGGGAGGCCTATGTCCAGCAGTGGACTTTTTCGGCTGATATGATGATGATGATGATGATAATGAATTGGTGATATCCTCCAAAAAGTGCAACCAACGTGCGAGTATGACCAGTTGCAAGAATGTAAATGAAATCAAAGTATCGTAGTATCGTACTTCTGTTGTTTTTACCTATCACACATTGGAAAAAAACCGGCCAGGGGCGAGTCGGACTCTCACACGAAGAGTTACGTACCATAAACCCGTAGGCAAATCCTTTTTTACAATAAAGCGTATAATAAATATATACAGTGTGTCCGGACATGGACTAGTGATATTCTAAATACTTAAATATGAACTATTTTAAAGTACAATTACACTCTAGGCTTGGGTCCAATACACTTCCCCGCTATGTGGCAGCCATTTTGTTTTTTTTTGTTGAAATATGCTCTATGCGAGTACAAAAAACATCGTAAATCTCAAAGTTTTAGTCATACTGAGATAAAAATAGGCTTATTCGAAGAACTCGTCGCAAAAATTATGGCAGCCGCCGAAGAAATTAGATCCGATTTGGATTTAATTAGGCGTTCATCAACCCAGGTGGCACAGAGAGCCGTAGTGTGTCTACAAGCTGGAGGTGGCCACTTTGAGCAACTGCTTTAGATATTTTAATCGTCATTTAATATTGGAAAAAACATTAAATAAAATTCAATATGAATGTTATGTTTTTTTAATGATTTTCTGTTTAGGGTTCCGACAAAGGCCTTTTGTGCTTGCGCATACGCTATGTTCAAACAACAATAACTCTTAAAGTATTAAACATACAGTAGTGAATTTTATGTTGCATTGTAGCTTAGCTCAAAAACTGTCGATCTAGTATAGAAAATAAAAAAAGTTCTCGGGGTTGGTTTTGTAGTAATTAACAATTATTGGTTGAATTGCATAATTTTTTGTTTTTTTTTTCGACTTTCACATTTTTTTTCAAAAGTTATGGAATTGTGAACACATTGCTTTGTAATGCAGACGGTAGACAATATTATTGCCTTTCGAACAAGCCTATTTTTATCTCAGTATGACTAAAACTTTGAGATTTACGATGTTTTTTGTACTCGCATAGAGCATATTTCAACAAAAAAAAACAAAATGGCTGCCACATAGTGGGGAAGTGTATTGGACCCAAGCCTAGAGTGTAATTGTACTTTAAAATAGTTCATATTTAAGTATTTAGAATATCGCTAGTCCATGTCCGGACACACTGTATAATTAAATAAATAAACCCAAAAATACACGTTTCTTGTATGGGGTTGTTAGAGTGGCAATAGAAATACACACCCTGAGAAAATTTGAACCGTCTACCTATTACGATTCTTGAGTTACAGCCGCTGACAGATAGACAGACGGACGGACAGCACTTTTGGTACGAAACCCTAAAAAGGCAAGAGTTTTTGTAATATATAGTATAGTATATAATGTGATATTGTGGCTTAATAGCTATTATAACAGTAAATCGACCAAGTTTTTTGAAGGAGCGTGTCATATCTAAGTTCCTGAATGTCTATCACTTATGCGACAAACATCTTTGTCGCCCTGTTTTCGCGATATTTTTATAGAATCTTATCAACCGCGATATAGCAGCATGCTAAAAATATATCCCACGATGCTTCCGCAATACGGTGGATATGTAAACATTATGCTTTTAGTCATGCTGTCTAAGTTACTTGCCAAGTGAAAAGGCATCGTTTAAATGCACCTTAGTAGTCCGACGATGTCTTTAGGGCTAGAATTACTTACACAACATGGCATTTTTTGCCTAGGTAGCGTGAATGATGACCAGATTGAAGTAAAGTGTGTTATACTGATCTTTTTCTTATTGTGTGGGCAGTAAGGTCTATGGAATCCGTATGGTGTCGGCCGGTCCCGTATGGTGCTGTAAAAGAATAATACCATCCCATCACTTCCCGTGCCTTCTTTGGCAGTCGTTAAGGATTGTCAGAAGCCAGAAAATCTGACTCCATTCTTGCCAAGGAGTACCGTGTTACCCAGTTAATGGGTTGTGGAGGTCTGGTAGGCAGCCGCTCCACGTAAAATACTGGTATTCAGCTGAATCCGGTTTGACTGGAAGCCGACCCCAATATAGTTGGGAAAAGGCTAGGTAGACGATCACTTCCCGTGGGTGTCGTAAGAGGCGACTAAGGGACTCGCCAAAGAATGGGCAGCAGCGTTCTCTGTAAAATGCACCATACACTGCGATCGTCAACCCGCCTGCCAAGCGTGGCGATTAGGGCAAACCTCCCCCCCTTTTGGGAAAGGCCTATGTCCAGCAGTGGACGTCTTTCGGCTGTTATGATGATGAGTAAGGTCTAACGATCCCACACACCCTAGTGTCAGAGTTTCTAAACCGCCTCCAGGGCCATACACTCATGATATACTTGTACCTAGTATGAGCTTTTTTAACCGACTTCAAAAAAAGGAGGAGGTTCTCAATTCGTTTTTTTTATGTGTGTTATCTCATAACTCCATCATTTATGAACCGATTTGAAAAATTATTCTTTCATTTGAAAGGGTATACTTTCCGATTGGTCCCATTTAAATTTCATCAAAATCGGTTTAGCGTTTTCGCTTTTAAATCAAAATAGCTGGAATTCGTTTACGAAAGTGCGTATTATGCTTTCCAGCGGTGTTGTTAGGTAAGTACCACTTAAAATAAAAAAAAGTTTTTTGTGATGTTTGATATAAAGATATTCGTAAATATCACACTTCGTAACAACGCCTGCTAGTATTTTTTTTGGTGACTGTTTATTACGCAAGTACAAAAACATTTATAAAAACCTATCATAAGAGTAGCTCATTACCGAGCAAAGTTATAATTTCTTGTAACTATCCTACCACATCAAGGTCATGGCACTCTATACCGGCAGCGCAACAGCATCGCTCCAACCCAGCAATTTACTTGTCATTCAAATTTGAGCATTGAATCGTGTGTCGTAAAATATGTTTCATAAAGTTAATATGAAAAAGACAACGGCGGGCAGTCAGTGCGCTAGCCGCTACCATACAACTCGACTTGCAGTCTGCGCGCTGGTAGCGAGCCGACCGCGTGCTTGCAGCGCGCCGACCGCGTGCTTACCGACACGCCAGCAAAACGACGTCGGACTGCGAGCTTGCACCTCACAGCTGGCGCGCGGACGGCGAACTTGCACTTCGCGGACGACGCGTAGTTAGCGCGCTGGTGGCTAGCTAGCTATAGCCTAAATTCGAGGCGATGTCGTGCTGCTGCTGTGCCGTTGCGGTGCCTTTATAATGCGCCATGACCTTAACTCAACGAAACGAAAATAATTTTTTTCAAAGATTAACTGCTTAGAAGTTGCAAATAACATTTTTTTTTCGTCGTCACCCATCTCGTTTGTCGAGTTTTACACGCTAATTTAATGTGACACTGTATACCTGTGGCTCTTATATATCCAATCTAAGCCTGAAGTATGCGTTAGTATGTTGAATTTATTTATGGACTTAGATAATTGTCGCTTTACTTTATTGTTCTCTATGTACTAATCGTCGTTCACGTAATGATATATTAATTTTTGTTTTTGTTGATGTCATAAAATGAACATGCTATAAAACTCACTAACGATTATTATTCTCAAGAGTTTCTGCTGACAAATGACCGTAATTTGATCTAATAGCATATACAAATTGTAACTACAACTAAAAAGCAGTTTCTTCAGCAAAATGGCACAATTTTGAACATTGCCAAATATTAGTCTTGCAAGATACTGCAGTTACTTTAATATGTATGGCCTTAATAAAGCCCGGCTTACTTGGCTTACGAGTAAGTGCCTGACGCACTAGGCGACTGAACATTTGTAAATAAACGATCTGAATTCCGACTATCACGCCTAGTGTGTTGGCGTAGCAATTTCCGTAGCATTGCTACGGCCTACGGCATAATTGTAGCCAATTTATTTATTGAGCTGCTCCCGATGCCGCATGCCGCAGAGAATTCCTTATTTTCACGTAAAAAAACTAAGAGAAATTCTCCATTTCGATTTTGGAAGATAAAAGAAAAAGCTAATGTATCGTCTGCTTATCATTCCGCGCAAGTTGTAGAAGTTAACTGAGCGCAAAGCGGTGGGTGAGAATATGTATCAATTTGCTACAGCCCTGCTAACATATGGGCCCCTGGTACCCGTCGTGCGTGTTTGCTCACGCAAATTGTGCTCGTCGCCAGCAGCCCCTCATTAACTCAGTTACACATTTGTGTACGAAATTTTATATTTTTAAGCATAATTGACAAACACTTGAGGTTGAAAATACAAAGGCTGGGTTGAAAAGTCCTCTTGAAACTTGTTTTGCTTTGTGTTCTACGAACTGCTCCGGCTTTTAGTCATCCGATCTGTGCTGTAAAAATATCCTGTCGAAGATGACTCAGTATTTTTTTTTAAACTCGTCAATGATCTTAACAAGGCATGTTGTGATTTGAATAGCAAAAACTGACAGTAACAACAAAAAAATGGATTAATGTCCGTGCACACGCGTCTTTTGTAACTTTGTCAAAGTAAAAACGCGCTTTGAAATTATTTCAATCGAATTAAACCTCAATTTCGCTTTTATACTCTACCGCACATTAATTTAAATACAAAATAGATTTCCATAATTAAGGGGTAATAAATTGAAAAGATTTTAAATTAAGTCCCTTTCATTCTTCCCTTTAAGGACTTTCCGCCCTAATTTCGGATGGTGAAATTATGAGAGACGACATTAAAGATAAGATATTAGTTAATATTACTGGTGAGAGTAATACATTTACTCTGAACAAGGTACTTGTGAGGGGAGCGGCTCGAGCGTCACCCGGACCAATCCTGAAATTAAAGTCGACGAAATTAGGTTGCATCCGGTTTCAAACAATATTGCGGTTGTGCGCTACATTCGACGCAAAATTAGTCCATGATGACCAAAAGTAAATTTCCTCTCGACTCATTTTGAGCGACGTAAATTACACTTAACACATGCTGCACAGAGGAATTTTTAGTGTTCGGAGCTCTGCGTAACCCTTTAGATTTCTGACAGTACAAAAAGTTATATTAATACGTATGTAATCTTACCCGAAGTCTGAAGAACAAAAAGATAAAAATTTAGTTATTTTCCAATCAAATTAAAAACTTATTCCTTCCTGGCCCTTGCAAAGTTCCATCGATATCGATTTATTGCATGCCAGTATCTGTGAAGGTTGTATACCTGACACAACACACATCAGTGACGAATAAAGTTGAGATAAAGATGTTACTCATAACTTTTCCCATTTGCTTGCCCCACTAACTGTGATGACCATTACCTCTCATTTATTTGGTGGCAACAATGATATTCTTAGAAACATCGGCATAATTGCAATCAACAAACAGATCAGCCACGCCAATTACATGGAAATTGTTGTCCTACTTCTTGCCACCTTTTTTACGTCAGCACCATGATTGAAACCGGATGCCCAAAGCATATTTTAAGGTTTTTGCGCCAAACAATATCATGCCTGATTAGGATATTGTCGTTCCTAATTTCAATTTACGAAAAAAAAAGTCATTTGAAGTATTTCCTGCTTTTTGATCGCGAAGGTATAAACGATTTTTCGCTACAATACGTAGGGTTTTGCGTACAATGGAGTTGTGCTTACCTGTACCTTTTTCGGCGCCATTTTTAATTCAGTTTTTTTTTAATGTTAGTTTAGGCCTGTGTCCGCGCCGTGTGGAAATGTGTTTTTTATGTAGAAATCTCGGAAACGTGTTGTCTGTTGTCATTTAATTCGTTTTCAGGTGTGTGAGAATACATTGACCTTTTTTGAAGGGTAGTACTTAGTATTATTGTCGGCAAATGAAGAGTAGGTGCCTACTTCGCATACAAGCGGATTATGTGGAGGAACATAATTCAAAACCCGAGCTTAGTCTGTATTTATGAGTTTAGAACGAGTTTACATTTTCCAGGTCTATCTTGAAGTAGGCTAATTCATAAAACAGTCTAAGCATATGATTGTAAGTAAGTACTATGGGTCTAAAAAGGTCATAATAGGATCATTTAGTAGAATTATAATAGGATCATAATATTAATCATAAAACAATCTGTCAAATTTCAAGGTTCAAGGTTTGTTGGAAAAATTTGACAGTTTCGGGTATCTTGAATTGCTGGCTGATTTTACTAAAGCGGCCTTTTTAGACCAGCCGATTAGCAGATTCTTAATTCAAATCTGTAGAAACTTTGAATAAAGAATCTGTTAATAAGTATTAAGTTTTTTGTACGAATATGGCTCCTAAGGTTGTCCCAAACATGTCAGCTACACACATATCCCTGATATGAATGGATCAACCTTACAAACCTGCGTATTTTTTATCCTTAAAACAAAGTCGCTTTTTTCGTTTGTACGCTTATCTTTTAAACTATGCAACGGATTTTAATGCGGTTTTCATCAGTATACAGAGTGATTCAAGAGGAAGGTTTATAAATTTATAATTCAACTCGGAATTCCTACGGGACCGTGTAAAATGGGATATGCGCGTACGAAGTGGCAGGCAATAACCTAGTATTTTTACATAGTTCATCAAGATCACTGTCCGTACTCGTGTCTACGTCCCGGGCACGTGGATCAACCTTTTAAGTCTAGGTCAGCTGTTAATAAGCCGAAACAAAAAATTACTTAAATTAAAACTTTCATCATTCTGTTCCAGACTTTTTGTTAAAATATTATCCTTTGATGTCTAAAATAAATCCTGCTGTTGTTATAACGAATTATACGCACAACAGAATAAGATACGAACAGAAACAAAGATTACTTACATTGCTTAATAAATAAATAAACAAACGAACAGCGTACCCATTCTGTTCGGCAGACTTGTTTGTGTTGATATTGATTTTCCGAACCGTTAACGTGAATCGGTACTTATCTAAGTACTACATAGTACATATAGGACTAATATAGAGAACTAGCACTTCGCCCGCGACTTCATCTGCGCGGATTAAGTACAAACAATTCTTCCTTTTTTCACCCTAATCCCTTCTTAGTGCTTACCTACATCACAAAAACCGCCTTGTGCTAAATTTAATGTTCCTTGTCGTTTCGGATGAATACTGACTGACAGACATATCAACCTACAGAGGTTGATATGTCTGTCAGTCAGTATTCCTTTACACACGGCCCCTTAATATACCCGATATAAACTACCTCTAGGCGCGATTATTTTGATTAAATAATTCATTAAGATAATAGGTACAATAAATATAAATAATCCATTAGAATTATGAAATACCCTGTTAATAATGTTTACATAAAATAATGTCGCCTTTCCATTCCGCGCTGTACTTAGAACACAAGGCTCGGACTGTGATCGCTCCTGGATGTTTCAAACTACGTCATGGGTCATCTTCTTCTTCTTCTTATCGTGTGGGTAGTAAGGTCTGACGACCCCACACACCCCAGTGTCAGAGTTTCTAAACCGCCTCAAGGGCAATAATAATGTTAATAATAATATTCATTTCTTAAAAAAAAATATGTTTTCGTAATAGTTTTTTAATAATTCAAATAAGTATTCATAAATATCTATTTTTTTATGAATTTGTAGTAGGTAGTCATTGGGTAGATGAAGTCTCCAACCGCTGTAAGACGCATAAAATGGTATCGTGTAATATAGAGAAGTAAAGTACTTCATGAAGTATAAAAGGAAATACATCTCCTTGTTAGAAGAAAAACTAAGTAGCGTAAACGAGGACAATAAAAGAGGCTTTTAAATTCGAAAGATGAGCCATAAACATTATTCTTTTCGTTTATAAAAATAAGGAACGAAACCATGATCACAAATACATTTGACAATCGTGGTCGCTATGGTAATATGTCACCACGGTTGCACGGTTCAGTATGATGATGGTAGGTAATGAACTTACTTTAAACAGCGTGTAACGAAAAGACGTAGTTATATTAGGCTTGTTTCACATGTACGAGTACCACAACCACAACACGTGTGTGGGGGCTAATTTGTTTGAAAATCAATAGTTAAATTCACACGGACCACATTTTTTTTAGATAGATAGATATATTTATTTTGTAAAACATGAGTATAGCATACAGGTCTTATAAATTATGATGAGGTTGCTACATGTTTTGCCATTTAAGGCGTACAAAGTCAGTTTAACAAAACAACAAAAAAAAAGAAAGTATTCAATGTCAAAATTGAAATTAAATTGAAATTATAATATGAAAAATAAAGTAACCTTCAAAATTGCCATGCCAAATTTTAAATTAAATTGAAATTATAATATAAAAATAAAGTTACCTTCAAAATTGCCATGTCAAAATTTAAATTCAATGCAATTTAGTAATGTCAAGATTTCAATTAAATTAAAATCACAATGTCAAAATAAAAATTCAATTTGAGTATAACATACAGAAAAAGTAAATTTAACATGCACCTTAAGAATTCTGTACAAGCAAAATATCGTTTAAAAATCATCATCCCGTAATAAATCCCGAAGGGACTTTTTAAATTTGATTAGAGGCATACATTTAATTATATCAGGTATTTTATTATAAATATTTGGAGCAATACCAAAGAAACTCTTTTTCAAAAAAGCAGTTTTACAGTTATGCTGACATAATAAATTCTCATATTGGGCACGAATTGGGGTTCTCTTAACTAATGAAAATTTTTGAAATAATGGTTGATTCGCGTTTACAAATAACGTAGTTTCTAATATATACATAGATGGAAAAGTTAATATTTTTAATTTTCTAAAGTAAGTAACGCAACTATCTGTTGTTCTTAGACCACACATTGATCGTATACATCTTTTTTGCATCCTGATCTTTTTTACAAGTTCTCTATTAGTTGACTGTCCCCAAAAAACAACACCATATCTCAAAATAGAAGCGACCAATCCATGATATGCTGTCGATAGTGTGTCTGTAGTCGATAGTGTTTTGCCGTCATTTTCGACCGCGTGTCATACCGACCACATCGCAGCCACGTCGTAACCACCAGCGACACCGCTTATTTACCCGACTATCCAAGAAGGAGGGTAATGTTTTCCGACAATATGTAATGTATTTGTGTATGTCTGATGTGTTGTACAAATTCCGAAAAGAAAAACATGGTTGCCGCCGTCAGGTTAGTGAAGCCCCTACTTCGTGACATACTCATGTGGGGTATCAAAATAATGGGCTTAAGGAGACGATTTCAAATGAAACTTCATAGAAATATAAAAAAAAAACCGGTCAAAAGCGACTCGGACTCGCGTGCAAAGGGTTTCGACCGAATTTCGTTTTTTTAACGTGTTGTTTTAACACTATAGACTTCTTGTAGGTTTTCCTGTGATATATAGGTAAAGATCTACTATCTTCAATTTTTTCAAAATTTTAGGCTCAGTAGTTTCGGAGATAATGAGGGGGGAATGGTCATTTTTCGTCTAGTTTCTTGAATAATTTTAAAATTATGAAAAAGATATATTTAAAACCCTTACAGTTAGCCCTTTCATTTGATTGTAACACGATATTCTTCAAAAAACTTTTTTTTTGAAAATTTCTATACCCCCAAAAGTCCGTGACCGCGTCCGTGTTTGGGTCACAAAAGTCCATATGTGAACCAAATTTCAACAGAATCGGTCCAGTGGATCTGGAGAAAACTGGCTGTGACAGACGGACAGACAAACAAACAGACACCCGAGTGATCCTATAAAGGTTCCGTTTTTGGTCGGAACCCTAAAAACAGTTGTTTATAAAAGAAATATAAATAACACTTGTTTATTATGTCTATGTGTAACCCACTTAAATGTAGGAAATAAAAAATGTTATAGTACTAAAAATATATAACATGTATATCAGACTCGACGGCAAAAAACTACTAAAAAGTTCCAAATAAGTCACTTTTAAAGCAGTCTGATGTAGTTCGTAGCATCAAATCTGTGATTGGACTATTCTTTTTTCAGCTCAGCTGAATTTAGTTTGTCCGGAAGCCGACCTCAGCATATAATGGAAAAGGCTAGGCAAATGATTACGATTTTATTTTATATAAAAGCTGCTTCTGCTGGTGCAGCTTTTAAATAAAATACAGACACAGACAGCCGCTGCAGACACAATCTGGTGAAATGGGGTTTCAAAGACCCGTTGGATACACAATCTGAGTGCGGTGCTCCTGTTCGGGACATGAGCCACACTTTGGATGGCCCCCAGTGCCCATGCTCTTGTACTTTGGACAATTTGATGGATGCCATCGATGCTGCAATTGACGTGGCCTACCTACCTACTGGGACCAAAAAATCTAAGGAGTAAGGATCTTCTTCTTATCGTGTGGGCAGTAAGGTCTAACGACTCACACACCCTAGTGTCAGAGTTTCAAAACCGCCTCAAGGGCCTCTGACATGGTTAATTTGACGACCGCCATTTGGCGGCCGCGACCACCGGCTTATACGTGCCTTCCGAATCACGGAATCATATTTTCATCAGACAATCAGGTGATTCAAGCCTGCAATGTCCTAGCCAAACTGGAAAACCACTTTGCAAAGTGAGCTTCCCGTGGGAATCGAACCTACGACCACCGGGTTATAAGGCAAATGCCTAGACCACGGAGGCAGTCAGGAGTAAGGGTGCCTCTCCATTACAGCGGAGCGGAGAACCGGATAAATTTTAACCAATGGAATTGCATAAAACCTTCGCACCACGTGACTCACTGACATTTTTACTGACATGTTTGGTTAAAGCGAGAGACACACTGGTCCTACGTACGCAACGTATGCAACGCATTATGACATCTCGACTCTTGATTTTATATGAAAAACTATGCAGTAGAAACATACTTATCGTATGCAACGCAACATACTCTCGCTTAAATTTTTTCCGTTTCTCCGCTCCGCTGCCTCGCCCCGCAGAAATGGACAGGCACCCTGAACCATCGACCCGAAAAGAAGAAGAAGAATAAAATACGACTAAACCTGTCCGTTACAAGTACAACCTCTGTAGTACCAACAATCGAACATTAAAGTACGCCATGTTGTATTTTAAAGCACTAGGTAGGTACCTAAATAATACAGATGTAGCTTTCAAATGAGATATATGGTATTGTATCAAACGGAATACGTTACTTGAGTATTGCTTTCGTTTATCTAATTATACCTACCGTCACGTGAAATTACACCCTTTTCGTCGTAAATAATCAATTGCGTGAGTAATTGATATTGAAGAGCTATTGTGGATATCAAAGGAACAAACATCGATTTGTTGGAGGTAAAATTTAAGTTTCAGTTGATTTGATGAAGACTGGTCGACTTTGATGTATTCGTTGAAATGAGCGACAAAATTTTACCAAAGATTGTCACGTCATCCTTTTTAACCGACTTCCAAAAAAAACTACCAGCCGAATTGAAAACCTCCTTTTTTTATTTGTGATGGGTTTGCTCTTGACTCTAGTCTAAGTCTACGATGGAGCGAGCTTACCCAGAAGGAGCATGTTCACTCTTACTTTGAAGAGATTAGGGTTGTAAGCGTTTGGAAACACAGACGCAGGCAGAGAGTTCCACTCCTTTGCTGTGCGCATTAAAAAAGACGTTTGGGAACGCTTAGTGCGAATTGGTGGAATAGTAACAAGGTAGGGATGGTAAGATGCAGTGCGTCTGGATGTCCGATGGTAGAAGGGGGCCGGTGGGATGAGGTCGTGGAGTTCTTGGGCACACTCATCGAAGTACAAACCTCCTCTAGGTTCTCAAATCGGTTGGTAGGTTTTTTTATGTATGTATACCGATTACTCCGAAGTTGCTAGTCCGATTTCTGTGACTCGTTTTTTAGTTTGATGCGGGCGGCATACTTGCTATTTGGTCTCGTGAAAATTTAATTCAGTTTGGCTCAGTAGTTTTTATTTTATGAGCATTTTTGCTTTTTTCAATTTTTGCGTAGACGATGGCGTCGTTCAAGTATCACCACTTAAAAGTGAAAAAAGAAAACCTTTTTACAAAAAAAAAATCGGTTATATTTCTTTTGTCAGTTAATCCCATTAAAATATTTTTTTTCGATGAATCGTTTACGTGACAATTTTTCAAAAATTGTAATATTATTGAGCATATAATAAATTCTAGATCGTAGCTAGATAGGTATTAATACTAAACAATTTACATTTGGTTTCAATTAGTTTTCTACTTGGTACTACTGTAAATAAAGTTAACTTCAGTAAATGATGATGAAAAATAGTACTTACAAAAAAAAATCTGCCAAGAGATGCTGGCCCTTAATACAGAGAGCTGGTAGGTACTGCACTTGCAAGACTGAGCTCTTTAGTACCTGTAAGAAAAGGTTTCGATTAGAATTGTTTGGATAACAGTTGAACAAAGGGCAATAGAGAGGGCAATGCTTGGAGTTTCCTTGCGTGATCGAATCAGGAATGATGATATCCGCAAGAGAACCAAGGTTACCGACATAGCCCGAAGGATCGCCAAACTAAAGTGGCAGTGGGCAGGGCCCATTGCTCGCAGAACAGATGGTCGATGGGGCCGAAAAGTTCTGGAGTGGCGACCGCGTACCGGAAGGCGTAACGTTGGAAGGCCTCCCACAAGGTGGACCGATGACCTGGTGAAGGTCGCGGTTAGCCGTTGGATGCGAGACGCACAGGGCCGGTTGTTTTGGCGACGCTTGGGGGAGGCCTATGTCCAGCAGTGGACGTCTTTCGGCTGATATGATGATGATGATGGATAACAGCTGCCATCACAAGAAAAATACGTCCGTTGACAACAGTCAAAGGCACGAAGCAACAGTTTGACAAACCGTTTGCATAGAAATGGGTTTAAAAATGTTTTACGGAATAATTTTGATGCAGAAGCGTCGTTGCGTCGCTAGAATATTATTGCGTTACACCTGAGGGTCCATTTTCGTATTTCAGACCTAAATTCTCAAAAACCCTTCTAATTTCCCTCATTGTGACAGTCCCAAAATCTTTTCAGTCACAATCAATTGTCACTGAAAAGAATTTTTGACTTGAATTTGTATGAAATTTGGCCTTCAGCCTGTGGAAAACTTTGACAACACGTTTGGCACACTGGTTGAGCCATTGGCTTCTGCCTTCGTTGAGGTGGCTTTTGCGCTGCGTGTCGCAGGTTCGATTCCCGCTCGGAACAAATATTTGTATGTCCTGGGAGTCTTTAAGACAAGAGTGAATAGGTTACTTCTGGGCAAACGTGCTCCATCTTCGACCGCATCATCGCTTACCATCTTTTTTCCATTATTAAAAGTAAAAAAAGATAGTTGTTCCGGCTCTGGCTGTTTGTGTATATGACTTTATATGTTCCACGAATCCCACGATACAGCAGAAATTCCGAGTGTGGGGAAAAGTAAAAAAAAAAAAAACTTGTTTGAATATTGGCCTTTAGTCTTCGGAAACCTTTAAGCGAAACATGTGACAGTACTTAGTTAACTCGTTCGTCTGTTAATATCCTTAGACTACAGTCAGAACAAACTGAGTTTTATCTTGTTTTCGATAACAACATAGTTTCAGGATAGTTTAATCTATCTGATACGACATCACGTGTTGCCATGTGGACCCCTCCTAAGCGTAGGTCATTCCATTGGTCCCCATGGGGGTCGTAACGGACAACTAAGGCTGATAACGGACTAAGGCCTTGTCCGTGGACGTGATACCACGGGTTATTTCAACATTTTCAGAAGTATATAACAATAATGGTTTAGATGTTAGCCGCGGTGTTTTGTATATTAATACTAAGTACCGAGTTTTGCGCAGCTTTTGTTTTACGACGTTTTCTAAACCTTCGATCGATTTATCGCCCCCTGCACAAATTTCGTGAAACTCGTTGGAGCCGTTTCCAAGATTCAGATTATATATATAGGTATATACATACATACAAGAATTGCTCCTTTAAAGGTATTAGATATTGTAAAGTTTGGTTGAACGCGCTAATCTCAGGAACTACTGGTCCGAATTGAAAAATTCTGTTACAGGCAATATAAAATCACTGTTCGACCCGAATCGTCGGTGGCTGTGGTCCAAACAAGGATTCAGACAATTAGGCTTTGTAGGCAATCTTATAGGAATGTAAGATGGGTTGCAAACGTTGGTAGACGGATTTTAGACATGATTCAAATTGCTTGCAGACTTAGGTATACATTTTAGATCAGCTATACTCAACCTGCGGGCCGCATGTGGCCCGTCAAGCTTCCCTGCGTGGCCCTGTAGCCTAGCTGGGAATATTTATACCTCACTTACTATCAACATGAAAAAGTTGGCCTATGTCATATGAAATCGGTCTTTTTGTCACAAATTCAAAAGTCCCATTCATGTAGATACTATTAAAATGTGTAGAATTTTATTTTACTGTAGGTTATTGCGGCCCCTCATCTATATCTATACTAATATATAAATATATAAAGCTGAAGAGTTTGTTTGCTTGAACGCGCTAATCTCAGGAACTACTGGTCCGATTTGAAAAATTCTTTCAGTGTTAGATAGCCGATTTATCGAGGAAGGCTATAGGCTATATATCATCACGCTAAGACCAATAGGAGCGGAGCAGTAATGAAAATTGTGACGCAGACGAAGTTGCGCGGGTCAGCTAGTGACAATAATAAAAGGGCAATGCGGCCCAGAGAGAAAAAAGGTTCAGTACGACATTTTTAGATAGTCGTATTACATTTGTTGATCTACGTTAGATGGGCGAGATGAGACTAGATAGGGAGTTGGTACATTTACGGTATATCATATACTAGCTTTTGCCCGCGACTTCGTACGCGCATATCCCGTTTTTTCCCGTTCCCGTAGGAATTTCCTATTCCAGTATAGCCTATAGCCTTCCTCGACAAATGGGCTATCTAACACTGAAAGAATTTTTCAAATCGGATCAGTAGTTCCTGAGATTAGCGCGTTCAAGCAAACAAACAAACAAACAAACAAACTCTTCAGCTTTATATATTAGTATAGATTCCCCAAAAGGTTAGGCAGAAATGTATCGTAATCGCCATATTTCGCTAGTATTACTATAGATTAAAAGGCCTAGACGTAGTTATATTCTACGAGCGATAACGATTGTAAAAATAAGGTCAAATGAGAGTCCTTACGCAAAGGGTTCGGTACGAATCATCGACAGCTAGACTCGAAAAAAAAATGCACGTTATATGTAAAACCATAGACTACTAATAATTGCTATAACCTATACGTTACGTTACGTTAAGAACTGTAGTGCTATTCTGTAACAACATTTTCGTATCTCGGCAGTGGAATCCGAGGTGAGTTTCAAATTAAGACCTTTATGCTGTGTGCAATAAAGCTCACTTTGTGAGTTTTGTCACTCAGGTGAAGCTCGATATGGAAATAGTTTCTTACAGAATAGACTAGCTGATTTCTGTCTTTACTTTAGACGGAGCTAAGAGGCTCTTTTGTGCGGTAAATTTTCTTCCATTTTCTTAAAAGGTTTTGAAAATATAAAAAAAAAAGATTTTGAAACCCTGGTCATAAGCGCTTTAATTTAATACGTCACGCGCTGTAAATGGATTCGCAGAAGCATTGTAGCTGCGAGCTACGGATAACCATTTTACCTACACGATATTCAAAAACATCGAGTTAACTAACTTAAATATAAACTAGGTGTTCATACCGAATAATAAATGAGCGTGCTATCAATATTTTATTACATAACCATCGGTAGGTAAGTATCATTGTACCTACAAACAATAATGTCAAAGGTTCTAACTTTCCACCAATGTTAAGAAACGGGATCCTATTCTTAAAAGCAATTCGACATTCTGTAGACATGTTTACGTACCTTAATAATTTCGGTACTTGTAGAGGACATTTTTAAGACTCTTAAGGCACCCACAGACAGGCGCGTCGAGTAAAGCGACAACGATGCGACAACCCATTTTCAGACGTTCTATAGACAAATAATCTAACTACTATTATAGGAATAAATGCAACAGTTTGGATGGATGGATGGATGTTTGTATGGCACAGAGATAGATCTGAAATAGCACAAATAGGCTACTTTTTATCCCGGGTGTATTTACCCTTGGGATAATATCCGAGATCCGACGAAACCGCTGGCCTTCTGCTAACGGTTTCGTCTAGTTTTCTTTAGATAACTGACATTACTGAACTAGACTAGAGTCAAGAACAAACCCATCTCAAAATAAATAAAAAATAAAGATAAGCCATAATGGTTGTTGCAATGCCACGTAACGCCTGTCTGCGAGAGCCTTAACTGTTTGCTTAGCGAATGTATGTACGAAACATATTTAATCAGGTTTGCGTGAAAGTGCTAACGTTTTGGCATTCTACACTAAAAGACGAAATAGTATTTGCTAATAATGTAAACCGAGAGACAGGAAAAGGGAAAAAGGGAGACCAAATTAAAGACGGAGGGACATCTTTTTTTTTTTTTTTTATTTGTGATGGGTTTGCTCTTGACTCTAGTCTAGGTCAGAGATGACCGAGACAAAGTCTACGATGGAGCGAGCTTACCCAGAAGGAGCCTGTTCACTCTAACTTTGAAGAGATTAGGGTTGTAAGCGTTTGGAAACACAGACGCAGGCAGAGAGTTCCACTCCTTTGCTGTGCGCATTATAAAAGACGTTTGGAAACGCTTAGTAAACGAAAGATGTAAACCCTTATGGATGAGAGGCGCGAGAAAGAGATTTGTGGAAAGGTTTAGGAGAAGCCTACGCCGCAGAGGCGATTACTACTAGCATTTAAGTTAACTTTATCTATACATAATTTTAAGTAACCATAAGTACGTATAATACAATATAATTAACTAGATTAATCTTATGTTACATTCCTGTAGTAGTATGAAATAAAGGCTATTTTTATTTTATTTAATACTAGCTGACCCGCGCAACTTCGTCTGCGTCACAATTTTCCTCACTCTTACCCTACTCCTACCCTACTCCTACCCTACTCCTACCCTACTCCTACCCTACACCTACCCTACTCCTACCCTACTCCTACCCTACTCCTACCCTACTCCTACCCTACTCCTACCCTACTCCTATCCTACTCCTACCCTACTCCTACCCTACTCCTACCCTACTCCTACCCTACTCCTACCCTACTCCTACCCTACTCCTACCCTACTCCTACCCTACTCCTACCCTACTCCTACCCTACTCCTACCCTACTCCTACCCTACTCCTACCCTACTCCTACCCTACTCCTACCCTACTCCTACCCTACTCCTACCCTACTCCTACCCTACTCCTACCCTACTCCTACCCTACTCCTACCCTACTCCTACCCTACTCCTACCCTACTCCTACCCTACTCCTACCCTACTCCTACCCTACTCCTACCCTACTCCTACCCTACTCCTACCCTACTCCTACCCTACTCCTACCCTACTCCTACCCTACTCCTACCCTACCTACCTACCTACCCTACCTACCTACCTACCTACCTACCTACCCTACCTACCTACCTACCCTATCTACCTACTCATTTTTTTTTTACTTTTAAACCTTCCCTATATTTTGGCGAATCCAACAAAAAAAGAAGTATTAAAATCGGTCCAGCCGTTCTCGAGTTTTAGCGAGACTAACGAACAGCAATTCATTTTTATATATATAGATGTAAACAGTGTATGTATGTACAGAAAAATATAAAGCGAACTTCTTCAGGAAAGGAGGAACTTTATTTGAACAGCAGTTCACTACCTAGTTTATTAGTACAACTTCCATTAATTCTTTAAGGCTTCATACTCAAAGGATCACTTCAACGGAAAAGCACCATTGAAAGTTCTATTTTTAAAAAGTAAAAGAATAGTAAAGTTTGCTGATTTTACTAACTCATCAGAATCTAGCTTTTACAGCACTACTATACCTGGTAAATAATAATGACTCTCCCAACTGAATTTTGGCAACGTTGGTAACGTTGGCTCTAGCTAAGTACGCAAGAGAAATTATAGTGCACTAGTCTGTGTGCAAACAGAGGTGCACTCTCTGTTTGGCTACTCTTACAGTCCGATGGGAACGCAATCCGAAACGACCGGGGACAGATCAGCTAGCCTATTCTGTAAATAAATATATCGATATCGAGCTTCACCTGAGTGATAAAACTCACAAAGTGAGCAAACAACATAAAGGTCTTAATTTAGAACTCACTTCGAATTCCGCTGTCGAGATACGAAAATGTTGTTACAGAATAGCACTACAGTCGAAAGTCCGTAGTTTCGGGCTTAGTTTCGGGCGTATTCTACTCCGTATCATCTAACCACTAAGAATTAATGACAACACGATTTGTCAGTTACTGTCAAATCGTATTGTCATTCATTCTTAGTTTGAGTTCGGGACTAATCGTAAGTCCGTATGTGATATGGAGTAGAAGCCCAAAACAACGGACTTTCGACTGAGAGAGTAGCCCCCCTGTAGTGCTATTCTGTAACAACATTTTCGTATCTCGACAGCCCCCTGGTACAAGACCTGGGCACGTCTTGCCGTACGGTCGACCGTGAAAACTCTTAATAGATTCCGTACTCGGGTCGGCCGCAGTAAGGATAACCTCCTCAGGTGGGGGTTCTCGGATGGCTCCGATCTTTAGTGTTTGTGTGGCGTCTCTCCGCAGTCTATGGCCCATTTTTCGGCTTGCGCTGAATGTCCTGTCATCTGTACATATGAGGTCTATGGCTGCGTCAGCAAATGCTGTTACCGTTGCTGAATACTGGGTCAAACGATTTTTTTTTGACATTGACACGCCAAGAAGAAGATCAAACTTCTGGCTGCAGAAATTCCGGAAAAAACTAGTGTTTGATATTCTAAGAGGTTATTTTGAGGGTTTTATCTGTAACGACTGCCAAATACCTACAAATGATTGCCGGAACTAATGACAAACTTTTCTTAAGATTTTGCTAGAAAATACCCGGATCCATAAACCACTCATAAAGCCTTAATCACACCTTATGGGGATTAACATACATGACGCATAGTATAGTAAAATTATAATGACATAATCCTATATTTTTAACTGTTCATCCTTGTGGGTGGCGGTTCCGTGAGAATGATGAGCCAAAAACACTTGAATTAACGGTTTTTTTTTGCGCGCCAAATCATGCGGCAGACATCTTGGGAGTTATTAAATAGTGTTCTCAATCAAAGAACGGTATTTCCGTTAGATTAGTGATATTTAATTGAAAAATAATTTTCATACTTGTGTATGTTTTAATTAAAGGTGAGTTAGTTTTTGTTTTATTACAAAAACTGATTCACCTTAAGACTTGCCGGGTTGTTTCAAGGCCGGGTCAAATAAGTGAGGTTATTTTGAAAGTTTTATTTATATGTTTGATTCTGGGGTAGGTTTTTGTTCCGAGATGAGCTTGGGTTCTGGGGTGGTCTTTGATTCCGGAGTGATCTTTAAGGAGGTCTCTCGGCTCCTTCGGTGTGCTGATGGTCACCACATCAAAGTAGTTGTATTGAGATAAAAATACCTCACACTCTTCAAGATTCTAAACTCCTTTTGTAGGTTTAGGTTAAAAAAAAGAAAAATCTATCTATAGTTTAAAATTACAACTGGAATTGGGTTCTCCTAATGGAAGATCGTCTTAAAACTTTTCAGTCGTTGTTGTAAAAACAGTTTCTTGAAGTTTGAGCCGTTTCGTTTAGGTTTTGCTTTCCGTACGCCATATTGGTTGGCAAGAACATCCGTGGAAACTGGCACAAACTTAGTTTCGCCATTTTGTTTTTTATTTACATTGTTGTCTAGACTGTATCCGTGCTTTGAGTACAAACAGTAGCTGGTATTATGGTTAATTGCACGGCAGTGTTACGTTGGAATTGTTCATTAATATGACGCAAGTGCTGTCTGTGGATTGCGATTCAGATTGATTGATTTGTATCTTTGAATGCTTTCATCCACCCCATCTCCCTTTGGAGATGTGGTGTGTTCAGGCAAATGCTACCTATTTAACATCAAACTTTACTAAACTCCAGTAAAAAAGGAAGATTTAAAGATGAGAAAGTAGGTACGAAAATTGTTTTATTGTAGCATTTCGCCCGCGACTTCGTCTGCGTAGATTTCATAGTCTATTTTACTCTGGACACTTCAAAACTTCATTCACCTGCTTCTAAGAGTGGATTTGGAAAAATATAAAAGTCCTAGATAAGAATTTTTGTTACAAGTGTTGTTTTGACCCGTCAGGGTTTGATATGTAAGTAGGTAATGTATATATGTGTTGGTGGAATTTCAAATTACATATTTACGTCAACAAAAAACATCAAGAAATGTACTTATCTGCCAGTGTGACTGCCCAGACACACTGGTATAAAACATTTCGTATAAAAATTCATATCAACCAAATTATTGTTAACAAGTAAAGGGACATACTAAATAATATTAATGTATATTTTACGAGTAAATTCACGGAATTGACAACGCTCTTTTAACCAACCTGTATATTACCGGTAAATATAGAGGGTGGTTGAAAGAGCACTGCAGTAAAATGAATCCTTATCGGAAAGCTGATTGCTTCCTACCTTTTATCAAGTATTCATGTAATCATTATCGGAACCTCCATCTTTTATTCTGATAACATTTTCGCTAGTGAGAGAATAATTAATGGCGGAATTGCTGCATCAATACCTACGAAAATAAATATGAATGAAGTTTTTTTTTGTTTCGAATGTTTTTAACGGGCTCCTGTGAGATATTTATATAAAAAAGTTAAAGCTTGTTTTCCTTGATTAAATTAGTTATAATTCATTCAAATCTCTGGATCTATTACCGTTAAGGCTTCCACTGGCGAACACGACGTGATAATGCGACGAACATTTTTGTAAAAAAAAAGGTTATATCCTGGATTCTGCATTTCGAAGAACAGTTTTCTTTGCATGGAGAAAATTGTGTAACAAAAAGACACTACACACACTACTAAACATACTATTCAATACTCGTATCTAAAGTTGAGTTCTGGTATCTGCGGGCCTAGCACAAATATTTTGACGTATAGTAACGCTAACGCAAGTAAATTTTGAATGTGAAAAACTACAACCCCGTAGTATTTTGGTTTAATTTTATGGGAAATACACAATTTATATCATTCAAAAATATGAATATAGTATCTTATTCAAATAAATATTATGTGCGAAACGAGTATTGTACTACGTACGTTACTATACGTCAAAAATATTCGTGTTAGGCCCTCTGGTGGTGTTATTTGTTGAAAGAAAGAAGAAGAAAGAAAGAAGAGGAAGAAAGGAGGACTCTGCCTAACAGCCCCTTAAGGCTTGTATACATGCCAATGACCTTATGCATATAAACGGAGCTAACTACTCCTCTACGCGCCACTCCGCTACCCGCATTTTTAATTTTTTGTAATAAAAATAATATTTGTTTTAAAAAAGTAACAAAACCAAATTATTTTCGTTTGTATTGCAAAGCAGTAGATACTTTTCCTTTAAACTTTTGTTAAAAAATGAAGGAGTAAAATGGTTTCATTTCAACGATTTGGAAATTTGTTTTTTTCTTATTATGTGATACCGGTATATAAATTCTGGCTAAACCAAATTACTTATCATATCGTGTAGATTACTACCTATTTTTCTCAGTACATGCCGACGAAAAGCTGCTTAATCTGCACGCTGTTTTTAAGCATTTCTCGAGAGAGCAGCCTTAAATAGATCAACGAGGCAGTCTATTGATTAAAAACATCACGCTTATGAATCCATCATGACTTGTTAATTATAAAATTTATTAAAAGAGAAACGGGTTTTGTTAAAAGGAAGCGGAAGGCATACATTAGGGATTTTTCACTTTCACGAAGCTTTCCGATTTAGGCCACAGTGTAAAATGAATAACTCCGGAATTTTACTTTTACCTTCACCTAATGGAAAATTTTCATAAACAAGTTTTGAGTGAAATGATATGGGTCAAATAATATACAGAGTGGATTTTACACGGAGCAACATGGATAGTCACAATATAAGATTTTAATGGATTAGAAAAATATAGATCTGATGATCTAAATGACGCCCGAAGGGTCGTCAAACTGACTGTGGGCAAGGCACATGGCTCGCAGAACGACAGCGTGAAGATGCGTCTTCCGGTACGCGCTGGTTCTGCGAGCCTTCCAACGGTTCGCGGTCATTCTGCGGCTTTGGGTAGCCAATGGATACGAGACGCACAAGACCGGTTGTCGTGGCTACACTTGGGGGAGGCCTATGTCCAGCAATGGACGTCTTTTGGCTGATATGATGATGACAACATGTAAGAAGTTAAAGAAAAGATAGGTGACACAATAGGCCTAATTGTTTTTAGGGTTTCGAAAAAACAAGGAACCCTTATAGGATCACTCGGGTGTCTGTCTGTCTGTCTGTCCGTCTGTCACAGCCAGTTTTCTCCGGATCCACTCGACCGATTCTGTTGAAATTTGGTACACATATGGACATTTATGACCTAAACACGGACGCTTATCAATCATTAAATTTTTAGTATGGAGGACAAGAAAATTAAAAGTTTTTTTAACAATAGCGTGTGACATATGAAATGAAAGGGCTTACTGTGTGGTTTTTAATTATATTTTTTCCATAATTTTAAAATAAATTGTTTTGAAGGTTTTCAAGAAATTAGACGAAAAACCATTCATGACCATTCCCCCCCTTATCTCCGAAACTAAGGAGCCTAAAATTTTGAAAAAAAAAATGGAGATAATAGATCTTTACCTAATGATTACAGGAAAACCTATTAGAAGTCTGTAGTGTTAAAATAACATGTAAAAATAAAATAATTCGTCCAAGTCCGACTCGCACTTGGCCAGTTTTTTTTCTTAACTTGTGTAGCCATGACTTACATAACAATATACTCCGTCTTGCGGTTTCACCCTCCCGCTCGATTACCTCGTTTTCGCTTAGCGTTATTTCCGATTTTTTCCTTTGCTCGACTTCAAAGGGTTATAGCGTTATATGAAATAGTTAATACCCTTCCCGAGAATTGAGTTATCAAATGCAAAAATATTTTTTGAATCCGACTGCTAGTTCCACAGATTAGCGAATTCGATCAAATAGAAAAACGAACTCTTCCGCCTTATTTGTATATTAGTACTAGTTTCTGCCAGCGGCTTCGCCCGCGTGGTCCCTAGCTCTAGACTATCTGTGTACCTAATTTTATTTAAATCGGTTCAGTAGTTTTGGCGTGAAAGCGCGACAGACAGATATAGATAGATAGATTAGTAAGGAAGTAAGGATTAGCTTCTACCAGCGCGACTTCACCCGCTTCAACGTCAAACATTATTTCATGGGAGCATAGTCCCGCGATAAAAAGGTAAGTATCATAAATTCTGTTTGAGGACATAGTCTGCCTATGTGCCAAGTTTCATACAAATCCGTTCAGCTTTTAAGGTGTGTAGTGGTAACAAACAGATACACAGGCAGACCGAGTTACTTTGGCATTTGTAATATTTGTGTGGATATATGGATAGGTACGTTTTTTTGTAGTTGCAACGATCTGGGGGGCTACTCTCTAACGAAATCCGTAGTTTCGGGCTTAGTTGCGGGCGGGCATTTTCTACTCCGTATCACCTAACCACTGAGAACTAATGATAACACGATTGAGAGTAGCCCCCCAGGTTATGGTATCTTGATCGTTGCAACTACTGCCCCACTAAAATTATACTTTGCATCAGCTCTATACACATACATCGCATATATTAATCCTATCCGAAGTTAGTATAAAACACGCTGTCAGAATATTGATTTAATACTCTCAATGAAAAAACTATTTTCAATAAAAACGACGAGACAGGGCTCAATGAAAACATTTGGAGCATGCTGGCGGAATTTTTATACGCTAACGTATTTCACGAACGACGAATTAATATTAGCTGTTATCTAACTCTGTTTTTTATTCACAGGCTGCCAAGTATGTGTCGGGCCACATATTGTGCAGGGACCCGTACGTACGATACTATCTTTTGCCAGCGACTTCGTACGCGTATATCCCGTTGTTTTCCGTTCCCGTAGGAATTTCGGGAAATCCTCTCTTAGTGCTCCCCTGTACTCCTCAAGGAACCTACATGCCAAATTTCAGCTTTTTACGACCAGTGATTTCGGCTGTGCGTTGTCTGTCAGTCATCACTCATCATTATTAGTAAAGGAAGAATTTTATATATAACTAGTGAACGTCACGCGGTTTTACCCGCGTAGTTCCTGTTCCCGTGGAAGTACGGGGATAATATAGCCTATGTTACTCCCTGATAATGTAGCTATCCAATGCTAAAAGATTTTTTCAAATCGGTCCAGTAGTTTCGGAGCCTATTCATTTCAAACAAACAAATCTTTCTTTATAATATTAGTGTAGAAGTTTTGGGACCTTGTATATTGATTTTCCGAAGCTCACAGTTGGTTAATACTTTCCATCACAGAAAAATAATACTATACACAGATACCACAGTAACCACATTTTTTAACGCAAACTCCTTTTGAGAAATGTATGAAATTTTGTACCAATCGGTAATCCAATGCTTAAGGAGTTAGTACATTAATCATCATTACCCTAAGGCTTGTTTAACTTAAACTTTCAAAACTTTGGATCAAGTTCTTAAATTATATTTAGATACTGTTGCTAAATCACCACAACTTTATTGAACGACGGAACCCTAAAACAGAAAGAGTACTATGACCATTCCACCGGTATGCTAATAAAGATTTCATTATAATAAACGTTTACAAAAACCGACAGTATTAGCATAATACTCAACAAAATTATATTTAATAACTGACTCAAAGCTTCGCTGGAAACCATTAATTCGTAGACGTACTTGTCCTCGACTTTGTAACTCAAGGCTTGTTTACACTTCGCCAGTCTTTAGTCGAGTTAAGGTTCCCGCAGACAAGCGCGACAATGCGACATGCAAATTGCTCTTTTGAACTTGTAGGTAGAAACAATGCATCGAGCTTTTAATTTTTGGAATATGTTTATAAGGTGCATTTAGTAAACGCTTGTAAGTAAGATTACGGTGTGCTATCAAAACTAAAACCTCAATCATGCCAAGAGTGCTCATGCCTTATTTAAAGATCTATCTAAACGCTTAGTTGACACTTCGCGTGACCCAAGGGCTGGCTTTTACCTCGGACAGAGGATAAGCATTGCCATACAACGTGGGAATGCCGCCAGTCTTTTGGGCTCACTTCCGGTGGACAGCGATGCGGACGAATTCTTTTGACGCCTTATCTTAGTTAGGATATTTTATTTTAAGTGTATATATTTAGTACTTTAATGCTGTACCTAGTTATTATTTTAATTTAAATAAATACTTTTTGAAACCTCAATCTAATATAGTACGTCTATTTCATTTCTGTGAAACAAAGTTAATAAAAACAAACTTAATATGTAATTATTTTGGATTTTATAACGGAGCTGCTGCCTACTGGATTGGCACTAGGTGTCATCATCATAATCATCATATCAGCCGAAAGACGTCCACTGCTGGACATAGGCCTCCCCCAAGCGTCGCCACAACGACCGGTCCTGCGCGTCTCGCATCCATCGGCTACCCGCGACCTTCACCAGGTCATCGGTTCACCTTGTGGGAGGCCGTCACTCCAGAACTTTTCGGCCCCATCGACCATCTGTTCTGCGAGCAATCATCGGTTCATTTTGTGGGAGGCCGTCATTCCAGAACTTTTCTCTGTCTGTTTTGCGAGCAATGTGCCCTGCCCACTGCCACTTTAGTTTGGCGATCCTTCGGGCTATGTCGGTAACCTTGGTTCTCTTGCGGATTTTATCATTCCTGATTCCATCACGCAAGGAAACTCCAAGCATTGCCCCCTCCATTGCCCTTTGAGTGACTTTAAACCTTCTGATGAGGCCCATTGTGAGCGACCACGTTTCAGTTCCATAAGTCATCATAGACTTTCGCTACTGTGGTATGTGGGACGAGAAGATACTACGCAACTTTCCGAACGCTGTCCAGCCGAGTCGGATTCGACGGTTACCTCTTTCCCGAAGTTGGCCCTACCTAACTGGACCGTTTGTCCCAGGTAGACGTACTCGTCTACAACTTCGAGTGTACAGTTTCCGATCTTGATAGGAGTGGGTGGGTGGTTTATTTACCATGATCTTGGTTTATCTATGTTCATTTTGAGACCCACTCTTTCGGAAGCTCTATTGAGGTCATCGAGCATTATACTGAGGTCCTCCGTAGTCTCAGCCATGACAACTACATCGTCGGCAAATCGAAGGTGGCTGATGTACTTGCCATTGACATTAATGCCTAGCCTTCTCCAGTCCAACACCTTGAAGACATCCTCCATGGCGGCCGTGAACAGTTTCGGAGAAATGACGTCTCCCTGCCTCACCCCGCTGCAGGAGGATAGGTATCGAGGTCTGATCCTGAAGTCGGACTGACATGGTGGCGCTTTAGTACAAACATTTCAGCACATCAATGTACCGATAGTCGATTTGGCACCGTTGGAGAGACTGCAGCACAGCCCAAGTCTCGATCGAATCGAAAGCTTTCTCGTAGGCACTTGGTGTAAACACAAATTAAAACTCGAAACATTTATGTTAAAACAACTAACCAGCTCTCTAGAATACTTAATTCATTCAAAAACATGAAGCTAGTTGCACGTTCGAAAGCGTACTTACTTAGATCTCTATGGAAAAGAACATGTAAGAAACTCACAGTAAACGTCAATTTTCTCAGTTTAAACTGTAACCTATGACGCTCATAATTTAGTTTTCTATCACATAAAACATATTTTTTAATCGAATCAGTACCTACATTCAAAGATTAGGTACCTTTTTCAAACAGAAAACTATTGTCGTACTTTATGTACATAAAATCTGTTTTAAGAATAAAATATTAATCGATATTCCGTTTTGACAGTCATCTGTCAATTAGTAATTTGACATTTGTTCACTACAACACTAAAGTGACATTTGTACTGGAGACGTGTGAACGCGGCACTACACTTAATTACTTTCAATACATTGTACAATCTTTTGCCAATGATTAATGATTTCTGTCGATCAGGAATGTTGGGTATTTATTTGAACTTTTACCTTTAATACATTGGGGCAGTCGTTTCAATAGATTGGACCAGTGATGCGCAATTCCGTAATGTTTTCGCAATCGAATGATTGTCTTTTTCTATTCGAATAATCATGTTGTACAGTTGCACTGACCTATTGTTATTCGAATCAGCTGACGCTAACGGACGCCCGCGGCTATTCCAAATTAGTGGTCAAAAATTGTTCGATAACGAACCGAGTCGATTATGAGGTTCCTTCATAATAACATAGGTACTCATATTTCATCATAGGAATGACTTGCCTGCGGTAGTTTGATGCAACAGAAGATTAACCCCTGGTTTGTGAGTAATTAAGAATTTGAAGTCGAGAACTGAGGCTCTATATAAAGTGCCGTTCTATTAGCGAATTAGATTGTCGAAATCTATACTTTAATATATAAAGCTGAAGAGTTTTTTTGTTTGTTTACTTGAACGCGCTAATCTCAGGAAGTACTGATCCGATTTAAAAAAATATTTTAGTGTAAGATAGCCCATTTATCGAGGAAGGCTATAGGCTATATATCATCACGCTAATACCAATAGGAGCGGAGCAGTAATGAAAATTGTGACGTAGACGAAGTTGCGCGGGTCAGCTAGTGCCAAAATATAAGGAATTGTTCACGTGACATTTTGACACACATTTATATTTTTGACGTTTTGGCAATAGGGAATATGCACGAAAAAAATATTTATTATGTACAAAGTTTATCGAAAAATATACACAAATATAATACTAACAGTGAAAATAGAATCAAAATTGCTCGAAAAACAAACGTGATAAAATTATTTTAAACAAATGTATCTGTCCCTCTCGCGAAAACGCTGTTTTCTATGGCAGCTGTATAGGCGCCAAGAACTTTGACGTCACAATTCATATCGGACTTCTCTTTCTAATTGTAAACTTTGAAGCTTTATAACTTCATCGCTGATGAAGGTATTTAAAAAATAATTTCATATTTTTTTATTAGAGTTAATAAGTATTTCATTTTGCAAATAAAAAAATCGCATGCATATTCCCTATTGCCTTCGCCACCGCTGCTTTCTTTTTTTTTATCTGAAACATCTATTGGCACGCCTTGGCAATAAAACTAACTTGTATGCTGTGATGGAAACGACGCTGTCATGTCGTGATGCCCCGCTACGCCACTTATTTCAGATGGCGATCTTTGAAACTAATTTCTAAAATTTTTATTGATTATTTTGAATTCTAATATTAACATAAATGTTTCACATCTGCTGGGCGTCCCGCGACGGATTTTTTTTTGGTAGTGTAATAAAATTCTCAATTCAAAATCGCTAACACCTTTGTGTAATAAAACGGCGAATCGAACATCAAAATAGAGCTGTGCACGAGAGGTTCTGAATAAAAGCGTTATTCGATTAGCTTTCTATGCGATTACGTATTTGGACCCATGAACCCTCTAATTTATTATCGACTGGCACCATTAACATATAAATCAAACGCGGCCCACGAGTGAAAATGCGTTCGAGTAAGCTAGTCAGCTTTTTAGGGGTCATTGGGTACACCCAATGACACCAACGAGACCCTATTACTAAGCCTCCGCTGTCAGTCCGTCTGTCAACGGGCTGTATCTCAAGAACTTTAATAGGTACAGAAACCTTCGTGTGCGAGTCCGACTCACACTTGACCGGTTTTTGTAATATCACTAGCTGACCCGTGCAAATTCGTCTGTGTCATCCGCTCCTATTGGTCGTAGCGTGATGTTAATAGCCTTCCTTGATAAAATGAGCTATCCAAAATTAAAAGAATAGGGTATTTTACTGAAAAAAAAAAACGAATTAGTCCGTCACATAAATTTCCAAAAAGCATTGGACACGTATTTTTTCTTTTTTCATGTAAACAAAAAATGACAAAGATACAGGACATTGAAAACTCGCGTGACGTCACTGCGATAGTACAATTTTACTAGCGACGTGACGTCACCAGCCTCCTCTCCCGAGTTTTGATACATTTTATCTTGGTCAATATTCATTGATTTACAAAAACAAAAAATACGTGCCCATTATTTTTCAATACTCTAACTGTCGGAATAAATAGATTTGTAATTTATTGATGGTGGAAACTAGCCTATTTTTCAATTCGAACCAGAAGTTCCTGAGACCAGTGCGTTCAAGCAAACAAACCAAGCTTTATATTATTAGTATGGAAGTATAGATTATTTTCTTCTTTGTTTTGTCCTTGACTTCCGAGTCATAAACATTACACGTTGCAATATGTCGTTGCACTACATCTACCAACATGGTTTTAAGTCACCCAGGAGACCTCTTTCCCGGAAAATATAGTTGCAATGTCAGGTCGTCCACGTATCTACTGTTTGTGTGATTTTAATATAAATAAATCTGCCTAGCGTTTTCTCAACTATGTTGAAGTCGGCTCCTGGTCGAGCCGGATTCAACTGAATACCAGAATTTTATATGTCACCATCATCATCAACAGCCTATAACAGTCCACTGCTGGACATAGGCCTCTCCAAGTGCACGCCATTTGGCTCGATCTCCGGCAACTATTATTCAGCTGCTACCAGCCACCCTGCTAAGATCGTCGCTCCACCTAGCCTGAGGGCGTTCTTCCTTACGTTTGCCGATTCGTGGTCTCCACTCAAGAACTCGTCTACCCCAACGGCCATCGGTTCTGCGGCTAATATATCCGGTCGATTGCCAATTCAACTTGTTTATTCTTCTTGCTTATTATTTCTACCGTCTTCAAAAAAGGAGGACGATCTCAATTAGGTTGTATTTTTTTTTGTATGTGTGTTACCTCATAACTTCGTCATTTATGAACCGATTTGAAAAATCTTCTTTCATGTGAAAGGGTATACTTTCCGATTAGTCCCATTTAAATTTCATCAAAATCGGTTTATTAGTTTGATTTTAAATCAAAATAGCTGGAGCTGTCTGCCTGCGTCTGTGTTTCCAAACGCTTACAACCATAATCTCTTCAAAGTTAGAGTGAACAGGCTCCTTCTGGGTAAGCTCGCTTTATCGTAGACTTTGTCTCTGTCATCTCTGACCTAGGCTAGAGTCAAGAGCAAACCCATCGCAAATAAAAAAAAAAATCGTTTACTTAGATGGCGTATTTGGTTAGTCATCCAAGTAAACGAAAGTGCATATTTTGCTTTCCTGTGACTTTCCAGTGGTGTTGTTAGATGTGGGGTACCACTAAAAAGTCAGAATTAAAAAACATTTTTACAAAAAAATACAACCGACTTCCAAATAAAAAAAAACGCGACAACGTCGTATTTTTTTGTAAAAATGATTTTTATATGTAGCGACTGCTTATCTGACCACCAAAACCCAGTAACTGGGTAACCCGATACTCCTTGGCAAGACTGGAGTCAGATTATTGGCTTCTACTACCTGTAATGACTGTCAAAGATCTATAAATGACAGCCGGTACCAACTTAACGTGCTTGCGGAGGAATCTCGGTATGTTAAGATGGTCACCCATCTACAGACTGACCTTGGCAAGTGTTGCTTAACCTTGGAGATCGACCCGTGCGGCTGTTATTATTTACACACAAGTTTCTCGTGCTCTGCGGTGATTCAAATAATTCGAATAAAATTTTCGTATAACCTTTTCGCTAGTGTCGACGTGCCCAAGTTAAATGGATTTTAAAGTTTCCACCTCGCTGCCGATGATCGATTTCACGCTATTTCCCGCCCTAGTTGCGAAAACTTAGAACTGTCTTCGATAGTACATAATGCATTGTGCCTGGGTACACAAATGCTTGCATGCGATCTCTTCACCTGATATTGTTGGAAAAATTTATAGAATGAAATAATATTTTATAATAATGAATAAATAATAATAATAATCTTTATTGCAGACCGTACAAGATCATTTACATTTAAAATTAAACGTAAAAAGCCGATTATTTAAAAAAAAACAGTAAAAAGCATAATGCGCAAGTTTTAAAATAAATCAATTCAATAAAAATGTTAACAAAATAATTAAGTATGATACAAAAATACAAAATTCAATTCATTAACAGTTCAATTCCTTAAAATTAAAAATGTCAATAAATTAGGATTAAAAATTGATAGAATGAAAATTACAATTAAATAAAACAAATACAAAAAAAAAATAAACCTACAAAAATCAGGACAAAATAGAACACGTAAGCCGCTATTTCCAGCCTACGTGTTTTTATGGTTGCTTGCAGTGCAAGATTTTTAAAGTTGTAATTGTGTTTTATAAGTCGAAATCTGTAAGCAGCAGAAAAAAACATACCTTTAAAAAGATAGTGTATTTTATATTGTGTTTGCCTAAAGATATTTTATTGGTATCACACTGAATATGCCTCTTGTACCTATTACATGGCAGCCAGAACTATAAAATGTTCAAGTTGTAAATAAAATAAAATTTATTAGTCTTGTACCAAGTAGGTACACTTCTACAGTTGGTATTTATTGGTCCTATACCAAGTAGGTACACTCCTACAGTTGATATTTATTAGTCCTGTACCAAGTAGGTACACTTCTACGGTTGTTATTTACTAGGTCCTAAATTCATTTCAAAGGTTTGAAAGTGTTATTGGGTTCTTGATTGAGGAAATTGACACTGGCGACCCTTGATAAGGGGACATGTCCGGTTAATGGCGTAGTTCGCTTCCGGATATAGGTATTACAGAGTTACCTTTAAATAGGTCAATCAAACTGGCTTTTCCTAACTATTTTAGGGTCCGCAGCCATTGTAGGTATCTAGATGTAGAATAACAGTATTTTACATACAGTATCTGCCTATCTGAACTTTAAAATCCAATAACTGGGTGACCCGATAGGTACCCCTTGATCAGACTGGTGTATTCATACTATCATAACGACTGTCAACTGTGTGTTTTTCGAGGCATGGAGGAATCTCGCTTTGTGATGGATGGTCACCCATCTATATATTGACCTCGGCAAGTGTTGCTTAACCTTGAAGGTCATCTCGTTCAGCTGTTATTATTTAACAACAAACAATCTTTGTGATGGATGGTCACCCATTTATATATTGACCTCGGCAAGTGTTGCTTAACCTTGAAGGTCGACTCGTTCGGCTGTTATTATCAAACAATCTTTGTGAAGGATGGTCACCCATCTATATATTGACCTCGGCAAGTGTTGCTTAACCTTGAAGGTCGACTCGTTCGGCTGTTATTATTTAACAACAAACAATCTTTGTGATGGATGGTCACCCATCTATAAATTGACCTCGGCAAGTGTTGCTTAACCTTGAAGGTCGACTCGTTCGGCTGTTATTATTTAACAACGAACAATCTTTGTGATGGATGGTCACCCATCTATATATTGACCTCGGCAAGTGTTGCTTAACCTTGAAGGTCGACTCGTTCGGCTGTTATTATTTAACAACAAACAATCTTTGTGATGGATGGTCACCCATTTATATATTGACCTCGGCAAGTGTTGCTTAACCTTGAAGGTCAACTCGTTCAGCTGTTATTATTTAACAACAGTCTTTGTGATGGATGGTCACCCATCTATATATTGACCTCGGAAAGTGTTGCTTAACCTTGAACGTGAACTCGTTCAGCTGTTATTATTTAACTAGTGGACGTCACGCGGTTTCATTCGCGTAGTTCCCGTTCCCGTGGGAATACGGGGATAATATATAGCCTATGTTACTCCCTGATAATATAGCTATCCAATGCCAAAAGAATTTTTCAAATCGGTCCAGTAGTTTCGGAGCCTATTCAATTCAATTCAAACAAACAAACAAATCTTTCCTCTTTATAATATTATAGTGTAGACAACAAACAATCTTTGTGATGGATGGTCACCCATCTATATATTGACCTCGGCAACTGTTGCTTAACCTTGAAGGTCGACTCGTTCGGCTGTTATTATTGAACAACAAACAATAGAACATTTAAGGAAAACAAAATAAAGCGGTAATAAATTCCACCGTGAAAAACGGTATCAGCATAATACATTGTTATTTAATACAAAGCAGATCGTTCATGCATGAAAATAAATAAAGTACCATGTATCATCGTCGCTGAAAAATTATGCCCTGACAGGCTAGGACACCCTTTATACCTATGATGGATTAGGCAGCGAAAAAAAGCAAAAAAAAGGGTTGGAGTCAGCCTTGAGAGCTTTTGATTGGTTAGATTTAGGGTTTTCCTCTATATCTAAAGAAAACTAGATGATATTCCTGTATACATTTCAAAAAGGTGTAGAAAATCTGTGAAAAGAAAAAAAAATCAGATGAAAAGACGTTGGTAAAGTAAGGTATCTGCGTGCTCGACTGTCTTTTAGTAATTTTCACTTTGAAGTGTTTTCTGTACAAAAAATACCTGCCAAGTGCGAGTCGGAGTCAAGGGTTCCGTATCATAAGACATCCTTGTTTATTTCTCTAAAGATTAAGCAATTCACAGCTAGACAGGCATAGCTTTGTAGCAAAATAACCGTCGAAAATAAAGCGCGGCTACCCGCCGACTTTAAAAGATGGCCGTACGTTTTAGCCAAATTTGACTACCTCTTTTCATAATCGATGTACGGTTAAGTGGATAAACCAAATGAAGTCGGTTAAAAATTACGTTTCTTGTATGGGACTTCCCTTTAATTTTTATTATTTGTTGCTATAGCAGCAATAGAAATTACACTCTGTGAATATTGCAACTGTCCACCTATTACGGTTCTTGAGATATAGCCCGCTGACAGACAGACGGATGGACGGACGGACAGTAGAGGCTTAGTAATTGGGGTCCGTTTTTCCTTTGGGTACGGAACCCTAAAACTTTTGAGATGAGAAGAAGGTGGTAGGTATTTGTGTGGCTCGACTATGTTTTAGTAATTTTCACTTTGAAGTGTTTTGTGTACAAAAATAAAGGAAAAAAAATAATTTCTAATACAAAATAAACTGTCTAGCACCCTGTTGCTATTCATAACAAAATAGATCGAAATAACAATATTGGATGGGAAACATTTTGTTTTAGGAATGAAAGAATAACATAACGAATTTTGTTTGTTATTTTATCTGACGTAGGTATATTCATTAACTCTGAGTCGTACCCGTTGACTAAATAAACAGTGTTTGAAACTACCTTCGTTTGATGTCCTTATGTAAGTTTGAATTCAGAGGTATGCCTATGTAAGAGATAATTAAACTGTACCTACCAACTTACCTACATACACACTCAATGAATCTTCCGTTTTTATTTATTTATTTCTCACCACTAAAGAATAAAATTACAATTTTAAGTAACTAATTTCGAAGTTCTTAGTACAGGGATAATATATAGCCTATGTTACTCCCTGATAATGTAGCTATCCAATGCTAAAAGAATTTTTCAAATCGGTCCAGTAGTTTTGGAGCCTATTCAATTCAAACAAACAAAAAAATCTTTCCTCTTTATAATATTAGTGTAGATATTACAATATAATTTGGTGGCTGTGATAGTTGCGAAGAAGTTTTGACCCTATCCCTTGAATTAGGTGGTAACCTGTATCTCAGGGGGTAATGTTCAGACATTAGTAGTATAATATTTACCGAGAAAAATCAACGATAAAAAAAGAAGAGTGTACTACGTGAGCTCGACGAATGGATATGCGATTAACGCTTATGCGACAAAACTGTACTGTGACTCACTATAGTTCGAATGCAAGCTTGTGCGACACACTGAAGATCGGGAGCCACTATCCCTTTTCGCGTTAGCAATTCATAATAGGGCCCCAGGTCCTAATCGAACAGCGAGCCACCCATCGCTAGCAGTCCGCAGGCCCGCGCCTACGGTGGCCGGGAATCACTGTGACTGTTACGACTGTCGAAGATCTCCAAACGACCGGCGGGACCAACAGCTTAACTTGTCTGCTTAATGCATGGACCATGCATGGACCAAAGTAATGTCAGCAAAGTAGACGGGGCCCGCTATGGCCAATGCCTGCCAGGGTTGCGGACTTTGTTCGAAAGAGTTACCGCGCCCTGGAACACAAAGGGCATTAGGAGGAACAAGGACGGGTTGTCAGTAAAAGTCTGACACTCCCTTCTGCTTCGCCCAGAGCGGGCGGAGTCATTTGATGATTTCCCATCCATAAAAAAATCCATGTACCGACCTTGGCAAGCGCTGCTTAACATATTTAACCGAACTCACCTAAATACTAACGAAACTAAATTATAGAGACTCAAATAAACCAAACAAGTAAATGTCCAACGAAGCTTATTCATAAAAATTCAATGTCAAAACAGATCGCTGTAAAGGTACCCCGAATGTCCCACAAGTAACTTAAAATTCTACAGTACCCTCGATCCCAACGTTTTTAACTTCATTCACCGACAAATATTTCACAAAGAGCAAATTGTTTTCCCAGCAACGGGAAATTGTTTTCCCGAATTTTCTTTCGCTCTGTATTCAGAATTTTTCATTGATCACAAAAAGGGATGCGAGTACGCTTTGCATCTCCCATTTGTACATGAATAACTCAAAATTAGAAGTCAAATCCTACCCTAAGATGAGAGACGTACGAGAACCCTCTAGGGTCTTGTGGTAGGCAAATCAGAAAACTTTTTACTCCGTGCTTGTTTCCCAGCTAGTTTAGAATTCAGAGGTTCAGTTCAAGTAGTACCAACATATTTGTTGTTCTATTTCATAGAGCAATAGCTCTTGTGACCGTTCGTCGTAAAAATATTTGTGTTTGCGTTTGAAAAATAAACAAACCACGATGAAAAGTTATTGCAATCGAAAGAAATTCGCGAAAAAACAATTATCTAAAAGCTTCCAGCGATAAATAAGACCAGTATTTACAAAACGTTTCACATGCAGTTTGAATGGGGGAAACATGACAACAAAATATAATGAAGTTTGAACAAGCTGCTCAGAGTTCAGTAATGTTCGGATATGTTCTGTAGCTGAGGACTTCATCGTCTAATTATACCCGCGTAACCGCTTAAGGGTTACCAGATGCGAAAAAAAAAACTATAATCTCCTCGCAAATCATTTAAATAGGTAATTTTGTAACACATACTAAAACCATCTTAAAAAAATTAATTTAACTTCGACTTATTGATATACAACGTGTAACAGATTAAACGCAATACCTCTTAAGGGGTCATTGTACTCATCATTATGAACAACTTTTACTATGGGACCAATCCCGAAATCGCCAAAAAAAGTCAACTGTTGAGTACATTTTGTAGAATTATGCGCACACAAATGTATGGGGGAGTCAATTGTTTTTCGCGATTTCAGTGTTAGTCCCATAGTGAAAGTTGTTTAAAATGATGAGTACAATGACCCCTTAAAAGGTATGAAAAAAAAAATATAATATAATAAAACCCTCACAGTAAGCCCTTTCATTTTATATGTCACACGATATTGTTCAAAAAACCCTTTTTTTTTAATTTTCTAGTTTGACCCCCAAAAGTGACGCCCATACTAAAAATTTAATAATTTACGTAACGCGTCCGTGTTTGGGTCATAGAAGTCCATATGTGTACCAAATTTCAACAGAATCGGTCCAGTGAATCCGGAGAAAACTGGCTGTGACAGACGGATAGACAGACAGATAGACAGACAGACAGACAGATAAACAGACAGAAACCCGAGTGATCCTATAAAGTTCCTTTTTTTTTCGGAACCCTAAAAATGTCTAACTCTACATATTTCATTGCAATAGAGCCAAAAAAAACAGCAATTTTTACTATAATTTCTGTCATCTGGTAACCCTACGCGCATCTGGCTTGCAGTGTCGTTGACAAGAAACAATTAGTTGCAGGAGTTGACAAATTAAAAATTTCAACTAAGAGGCGCGGAACGGCGACTTCGGGAATACGAAGTGCCGTTCCGCTACTTCATTTGTTTTACGAAGTGATTGAGAAAGTTCTTTACAGATACATTTTTAGTACTTGTTTTAGGGCTGGTTGTTCCGAGTTCTTTTATCCACGGAAAAAAAATACAGATTCGTCTCATTATTTTTAAAGCACATAATATAATGCTTTCTACAATTTTCCGCACAAGTCAAAATTCAAAAGTCATTTATTCTGATTAGGCTGAGTACCAGCACTTTTTGAACGTCAACGTTTACAAATAGACAGTCCCCCAAAACGCCCGCCCGTCACCACTTCCTAGTGTTTTAGCTGTGGAGAAGAAGTGGCCAACAAACTCCCCAGCAACACATCTGTCAGCAAAGCTTTATTACAAAGAAAATAATAGACTTTGGGTAACACGTACAACCTAAAAACTAAATCATTTGCCAATTGTAAGCTAGCACACTCCATTACGCCATCATAATCAGACAACTCAAGCATAAAACAATGTAAACCAAACTTTATAGGTATCCCTCCAGATATAAAGGGCGTGCCTGCCTACACGTGCAGGTGTAGATTCTAGCAATATATCTGTGACTCGACGCCACAAGTGATAATACTAGTACTACTACTAGTACGAAATACGCTTTATGACTAGGGATGGCGATCTGAAATCGAAGAATCGATTTTTGGAGCCAAAAAGATCGTTTTCTAAATCGATATGTAGTATTGAATCGATTCGGTGAATCGATTTTTCACCCTTGAAAATCGACGTTCGATTTTTTTTTTACCATAAAACTATTTACAATTAATTGAATGTACTCGTATTATAAAAGTGCTGCCGGTTAAATAATTAATTATTCAAAAACTCGCGAGATGGCTGTATGTTTAGATTCCTTCGCGTCTCTTGAATAAAAAAAAGTTACGTTTGTAGTCTTTGACTTTCTGTATCTGCGTCTGGACTGACATTACTTACGTGACGTAAATTATAATATGTATCTTGATTTTAATAAAATAGATTTATATTACATTATAAATCGATTCGATCGATTTTTCGGAAATCGATCTTATAGACCTCGATTTTTTTGTGAATCGATTCATTAGATCACGATTCGAATCGATTTAAAAATCGATCTTTTTCGGAAAGAATCGCCATCCCTATTTATGACGTGCCTGAACGTATACCAGCAAGGTTTAGGTAGATAAATAAAGTAAACAATCTTGATGTGACTTTTTACACATAATAAACATATAAACTACTGCTTAAAGTAATGGTTTAATTGATTTAGTTATCGTTATTGTTATATTTACGTTGGTTTTTAGTTGCATTTTATTTTTAAACTGAGTTATAAAATAAAGAAGATTACAGACACATCAAGATGGTTCTACCTTTATTTAAATAACTAGCTTTTGCCCGCGACTTGTACGCATATATCCCGTTTTTTCCTGTTCCCGTAAAAAAATTAGTGAAATCCTCTCTTTGGCTCCCCTTCGGAGTTTAGGAAAGCTGCATGCCAAATTTCAGCTTTCTACGACCAGTAGTTTCGCTGTGCGTTGTCTGTCAGTCACTCAGTAACGGAAGAATCTATACTAATATATAAGGCCGGTGCCGTATGGCGCCGTAAAAGAATAATATCATCCCATCACTTCCCGTGGGTGTCGTAAGAGGCGACTAAGGGACTCACCAGAGAATTGGCAGCAGCGTTCTCTGTAAAACGCAACACCATACACTGCGATCGCCAACCCGCCTGCCAAGCGTGGCGATTATGGCAAACCCCCCCTTTTGAGGGAGGCCTATGTCCAGCAGTGGACGTGTTTCGGCTGTTATGATGATGATGATGATGAAGAGTTTGTTTGTATGTTTGCTTGAACGCGCTAATCTCAGGGACTACTGGTCCGATTTGAAAAATTATTTCAGTGTTAGATAGTCCATTTACCGAGGAAGGCTATAAGTCATCACGCTTAGACCAATAGGAGCGGAGCAGACGAAGTTGCGCGGGTCAACTAGTTTTATATATATTGAATTAATCCTTTCTAGCATAGTGGAGTAGGAACCAGTATTCGAGTGTGTTGAAAAAATAGAAGACTATTGAGCAGCAAACGAAAACAAAACAGCCATTCGATGTTTTCCATCAAAATAATTACTCCGATATTTTTAATGGTTGCGGTCACGTCTGACTCATAAAAATGAATGTACACAACTCTGTCTATGTATCGTTACAATGTAAAATATAGTGCAAAGGTATTCATTACAGCTGAATGTATTGCCTGGAAGCAGCTTGGGGAGTTAACAGGGGGAAGTAAGTATACGCTGAGCGAAGAAAATTGTCCCGAGTACGCTTATTAATTAGAATTCCACCGACCTTATCGATATAGGTTAATGACAATATGTACTGAATATGTTTTGGTACTTTGTGTCGGAAATATTTTTGTTTAAGGCACAGATACGTCCCAGTAGCGCGTACAGCTACGGAGTGGGATTCCCTGCCAGAGTCTGTGTTTCCAGATAGCTACAACCTGGGAGTCTTTAAGACAAGAGTGAATAGGTTGCTTCTAGGCAAACGTGCTCCATCTTCGACCGCATCATCGCTTTCCTTCAGGTGAGATAGCGGTCAAACGTATGCCTATCAATAGTAAAACAAAAAAAAGTAGCAAATTTTAAAATGAGAGTCACGTCTAAACGGCTAGTCATAAGTTTTTGGAAAAAAAATTATATTATATTAGACTATTTTCTTAATAATTTGATGTATGAAAATTTTGAGTTTTGTTCGATCAACATAGTGTAATTAATTTGTAAAGTTATGTCTAACACGGACATAAAAATGACAATCTGACCAAAACCGCCGGGCGTATTTAAATGGAATTTTGCACTCAAAGGCAATTTAATTATTTATTTAAACTTTATATACACTGAAAAGACTACACTGTGGTAGGTGTACAACAAAAAAAATAAAAATAAATGGAATCTTTTGGGGAACATTATACAAATAATATATTTAATACTAATAAAATACATATATAAGCTAAAATAATAAACTAATAAATATGATGTTTTATAATAATCCTTCTGAACAAGAGAACTCACAATAATCATGACGAAGACCAAACTAAGAAAGACAGGCTTTTAAGTAGTGTTTTCGGTCTTTACGCTTAAAAGAAAATTTCGACTCAGCCTTCTTGATGTCAAGGGGTAGCACATTCCATAGTTTAATGGTGGAAATAGCGTAAGAGTTAGACAAGAACCCGGTACGGTGAGAAGGAATATGAAGAATTAAGTTTTTGGACGCTCGGAGGTTAAGACTGTGAGAACTGCCCAACACTTGCATGCAGAGGGATCTGAGGGATCTCCTTTGACGGATAAGCAACCATTTAAGCTGAGAACGGAATGTAGAAATATGATCATATTTCCGAAGGCCAAAGATAAAACGAATACAGTTGTTAAGAAGTCGATCCAGATATACGGCACGACATTTTGATATACGGCCATTTTTTTTTAAAGTCATATAATAATAAGGAAAGTACGGAAAACTACTGAATGTTGGGTCGCGCGGGTGTGAAACGACTGCGCGTCTTGTTCCTCCAAGGCCGCTGGCGTATGTCGTCGCCTTAAGCCCCGTCGTGTACAAGGTCGATGTGTGTACACTTTTTCTATGTACAGTCAAGAAAAAAGATAAGTAACCTGGGTAGTTAACTTCTAAATATGCACCATATTTTGGGGTCTTCGTTTATTGGAGCAGTTTATTAGACCTATGTGATGTCCTTTGTGGAAAATCTTGAAGAGATTGCCGTAGAGTTGTTTTATATTGATAGACTCGCGTTTGACAACAATGTCACCTAATGACAGCGATGAGGTGGTCAACGATAGAGCACGTTTGCCTAGAAATAACCTATTCACTTTGACTTTAAGACCCCCAGGTGGTAGCTGTCAGGAAACCGATACCATCAGGGTATTCAACTCTTTAGCTACACGCACACTGAAGGTACCTACGAAGTTGAAGTAGTTTCATTACGACCTTACTTCAACTTCTAAATCATGCGCTTGTTGATTGTATGAAAAGTTATTGCTTGAACTAAAATGTTTCTACCTAAATAAAGTACAACTTTTAGTGCCAAGCACTCAACATATGGGCCAAAACCCGCATCTGAGTTGTCGTTTTAAGTAGCTATAGATTACTTGTGTGATGACTTTAGTATCGATCTTGGCACTAAAAGTGGTACCAAGTGCCGGAGCACAAAATACCAACATTGGCTAACCATTCCTTCTGCAAGTGTATAGTCCTCCTGAACGATTTCGGCCAAGGCGGCCAATATTAGCGGAGACTAGCCATCAGCGCGAAACATATATAGTGCACAGGTATGTGCGAAAACACGGGTGCACTCCTTCTTCGATCACTCTCATATTTCGATGGGACGTACGGGAGCCGGCTCGACCGGAGCGAGATCTGGCGCAGGACAAACGGCGACACGTGCGCACCGAGGCACGGGAGTGTCACACCACCAAATTTTAAACTCCGGGCTGTCACAGAGAAATTCTTAATGGAAAAACCCAATTACTGTTTTTGCCCGACCTGGTAATCGAACCCAGGACTCCACAGAGTTGCGATTGCGACCGCGAGACTAACAAAGCAGTTATAAAAGTATAATAAACTAGCTTCGCCCGTGTGGTCCTTAGGGAACATACTCCCTGGATAAAAAGTAGCTAATGTCCTTTCTCAGGCTCTAGACTATCTTGTACCAAATTTCATTTAAATCGGTTCAGTAGTTTTGGCGTGAAAGCGCGACAGACAAACAGATTTACTTTCGCATTTATAATACATATTACTAAAGATTATATAGTAAATATAGTATGTAGTATATATATAATATAATAGCTCTATTCTTTCTCCTGCTTGATGAGGAGGGAAGTGGATTTTTTTTTTCCTACTCCGCTGTACTTTTCTGATTAATTTCGTTGCAGGATCCAAGACAGTTGAATCGTTTCTCCGGGACTCGTCGGGCTTCATTGGCTCAGCGTGTTTTTGGTGGTCGCCACAGTTGATTCTGGCTTTCAGTTGTTGCAGTGGTTGGGAATGTGTGACGGGCTCGTCCCAATAAAAAAAAAAAACAAAAAAATTGTATATAGTATAATAGTACCAATATAGATTCCTGCAAGCTGGTATACAAGATGCTTGACCACACAACTATTTCGTCGACAGTACATAAATCGATACTAACGTTGTACCACACAGTCTCAATAGACACAACTCTATTCCTTGAGGATTGTCTGTCTTGCATTTTCAGTAATAAGGTTAGCCAAGTCTTAACTTAGTTGTACTTCAGTTTAGGTGGGCGTTAATGTTAGAATCAGTGTTAGCTCGTGGCTAAATAATAACAGCCGCACGGGTCGAACTTCAAGGTAAAGCAACGCTTGCCAAGGTTTGTCTGTGGATGGGTGACCATCTTAACATACCGAGCTTCTTCCGTGCCTCGGAAAGCATGTTAAGCCGTTGGTCATTTGTAGATTTTTGGCAGTCGTTACGGATTGTCACAAGCCAGTAAATCTGTCTTGCCAAGAAGTACCGTGTAACCCAGTTAATGGGTTGTGGGGGTCTGGTAGGCAGCCGCTCCATCTAAAATACTGGTATTCAGCTGAATCCAGTTTGACTGGAAGCCGACCCCAATATAGTTGGGTTAAAAGGCTTTGATGATGAGTGTATAAGGAGAATATAATACGGTTATGTAAGACTATTAAATGGCTGTCTGGGACTGACGTCTTGACAAGTAATGGCGGATAGGTCAGTTTCTTTTGGATGGTCAATATTTTTTACCTTACGTTTTTTGTAGTAAATAACATTGATGTGGCGATTGATACTTAAATTACTTATTTTTTTTGTAGACTCTACACCGGATTTACAAAAATTTTAAGATGAATGAAAGCCTCTAAAATGAATGAAGCTTTCTTAAAGGTGAATAACGTGAATGAAAAGATTTCTGAACATCCAGGTGAATTTCAAATAAGGATACATCACATCTTTCATATGAAATAGATACCCTTTGAAACTTCACAAACGCGAAAACGTGTGAACGTTCCAACATAAGTATGTTCTAAAAATGTGAGAATATATTAAATGTTACGTAGACACCCCTATTGCGTGACTAGATGTGACAAAAATATTACAAGCCTTTGTCATGGCTTCATAAACAGTAATGATGTCTCGAAATGTCGGGAATGCGAACAAGAATTTGATAAATGGTACATCAATTGAAACTTGCTCTTCGTTTTTTGAATCTCTAACCTAACCTTTGCCATAAGATAAGAATGACGTAACCGCCATCGAAAGGTTCATATTTTCGTAACTTTATGGAACTACACTCCAATTTATGAGTGGTGTTACGTAAAGGTCTAGTCGGTTGGTTGCGTGTTTTTTTTTAATGACACCGTCATATGTTTTTTGTTTGTGTTGCTGTCAGTCATGTTCTATTCATAGTTTATTGATTCCACAGCAAGTTTGAATATTCTGTAACATTACTAGCAAAATGGAACTAAAACGTGTTCGCTTACTCGACCTCATCAGAAGGCCAAAAACCAAATAGAACAAATTCAAAATTAAAACAAATTCAGCCAAATAGCAATGGAGATGGCTATGCTCAGAGTTTCCTTGCAGGAAAACCAAGGTTACCGACATGATTGATTTGACCGAAAGGTTCTGAACTAGTGACCGCGTACCGGAATACACGGTGTTGGACGGCCTCCCACAAGGTGTACCGATAACCTGTTCAAGACCTCTGCCAGGGATCTGTTAGATGCGAGACGCACAGGACGGGTCGAAGTGGCGACACTTGAGGAGGGGGGAGAGGTATCTACGTCCAGTATTTGAAGTCTTTCAGCTGAAATGATGATGATTGGCGAATAGCCCACCTATTCGCCAGTCATCTACTGTACTGTAATTATTCTGTTTAACCCTACAGAGAAAATAGGCGTGATGTTATGTTATTTAATTCTATACCGTAAACTGTGATTTTATTAATTTTACGTGATTAAAGTAACTTCTTAAAGCGCGCGTAAAGATAATTTTAATCTAAGCGACTGGAAAGATGTCAACAAGAGAAACGATTTAAAACCAAAAACAGGTTTCTTGATAAGGTGTTAATTTATGGTTTTTTAATTAAATTAACTATAATCAATCTCACGTTATTGAGTAAAACACTAATTGACCTTTACCTGCCACCCATTTGTCAATCAGCGGAGACATTAGTAACCTAATGATACGTAGTTAAACATAATTGACTACGGTTCCAACACAAGTCTAGATTTCATTCATTTAGCATTGAAACATCGTCCTTGAATTTTGAAACACGGTCAATATACCTACCATTTCAGGGCTTAGTAGGCGATTCGGCCGCTGAGTTTTGCCCGATCCGGTCGAAACAGGAATTTCTTTATTATTAATTTTTTGAGTGGTGATTTGGGCTTTTTTTATGCAAAATTTGTACACGCAGAATAAAAAACTTTAGGTAGGGATATATTTTATTTGAGTAAAAGTCAGGGAATGTTGGAAAATGATAAAGTTTACAGTAAAAGTTCTTTACCCTTTTTATCAATCACGTATAAGAAAGAGACAGCAATACTTTGTAATGATAGTTTTTGTTTTGTTGTGTATGTGTGTCAATGTGCGTACAACATGCAAAAAGTCGAAAACAAACTGACCCGTGAGAGATCACTCATTTACGTTTATTTAATTAATATTTTTTTTTTGTGGGTATTATTCAATTATGTTTCTGACGTTACTTTGCATCTAAAAAAGGATTCGGCCGAAACACCACTCAAAAATAATAATAGGTGATAATAAAATTCTTGTTTCGACCGCATCGGACGACACTCAGTGGTCGAACCACCTACTAAGCCCATTTCGGCTCCCAAACTACCCCGATACAGCTGAGTACCAGTATTGTACATGGAGCAACGGCCTGTTTGACTACCAGAACTCAGTAACTCGGTAACACGGTACCCCATCTCAAGACTGGCTTTAGATTTCTTGGCTACAGACTACCTAGGGGTCTAAAAAGGCCACTTTAGCAGAATCATATTGACTTTGACTTGACTTAAGTTCCCCTAGATGGGGCAGAGGGCGTCCACAGTGCGCCGCCATCCCGAACGGTCTTGAGCTTTGCGCTTCCTTTCGCTCCAGGTCTTTCCTAATTGCACTCGTCTGCAATAATCGTCCGGCGCCAGGTCTGTTTGGGGCGACCACATTTACGCTTTCCTTGGGGATTCCAGTCTAGGGCTTGTCTCGGTATGTGTTCCGGATCCGGATCCCTTCGGAGCGTCATAGATGTACAAATGACAATCGGGACCAGATCCTTGACGTCCGTTGCTTTCTGAGACACGAAGGGATCTCGGTATGCAAAGGGTCACCCATCCACTGACTGACCTCGGCAAGGTTTGCTTAACTTTGAAATTTTCTAATGCGGCTGTTCATAATCATTATCAGCCGAAAGACGTCCACTGCGTCGAACAACCGGTCCCGTGCGTCTCGTTACGTATCGGCTTTTATTACCACGCAATACAGGTCTAAGGTTTTAATTCATTTAGCATTGACACAAAGAACGTTCGTGCTTGACCGTTGAAACACAATGAAAGAAAATTACAGTGTGAGTGTTTTACCTTAATGACTACAATTCTGTCGCTTACAATCCATTCCAAGGAACTTAATGATGTGAGAAACAGCTCGAAAAATGCATACATAATACAGGTTGAAACTACAATATAATTACGTGTTTACAGTTGTAGAAAACGCACAGGCTAAGGCAGCTACAGACAGCCGCGATGGGACAATGCGACAGCGATGCGACGACGACCCGTTTTAGAAATACATTGGACATTTACACTAATATTATAAAGAGGAAAGATTTGTTTGTTTGTTTGTTTGAATTAAATAGGCTCCGAAAAGACTAAACCGATTTGAAAAATTCCTTCACCATTAGAATCCTAAATTATCCCTGATGAACAAAGGCTATAGAATATTTAAAAAAATATTAGGGATCCGTATGAAAACTTCGATAATGAAACCCAAGGTGTGAAAAAAATACCAAAAAAAGATCCTTATATCGTGTACGCTGTGAAAACTATTGACAATAGAGCAAAGTGATGTAGTACAGTTTTATATACAGTATCTATTATGGTAAAGTCACACTGACTGCTTATTGTTCCTGTATAGCGCCAATAGAAATACCCAATCTGTGAACATTTCAACTTACTACCTATTACGGTTCTTGAGATACAGCCCGCTGACAGACAGACGGACGGACGGACAGCGGAGGCTTAGTAATAGGGTCCCGTTAATAATATTAGAACAAATTTTATGAAAACGCGTTGTCGTATTGTCGCTTCGCGCCTGGCTGTCTGAGCCTTTATTTAAGTACACACGGCAAATGAGTTAAGTGGACAGGCTTAATAAACAAGTACTCGCAGGTAGGTAAATGTCATTACTATTGATGTGTACTTGCGAAGTAAAGGTCTCATTTGAATATTAACGATGTTTGTTTTAGTTGTTTACTGTATGGTGACAACTACTGGATATTTACTTAATTCCAAGTTTTAATTAATACATTTTCCTTTAACGGAAGTGGCGTTTAAGTATTTATTAACCTGTTGTAAATATCTTAGTCTAAATTGAAAAAGTCAATAGACATTTTTATTACTATTCAATGTAAAAACAAAATACACTCCTAAAAAACAAACAGTGGGAAGGCATATCTTTTTACTGTCATATCATAACTCAATAAAATGTAGGGAACAGCCATTGGAACAGCTCATTTGTTTTCTTTTCCGATGTGTTTTTTGTTGGTTATTAAAAATTGGCTTGTAGTTGAAAACCAACCTAGTATACAATTTTAACTCGGCAACTTTTAAAGCCGGAACTCGACTGGACTGACTTTTTTGAAATCACAATATTGAGTAATATTTTTGCGGTATAATAGGTAGCTACCGTGTTTACGCCGAACAAATTTTTTTTTTTTTTGTTTTCTAGGCTTTTGTGCACTTGACATGCTCAAGTGAGCAACGTAAAAGCTGCACCTCTCTGTGATCAAACTAGCTACACACTGTGGTTTCACCTACGTAATGTGATTTTATTTTACTACTAGCTGACCCGCGCAACTTCGTCTGCGTCACATTTATCATTACTGCTCCGCTTCTTTTGGTCTTAGCGTGATGGTATATAACCTATAGCATTCCCGATAAATGGACTATCTGACACTGAAATAATCGGAACTTCAAATCGGACCAGTGGTTCCTGAGATTAGCGCGTTCAAGCAAACAAACAAACAAACTCTTCAGCTTTATATATTAGTATAGATAGATGGGAATTAACTAACGGGATGAAAAGTATCCTTTGTCCTGATCCACGTAATCTATACTATTTATTTATTTATATCCAGTTTATCACGTTCCCGTAGGAATTTTAAAAAATCCTGCACTGCCCAAGGAAGCTACATGCCAAATTTCAGCTTTCTACGACCAGTAGTTTCGGCTGTGCGTTGTCTATCAGTCACTGACTCACTCAGCAACGGAAGAATCCTTACTTCCTTACTAATATTATAAATGCGAAATGCGAAAGTAACTCTGTCTGTCTGTTTGTCTGTCTGTATGTCGCGCTTTCACGCCAAAACTACTGAACCGATTTAAATGAAATTTAGTACATAGATAGTATAGAGCCTGAGAAAGGACATAGGCTACTTTTTATCCCGGGAGTATGTTCCCTAGGGACATCACGGGCGAAACAGCTGGCAGAAGCTAGTTTTAGTATATTAGGATAGTATGGATTGTAGAGAGATCACAGTTCAATTTTGCCATTAGTACCTCAATATAGTTTTACTAAAGACAACTTAATGTATTAAGAGGAAATACTGGCAGCGAGACTTTGTGTGTAAAAAGTCATAATTCGAGGTTTGGCTCTCGACTGTTTTCTCCTCCAATATTGAACCGATATTAGAGATATTTCACAAATTGAATAAGAAGGATGTATACTGTGTCTCTATGTTTTCTTTTCTTGATTAATAGTTGGCAAATTTGTACGCTAGGGTTACTACACAACTAGTTTATCGGAAAATTTTGAGTATTTTGTGAGTGTTCTAGTGCTTATACGGTTAAGAAGTCATCAAAAAGGGAAACATATGGACACAGTATATATCCTTCTTATTCAGTTTGTGAATTATCTCTTAAATCGGTCCAATATTGGAGGAGAAAACAGTCGAGAGCCAAACCTCGAATTATGACATTTTACACACAAAGTCTCGCCGCCATCATTTCCTCTTAAGGTTGTTACGCTACAACTTACACAACTTCAGTCGAAGGTAGCTGTATAGAAACATCAATTCAGAACAAACCGCGGCAAACATTGCTTAACCACGGTGATGTACCGATGTTATCTCACGACCGCCCGGAGAAAAATAATCCAATATACTTGAGAAATTAGTCGGCAAACGAACCAGAAAGCTGTTTTACGTTCCCAAAGCTGTTTCTATCGATAATCGATAACATTAAATTTTAGTTAAGACATTTTATTTGAGTTAAAAATGCGTTAAGTGATTTATATGGCGTAGTTGGTCATTAATCTCGAAGGTAACGCCTCGCTACGGGATCAAAGATACCGGTCGGATTCAAAGCACCCGTGGCCCTTTTTTACGATGAGCTTCCAAATTTCTAATTAATTCATCAGGTCAGGTAGGTATTATATAAACATTATTGCCTGAGTTTCGACATTGTTGAGATTCGAGCGCTTCGATTCGACAGCGAGATACTTTAGTGGACTTTAATGACTTAAGTTTTTAGGGTTCCGTTCCCAAAGGGTAGAACCGGAACCCTATAATTAAGCAGCCCATATGTCTGTCCGTCGGTCCCTCCGTCCGTCTGTTTATCAGCGGGCTGTATCTCAAGAACCGTAATAGGAAGACAGTTGAAATTCTCACAGAGTGTGTTCACACATTAACAGAAAATAATAAAAATTAAAGGTAATTCCCATAAGAGACACGTGTTTTTTTTTCGGATTTTGATACGGAACCCTTCGTGAGAGATTCCGACTTGCACTTGGTTAGTTTTTTCTGTCGCCTAAAAAAAGGTTTTTTTTTTCTAAATTGAAACAGTAAAGGGGTTAAATTGTTTGTTTGTTTATGTGCTTGTAAATGGGTTACCTTTTACAAACATATAAACAAACAAAGAAATGTAAAGTAATGATCCAATTACGAAAATAATATCACTGTTGGAAAATACGCTATGACGAGCTCGTGGCAAAGTAAGGCAGCTCAGCAAGGTTTGCTTAACCTTGAAGATCAACTTCAAGGCTAAGCAAATCTTGCCGAGCCTGGTCTGTGGATGGGTGACCAGCCGTTACATACCGAGTCTCCTCCGTGTCTCAGAGAACACGTTGAGCCGTTGATCCCGGCTGTTATTTGAAGATCTTAGAGAGTCGTAACTATAGTCAGAACTTCTAAAGACATAAAATCTGCCGCAAGTCTAGCCAAGGTGCCCCTTGGCTAGAGTTACACACAATATTGTTCAAAAAACTTTTTTTTTAATTTTCTAGTTTGACCCCCAAAAGTGACCCCCGTACTAAAAAGTTAATAATTTACTTAACGCGTTCGTATTCGGGTCACAGAAGTCCATATGTGTACCAAATTCCAACAGAATCGGTCCAGTGGATCCGGAGAAAACTGGCTGTGACAGACGGACAGAGAGACAGACACCCGAGTGATCCTATAAGGGTTCCGTTTTTGTTCGGAACCCTAAAAACGAACGTTTCCTATTACACTGGACATGTGAGCAAGCCAGTCGTAGCAATTCCAAGACTTCTATTTATTCCAGTAATATTGGGAATCTAGGTGGAATGCTGAAGGGATTCCTGCGAGCTCCCGAGAGTTATTACATATTGTAGCGTACCGTCACACTGAATTCCGCCCACGGATTCATGGCTGCACTGAACATACGATTTTATTTAGAGATGTCACGATTTCACGAATAGTAATTTTGCCGAATACTGAATATTCGGCTAGGATCTCGGCCGAAGCGCCGAATATTCTACGACACATTTCGAACTTACGAATAGGCTGTGTCGTGGCATACGCATTACACGCGTTATAATTCTTGATTGTTACATCGAATTGTGTACGTACTTATGGAGTGTAGGTATATCTTAAAAATATATTCATCATAGCTTACCACTGCTAGATTTCAATGCTGTTTTGTCATATGTGAGTAATATTTTGCGTTTTTCTCTCCAGGTTTGTATTTTTTTTTGCGAGTCCAATATTCATTATCTATACTCATAGGTTTAAGTAAATTTAAACGGTGTAACCGTACTTATAATAAAACCACAACTAACATACAATTACTTTCAATACTGTCAAATAAAAAAAAAACTCTTATCTTACCCTAAAAATAAACTAAAATATGGCGTCGAAAAATTCCTCTGTATCGCTGACCACTGCTTATATGGCACAAGGCTGGCAGCATTGCCACATTGTATGGCAGTGATTATCCTTTGCCCGAGCTAAAAGCCAGCCCTTTGGTTTTGAATATAAGATGCCGCCGAATGGTTCGCAATATTCAGTCGAACACCGAATAGTAATTAACGTTGCCTAACAGGCCGAATACCCCGAATAGTAGCCAAATATTCGTATCATCTCTAATTTTATTTGATGTTTCATTCAGAAAATGTTCTCAACGCATGAATTTAGACTCCCCATGTTTATTATCCGGACATTTTTGTGTGCAAAGCGTATGTTTTAGGTACGTCCTAGTTACCTGACAAAGGCTTTCCCTTGGGGGTGCTTTCGACATATAGAGGTCACTGGTGAGGGGTCGATTATGTGTCAGACCACACTTTTATGGGTAAAGGAACTGCTATGTCATGCAGGCACTGGTCACGTCGTTTGGACGTGAATTCTTTGAGGAACTGGCTCTACGAACGGTTCGAATTTAAATCTTTAGGGGTGAATGATAATGCTAAAGGGAAAATGTAGGATTTTGATACTGAAAAATTGCAACGTCTGTCTATGTTCATACAAGTCTGAATGAAGACTTTTTTAATTTGCAGATTCTCTTTGATGGAGACTTGTTTAGATATTAATTATAATCATTGTCATCACTGAAAGCCCGAATTCTCTTTTCTAGTGCCAATCCTCACGCATGAAATTAGCGGGGGATTCCAATTTCATCCAGGTTCTACGCAGCATCATCATCATATCAGCCAAAAGACGTCCGCTGCTGGACATAGGTCTCCCCCAAAGTGGGAGGTTTGCCATAATCGCCATCCTTGGCAGGCGGGTTGGCGATCGCAGTGTATGGTGTTGCATTTTACAGAGAACGCTGCTGCCCATTCTCTGGTGAGTCCCTTAGTCGCCTCGTACGACACCCACGGGAAGTGATGGGATGGTATTATTCTTTTACGGCACCGGCCGACACCATACGGCACACGCAAAAACAAAAGTTATTCATTGATATACCTACTTACATGTGCTGTCTCTGTCACCCTTAAATATTTTACTTGACTACTATTCGACATCGTTGTATTTCCATCAAACCGTGTAATTACAGGAAGTGGGTGAAAAAATCGATCAAAAGTTTCGAACATTAATTATACGGGTGTGGAGGCGAATAAAATCGTTTTGACGTGATAATGAAGAGAACATTAAAACTTGAAGTTTGTTAAGTCACTTTTAGCCTGTGGACGTACTTGACCCCTTGATTGGTTATAGCAAAAAGTTTGTCAAAAAACTTACGTATTGAATAATGTGGATATATTTTACAAGTCATTGGTTTGTTAGGTGCTATAGTTGTTACGTTTTGGCATGGTATTAGAGGTCAATGACCTGATATAAGTTGGTAGGACTCCGAACAGTCCATACTTTATCTGTCTGTCTATCTGTTTGTTTGTTTGCTCTTCATGTCATAATGAATAAGCGGATTTGGGTGAAACTTTGGCCACAGGTGGAACCATTCCTGCAATAAGACTTCTGATACTTTTCATCCTGGAAGTAAGTTCCCTTGATTTTCACTAGGGCGTAACCGTTTGCAGAACAGATGCTAGTCAACTATATAGACCGCTGGTATCTTTGTTGTAAAAATGTTAAGAACGATAGCTGTCGATTCAAAACAGCTTTTAGTGTTTTTACCGGTTTTTAAGGTTCCGAACAAAAAACGGAACCCTTATAGGATCACTCGGGTGCCTGTCTGTCTGTCCGTCTGTCACAGCGAGTTTTCTCCGAATCCACTGGACTGATGCTGTTGAAATTTGGTACATATATGGAATTCTGTGACCCAAACACGGACGTGTTACTTAAATGATTAAATTGTTAGTGAGGGGGTGGGTCGCTTTTGGGGATCAACCTAGAAAATTAATAAAAAAGTTTATTAAATAATATCGTGTGACATATCAAATGAAAGGGCTTAATTATATCTGCTGTGAGGGTTTTAATTATATTTTTTTCATAACTTTAAAATAAATGTTTCTGAAGTTATTCGAGAAATTAGACGAAAAATGACCATGCCCCGCGTATCTCCGATATTACTAAGATTAAAATTTTGAAAAAAAAAATGGAAATAATAGAGATGATGGAGATCTTTACATACCTAGGTAAAGATCTATTATCTCCATTTATTTTTTCAAAATTTTCATCTTATAGATTACAGGAAAATCTATAAGAAGTCTAGTGTCAAAATAAAATGAAAAAAAAATTCGTTCGAACCGCTTTGTTCGCGATTCCGACTCGCTTTTAACCGGATTTAAATTAGGAATGTGAAAAATGTTGGGGTCAATGACCTCCAACATTTTTATTGCCATGCTAAAACGCAACAGCTATTATTTAAAAACAACTTGTATATTAGTAACTTGGTAGTTTTTTGAATAGAAACAAGTTTTGTTGAGACTGCTCTTGGCAAGGTATTCAGCTGCCGGAAATAATAATGGTCTTCGCAATAGAGAAAGTGTCATTAAAACTCAGAATGAGCTCGAAATGTATTTCAATTATTTGGCTCAGTGGAGACGACAAACCTATTTGGTTTTGAGTGGCTCGCAGGTCTAGTTGCCGCTCTTCGAATCAAGTAAATAAATAAATGGGTTTTTCCATCTGGTAGTTTTCAGTAATTGGCAGACTGTATGGTAGGCGTCAGATAATTTGCAATAAAGTACATTGCCCTCTCCTTAAGGCTGCTCTCTCGAGAAATGCTTAAAAACAGCGTGCAGATGAAGCAACTTTTCGTCGTCATTTACTGAGTACCTAATTACATCTGAAAAAAATAGGTAGTGAACTACATGATATGACACGTAATTTGGTTTCGCCAGAATTTATATATCGGTATCACATAATAAGAAAAAAAAACACCAAATCACCTCCAAATCGTTGAGATGAAACCATTTTACTCCTTAATTTTTTAATAATAGTCTAAAAATAAATATTTACTGCTTTGCAATACAAACGAAAATAATTTGGATTTGTTACTTTTTTAAATATGTGTTATTTTTTTATAATAAACTAGCTGACCCGCGCAACTTCGTCTGCGTCACAATTTTCATTACTGCTCCGCTCCTATTGGTCTTAGCGTGATGATAAATAGCCTATAGCCTTCCTCGATAAATGGGCTATATAACACTGAAAGAAATTTTTCAAATCGGACCAGTAGTTCCTGAGATTAGCGCGTTCAAGCAAACAAACAAACTCTTCAGCTTTATATATTAGTATAGATTATATATTAGTATAGATTAAACATGCGGGTAGCGGAGTGTCGCGTAGAGGAGTAGAAGCTCCGTAAAAAAAATCACTTCAGAGGAGCAATTCTCAAAGTAAGAAACCGGACAAGTGCGAGTCGGACTCGCCCACCGGGGGTTCCGTACAAATTTGTAGGTAGGTACAGACTATATTATATGATTTAATTACAAATGTGTAGTTGCAGACTTTTCCCTATACTTGTATTATAAGACGATATTACTTGCCAAAATTTTATAGTTCTATTTTGATTCCCTTGAGAGTGTCGAAATATACTTTTATTGCTGCATAAACGGCCATATCTTTTTTTTACGTTAGCTTAGTAATTTGATTTTTTCACAGCTTCAAGGGACTGTAGACCTGAGTATGTGGTTTTATCAATATTATATATATATATATATATTAATAATAATTTTTATAATGTCTTGTTTTTAAGAAATATTTAAAAATGTAAATTAGTATGTAAGGATAGTAAATAAAGAGAATAATAATAATATAATATTTCAACTCCGATAACTCCACGCTTTTTCGAGATAAAGGGTCTTGATAGACACACGGACGGACGGGCGGACAACAAAGTGATCCTATAAGGGTCCCGTATTTTCCTTTTTGAGGCACGGAACCTTAAAAATTTTGAGAGGATTTTGACAGATTGCGACTGAGATGCGAATGCGAACGCTGCTTTAAAATAAGTAGAATTGGTTCTCTGAAGTGTATTTTGCGTTATAGAAATACTTCGTTTGTATTTTTTGAAATTACTTTTATTGTATTCTTCCTGTTTTTAACCGTTTTCCAAAAAAGGAGGAGGTTCTCAATTCGGTGGGTATGTTACTCCGAGGTTTCTGATCCGATTTCGATGATTCTGCAATTTGTTCCCGTAAAAATTTGATGCAGTTTGGTTTAGTACTTTTTATTTTATGAGCATTTTTTACTTATTTCAATTTCTGCGTAGACGAAGACGTCGTTCAAGTATCACAACTTAAAAGTGAAAAATAAAAACTTTTTACAAAAAAAATATAACCGACTTCCAAACAAAACATGAATGTATACATAAATTGTTAAATAAATAAAACACTACAAAGTATAAAATCCAACCCACACGCACAAAACGGGAACACATTCATAGTGCGTACAGCTAAGGAGTGGAATTCCCTGCCGGAGTCTGTGTTTCCTGATAGCTACAACCTGGGAGTCTTTAAGTCAAGAGTGAATAGGTTACTTCTAGGCAAGCGTGCTCCATCTTCGACCACATCATCGCTTACCATCAGGTGAGATAGTGGTCAAACGCGTGCCTATCAATAAAAAAAAAAAAAAAAAATAACCTTAATTTCGGTTTGTAAAATTTTGTTCATTCACTTGCAAAATTACGGACTTGCGAGTTAGTTAGTATCTATGAATTATCTAATGTGAGGACTAAATGCTCTTAATCAGGCAGTGCCCAGAACGTATTGTACTAACACAGTATTTAACCTAATTACATATGTATAAACACCACTCTGTATCGACATTAGTAATAATTTATGTATAGAGCGGTCGAAAGCAATTGTTGTTGTGTTTACTTTATGGTTATACTAGGTAACTATAAGCTTTGGCTAGTACAACCTGTTACGCCCCTTTGTCTTTGTATTTAGGATCAGAAATCATCAAAGGGGGGACCGAACTTAGCAATTTAAAAAAAGTTAGGAATCTTTAAACTTAGGAAACTTCACTTAAATCAGGTTAAAAAAGTTCTACTGCCTTGGCTAAAAAGTTTGGACTATGACGCCATAGAAAACCTAATTAAGTTGCTATGAAGAGAAACACTAATACTCCCCATCGCACACACATCCCCCCCTCACACACACACCCCTCCCCTTCCCTTCCCTTCCCTTATTCCTTACACATTCACACCGCTACACACCACAACTAACACGTGCAAGAACATATTGCCCGCCCACACAATACAAAAATATAATTTATGCATGTTATTTTTTTTTTCTTTAATGCTTTTGTTTGTCTTTGCAATCTTTGTATGTCATAAATAACATGTTACATTGTTAGGGGAAGACACTAGCTCCTGTAATATAGTGTACACTAGCGCAGGAGCTAGGGAATTCATAAAAATGTATAAAATAATTTATATGTCAATAAAGATTATTATTATTATTATATTATTAAATTAGGTTAATTCTAGGTAAAATGAAAATTTTATCAGCCTAGGGTAACTTAGGAACAGTCACATTTGGTGCCAATGATTCCTTCCGCGGAAGGGAGTGTCAGACTCTTACTGACTAAAACCCATCCGTGTTCCTTCTAATGCCCTTTACGTTCCAGGGCCGCGGTGAGTCATCATTATCATAACAGCCGAAAGACGTCCACTGCTGGACATAGGCCTGCCCAAAAGAGGGGGGGGTATGCCATAATCGCCACGCTTGGCAGGCGGGTTGGCGATCGCAGTGTAAGGTGCTGCCCATTCTCTGGCGAGTCCCTTAGTCGCCTCTTACGACACCCACGGGAAGTGATGGGATGGTATTATTCTTTTACGGCACCATACGGCACTGGCCGACACCATACGACTATACCGCGGTGACTCTTTCGAATAAATTCCGTAACCCTGACTAACCTGTTACCCCTGGCTTCACCCCTGTAGCCTATTCACAGGAACCGTGCATTTATCCGGGATGAAAAGTATGTAGCTTTCCTACACTCCGTAGGGTTGTATTAAGAGAGGATTTCCCGAAATTCTACAGAAACGGGAAAAAAGGAGATATGCGAGTACGAAGTCGCGGGAAAAGCTAGTTCTACCTATTAGCCTTGGTTAGTATAACCTTTTACCCCTGGGTTCATTCCCGTGGCGGCTAAAATGTAGCCTAGATCCTAGGCTACATTCTTACTGATTGTCCAGTAATAGTGTAGCTATATTATATGCATACGTTTTTCGTTTTTTTTTTCTCATTATTCGTTTGCATAAACTGTTTAAGTATATTCGTGTATTAGTTTATTAGTTTGAGTATAATTTTATTTTATGTATAGTTTATATATATTTATCTTTGTATTCATTTTAATCGCGTTTCTAGTTTTTTTTATCCACATTGCACCTACCACTATTATTCTCTGCATCACCCAAAGGTTGACTGGTAGATAATGCCTAAAGCATTAATTAAGTCCGCCTCTGTACATCTGTGTGCGTAAAGTATTAAATAAATAAAAAATCGAATCATTATTTCTAGAGAGAACCTTTCTTTTACAAACATTTAAACAAATAGTTTTACCCATTTATAATATTAGCTTAGTAGTAAGTAGGTATCTACTGACCTAAGTAGTTTGTTACATAAATATTTAAACATACTAACTTATCTAAGTTCAATATAGTTAGCGGTTCATGGCCACCTACTCTTGTCAAAAACAGTGTAATTTTTTGTTGATCTTTGCCCCCAAGCAAAAGACGTCAAACGCATAGTACCTATATTTAATTTATAATAATCATCAAAATCATATTACAATTATCAAAGCGGGGTTTTCCATTATTTCTGAACAAAAAAATTGCCAGGAATTGATTTATGAAATCAAAAGAACCTATTGATTGCAAAAAGAACGGCTTCTTTCATTACCATATTCATAAAAATGGTATAATTATTACTTTAGCCGAAAGACGTCTGGCCATAGGCCTACCAAAGGTCGCCAAACAGAACTTTTCAGTGCTTCGCGCAGGGGTGAGTAATGTTTGGTATAAGTAATTTAGCAACGAATGATGAAGTGCCGCGCGGCAGCAGCGTGGCTGCAGCGCTGCTGCCGCGCTGCTTTGTTAATCCATACAAATAATAAACGGCTGCAGTGCTGCCGCCGCGCGGCACTTTGCGTTTAGTATTTGTATGGATTAACAAAGCAGCGTGGCACTTCGCGACAAATTTGAAGGCGCCTTTAATTTGTAATAATCATTTATTGTTGTAAATCTTATCATATAAGTACCTCTATCAATATATGTATGTAAAATTCTTTCGTTACGGAGTGACTGACAGACAACGCACAGCCGAAACTACTGGTCGTAGAAAGCTGAAATATGGCATTTAGGTTCCTTGGGGAGTGCAGGGGAGCACTAAGATAGGATTTCCCGAAATTTCTACGGGAACGGGAAAAAACAGCGTACGAAGTCGCGGGTAAAAGCTAGTTTATTTACAATATTAATTAATTAATCTAGGACTCTTTAAAGAACTAAAATTTTCATTAAATAATATCTCCGTGAGTCCAAGTGGTGGCCTGAACGTCGCGGTCTATAAATAGGGCTGTCTCAGTGAGCAGGCTAGACAGCTAAAGTAGCGATGTAGCTGCCACGTAGTCGGTTTGTTTACGCGCTAAATTCTAGCTTTTGTTGGCTTGTAGGCTCGGGTTTGTATGCCGAGGTAATTGCGCGACAACCCTACCAAGTTGCCTCGTTATTATTTTTTAATGTTTTAACTTTAGGCGTGGATGAGTGTGTAACAGCTGGAAAGGATTTAGATTGGTACTAGTTACGGGTGGAGAGGACTGTTGGTAAATATTTTATTTATTTTAAACTTTGTGTACAGTAGTACACATAGGTGGGCTTAATGTAACAAGGGTTCAAAAGACTAGGTACAATGTGGACTAGGAACGAAAGGTTTTGTGGTTGTCTTATTTTAGGGTTCCGTACCCGAAGGGTAACTAACGGAACCCTATTACTAAGCCTCCGCTGTCCGTCCGTCTGTCCGTCTGTCTGTCAGCGGGCTGTATCTCAAGAACCGTAATAGGCAGAGAGTTGAAATTTTCACAGATTGTGTACTTCTAATGCCGCCTGTAAGGAATGATTCCTTCTGCTCTGAGCGGAACGGAAGAGAGTGTCAGACTCTTACTGACTAAAACCCGTCCGTGTTCCTCCTAATGCCTGGTGGATCTTTCGAACAAATTCCGCAACAAGATATGGTGGTGGTGTGTGTAAATGTGAAATAATTTCCTGATAGCTACAACCTGGGAGTCTTTAAGTCAAGAGTGAATAGGTTACTTCTAGGCAAGCGTTCTCCATCTTCGACCACATCATCGCTTACTATCGGGTGAGATAGTGGTCAAACGCGTGCGTATAAATACAAAAACAAAAAATTAAAAATAAAATTGTCAGTAGCTTTGCCCATCTGTAAGTCGAATATTACCCCATAAGGAAGTACGGGGATACACAGCACATATATTTGGTATTTGTCTTAGTTCAAGTTATGGTTTATTCGAATGCCAAGTTTCATACAAATCTAAGGCCTTAAAATTTTATTAACCTCAAAAGTTCCAAAAAGCGGCCTTCAAAACGCCTGCCAATGCTCAATGTATAGAAACAGTAATCGACGCAAAAAAAATTTGGAAATGACGCTCCATGTAGCCTACGGCTTCAGTTATGTACGTTTGATTCCCAATCGTTCACAAAATACATTGAACTGATTTTACCAACAAAACCTTGTAAGGTACTTTATTGGGTAATTTGTAATTCAAAACGACATTGAAAAGTTTTCGACAGCCCTGAAAACGTTGAGCCTTTAATCGAACGCGTGAAATCGATTTGTTTTTAATTCGACTTCGATTTTCTACTAAATATTAAGCAATAGGATTAAGTTGTTTATGACTTCATCTCATAGAAAACTGTACCAGAAAACTATATAGGTATTTTAGTTGTTACTATATTTATTGTACACCAAAACAACTTATATTAGATACAAACAACTAGAATAATAATCACGGCATTATGTACAAACGCGTATAAACACTAAATATTCCATATTCTCAAATATTCCCACGCGCACAAAACGTTTTGGGATCACATTTATAGTGCGTACAGCTAAGGAGTGGAATTCCCTGCCGGAGTCTGTGTTTCCTGATAGCTATAACCTGGGAGTATTTAAGTCAAGAGTGAATAGGTTACTTCTAGGCAAGCGTGCTCCATCTTCGACCACATCATCGCTTACCATCAGGTGAGATAGTGGTCAAAGGCGTGCCTATCAATAGTAAAAAAAAAAATATATATATATGTCATTGGGCATCAAAAAAATAATCCACATCGCCACAGTATATTGTGACATCGCTGTCAATGGCAAAAGTGCCCAGAACACTGGCAGTATTGCCGCGTTGAATGGCAATGCTGATTCTAGTTGTTTTCCGTAGAAGAAAAATCATATAAAATGTAAATGATTATTCGTAAAGGGTGGCTCTTTTCAATGGCTTCTTTTACTTTTCATTTATTTATCGCAATGTTGCAATCGACACACTGTACAGTTTATTAATTTTATTCTATTTCCCTATTTTAGCTGAAAAATGTATTTTTTAGGATTCCGTACCTCAAAAGGAAAAAAAAACGTAACCCTGATTGGATCACTTCGTTTGGTTCTGATCGGAAAAAAATATCAGCTGTTTCATACATTTTCATTGGCTAGATATTGCATTTTGTATGAAACAGCTGATATTTTTTTCGAGTTTTCGGGGTTGTTCTCAAAGTAAAAGTTGTTTATAATTATGTGTACTTTCACTGTCTAAGAGGTTGTTGGTGTTATATAAATAACCCTGTATAAAAATAATAAGGTGACTCTACTGCCCATTCGGAAAGGTAGATTTTTGGAGGTATGCGGTACAGAGAGTAAAGTCCCGCACCCGTAAAGGGAGGATCCTCCTACCAGACAGTTGTTGTGTCTGGCGGACAACTGCCCTATAGTTAGTATTCGGACTGATGTATGTGTTCAAATTGCACGGTAAACTTCGCTTGCGCGATGCAGGATTTTAGTTTACTGCTAGTTGGATAGATGGCGTCGCAGTTCTTTTTGCTCCGATGTAGATTTGCTTCGTTGGTTTTTCTTGTGGCGGCAATGATGCCGCTACAGATTCTTATGAAGAAGAACGGACAAGAAACTCCATATAGTTACTCTTTTCAAATAAATGTTTTACAATATCTGGTTTACAAAAAATTTGTTACCTAATATAATTATGTGAGGACCATAGACCTAAAGTCCTAGGTATACTACTTATAGGAACAAGGTATTACCAGCAGAGGTAGACTACACATACACATACTTACATATCTACAACGTGTAACAGAATAAGCGCAATACGTCTTAAGGGGTCATTGTACTCATCAAAATGAACAACTTTTACTATGGGACCAATCCCGAAATCGCGAAAAAAAAAATCAGCTGTTCAGTACATTTTGTCGAGTTATGCGCACAGAAATGTATGGGGAAGTCGATTTTTTTTTTCGCGATTTCAGTGTTGGTCCCATAGTGAAAGTTGTACATAATGATGAGTTCAATGACCCCTTAAGAGGTATTGCGTTTATTCTGTTACTGAATTTGTTATTGAACTTATGTTCCATATTTATGGGCAACTGAAGTCTAAATTGATCATCTCGCTAGTTCGTCGCACACCTTAAATTAATCGGCTCAACCAGTGACATACCTCCCTATATTTCTTAGTAACCAGTTTATCCCGGATAATGTCAGTGAGGGATGAACCTGAAATAATTACTGTTGACAACGTTAATCCTCTGATAATACCCATGTTGTGCCACGGTGTGTGACACAGCTTAACATTATGGCATCTTCACACGATACCGCGTTCATTTTCGTCATAATTATTTAGGTGACAGAATGCCTGACGTAGTCATTAAGTTTTTTTTTTATCTATTTCATATAGGTTTTTTAAAGCATTGTGCTAAGAACAACTTATTCAATAAGAACGATACGTGTATATACCTTAAAATTATTTTCCTGTAAAATAAATACCAGCTTTTTACGCGGCTTCACCCTCGGGCCGTATCTCACAGACAGGACCTGATTCCTAATTTTTCAGGGATAAAGTGCATATTATGTCCCTCAGTGATGCAGCTTTCTATCACGAAATGTTTTCCAAATCAGACCTGCAGGTTTAAAAAGGCCACTTTAGCAGAATCAGAAAGCGCCCGCTTCCCGTCACTGTAAAATTTTCCCAGTCAACCTTGAACCTAATGCTTTAGCGATAAAGATGAAAAAAAAAACAGACAGATTGTTGTGTGATTAATACTATGATTTTAATGTGATTCTCCTAACAGTATGGTGTCGGCCGGTGCCGTATGGTGCCATAAAAGAATAATACCATCCCATCACTTCCCGTGGGTGTCGTAAGAGGCGACTAAGGGATTCAACAGAGAATGTGCAGCAGCGTTCTCTGTAAACTCAACACCATACACTGCGATCGCCAACCCGCCTGCCAAGCTTGGCGATTATGGCAAATGGCCTGAGAAAGGACATAGGCTATATTTTACCCCGGGACTATGTTCCCTAGGGACCACGTGGGCGAAGCCGCTGGCAGAAGCTAATCCTTACTAATATTATAAATGCTAAAGTAACTCTGTCTGTCTGTCGCGCTTTCACGCCAAAACTATTGAACCGATTTAAATGAAATTTGGTAGATACACAGATAGTCTAGAGCCTGAGAAATGACATAGGCTACATTTTATCCCGTGACTATGTTCCCTAGGGACCACGTGGGCGAAGCCGCTGGCAGAAACTAATAAGAAGTAAAAACGTCCACGACTACAAAGTCCATAGCCAGTTTGAGATTCCCACTAACTTAAGCATCACCTTTGTAAAGTTAACAAATCGTGTTATTTAAAGAAGACACTCGCCTACAAGTTAATAAAGTAACAGTAATCAAATCAAGTCTTAACTAAATTAATTTAAACAAATTGATTTAGCACTAAAAGTGACTGGCAACTCTAATAATAGGTACCTGGTAGGTACGCGAACAAATCCTGAGAAATAACGTTAGCAAAAGTTCCAACTTATTCCCGAAAGCGATTATTAAATAAGAAACTTTCCGTCGGCATTAACTCGGGAAATGTAGGAATGTATTTTCCAGTTTTCATAAAAAGAACGTTAATGAAATTTCGTGAATCTTGGAGTTGTGAAAAAGAAATTATTGTTAATTTTTTTTTTTTGGGAAATAATGAACTAAAGAGTCGTGTGGTTGTTTGACATTTTTTTTCTTGTTTGTTATTTGTTTAATTTTTGACGACTCAATTTAGAAGTGCCATTTTCATTTTTTAAACACGATATTAAATTAAAGATGTGTATTAAACTAAAGAAACTCAGGTGGAATTGACAGGGTCAAGAACGTTTAATGACTCGTGATTGGAACGAATAATAAAAAAGTAATTGCTATTACTAGTTTTGATCGTTTGATTTGATCGAGGAAGTAAAAAAACAGTTTTTAAAGACATTCCTTAGCAACATATGCGCCCATGTGGCTAAACCATGTTTGCACAATTTTGAACTGTCATTTTAAACAAGTAGACACGTTGTCGGGAATATAAAATTACTAGTTGACCCGTGTAACTTTGTCTGCTCCGCTCCAATTGGTCTTAGCTTGATGGCGTATAGCCTTCCTCGATAAATGGGCTATCTAACACTGAAAGAATTTTTCAAATCGGACCAGTTGTTACTGAGATTAGCGCGTTCAAGCAAACAAACAAACTCTTCAGCTTTATATATTAGTATAGATATACATAGAAGTATAGATTATCTACACTATTATTATAAAGAGGAAAGATTTGTTTGTTTGTTTGAAATGAATAGGCTCCGAAACTACTGAACCGATTTGAAAAATTCTTTTAGCAATGGATAGCTACATCATCAGGGAGTAACATAGGCTATATTTTGTCCCCGTACTCCCACTGGAACGGGCACTACGCGGGTGAAACCGCGTGACGTCCTCTAGTTTTTTATAAGTTTTAGTTCTTTGAGTGTACATCGATGTACCATTAAGTTTTAACAAACTGTTTAACCAGGGCTGAAGCCTTTGAAAATGGTTAAAAGTGAAAAAAAAAAAATAGTAGTATGAAACCCATTGGAAAAGGAAGAAAATGTAACAAAAATTAAAGGATAAATAATTTACGGGCGATCTGAGGTCGGGAAGTGGATGGGGGTGAGTTTTTTTTGCATTTTCTGAGAATTACCATAGTAATGTATATTTTTTACACCATCAGAAAGTAGAGATATTAACGAACAAAAAGCCCACCGACTTTTTAAAAAGCAGATAATTTGACGGGAGCAATTTCCATTGAAAATTAGGGTGCTTTTTTGATATTAACTCAAAATAAGGTGAAAAAATAAATATTTCAAATTGAAAAAAATGCAGTGTGTTTGGGACATAAAAATATAAGTGTTCACCAAATTTCGTGAAAGATAAAAATAAAAAACCAGAAACTTCGTTATTTGAATTTTTCACATAAATGAAGTTATGTGAAAAAACTGTAAATACAAAAGTTGTAGATCTTTTTATCCTACAATTTTGCCATTTTACTTTTTTCCATAGGACTTGTAGTTTTGCCGGAAATCGAGATAAACCGTTTTTTACCCTTAAAAACTCACTCCCATCCAATTCCCGACCTCAGATCGCCCGTAAATTATTTTTCCTTTCACTGATGTTATATTCTCTTCCTTTTCCAATGGGTTTTCATCCTTCTATTATTTTTTTTGGTTTCAAAAATTATCGACCCTGGTCTAGTATGTAGGTAATAATTTATTTATTGTACTGTTTCCTGAAAAAAAAAACCAACACATTCAGGTATTTGTGAAACCATAATCACATTTTTGAAACACAATACTTTGTTGCGAACATGACGTGGAAGCCAAAATCGCAAAGCATTGTTCCTGTAAAGATTTATTTGATGTTTTATTAACTGTGTTTCCGAAACATTGTTTACAAGCGGCTTAACATGTTTACAATTTGAAACCATAAAGTAATTTCTTAACATTGTTTTCATATTTTCGTTTACAGATTTGCCCAACTGGAATATTCCTAAACAATTGGCTGCCATATTTGAACTTGCAGCTGTTGCTTTAAAATACGAATTTAGTTATCGCTAATTAAAATGGGCTTTAGTGGTATTACAAATTGTTTAGTTCACATTAACGGATTAGCTCGCGACAGCGAGCATAGTTCTGTGGTTAGAGACACAGAGTAGATAAGTAATTTGCAACAGAGACTTAACCCGACCGTTCCTTGATAGGTTGCTATGGTATTAGTAAGTCCTCTTGCTACAAAGAGACAGACGATACACCATCATCGTGTTCCAGCCCCTTATTTCTTGAGGTCAAGTAGACTAGTGATAAATTTATGTAAGTTATCACTCGTCTACTCGCCCAAGTAAGCTCGCCATGTACACTCGCAGAAGAAAAAGGTTCGTCGATTTTTAAAGAAGCATATTTTTCCACATTGTGGGCACATGTTCCGTTTTCATATTATTTTAAGTAACATGTATCTTAAGTTACATCGCTTAACGTAACCTTTTCGAAGTGCGACTAATCGTACCCATATAGGTGGCACGCTAAAATCCACAAAGCAACTGAACACTGAAATAAATCGTCATGAAGATCAAGCGCTATTAAAATAGATAGAAAATTTGGCTGGGTCGCTATCACTGGATACAAATAAGAATACTATACAGGATAATTTTGTATTAATAACACGCAAATAGAAGGCTTTGCTGAGTAAAAAGTACTGAACAGCAGTTTTTTTTTTATTTGGCTGGTCGTTTCAAAATAAACTCGTGTAAAGACTGTGTAGTCTATTATTGCATTAACTAACGGAGCTTGGCTCTCTGTAGACTATTTACTCCTACCCCACCAGTTAACCAGCGGTTTCTCGACAGGCTGTGGCAGCAACCGGTTGTGTTACAGCGCACGATTGATTGCCAGTCCGTGTCGCGCTGTAACGCGCGGTTTGGCGACAACAGCATTAGGTGTGCTGAGCACAGCGTATTGCATGACCTACTTATAGGTGAGTAAGGAGCTTAAGGATTTATAGGAATGGTAAATACGTGTAGGGTATTCGCTCAGCTTACATTATGAGATTGTTTTGCTTAAGGGCTGTTCCGTCAATATTACATCGTGAAAACTAAAGTGTAGTGAGCTATCAATTTATCCAATCTAGGTAGAACGACAAGGCTAAATAATAACAAGGTTCGATTTCAAGGTTAAGCAGCGCTTGCCGAGGTCGGTCTGTGGATGGCTGACCGTCTTAACATACCGAGATTCCTGCGTACTTCGAAAAGGCCGTTGATCCCGGCTGTCATTTGTAGATCTTTGGCAGTCGTTACGGATTGTCTGAACTCAGAAAATGTGACACCTGTACCTACCAAGAAGTACCGTGTTACCCAGTTAATGGGTTATGGAGATCTGGTAGGCAGCCGCTCCACGTAAAATACTGGTATTCAGCTCAATCCGGTCGGACCGGGAATCGATCCCAATATAGTCGGAAAAAGGCTAGGCAGATGGTGATGAGATCTGATAGAATGTTACTGTTTCTAGACCTATGCCTAAGCCATCAAGATTCCGTTGTAAAAAAAACTTTTTACAAAAAATATATAACTGACTTCCTGAAAACTGACTTCCTTCCTACTGAAAAATCAACATGTCGGTGTTAAAAAGCGAATATATAAAACCAAAAACACCAACTTCCGAAATTAAGGTTATTTTATACTTTGTAGTGTTTTCTTTTTTGGAAGTCGGTTATATTTTTTTGTAAAAAGTGTTTATTCACTTTTAAGTGGTGATACTTGGCGCGACGTCTTCGTCAACGCAGAAATTGAAATAAGCAAAAATGGTCATAAAATAAAAAGTACTAAACCAAACTGAATCAAATTTTTACGGGACCAAATGGCAAGTATGCCGCATCGACCTAAAAAAGAATCACCCAAATTGGATGAGAAACCTCGGAGTAATCGGTGTACATACATAAAAAAAACCCCGCCGAATTGAAAACCTCCTCCATTTTTGGAAGTCGGTTAAAAGGGGACGATGATATGTGTCTTATACAGCTCTTTCTCCCTTCCACATCAGAACTAAGATGGTTTTAAGACTTCATAGTAAGGCTCCTGGTCTTACCTGGTTTACGTGAAAACAAAATACAGTCAGAAAATCTGGAATAAAATGAACAAAACGTGGCAAGTAACAATATAGTGATCAATATTCTTCGCATTTCCCTGTAGTGGAACCGTCACAAATGCCGTTAAAATATTTAAATATCCGTCGTTCGTTATTATGAAGTATTGTGATAAATTCAGCATCCAATGCATCAAAGCCACAGATTCAATATTACAGTCAGCTATATTATTGACGTGATTGTTCTGCCAGGTTGCGGTTGCATGCATTGACTAGCGGGCCTGTATTCAGGCGGGGATAAATAGTAGGCTGTGGGTGCACTGTATGTTATGAGCAGTGGCGGCCATTATCGTTTTGAGGCCCTGGACGGCAATGTTTGCAAGGCCCAGGCGGCAAACTTTCGCAAGGTCCTTGTTCGTTTTGGAATTTAAATGAATGGAAAATTGGTATTTCTGATTAAGTTTGCGGCTTTTCCTAAGACTAAAATTTTATACAAAATCACAATAAGCTACGATATTTTTAATTGATAAAAGCAAATCAGAAAAAGGGGCCTTATTTCATCGTGTTCTCTAAATTCGATGATACTGTTAATATTAATATATTTATTACTAGAAAACATCTTCATTTATCATCAATAAATAATAAAAATAAATAAAAAATATGACAAATCGTCTAGTCTTTCAAATATAAGGAATTTAAACTCTGGTTGCGCGGGGCTCCTGTAAGAGCGAGGCCCCGGCGATTGCCCTGTTCGCCATCCCCTAAAACCGCTACTGGTGCTAACCAGTAGCGGTCGCTGCTACAACCTGCTAAGGTTGTAGCAGCGACTGGTCGCACAACAACTGTATGATTGATTGTCAGGTCGTATTTTGCATCGTTTCGGAGGCAATTGCATTACGCGGTTTTGAATTGTGGAGACTGCGAAGAGTGAAGTTTTAAACTGAATTATTTTGGCAGTTTGCCCAACAGAGAGGGTTGTTGCTTATTATAATTTTAATTGAGTAAGCGGTATTAGATTGCAGTTTAACAATCAGACATTAACTTAAAGTAACTACTAGTTATTTACTCAACTGCTCCAGAGGAGTCCTGTTTTTCGAGAGCATGAGTATACCTCTATGTATGTATACCTATTTGTTTGCCACGCACGTGTGGGGTATCAAAATACGGAGACGAAGATTTCAAACATAGAATTACTAGCAGGAAATAATATCTCAAAAGTACTTCGAATCACTGTAATATACGGTGCAATTTTGTCGTCTTACAAAGACGGCCCACTTAATGTACCCGACATAAAGTACCTCTAGGCGTGATTATTTTTTAAAAATTAATTCACTAAGATAATAGGTACAATTAAAATAAATAATGCATTAGAATTATGAAACACCCAGTTAATAATGTTTACGTATCAAAACAATGTCACCGTTGCATTCCGCGCCGTCCTTGAAACACAAGGACGTCATGCGTCATGATAGTGAATCAAATTATCATTTTTTAAATAATTCAATTGTTCATAAAGAACAATGGCTACTCGGCTAACATGCTTGGACTAATAAAATATAACAAAAAGTAACTTAATGAAACATATGTCGTTTCATTCGCCTATATAAATATAACTAAGAACGGTCTTCAAATATTTTTAAAAGACCGGAGAATCTTAAAAAACTATGAAATATGTTTTTGAGGTTATGCCTTTAAGTTTTCTACTATATGGTCCGTAAGCAAAGCAAAAAACAGGAAACAAGGAAAGGAACAGAAAATCACACAGAACACAGTCGTCGCAGAAGCTATACCAAGGTGGTTGGTCAGTGTAGAAACAGTCATTGTTTGTTTACATGTCAAAAATAGGGAGGGACGGTCAATAATCGTAATCGATCGATTTATGACAGAATCGATTTTTAATGTAAATCATTAGTTTTTTATTTTATTCATGGCTTTATTTACCACGAAGTGTCATCAAATTATATTATTGGTTAAGCTAAGTATTTAATGTGAGTTTATACGGTTGATATTGCCTGGGATTTAATTCCGTTTAAAAAAAAATCGTCATGGACTATAATAAGTATGGACATCTCTAGTAACGTAAGTTGTTATGGATGCATTCGAATATGGATATTTTATACTGGGTTCTGATGAATAAAAAAAGTAGCATTTTAAAAAGATTATCTCGATTTCCCCAGCTTTAAAAAAAAACGAAGATATCCAATAATAACATTAACAATGGCCTACATATTGGTGATAGTTTCATCTCGTTATCAATTTCTGTTTTTTCCTAGTCCAAATTGACCATTGTTCTATCATTTTTAGGGTTCCGAAAAAAAAAAACGGAGCCCTTATAGGATCACTCGGGTGTCTGTCTGTCTGTCTGTCCGTCTGTCACAGCCAGTTTTCTCCGGATCCACTGGACCGATTCTGTTACAATTTGGTACACATATGGACTTCTGTGACCCAAATACGGACGCGTTACGTAAATTATTAAATTTTTAGTATGGGGGTAACTTTCTGGGGTCAAACCAGAAAATTAAAAAAAAAGTTTTTTGAACAATATCGTGCGACATATCAAATAAAAGGACTTACTGTGAGGGTTTTAATTATATTTTTTTCATTATTATAAAATAAATGGTTTTGAAGTTATTCAAGAAATTAGACGAAAAATGACCATTCCCAACCTTATCTCCGAAACTACTAAGCCTAAAATTTTGAAAAAAAAAATGGAGATAATAGATCTTAACCTAAAAATTATAGGAAAACTTATTAGAAGTCTGTAGTGTTAAAATTACATGTTAAAAAAATTAAATTCGTTCGGAACCCTTTGCACGCGAGTCCGACTCGCACTTGGCCAGTTTTTTAGGTAATGAATGTGTAGTAAGCACGTAGTAGGTAGTCATTTTTAGGTAATGAATGTGTAGCAGGTAGTCATTTTTAGGTAATGAAAATGTAGTAGGCATGTAGTAGGTAGTCATTTTTAGGTAATGAATGTGTAATAGGCATGTAGTAGGTAGTCATTTTTAGGTAATGAATGTGTGGTAGGCATGTAGTAGGTAGTCATTCTATAGATGAAGTGGGCTGCCGTTGTAAGACGACTAAAATGGTACCGTGTATAGACAGGTATATTCGCTGTTACCTACGTCATTCCCAATATCTCGTAATTTTCAATCGCTTTGAGATAGAATAGCTACTTTGGGAGAATATTGCTTTCAAATTTCGCTAAGTGGAAGATATATCTTTTTAGTCTGTACCATTTCTCAAGTGTACAAGAACAGGTGTGCTGTAAGCTTGCCTCATTCTCCAGGGATTACACTCAGCTTTAAGCGTGTCGATTCCTTAATACATTTTTGATCGCCGTTCACGTCTTATAGATGTTGAAAGGCAGGCGATGGAAATGCAAAAATGCAGTTGGAGATGTAGGATTATTGGAACGAAGTTCCTTATCGCGCGTTGTGAAAGGGGGCTAGACGGAAAAAATTCTCACGAAAAGTTGTAACGATACTTTTTGCTATAGTTGTAAGCCGTGCGACGTGCGCGTGTTTCTCTGTCTGTCTCTCTCTCCCTCTCTCTCATAGAAAGCAAGCCAGTTATTTTCGTTTCGTCTTTCTATTTCTGTGTACATTATATTTGTAAGGTAGGCAGGGTAGGCAGGGTAGGCAGGATAGGCAGGGTAGGCAGGATAGGCAGGGAAGGCAGGATAGGTGGGTAGGCAGGTAGGCAGGGTAGGCAAGGTAGGCAGGGTAGGCAGGGTAGGCAGGGTAGGCAGGGTAGGTAGGTAGGCAGGGTAGGCAGGGTAGGTAGGTAGGCAGGGTAGGCAGGATAGGCATAGGATCTAAAATTGAGCCTACTGATAAGTTTATATTACATTATATTTGTTAAAAATAAAAAAAATATTATTATAACTTAAAAAAAAATACAGTTCCTTCACTAATTACTTCTCCGAACTTCGTTCCATCCGGGCGTCCCTTGACACCTCTCAAGTTTTTTATTTATCTATCTTACTATTTAAATATTTATTTTTTTTGTACACTAAAATATAAAAAAAAAAACATAAAGAAGACCTTAAACTAAAAACATACAACTGGCGGCCTTATCGCTTATTATCGACTATTTGGTTGACCAAGGAAAAGGCTAGATAATCCTAAATTTTTTTTGTAAATGTGAATGTTTGCAGTAGAAAATTAGTAGAATTGGCACTCTGGATTAACAATTAAAACTTTTTTAACCGATCTGAAGTCCACACAGGCCATATCGCGGGCAGAAGCTAGACTAGTATATATTTGTGTTGTTAGCCGGTATTATTTCACATTCTCCCATTGACTTCCAGCTGTTTCGGTCAAAACGCTAATTTTGATCTATGGTTATTAACGTTGTGGGTATTTTGGTCCATCAAAATCAAAATCAAAAGTCGTTTATTCAAATTAGACTGAGAGGCAGCACTTTTTGAACGTCAAGTTTTACAAAAGACAGTCCCCCAAACCGCCCGCCCGTCACCACTTCCTAGTGTTTTAGCTGTGGAGAAGAAGTGGCCAACAAACTCCCCAGCAACACATCTGTCTGTTACGTTTTAAGAACTTGAATCTATATAAAAGTATGCTAAGTAATTAATACATGACACAAAATTTATAACTTGTTAGCTAGCACACTATGATACTGATAATGATAGAAATGTATATAAAAAAACAACGAATTGACCTACATAGTCAGATTATTAAAAAAAAATATATATATATGAGTACATATAACCTGTCATAAGCTAATTACTTAAAGAGAAAGAACATGATAATTATGACATTGTCTTGCGTTTAACACAGCGATCAACTATTCTTATCGTCTAAATAATCATTAATAGAATAGTATGCCTTCGAACAAAGGTTAGATTTAACCATAGCAGCAGACTTGGCCCGCCCAGTAGAAGTTTGTATGTAGAGGTACATACTGTAAAGATTCTTTTGCATCGGTATCCTTTCTTCTTTCTTTTTCTCTTTGCTAGTTTAATAACTTAATGGTACAGTCTAAATGTTAGACTTAACTACTAGTTCGAATTTGCTAAGATGAACTGCGGTACGTACCACGAACGTAAGTGAATATTGAATATTAAAAATTAGAACCCCATAGTATTTTGGTTTAATTTTATGAGACATACACAATTTTTATCATATAAAAACATGAGTCATCATCTGCCTAGCCTTTTCCCAACTACATTGGGGTCGGCTTCCAGTCAAGCCGGATTTAGCTGAATACCAGTATTTTATGTGGAGCGGCTGCCTACCAGACCTCCACAACCCATTAACTGGGTAACACGGTACTTCATGGCAAGACTGGAGTCAGATTAACTGGCTTCTGACTATCCGTAACGACTGCCAAAGATCTACAAATGACAGCCGGGACCAACGGCTTAACGTGCTTTCCGAGGCACGGAGGAAACTCGGTATGTTAAGATGGTCACCCATCCACAGACCAACCTTGGCAAGCGTTGCTTAACCTTGAATATCGACCCGTGCGGCTGTTAAACATGAGTATAGTATCCGATTCAAATAAATATTATGTGCGAAAAGTAGGTATTATAGTCAACTATATTAAAATTTTACGTTACGTTACTATACGTCAAAACATTCGTGCTATCCCCAGAAGTAGGATGGCTGCCAGGCCATCGACGTTTTGATAAGCTGTGTAAAAGTGAATAAAACACTTATAGGAAATCTTATAAAATACGCGAAATAGGACTACTATTTACAAATACAATAATTAATACACAACACAATATTACAAAAAAAAATACAATACACAATACAATAATACAATACAATACACACACAATACACACATACATACATACACAATACAATATTACAATATTATTTAGTATGTATTAGTGTATATTTATTTTAGTAATATTTATGTATTGTATGTTATATTAAAGTTTATTGTTTTATTTGTAAGTACTTATACCTTTTACACACGTTGTCTGCATATCTTTTATACAACTCTCCTTTCGCAGGTATGCTGGAAGAGATTTCTTTTGAAATAAGCATTACCTTTGTACCTATTTTTCTGTTTCCTTAATTTTATCTTTCTATGTAATGTGTGTACATAAATTGTTAAATAAATAATACCTCGTAAAATAGTAGGTATCGTAATGACGGCAATCTGGTAGAAACTACTCTATTTACACAAAATATTGAATAAAAATTTTATGTTATGTTCTTATATTATTTTATAAATCATACTCCATACGTTTTGTGAGTTAATTAAAGTATTAATTAACAGAAGTATGTTTCAAATTACAAATTGAAGTGTTGGTAGCGCAAAATTTTGCAGCAAGTTTTTTCCAGTCAGTGTCCATCGTAATTATAAAATATTGTTAACACAGTTTCTGCGAAAAACTGAATGTTGTAAAACATTATTGTATAAACTCTGTAAAACATTAAAACATATTTAATTAACTCTTTGTGACACATCAAAATTAACCTACATTTCATTCGTAACATGTAGGTACATATATTTTTACATTTTCTTGAAAATATACTTTATACTTCATGGAATAGTCATTAAATTACAGAAGTTTTCAAATTGTTTTAAGTTCGAATCAAAATACCGTTTTAATTGAAACAGCCAATACAAACCCTAATTAAAACGACAAAACAATTAAAATATGCGACAAAACATTTATTACTGCATCTGAACTCAATGTCTGAGGTTTCGTATCTCAATTAAGCTGTCAAAAGTAATAAGTTATGCACTTGATCGTAAGTGATATGACAATCAAACCACAGTCTTGTACGCGGTTTGATTGGCATATCTCGTCAGACACTAGTTGACCACAAGCCATGACCGCGGGGTCTGGTGACAAACTATTAGTTGGAGTGACTGTACATCGTCAATTAGACACAGTGGTTCAATTGAGCTACTCTGTTAGTTTAAATAAAATTTTAGCTTTTAGCGTTTACAGCACTCGGGTTTTTTTGAAGGATGGGAAATCATCAAATGACTCCTCCCGTTCTGGGCGAAGCAGAAGGGAGTGTCAGACTTTTACTAAAACCCATCCGTGTTCCTCCTAATGCCCTTCGTGTTCCAGGGCTGCGGTGACTCTTTTGAACAAATTCCGTGACCCTGGCAGGCACTGGTCCTAGCGAGCCACGTCTACTATGCTGACATCTCTTTGAGGCGTTCGTGGAACACAACACACCGTAGCACTCAAACATCTGTATGTTTGAGGTTGTAAGGTACCCCAGTGCTGCAGTTGAAACTCAGCGTTATATCAAGAGTTCCTGACATTATGCTGAGCTCAGGCCGCTTTCATACAATAATATTATTTTTAGAGTGCCGTATCCAAGAGGAACGGAATCCTATTATAAACCCTCTACTTACAGTAGTCACTAGACAGTTATAATAACAAAAATAATCGAAATAAAAGTGTATTAAGACTAACATACAAGAACCGTGAAAACTTGTCAATGTTTGGCAAATCAAAGGGTATTTTTGACATATTGAGACTGATATTTGCATACGAACGTTCCTTAAAAATACGAAAATTGCGCCTAAAACTGCACAAGATACGAAAATACCTCCAGGCTCCTTCTGGGTAAGCTCTCTCCATCGTAGACTTTGTCTCTGTCATCTCTGACCTAGGCTAGAGTCAAGAGCAAACTCATCACAAATAAAAACATAAAATGCCAATACACTTCACGTAAGTTTTACAATGGCATTTATTACGGCGCTGTCAGCTATAATCTTAGTGGTTGTTGGTTACTTGGTTTTCAGATTATCCGGTCAGCTGCCGCCGTTCGCTGACGTCGTCGGCTCACGCAGGAATGACATCTTCTTATGCCTGGTGCCAATATTCAAGGATTAGTTATTGTAAAAAAGATACGATACGTACCACAAATAAAAAAAACAACCTAAAAATAAACAAGGCCTAGAATCTACCGATCGAATTTCGAAATGACAATTTGGAACGGATCCTGCCTTGTTAATTATTTATTAGTAGTACTCGTATTCTATTAATTACTGCTTTATTGATTTAGTCGCGAGCACGACAGATAATTAATTTTGGATTCCTGGTAGCAATACGCCAACGGAGATTATCAGAATGACGCAGAATTGTCCAATAGAACGTATAACTTTGAGTATCATTCTGAGAATTTCCTGAAGGTAATAAATAGGCATTTTACCGACAGTTGCTGTAAGTGTTTTATTGTGCTATTTGTCATACCTAGGGAAAATAATATACAAGTAGTGATACAATTTGCTTTAAGTTTTCATCCAGTTTAAGCGTAGACAATCGAGCGCAGAGTTTATGTAGACGCTACGCGACTTTTGCTACGCGGCTTCGGCTACTAAGCGGTTGCAGCGCAACTTTACATACAAGGTGAGGCGCTATGCGACTACGTCTAGACAGGGTTCGAAACGCATCTTCAGCTAAGCCACTTTTGCTACGTGACGTTCGCAACGCAGCTTCAGCTACGTCACTTTTGCTACGCGGCGTTTGCTACGCAGCTTCGGCTACGCGGCGTTTGCTACGCAGCTTCGTCTACGCGGCGTTTGCTACGCGGCTACGACTGCGCTGTTTCGGTATAGACTTGATTATTTGTTAGTATCGAAACTAAGTCAGTGTCGTCATTACGTTACAAGTACGTTGCGTAAACGTTTCACGAATCGAAACGATATCAACTTAAAATGATAATGATGATGGTGATGATTTATTTTAAGATATTACAGAAGAATAGCATATATCTCCACTGTACCTTACAATCTAATGACGCGTATTGAATTGTTAATCCAAGTAGTTAGCATCGTATATTTTCTAGGTACATATATTCCAATCACCAAGTGATATGACACCATATGCAAAACTCGGTAAAATACGAGAATATCTCGTCGGAAATTCGGAATACTCATCGTAAATGTCATAATGAGGTCTGCGTTCAAACACATTTGCTTATAAGCCGTAATGTTGTCATAAAGATTATGTGATGTAAGTAGATCACAATATTACATTACATTGTATGACCATGCATGTAATAAGTCGTGGGTGACATTATATTCGGAGGCAGCAGCTCATTCTTTGGACCTGTGAATTTTATTATTTGTTTGACAAACACAAGTTGTTAATATGTGAGTTTCATCATCATCGTCATCCACAGCCAGACCTTGCCCACTGTTGAGCATCGGCCTCTTTTTAACCGACTTCCAAAAGAGGAGGAGGTTCTCAATTCGGTGGGTATTTTTTTTCATTTTTTAGTGTATGTACATCGATAACTCCGAGGTTTCTGATCCGATTTCTGTGATTCTTGTGATTAGTTCGATGCAGTATACTTGTCATTTAGTCCCGTAAAAATTTGGTTCAGTTTGGTTCATTAGTTTTTATTTTATGAGCATTTTTGTTTATGTAAATTTCTGCGTTGACGAAGACGTCGTCGAAGTATCATCACTTAAAAGTGAAAAATAAAAAATATAACCGACTTCCAAACAAACCACTACAAAGATATTAAATGTGCCAATTCTCTCGTTCTTCCGCCAGACTCATCGAGGTTCTACTCGTAATGGCAACAATGTCGTCTACCCATCTCGCTGATCCACACTTTTTCCAGGCCGAGGACGTCACTAGGTCATGTGTAAGTTTCGTCACCATCATCATACCAGCCGAAAGACGTTGCTGCTGGACATAGGCCTCCCCCAAAGGGGGGGTTTGCCATAATCGCCACGCTTGGCAGGCGGGTTGGCGATCGCAGTGTTTGCTGTAGCGTTTTACAGGGAACGCTGCTGCCCATTCTCTGGTTCTAAATTGGTCTAAATTTACTGAAAGGAAATACTTATAGTTGTTTACACAGTTTACAAATTGTTCTACTATGAATAACAGTTTTAACTAGACAGATAGTTATATGACATAATAATAATATCCTCCCGATAAGACCTGAGTAAAACTTGCACGCAGGGAAGCCTCAAAAAGAGGAGGCCTCTTATTAAGCAGTAGGTGATTTATGGCTGTTTATTTAAAATTATAAAATAAATAAAATAAAATAAAAAACCTTTTATTTCATGTAAAGTTGATAACATACTTAGTTTAAAGAAACAGAAACTAAATGACGTTATTTAGACATTTTTCACTTATGTTAGAAAATAATTAAATATACAAAATTTGGTCGTATACATGAACCCCTCCTCAAGTGAAGTTGAAGGCCTCCTCTAAAGAACTCCATTTGTCTTTAACTTGAGGCCAACAGACCCCAGCTATTTTTATCAACTCGTCTGTATTTATTATTTATTTAATTTAATTTATAAATAGATAGATCGCTTATTAAAAGAGAGACAGAGAGGACAATTTTTCACTTTTCATAGAAAACTTAAAATTGCCCTCTCTGTCTGTCTAAACTTTTTTCTAAAAAGTTCTCAACTAACTATTTAGACCTTAAGTATCTCGTGTATGCGTATGAAGTATCATTTAAAGAGCTTCATTTAATTCGAGATTAAGGACTTGAAATTTTGCGTATGACACCGCGAGGAGTCATCCCCTTAAACAATAATAGGGAATATGCACGAAAAAAAATATTTATTATCTATACAGTTTATCTAAAAATATACACAAATATAATACTAACAGTGAAAATAGAATCAAAATTGCTCGAAAAACAAACGAGATATAATTATTTTAAACAAATACATCTGTCCCTCTCGCGAAAACGCTGTTTTCTATGGCAGCTGTATAGGCGCCAAGAACTTTGACGTGACAATTCATATCGGACTTCTCTTTCTAATTGTAAACTTTGAAGCTTTATAACTTCATCGCTGATGAAAGTATTTAAAAAATAATTTCATAATTGTTTATTAGAGCTAATATGTATTTCATTTTGTAAATAAAAAAATCGCATGCATATTCCCTATTGTCACCTACGAAAATTTAACTACACAAAGTCAATAAGCTCACTCTGCTAAACCAATAGCAAATCAATATTGTTTCAACAATAATTTACATCCCCGTTCCGTTATTGAAAACACGACATTTATGCAGATTTAACACTCCAACACAACCGAGTGAACCCGAGCGGAACTTCCGACAAGTATAAAGAACCCTTCATAGGAAAAATACTTGATAATCTTATATTTCCTCTAGCAGTTAAGTAGCGCTTATACGGGGCAATATTACGAAGAAATTTCCAATATAAGTTCTGAAGATAAAGTAGCCTCATTGTGTTCTTGATCGGAAACTTTGACTCGGATCGCTGCAGACTTAACTTCTAGAAGTCTAGTAGGACCCCAAGGGGGTAAGGGGTGGGAGGGGGTAGGTCTATTATAATGCATCACGTTCACGCTACACTGGCAAGTTTTTTAAACACATTCTCGTAAATGCAGTCTTACTTAAGGCGTGTGAGGCTACACTACCAAAACTTTGTGAGCATTAAAAACTATGGCGGATACATAGATGAGTCTAAATTTCTAAAATTGAAAAAATCAGTAAGTATTGTTTCATGTTTGCTAATAAATAATTAAACTAATGAAGTCGTTTCAGTTTTTCAAAATATTACAAAAAAACCTCGTTTTGGGTCGGCAAATACTTTTGAACGGTAGTGTAAAAATATATAAAAATTGTTAGCATTTTCAATACAAATTCTTTAATGACAGCTTTTCATATTAAATAATTGAATTTCATTCAAACTGAAAGTAATGTATTTCATTTATAAATGTGTCAGTCAATATGTTTTTTACCTTCATTATAATGCCACAATAGGTGGTATTCATAAGCGATTTATTCACAAAAGATACTGAATTCAATAAGCTTTCATTACTGAAAATGCTGGCAACCACGTACAGAGATTCCAAATTTCTAACAATTTCATTCGGGGTAGCGTTTTACCTTAAGTACTTACTGTAAATAACACTTCCTGGTATTTTTACACCTTTTAGTTTAAACAGTAAATTGTTAAAACTTTTAGTGTAAGTACCGAGTATGTGAACTGCCCGTTGTAGTCATGAAATTAAAAGGTAAAGCATGTTTATATAAGATTTAAAAAACTGGCCAAGTGCGAGTCGGACTCGCGTGTTTCAATTTTTTTAACGTGTTATTTTAACACTATCGACTTCTTATAGGTTTTCCTGTAATCTATAGGTAAAGATCTATTACCTCCATTTTTTTCAAAATTTTAGGCTCAGTAGTTTCGGAGGTTAGAGTGGGGAATGGTCATTTTTCGTCTAATTTCTGGAATAAGTTCAAGACCATTTAATTTAAAATTCTGAAAACAAATATAATTAAAACCCTCACAGTAAGCCCTTTCATTTGGTCGAAAAAATTCACGAGATTTTCTAGTTTTACCCCCAAAAGTGACACCCATACTAAAAATTTAATAATTTACTTAACGCATCCGTGTTTGGGTCACAGAAGTCCATATATGTATACCAAATTTCATCAGAATAGGTCCAGTGGATCCGGAGAAATCTAGCTGTGACAGACGGACAGACAGACAGACACCTGAGTGATCCTATAAGGGTTCCGTATTTGTTCGGAACTCTAAAATAGAAAAGGGCAGCAGGTGGGCTCAGCAGTCTTCACAACGACTGCAAAATAATGGAACCAACACAACGAATTACGACTAATAATAGTTCGTTAAGGCAACATATGCCCGAAATGCAGAAAAAAAATCATTTTACAAAATTGTCTGACCATTTCGTTCCACGACCGCACATAACACACTACTAACTCAAAGGGCGGACGCACATTAATGTTTAATACGCATAGTTTCAGCTCATTGTGCCGCAGCTTTTGTCCTTAATTAGTTAATTAGGTGCACAGACCGATTTGTATTGAATAATTTATACCAGCGGCGAGTTCCTGGCTAATCAAACGGGCGACAACGGTAAACTTACATTTTGTATGATTATGAACGAACGACGACGTATAATATTATATGTCGACTCATATCATTATATCGTACGGTAATTACGGGGTTCACAGTACTTAGGTTACTTTAGATAGTTATCAGGTAAGTTTCTTTACGTCAAAAATTCCAGGGTACGCATAATGTTTGAAGTCACGTCAGAAATTACGAATAAGGTATTTGACTTATCAAAATCTACATGAATGAATACTTATTTGAAAGATGCTAAAATAGAACGATTTGTGAAAAAATATAATAAAAATGTTAAACGCTTTTGAAGTTATTCTACTATCCTTGTCACGCAAAAATCTACATGAATGAATATTTATTTGAAAAGTCTTTAATTCAAACAGTTGTTTACTAAAATAGTACGATCTGTAAAAAAAATCGGTGGAAAGTAGAGACGACGTAAGCTTTTTAAGTTAGTATTTTATCTCCGTCATGAAAACGTCCTTTGAAACTGGATGGCGCAAATTCACTATGGCGTGATTAGTGATCAGTGACGTCACATGCAATTTAGTGCTACCTCTATTCATTGTAGATTTTAAAACAAACATCAAACATCTGTTTAATTTTTAGGGTTCCGAAAAAAAAGGAACCCTTATAGGATCACTCGGGTGTCTGTCTGTCTGTCCGTCTGTCACAGCCAGTTTTCTCCGGATCCACTAGACCGATTCTGTTGAAATTTGGTACACATATGGATTTCTGTGACCCAAACACGGACACGTTACGTAAATCGTTAAATTTTTAGTATGGGGGTCACTTTTGGGTTCAAACTAGAAAATTAAAAAAACAAGATTTTTTAACAATATCGTGTGACATATCAAATAAAATGGCTTACTGTGAGGGTGTTAATTATATTTTTTTCATAATTTTAAAATAAATGGTTTTGAAGTTATTCAAGAAATTAGACGAAAAATGACCATTCCCCCCCACTTATCTCCGAAAGTACTGAACCTAAATTTAAAAAAAAAATGGAGATAATAGGTCTTTACCTATAGATTACAGGAAAACCTATTAGAAGTCTGTAGTGTAAAAATAACATGTTAAAAAAATTAAATTCGTTCGGAACCCTTTGCACGCGAGTCCGACTCGCACTTGGCCAGTTTTTTGAAATTGTTTAAAAAATTCATTTCCTACTGCGTTTTGCCTTCTGTCTACGTTTTAAGAAATGTAGTTAAAACACTTAAATGCCATATTGAGTCTGTATCAACTGTGGACAGAATATATTATCTAAACGTTTTTTCTAAGCTGTTGACAACGAAAGTAAGAAAATTGGATACAGCGGCGCGTGGCAGAACAATTTTTAACTGTCACTTCGGTACATTTTTCAGCCAGGAACTCAATTTTTGGTTCGTTTGTGTAAAAGTCAGTTGCGAATAGTCGCAATATCCAGTCGTTGAGAGGATATTCCCTGCATTTCCCAGTTCGTAGTTTTGAATGAGAAACTCCGACTGTTTGAATGGAACCTGGTACTCGCGACATTTTGTTTGAATAACTGAAAATACGTCAAATTGAATGCTTTCGAGTATATTTTTTTCAAATGAAGTGCCCTAGATTGAAAGGCAGTGTTTGCGTCGAAAATCCAATTTTGTTTGTTCTTTGAAATATTTTGTAGACTATTTTCCCTCTCTTCTTTAAAGAAAATACTTTTTATTTTTTTAGAAGGTGTACAGTTTTTCTGAACAAAAACTTTCAACCGTAAAGTTTATTTTACGGATAAAAGATCTTGTCGTTGGAAACATCAGCTACTGATGATTTAGAATAAAGATATCACAAGGGCAATTCCAAACTCGCCTCGCTTATAAAACTACAATAAATCAATACCACTTTGCTCAGTCCATACAATCATAAGCCACAAAGATTACAAATTATGCATAACTGCAGCGCCAACAGGCCATTGCCTCCAGACAGTGACCCAATTCCAGCAATTGTTTTACGACAGCGAGGGAAGACGGCAGCTGATACATCCGACTTTTTACCCCAACCCCGACCTCGCAAGAACGTAATACACCCCTAAATCACACCCCATCTGAATATCGAGAGAATATGAAAATGCCGTCCCAACACTATTAACGGCTTTCAATATTAAAAAGAAAAATGTATTAATAAAATTATTCAAATTCCGAACAGCGTTACTGTAGAAAAGCAAAACCTTAATGAAAATTTTAAAGTTTGGTCCGCAAGCTGAAAAGTTTCAAAGTCTATACAAAAATGCAAGTCCGACTCATTTATAAAATGACCTAAAATCAAATGAACGTCAAAGGCACATACAAAAAAGTAAGTAATTAACCTCGGCCGGTCTCTAGTGAAAAATATTTTAATAAAGGCACGGAGTTTGATAAAAATAATAAAGTGGAAAATTTAAAGTTCGTCGCGAGTCTGTGGGTCATACTCTGACTGAATGGAGGCATAGCAGGAGCCAGATAACGCCCCACTGAATAAAAGATAAAACTTTATCTTGAAATGGTGAAAATCTCCGCCATTTGTTCAAATACGGACGGATCTATGTATTTTCATTTATTTTACTCAAAGTGAAATTATTTTCGTCATTTTGTTCTGACGACGTACAATGCTGAACTTTGGCTCTCGTTGGATCCAATTGTTCAATAAAATGAAGGAATGTTAGAAATATTGCTTGGATGTCAAAATAGTTATCAGTAGACAGCGGGATAGGAAGTTAATGCTCCCGAGAACTTGAGATTTTCTTTGTTATAAATCGATGGAACAATCCTATACTACTTTCCAGTTAATTTAATACATTTGAAAGTTTGTGAGGATGCATGGATGGATGTATTCTGCCACACAAAAAAAATTGAAAGGATTTAGATCTATGACATTTGGCACACATATAAAGTTCGTTCTTTAATTCCAGAGACTAATTCGACATGTGCAAACGTCAAACTCCAAATTGAAAAAAGAAAAAACAATCACTTGAAATGTCAAATTAATCTCTGGGATTATAAAACGAACTATAGGTGATTCTGGAATATTTGACGAAGAAAGCAGGCAGCAGCTAGTAAATAATTGTATATTATGTTGTAATTTGTTTGTTACCTTAACGTAAAAGGTAAAAACTACGAAACCATAGATTTACCAAAATATTTTTTGGGTTATTTTTCAGCTTATCGTCATCTGTTTTCTTTTAAGTCTTTGGATGAAAGAAAAGCAGAGCGCGTTGCTTTTGTTTTTTTATTATTTATAAGGGTTTGTTTACCCCTGAGGCTGGTCATCAAAGTATGAACAATAGCTTCAGGGCAAGTGCGTACATTGTATTTAATATATTCAGGCTTTTTTTATAAAGAACCAGCCAAGTTCGAGTCGGACTCTCACACCAAGGGTTCCGTACCATAAACCTTAATTTTTATTATTTGTTGTTATAGCCGCAATAGAAATACACAATCTGTGATCAACTGTCTACTTATTACGGTTCTTGAGATATAGCCCGCTGCCAGACAGACGGACGGACGGACGAACAGTGGTGGCTTAGTAATAGGGTTCCGTTGGTTACCCTTTGGGTAGGGAACCCTAAAAATAACCATATGTATAATATAATCAGTTTGAGGCTTGTATATAATACATGCCAATGACCTTGTGCATATAAACGGAGCTAACTACTCCTCTACGCGCCACTCCGCTGCCCGCATTTTTAATTTATTATAAAAAAAATAGACATGTTTTAAAAAAGTAACAAAACAAATTATTTTTGTTTGTATTGCCGTTTGTTAAAAAATTAAGGAGGATAATGGTTTCATCTCAACGATTTGAAGGTGATTTGGTGTTTTTTTTTCTTATTATGTAACACCGATACATAAATTCTGGCTAAACCAAATTACGTATCATATCATGTAGATTACTACCTATTTTTTTCAGATGTAATTTCTCAGTAAATACCGACGAAAAGTTGCTTCATCTGCACGCTGTTTTTAAGCATTTCTCGAGAAAGCAGCCTTAAAAAGGTTATTTAGGTTACTTCTAGGCAAGCGTGCTCCATCTTTGACCACATCATCGCTTACTATGGTGAGATAGTAGTCAATCGCGTGCCTATAGACTAAAAAAAACTACTTCTCTTTATTATTATTCATTATTTTTTTTCTATACGGAATTTGAATTAAGAATCTGCTAATAGGTACCTAATTCTGAACTGATAGGTAACGAATCTGCTAATAGGTATTTAAAATAATATTATGGTTAGTTTTTTGTGAATGAACCTAAACATATTCAAATAGGTATACTTTTACATGCAATAGGTAAGGCAGGCACTAATAACTTGTGGCATTTTAACACATCAACACATGTTTGAATTGGTATTAAAACGCCTTGCATTAGGTAGTAGATACCGCAAAGTTGACCAACCGGCCTCCTTGAATATTTAAGAAGTAAATGGCATGTTACGAGACAAACACTTATCTATTCATATTTAAAAAAAGAAAAGTTTTGACAGATAGCCAATAGGCTGACAGATAGGTATTACGCGTGTTACGTAAAATACGAAGTTCAATATAAGAAAAAAACTTTTTATAAAAAAATGTAAAAAGTTTTTTATTTTTCACTTTTAAGTGGTGACACTTGGACGACGTCTTCGTAGAAATTAAAATAAGCAAAAATGCTCGTAAAATAAAAACTACTGAACCAAACTGAATCAAATTTTTACGGGACCAAATGGCAAGTATGCCGCATCGAATTATAATCTATATAGAATCACAGAATTTGGACCAGAAACCTCAGAGTCATTGGTGTACATACCTAAAAAAAGTACCCACCGAATTGAGAACCTCCTCCTTTTTTGGAAGTCGGTTAAAAACTACATGGGTACATTAGTTTTCTTACTGATGAACAATTTTCGATAGGCAAGCTATCAAAGACGTGTTTATCTATACTAATATATAAAGCTGAAGAGTTTGTTTGTTTGTTTGTTTCCTTGAACGCGCTAATCTCTGGAACTACTGGTCCGATTTGAAAAATTCTTTCAGTGTTAGATAGCCCATTTATCGAGGAAGGCTATAGGCTATATATCATCACGCTAAGATCAATAGGAGCGGAGCAGTAATGAAAATTGTGACGCAGACGAAGTTGCGCGGGTCAACTAGTAAATCAATAAAATTTGATAAAAATATGTTTCATCTGGTTATCAGCGCACCTATTTCATTCATTCTTACGGATACCCTACGAGGCTGGAGCTTTTGTAGTACTTACCTACTTAGAAATAAATATCCCAAATATAGAATGTCAATTGAAATGAGAAGGCCGAATCTCGTATCGGTAAACTGGGATGAATAACGCAGGGGCGAATAGAAACAAAACTTTGAATAGAATTTTCTTTTATAACTAGTACTGATTTAAAAATTTGGATCCTTAAATGCTGCAAGCAGATTTAAAATAGTAAAGTGAAGTGAAAACAGTAAAGTGGAAATTTCCTTAGAAGTTTTGTTTCTATTTACACCTGTGTTTCTATTCACCCCGTTTTACTTTAAAAGCGTTTAAATTCTATTCCCAATGTCAACCCAACGACAATTAATGTTAAAAATTTGAAAAAATGTTGCGAATTTAGAGGTGCTTTTGACACAGTTTGCGAACGCTTCTTGAATATATACGATATTTGATCTGACATGTCCACGTAAAGTAGTCATGCTTCCATAACTTAATATAGGTACCTAATATACCAGCAAAACCAAGGAAATCGAAGGCATGTCGCTGACCTTGAAACAACTTATCAAAACCTTTTCTGAATTTGAGGAAAAACTCCACCACGAATAAAAATGACAGATTATTCGAGATTTGACAAACTGATATATTTGATGGTCCATCGTTTTTAAGATTCAACAAAGAGATAATATTTAAATGGCACACGTCTTGCCATACATGTGTTTTAGAACAAAATCTACAGTTTTAACACAGAGAGAAAGAGTAAAAAATAACCGTCACACACGGCGAAAACTATGTTTATCATCATACTAGTGGACGTCACGCGGTTTCACCCGCGTAGTTCCCGTTCCTGTGGGAGTACGTGGATAATATATAGCCTATGTTACTCCCTGATAGTGTAGCTATCCATGCTAAAAGATTTTTTTAAATCGGTCCAGTAGTTTCGGAGCCTGTTCAATTCAAACAAACAAATCTTTCCTCTTTATAATATTAGTGTAGATTATTACATCATAGATGACATCTATCTTAGAATTTAAAATTAGTAAAAATCTTATAATTCGTTCCTAAGTTCACCATCCGTAACAGGCGGCATAGTGGGGGCATCACGACATGACGTCATGTCGTGTCTGTCACGGCATACGAATTGGTTTTAATGCCTAGGCGCGCCAAAAGATGTTTTACATCAAAAGAGATTCTGATCACAGAAAAGAAAGAAGGAAAATCCATTTATATATATAAAATACATGCATATTTAGCACAAAGTTAGGACACAAAACACGTTACGGCACAGGATAAATACAAATAAAATAGTAAGTAAAAAAAACTAAAACATTTTGTTTTTACAGGTTCACAGTACTTTCCTCAAAATACTATTTCTGACACTAATTTAGGGGTCTACTCTCTACTTCTCCGTAGTTTCGGCCTTAGTTACGGGCGTTTTCTACTCCGTATCCGTAACTAAGGGCGAAACTACAGACTTTGGGCTTAGCACTAATTTTTAAATGAAACTTAGTTACGGGCGTTTTCTACTCCGTATCCGTAACTAAGGGCGAAACTACGGACTTTGGGCTTAACACTAATTTTTAAATGAAACTTAGTTACGGGCGTTTTCTATTCCGTATCCGTAACTACGGACTTTGGGCTTAACACTAATTTTTAAATGAAACTTTGTTACGGGCGTTTTCTACTCCGTATCCGTAACTAAGGGCGAAACTACGGACTTTGGGCTTAACACTAATTTTTAAATGAAACTTTGTTACGGGCGTTTTCTACTCCGTATCCGTAACTAAGGGCGAAACTACGGGCTTCGGGGCCTCTGCAATATTGTCATAATTTGATCGATCTGACCAAGATAATCTCTGTTCATTATAAGAGACTGATCTCTGAATTATTTTCGATGTACTTTCACTGAGTTTTCGAATATGAATCAACGACCTTATCCAGTGTAAATGTATTATTTTTTATTTGAAATGTAAAAGTGTTTGTCTTAACCTTATGCATGCGGTGTTTACCTATAAGTGATTGTTGCACTAATGTATAATAATTTATTGCATGTATTTTTAACATAAAACCGGTGTGAAGAATTGTTGGTGAACCGATATATAAATAAATAAATTAACCGTTTTACAGAAATAAAAGTCACTAGCTGACCCTCTTAACTTGGTCTGTGACACATTTTTCATTAAAGCTCTGCTCCTATTAGTCGTAGCGTGATGTTATATAGCCTATATATAGCCTTCTTCGATAATTGGGCTATCTAACACTGAAAGAATTTTTCAAATCGGACCACTAATTCCTGAGATTAGCGCGTTCAAGCAAGCAAATAAACAAACTCTTCAGCTTTATATATTAGTATAGAATTATAGATTTTGCAATGCAGCAGCCATCGAAGCACTTTGTGATGAAAGAGACTGTACCTCAAGACACCGGGTATCCTAGTGTGGGGTCCAGTGTTATTTTTAACCAGACTGTAAAGTTTTTGAGATTAATCTCCCTAATCACTTCAAAGTTAGAGTGCACAGGCTCCTTCTGGGTAAGCTCGCTCCATCGTAGACTTTGTCTCTGTCACCTCTGATCTAGACTAGAGTCAAGAGCAAACCCATCACAATTAAGAAAAAAAATTGTTATTGTTGCTTAGGATGGGTCCAAATTCCACACAGGTCTCTTGGCCATCTAGATATAATCTGTCAGCTATGCTTAAATTCTAATCTGTTATCAAAATCTACCCGAAGTTCAGCAGAACAGGCTTATCTCTCTGCCATGTAGGTGTTCCTACATAATTTCGATCTCCAAGTTTAGTATTAACACAGCAAAGCTTTTAGAACTCTGAGAAATTCAATGTCATGCTTACAAGTTCTATACCTCTGTATCTCACTGTACAAGGCCTTAATAAAATTTATTATGCACAGTCGAAGAATGAAAATGTTAGCCACCCTATTTTTTTGTCTGGCGACGGATTGTCAATATTTCGAACGAAAATGACAGTTCGAAAAAGGATTAGATACCGGCTAGCTAATGGTACCTAAATACAACAGAGGATTTTTTTTAAATTACGAGTAAATAATCTTGTTAAACGTATGTATAAGAAGCAATTTTTTTACGTAAGTGCTGTGTACGCCTGTAAGTGACTAATTCACCATAACTCAATGCATATGTTATTTTTATTATGTTAATGTTTCTAGTGAATAGGTCGTTGGTGTATCTATCAAATAAATTAATAAATAAAATAAATAAATTACTTAATATTTTCACTCCCCGATCTTTACCATCCTCCTCCGTAAGATTTTCTTCCCTAAAACATTGGCATTTTTTTTCACCGTCTAATCGATTACTAAAATTATGACGACAATAGTAAAAATAAAAGAACAATAAATAGTAATTATAATCGAAAGGTTATTTACTTTTATGTTTTTCGATAGTGGTCTAAAATGGTTTTTCGTGTAGTAAAATAGTAGCACCAACACTGTTATTTACGACCTGACAAATATGTCGAGAATTTATACGAGGCAAATAAACTGTGTAGTAACTTCGAGCTTAAACCTAGCTTAGTGTTAGTGTAGTGGAATTGAGCAACTATCGACCCAAATTAGTTCAGTACAAGCGGTCAATGAAAACCATAATTAGAACCAAGTCATAATAAAAATGAAACTACAACACCATAAACACAAGTAACACTGACAGTTGACAAGCAACGAGTTTAATAAGACCGAGTCTAAAAGTGAAGAACGTTTTACTAACTCGAGTGTACGTAGAGGTAACCTAATAAACGTACCCATAATTTAGATCAGCGTAAATGTCCATAGATCAGCGAGGATGTTCGGGGATGCAATTAATTTAGCTTTCAGTTGCATTCACCCCATAAACTTTAACGCGGGATCGCTCATTTAATCACCAATTCTAACATTAATGATCCACTATATCTTTTTTTTCCATAAAACAACGCATACCTAAGTAGAAACTTACCCATTAATTTATTACAAAACACAACACTAGTTTCTAAGTTTTTTGTATTCTAGCCAATTAATGGATTCTGTCCGAAATATAAGTTTTGTTTTTATACTCCCGAAAAATGTTCACAATATGCTAACACATGCAATAACGAAGATTCATTCATTAATGTCATACGTCCATCAAGAAGCGCCTACTGTCATTAGCAATATTAATATTCCTAAAATGCTAATCCATAAATAAAATATGCCGAACACAAATCGATATAATTATAATAATTACTACACACTAAACATTAATCAAAGACCGTTAAAGAAATATTCAAATAACTTACAAAAGTAGTTTGTTGAAATATTTGACACGAACCAAGGTAAACCACACCAATAATTCACACAGTATATTAAAAAATATAAAATTACGCCACAAAATTCATTCATCCATAAAAACAAGTTTTTATTCCAATTTATCCATACACTCCAAACTTAATTGTTCGGATACACATCAAATAGCACACTGAAAATATTTCGTATCTGTTTTTATTTTTAATTCAAAACGCGGCGTTCGTATTTCGTAAACCACGTTCGGATTCACGACGCGGAACGCGTGCGTCTCAGTGCGCAGCCAGTTTTGGACTGTCCGGCTCATACGGCTTTTGAACGCGGCCCGTTCGACTGAGTCATTACAGGATGAGAGCTAGAGAATTGAATGAGACGGCTATTATTTTAATAGATTTGTGGTCCAGCTGAGTGTACGGGTAGGCTGGTGAAAACCTGTCCGCAGGCGTGTCAGTTATGTGAGTTATTTGCATACCGGAAAGTGGTTGCCGCATAAATAACGCGATCGCACGGAAACAACGGGTCTCGTGATATAGGTACTTGAATTGTGTTTGGCGAAAAGTTATTCGCAAATTCACGATATCTGGTGAGTATTTATTGACTGTATTGTGCCAAACTCAGCTGGAATATTATCTGTGTATGTTTTTGTAACAGTCGTTTTTTCAGTTTCAGTGAGTTAATATTTCAAGGCTTAATATTTTACTCACGTTCGTCCTCAAACCATACACGAGACATGTCGTATTTTAAGTAAATCTCCTTAGGCATTATGAGCACTTCATGACCTGAAAGGTTTTTTTCAGTTGTAAGTAAAAAACCTTGCTCTAAAAGCTTGCAAAAATTGAGGAAAATATAATGTTACAATAATCCGGGGTATGAGAAACCTCAAGCTATTACGGGAAAGAAAATATCCTATGTTAATTTTAAAATTTTCATCCAATTTTCTTTTCTCTCTTCGCGAGGAAAGTTTTAATTTTCTTAACTTTCTTTTTAAAATAAATTTGATATCCGAAATATAAGATACGAAAGTTCGTGACTAAAAATAGCAATAATCAATTTCCTGAGATTATATTATATTCTCATTTAGTATTTTTTAAGCTTTACCTACATTGATGTATAAAAAACCTAAGATGCACAGTCTCGAACAAATGCAACACTCGAAACTGTCGTCAAAAACTGACATGTTGACTATAAACAATTTTTTTTGCAAATTCTACCTTACACTGACCGCTTAAATGTGTTTTTACAAAGCAGTGCAGTATGGCGAGTGATGCGAGATTGTTTGAAACTAGCGCATATTATGCGCTTGTTTTTTGCGGACGTTTTGAGATGCTGAGTGTGTACCTTTGGTGTTTTATATATACCTACTTATGTTTTAATAGCTTATCTCCGCGACTTCGTACGCGCAAATCCTGTTTTTTCCCGTTCCCGCAGAAATTTCGCGAAATCCTCTCTTGATGCTCCCCTACAGTCCCCAAGAAACCTACATGCCAAACAGCTTTCTACGACCAGTAGTTTCGGCTGTGCGTTGTCTGTCAGTCACTCACTCAGTCACTCAGTCACGGAAGAATTTTATATAGGTACATGTCACCGGAAAATTGTAAAATATCGCGTAAAATTGTAAATAAAAAAAAATACAAGACAGGGACATATTGGAAACTATTGAATTTGGATGGGATTGATTGTATACAAAACGATTTTTTCATAATTTATCGAGAAATCTTAGGCTAATAACGATTTATTACAATCTTACGGAGTCTGGGTCTGGTGATATATCTATACTAATATTATAAAGAAGAAAGATTTGTTTGAATTGAATAGGCTCCGAAACTACTGGACCGATTTGAAAAATTGTTTTAGCATTGGATAGCTACATTATCAGGGAGTAACATAGGCTATATGTTATCCCCGTACTCCCACGGGAACGGGAACTACGCGGGTGAAACTGCGTGACGTCCACTAGTTAGGGTATATATTTGGATTGATTAAGATTGGTTGATTTTAAGTCTTTTCTCCGTTTCAATCATACTACTAATAAAAATGCGAAAGTTTAATTGATGAATGCATGGATGTCTGTTACTCAATCACGCCAGAACGGCTGAATGGATCTGGATAGAATTTGGCACAGACCTAGATTATAGTCTAGAACATCATATATATAGGCTTTTTATCTCATGAGAATGTTCCCTTGGGATATTTTCCGACATACACGCGGGCGATGCCGGTGGCAGAAGCTAGTTAAAACATATCTTTATAGTTATTCCAAGAATTAATTATGATGATGATATTGGACACCTTACATAAAGATAAAAATATTATAGTTTGAAGATTCTCGTAATGATAGATGCATATTTAATTGAGTTGTTTTCAAAAGTGCCAGGTGAAGGGCGTATCGAGGGATAAGCATTAAAAATAACCGACTAATAGCTTTTCAAGGTAATATTTAATGTGTTTCTATAATAAAGCTGCTTTTGTGCTCGTTAGTAACTTCGAGCCAGATTATAATGCGATTTTTCCGTGTTTGTTAACACGAAAAAATCGGTAAATTAAAGGTTTTAGGTTTTTAAACATTCGTTTAATTGGATAGTACGTACATTCATCAATAGTTTATTTTGTGCACTCTATGCTGAAAATCTATAGCACTTTTAATTAAAATATATTATTATTATCCCGTTTATTTATTTATCAATACATATAGATTTCATTTTGAAATATATCTTATTTTATTATTTATTTTTTTGTTTTTAAGTCAAGAGTGAATAGGTTATTTCTAGGCAAGCGTGCTCTATCTTCAACCGCATCATCGCTTAAGTGAGATACCGGTCAAACGCGTGCCTATTAATAGTAAAAACATAAAAAATAAAAAAAATATTCGAGATAATTTGAATCTATCGCAACCAACATGACTATCGATGTTAGCATAATGTTTTTTAAGTAGATTTTTTTATGAACATTTGTTTAAAATAGGCCTTTGTAAAATATGTTTGGCTAAACATTTTGAACTTTGTGTTGTGTAACGTAGAATTTATTATCAAAATATTTGAAAATGATCTCGATTTGTGAATTATTTTTTTTGGTGTATAATATTATATGCTTATAATAGTATAGTAAACCTGAAGAGTGTGTTTTTGGATCGGAGTAAAAAAAACTTTTTGTATTTGATAGCTCAATTTTTGAGAAAGGACTGAGGCAATTAAAAATATCTCCTCTAGGTACAACTCTAAAAAGGAAAGCCAAAAAATATGTCGGAAAGTACGTTTAGGCAAAGCCACGGGCAGAAGCTAGTCATTAATAAGAGTTCTTACATCATATGTATGGGTTGCATAATTCTTCTTCAACGCGAGCGGAACTGCGGGCCAAAGGTAGATTAACATTAAAACCTCCTTAGAACGAAATTGCAAGATCATAAATGGTCAACTGTCAGATTTAATTAAAGTACTTCACTTTTAAAGGCAATGGAAACGTGATCAAGTGCCAAGCGTTGTTAGTGTTCGCAGGGTTCGAAATTTGAATTCAATTATAAAATGGATTCGAATTTTTTCCCTCCCTCCGTTCACTAGGTACTAGATACTTATATTAATTGGAACGGCATCCGAAGGGTATTTAATTTTCTATTCAAAATAAACGGTAAAGAGAAGCGTAAATACACTAAACTCGAACCCTTTCAGAGGCCCTTAGGGATTCGTTTGTTAAAGGGTAATCAACCTGTAAGTCCTATTCAAATAATAACCAATCGGTCTAAATTGGGTTTGGTATTAAATAGTAACAACAGTTCCAATTAGCATACGTTCGTTCACCTCATTGGGCTAGCTGTAACTAGGCCATTCTACTTTCTAGGGACTATTTGCAAGAACTGCAGAACGAATGAATGAAATACTGTTATCAGTGGCGTATATAAAGATTTGATGCCTCGGGACGTTTACGCACGTCTAAAAAACAAATAAGAATGAAGATACTCGAAATGTAAAATCGAGCGAATCAAGTTCGAAAGTGTTGGCCTCGGATGGGTTCTAGTTTGTACAGATACAAAATATACTTTGCCAATATAAACATGGACAATTGAAAACAAGGATGTAAATTTTAGCATCCCGTCTAGCATGATTAAGTTTTTATTAAAAAGCAAAGTTATGGGGCTACAAGAGCTCTATAGAGCCATGGCCTTCTTGACTTAAGGGTAAATAAAATACGTTACTAGTCGTTACCGTATCTGGGGGCACGGCAGTGCCCCCGCCAAGTCGAGCAAAAATGCGGCATGGCCGTACCATCCTTTTCTCGAAGCAGTTCAGGCCATTTTCGGCCCCCTATAACTTCGTTGTAGATAAAACTAGAAGCCTGAATTCTTGAAGAAGTCTTGCAACTCTGTTCATCTACCGTAAAAGTTGTGAGATCCATGAAATACCCAGTCGGTTAATTTATTCAGTCCCTACTTAAGGGTCCTTCTGTCTTAAGTTATTAAATAATTAGCTAACCTAACAACATCTTATAGTGACCATATCAATATTAAAAATCTTTTATGGTTTAAATAAATAGATTGACTTGGCAATCGCACTAAATGTATTACTTGTGAGATACATTGTGTTTTCATGCGATGTCGATTATAATTACTTAATAACTTAAGACAGAATAAATTAACCGACTGGGTATTTCATGGATCTCACAACTTTTTACGGTAGATGAACTGAGTTGCAAGACTTGGTTTTCTTTACAAGATATGTTTTTGATGGGATAAAAATCTACATTGAAAGTAATTTAAAAGACAATAGGTTCATCAAATAAATGGCTTATTAGTTTTAGTTATTCATAAAAGTAAAAGTAAAAATAGGAAAATTATTACTTTCGCCCAGAGACAAGTTTTTGTCAGTCGGAGAGAAGAACGGCCAACTATCTTCACTTCTATTGTCCTGGATTCTAACTAAAGTGTGGCTAATTAGGTCTTTGTGTCTAAAAACTTAGTTACCGCCCCGGATTGGAACAGTGCCCGACAAATGATGGTTGGCTCGATAAAATTGAGCGACTCCGCTGTCATTTACTTATGTGAGAGTGTCCAAGATGTCCCTAAATTATATGGTATTAATTTAAGGACATCTTTAACTTAAGTGTAGGATAATAGGTATTATCTTTTTAGAGTTCTGTACCCGAAACGTGAACAACAGAATTCTTTTGGTAACCGTCTGCTCTCCTTCCCTCTGTTTAACAGAAGCTGTAATATGTATGAACTGTTATTTGTTCACAGGGTACACAGATAATTATTCATAGAGTATTGCCGCAATTGCAACAAATATTAAAAATAACATATAAAGAACGTGATTTTTTCGGTTTATGTCACCGAACTCTTTGTGTCGTCTGACATTTGGCTGGTTTTTAATAATACTAAGAATTACCTAAATGTGTACCTGAATATTGTTGATTTTCAACTCTCGTCGGCTTCTGAGCGTTGAAAATTCTTTTATTTAGCTATTGATTTACGTATTACTCAGCATTAGTGAAAACTGGCACAATGTATGCCACGCCTAGAGGTAACAAAGTGACAGCTACCGTTATGTCACATTCTATTACCCAACAACACATAACAATCAAAATAATGGCAATAAAATAAACACCCAATAAGTCGTTTTGGACAACAAATGACGCGGCTACGGAACCACGCAGCGTGAGCGTATTTACGCGGTATTTACGCGAAGTTATTTATTGTACGGCGACGGGAATTGTCTCTTGTCAGTGTGGCTCATTGTCACCCTAATCAGGTATTGTGGATTCATGGGTACTGGAAGTGGTAAATTGTAGTAGGATATTGCTAGCCAATGAGATTAGTGCTGACGTTGACGAAAAATAGTATAGGGCTAATTCTCAAGCGCAAGTACCTACTATATTTAATTATCTATGCAAGATCCTGTTTTTCAAGTCAATTAGAGGCCGTGTAGTCATCACGTAGAAGCTGCGTAGAAACCTCATAGTGACTACATAGTTGTCAGTGTGGCTCATTGTCACCCTAACCAGGTGTTGTGGATTCATGCGTACTGGAAGTGGTAAATTGTAGTTAGGATATTGCTAGCCAATAGGATTACAGGATTAGTGTTTGTCGCGGTATGTGGTGGTATTCATGATTGATTAACTGGAGCAGTACATGTTGTTGAGCTGTATTTAGGGCTTAAGTTAGTTTTTGTATATTAATGTATATATAGTTAGGTTTAGTAGATATAAATAGTTAATTACATAGTTTTAAGTTACTTATGTACTTTTTCCAGCCATTTGCAAAGAAAAATGGCTTATGTTGTTAGAACGAAAGCACCTCATATTCAGTTTCTGCAACAAAATATATTTTTTTGGGACTAATTGTCAAGCGCGCACTATATTTACTGTTAAAGGTTCTGTTTTTCAAGCCACGTATGGCTGCGTAGGTGTTTCGTAGTGGCACCGTAGTTATTAAGTGGAAACAGCGTTGAAGCTCGTAGAGGACACGTAGCCTCTAGATACTCTGGGCACCTAACCTTCTGTCAACAGTAGCGTGGCGAAAGCGTTGTCAAAAAGTCTAAAATGTATAATTTGACATGCGCTACAGAAATGTCATGTGGTCGATCTCAAATATTTTGACATTTCGACAATCGCTGTTTGAATTTCAATTTGCTTAAAGCATACATCCGTGATAATGATGATGATTCTGAGTAACTAGATGAAAATGTCATTATTTTGACAAGTGCTATAGTAAACACCAGATAAATGTGCAATGACGGTCATTTACCAACTATGTAGTGTCTTTCTTAATATCAAAAACAGAAATAAAGACATAAAGTTGTCCTTAACCGACTTCTATCGTGATCCTTTACGTTCTCTTGTAATGAAAAACTGGCCAAGTGCGAGTCGGACTCGCGTGCAAAGGGTTCCGAACTAATTTCATTTTTTAACATTTTATTTTAACACTACTGACTTCTAGGTTTTCCTGTAATCTTTAGGAATTAATATCTGCAGTTTTTTCAAAATTTTGGGCTCAGTAATTTCGGATATAAGAACGGGGAAGAGTCATTTTTGATCTAATTTATTGAATAACTTCAAAACTATTTATTTTAAATTATGAAAATAATATAATTAAAACCCTCACAATAAGCCCTGTCATTTGATATGTCACACGATATTGTTTGAACAACTTTTTTTTAAATTCCTAGTTAGACCCCAAAAAGTGACCCTAATACTAAAAAAAATATTTATTTACGTAACGCGTCCGTGTTTAAGTCACAAAAGTCCACATGTTTACCAAATTTCAACAGAATCGGTCCAGTAGATCCGGAGAAAACTGGCTGTGACAGACGGACATACAGACATCCGAGTGATCTTATAAGGATCCGTGTTTTACGGATGTTCGGAACCCTAAAAATGGTTCATAATTTATTTTCCGGGTATCTACGAGATATTAGAGAAAGGTCAATGTACTTTATTGCAAGTTTATCTGGCACCTGCAATATAAAATGATATACAGTCTAGAAGCTAAACAATACCCATACGTTCTGGAAATTCAACACAACAAATATGAAACTTATAATCCGCCATTATACATGCCAAGCACGGATTCACGTTGTTTTGACAGCTTCGTGGAACAACAGATTAATCTGATTGTTACAACCGTAGTTTTACTGTGCTTTAGTTTTGCGACAAACATTATGGATCCTCGGCAGCCATCGCATTTCCGAATACAAACGAGCTTTCCTTTTTTTAAATTACATTAAGTTAAAAGACTATTAACAACTCTATGTACTTCCAAGTTGATTGAGAGCGTCCGGTCTGCACTAAGTGCATAGGGCAACTGATAGAAATCCGACGACTTACGAAACACGAACTTTGCCGAGTTTCATACATGTTTGGTCGATATGTGAAGGTGCCAAAAGAAAGTGTTTTCCTCATAAAGAACTGGTCCCCGGATTTATTATTAGGGCACCAAGGCTGTAGTAGTTTATTACAGCCCAAAAATTTGAGTTTTTATCTCTAGAGATCTATTCGAATAAAGTTAATTCTAATTTGGACCAAAACGTATGACATCCTTTAGCACACTATTGGGTATGCGCCTAATCCATGGGTAGAACATACATATACAGGGTGTGTAAAAAGTGCGTGGTTTTATTAAAGGGTGATGTTGAGTAGCTGATATACATTAAGGATAAAATAGCAAAACAAAAAAGTGTCTTTTTAGGGTTCCGAACGTCCGTAAAAACGGAACCCTTCTAGGATCACTCGGGTGTCTGTCTGTCCGTCTGTCACAGCCAGTTTTCTCCGGATCTACTAGACCGATTCTATTGAAATTTGGTCTACATATGGACTTCTATGACCCAAACACGGACGTTTTACGTTTATAAATAAATTTTTAGTATGAGGGCACTCTTGGGGGTCAAACCAGAAAATTAAAAAAAAAAGTTAATCTATCTGAATCGTGTGACATATAAAATGAAAGGGCTTACTGTGAGGGTATGAATTATATTTTTTTCATAATTTTAAAATAAATAGTTTTGAAGTTATTCAAGAAACTAGACCAAAAATGACCATTCCCTCCCCTTATCTCCGAAACTACTGAGCCTAAAATTTTGAAAAAAAAAATGCAGATAAATGTTCTGTATCTAAAGATTACAAGAAAACCTATAAGAAGTCTGTAGTGTTAAAATAACATGTTATAAAAATAAATTGGTTCAGAACCCTTAGCACGCTAGTCCGACTTGCACATGGCCAGTTTAAAAAAAACGACCGTAAAAACCGACTAAAAAGATTAAAAAACCAGCCAAGTGCGAGTTGGACTCCCATACGAAGGGTTCCGTACCATAAAACTTAACTTTTATTATTTGTTGTTATAACGGCAATAGATATACACAATCTGTGAAAATTTCAACTGTCCACCTGTTACGATTCTTGACATACAGCCCGCTGACAGACAGACGGACGGACGGATGGACAGCGGAGGCTTAGTAATAGGGTTCCGTTGGTGACCTTTAGGTACGGAACCCTAAAAACCACTTTTCAAGCAGTCTGATACATAATTGTCATCAACTGTAACAAACTGCTTGAAAAGTCATTTGATCGGAACTTTTTAGTATTTTTTTTTGTGGTCAAACTTTTTTGAAAAAATTTCACTTTTTTCTGTTTTGCTATTTTTCATTAATGTATATCAGCTGCCTAACATCACCCTTTAATATGACCGCGCGTTTGGAACACCCTGTATTAGGACATAACATACTTTTATCCCGGTAGTATATTCCAATGTTACAAATCCCAACACCCACGCAGGTGAAACCGTTGACAAAAGCCAGTTAAAACGATCACAGAGTTAAGTAAAAGCGGTAAACGAAACCAATTAAAAATCGGTCAATTTTCACGAGTGACTCTCGGTCAAGAGTTTCGTTCATCAATTAATGGTCATGCGCAACGGAGCTTGAAAATAAAGCGCAAAAAATGCTGTGTAAGGGCCGACACACGTACCTAAAAGCGTTTTGATTTAATCTTTTCTGATTATTTCGATGATTTATAGTGTTATCGAAATAGCGATCATTTAGGCAAAATAAATGTACACATATGAACTTCTGTAACGCAAAAAAAGGCGTAGTGTGAGGGTTTTTATTACTTTCACAATATTAAAATAAATAGTTTTGAAGTGAATAACTTCAAAACTATTTTTATTTTTTTTATTTGTGATGGGTTTGCTCTTGACTCTAGTCTAGGTCAGAGATGACAGAGACAAAGTCTACGATGGAGCGAGCTTACCCAGAAGGAGCCTGTTCACTCTAACTTTGAAGAGATTAGGGTTGTAAGCGTTTGGAAACACAGACGCAGGCAGAGAGTTCCACTCCTTTGCTGTGCGCATTATAAAAGACGTTTGGAAACGCTTAGTGCGAATTGGTGGAATAGTAACAAGGTAGGGATGGTAAGATGCAGTGCGTCTGGATGTCCGATGGTAGAAGGGGGCCGGTGGAATGAGGTCGTGGAGTTCTTGGGCACACTCACCGAGGTACAATCTGTAGAAAACCGACAAGCAGGCAACCTTACGGCGATGAGCCAAGCTATGTAGCTTGGCATCCACCAGTTTTTGTCACCGATGAGCCTCTTAGCTCTGCGTTCCACCGAGTCAAGCGCGGCAAGCTGAGCCATCCCAAAGATGGCTACAATACTCCATGCAGGATCGGACTTGCGCTTTATATAGGGTTAAAAGCTGTCCAGGCCTGAAGTATCGCTTCACCCTATTTAGGATGCCCAGCTTTTTGGCAGCGGTTTGGGCTTTGTACTCGATGGTGGCGCCGAAGTTGAGACTGGAACAGATGCACCCCGAAAAGTAGGAGTTTGGTCAAAACGACTCCTTTTTGCGGTAAAAAGACACGCCTGTGTTTTGGTGGCGTTAAAAGTGACCACAATTTTTAAGATGTTAGACAAAAAAGGCCCTTGTCTCCGAAACTACTGAGCCTAAAAAAAAATCAGACAATAGGTCTTTACTTATAGATTACAGGAAAACCTATACGAAATCTATAGTGTTAAAATAACATGTAAAAAAAACAAAATTCGTTCGGAACCCTTTGCACGTGAGTCCGACTTGCACTGCCAGTTTTTTAATAGCTGGTAGAATGCCTAGGGCCCTTTGGCATGATTTCGTCTAAAGGCTTTACTTAAGACGATGACTGAACAGCTTTTACTTTTTATAGTTCGCAACGGATCATTAAATTCTCTGTTCGCGAATGAATGAACACCCTTTTTCGGTATGCCTAGTCATGATCGATTTATTTATTTCTAGGCCCTACCACTAAATTGGAAAATAAACCTACTGCTAGGCGAAATAGCACTTAAAGCTTTGCTCAAAGGCGTCTTTATAAATAATTAATAATTATCTTTAGGTAATTGGCAAAACATTTGAGTTAGGTATTTTATTGAAGCTATCCTTGAAAAATATGATAGTTCATTGACTAGCATAGTTCATGATTGTTTCGTTTTATATGTGTTTGTGTATTATTTGAATGAAGATCTGACAACCAGTAACATGCTTACCGGGGGTAGGATTATTAAGGAGAGTAAGGGGAATATTTAATTAAGGCTTGCATACATGCCAATGACCTTGTGCATATAAACGGAGCTAACTACTCCTCAACGCGCCACTCCGATACCCGCATATTTAATTTATTTAAAAAAAATAACACATATTTTAAAAAAGTTACAAAACTAAATTATTTTCGTTTGTATTGCAAAGCAGTAGATATTTTTTTTTTGACTTTTGCTAAAAAATGAAGGAGTAAAATGGTTTCATTTCAACGATTTGGAGGTGATTTGGTGATTTATTTTCTTATAATGTGATAGCGATACATAAATTCTGGCGAAACCAAATTACGTATCATATCATGTTGATTTTTCATAGATTTTTTTTTCAGATGTAATTTCTCAGTAAATGCCGACGAAAAGTTGCTTCATCTGCACGCTGTTTTTAAGCATTTCTCGAGAGAGCAGCCTTAACCAGAGGTGCAACAACTTCAGAAATAGCCCCGCCGCGCCGTCACAAAAATGATTCACGCAATTTGTACATGTAGGTACAACAGCCCGACAGCAACCATCGTGCATCGGGCTGTTGCCCACCAGACTCAACACCTGTTTGGTATGAGGATCCTTCCTTTTGAATAGAGGTTTGCAAGTCAATACTAGTGATCTTCGACTTTGAACGTTAGCGCAGACTTCGTGCATGCAGAGCTACTTCATCGTGACGTCATCACCGTTACTTCACGCATCATTACGCTGAGGCAAATTCTGAATAGTTTTCAGCTAATCTTATATGAAAGTTAACAGTTCCCTACTTACCTTCCCCAGTAGGGAGTTTGCTAAGAAAATTGGATTATTGAGCGTAGGTGAAAGGTTAATCCCTTACAAGATTTATACATTATTATAAAGTCTTAGCCCTTAAAAAATACACAGTTCCCTCTGGTATATAGTTTTCACTGCTTACAAAAATATTGTTGAATGGTATTGTCTCGTTGACTGTCACTACGGGAGATTTTGCAGGATAGTTATCTACTAGAAATGTGCTACCTCCTCGCGTAAATAAACACAGGGTTATTTTTCAATGTTTTTCCAAGAACCAGGTATAAAAAAAAACTGTCCAAGTGCGAGTGGGACTCGCGTGCAAAGGGTTCCGAACCAATTTAATTTATTAAACATGTTATTTTAACACCACAGATTTATAAGTGGTTTTCCTGTAATCTTTAGGTATAAAGCTATTATCCAATTTTTTTTTTTCAAAATTTTTGGTCTCATCAGTTTCGGAGATAACGGGAATGGTCATTTTTGGTCTTATTTCTTGAATAATTTCAAAACTGTTTATTTTAAAATTATAAAAAAAAATATAATTAAAATCTTCACAGTAAGTCCTTTAATTTGATGTATCACACGATACCGTTTAAAAAACTTTATTTTTTAATTTTCTAGTTTGACCCCCAAAATTGACCTCCATACTCAACATTTATTTATTTACGTAACACGTCCGTGTTTGGGTCACAGAAATGCATATATGTACCAAATTTCAACAGAATCGGTCCAGTAGATCCGGAGAAAACTGTCTGTGACAGACGGACAGACAGACAGACACCCGAGTAATCCTATAAGGGTTCCGTTATTTGTTTGGAACCCTAAAAATGGCAGCTCATTGAAAAATAACCCTGTCTTTAGTTCAAAAAACTTCCTATCCTTGAGCTAAAATGACTGATGAAGATCCTGACAGTCTATAACCGCGTTGCCCGACTAAGTTTCAACTATTAGTCCTCGGGAAATACTCGATAACGGATCCTGGGTTTAGGGTCGTTCATATCTAGCTCAATGCCAAGATTGATGGGGATTTAGAGCTCGCCATGGAAGGATACTTTTATTAATGGTCTTCGGTGACTAGGGGTCCTTTTACCACTCCTTTGAGGATTGGTAGTGCCTATTGGTAATGTAAAGAAGTTTTTATGCGTTTCTTTTAGAATATACGCTCAATGGTACGCGAGCCTGACTCGAACTTGGCCGGGTTTTTAGCATTATATGCATTCAAAGTTTATTGCTTAAATGTGTTTCCCATTTTACTAAAAACAAAAATAGTAGATAGTTTGCAATATGACGTACATTGGAAGATATAGTTAAAACTGTCTACTAATTGTTTCATAATAGAAATACGCGAAAAAACCGATTTAACTGACCTACAATATGATGCGGTTACAAAATAAAATACAGAGCTGATTGTAATATTTATTCATATCAAACATATATTGCATTTATGCTATTTAATAAGGTACATTTGCATATAAGAGATATTAGCCGTATGGTGTCGGCCGGTGCCATATGGTGCCGTAAAACAATAATACTATCCCATCACTTCCCGTGGGTGTCGTAAGAGGCGACTAAGGGACTCGCCAGAGAATGGGCAGCAGCGTTCTCTAAAAAACGCAACACCATACACTGCCATCGCCAACCCGCCAGCCAAGCGTGGCGATTATGGCAAACCCCTCTCTTTGGGGGAGGCCTATGTCCAGCAGTGGACGTCTTTCGGCTCATATGATGATGATATAGAAAATGTTATGCTCTGAGGGATCAGATATTCACGTGGTGACCTCAGCTATATAAGTGACAGTTGTCGAGAATCGAGATGAGTGACAGGCTGATATGATGATGATGATGATGAAAAACAAAAATAGTAGAGAGTTTTTAATATGACCTACATAAGAAGATATAGTTAAAACTATCAACTAATTGTTTCATAATAGAAATACGCGAAAAAACCGATTAAACTGACCTACAATATGACGTGGTTTCAGCTGTAATTCGTTCGAGTTACTAAATAAAATCCAGAGCTGATTGTAATATTTATTCATGTCAAACATGTAATGCATTTATACTATTTAATTAGGGACGTTTGCATATCAGAGATATTAGCCGTATGGTATCGGCCGGTGCCGTAAAAGAATACTACCATCCCATCACTTCCCGTGGGTGTCGTAAGAGGCGACTAAGGGACTCGCCAGAGAATGGGTAACAGCGTTCTCTGTAAAACGCAACACCATACACTGCGATCGCCAACCCGCCTGCCAAGCGTGGCGATTATAGCAAACCCCTCTCTTTGGGGGATGCCTATGTCCAGCAGTGGACGTCTTTCGGCTGATATGATGATGATGATGATGAAAAACAAAATAGTAGATGGTTTGTAATATGATGTACATAGGAAGATATAGTTAAAACTACTAATTGTTTCATTATAGAAAGACGCGGAAAAACCTATTAAACTGACCCACAATATGACGTGTTTTCAGCTGTAATACGTTTAGGTTACAAAATAAAATACAGAGCTGATTGTAATATTTATTAATGTCAAACTTATCATGCATTTATGCTATTTAATTAGGTAAATTTGTGTTTCAGAAAACTTGATTTCACTGTAGTATAATTTATTGAATGTTCTTGCATTTAATTTATTATTTAAAAAAATATTTATCGATTTCATACTGGTTAAACAAAATTAATTATATGATTCTATTTTTTATGTGTCTGCCTAAAAATGTAATAATGTGACTAACACCTGGTTTCTAGCAAGAAATAATGAACTCGTTGGAAATTCTGCGTCATACAATCATAGCGCGTGATTGACTTTTGTCACATTATTTTTACCACCGTTTTCAAATAATTCCTAAAATTTAATACAATATACTGTAGTTTTGTAGTTTAGCAAATAATATTTTACTAGCTTCTGCCAGCGGTTTCGCTCGCGTGGTCCCTAGGGAACATACTCCCGGGATAAAAAGTAGCCTATGTCATTTCTCAGGCTCTAGACTATCTGTGTATCAAATTTCATTTAAATCGGTTCAATAGTTTTGGCGTGAAAGCGCGACAGACACACAGACGGAGTTACTTTCGCATTTACACATATAACATTAGTAAGGATTATAGTTAACAAGCTTCTACCAGCGGCATCACCCGCGTGGTCCCTAGGGAACATGTTCCCGGGATAAAAAGTAGCCTATGTCCTTTCTCAGGCTCTAGACTATCTGTGTGCCAAATTTAATTGGTTCAGTAGTTTTGGCGTGAAAGCGCGACAGACAGACAGACAGAGTTACTTTCGTATTTATAATATTAGTAAGGATAGTAAATAGTAATATGGTAAACAGTAAGCAAAGGATAAGGATTTTTATTTTCAGGCGACGGAGTTACGCGGTACTCATGGGCGCCGGCTGGAATATTTTTAGGGGGGTGCATCTTCAAAACTCCGCCACAAATAAGATAGGTTTTCCTTTGTCCATTCACTTATAGATAGAACTGAAGAAGACGGGTGCAAGGTCGAGCGAAGGGAGCTTACCTACCTCGCCTCGGATTCGCTAGATTCTCTTCTACTACATTCCGCTTCATCTATATATATATAAATGAATTGCTGTTCGTTAGTCTCGCTAAAACTCGAGAACGGCTGGATTGATTTTAATAATTCTTTTTTTGTTGGATTCGCCAAAATACGGGGAAGGTTTAAAACCAAAAAAGAATAGGTAGATAGGGTAGGTAGGAGTAGGGTAGGAGTAGGGTAGGAGTAGGGTAGGAGTAGGGTAGGAGTAGGGTAGGAGTAGGGTAGGAGTAGGGTAGGAGTAGGGTAGGAGTAGGGTAGGAGGAGGGTAGGAGTAGGGTAGGAGTAGCGTAGGAGTAGGGTAGGAGTAGGGTAGGAGTAGGGTAGGAGTGGGGTAGGAGTAGGGTAGGAGTAGGGTTGGAGTAGGATAGGAGTTATATTATAGATGAAAATTGTGACGCAGACGAAGTTGCGCGGGTCAGCTAGTCAAATATATATATTTTTATTGCTTCATGTTTTCGTATGTTCCATCACTACATTTTATAAAACAAAGTCCTCCGCCGGGTTTGTCTGTCTGTCAGTTCGCGATAAACTCAAAAACTGCTGCACCGATTTTCATGCTTTGGTTTTCGAGGAAGGTTTTAGTATATAATTTATCTAGAAAAACATTAGGGATTCTTAAGAAAATTGCAGCACGGACGAAGTCGCGGGCGAAGTGCTTTTTCAATAATTATAAACTACTAGCTTCTGCCAGCGGCTTCGCCCGCGTGGTCCCTAGGGAACATACTCCCGGGATAAAAGTAGCCTATGTCCTTCCTCAGGCTCTAGACTATCTATGTACCAAATTTCATTTCAATCGGTTCAGTAGTTTTGGCGTGAAAGCGCGACAGACAGACAGACAGACAGACAGAGTTACTTTCGCATTTATAATATTAGTAAGGACTAGGGAGGGGGGACAAGTGCACCCACTTGCACTCTCCTCCCGGCGCCCATGGCGTTACTCTGTTTTTAGATCTATGTAAGTATGCAGCTTTTTAAAATAATAGAAACTCATAAAATATGAAATAAAATATGTTTTGACTGTATGATTGCGATTTACGACCGTCTGAAGCTTTCCAAGTGGTTTACTGTGTGTTTTCAACTGTAAAAGTAGCTCAAATGTATGTAGAAGTTTTTATGGTGCTTTGTTTTACTTACTCACCTACTCAAGGATACAAACTTTCTTTATTAAGAAACATAAGCAAATCTAGCTATAAAAACAGACTTGTAAAAATCACACAGAAGTTATATTTCACTTCAAAACTGATGCAAGAAGAACAGTTATCAGTAGTTAACTGAAAACTGTTCTTCTTGCATCATGTCGTGAAATCCATTCAAGTTAACAAACTTCCATCGTCATTCAATATTCCAACTGCCAACTGACCGAATACTACTCTAACTGAATACTGAACTTTATCTGTTCAGTCTCTTCCATATTCTATACATCGTTGTACAACTTAAAGACAAAGAGGGGTGGCCGTAATGAATGAAGTGCCACTGAAACGATCACTTCGGGAATTCTACGGGGACAGCTGGGAAGAATAAACTGATGAAATGAGGCCGACAGCTTTACAGACCTATTTTACCAATTTATACCTTTACAAAGGTAAGTTAATGTCGGAAAGACAGCAGCTTTTATTGGACTCCCAGATCTGAATAAATGATGCGCCATGCGCCACCTGGCGGAGAAAATAGTTATTGTCAGGGTATTATACAAGTTTTCGTTTTAATGTTTGAAGTTTTGTAATAGAAAAAAGTTTTATAATAAAACCTGGCTGTGTTAGATGGTGGAGTTCGTATTGTAGTCGCACAATGCTGAGCTGAGTCTCGCTAACTTTGTTGCGATGCTTTATTTCTTATGACAGTATCGACAGTTTAACTTACAATATGGGAAGACTTAGATCTTCACGTTGAAACCAGGTAAGTGTATCAAATCTTATACTTAACTAGTGGACGTCACGCGGTTTCACCCGCGTAGCTCCCGTTCCCGTTGGTGTACGGGGATAAAATATAGCCCATGTTATTCCCTGATAATGTAGCTATCCAATGCTAAAAGAATTTTTCAAATTGGTCCAGCAGTTTCGGAGCCTATTCAATTCAAACAAATCTTTCTTATAATCTGCGCTAATCTCAGGAACTGCTGGTCCGATTTAAAAAATTCTCTCAGTGTTAGATAGTCCATTTATCGAGGATGTTTATAGGTTATATATGATCACGCTAAATAGGAGTGGAGCAGACGAAGTTGCGCGGGTCAACTAGTAGTTTATATAATCTCCTCTCACTCACTGCTCTCCTGTCTCACTTCTGGGAAAAGGTCATCATCTGCCTAGCCTTTTCCCAAATATATTGGGGTCAGCTTCCAGTCAAACCGGATTCAGCTGAATACCAGTATTTTACGTGGAGCGGCTGCTTACCAGACCTCCAAAACCCATTGACTGGGTAACACTGTACTCCTTGGCAAAATTGGTGCTAGATTTTCTGGCTTCTGACTATCCGTAACGACTGCCAAAGATCTAAAAATGACAGCCAACGGCTTAAGGCTTGTATACATGCCAATGACCTTGTGCATATAAACGGAGCTAACTACTCCTCTACGCACCACTCCGCTACCCGCATTTTTAATTTATTGAAAAAAAAAATAACACATATTTTAAAAAAGTAACAAAACCAAATTATTTTCGTTTGTATTGCAAAGCAGTGGATTTTTTTTTAAACTTTTGTTAAAAAATGAAGGAGTTAAATGGTTTCATCTCAACGATTTGGAGGTGATTCGGTGATTTATTTCCTTATTATGTGATATCGATACATACATTCTGACAAAACCAAATTACGTATCATATCATGTAGATTACTACCAATTTTTTCAGATGCATGATATGGTGTGCTTTCCGAGGCACGGAGGAGTCTCGGTATGTTTGCTACAGATTGTCAACCTTGGCAAGCGTTGCAACTTGTTAGCGTAGGTTGCGTAGGAACGCTGTAAGGTCCCTGGAGTCGTTTTTAGTGGGTGCAAGTCCCACATAACCACGTCGTCTTCCCGGATGATGTGGTATGCGTTAGGCATTTTCTTCGCTCGAAAACAAAGGTAGCGTTCCACGTTAATAACAATAATAAAAGTTTTAATTGTTTCTCATACAATTGTTCTACAGCACAAAATTGAGGCAACCCCAGTAAGTTATGATTACTTTGAAACTAGATTTACACTTTTAGTGCCAAGAACTCAGCGTATGGGTCGACCAGTGATTCGTTCGTGTGCTCACAACCCGCATCTGAGTCGTGGTTTTAAGTAGCTATATGTGACTTGTGTTCATGCACGGGTTGTGGGCACACGAACGAATTGTTGTTCGGCCCATGTGTTGAGTGCTTGGCACTAAAAATGTAAAAACACTTTTGCACTTGACACTGAAAGTGTTTATCGAATAATTTATACATGGTGTCATTTTAGTGGTCTTATAACGGCAGCCCACTTCATCTATCCAATAAATACTACACATTCATTAAATAAGGAAAAAAAATTGTTGTCTAAAGTCGGTTTACGGACGATAATTTTACGTGATAACGTCATAAGAAAACAATTGAATTCTTAACAAACAAGCCGAACGCTTAGGCCGATCGTGCCTCTCTATCGCTTGTTCCGCGCTCTCGCTTGCATGCTCAGCTTAGGCGGATTGTGACACTTTTTCGTGCTTTCAGCCGGCGGTCATCGATTTATAAGACGTCACGTCAAAAAAATATGATATTTATACACATTTAAATTATTAAAAAAATGAAAATATAAATGATAATATATAAATTATCATGACGCATGACGTACTTTGAAACATCCAGGAGCGAGCGCAGTCCGAGCCTTGTGTTCAACGGACGGCGCGGAATGGAACGGCAACGTTGTTTTGTTACGTTAAATAATGTTTACGTAACAAGGTGTTTCATAATTCTAATGCATTATTTATTTTTATTTTACCTATCACTTCAATAAATTATTTTATAAAATAATCGCGCCTAGAGGTAGTTTACGTCGAGTACATTAAGTGGACCGCCTTTGTAAAATGACTAAAATGTGCACCGTGTCTAATAGCTTTCTTGTCACAGCTGGGCGAAGGTGTTTCCTAAATTTTAATTAAATAAATAAAAATAGCCTTTATTTACTCTGACCTTTGCACAATTTGTAGTATAATAAACATAAAACTCTACTTAACTATACTAACAATGTTTCTATTCTGTATGTATATAACTTAACATTTAATATCAGTTACCAGGTCAGGCTGTCTTGCGACATAGGCCTCCACATTTGCCTGTCCATTGCTGTCTTTCTCCAACCCTTGGGCAGATCGTCTTCCCATCTTTTTTCTGCCTTTCTCTACGTCTTTTTCCGTCCCGCGGGTACCATTCTGTTACTTTTTTGGGCCACTTTAATTAAATAGCTGTCTTTATTTCTTGTCTTCTCCGTCCAACAGTCAGGAATAGGGTATCCAATCCTGCATCCCAATCGCGATCCCGCAGATCCTGCGGGATTGAGGTCATCGATCCCGCAGATCATGCGGGATTTGTGGGATTGGGATTTTTTTTAAATGTTCTTTTGTTCTGAGAAGTTAAAAAAAAAATATTAATGTAATAAGGACAAGTAAATTTTTATTTTTATTATCATTAATAACATTTAGTTAAGACTTATTACTAATCAACAATTGAATTAAATGATGCTTTAGAGGTAAACATAATCAGCTTCTTCTAAGAAACGATATAATTCAATTTTCTACCTTTCATCTTTTAGATTTGTATTGACAATTATTGAACATATTTATTACACATATGGACTTCTATGACCCAAACACGGACGCGTTACGTAAATCATTATTTTTCTAGTATGGATTCACTTTTGGGGGTCAAACTAGAAAATTAAAAAAAAAAGTTTTTTGAATAATATCGTGTGACACATCAAATGAAAGGGCTTACTGTGAGGGTTTTAATCATATTTTTTTTTTCATAATTTTAAAATAAATGGTTTTGCCCTTCTTATTTCCGAAACTACCGAGCCTAAAATTTGAAAAAAAAGGAGATAATAGATCTTTACCTAAAAATTACAGGAAAACCTATTAGAAGTCTGTATTGTTAAAATAACGTGTTAAAAAATGAAATTTGTTCAGAACCCTTTGCACGCGAGTCCGACTTGCACTTGGCCAGTTTTTTAGCTGTAAGTTAAAAACTGAAAACTAAAGTATTTTCCATAAAAACGCTATAGAAAAGTCCCACTCCATGGAAAACTTGTTAACACTTATTGATAAGGCTGTGCTGGGTTTAAAAATAATCAGAACGTCGTCTCAGCTAATTCTTTTTTTCAATCCCGTAAACGTGCGGGATCCTGCATGAGAAATCCAGCATTTCAGATCCTGCAAAAAAGGTGAGGATTCCCTAGTCAGGAACGACTCTAAATCATCGCGCCTTATTTAATAAGGCCAGCCTCGGTAGTAGGAGGTCGCGCCTCGGTTTTCTGGTACCTAACCCACAGTGTCGCAATAGTAGCCCAGGAGAGATCACAAAACTCCTAGCTCATGGCATTATTGAAGAAAGCACGTCCCCTGGAGAGCTCAAGTACTAATTACAAAGAACGCTAATCACAAGAAGCGCCTTGTCATTGATTATTCACTTACGATAAACAGGTACACAGCTCGACGCTTATCCATTTCCCAATATGGAGGACCAAATCTGAAGGCCAATTTTTAGACTTAAAAGCATTCAAATTGAAGTCGTTAAAATCAGTGTAACACACGGTACACGTTGCAAGTTCCTGAAGCAGGTAGAGGCGCGGTTTATTTGCGCGAGCAGTATAAATGCATAAGTTAACCGGGTATAACCCACGCACGCGCAGATCGCGCAGGTTACTCACGCGAGTAGCTCGCGTTGGTACATGCTCGAGTCGCTGGACCCGTTCACCACCTTTCCACAGAGCAAATAACCTGTGCAAGTGCCTCAACATGTGCAAGCTACAGGCACCGTGTGCAAGTACCAATTGTGACAGCAACACGAATGAAAACGCTTCCTTACAATACGAGAATTTCGTCGCTGGCCTCATGCATCCTGTACTTGTGTCCTGCTCAGTCCTTCATCAGCCTCAAAGGTTTCTCTGTTTTGTGTAGTTTGTAAATAATCCAGCGAATATTTTCACGAGCTTAACCTGTACCAAAAGGTCCCCAGTTATTTCTCTCGTGGATTTTACGAGGTTTTCGAGTCAGATTGAATTTTTAGCACCAGCCTTGTATAGAGCGATAAAACTTCAAATATATTTCAAGCTTTTTTGAATAAATTGAATATATAGAAATTGAAACCCAGCAAAAGCGATAAGAGCGGCCCCGAGGCAAATGAAAAACATTTTATATTTGACTATTTAATGCCTAGAGACAGGGGCGGATCCAGGATTGCTGTTTGGGGGGTCTTGACCCGCTGAAGGTGTGTTTTAGCAAGGTAAATACTAAACAAGCACAAATAACATTATTTTGCTTAACTTATAACAAGCCTCCTTGGAATATTATTCCAGTCTGATACCTTGTATCTGATACCCTGGGGATCAGTTTTATTTTATTATATTTTCTATTCCGGTCTGATCCACCGTGCAGGGTATCACAAATATATTTATTTTTAATAGTAAACAGCAGAGTATCAAATCAGGGGATCCGACCGGAATAACTTTATTATTCGTAAATCCCTTAATGACTTCGTTAGGTTGTAGACTAACAAAGAAATCTGTGTCTTTGGGGGTGGGGGGGGCGGTTCTTGAGCCCTTTAGCCCCTCTCTGGATCCGCCACTGCCGAGAGTATATATTTATGTCTACACTATATATTTGATATTTTAACACAACATAGGCTTCAAGATATTAAATTACTAATTCAAATATTTATCGTTCTAGAATCGCAGTTTTGAATAAGAATGTTCACATCAAAGTATGAGACATTTTATTATCTCCAAAATATGTGTTATCAGATCTTAAACTAGTTTTGTAAGCTTCAAACGATCTATTCAATTTGATATAATATTGCCTTAACATTTAAGACTCGTTTTTTCTCGCGGTTTCGTTCAAGTTGCTTATCCCGTACTAACCGTGTATTTATTTGGGATGAAAAATTGATTCTTTAGAGCTGATTTTTCAATATTCAGATAACCTTTATCAGAATTATAAACATAGAAAAAAGTCTCTGTTGAAAAACGGTCCTTAGTGATAGTGAGACTTTCTAGCGATTACTTTTTCTTTTTTGTAATCGAACCAGCAGTGTGATTCTGTAAACAGCTCCATATTCACTTCCCCTTAGCATATACGTTGAGCGTATAAGCTCAGGTGAAGTGAATATGGAGCTGTGCGTGTGGTCAGCATATAAGCTTAGGTGAAGTGGATGTGGAGCTGTGCGTGTGGTCAGCATATAAGCTTAGGTGAAGTGAATATGGAGCTGTGCGTGTGGTCAGCATATAAGCTTAGGTGAAGTGGATGTGGAGCTGTGCGTGTGGTCAGCATATAAGCTTAGGTGAAGTGAATATGGAGCTGTGCGTGTGGTCAGCATATAAACTTAGGTGAAGTGAATATGGAGCTGTGCGTGTGGTCAGCATATAAGCTTAGGTGAAGTGAATATGGAGCTGTGCGTGTGGTCAGCATATAAGCTTAGGTGAAGTGAATATGGAGCTGTCAATCCATACAAACAAGATGGAATGACAGTTCACTTCATGCTTACTCTACCTAAGTTGACACGGTGAACCGTTGATAGCATAGACCGGTAGGCCCCTTATTGTGATGTGTCTCTGCCATCATGATTACGTTCTGGAGAAGAGATAGTGTTATTTGTCCAGCAAGTTTATGTATGTAGGTAGTAATGAGCGTGAAGTTAACTGTAAAATGAAGTGAATCCACCTAAAGTAAAGGATTGACAGCTCTCTACAAGCTCACTTCACCTCGGTGAGATGTTTACAGCAGTGCGATTCTGTAAACATGTCGAAGTGAAAACTTTGGCGAAGTGCACGACAAGTGAGCTGTCAAACCATACAAACAAGATGGAATGATAACTCATTTGTCGTTCACTCCACTTAAGTGTAGACGGTGAGATATCGACAGAATAGACCAGCTGTAAACATGTCGAAGTAAAGGCTTGGGTGAAGTGATCACGAAGTGAGCTGTCAATCCATGTAATCAAAAAGGAATGACAGCTCACTTCGTGATCACTTCACCTAAGCCTTCACTCACTTCGACATGTTTAGCTCCGTCTCGCACACATAACAGGACCAGGATGGCATTGGCGCGTACTAGGCAGTACCTACTTCTAGATAAATAACCTTGTAGCAACCAAAAAAACATACAAATTTTTAGGGTTCCGAACAAAAAACGGAACCTTTATACGATCACTCGGGTGTCTGTCTGTCTATCTGTCTGTCCGTCTGTCACAGCCAGTTTTCTCCAGATCCACTAGAGGGATTCCGTTGAAATTTGTTACACTTCTACACTGCTACTACTTCTGTGACCTAAATACGAACGCGTTTCGTAAATTATTAAATTTTTAGTATGGGGGTCACTTTTGGGGGTCAAAATAGAAAATTAAAAAAAAAAAATTTGAACAATATCATGTGACATATCAAATGTGAGGTCACTGTGAGGGTTTTAATTATATTTTTTTTCATAATTTAAAATTATTATTTTTTGAAGTTATTCACGAAATTAGACGAAAAATTACCATTCCACCCTTATCTCCGAAACTACCGAGCCTAAAATTTTGAAAAAAATGTAGATAATAGATCTTTACCTATAGATAAATCGCTCACCATCAGGTGAGATAGTGGTCAAACGCGTGCCTATCAATAGTAAAAAAAAGATTACAGGAAAACTTCTAAGACGTCTATAATGTTAACATAATATGTAAAAAAAAAAAATTCGTTCGGAACCCTTTGCACGCGAGTCCGACTCGCACTTGGCCAGTTTATTTTATCTCTTTATAAAGTTTAAGTACCTAAGCCGGCTAACGTCTTAGGTATTAAGTACATACAGTGACAAATAGGTGTAGTCCTTTTAAAAGACAACAACAGTACATCGCGCCAAGACGCGAAAGAAGTCGTTTTCTGAATGTTAATGCCTGAACACATGAGCGCAAATATATCTCGCACAGTTTACACAGAATACCTAATTTCTTTGAACTACGTGAAAGAATATTTCGTTTGGGAATATTTGTGTCAGAAGTTTCTCAAATGGCTCTCTTGTTTCGTTATGTATATTGCCATTTTGCTGTTGAGGCGTCGCTGTTGTTTTTGGCTGGAATATTCTTTGTCTCATTAGTTTCGGTGGGTTTTGGAAGATTTGGGTGGAAATATGGCACGTTGTGTAGCTACATATTTTCTTTAGGTTTAGCTGCAAACACACAACTAAAGAAATTTTGCTAGTATGAAAATTAAGATAAAAGATAAGAATTTATTATTTTCTCCCACAAAGTACAAAATTACAATTTATAATATTTTAGGTGATAAAAGGAGGTACAAAGATTTGTGGGAGACAGGAAACCCTGTGCTATAGATTCCTGGCCCCCCTCGCCGAGAATGGGATTTAACAATAATTGCAGAACTATTGTGAGAAAAGAATACAATAAAAGGTACTCATAAACTAAAGTCGAAATATAAAACAAAATTAAAATGCGTGTGTTGTGTGTGTGTCTGCGTGCGTGAGTGATGGTGTGTTTGAAAATTAAGATTACTGAGAATCTGAGTGAGTTATCAATTATTATCATCTCAAGGAGGTAATAAACAGGGCAGATTGTTTGTCAAAGGCAATCTCTGAAAGTACTAAATTATGGAAACTCGAACTATAACGGGTAGACCTTTGAAATTTTCGCAAAATGTGACCTATTTCTAGAAGTATTACCGTTCGTGTTCTTGTAACAAATTATATTAATTAAATTAAATTAAAGGGAGCCACGAAACGTGATTTTATCGGTTTATGGTACGGAAAACCTTGTGTGCGAGTCTGACTCTTGGTTTTTAGGGTTCCGTACCCAAAAGGTAACCAACAGAACCCTACTACTAAGCATCCGCTGTCCGTCCGTCCGTCTGTCTGTAAGCGGGCTGTATCTCAAGAAACGTAATAGGCACACGGTTGAAATTTTCACAGAGTGTGTATTTCTATTGCCGCTATAACAACAAATAATAAAAATTAAATTAAATTTAAATTTAAAGGGGCTCCCAAACAAGAAACGTGTTTTTTGGTTTATGGTACAGAACCTCTTGTGTGCAAGTCCGATTCTTGTTTTTTTCGTACCTACCTTTTGCAGTCCATTCGAAGAATTTATATTAGCTAAATAAACGGAATACGTGAAAAACTTGTATTTTATTTTATTGCACAGAAAATTCTCTAAACTGTCACTACTTGACGCTCTAGAAACCTACCGAAAAATACCAAAGTAGTACAAGCTTACTTTGGTAAGAAACAAAATTAGCCTTAATATCATTATGTTACAACGAAGAAAATTTCCAAGACAATTTCCCGACTGGAACTCACAAATGTGTAGTAAAAATGAGACTGCAACTCAGTAATACGTCATAAATTTTAACTGTACGCAGTAACCATTACAAATGTGTCTGTTTGGTACATTTAGGATATTAAAAATGGCGACCAAGCAACACAGATACTTTTTTAAAACATTACATCTATGTCGCAGTCAGAATTTTAATTCGGTCGCTGCAAAAATGGCTAGGCGTTTTACATAACTGCGGCATTTCGCAGTAAAAAGGCAAAACGACGTGATTTCGCATTGTAATCGTGTGATTCTGAACTAAGTTAGTTGCTTGTACTTGAACTTGGTTTATGTGAGCCCTAATGACGTCACGTTTTGTTTGAGATTTTAAACTTCCTTATTGGTATAGAAGTCGCAAGATTTAAAGTTAAGCATGAGGTGCTCTGGGTTCGATTCGCAGGTTGGGTAAAATTTTATTGGGCTTTTGTTATCATCATCATTGTTCTAGCCGAAAGACGTCGCAAGATCTAGAGTTAAGCATGAGGTGCTCTGGGTTCGATTTCCAGGTTGGGCAAAATTTTATTATGCTTTTGTTATCATCATCATTGTTCTAGCCGAAAGACGTCCACTGCTGGACATTTATAGGCCTCTTCCAAGTGTTGCTACGTCGATCTTTCCTGCGCGCCTTGTATCCAGCAAATTTCCGCGGCCTTCACTGCGACTTAGTGCGAGTTTTTTAACTACTCGATCAAAAGTTCACTTATGTAAAATTGTATGAAAAAAAACTGGCCAAGTGCGAGTCGGACTCGCGTGCAAAGAGTTCCGAACGAATTTAATTTTTTTAACATGTTATTTTAACACTACAGACTTCTCATAGGTTTTCCTGTAATCTTTAGGTAAAAATCTATTATCACCATTTTTTTCGAAATTTTAGGCTCAGTAGTTTCGGAGATAAGGGGGGGAATGGTCATTTTTCGTCTTATTTCTTGAATAACTTCAAAACCATTTATTTTAAAATTATGAAAAAAATATAATTAAAACCCTCACAGTAAGCGCTTTCATTTGATGTGTCACATGATAATAGTTCAAAAAACTTTTTTTTTAATTTTCTAGTTTGACCCGCAAAAGTGACCCCCATACTAAAAATTTAATAATTTACGTAACGCGTCCGTGTTTGGGTCATAGAAGTCCATATGTGTACCAAATTTCAACCGGGTCGGTCCAGTGGATCCGGAAAAAATTTCCGGGACAGACGGACAGACAGACAGACACCCGAGTGAACCTATAAGGGTTCCTTTTTTTTCGGAACCCTAAAAACTGGTCAAGAGCAAGTCTGACTCGCACACGAAGGATTCCGTACCATCAACCTTAATTTTAATTATGTGTTGATAAAGCGGCAGTAGAAATACACAATCCGTGAAAATTTCAACTGTCTACCTACTACGGTTCTTGAGATACAGCCCGCTGACCGACAGACGGACGAACGGACGGACGGATGGACGGACAGCGGAGGCTTAGTATAAGGGTTCCGTTGGTTACCCTTTAGGTACGGAATCCAAAAAGGCTTGCCGCTATTGTCATCTGACGGCACTTTGTCAGTTTCGATACAAATTAAATTTTAAGCTAACGCGATCGAGAACGTTAAGGCTTGCATACATGCCAATGACCTTATGCATATAAACGGAGCTAACTACTCCGCTACCCGCATTTTTAATTTGTTATAAAAAATAACACATATTTAAAGAAAAGTAACAAAACCAAATTATTTTCGTTTGTATTGCAAACCAGTAGATATTAATTTTTTAAACTTTGGTTAAAAAATGAAGGAATAAAATGGTTTCATCTCAATGATTTGGAGGTGATTTGGTATTTTTTTTTTTCAAATTATGTGATACCTATACATAAATTCAGGTAAACCAAATTACGTATCATATCGTGTAGATTATTACCTATTTTTTTCAGATGAAAATTCTCAGTAAATGCCGACGAAAAGTTGCTTCATCTGCACGCTGTTTTTAAGCATTTCTCGAGAGAGCAGCCTGCTAAAACTCTCACTAAGGCCGGGTCATCGGTCCACTTTGTGGGATTCCATCGAACGCTGCGTCTTCTGTTATACTCCAGAACATTTAGGCTCCATCAACTTTACCCGGTTAATGGAAGCTCACCCGTAAAACATTTTTCCTAGAAATAAATGGCAAAATGTGTTTTTACCGATTGCTACCAAAAACTCACAAATAGTTCTACGTTTAAATAACCTTTCGCTTCGGGAAAACGTGAGTGATATTATTATGTTATATTTACACTTCCATAGAACGATTGTCTGCGGTTTGAATACACCTATAGTCCCCATCACGAGAAGCTATAAATTCTGTAAACAAACAAGTTCTACTAAGTTACGTAACGACAGCAAATAAACCCAAATTCAATCAACTCAGAGTAACATACGTGTAATACGAAACTAACGAGCAATATCATTTGGTCGGGTTATATTTAATCAATATAAAGCGTTGTAGTCTAGTGTTTTATGATACTGGAACGCGTCTGACTTATGGAACAAACATTTGAAACAATTGAATGTGTGTTTACAAAATTTATAGCTTCACGTGGCGGGAACTATAGATTCTGTTATAAAAGAAGGATATTGAATTTTCTACTAATTACAAAAGTAAAGATCGCAAAATAGAGTTCATAAAAAATAAAAAATAACTGAAAGAGTTACTTAAAAAATTAATAATTCATTTGGTCTAGAAAAAAATCCTTAGAAGTCTAGGAATAAAAATAATTTCAAGACACGTAAACCATTTCAACTTTTTAAGTATTCAGGACCATCGAAGCTTTGCTGAAAGGTTAAAAATATTTTTTATTTCGAAAATAACGGCGGAGAACTTATTCCTTAGTAGTTCTAACAGGAAAAAGCGATTGTCTGGTGTTCAAAAGGCGATAAAACTATTTCAGTAGTATGCTACCTTTTTTTATGGATGGGATATCATCAAATGACTCCTCCCGCTCTGGGTGAAGCAGAAGGGAGTGTCAGACTCTTACTGACTAAAACCCATCCGTGTTCTTCCTAGTGCCCTTTGCGTTCCAGGGCCGCGGTGACTCTTTCGAACAGATTTTCGAACAGACCGGGCCTAGTGGGCCCCGTCTACTTTGCTGACATCTCTTTAAGGCGCGCGTGGAATACAGCGTGCCGTCGACCCGGGCCTGGTCTTGATCGGATGACGAGCCACCCAACGCTCGCCGTCCGCAGACCCGCGCCTACGGTGGCCGGGAATCGCTCTGCGATTCCCGACACCCGGGGCGTCTTCCCTCTCTCGCATGCGTTCGGCCTCCTCCTTCGCTAGCATCACTGCTTCGCAGAAGGAGGTGACCGCTTCCCATGCCTCCTCGCTCCGGACCACGCATTGAACCAGGGCCGGACGCGAGAGGTCGCCGCCGCCGATTGCCTCGACGAGGACACGACGGTGCTCCGCCCAAACAGGGCAGACCTCCACCGTATGCTCCACCGTGTCCTCCGGCAGTACAATGTTACCTACTGCTTGTATTTTAGCGGTCAAATTTAGTGTGTTTTAGTTATTTTTGCGTCAATTTTAAAGTCTTAGGATGTGTTTCCACCAGAGATGTACGAGGATGCGTAGCGGGGGATGAGTTTGTTAAGAACTTATAGATTCGATTCATTTACCTAGCCTCGCTCAGCGCAAGCTATGAAACGAAACGTTGCCTAATTTTATAAATACGTAATCTATACTAATATTATTACAGTGCGTAGACATAGATGCACGCTTTGTATCCTTTACTTTCATTGTCCGATGGAACGAAAATCCGAAATCCATCCAAGGGAACCTTTTTCTCTTTTTTCTGGCTACAGGGGTAAAGAAACCTAACATGAATGGGATCACGGGAGCTAACGTAGTAGCGAGTAAACGATAACCTTATCGTTTACTCGCTACTACTTTAGCTAAACTGCTTACTTACTTATGCCATTTAAACCTTGAAATGACATAAGTAAGTAAGCAATTTTCAAAAGCTATAATACTCAAAAGGTATTATAGCTTTTGAAAATAGAGCTAATGTTCATAAACTAAATGAGCGCGGTACCCGATTATAACTGTCAAAGAATTTCACTTTTTTTTTTTAGCCTGTACTGTCCCACTGCTGGGCAAAGGCCTCCCCCAAATCCTTCCAAGTATTGTTTTCCCGCGCCACCTCGTTCCAGTCCTCACGGTACAACTTTATCAAGTTATAATTAAGCTCATTTTAATCCATAGCTACCAACTCACTTGACCAATTCAACTTAAAAATAGGAACAGTCGATACTTATCGACTGTTCCTATTTAAAGTTGATTTTTAGCCATTCGTATTAAATAGTCCCTAAAAAGGGAAGGGTTGTTTGGAATTTCAACTTTGACGTGTATGACATAGAGTTATTAGTTCGATCACGAATTCTATATTCCAATATAGAAGAGAAACTAAGCATTCATCCGTCAAACGACACGAACTCGAAACCATAGAATAAAGATGATACTAATTATGTACCTACTGTGACGAAACTGTTAGGCATTTGTTTTTTTTTTTTGTCCAACCGAGAAAGCAAGGTTCAGTTGATAAATTTTGTAAACATCTCACCGTGAAGTCGTAGGCGGAGTGAGCTTGAAGAAAAGTGTCATTATTTATTATTTATCTCACTGCATTTTCACGTCACCTAAGCTTTGTGAGATTTTGAGCCAGGAGGAATCCACCAATGCGTCCGATTAATTTCTCTAACCTGGCCTTGTATGAAACATGGCTAGTGAAGCTAGGTAATTAGACTCTTGAACAAAGCCTACGCATTTTAAATGTCCCTAAATAAATGAAGAAAAAAAAAAGCCTGCCCGCTCGCAGCTGACACCGCGCTGTCGCGCTCCGCATCCTCATTCCTCGCACCGCTTAGTTACTCATTGTTACACAGGACGGATCCTCGCACCCCGCAAGCTTCGGTGGAAACAATAACACATTTTCAAAGCTTGGCTACAAATCCTCGCACCGCCTAGCTACCTCACACAACTCGGGTGAATACGCAACTCTATTTTCAGCTAACGCATTTGCGGGATGTCAATGAAAATAGCCCACACATTATTGCACAGTAATTCACCACATTTGATGGTGCAATATCTTCAAGCAATTCCGATAACAAGCTCAATTGGTATAATAGCTTTATCTCATTTTCTGTGTGAAGGCAATTTGTGGTCAGACCCTTTGTTCGGGGAATAACAATCTACAATTATTTATACTCGGAATTCTATTAAGGAAAATGGTATAATTGTGTATCTCATTTCTTTGTTAGTATCGTGAGTGAAAGGTCATGGCACACTATACCGGCACCGCAACGGCACCGCAACGGCACCGCTCCAACCCAGCAATTTGCATGTCATTAAAATTAGAGCATTAAATCGTGTGTCGTAAAATATATTTCATTATGTCAATATGAAAAAGCCAACGGCGGGCAGTCAGCGCGCTTGCCGTTATCATACAACTTGACTCGCAGCCCGCGCGCTGTAAACGAGCCGACACCGAGTCGCCAGGGAAATAAAGTCGGACTGTGAGCTTGCCCTTCGCGGCTGGCGCGCGCACGACGAGCTTGCACCTCGCGGTCGGCGCGCGGACTGCGAGATGCCACTTCGCGGATGACGCGTAGTTAGCGCGCTGGCGGCTAGCCGTAGCATAAATTCGAGGCGTCGACGCCGTGCTTCTGCTGTGCCGTTATATAATGTGCCATGACCTTTAGAATCGGTTCCTTTTACGATGTTCTAGGAAGCCATTATTTTGTCTTTTCAGAAAGATTCGACTTTGCATCTCGATGGTTCAGGATCAAACTAACTTAATGTCAGCTCGGAGCACTCCGCAAGTCGCAGCGCAGTGACAAATTCTTGTGTTAACGGGGGTGTGGGCAATTAAGCGGGCTGCGCACTTCACAGACGGTATGTTAAATCAATTTATAATCTAAATCGTGTTTACCGGAACATAACTAGGATTTTTGCGACTTGAGTAGCAATGATACGTTTCTAAGATACATAATCATTGATATATAAACAACCCAAGAGGCACAGTCTCGAACAAATGCAACACTCGAAACTGTCGTCAAAAACTGTCATGTGTGAGTTGTGTGTAGTTATACTATACACAATTTTTTTTTGCAAATTCAACCTTAGACGGATCGTTTAAAGTTGTTTTTACAAAGCAGTGCAATATGGCGAGTGATGCGCAACTTTTTTTGCAAATTCAACCTTATACGGATCACTTAAAGTTGTTTTTACAAAGCAGTGCAGTATTACGAGCGATGCGAGACTGTTTGAAACTAGCGCACAATTATACATTGTGCGCTTGTTTTTGCGGACGTTTTTGAGATGCTGAGTGTGTATCTTGGGATTTTTATTATTTCAATGTACATAATATAGGATTTGATATTTTTAATTAGGTACACTTTTAAACATTTTAATACTTGGTTACAAATCACTTTACTGATTTTAAGGAATTTCGATACTGAGATGATGGGACCCTGGAGACGTTAAAAAAACCTATGGAGAGTTTTTAACACGAGCGTGGGCTAAAGCTAGTACAAAATTAAATAAATAAAAAAAAATTAATTAATAAATTATTATTATTATTTTTATTATTATTTAATTAATTTAATTAAATATTTTTTTAATTAAGTTAGGGGGAGCTCGTGGCTAAATAATAACAGCCGCACGGGTCGATCTTCAGGGTTAAGCAACGCTTGCCAAGGTTGGTCTGTGGATGGGTGACCATCATAATATACCGAGTTTCCTCCGTGCCTCGGAAAGCACGTTAAGCCGTTGGTCCCGGCTGTCATTTGCAGATCTTAGGCAGTCCAAAAGCCAGTAAATCTGACTCCAGTCTTGCCTAGAAGAACCGTGTTATCAAATTTTTTGAGTTGTGGAAGTCTGGTAGGCATCCGCTCCATGAAAAATACTGGTATTCAGCTAAATCCGGTTTGACTGGAAGCCGACCTCAATATAGTTGGGAAAAGGCTAGGCAGATGATAATTTTTTACATATATAGGATGCACGAGGACAGATGGGTCAGGATCGCCTGGCAGTGGGTGCCTGAAGATGGACGTCGCATCCGAGGCAGGCCTGAAAAACGCTGGCGTGACGACTTGGGCTCATTTCTGACTGACTTGCCGGAGAAGGCAACAGATAGAGTTAGTTGGATAAATATGGGGAGGTCTTTGCCCAACAGTGGGACAACACAGGCTATAAAAAAAAAACATTATGGTTTAAGTGAAACCATACAAAACTGTTTATTCAACTTTCGACTACCTAAGTGCTGTTCCGTCACTCGAAATAAGTACCCATCTCATAAACGTTGAACTGTCGGAAAAGATAAATGTGGAAAGATATATTTCTTTTTTCCTGTTTTGTTTATCCTGTTGGTAGACAATAAAGAACACCAATATACTATTTGTCAATAAATTTTGTCGTTTATAGTGCTCTCATGAGCTGTCAAGGAGATCAAGGACGAACTAGATCTCGTCCAATGGAAAACGGTAGGTAAGGTCTTTTTGTTTTGGTACAAGCCCGTCACACATTCCCAACCACTGCAACTCCTGAAAGCCAGAATCAACAGTGGCGACCACCAGAAAAACGCCAAGCCAATGAAACTAGACGAGTCCCGGAGAAACGATTCAACTGTCAAAAGTACAGCGGAGGAGTAGGAAAAAAAATATATATGTCATCTGAGGTAAAACTCTCCAGGTTACATCAGCCAGGATATTGGAACTTCAGTGGGTGTACTATGGGAAGTGTTGGTTATTGCGCAATAGAAACACCGTTTGCTTTTAAATCCAATTATAATTCACACTCAAAGTCTCAATTACAATATTCTCACACAATAGGTACACTGAACAAGTATTCGGAACACGCGGCGGTTTCTAGACGTGTGCACGTCTGCACTGCTCGACCGCCACCAGTAGACTGAGCTCAGCCTCTGTCGAGCACAACGTTCTAGACTCCGTTGAACGCCACTAAATGGCGTTGGTGTCCCGATTGTTCAATTGACTGACTTATTTCCGACATATATATAATTTTCGCTTCCCTCCGTATCAAGCAGGAGACAGAATAGAACTAGGCCAATAGGCACCAAGGGACATATACAACTGGGTTAAGCCCAGTTGCAGTTGCCAAGCACCACGGATTATATCATACCACTAAAACTAATGGGTCCTAAATTGTGAGCTACTTTTGATTCTAGTAATAGGTATGGCAAAATCGCTTGAACGCACGGAAATTTGTTCTGGTTTCTACAAGGTCCGTATAGTAAACTACTCCAGATGTAACCTGAATACTATCTAACATAATATTATGTTCAGTTTGCCAAAGAATACACTCCTATAAGATGTGATGTGCGGATTGTTCATATTCATGGTCAGCTGTAGAACATTGACATAAAGGCGAGGCCACAAGCCTAAAGGAAAATAATTTACTCTTAAAGTTGCCATGACCTGTGAGAAATTGGGCAACACAGTGATCCACCTCCAGCCATGTCCTATCCAGTCGCTCACGAACAGATGGAAAAAACTGGGGGAGGTGACAGCCTTTGATGGAATTTTCCCACCTACATTGCCATTCGGATAAAAGTTCCTCCCAGACATCAGTCTGGGGTTTTAGTAATCTACAGATCTTAGCACGGTCGTGTTGCGTTAAGAACTCTGGGTCCGTGATCATTCTAGCGTAGTAGTACATTGCAGCACGCCGCTGCACCTCTAGATCGACTGGGAGAACACCCACCAGCACTGGGTGAGGTCTGTGATGAAATGAGCAAGCCTAGAAGATCCCCGGTCCACTCTTGCCTTAGGCTAACACCTAAATTCTAAGTAACTAACACTTCGCCCGCAACTTCGTCTGCGCTACAATTTTCTTAAGGATACCTTATTTTTTCTAGTAATAAATATTATAGCCTATGTTACTCAGGGATAATGTACCATTAGAATGGTGAAAGAGTTTTTGGAATCGGTTCAGTAGTTTCCGAGTTTATTCGTTACAAACATACAAATCTTTCCTTTTTATAATATAAGGGTAGATACCCTCAACTGAAGAATGTGACGTTTTTTTAAGGATGGAAAGTCATGAAATGACTCCTTCCGCTCTACTCATTGATATATAAAAAACCCAAGATGCACAGTCTAGAATAAATGCAACACTCGAAACTGCCGTCAAAAACTGACCTGTATCAAGTGTCATGTGTGAGTTGGAATACGTATTTTTCCGTAAAAATTGTTTGTAGTCATGTCATGACTACAAACAATTTTTTTTGCAAATTCAACCTTACACGGATCGCTTAAAGTTGTTTTTACAAAGCTGTGCAGTAGGGCGACTGATGCTTTTTTTTTTTTGCAAATTCAACTTTACACGGATCCCTTACAATTGTTTTTACAAAGCAGTGCAGTATGGCGAGCGATGCGAGACTGTTTGAAACTAGCGCACAATCATACATTGTGCGCTTGTTTTTTGCGGACGTTTTTGAGATTCTGAGTGAGTATTTTTTTTTTTATATAACAACGGCTCTACTGACTAAAATCTTGTTGTTCTTTGGTTGATATGGTTTGGTGGTTGGTGCATGATCATCAGTTTAATGATACGAACAAATATGATTGAAAGCTATATTGAAAATACAGTTTATGATAATTAGAAAATGGTAAATCTAAGCTAAATTAGCACTAAGATGGTTTGATTTTAGTAGCGCGATTGTTAGTCGAACACGTACTGACTGGTAATAGTGGCTATACATGCATTTAAGGAAATGCACACAGCAAAAACTGTTGAGCTGTTCGGTGGCAAATATTGTACCGAACACCATCCGTGTTCCTTCTACTGCCCTTTGCATTCCAGTAGTGCTATTCTGTAACAACATTTTCGTATCTCGATAGTGGAATCCGAGGTGAGTTTCATTTTAAGACCTTTATGTTGTGTGCAAAGTGTCACTCAGGTGAAGCTCGATATCGAAATAGTTATTTACAGAATAGACTACCAGCGCCGCGGTAACAGTTACCTACAGTATAAGTTATGGTTCCTGAGATTAGCGCGTTCAAGCAAACAAACAAACTCTGCAGCTTTATATATTAGTATAGATATAGATTTACAAGTGAAAGATTAAAAAAATAAAAAAACCTGGTTGCAAAAATTCAACTTATAAGCAATGCATTTAAAAGACACAAACAAATTTAATCTCCTTTTAATTTCCTTCACTATGATACGCTCATGGACAGGTTTGGTTAAAAAAATTATTAACGACTTACAATTTTTTTAAACCTATATAAGGACACTTGGGTTTTTTGAGACAAATCTAACGACATCTTATCTGTCGAAATCCATCAAGCCGCTTGGAAGATATGAGGTAATAAAGAAGTTAACAAACATACATAATAAGATACGCGCGCAATAACATAACGTTTTCTTTGGCAGTCGGGTAAAACTATAACATTAAAAAAAATGGTTTTCACCGTCGAAAAAGCGTTAAAAACTGAGTGTGAGTGCATCTTATCCCAAAATGGCCTTTAAGCCCGAGGCAGCGGAGAGAGTCGATATAGTTTACCCGCATTTCGTTATTAAGCCCCATATCGCCCCATCAAATCCAGGGCTGGGTTACGGAATTTGTTCGAAAGAGTCACCGCGGCCCTAGCTGGAACGCAAAAGGCATTAGAAGGTGTTCCTTCTAATGCTTCTAATGTGGCTTATTCAGTAAGAGTCTAACATCATCATTCAGTCACCATTTCCCATTAAAAAAAAAACGGTCAAGAGCGAGTCGGACCCGCGCCTCGCTTCCGTACCATCATATAAAACACTAGTGGACGTCACGCGGTTTCACCCGCGTAGTTCCCGTTCCCGTGGGAGTACGGGGATAATATATAGCCTATGTTACTCCCTGATAATGTAGCTATCCAATGCTAAAAGAATTTTTCAAATCGGTCCAGTAGTTTCGGAGCCAATTCAATTCAAACAAACAAACAAACAAATCTTTCCTCTTTATTAGTGTAGAAGATAAATTGTTTTTAAATATTCATCGGCGAGGCCTATATTCGTCAGATAATTTTAATACTGCTGTGTATATTATAGTTTTAGATCAGCGCCATCTCTTGACTGATAGTAGTACTAATGTGATTTTAGTTGATTTCTGAAAAAGTGTGCTATTTAGAGACATCGTACCTATTATTTTTCCTGTAATTTTTAAATACACTTCTTTACATAGAATAATTTTAGATTTTTCACTATGCAAACTTCGGAGATAAAGGGAATGTTCATTTTTTTTTTACATTTTTCGTCAAACGTCGAAAACTAAGCGACTTAAAAAAAAAACAAAAATTTTTGAGAATGTGCAAATAGCAAAATGCGAGTAATGCGGGCTACTAGGGCATGTGGGATATCATATGATATCCCACATGCCCTAGTAGTATGAATGCCCTAGTAGTATGAATTTTTCAGAACACATTTCAGTCGCTATTGCAAAAAAATATAAACCTTTTATTTCTTTCTTATTTGCAAAATAGTTGAGCAAACGTCATCTTAAACTATTTCAAATTTCAAGTTGATAGCATCAGTAGTTCTTGAGATATCCAGCTGTGACAGACGGACAGACTTAGTCACACCATAAGGGTTCCTTTTTACCATTTTGGTACGGAAGCCTAAAAATGGCTGCGATTGAGAAATTCCAGATGGAAAAATCCAATGACACTTCGCCCGGGAAGAGACATGAGACAAGTGACAATCTGTTAGCCGTAGCGTGGCGACAGCGATTGTCAAAACGTCAAAAATGTGTGGGATTGACAAACGCTGTCGAAATGTCACGTATTCAATACATTATAGTAGTACCCAACTGATAAGACGCGTCGTGAATCTTCGTTCGCTCAAAAAAGAAAGTAACGCCCCGAAGATTAACGAAAGAAAGCAACCTTACAATCAACCTTAAATCACTACTATTAGGTTCATAATACACTGCAGCTGTTAGTTCCGTCTCACTGCCACGCGGCGCGCGCTAACATGGCGGCAACTGCCGACCAATAGCGGTACAGGAGTAAAAAGCGCGTTGCGTGGAGCGTGCCGATTGGTCAAGAGCATTTCCCGCGTTTTAAAATTCATCTTCTGCGCAGGTACATCGGTAAGCCATATCAGTTGGGTTCGTTTTGGCATTATGACGCCATCGCTGATTGAATAGAACTTATTCTTAAGCAGTCTAAGAAAAGCAATCCAGGGGGAAAGGATTCTGAATAGGTAGATATTAAGAAGTGTATTTACATAATATTGGTAGGCGAGCCTATTAGTAACGAACCGTGGGTGTATTGTACAGCTTTGCGTTCTCCTGTGGGGCCTAAAATCGCCATTTTAAATAAATATTAATAATTTTACAGTATATTTTACATAAGAAAATAATTGGTAAAATGTGGGTGTTACACCTCTTTGCCTAAAGATAGATCGCTAAGAGCTCAAAATAGACTTTAAATTCCAGATGGCGCAATTTTGCCGTCGTGGGTGTAATTTTTATGGTTTTAGGCATTGATATATAAAAAACCCAAGATACACACTCAGCATCTCAAAAACGTCCCCAAAAAACAAGCGCAATATGTATAATTGTGCGCTAGTTTCAAACAGTCTCGCATCGCTCGCTATACTGCACTGCTTTGTAAAAACAACTTTAAACGATACGCGTAAGGTTGAATTTGCAAAAAAAAATATTTTATAGTATAACTACACACAACTCACACATGACACTTGATACATGTCAGTTTTTGACGACAGTTTCGAGTGTTGCATTTGTTCGAGACAGTGCATCTTGGGTTTTTTATATATCAATGGTTTTAGGGTTCGCAATAGCGAAAATGGACTCGTAATCAAATTCCAAATTGGCGCCAGTGATGCACATTTCTTGAAAAGGGTTAAGGTAATTTCTTATTTTCATGGTTATAGGACAACTACGGAATCCTATACCGTGCGAAGTCCAACTCGCACTTGCCGATTTTTTTCCACTATCTGCTACCGTGTTATTTACAATACCAACAGTCAAAGTTTAGTTGCCCTTACCTATTTTATAACCGACTCGCTCCGCTCCTATTGGTCGTACCTAGCGTGATGTTATGTAGCTTATATCCTTCCTCGATAAAGGGGTTATCCAACACTAAAAGAATTGTTCAATTTGAACCAGTAGTTCTTGAGATTAGCGCGTTCAACCAAACAAACTCTTCAGCTTAATAATTTTAGATATAAAGATACTTCCCCTTCCCCGTTTACTTGTTTTAGGGCTGTTTTTTCAATAAACAGATAATTTTTATTGGAAGAATAAATATGTCATTTTGACATATTCTTTATACAAAAGCTGTCAAACGGCCATTTTTATTCCTCGGGTAAAAGTTACTGGGCTATTGAAAAATCAGCCCTTAAGGAGTCAAAGGTTGTATATCTTTCTTAACTCACTATATAGAGCGATTCTCTCTCTGTGTTTTATTAAAACATGCATTTACCAGCCCTAGCAATGCCTATATCGTAGTCTTCATACAAAATCCTCAGCCTTAACTGCGCTGATCGTATTTTAATGGTGTATTTTAGAATCTAAATGCGAAAGCTCTGCTGTCGCTCGTATTCTATATTTTAGACGAGCCGTTATTCTTCTCAATGGTACTTGTACCTAGAGTTAAGAATGTGATGAGGCAATCCATACAATCTCTGCTTATTACTTTGCTTGTCTATACTCTATACTATAAATGCGTAAGCTTGGTTGGATGGATGAATGTTCGTTCGTCAACGACGTCAAAACGGCTGAACGGATCTTGATGAAATTTGGCACAGAGGTAGATTATAGTCTGAAATTAAGATTTTGCCGTTGGCAGAAGCTAGTTTTATGTAACCTCAAAAAGGCAATCATGACAATATTGTGTTTGTCAATAGTTTCATTTTTTGGAACGAAGTTCCTTATCGTGCGGTGTGAAAGGGGGCTAGACGGAAAAAAATCTCACGAAAAGTTGTAACGACACTTTTTGCTATAGTTGTAAGCCGTGCAAGCCAGTTATTTTCGTTCCGTCTTTCTATTTCTGTTTACATTATATTTGTAAGGTAGGCAGGGTAGGTAGGGTAGGCAGGGTAGGCAGGGTAGGCAGGGTAGGCAGGGTAGGCAGGGTAGGCAGGGTAGGCAGGGTAGGCAGGGTAGGCAGGGAAGGCAGGGTAGGCAGGGTAGGCAGGGTAGGCAGGGTAGGCAGGGTAGGCAGGGTAGGCAGGGTAGGCAGGGTAGGCAGGGTAGGCAGGATAGGCAGGGTAGGCAGGGTAGGCAGGGTAGGCAGGGTAGGTGGGTAGGCAGGGTAGGCAGGGTAGGCAGGGTAGGCAGGGTGGGCAGGGTAGGCAGGGTAGGTGGGTAGGTGGGTAGGCAGGTTAGGCAGGGTAGGCAAGGTAGGCAGGGTAGGCAGGGTAGGCAGAATAGGCAGGGTAGGTAGGGTAGGCAGGGAAGGTGGATAGGCAGGGTATGCAGGATAGGCAGGATAGGCAGGGTAGGCAGGGTAGGCAGGGTAGGCAGGGTAGGCAGGGTAGGCAGGGTAGGCAGGGTAGGCCGGGTAGGCAGGGTAGGCAGGGTAGGCAGGGTAGGCAGGGTAGGCAGGGTAGGCAGGGTAGGTAGGGTAGGTACGGTAGGTACGGTGGGTAGGGTAGGTAGAGTGGGTAGGGTGGGTAGGGTAGGTAGGGTGGGTAGGGCCTAAAATTGAGCCTACTGATTAAGTTAACATTACATTAATATTTGTTAATAATAAAAATATTATTATAACTTAAAAAAAAAATTACAATTCCTTCACTAATTACTTCTCCGAACTTCGTTCCATCCGGGTGTCCCTTGACACCTCTCAAGTTTTTTTTTCTTTTATTTTACTATAGATAGGCACGCGTTTGAACACTATCTCACCTGTTAGTAAGCGATAATGTGGTCGGAAAAGTAACCTATTAAGTCTCGACTTGAAAGACTCCCAGGTTGTAGCCATTTGGAAACACAGATTCCGGCAGGGAATTCCACTCTTTAGCTAGACGCACTATGAATGTGTTCCCAAAACGTTTTGTGCGTGTGTGTGGGATGTCCACCATGTACCGGCGGCGCATCGCCGTTCGTCTTGTGGTCCGATGATGGAACGGGATTGGCGGAACTAAATTACGCAATTCCGTCGCACATTCCCCAAAATGCAACCGGTAGAAAACCGACAGGCTAGCAACTCGTCGTCGATGCTCGAGACTTTCGAGCTTCGTCGCGACGAGCCCATCATTGCCGATGATCCTCTTGGCTCGTTTCTCAATTGACTCAAGAGCATCAAGCTGGTATCTGGCAGATCCGTCCCAAAGATGAGAGCAGTGCTCCATACACGATCGAACTTGCGCTTAATTTTCATTTATTTCAGCAATATAAAGGATACAGTCACAATTGTCAAAGGAAAGCCATCGTGATTTTTCTCTGGCCTCCATAAAATCGGTGTTAGATTTTCTGGCTTCTGACAATCCTTTAGTTAGCTTCCGTCGATTTTAGTAGGTATTTTGCCATCTGTTATAGCCAAAGTCAACGCTTGTAAATAAGATAGGAAGGTGCTTCGCTGGGGTTACACCTCATCTATATTCAAAGTCGCTAGATGCAGCAGTCAGCCCAAGTTTGGGAACTATGCCATAATTCGCTGAATTTGAGCGGAGTGGCGTCGAAATAAACTTGATACATAATAAATTATTGAGTGTTCTCTTCTATGTTTGTGTATGTATTTTATTCGGTTGAGAAAATGTTATACTAGCTAATAGTAATGTTTTGTTTCCACTTTAGCCAGCCAAACCCATACTCCAGGGGAACTGGAAGACACAGCGTTGGACGGCCTCCCGGAAGGTGGACCAATGATCTGGTGAAGGTCGTGGGTAGCCGATGGACGCGAGACGCACAGGACCGGTTGTTGTGGCGACACGCGGGGAAGCCTATGTCCAGCAGTGGACGACTTTCGGCTTATACGGTGATGATGAACCGGAGATTGTCCTTCGGTATACTTTCACAGTATATGCAGATTTAATCGTCGGTTGGTGCCCCATTTCATTACATGTCTAAAAGCGCTTCTGAGAGTTGGTTTCGGCCCCTTGTACGCCTGCCAAAGGACCATAGGGTCTCAAGATTATCAAACAGATACAAGAATAATGTTATGTACTTGTCCCTCCTTGAAGGGAGGGGAAGAATTCATTGAGCATTCAAAATACGTGCCCATTGCTGTCAATGAGCAAATGTTGGCACTGTCGAAACTGAAGCCTGTGTGGTGCTTGCTTTCCTCAAAAGCTCAGACATTAATCTACATGGCTCTCACAAGATTTGACCAGTACAGATTGTAAGGACGTTAAAAGAGACTTTGACCTCTGAGTTTCTTTCGGTGTTTCGTCTCCGGGTATTTGGCTAGAAAGCACCGGCTTCATCTATACTAGTTTAAACTGACTAAAAATGACTGACGTGTAAAGAGCCGTCCACACACCAGGATGTGTGTCAGGGCTATCCGAGTTCCGAGTTTTTTATTCAGTGTTCACAGGTTCACACGTTTTCTTTTTTTTTGTATTTAAATAATGTGGAATAAATTTTATTTTGTCGGACAAATTCTATTAATTTTTCTGTGTTCATGTTGCACAAGTGCTCTTGAATCCCTGACAGGACAGGGCCGGGACGGAGATAAAAAATCGGATTGCTATCAGGGCGCCCGTGCGTCCGTGCGTGCTCCGGGACACTGAGGATCCGGAACCTCCTGACACGGATGTGTGTGAGCAAAAATCGTATGTAATCGATTTTTCTCCGTCCCGGCCATAGATATACTGTTTTTTTATATTTCTATGGTCCCGGCCGTGCTCGGATGTGTGGACGGCGTTTAAAAGTGTTTTTTTTTTTAACCAATTTACAAAATAAATGTAATTTTTAGAAATGCCCAAAATAATTGCCATTGCCACATTGGATGGCCATACTGATTTATTTGGTCAAAAAGAGCCAGCTCCCGCCGCTCTAGTCCCAGGAAGAGTTAACTAATCAACTTGTCGATGCCCCAAAAAACTCGATGAGCACTTGAACGCCATAGACCTAGTGTTAACCCAAAACAGCTCAAACATATAACTCTCAATAAGGTTGTTATATTTGCGCCGTTGAACTGAATGGATATTTATGTTTAATTCTAGACTAATATGAATTAACGCACTCATCGTTCCAACACATAACCTTATATTTATTCGGACTTTTGACTGCGTAATATTTTATCAGTTTTTTTTTTCGTTTTCACGGAACTTTTTAAATGGAACCAACGATGCGTAGGTACTGATGATATCAATTACAATTTGTTGGAATTTTATTAAAATGCATTTATATGCAAATATAAACTCACAGTTCTTTTTCATTGGGGTTTCATTTTGAAGTTTTAGTAATTTCAGAAGCACGGAATATAGTGGATGGACACCCATCCACAGACTGAACTCGGAAAGCTCTGCTTAACCTCATAGATAGACCCGTACGGCTCTTATTATTTACCCACGAGTTCCTTACATTCCCCTACATCATCATCATCATATCAGCCGAAAGACGTCCACTGCTGGACATAGGCCTCCCCCAAGCGTCGCCACAACGACCGGTCCTGTGTGTCTCGCATCCATCGGCTACCCGCGACCTTCATCTTATTCCTCTACATATTAATTTAATATTAGTTTAGATTAAGTTAAACACATTAATTTCATACCTTTAATATAGCTTTTACCCCTTGTGATTCTCAACGTGTAAACACGGTCTAAATGGAGTTAGACCCAGCCGAACTTTGCTTCAGACTAAATACATGTAAATTTAGTTTAACAGCACCATTTGCGGTTTTGTAGGCCGGGATCTAGGTAGCTACGCAAAGCCCAGTCGTCCCTAACATTTGTCTAGCTATCATAACGTTCCGTCCTACGTAATGGTTTTATAGGCTTGATTATAGTGTTGCGGAATTTGTTCAAAAGAGTCACCGCGGCCCTGGACCGCAAAGGGCATTAGGAGGAACACGGATGGGTTTTAGTCAGTAAAAGTCTGACACCCCCTTCTGCTCTGCCTAGAGCGGGATTCATTTGATGACTTTCCATCCCTAAAAAAAAAACGGTCAAGAGCGAGTAGTACTTGCGCACCGAGGGTTCCGTACCATCATAAAACGTGAATTTTTTAAAATTTTTATCGGTGAGGCCTTCATTCGTCAGAGAATTTTAACACTGCGGTGTATATATTGCAGTTTTAGATCAGCGCCATCTCTTGACCTGAAATATTGAGAATGAATGAGATCTGAAAAAGTGTGTGCTATTTAGAGACATCGTTTTATTTTTCCTGTAATCTTTACATAAACTTCTATCACATAGAATAATTTCAGATTTTTCTCTATTCAAACTCCGGAGACAAGGGGGTGGTGTACTTTTTAAATTTTTCCTCAAAAGTTGAAAACAATGCGGCTTAAAAAAAAAGAAAAAATGTTTAAGAATGTGAAAATAGCGCTTTTTCATATGATACCCTACATACCCTAGTAGCCCCACTTCGAATTTTAGAGAACCCCTACTAGTTGCTGTTGCAAAAACAATATAAACATTTTTATTTATTTCTTATTTGTAAATTAGGTGAACAAATGTCATCTAAAACTATTCCGAATTTCAAGTCGATAGCATTAGAAGTTCTTGAGATATCCAGCTGTGACACACGGGCAGACTAAGTCACACCATAGTCCTTTTACTATTTTGGTACGGAACCCTAAAAAGGCTTGATTATAGGGCTCCTGACCGATTTCAGGTATGTCAGCTAATCTCAATGGAGACTTGCCATCGGCACTGGACAATATTGTAGTGCACAATATTGTAGTGCACAGGTGCGTGATTACCACGTCTTTGGATTGCTCATTCTTGCTCACCGAAGGAATAATCTGGGCATGCCTAGGCCGATTATTCTTCTCAAGTTTCGCTTAACGGTTATTTACTTCATTGTTATCAAAAAATAAATGACTCTTTCATCATCATCATCATCATAACAGCCGAAAGACGTCCACTGCTGGACATAGGCCTCCCCTAAAGGGGGAGGGGTTTGCCATATCCGCTACGCTTGGCGGGTTGGCGATCGCAGTATATGGTGTTGCGTTTTACAGAGAACGCTGCTGCCCAATCTCTGGTGAGTTCCTTAGTCGCTTTTTACGACACCTACAGGAAGTGATGGGATGCTATTATTCTTTTACGGCACCATACGGCACCGGCCGACACCATACGGCATACTCTTGACTCTTTGCCGTCTTAAAAAGCATCCAACAGCAGATAACAATGCTGCGGAATTTGTTCGAAAGAGTCACTGCGGCCCTGGAACGCAAGGGGCATTAGGAGGAAAACGGATGGGTTTTAGTCAGTAAGAGTCTGACACTCAATTCAGAGTCATTCGATGATTTCCCAGCCTAGCTGCATTCAATACAAACCTACTCATAGAACCCTACATTCGTTAGCCTAACTAATCCTACTTCCCACTATAATCCCTACGAATATTCCTACATATTCTTGGAGGTATTAGAAGTAACATAGGATACTTTTTACTAAACAATTTTTTTTTACGAAAAATACCGCCCAACGTAGATGTAGACTAGCTGACCCATGCCCACTTAGCATGGGTCAGCTAGTCTACATCTACACTAATATTATAAAGAGGAAAGATTTGTTTGTTTGTTTGTTTGAATTGAATAGGCTCCGAAACTACTGGACCGATTTGAAAAACTCTTTTAGCATTGGATAGCTACATTATCAGGGAGTAACATAGGCTATATATTATCCCCGTACTCCCACGGGAACGGGAACTACGCGGGTGAAACCGCGTGACGTCCACTAGTAATATTATAAATGCGAAAGTTTGTGGGTATGGGAGGATGTTTGTTTCTCTTTCACGTCAGAACGCCTGAACGGATCTCCACGAAATTTGGCACAGAGGTAGATTTTAATTTGGAATAACACATGGGCTACTTTTTAATCCGGGAGTATGTTCCCTAGAGATCACGCGGGCGAAGCCGCTGGCAGAAGCTAGTATTATAAAATGCGGAAGTGAGTTCCTTCGTCATCACGGCTTAACAGCTGAACGGAATTGGATGAAACTTGTCACGCTGGTAGACCATGTCTTGGAATAGGAAATTCGATTTTTTTACTTTTCATCATAGAAGTATGTTCCCTTGGGATGATTTCCAGTATTTTCCTGCGGGCGAAGCCGCTGGGAGAAGCTATTCTATCAATACTTACACTTATAATATTATAAAATGCAATAGTATGAATGGATCCGGACATCGCTGAAGGAAGAGGAAGCCCGGAGGCGGGCATAGAAGAGGGAGCCTAGAAGTGGGCCACGCTAGATGGGTCGCGAATGTCATGCATAGCAGTTCTCGCCACCCATCCATCAAGGCGAAAGTAGGTGCACAGGCGAAGTTTTTAGTGGGTGCAAGTCCCACATAACCACGTCGTCTCCCCGGATGACGTGGTATGCGATAGGCATTTTCTTCGCCAGTAAAAAAAAAATGTCTTGGAATAGGAAATTGAATTTTGTGATATTTCATCTCTATGTTTTCGAGTAAGTATGTTCCTTTGGGATACTTTTTGACATTCAAGAAAGAAAGATGTTTATTTGGGGCTCGCACAAAACAGACAGATGTAAATTACTTAAAACTAAAAGTAGTCTATTACTTAATCACTAGTAAATTAGTCCGTGCGAGGCCAAAAAGGTCCCTATCTCAGCATAAGCTGCGAAATTTAAAAATAAATAACACAGCGCTGGTTTTATGATGGGGCCTGTGATGCCACGGACGCAGTTACGTAACACATACTAAATATAATAGATACGGATAAAGTAAATAAATGATGAAAAAATTCAATACATAAAATACACACAGTCAATAATAATTAATAATAACATCGACCCACGCCCAAAGGCCCAGTGCTCCAATATCATTTGTGAATGTCACAAATGACGGAACGCGCGAGCGCACTTGGAGGGGGCCAGCTGTCATGTTGGAAAAAGTAAAAATGGCAGAACTTATTTGTAAACAAAAGCCATACCAAAAAGCATCGTAAAAGTGCGATAAAAATCGGGTTTTATTTGAATAGTTGCGGTCTGAGTCGTATAATTAGTCACAAGAATTGTGTTAAGTTGAGCACGCGGGTGGAGCCGTGGGCGGCAGCTAGTTCCTTATAAAATAAAACTATTCCCACAGGCATATATTAGAAGACCAGCTAATCAATCGGCCAGACATGTCTCCAGCCGAAATCTGCTGTCATAAGTAAAAAGGTCGTATATACACAAAACAAAATAACCCATTTCTGACCTTAAAAAAATACCTTAAAGTTGGAAATCGTTTACTTCGTATTGCATAGATACGTCCTTTTTTCTAATGACGGCAGAAATAATGGTCACAAATTCGCAATCCACAAAAAAAACTGTACAAAATAACTGACAAATAACAGCGATGACCACATCATACGACTAATGGGCCCCCAATCGCAAATAAAACGTATTTTCCTCAAGATTTCAGGGGCCCGGGCCCCCACGGCCCCAAAGACTCGACTGTGTTCGCTCTTATTTCTACAGATTGCCTATTTGTTATTTTATGTCACTCAAAAATGTAATATCATTTTCTGTGTGATTTTTTCGACTGGTGGCGGAAAAATTGTGATTCGCGGTGATCGAAATATGAAGGGTAATCGGAACGCCCAATCATATTTCGATCACCGGTAGGTAGTTATTTATTTTTAAATTAGTGATAAATGATAAATGATAAATGATATTTATTTTGCAAATAGGTTACAAGTAACTCTTTTACACGTCAATTTTTTTTTGACATATTTATCTAGATGAGGCCGGATGTTTCCTAGCTGACTACCCTGAGAAGAAACACCGAAACAAACTCAGAGGTCACAGTCTCTTTTGAAGTCCATACAATTGCCAATAACATATGAAAAACATGTAGGTTAAGGTCTGAGGTGGCCTTTTGAGGAAAGTACCACGCAGGTTTGAGTGGGCTTGTCCAGACAGTGCAAGCCTTTGTCAGTAATCGTGCAGCTCAACTCCTCAAAACTTTGAGGAGCTCAACGAACCGACGAACAATACCAAAGTAAGGACATTTGGGTAAGCCGCATAATATACTCAAACTGCCAGACAGTCATGAAATCAATCCTTAAAATAACGACCTACATAGTCCTCACACTTACAATACATCATTTGTGAGGAATTCATAGCAGTAGGAATTATTAGCCACTATACTTGAACTTTTTGAATTTTCAATAACTTCTGATCGACTTAGGCTTGACAGGTTAAATACATATTTACTCAATTTTTATTAAGTAAATGGGCTTAAATTAACTAGAATGTGAAAAATATTTTTCATTTTATTTCATATCCTACACCCTCATTTTAGTACCGTCGCGCAGGCGCTAGATAAATGGCGTTGTCTCTACTTAGGCCTGAACCGCGCTATGGTTTCGTTGACTTCTCACAGATAAGTAGAATTTATTGACATCAAAATAATATACAGTGAACCTTTCGTTCTATTTTTGAAAAGTCAATTTATACCAACTTAATAAAATTAAAAGAAGTATATCAACCGTGTTGGGAGTTATATATTAGAGCTATATGGGGTTGAAACATTAGGCTCATGGGGTCCGAGTGCTCAACGAGTCTTTCGGGATTTCAGCAAACCACTTGTCGACTGTTCACGTGACCAGGAAGCTGGGCTTTTCTTCAGCCAAAGAATTAGCATTGCCATTCAATGCAGCAATGCATAATAGGTATACTATAATGTAAAGAAATCTGATTGAAAAAATAAAACACAGTAGTGATATGAATGATTGTTTTTAGGGTTCCGAACCAAAAACGGAACCCCTTATAGGATCACTCGGGTGTCTGTCTGTCCATCTGTCACAGCCAGTTTCCTCCGGATCCACTGGACCGATTCTGTTGAAATTTGGTACACATATGGACTTTTGTGACCCAAATACGGACGCGTTACGTAAATTATTAAATTTTTATTATGGGGGTCACTTTTGGGGGTCAAATTAGAAAATTTATAAAATGGTTTTTGAAAAATATCGTGTGACATTTCAAATGAAGTGGCTTACTGTGAGGGTCTAAATCATATTTTTTTGATTATCTTAAAATAAATGGTTTTAAAGTTATTAAAGAAATTAGACGAAAAATGACCATTCACCCCCTTATCTCCGAAACTACTGAGCTTAAAATTATGAAAAAAATGGAGAGAATGGATCTTTGCTTATAGATTTCAGGAAAATCTATAAGAAGTCTACAGTGTTCAAATAACATGTTCAAAAAATAAAATTCATTCGGAACCCTTTGCACGCGAGTCCCACTCGCACTTGGCCAGTTTTTTATTTGTTTATATTTCAAAATAAAAATATTCAGAAAATATGAATTAGACTTTTGAATATATTTCAATGAAATTTAGATTCCAACAAAGTTGAAAAACCATTAACCTGTTTAAGAGCCGAAAAATCATTCTCTTTCACTTTAACAGTTTAATCTCTTTTAACCGACTTCAAAAAAAGGAGTTTATCATTTCGACCCGTGTGTATTATCAGAACTGCACAAATCAAATCAAATCGTATATTTCAAATAAAACATTTACAGACACTTTTGAATTGTCAAGGTCAGTCCAAAAAGATGAAGCTATTTGCACGTTCCAAAGCGTAGATCTCTATGGAGAAGAACGCGCAAGAAACTCCACGGACACTCTTTTAAAAATAATAAATTGTTACACAGTTTTTGTATACGTTATTCTATATCAGTTTCTACCTATATTTTGTATAATTTTATAAGTATGTATTGCTGTATACTTTTTTTTCGAATCGGTAAAACATTCCCAAGAATAAGGACTTGTAACGTTGTGAGGGGTACCTATACAGTCTTAAAGCGATCTTTACAATACTACTGATCCCACATAAAACTGAAACGAGATGCTTAAAATAACTTTGTATGTAATCAAGGTACGATTCGATTATTTCACACATTTCAAGTTTACCCAAACTAGGGACGCCTACTTCGATCAATCTCAGGGCTGCCATTTTGTTTTATGAATTTCGGTAATAACAGTTTAAAATAAATTAGATTGAGTCAAAAGCGGTGAAGTTTGCGGTTTTGAATTGAACATAAGTACCTACCTAATTGAAATTTAAGGTAAGGTTCACATGAGTAAATTTGTGTTAAAGCCCCTTAATTTGGCAACTGCGTCTTTTTCGCAACCATTCCGAGAATCGTGTAAGTGTATGGTTGATCGGTTGTCTGTTTGCTTAGCTTTTTAACCGACTTCCAAAAAAGGAGGAGGTTATCAATTCGGCGGGTATTTTTTTTATGTATAGTCCGAGGTTTCTGATCTGATTTGTGTGATTCATTTTAAGTTCGATGTGGCGTACTTGCCATTTGGTCCCGTAAAAATTTGATTTGTTTAGTTCAGTAGTTTTTATTTTATAAGCATTTTTGCTTACTGCAATTTCTTGTAGATGAAGACTTCGTCCAAGTATCACCCATTAAAAGTGAAAAATAAAAATCTTTTTACACAAAAATAAAACTGACTTACAAAAAAAAAAACTTTAAAAAACGAAGATACAAAACCAAAGACACCGACTTCCGAAATTAAGATTATTTTTTAGTTCGTATAATTTTTTTTTGGAAGTCGGTTTATTTTTTTTGTAAAAAAGTTGTTTTCCCAATTATGTTGGGGTCTGTCTTTAGTCAAATCGGATGCAGCCATTACCAGGGCGGGAAGTCTCGAAATAGTTACCGATCGCCTACCGACCGAATACGGTAAGGTCGCCGTACACATTCATGAGTCAATCTCGAACGCAATCCAAGATCAAAATCAATGGACTGATCGACTGGATGACGATTGCGTTCGAAATTGATGCCTCATTTACATTAGGTCGTTTTGACCGATTCGGTTGAACCCATTATTCGGTCACCGACTAGTGTAAACGGGTTTTCGGTAAGCCGTATTCGGCCGCAGACCGTTTTCCGAATCCGGTAAACCGACAACTCAAAACGAATACGATCGTCGTATTTGGTGACCCACTTATTGTACCTAAACAGCCCAATTCGATGAATCAATTCGGTTAAACCGAATGCGGTCGCCGAATTCGGTGACCGACTTAATGTAAACGTGCCATGACTGTATATGGGCGGCCTTACCGAATTCGGTCGGTAGGCGATCGGTAACGTTTTCGAGACTTCCCGCCCAGCATTTTACACGGAGCATATCTGAACTCCTCAACCACATAGTAAATAAGTAATATAATATGTGCTTAAACAAGGCTGACGTCAATTCTTTTGCTCCTGACTACCCTTTTGCGGGACTTTACTCTCAGTACCGCGTACCCTCCGTACGCGGTAAAGAGATTAAAGTCCCGCAAACCTCCATTGAAAAGGGAGGTTCCTCCAACCTGACGGTCGTTGTGTCTGGCGGGAAACTGCCCGATAGTTGATATTCGGGCTGATGCATATGTTCAAATCGCACGGTAAATTCTGCTTGCGCGATGCAGGATTTCGACGTAGTAGTTCGTTGCTAGTTGGATAGATGGCGTCGCGGTTCTTTTTGTTGCGATGTCGATTTGCTCCGTTGGTTTTTCTTGTCGCGGCATTGATGCCGCTACAACCCAATGATATTCTTACAATTTTTTTTACATTTTAATAGCCTTTTGTGTCCCTCTGCTGGGCAAAGGCCTCCCCCATAACCTTCCAGACACTTTTTTACAGCGCCACCTCAAACCAGCCTTTGCCGTGTGCGTGCAAATCGTCTCGCCACCGCTTTTTGAGCCGGCCCCGGCGACGGCGTCCATTCTCTAGCACCCATTGCGTAGAGACTTGCCCGGCAGTCACTGCATGTGGCCGCTGTGACCCGCTCAGTTCCATTCCAGCCTGGCAGACATTGGCACGACGCCGTCACTTCGTGTGTCTTAGTTTATATTTTATATATATATATTTTTAATATTTATTTAATGAAAAATAATACACTTAATTCTAAACTCGCCAAACTTTATTTATTTTTATTACTTTATTTTTTTTCTATTTTGTTGTGTATTGTATTTGTATGGGCCACAGCTGCCTGAAATAAAGGAATAATAATAATTAGTCCACGTGTATGATACCTGTTTTGAAGCGCATTTTTACCAAGATTTTTGTAATACATCACATGATTTAAGAGTGTCCGTGGAGTTTTTTGCACGTTCTTCTCCATAGAGATCTACGCTTTGGAACGTGCAAATAGCTTCATGTTTTTGACTGACCTACCTTGACAATTCAAAAGTGCCTGTAAATGTTTTATTTGAAATATATGCTTTGAGTTCATTCCTATGAAACCAAATTATAATTCAAATAATATCTCAGTAGCTACTGCAGACAAAAAATATCCCTCGACAAGAGTCATATTTAATAAGAAACTTTTCATTTCTATACCAACCAGAGAAAACTTCAACTGGAAGCCAACATGACTTGAATAGCATTGCAAGAACTTTTAAACACGTACCCGAGTAGAACTAGTATTATCCAAGTAGTTAAAATAATTTTAAACTTTGTTTTAACCATTTAATATAAGTATAAGCCTTACGATAAGTTGGTTCTGTAAAAGAGTTTATTTTTATTGAAATGTATCTCGGAGAGCTGCGGAATTTGTTCGAAAGAGTCACTGCGACCCTGGAACGCACAGGGCATTAGGAGGAACACGGATGGGTTTTAGTCAGTAAGAGTCTGACGCTCCCTTCTGCTCCGCCCAGAGCGGGAGGAGTCATTTGGTAATTTCCCATCTTTAAAAAAAACCTGTGAAGAGCGAGTCGGACTCGCATGCAAAGGGTTCCGAACGAATTATTTTTATAAGATGTTATTTTAACACTATAGACTTCTTATAGGATTTCCTGTAATCTATAGGTAAAGATCTATTATCTCCATTTTTTTTTTCAAAATTTTAGGCTCAGTAGTTTCGGAAATAAGGTGGGGTGGTCATTTATCATGGTCATTTATCGTCTAATTTCTTGAATAACTTCAAGAACATTTAATTTAAAATTATGAAAAAATATAATTAAAACCCTCACCGTAAGCCCTTTCATTTGATATGTCAAACAATATTGTACAAAAAACTTTCTTTTTTAATTTTCTAGTTTGACCCTCAAAAGTAACCCCCATACTAAAAAAAATATTATTTACGTAACACGTCCAAATTTCAACAGAATCGGTCCAGTGGATCCTGAGAAAACTGGCTGTGACAGACGGACAGACAGACAGACACCCGAATGATCCTGGGTTCCGTTTTTTATTCGGAACCCTAAAAACTCGGAGAAAGTACCAACCAGCCGACGTGGCATTACCATCACGATTCCATTGTGAAAAGGGATAGTGCTATGGCGTTTTGTATGGCTTCGTCTCCTTCCCACACAATCATGAGGTTTTAAAGACGTCGCAGGTTCCTGATCATAGCATCTCCTCTACTCTGCCGGACTACCAGACATGCGTAAGGATTTTTTTTTAAGGATGTTAAATCATCAAATGACTCCTCCTGCTCTGGGTGAAGCAGAAGGGAGTGTCAGACTCTTACTGACTAAAACACATCCGTGTTCCTCCTAATGCCCTTTGCGTTCCAGGGCCGCGGTGACTCTTTTGTATTAATCCCGCAACCCCGGCAGGATGCGTAAGGGTACCGTTCGTACCTGGTTGATATTCTGCGTAGTCCTATAGCGCTTCTGCTACACAGTTAATATGCACACTGACAAAGCATGAACCTGGTCGGCTGAATGGTAGTCCACTTCACCCGCCCAGTCTTCAAGGCAAGAGTGAATTGGAATTTTCTGGGCCTATTTAATAAAACTGACTGGTCACAAGTGGCAATTTGACAAATCGACAATTTTGTACGTTTATTTCATACATTCTCTGTTTTATTAAACAACACCCGTCACGAAATTGGGTGATTATGTCAGTTTGTGACAAATTTGTCGCATTGTCAGTTTAGTAAACTGGGCCCTGGGGGCTCGGTCGTTCTTTCGTAAACAACATGCGAGTAATCGCTTTATATCAAGCTTTCTGCCAACTGGATCATGAAATTTTTATTTTTTAAATATTTGTCAAAAGAACAAAAACTCCCATGTAATCGAAGTTTAAAAGTGCTCACAGGCCTCCTTATATCCCTGGCAACCCTAATTTCTCCTCTTTCGTTAATAAGGTAAATTCCTAAAAGTTTTAACTTAATTAAAGTTTGTTAGAACGGAGTTTACAGCACAATTCACACATTACATTATTGGAAACTTTTTTATAGCGTGTCTCAAAGTCCCAATACTCGATGCTTCACCAATTTATTAAAAAAAAAACAGATGTTTAATGAGGACCTCTCGTAATTACAAAGTTGCCGTAAAAAAGTCAAATAAAGTACGGACAAGCGGATACGTTAATGTTTAATTAAGAAAATAAACAAATCGTGTAGTTAATAGCCCTTGACGATGATGTTTTTTCTTTAATACGGACATTTGACGCTAATGTGACTATGCATTTAACGAATTGTATGTTACTAATTTAACTAAAACCTCCCATCACATTATTATTTATTAAAAGTCGTTCGTTTATTAAGATTAAACTTTATTATGAAAGACTCACTTAAGTAAAGATCTCAACTTGAATCTTAAGCTGTAATACACGAACAAGACGAACGCTGGCAATGAAACATGCTTGTTATATTATTAAGCAAGTACTTGAAACAGAATATAAAGTAAGAGCTAATGTGGACTACATTATTTTAACGAATTCCTTACACAAATAATACATACTACTCAATATTATAAATGCGAAAATTTGTCTGTTCGAATGTCATTTGATCAATCATACCTTGCAAAGGCGTAAGAGTTGGTTGCGCCACTTCTGCGCGGCTAAAACACTAGGAAGTGGTGACGGGCGAACGTTTTGGAGGACCTGTCTTTATGTAAACGTTGACGTCTAAAAACGTAGATATTTTTTAATTTGATTAAATAAGTTTTGATTTTGAATGGGATTTGAATTGTTCTTGGAACACGAGTAGTTCAGTCAAGATCCATTCCAATTTTTTTTCTCTCGACAACGTAAAACATGCAGTGCTACTAGTTGTCTGGCATTACGCTGAACGGACCTACATATTAGACGCAGCAGCGAGCCATAATATTTTGATCGTTTTAAAAATAGAACGATTTTATTGTTTTTATTTCATTTTTTTGATTTTTACTTGTAAAAGTTTTGTATGCCTCAAGTTTCTACTGTACTAGATAAATGATAGGATATGATAATCGCATTAATTTGTGTATTACGCAAATAGACTGATACATTAGGATATAAGATATATTTTGAATCCCGGTAGTCCCCAATTTTCCAAAGGGGATGGCCGTTTAGAAAAAATGGGACTTTCACGCAAGCAAATCGCCGGCAAAAGCTAGTATGTTAATAATCCGTTGAACACTGGTATATATAAGAGAAGGTTTTGTTAATATTCATGTAACCTCAACCTTTTTTTTGTAAACAGCTATTAAGGATAGGCCCTAAAAGGAATAAGCTCATTTCTTTTTTCGGGATTATGTAAGGTTAATGTGTATTTATATCAACAACAGAGATGTTAATAATTTGGAAAAGCCAGAATCAGTACCCATCTTCTAAAGATCACTATAAAAACCTCGTTCGGGGAAAATGGCAGGCTATAGATTTCATTTGTGTTTTCCTGACTAACGCGAAGGGCATTAGGAGGATTTCTAGTGCCCTTTGAGTTCCAGGGTCGCGGTGACTCTCTCGAACAAATTTTGCAACCCTGGCAGGCACTGGTACGTCTAATATGCTGACATCTCCGTGAGGCACGTGTGGAACATAACACAACGCGCCGTCGGTCTGGTTATGATCAGACGGCGAACCGCCCAACCCCACCCTATGCTCTACCGAGTCTTTCGGGCGATGACCACAGTATTAACACCGTTGAAATTAGTCGTAATCTGAACAGGCAGTTGAAAGATTTTGCAGATTTTTAGTCAAAGCCAGCTGACGCGGAAACGCAGCACTGTGGCTCTGTCTCGTACACGAGTCCCAGCATTATGCTGCGATGGTTACTTTGCGCGGATGTGACGCATCACCTTCCGACCTTTATAATTCAATAATTTTGTTTCTATTTTGATGGTATGTGTCATATTGTTTCGGGAGGTACCTGTTTCGGATTCGGCGGGAGGATACGCCCGAGGAGGCATGGTAAGCGGTCACCTCTTTCTGCGAAGCAGTAATGCTAGCGAAGGAGGAGGACGAACGCATGAGAGAGAGGGAAACCTCACGCCCCAGCCGCCGCAACAGGAGAAGACGCCCGGGCGTCGGGAGTCGCAGGGCGATTCCCGGCCGCCGTAGGCGCGGGCCTGCGGACGACGAGCATTGGGTGGCTCGCCATCCGATCAGAACCAGGCCCGAGTCGACGGCGCGCTTTGTTCCACTTGCGCCTCAAAGAGCTGTCAGCATAGAAGACAGGGCCAGTGCCTGCCGGGGTTGCGGAATTTGTTTGAAAGAGTCACCGCAGCCCTGGAATGCAAAGGGCATTAAGACGAACACGGATGGGTTTTAGTCAGTAAGAGTCTGACACTCCCTTCTGCTTCACCCAGAGCGGGAGGAGTCATTTGATGATTTCCCATTCTAAAAAAAAATGTGTCATATATTTGGCGCAAATAAGATAATTTTCTTTCTTTCTATTCGCTAATAACTTTGTTGTCACTGGTTTTTCATCATCATCTGCCTAGCCTTTTCCCAACTATATTGGGGTCGGCTTCCAGTCAAACCGGATTCAGCTGAATACCAGTGTTTTGCATGGAGCGTTTGCCTATCCGACCTTTACAGCCCAGTAGCTGGTTACTGACTGTTGTTGTTACTGGTTTTTAGGGTACCGTACCCAAACGGAACATAACACAGCGGCGCAACCCTATTAATAAGCCTCCGCTGTGAGTCCGTCCGTCCGTTCGTCTGTCCGTCTGTATCTCATGAACCGTAATAAGTAGACAGTTGAAATTTTCACAGATTGTATATTTCTATTGCCGCTATAACAACAAATAATAAAATTTAAGGTATATGGTACGGAACTCATCGTGTGCGAGTCCGACTCGAACTTGGCCGGTTTTTATAGGTATACTAGCTTTTTTCGCGACTTTGTACATCCATATCCCGCTTTTTCCTGTTCCCGTAGGAATTTCGGGAAATCTTCACTTAGTGCTCCCCTGCACTCTCCAAGTTTAAGGAACCTACATGTAAAATTTCAGCTTTCTACGATCAGTAGTTTTGACTGTGCGTTGTCTGTCAGTCACTCAGTCACCATGAGTGGCGGAAGAATTTTATATGGATGGACTAGCTGACCGGGCAAAAGTTGTTTTGCAATATCAATTAAAAAATAGGCCAACCAAAAATACACAAAACATTTCATAAAAATCGTTCAAGCCGTTACGGAGGAGTTCGACAACAAACACTGTGACTCGACATTTTTATATATTACTAGTGGACGTCACGCGGTTTCACCCGCGTAGTTCCCGTTCCCGTGAGAGCACGGGGATAAAATATGGCCTATGTTACTCCCTGATAATGTAGCTATCCATTGCTGAAAGAATTTTTCAAATCGGACCAGTAGTTTCGGAGCCTATTCATTTCAAACAAACAAACAAACAAATCTTTCCTCTTTATAATATTAGTGTAGATAGTGTAGATATGCCTACTCTCCATCGGGTGGGTTAACGCCAACGCAGCTATTCCAGTCTTTTTTCACAATTTCGTAGTAGGTAGTAATTTCGTCAGTTTTATTTTTGCCGAATTAATATTTGACCACAATGGCCCACCCACATATGTCACCCACCCATAGACACATCTGTCTATTTTTAGAGTTCCGTAACCAAAGTGTAACCAACGGAACCCTATTGCTAAGCCTCCGCTGTCCATCCGCCCGTCCGTCTGTCTGTCAGCGGGCTGTATCTCAAGAACCGTAGTAGATAAATAGTTGAAAGTTTCACAGATTCTGTATTTCCATTGCTGCTATAACAAAAAATAATAAAAAACTGGCCAAGTGCGAGTTGGACTCGCGTGCAAAGGGTTCCGAACGAATTTCATTTTTTTAACGTGTTATTTTACCATTATAGACTTCTTATAGGTTTTCCTGTAATCTATAGGCAAAGATATATTTTCAAATTTTTTTTTAATTTTAGGCTTAGTAGTACCGACGAAAATTGATCATTCCCCCCTTATCTCCGAAAGATAAGGGGGGGAATGGTCATTTTTCGTCTTATTTCTTGAATAACTTCAAAACCACGTATTTTAAAATTATTAAAAAAACCTAACAGTAAGCCCTTTCATTTGATGTCACACAATATTGTTCAAAAAACTTTTTTTAAATTTTCTTGTTTGACCCCCAAAAGTGACCACCATACTAACAATTTAATTATTTACGTAACACGTCCGTGTTTGGGTCACAGAAGTCCATATGTGTACCAAATTCAACAGGATCGGTCCAGTGGATCCGGAGAAAACTGGCTGTGACAGACGGACAGACAGACAGACACTCGAGTGATCCTATAAGGGTTCCGTTTTTTGTTCGGAACCCTAAAAATTAAGGTTTATGGTACGGAACCCTTCGTGTACGAGCCCGACTCGCGCTTGGCCGGTTTTTATAACATTCTATCATCAACATAAACAAAAGCTTACGTATTTAGAACTGTATTTGCCAACATTAAAGTTTCACATTACATGAGGTAGTTGTTTCAGTAATTTCAGAGGTAATTTGTTGTAATTTTAACACCCGAAACATCTTATTATGAAGGAAATAACCATTTTACATTAGAGGCTGTTTACTGTTCCTCGTTGTAAAGTAATTGTTCCAGTTTCTATTTTAAGGGCTCGAGGTTTATATTCATGCTTAGCTTGAAAAATGACTAAGTGATTGGCATTTAGAAGAAATATGGATTAAGGACGGATAGCTATACCGTCATCATCTGCCTAGCCTTTTTCCAGCTATATTGGGGTCAGCTTCCAGTAAAACCGGTTTAATCTGAATACCAGTAAACTACGAGGAGCGGCTGCCTACCAGACTTCCACAACCCATTAACTGGGTAACATGTTAGTTTTTGGCAAAACTAGAGTCAGATTTACTGGCTTCTGACAATCTGTAACAACTGCCAAAGGTCTAAAAATGACAGCCATGACCAACGGCTTAACGTACCTACTTTCCGAGGCACGAAGGAAACTCGATATTTTAAGATGATCACCCATCCTCAGACTAACTTTGGTAAGCGTTGCTTAACTTTGGAGATCGACCCGTGTGGCTGTTATTATTTAGCCACGAGTTCCTCCGGAACGGGTACGAGACAGATAGAAATACCATTAAAATAAAATCATCTTCACCATCATTTCAGTGAAAAGACATCTACTACTGAACTTACGCCTAACCCGGCGGCGGGTATGGCGATACAGGTCAGCAGATTGGGATGGCATGCGATCTTTCTCTGCATGTTAGCTTTGGCAGCCTACTTGCTTTTCTTCGACTGGTGCTTCGTCGTGCGCGGACGCCGTGACGGATGTGTTGCGGAAGGGAATGGAGTGCTACATTCCGTTCTTTAACGTAACAATGTCCGGCGAAGCTCGTCAATAGTTTGGTGCCGAGTGCAATCATGCTGATGCGCTTAAACACGCAGCGTACCTAGCATGGGTCGACGCTCGAACGCACAAAGCAAATGACGTGTGTCAGAAGAAGAGAGCCTTCAACAGGGCTGCGAAGTCCTGCAAAAAGGTGTTGCGGAGGGCTCGGTTTGACCATAATAGCCGAATAGGGAACAAACTTGCTTAGTACCCAGCAGGTAGTAAGGCTTTTTGGTCCCTGGCTAAGTCGGTCGAATCGAACTTCTGCCGCCCCTCACTACCACCACTGCTGAGACCCGACGGGTAGCTGGCCCACTCTGCTAAGGAGAAAGCGAACTTATTTTCTTCTTTGTTTACAGAATCTTCACGTCTGGATCCTGTTGGAGCGAGGCCCCCAGCTGCGAGTTGAGTATGTCGAACATTCGCATTCATCAGAAGGACGTCTGTAGGGTACTGCGTAACCTAGACGTGAACAAGGCTAGTGGCCCTGGCGGGATACCGGCAATTGTTCTGAATTCTTGTGCGCCTGAGTTGTCTCCGATCTTGACACGCCTATTTCACCTTTCGTTTGAGACTGGAAAAGTACCGAAGGCTTGAAAGCAAGCTAGCGTGCAGCCCGTGCCCAAGAAGGGTAGTCGAGCTGACCCGTCGAATTATAGACCCAACTCGGTAACGATGGAACGCGTGCCGAATCATAAGCTCCTTTTTTTTTAAGTATGGGAAATCATCAAATGACTCCTCCCGCTCTGGGTGAAGCAGAAGGGAGTGTCAGACTCTTACTGACTAAAACCCATCCGTGCTCCTCCCAATGCCCTTTGTTTTCCAGGGCAGCGGTTACTCTTTCAAACAGATTCCGCAACCCGAATCATAAGCTCCTGGCATACCTAGAAGCGAGTGATATCCTTAGTGACCGACATTACGGGTTCCGCCGAAATCGGTCTACTGGGGATCTTCTAGCGTATGCCATTCACATCTGAAGGCCTTCAACAGGGTCTGACACGATAGCCTTATTAGTAAGCTTCCTTCCTTCAGTCTGCCTGCCGGATTGTGTGATTGGATCGCGAATTTCCTGAGAGATCGGTCTATCCGAGTGGTCATAGATGGCTGCTCGTCTGGACTGCTGGATATTTATGCCGGGGTTTCTCAGGGGTCAGTGCTTTCGGCAACACTGTTCTTGCTGCATATTAATGGTCTGCTTAAACCCGGTACCTTTGGGTATGCAGACGACAGCACTGTTGCTAAGAGATACGTGTCCGACACACGAGCTAGTGGTCCGCAAATCCGGTCCCTCCGGGAGGCTATGGTTGTGCGTTTGAATTTGTCCTTACAGGCTGTCTCTGAATGGGGCGATGCCAATGTGGTCAAGTTCTTATTTTCCGCTAAAAGGAGCCAATTCCACCAACTCCATCTTTCCGGGGTGCAACCGTGCCGATAACCGACCAACTTGATCTTCAATTTTGGCCCTTTCATAGAGGCAAAAGCTCAAGTGTCTGCAAAGAAGTTGGGGATCCTAGCAAAGGTGAGACGGTACTTCACGCCACGATCGTGCATGGAGTACAGCTGTCATCTTTGGGACGGATCTGCCAGATACCAGCTTAACGCCTTTGAGTCAATTGAGAACCGAGCTAAGAGTATCATAGGCATTGAAAGGCTCGTCGCAACGAAGCTCCAAAGTCTTGAGCATCGACGACGAGTCGCTAGCCTGTCGGTTTTCTACCGGTTGCATTTTGGGGAGTGTGCGACGGAATTGCATAATTTAATTCCGCCAAGCCCGTTCCATCATCGGACCACAAGACGTATGGTGATGCGCCACCGGTACATGGTGGACATCCCACCCACACGCACAAAACTTTTGGGTACACATTCATACTACGTACATCTCAAAACAGTAGTGGAATTCCCTGCCGGAGGCTGTGTTTCCTGATAGCTACAACCTGGGAGTCTTTAAGTCAAGAGTGAATAGGTTACTTCTAGGCAAGCCGCATCGACCGATCCGGTTGCTTTTCGCATTATGCGGACTCCCGTGGCCCTCACCATCCCTCTACCCCGTGGTCCGAACCTGGATCTACCCATGGGTGCCCTTCCTCTCGTGGGTCGACTTCATCACGTACCGATCGCAGAACCCCCTTCGGCCATCCATTGTGTCTGCGTCGTCATTTTGTGGTGGGCTTGTGCCATCCGTCCTGGCAAAGTAAAATATGACGCAGAAACCATTTTTTTTCTACCTAAGCATAGTGATCGTAAATTTATGTAAGTAGTACCGTCGGAGCCAATCGGTTCCGACGGTAGAATATCAGAATACCTCTTATCGAGAGCCTAAGTAGCACAATGGCTTCAACCATTAGTTGATACCTTTATTTTATTCATTAGTTATTTACAGTAACGAACATATGTGCTGTGTAATTAAGATTGACCTTTTAGCTGATGTCCTTCTAAAAGGTCAGGTGTGACGTACCGGCTCATGTAAGACCTAATAAGATATTTGGCTGGATTATTATAACATACTAGATAAGTCCGTGACTTCGTATGCGCATATGACGTTCCCGTATAGTTTCGCCTTTCTCATGAATGTGGCTATTATATACAAAAATAATTTTCCAAATACGATTGGTAGTTCCAGATTTTAGTGCGTTCAAACAAACATACAACTTCAGTTTAATCATATTAATCTATCTATACTAAAATTAAAAAGCCGCAGAGTTCGTTTGTTAGGTTGAACGCGCTAATCTCAGGAATTACCGTTGCGAATTGAAAAAATATTTTAGTGTTCGATAATCCACGTAGGTCCGCGGAAGGCTAGAGGCTATATAATATCACGCTACGACCAACAGTAGCGGAGCATTCATGAAAAATGTGATGCAGACGAAGCTGTGCGGGTCAGCTAGTATAATCTATACTTATTTATAATAATAGTATTATAAAGAAGAAAGATTTGTTTGTTTGTTTGAATTGAATAGGCTCCTAAACTACTGGACCGATTTGAAAAATTCTTTTACTATTGTATAGCTACATTATCAGGGAGTAACATAGGCTGTATATTATCCCCGTACTCCCACGGGAACGAGAACTACGCGGGTGAAACCGCGTGACGTCCGCTAGTATGTTATAACTAGCTTCTGCCCGCGACTTCGTATGCGCATATCCCGTTTTTTCCCGTTCCTGTAGAAATTACGGGAAATCCTCTCTCTTAGTGCTCCCCTTCACTTCCTAAGGAACCTACATGCCAAATTTCAGCTGTCTACGACCATTATTTTCGGCTGTGCGTTGTTTTTCAGTCTCTCAATCAAAGAAAAATGTTTATATACTAGGAATGATATACTATAGTATAGATCTCAAAACCTAGAGAAAAGACAAGTCACAGAAAAGAAATGTTGAAAAATCTCCCAAAATTCACAAAGTGGTGCTTTTATCGACAATGTTCTCTACTCTTGTTCTCAATTGGTCGTGGGCCATGGCGCCCGTCACTACAACGGCTTATAGGCGCTTCGGCCGCTGAGTTTGGTCCGATCCGGTCGAAACAGGAATTTAATTATTATTAATATTTTTAAGTGGTGTTTCGGTCGAATCCTTTATAGAGGCAAAGTAACATCAGAAATATAATTGAATAGTAACTATTTTACTATGAGGCCACGAAAAAAAAAAACATCATCATCATCGGCCTAGCCTTTTCCCAACTATATTGGGGTCGGCTTCCAGTCAAGCCGGATTAAGCTGAATACCAGTATATTACGTGGAGCGGCTGCCTACCAGACCTCCACAACCCAGTAACTGGGTAACACGGTACTTCATGACAAGACTAGAGTCAAATTTACTAATAAAAATAAAATAAACATGAATGAGTGATCTCTCAAGGGGCCGTTTCTTTTCGACTTTTGGCATGTTGCACGCACATTGACACACACAAACACAATTAACCAAAACTATCATTGGACAAGTATTTCTGTCTTTATTACACGTGGTTGATAAAAAGGGTAAAGAACTTTTGTTGTCAACTTTATCTTTTTCGAACAATTCCCCGACTTTTTCTTTTTCGAACAATTCCCCGACTTTTTCTTTAGTAAAATATAACCCTACCTAAGGTTTTTCATTCTGACTACAAAACTTGCTACAAAAAAATGTATTGTCGTAAACACCATTCAACAAAAAATAATAATGAAATTCCTGTTTCGACCGGATCTGACGAAACTCAGCGGCCGAATCGCCTACTAAGCCACTACAACTAGTCTACTTCCCCCAGAAACAGATAGGTATGGCTTCCCAGTTTATTAAGAACTAGCTGATACGTGCAACTTCGTCTGCATCATATTTTTCATGAATGCTCCGCTCCTATTGATCGTAGCGTGATGTTATAAAGCCTATAGCCATCCTCGATAAAAGGGCTATCCAACACATTAAGAATTTTCTAATTTGAACCAGTACCTAGTTCCTAAGATTAGCGTGTTCAACCAAACAAACAAGCAAACTCTTCATATTTATAATATTAGTATCGAAGTGTTTTTTTTTAATCAAATGCGTCCTACCGCTCTGGGCAGAGCAGAACGAAGTGTCAGATTCTTACTGACTAAACCCGATCCTTGTTCCTTCTGCCCTTTGCGTTCCAGGGCCGCAGTGACTTGTGGCGTCACATATTGTCAACGCACCTTAGAAATAGGATTGCATGTGTTAATATTTAAGGGAAGAACGCATCCTTGTTAAGTGGCAACACAAGAGACTATTCCGGGCGCGACCCTTAGCGTCGCTTGCTCTCCAGTACGTCTATCATGAGTTTTATCAATCTATACTCACTAGCGACTGTAGAATAGAATGGAAAATATTTATTCGACACAGACAAAACACACAGCAACAAACACATTATAGAAAACAATAATACAAAACGAAAACGATACAGAGTAATTGTGCTGAGCGTTGCCATACCGAAAGGGGGTAACCCTTTCGGTATGGCAACGCTCAGCACAATTACTCTGTATCGCGCGCAGCATTTGCTGGGCGTCAGACGCCCAGTGCTGGTTTTCAGTTGGCACCCCGCAGTGACATAGTGAAATAGACTATCACTATCACTATGTCTAAGTGTAATAATCTAGTCTATCAATGTATAATCTATGTAGGTAATAATCAAATGTAGATAAAAAAATGTATGAAAACTTAAAAAAAACAAGTGTCTAATTTTTTGTTTAAGTTGTAAACTAACAAGCAAGCAAGTTGCAAGTAAAACTTTAGTTAACAACTAAACAAATAAATTAAAAACGTATTTTTTTAAAGTTTTCGTACATTTTTAGGGTTCTGAAAAAAAAAACGGAACCCTTATGGGATCACTCGGGTGTCTGTCTGTCCGTCTGTCACAGCCAGTTATCTCCAGATCCACCGGACCGATTCTGTTGAAATTTGGTAGAGATATGGACTTCTGTGACCCATACACGGACGCGTTACGTAAATCATTAAATTTTTAGTGTGGGGTCACTTATGGGGTCAAACTAGAAAAAAAAATATTTTTTTGAATAATATCGTGTGACATAACAAATAAAAGGGCTTACTGTGAGGGTTTGAATTGTATATTTTTTCATAATTTTAAAATAAATGGTTTTGAAGTTATTCAAAAAATTAGATGAAAAATGACGGAGAAACCGTATCTCCGAAACCAATGAGCCTAAAATGTTGAAAAAAATGCGGGTAATAGTTCTATACCTAAAGATTACAGGAAAACCTAAAATAAGTCTATAGTGTTAAAATAACATATTAAAAAGAAATTGTTCGTAGACCTTTGCACTCGAGTCCAACTCACACTTGGCCAGTTTTTTTTAACTACAGTCGCTAGCAAGTAAAGATTGATAAAACTCATGGTAGACGTACGCTACACGGAGTACGCTTGTCCATTCAATCTTGTACAATTATTAAATCGTTAGATATACATATTTACTAGTGTTCCTAACTGCTACTGTTACAATCATCTGCCTAGCCTTTTCCCAACTACATTGGGGTCGGCTTCCAGTCAAGCCAGATTTAGCTGAATACCAGTATTTTACATGGAGCGGCTGCCTACCAGACCTCCACAACCCATTAACTGGGTAACACGGTACTTCATGGCAAGACTGGAGTCAGATTCACTGGCTTCTGTCTATCCGTAACGACTGCCAAAGATCTACAAACGACAGCCGGGACCAACGGCTTAACGTGCTTTCCGAAGCACGGTGGAAACTCGGTATGTTAAGATGGTCACCCATCCACAGACCAACATTGGCAAGTGTTGCTTAACCTTGAAGTACGAGTCGTGCGGCTTTTATTATCTATTACTGCAAGTTGGACTTTCACTTCGTCTCCGAATCATCCACCTTATCTTAAGACGCACTAAGGGGACAGATAGAATACCTTCCATCTGCGTCCCCAAATTGGTGACACTGACGTGATCTGCAACTGCGTCATACAGAGGTGATCTTCGCTCAAGCACAAGTTACGAGTTGACCTGGTACCACGTCTGAGCTGAACGCAAAGTAGAAGCCGATCACGCCCTAAACACACAACTGCTGCCAACTTATCGGAACCAGCGAACTGCGAGACTTCGGCATCTAGTCATCGCCCAGTTCCCGGTTCTCGGTTATTCATAACATCAACAGTATTACGTCTACAAAAGTTCGGAAGTGCTACAAACATTTTGTGTTAAAATCGAAAAAAAAAACTATTTTTTGTGAGTGCACATTCTTTTATTAGACCGGGGAAATGGTTAACGCAATTTGACAGCAAAATTTGCATGCCGATCGCTGTTGCATTGCTGTCAAAAACCATACGTAATACGAAATAAAACGCAATCGCTAGGGATTCCAGTAGGACAATGCACATTATAGTTACTTGATTGCTCCATAGAGGCAGCACTGTTGCGAGATTGCTATGGTGTGGTTTTCGCTAATACGTAATACGAATTTGCGATTAGAGAGCAATTTTTGTGCAATTTTTGCTATCGCTCGGCTTTTGTAAGATACGTAATCAGCCCGCCGAATTCAAGTGGTTCCCAGGCGACTTCTGCAACCCGGGCAGAGTATAGAAGTATAGATGTCAGGTTTACGTCCGTATTTCGGTGACGCAGGCATGCACTCTAGGAGCATATAATATGAGCGACTGTGGGACAGTCCTCTGTGCCTACCTATTAAGGCTTGTATACATGCCAATGTCAGCTAACTACTCCTCTACGCGTTTTAATTTATTGTAAAAAATAAAACATATTTAAAAAAAGTAACAAAACAATTATTTTAGTTTGTATTGCAAAGCAGTAACTGTAGATATTTTTTTTAGACTTTAAATGGTTTCATCTCAACGATTTGGAGGTGATTTGGTGATTTTTTTCTTATTATGTGATACCGATACATAAATTCTGGCTAAACCAAGTTACGTATCATATCATGTAGATTACCACCCATTTTTTCAGATGTAATTTCTCAGTAAATGCCGACGAAAAGTTGCTTCAATCTGCACGCTGTTTTTAAGCATTTCTCGAGAGAGCAGCCTTAACAAGAGTCCAATGACAAGAATCCAAGAATTTTTCAACCATTTTACCTATTTGAAATGTCATTGAGATTGTGTTAGAGTGTTGATGTACGAATGTGAGTGAAGGCACGTGCCAACATCCCCACATAAATAGTCTCTGTATGCATGTAAACATGGTGGCACGTGTCTATTGTAACGAGTAAACTGTAATTACGTATTTAGGTAATTACCAGCAACAATAGGTATGTACCTACATATTTACAAATACAAATACAACAATCTAATTGACAATTATGTAATACCTAACATGAAAATGTAAGTAGGTTAGTTCCTGAAAGACTATTTACTTGGGCTCTGATACACCAAACACGTCTGTTTTGCATAGGTAAAACTATACCGCTGCTGCTGAACCGATTTTGGCGAAATATAATAGCTTTAAACTTGTGACAGGACATTGGCTACCCTTTTTAGGGTTCCGTACCCGAAAGGTAACCCAGGGAACCCTGTTACTAAGCCTCCGATGTTCGTCCGTTCGTCCGTCTGTCTGTCAGCAGGCTGTATCTCAAGAACCGTAATAGGTAGGCAGTTGAATTTTTTTACAGAGTGTGCATTTCTTAATAGAAATGCACTGTGATTTTTTTTATAGCTATAATCCGCTATAACAAAAAAATAAAATAAAAATTAGATTAAATTAAAAATAAAAGCGGGCTCGAGAAACGTGATTTTTTCGGTTTATGGTACGGAACTCTTCGTGGAAGAGTGCGACTCGCACTTGGCCGGTATTATAATAACCTAATCGCATGAAGAGATTTAGAAATGTATTTATTCGCAAGAACATGTACGGCGCTAAAGGTTAGAAGATCCAAAGCGTTGTACAGTGACATATACAAGCGAAAAAAAAAATTGGTTGTCTTTAAAGTTGGTTTATGGACAATAATTTTACGTGATAACGTCATAAGTAAACAATTGAATTCTTAACAAACAAGCCGAACGCTTAGGCTGATCGTGCCTCTCTATCGTATGTTCCGCGCTCTCGCTTGCGGAACGTGACACTTTTTCCTGCGTGCAGCCGGCGTTCATCGATATATAAGACGTTATTACGTCAAATTGTACATGTACTTTGACAATAACATAGCTACCACGTAAAGTATGTATCTAGGACATGTTAATTCATTATCTCTCTCCTTAATCGTCTTTACTTGGGTTCTCTGCTTTTATTGTTTTATGTATTTATATATTATGTAATTATTGTATATATAAATAGTACACCTCCTAAGACTACCTGTAGTACTGTCACTCCTCTATTTAAAATCCATCCAAAGGTTGTCTTTAAAAGATCGCTTTTAGCGATAAGGCCGCCCATTGTGTCACCCTATGTAATGTTTTCTTCAACTATTTTTTCTGTAACTTATATGGTGTACATAATAAAGAGTATTCTATTCTATTCTAATTTTAGTCATCAAAATCATAACAGCCAAAAGACCTCCACTGCTGGACATAGGCTTCCCCCAAAAGGGGGGGGGGGCTAATTTTAGTAAAAAGTATCAAATAAATAAAAACAGGCAAACAAACATTAGTATAACACTAGAAATAAATAGGCTAATGAAAAAAGTTCCGCGATCACTTTTACATATGTGGAACTACCACATATGTAAAAAATACTGCTGCGAGTTTGTAAGCAGGTCTCATAAAACTACGCATGAGTACCAATTACTTATACCAGCCGTTTTACCCCGCTATGCCATCTCGCTTACCAGCCTAGGGTTAAGGGATGCTAAATCCCGCCATTTATTTCAGACTCCGACCGGGGAAAAAACTACATTTTACAAATGCCTCATATTGATCTCGTCTGGCATTCGTAAGATATGTTGAGCGATGCCTCTCGGCGTCTCGGGTCGTGTGGTTATAGCTAGTACTTACAGAAAAATCAGAAAGCAATAATTCTCGTACCTAAAAACGTTCAAATTCAATGTCAATTAGCGATACTTAATGTCAAAAACATGTCAGGATGTGGGGGAATTAAAACGATTCCGCTCATCCGATCTGGGGGGCTACTCTCTAACGAAATCCGTAGATTCGGGCTTAGTTGCGGGCGGGCGTATTCTACTCCGTGTCACCTACAGACTTATGATTAGTCCCGAACCCGAACTGAGAATGAATGACAACACGATTTCACAGTAACTGTCAAATCGTGTTATCATTAGTTCTCAGTGGTTAGGTGATACGAAGTAGAAAATGCCCGCCCGCAACTAAGCCCCAAACTACGGATTTCGTTAGAGAGTAGCCCCCCTGAATCCGAGAATTGTCGGTCCGAAGTATCCTTAGCACTACTTATAGAAGGCGTTACGCACTAGATTCGAACTCCGTCCCTCCGAATTCAATACATTTTCAATCAGGATAAAACTCGGAATTCGGGTTCGGATCAGATGCAGTGCGTAAGTGCCCTTAGAAGTGTTTTTGACAGTTTGCGAGTCGTCCTTAAAATACAAGAATTGCTCCTCTGGTATTCCCATGCCATAAAAAATGAATAGATACACTATTACGTAAATTCAACTTCTTCAAACTTAACAGACAAATTCGTTGCGCCAGCAACGCATATCTCAGTTATGTAAGTATGTTGCGCCACTTCTTCCCAGTTCCCAAAAACACTAGGAAGTGGTGACGGGCGGCCGGTGTGGGGGATTGTCTTTGGGCAGTAACGTTCAGAAAGTACTGGTTCTCAGTCTAGTTGAAACATTCAATTTTATTTATAATTTATTTACCGTAACAAACTATAATACACTTAAAATAAAAAATTAAAACTCCTAACTAAAATATGGCGTCAAAAATTCGTCCTCATTGCTGGGAAGTGAGCACAAAAGACTGGTGGCGTTGCCACGTTGTATGGCAATACTTATTTATTTATTTATTTATTTAAACTTTATGTACAGTAGTGGTACATGGGCGGACTTAATGCAACAAGGCATTCTCTACCAGTCAACCTTTGGGTTAAAAAGACTACACTGTGGTAGGTGTACAACAAAAAAATAAAAATAAATGGAATCTTTTGGGGAACATTATACAAATAATATATTTAATACTAATAAAATACATATATAAGCTAAAATAATAAACTAATAAATACGATGTTTTATAACAATCCTTCTGATCAAGAGAACTCACAATAATCATGACGAAGACCAAACTAAGAAAGACAGGCTTTTAAGTAGTGTTTTCGGACTTTACGCTTAAAAGAAAATTTCGACTGAGCCTTCTTGATGTCAAGGGGTAGCACATTCCAGAGTTTAATGGTGGAAATAGCGTAAGAGTTAGACAAGAACCCGGTACGGTGAGAAGGAATATGAAGAATTAAGTTTTTGGACGCTCGGAGGTTAAGACTGTGAGAACTGCCCAACACTTGAAAATATTGTTTTAGATAATCAGGAGCACAAGGATCGTTCAAAATAGTGAAGAGCATGCAGAGGGATCTGAGGGATCTCCTTTGACGGATAGGCAACCATTTAAGCTGAGAACGGAAGGAAGAAATATGATCATATTTCCGAAGGCCAAAGATAAAACGAATACAGTTGTTAAGAAGTCGATCCAGTTTGTTAAGAAGTTCTTGGGATAGATCAGAGTAGCAAACATCAGCATAATCAATTATAGGAAGCACAAGTGATTGGACTAAAGTGGTTTTAGTGCTTGCGGGAAGAAAATGCTTGAATCTATAGAGAGATCGCAGTGAGAATGTTACTCTCTGGCTAATTTGAGCAATCTGCTTGTTCCAACTTAACCTGTCGTCAATGTATAGCCCTAAGTCTTTAACGTGTGGCGAGAAAGGGATAACGGTATTGTTAAATGAAAGCGGCTGTAATTGGCTGGTGTCCAAGTATCCACTTATCCTCAGTCCAAGGAAAAAGCCAGCCCTTGGGTCAGTCTAATTTAAATAAATTATTTTTATTTAACTGCTAGTAATAATATAGAGAGAGAGTACAAATTTTGTAACTGTGTGGAGGCTTGTATCCGGAACGTGGCACATTATTTGGAAACTTCTTTACCATTTGAAAGGTATATTATTTCAGATGGACATAGGCGGACAAAGGCGGGGTGGGCCGCTAGTTAGTGGTACACAATCCTACGTCTCTTGAGATCATACAGTTATCCAGGTGACACTATAATATACAATATAAGTACCTATAGTAATAGCCGAGTAATCTGGGACAGACCTATGACGAGTAATGGCGAACTATAAACTTTTGTTACGAGTTTATTTTCGTAACATAATTGAATTTGCGGGACGCTGACGACGTTACATGAAGTGATTTTTGGGGTTCCGTGCTTACAAATGAAAAACGAAACCCTTATAGAAATATTTATGACACTGTCTGGTTGTCCGCCTGTCATAGATAATTTGGTATATGTCGCATCTAACTGGCTTAGTAAGCCGTTTAATTACCGGATTGGTGCAGAATATGTGACCCAAACTCAACCTCGTAACGTAAAAAAATATGTACTTAGGTATTTTTTATGCCGTCAGATTTGTATATAATTTTTTCATGATTTTAAAATGATAAATGTTGAAGTTATTAAAAAAAATGGGTTAAATTGAGCATTTCCCATTTTCTCTGAAACCTATCAGAAATTCTGTTATTTTAAAATAACATACTAAAGAACGGAACCCTATGCGCGCGAGTCCGACTCGCACTTGGCCTGTTTTTTGACGTAGGTTTGTGGGTTTTTTATTAGGTCGGAGAGGTTTAGACCTAATGTTATTAACAAGTTAGTGTGTAGGAGTTACAAAAGAAACAGATTTATAGCGTCTCTTGCGAAATCAACGGCTTTATTACTTTAGTATTTACACAATAGGCTTCCATTATTAATGATTTTCAAGGAACAGGAGCAGCCAGTACAGACCTTTACAGTATGCCGATGGCAAATGACTTTTTATTTTATTTTATTTATTAGGTCTACCAAAAATTGTACACTAAACTACAAACAAAAATAAAACATGCGTTAAAACTCTACACAGTGCAACAATTACTTATAGGTAAACACCACATGAAATTATCACCACATGACGTTATGGGGTGAACGGGACAGTAGTCAAATAAAGATTTACAAAAATATATGTCACACTAAGTTAAGGGAAATGCATTTCCCATTAGAGTTTAAGGAATGTGCTGATGGGTTTTGTACGGATACCAGTCACAAACTCATATTGGACAATATGTATAAAAACATTGTGTCTACTCTCGCGGAGGCTGCCCAATGTCCCAGTGGGGAGGAGGCGAGAACGGGTAGGAGGGGCAAACGGGTTGTCGGGTGGAATAGGCATGTTAAGCAGGCTCACGCGGACGCCCGGCTTGCTTTCCAAGTATGGAGTACAGCAGGGAAACCAACTTTTGGTTCTGTGTATAACCAAATGTCTGAGACGAGAAAAGCCTTTAAATCAAAGCTAAAATGGTGCCAGAACAATCAAAATAAAATAAAAATGGACATAATAGCTGAAAACCATAAATCTAAAGACTTTTCAAGATTTTGGAAAAATACGAAAAGATTGAATCCGAGGCCGGGCGTCCCCGCGAGCGTAGCGGGGCATCATGAGCCTACGGCTATAGCTAACTTGTTTGTAAAACATTTTAAAGCTGAATCTCCTCTAGGCTCAGCATCGCAGGGGGTCGATGCTGAGGATTGTTTGACTAAATTGAATATTAGGTTCTCAGCAAAAGATGTCGCTACTGTTATAAACAGTATGGTAAGGGGTAAGTCGCCGGGGCATGACTTCCTCAGCATCGAGCACCTGCAGCATGCAGGAGTTCACTTGCCTAGGGTACTGGCGATGTTCTTCTCGTTCTGTCTGAGCCACACTCATCTGCCCAGCGATCTTATGAAAACTGTGGTCGTGCCTATTGTGAAAGATAAGACTGGGGACACATCAGATCTAGTAAACTACAGGCCCATATCGCTTGCTACTGTCATTGCCAAGGTGCTGGACAGTCTGCTGGATAGGCATATGGCAAAGCGCATCGATCTGCATGATGCCCAGTTTGGGTTCAGACCTGGTTTCTCCACGGAAAGTGCCATACTGTCTCTCAAGCACACTGTCCAGTACTATACGAACAGGAAGACGCCTGTTAATGCTTGTTTTCTGGACCTATCCAAAGCGTTTGACCTGGTGTCGTACGACTTGCTGTGGAAAAAATTATTAGAAGATACGTCAGTGGATAGGGAAGTTATTTCAATACTACGGTATTGGTATAACAATCAGATTAATTGTGTAAGGTGGGCAGGCTCACTATCGGATGAGTATAGGCTGGAGTGCGGGGTGAGGCAGGGCGGCCTGACCTCCCCCCGCCTCTTCAGCTTGTACATAAACCGGTTGATCGTCGAGCTCAGCAACACTTATCAGGGTTGTTATGTTGACGGAACATGCGTCAACAATATCAGTTACGCGGATGACATGGTCTTGCTGAGCCCATCGATTAACGCAATGATGAGTCTGCTCGAGATATGTGAGAGGTATGCGGAGACCCATGGGCTCAGATACAATGTAAAGAAAAGTGAGGTACTAGTCTTTAAGGCAGGCACTAAAACCTATCCGATAGTACCACATTTGAAACTTTGCGGAAGTCCCTTAAGGCAAGTCACAACCTTCAAGTATCTGGGCCACTGGGTTTCCGAAGACCTTAAAGACAACCTGGACATTGAGCGTGAGCGCAGAGCGTTGGCTGTCCGCTGCAATATGTTGGCTCGCAGATTTGCGAAATGCTCGACTGCCGTAAAGGCTACGTTGTTTAGAGCGTATTGTCAGTCGTTTTATACATGCAGTCTGTGGGTCAACTATACGCAGAGGGCATACAGCGCTCTGCGAGTTCAATATAATAATGCGTTTAGGGTGTTGATGGGGTTGCCGCGCTACTGTAGTGCATCCGGCATGTTCGCGGAGGCGAAGATTGATGGCTTTCACGCAATCATGCGCAAGCGATGCGCTGCCACCATGCGCCGGGTACGCGCCAGCCCCAACAGCATGCTGAGAGCTATAGCGAACAGGTGGGACAGCCCCATACTGGGGCATTGGATAGGCCTACATGTGACTGTGGTGTAGGTAATTATGATAGTTTTGTTAAAATTAGATAGAATGTAAGTACTAACACTAGTTTCTAAGTTTTGGAATACTAACCAAAAAATGGACTCTGTCTGAAATATAAGATTTTTATTTTTATTTTTTTTTTGTTATCACGACAAAAATAACTTTTTGACGTGATAATAAATCGATGAATGCCGGCTGCACGCACGAAAAAATGACACGTTCCGCCTGTGCCGAGCGTGCAAGCGAGAGCGCGGAACAAGCGATAGAGAGACACGATCGGCCTAAGCGTTCGACTTGTTTGTTAAGAAATCAATTGTTTTCTTATGACGTTATCACGTAAAATTATCGTCCGTAAACCGACTTTACAGACAACCAATTTTATTTTTCTTTCTTTATTTGTAGGTTCAGCAGAGCGATTCTGTAAACATGTCGAAGTGAAGGCTGGGGTAAAGTGATCACGAAGTGAGCTGTCAATCCAAGTATTCAAGTTGGATTGACAGCTAATTTCGTGGTCACTTCACCCGAGCCATCACTTCGACATGTTTACAGAATCGACCGGTTGTATTCAGCTACGGTAACACCATTTGCTGACGCTGACGCAGTCATTAACACTTTTAGTGCCAAGCACTCAACATATGGGTCGAACAATAATTCGTTCGTGTACCCACAACCCGCATCTAGTCTTCGTTTTAAGTAGCCATAGATGACTTTTGTTTATGCGCTGGTTGTTTGTTGCACACGAACGAATTATTGTTCGACCCATATGTTGAGTGCTTGGCACTAAAAGTGTCACTTTAGTGTCGTTCTTGGCACTAAAAGTGGGCCTAACAATGGAAGGTAGGCGGGCGATATGTCTAGAAGAATATATAACGAAAAAAAAACGGAACCCTTATAGGATCACTCGGATGTCTGTCTGTCTGTCGGTCTGTCACAGCCAGTTTTCCCCGGATCCGCTTGACCAATCCTGTTGCAATTTGGTGCGCATATGGACTTCTGTGACCCAAACACGAACGCGTTACGTAAATTATTAAATTTTAAGTATGGGGGTCACTTTTAGGGGTCAAACAAGAAAATTAAAAACAAAGTTTTTGGGAAAATATCCTATGACGTATCAAATGAAAGGGCTTAATGTGAAGGTTTAAATTATATTTTTTTATAATTTTAAAATAAATGGTTATGAAGTTATTCAAGAAATTAGACGAAAAGTGACCATTAACATGTTAAAAAAATTAAATTCGTTCGGAACCCTTTGCACGCGAGTCCGACTCGCACTTGGCCAGTTTTTTATGTTAAATTCAACTTGTTACAATTACCGGCTTAGTATTAAGTTTCAATAAGAATTTCAAAAGGACTAATTTAATACTTTATTCTTCATGATTTTAACAATGAATATAAGCACGAACTCTTTTCAATTTGTGACCTTTAAGCATCGGTATTCAATTCGCAAATTATCCCACCGTTCTCGCAATCGGTTTATTTTATTTTCTCTGAAGTCGGTCGTTTCGCACGTGTGACCACGATTATCGGCGATAAAGTTAGGTGAAAATGTCGTTAACTGTTCCCTCACTATTTTAAATAGGTTTCAGAAGTCTCACGGTAGTGTTTTGATCCTGAGATTTATAGGATTGCAAGCCGCTTGTTCTTGTGCCTTTTGAAAAAAAAAAAAAGAGAAACAACTATTACTCATTGAGTCGCAAAAGTTCCGCCTTAGGGTATGCCAAAGGGCAATGGAGCGCAGTGTTCTAAGTTTAAAAAGAATGGATAGAGTACGGAACACCACGCGTGCTCCAATACAGGTATCATAGACGTGAGCAAAAAGCTGCCAGGCTGAAATGGGACTGGGCGGGTCACACCGGGCGCATGCATAGTAACCGCTGGGCTAAATTGTCTTCGCAATGGATGCCAGAGGATGGTCGGCGTCACCGAGGCCGCCCCAAAAACCGGTGGCGAGATGATCTGGACGTACACTGCGAAGGCTGGTTCGAGGTGGCGCAAGAAGAGAGTGTCTGGAAGGATATGGGGGAGGCCTTTGCCCAGTAGTGGGACATCATAGGCTATTAAAAGAAAAAAAAAGTAATGAAAGATAAAAGCTATTATTTTGACTGAAGATATTTGTTTTTGGTCATCAGATACAGCCCGCTAAAAGACAACGAAGGCTGCCTTGGGTACGGCACCCTAAAATTGCATGGGAATAAGAAGTCACTAAAACACTGACTATATGCAACGTGTAGCAAATTAAACGCAGTACCTTAAGGGAACATTGTACTTATCATTAGGAACAACTTCCACTACCATCAAGCAACACATAATCAGTTGACTTATTTTTACGATTTCGGGGTTGGTTCCATAGTAAAAGTTGTTCATAATTATGAGCACATTGACCCCAGATTAGGGGCAATTATTCTGTTAGGTACATGCTATAAAAAAAAATTAAAAACCCCCGAGAAAAAAAATCATTTTTTTTACTATTAATAGGCACGCGTTTGGCCACTATCTCACCTGTTGGTAAGCGATGATGTGGTCGAAGATGGAGCACGCTTGCCTAGAAGTAACCTTTCACTCTTGACTTAAAGACTCCCAGGTTGTAGCTATCAGGAAACACAGACTCCGGCAGGGAATTCCACTCTTTAGCTGTACGCACTATGAATGTGTTCCCAAAAGGTTTTGTGCGTGTAGTTGAGATGTACACCATGTACCGGTGGCGCATCGCCGTTCGTCTTGTGGTCCGATGATGGAACGGGCTTTGCGGAATTAAATTATGCAATTCCGTCGCACATTGGCCAAAATGCAACCGGTACATAACCGATAGGCTAGCAACTCGTCGTCGATGCTCAAGACTTTGGAGCTTCGTCGCAACGAGCCTATTACTGATCCTTTTAGTTTAATATAAGTACGATTCTTTGGGCCAAGCGTCTTCGCCTCGGGAGAACGCAAATCTTTTGTATTTACTTCCGAGGCGAAAACGCTTGGCCCAAAGAATCGTATTCTAATTCAATTTTCAAACAAAAAAAAAATCAAAATCGGTTCATTCGTTCGGGGACTACGATGATGTTCACACACACACACAAACACACACACACACCACACACACACACACACAACACATACACACAACACACACACACTACACACAGACACGTCAAACTTATAACACCCCGTCGTTTTTGCGTCGGGGGTTAAAAATAAGATGAGTGAAGGGCCTAATTTCGTATCTGGCGATTTAGATGACTATAAGATTTACATGACAAATATAGAAACGACATATTTATAAATTGTTACTAACTGAGCCCAGCAATCGATCGAATCGGCCTCAATATGCCAATTTATTTCGATTGATAAATGACTAACGGTAAGACAATTAAACAAGAACAATACGACTATTGATAAACTATTTGGTAAGTTAGAGTTTCCTCTTATAATGGTCAATATCGGCCCCAAAATTAAATTGCTCAACAACCCCTAAGGGTATCACAATGACCTATATAGTCGTAGGAGAATCGGTAGGTATTTTGAAATGAATCATAAGCATATGTAAAATTCAAAGTCCAAATGTCACTTTCTTTTTTTAACGGTTGCACACCTAAATCCTCGAAACGACTTTTTTTTAAATATATACCTAAGGATGTAAAAATAAAGCAAAAAGTCCTAGAACAAGGTGTTCCAAAAATACATAGTTTCGAAGACAATACAAACACTAAAGTCACCAAAATCTAATAAGTCCGATTTGACAGCTGAGTAAGTAGAGAGTGAGTGAGTGAGTGAATGAGTGAGTAGAGAGGGATAGAAGTTTGCTTTACCACTAAGTGCGAAAGAGATTTATTTTTATGTTTTTTGTTTTTATTTGTGATGGGTTTGCTCTTGACTCTAGTCTATGTCTCTTTCATACTTACTAGAAAAGCAATATTGTATCCTGCTGTCAAAACGGGCCCTTTATTTTTTGACAACTACAGATTCTCGATGTGTGGTATCTAAGTTTCATTGAAAAATACGACTAAATCATTTTAATCATTCATATTTAAGCTTAGAAAATGCGATCCTGTTATATTTCACGTAAGGGTACTTTCGTGACCTTGTCGAAATATTTTGTACGAAAAACGCAAACGAAAAAAAAAATAGTCGAAAAATAATTCATATGCCAGGTAATTCTTTGACATCAAAAGAAACACGTTGTTATCTCTACTAATATATAAAGCTGTAGAGTTTCTTTGTTCGTTTGTTTGCTTGAACGCCCCAACCTTAGGAACTGCTGGTCCGATTTGAAAAATTCTTTCAGTGTTAGATAGCCCATTTATCGAGGAAGGCTAAAGGCTATATATATCATCACGCTAAGGCCACGAGCGTAGCAGACGAAGATGCGCGGGTCAACTAGTTTTAAATTAAATAAAAACAGCATCAACCCTGAGGGTCGACCATACATACGACACACTCAAAACATGCCCACACTTAATTCCTATTAGTTTTGGGTACCACGGAAGTAGACCTTTCATTATTTTTTTTACACTGTGGCCACCTAACGCGGGTAGAGCCACTTGCCTAATGTTTTATTTTTATTGTCTGTGAACATCGGGACCACGTTCTTTTTTTTTTATTTATGTTATGTTAGACACAAGCTTTATTGAGCTTAGCTTAATGGTGTGTGAACTTTTTAAAGTGTGTCATTTTATGTTTTTGTTAAGGAATGGGGTACTATTGGAATCTGACGTTTGTGAGGCAGCCGGGGTTCATCCTAATCAATTAAGGCTTGTATACATGCCAATGACCTTGTGCATATAAACGGAGCTAACTACTCCTCTACGCGCCACTGTGATACCCGCATTTTTAATTTATTATAAAAAATAACACATATTTAAAAAAACTGGCCAAGTGCGAGTCGGACTCGCGTGCAAAGGGTTCCGAACGTATTTAATTTTCTTTAACATGTTATTTTAACACTATAGACTTCTTATATGTTTTTCTGTAATTTATAGGTAAAGATCTATTATTGCCACTTTTTTCAAAATTTTAAGCTCAGTAGTTTCGGAGATAAGGGGGGAATGGTCCTTTTTCGTCTAATTTCTTGAATAACTTCAAAACCATTTATTTTAAAATTATGAAAAGAATATAATTTAAACCCACACAGGAAGCCCCTTCATTTTATATGTCACGCGATAATTTCCAAAAAACTTTTTTTTTAATTTTCTAGTTAGACCCCCATACTAAAAATTTAATCAGTAACGTAACGCGTCCGTGTTTGGGTCACTGAAGTCCATATAACTGGCTGTGACAGACGGACAGACAGACACCCGAGTGTAAGGGTAAGGGTTCCTTTTTTTTCGGAACCCTAAAAAGTAACAAAACCAAATTATTTTCGTTTGTATTGAATAGCAGTAGATATTTTTGTTAGACTAAAAAAAAGGAGTAAAATGCTTTCATCTCAACGATTTGGACGTGTTTTTTTTTTCTTATTATGTGATACCGACACATAAATTCTGGCTAAACCAAGTTACGTATTACGTTACGTATATAGATTACTACCTATTTTTTTCAGATGTAATTTCTCAGTAAATGCCGACGAAAAGTTGCTTCATCTGCACGCTATTTTTAAGCATTGCTCGAGAGAGCAGCTTTAATATAAAACTGTTCCGTTACTGAGTGACTGACAGACAACGCACAGCCGAAACTACTGGTCGTATTAAACTGAAATTTGGCATGTAGGTTCCTTGGGGGTGTAGGGGAGCACTATGAGAGGATTTCCCAAAAAACCTATGGGAACGGGAAAAGTGGGATATGCGCGTACAAAGTCGCGGGCGAAAGCTAGTAGGAAGTATACTATGAAAGGAAATGCGCATTGTTTGATGTTGCAAAATCTAATGTCGGTTTTTACGTGTCAACGATAGTTCTTGTCGGTGCAAACATAGTTTTTAACGTATGAAGTTCAAAGACTTCTGAGGGCCTAGACGAAGTGAACTTCTATCAGCAATAATGATTGGCAAAAAGTCTAGCGCTGGTCATGTAGTAGATCCAATGTTTAACAATGGACTTTCATCAGTAGTTAGGTAGGGTCAGATGTTCAACAGTTAACCATGAGGTACACATTGGACCACGAAACGTTAAAATGTTATTTATTCAGAAATAATTACACATAATGTTAGACTTCCCTCCCCACTCGCGCATACTGCGGTGTTTATTATATCGCTCCGTATTGTAAATTCGGAATTCGCGTTGTGTGTTTATTTTAAGGCTTGTGAATTGTTCCTAGCGGTGCTATAGTGTAGTAAGTGCGTGTTTTGTAAGTTTTTCAAGGTGTCTGTTTATTTATTTACTGGTAATTAGTCAATTTCTCCAGCCTTCGGTAAGTGCATTTATTTTTCTTGTGTGTGGGTAACGCGAAATAACTTAATCGATCGATACCTATTTGTTTAGTTCTTTTGATTCTTTTAATTCATCCGTGTTGTTATAACGTAATTCATGATGTCAACAAATGATGACCCTCCAGATCGTGGCGGAGATATATTTCGTCGAAATACAAAAACCCAAAGGTCGCCCGTGGCGACCTCCGCTAATTCGAAACGCTTGTTCAGCGAAATGTCTCCATCATACATTTCGCCCGATGATAGGTCAAAACGGGTTCATCAAACTTTCGAAACCGTGGAAAAATCCTCGCCGATTTTAAATATCAGTAATGTGAGCAATACCGATTACTGCGACTTAGTTTCCGAGGCGTCAGCCTACCTGTCAAAAATTAACGACTTAGTCAATGATCAGGGCTCTCGCATTAACGTAGCAAATAAATCTGCCATCATGGATATGACACAGCGTGTCACGGCCATCGTTTCTATGCTGGCCATAAAATCATCATGCAACGAAACGAAGTTAGCCAATACGGAACGCGAATTAGAAAAAATCAAGTCGAATAACTGTGTCAATCCCAATCCTGTCAATAATAATAACAATTGTAAAATTTCGTATGCGGACTCGTTGAAACTACGTTTGCCAAAAGTAGCTCCAGCAATTATGGAATCCCGACCACCATTGCCGTGTGTGGTGGCTTATCCGACCGCAGCTCGATCAGCTGATTCTAGCACTTCGTCCGCGACAAAACAAGCGCTTATGAAAGCAATTAAGCCCTGTGATGACGGTTGTCAAATTGTAGGCGTGAAAAAAACCGCGAAATCCGGTGTTGTTCTACGTATCGCTAGTGAACATCAGCTTAAAAAATTGGAATCTGTGGACGCAATTAAGGCCGCTGGTTTACGACTAGAAAAACCAAAAGGTAGACGCCCTCGAGTATTAGTTAAGGATGTACCATCTTCAATGGATGATGGCGCTTTTCTGATCGCGCTATACCGCCAAAATATTAAAGATGAGCTTCGAATGAAAGAGGATGACTTTATTAAGTCTACTAAAATTATCCGTAGGCGCTCGTTAGACAACGGTCGTAAGTGGATAGGCATCGAATTAGATTCCGCAGTACGTAAACACTTAGTTTCTACCAAGGATAAATTATTTATTGATTGGGCTACCTGCCGCTTTATTGACGATGTTGAAGTCGTTCGGTGCTTACATTGTCAACAGTTCGGTCACGTTAAGAAACACTGCGTTAATAAAGAACCGACTTAGACGATTCTACATAATATTCGGTAAAACAGAGTTTCCTTATTTATTATGAAACACCCTATTTGCCCGATGGGATTTCCTATCGGCAAAAAATACGGACTTCTATAAAAAAACTTTCATCCAAATTAACCCCTTTAGGGAATTAATTTTTCTATAGTGCTCACGTTTGATATACCTACCTCAAGAAGGCACTCTTGTGTAAAATTGACGCTTCTAGACCCATTGGTTTTTTTTTGTCAACCTGGACAGTCCTACTCCTGTGCTTCTCTCGTTCCTTCCAGTTTTTTATTATTCTTAGGGTTCCGAACAAAAAACGGAACCCTTATAGGATCACTCGGGTGTCTGTCTTTCTGTCTGTCTGTCCGTCTGTCACACCCTATTTTCTCCGGATCCACTGGACCCGGTAAGTGACCCAAACACGGACGCGTTACGTAAATGATTAAATTCGCATGAGGGTCAAACTAGAAAATTAAAAAAAAAGTTTTTTGAAAAATATTGTGTGACATATCAAATGAAAGGGCTTACTGTGAGGGTTTTAATTATATTCTTTTCATAATTTTAAAATAAATGGTTTTGAAGTTGTTCAAGAAATTAGGCGAAAAATGACCATTCCCCCCTTATCTCCGAAACCATTGAGCTTAAAATTTTGAAAAAAGTGGCGATAATAGATCTTTACCTTCAAATTACAGAAAAACTTATAAGAAGTCTATAGTGTTTAAATAACATGTTAAAAAAATGATATTCGTACGGAACCCTTTGCATGCGAGTCCGACTCGCACTTGGCCAGTTTTTTTTATTTATGATGGGTTTGCTTTTGACTCTAGTCCAGGTCAGAGATGACACAGACAAAGTCTACGATGGAGCGAGCTTACCCAGAAGGAGCCATCCATTCCATTTCTCTCTTTGTTGTGCTTCTTCACGTCAGTTCACTAAAAAGCCATCCAGAGCGTTGTCTCTTGGTCTTCCGTTCGGTTTCCCGCGTTCAGTTATGTTGATGATGGAACCCAGTTTTGCGACTTACAGGCCCACAGCTTAGGCTGTAATTGTAATTTTTAGAAAATAAGTCCTAAACACGGGGTGTCCCCATGTTGAACTAAAAATAACAATGCTTTCGGATAATCTAAAACGGCTTTTAAAGAAAAATTCTCCAGTTACAACAAAATCATTCGTAAAATAAGCACAAATTGAAAACTTATCCCCAATTCTCAATATAATCCAAAAGTCTTTTGTTTCTCCGAGAAATGCGAACCTGTTTCGCAAACAAATCCTAATTACAATCACAAAGAATGTCAAAAGTCTTGAGTTCAAACTCGACTCAATCTTACAACGTACACTTAAACAATGTAAAAGTTCAGGAAACGGATGCAAAGATGAATCTTCGTCTAGATGCGAAATTCCTTAAAGTCTGTTCTCATTCAGAAATAAATAAAAAAGTTCGACAGGATAAATAAAAATACGTTCTAAATGCCTAAGAGCGATGCTATGAGATAAACAGTAGACTATGTATCTTTTTGAGATTTTACTTCCACCCCAGAACTTCAGAAGCGCTACCAACAACATAAAAAGAAACAAAAACATGTGATAAAATATTGGAAGTCGGCGGCAAAAGAAATAAAACAAACAACAGTTAAAGACAGTGACCTCCGAAAAAGAAGCTGGCCTGGAAGAAGAACCTTTTCCTTTTTAATATCGATTAAAAACTGTATCACTAATGTTTTACTTCACATTCGAGAGTACCTAAACATTTTTTTTTAAAAAGAACCTTGCCCCGCACTAGGATTTCTCCTGTACCGTGGGTGCGTTCAAAAACATACAAACTCACATACACAAACAGTCAGACTGTAGGTCATACAAATATTTGTTCCGTGCGGGAATCGAACCCGCGACACGCAGCACAGCAGACAATCGCTTAACCACTGCACCAACCGTGTCGTCACATTACCCTATAGGTAACTACTATTGATTAACTTTGTTTAGAGTCTAAAACTTGCACAAGTTGAAAACTTATCGTCGTCAAATACATATTAAACTTAATAAACTTAAATTTGCTTTAGGTACAAAGGAACACACAAGTGCGCTTCGCGTCTACACTTTTCACAATCTATGGTCGGAAGTTTGTTTACTGTGAGCCTGTGAGCGTATTCGTGACGTCATATTGGCAGTATGGCCAACTTGCCGGATTGTTAATGGAACGGTTAAACTTTGAATATCGATCGCGGATTGATGCTAAGTAGCGAGCGGGTTAACAAACACCTCCCACGTGCTATATGGAGGTGAGAGTGGGTGAGAATGGCAACCTACGTAGGTACTTGGTTTTGTAATTCGTGGAGTGAAGGTATTGTTAGTGCTGGAACGCTAATTGAACACTTATAAACAATGACTTAAAACTTTAGATGCTTTGTCCACACACACTGAAATGGCTAATGCGGCGACCGCGACGCTATAGCCAGCGCCGCCGCGCGCGTACCAGTGCATGACGCGTCTATCTATCTATCTAACCCAATCTAATACCTTTAGGGCGCCTACAAAGTGTCGCGCAGCAGCAGCGCGGCTGCAACGCTGCCGCGGCACGTTTATTATTTATATTTATTGTATGGATTAACAAAGCTGCAGCCGCGCTGCTGCCACGCGACACTACGACAAATTTGAAGGCACCCTTAAACTAGAAATTCTTGTATATATGTATATACCTATCTACACTAATATTATAAAGAGGAAAGATTTGTTTGTTTGAATTGAATAGGCTTCGAAACTACTGGACCGATTTGAAAAATTATTTTAGCATTGGATAGCTACATTATCAGGGAGTGACATAAGCTATATATTATCCCCGTACTTCCACGGGAACGGGAACTACGCGGGTGAAACCGCGTGACGTCCACTAGTATATATATAATCTGAAACTCGGAAACGGCTCCAACGATTGTCATGAAATTTAGTACACAGTGGGTTTCAGGAGCGATAAATCGATCTAGCTAGGTCTCATTTTTAGAAAACTTCGTAAACCCAGCAGGTCATCAAGGTACTAAACATTATATAACACGACTTTACCTCCCACGTTATATGTGGAGGAGTGTAGGTGAGAATGGGTTGATACACACGTACTTAGTTTTGTAATCCGTAGAGTGAAGATATTGTTAGTGCTTGAACACTAATTAAACACTTATGAATCTACTCATGCATGGGGATGCGTAATTCGTCGTCAGTTCAGATGCTGATCATGGAATTTCTAAAACGATTAAACTGGCAGGAATATCTGAAAATCAATCGACCAGAGAATTACGCCAGTTTATTTTTTTGCCATCGTGGATAGAACTTGGATCAGGGTAACACAAGAGAGGAGCCGCGCCGTGCCCTCATCTCTATGGTAGCCAGTGACTTCTCGCTGCCGGCCGTAGTCCGTGCTATGGTCGACGGCAAGGAGTCCTGGGACGCGATGGTCTCCTTCTGCGAAACAGGTATCGCGCAGAAGGAGGCTGCGGAAAGGGAGAAGGAGATCTCGACCATCCCGGCCCGCAAAGGGCGTCAGAGCTCTCTTCTAGCCCCCCTAACTGGGTCTAGGGACGGCGGACTTGGGGATGTGCGTCGCCCCTCATTCATCCGGACCCGAAGTGGCGGCACGTGGTATTCCCGTGCTCCCCTCTTTGATGTCGCGGGGGGTGTCAAACACCTCGCTCCTCCGCTCGTCTGACAGACCCCTCCGCCCTCCGGGGATTACCCCCCGATAAAAAAAGGAAGACAAAGGAGCGAGGTGATTGGCACAGGAAAAGACAGGCGTATACCCAGCAGAAGGCAAAGCCGGGCTGTCGATGATAAAGATGATGATTTTCAACGGCCCATCTGACCACTTTTCCTAATGTGATAGTTCTTGTAAATCAAGTGCGACTACCGACCGAGTAATTCTTATCCTGAATTCAAGTAGCATGAGAAACTAATCATAGGCGAAAAAATTCTACAATACCGTCTGTAACTATTGCTCTGACTTCACAAACACCAACATAACATTTTTTTATTTTTTTAAGGATGGGAAATCATCAAATGACTCCTGCCGCTCTGGGTGAAGCAGAAGAGTGTCAGACTCTTACTGACTAAAACCGATCCGTGTTCCTCCTAATGCCCTTTGTGTTCCAGGGCCGCGGTGAATCTTTCGAACAGATTCCGCAACCCCGGCAGGCAATGACCCTAGCGGGCCCCGTCTTCTATGCTGACAGCTCTTTGAGGCGCGCGTAGAACACAGCGCGCCGTCGACCCGGGCCTGGTTCTGATCGGTCGGCGAGCCACCCGATGCTCGCCGTCCGCAGGCCGCCCGTGCCTACGGTGGCCGGGAATCGCCCTTCGACTCTCGACGCCTGGGGCGTCTTCTCCTGTTGCGGCAGCTGGGGCGTGAGGTTTCCCTCTCTCTCACGCGTTCGGCCGCCTCCTTCGCTAGCATTACTGCTTCGCAGAAAGAGGTGACCATGCCTCCTCGCTCCGGACCATAGATTGAACCAGAGCCGGACGCGAGAGGTCGCTGTCGCCGATCGCCTCGACGAGGACACGGCGGTACTCCGCCCACGCAGGACCTACATAACATTACGCATGTATCGTATGTACATGTATGCAGGTACCTAGCGTAGGTATATACACCATTTCGCCAGTCATACCTATTTAATTTGCATGCATTGGGGGGTGAGCCAGGCACAAACCAGCGGGTCGAACCCAGGACGTGCTCAGCAGCGTTTTGCGATGGCGAGTCAGAGACATCACTTCCAGCAAAAATTTATACTATATAAAATAGTAAAATCAAATAGCAATTGGTTTGATGTAGATAACAATAATGGCTCATGGATTACAGCATTGAAATAAAATGGTCACAAATAGGATTATTTTTATAGATAACTCGCTTCAATTCACTAGGTCATCTTTTAAAATATTGGCTTCATTTTCTTCTCATTATTTTCTAATCTGTTATTTTTATGCATAACGACTCTTCCATTATTTCCAAAACCAAACTATTGATCACCAAGCGAGCATCTTCCAGCAGGGTCTAACCTTCTGTGGTCCACTTGAAAGTCTCTGAACCACCTCAGAATGCAAGAACGAAGGTGTAACTCCAGACTCGCAAAGTGGGGCTACCGTGACAGGTCAACAGCATGGTGTTGACGTGAAGGCAAGGCAAAAACTATGTTTCACTTTCTATCCTGCCTTCTGTACCTAAGAACATGCAGCCAAAGTGACTTATGTACTGCATCCAACGATGGAAAAAGCTAAGAATAGACTACGACACTATACACCGTACACTGTCGCAGTCGGATTGTATAAATCGCCGTATTATATTGCGGCTAGCCGTTTCCAAAAACAGGGCCATTTTGTATTGTGGCGGGTCAACGATTAGCTAGATTGTCATTGCGAGACGTTCTACAATATGGCGGCTCACGACGTGTACTTATTCCACAATGTAGGGTGGCCATGTAGTAACAAAATGAAACATTGTTTAATTGAAAATCAATTTTAATGTTAAGAAAAGGTAAGTACCTACTTTGTAATAACTTTGTTCATAGTACAACTCGGATAGTTTGGGTTCGCTAGCTAGCTCCCGTCATACCATTCATGTTAGGTTACTTTAAACCCTTTAAACAGAAATAGGAGCCTCGCCAAGCCGGGCTCCGTCAACCGCTCTTTCACAAATTTGTCAAAGAGGCGGATAATGACCCGCTCTATTACATTACGACTAGCTATATTGAATAACATATATCGCTGAACACTTTCTGGCGGACTTTGACTCAGCCGTATTCAATCCGGCTAATCGTTGACCCGACACAATACAAAACGGCCCTGTTTTTGGAAACGGCTAGCCGTAATGTAATATGGCGATTTATACAATCCGACTGCGACATATATCGAGTGTCTTTGTACCGAGATCTATTACGGTAGCATTTATTTTGACACGAAAATTAGTGTCAAATCAGCGGATTTTATACACAGGTACAAGTGTAAACGGTATAGAAATTTATGTCTGACACTTGTGTCGCAATTTCTGTCGTAGTTTAAACTTAGCTTAAGTAACTGTCGTGCTAGCGACACGAAGAAGAATAAAAGCAAACTAACTGTAAAAACAAAGCTTTATAAAAACAGACGTAAAAATCTACTCGAATTTGGCGATCAGCACAAATTCATACACATTTATTTCCTCATTTTCTACGCTACATCTGCAACAACTCAAGCACATTTAATGTTCAGAAAACACAGCAACGTCTTAGAGTGCACATTTTCCAGCAATTTTAAAGGATTATAAAAACCATCTGTAGCTTGCTCCATTAAAATAGAAAAGTTTACACTTTTAGTGAACTTAAAATAGCCGGATAGAGTTTTCTAGAAGTTAAAAAATATAGCTAAGAAGATATTTTATTCAGTCTATTTAGGTATTCAAGGATATAAAAGTACTTACACGTATTGTCAAGAGGAAATGAATAGTTTCTTGTATGACTGTTTTATACAACTGTCGATAAAAACGCATTTTAAGGTACGGAATACCTAAAAAGATAGATCTAAAGTCGACCTGACACCGCTGAGACGAAATGGCGAAAAAAACTCGACGTTAAATTAGTTCCCACCACAATGATATAATAACCTAAATTGCGGCAAATAGAAAGATCATTCATTCTAATATTTTATTCCAATTTAGCACACGAACTACAAAGTATAAAATAACTTTATTTTCGGAAGTCGGTGTCAAAAAACGAAATAACCAAAACCACCGACTTCCGAAATTAAAGTTATTTTATACTTTGTAGTGTTTTGTTTTGGAAGTCGGTTACATTTTTTGTAGAAAAGTTTTTTTATTTTTCACTTTTTAGTGGTACCTGCGTACCTATTCACAGCGTACCGGCGTGGTGTTATGTTATGAAAATAAAACTTACTAAGTGTTTTCTGTGTAAAGGTCTCGTCAATACGAATGAAATAAGCCCAAACACTTGGTAGTTCCTACATACCGATGTGGAGTTCCCTTGACTCTCTGTCGTCGGTTTGTAGTCTCTCCCGATATACACACGAATATCAATTCGTTTTTACCAGATGCGTGCCTACAATTTTCGAGCGTTGCCCTCGATTTCTCAGGGTTTTCATCATCAGATCCTGACGTGGTGGCAACGGGACCATCTCGGAAGCATACCCTTTCATATAAAAAAAGATTCATCGAAATCGGATCATAAACGACGAAGTTATCCGCGAACACACATAAAAAAATATATATACGCTGTCGAATTGAGAACCACCTTCTTTTTTAGAAGTCGGTTAAAAATAGTCTTAACTTTAGCATTGCGCAGATAGCCAGACCAAAATCCAGGCAGTCTAAATCTGTTTAAGACCAAGGCTATGTGGATTGGCTGAATCCTCAACAAAGCTGTCTGTGCCTCCCTCGATATCAAACATTGTGACAACGACACGAATGTCGAGGTTTTGCTATTTGACAGGGTAAATACTGGATTTGGCTGCAAAGCTATGTGGATTGGGGCGATAGGTAACGTTTTGGGCCTAAGGTAACCTGCCCCCTATGACGTGCCATCATGATTCCGTTGTGATAAACTTTTTGACAGAAAAAACTTCTTTTTAATAAAAACCACAACAAAGAACAAAATAACTTTAATTTCGAAAGTCGGTGTTTCTCGTGTGTTTTCTTCGTTATTTGACAACGACAGCTTTTTATATTTAACTTTATAGTGTTACCCCCCAAAAATAACAACCAGTCCATATATATTTAGGTGTCTATCTCCGAAGTTCTTCATCAGATCTTTACGAAATTATAATTATAATATTAAGGATATATTATCTATATAATAACCTTGTTGGCAATTATATTTTTGAGCCGTTTGGCTCATGCCTTATTTAAAGATCTTTCTAAACGCTTAGTTGACACTTCGCGTGACCCAAGGGCTGGCTTTTGCCTCGGACAGAGGATAAGCATTGCCATACAACGTGGCCATGCCGCCTGTCTTTTGGGCTCACTTCCAGTGGACAGCGATGCGGACAATTTTTTTTACGCCTTATTTTAGTTAGGATTTTGTTATTTTAAGTGTATATATTTAGTATAGTTTAATAGAATAAAGAAAATATATATTCTAAAAATATTAAGGATGGGAAATCATCAAATGACTCCTCCCGCTCTGGGTGAAGCAGAAGGGAGTGTCAGACTCTTACTGAGTAAAACCCATCCATGTTCCTCCTAATGCTTTTTGCGTTCCAGGGCTGCGGTGACTCTTTCGAATAAATTCCGCAACCCTGGCAAGCACTGACCCTAGCGGGCCCCGTTTAGTACGCTGACATCTCTTTGAGGCGCGCGTAGAACACAACTCGCCGTCGAACCGGGCCTGGTTCTGATCGGAACTGCCTGGAATCTGAATTCGGTTAATGGCAATACGCGCAAAATTTGGGCGCCCTATAAGATACACGGCGTGATTTTTAGTCAGTATGTGATAGGTCTTTAATGAATAAAGGCATAAAATTAAGCCACCATGTCCCATACAAATAAACATCCATAAAAACACAGTAACTTCTCCGGGATAAATTAAGACCTGTATATTACCTCCAACAGTTAGTAGGCTTAAAATACTATTGTATGTAACAAATAGAGCTGAATGGAGGATAAAATAAAGCGATAAATAACTCTCACACAGCCCCCATTCAAATTACGTAGCGTGTATGAGCGGTAATAAACTACTCCTGTTAGGTACCACTCTTAAGTGAAGCGTAGCGATAATTTGTCGCTTTGAGCAACGATGTTCTACTTAGATTACTTTGATACGTAATTGGACCAATTTACGGTCTATATACCTGGACGAGCTTGATAGCTATCGACATGATTGATCCACATTAGCCCAGAGCCGAGAAGAATTAAGAAGAATTAATTTAAGGAAGAAAGGGAGGCCTTCGCCCTGCAGTGGAACGGAATACGCTAAAAACAAAATAAGTATATAATTGCGTGGTCGGTTGGGAAAAAATTGGTGTGTTATTTTCACCGTTTTAACTTTAGAATAACTTACGGGTTAAAAAAGGCATTTGATTTTATTTTAAAAAAATTCTGCGAAAAATGTAGACTGCGAAAACTTTTTTTTTTTAAATAAAACTCTTGCCTTTAGCGTACGTGTGCCATACCTATTATCGATTTTTTAATACTCCTTTGACTTTTTATTATTACATCCAGGTTTAGGTAATAAGGTGAAATTATGGCACAACACTCACAAAATAAATTCGATAAGGGTGTATAAAAAAATAACATTAAAAAAAACACATTGCAGAATATACGTAACATGAAAAAAAAGCGAAGCGTTCTTTAATTTCAAACATTTTTAAATCGATACATCGCTTAGCAACCGTTTGCCTAGCTTCCAATAGCGCTCCACCTTAACAGTCGCGGCTCGAAACTGATAGGTTAATGCTGGGAGTCTGACCTGCGATATATTATCGACTCGCTGCGACGTTCAATCGATAATCGATATCGAGATGTTGTGGTACAACACTAGGGTAATATTGTGGAACAGGAGTCGTGACAAATGCTGCTTGGCGAAGCACTTTATATCTTGAATGATAAAAAAGCTTTACAAGACTGTCTTTTAAAATAAAATACAAAGTGTTCGTTTTGTGTGTGAATGGTTCTCGATTAACCTCATCTATTGCTTCTAATAATTTTAATGAGATATTCAAGCTTATGTATATAAAAATCTTCACATATGTATCAATTTTTTTTTACTATTGAAAATGCATGCACGCTTTTGACCACTAGGTATCTCACCTGATGGTAAGCGATGATGCCGTCGAGGATGGAGCACGCTTGCCTAGAAGTAATCTATTCACTCTTGACTTAAAGACTTCCAGGTTGTATCTATCAGGAAACGCAGACTCCGGCAAAGAATTTCACTCCTCGATGTACGCACAATAAATGTGTTCACAAAACGTTTTGCGCGTGTGGGTGGGATGTCCACCATGTACCGGTGGCGCATCGCCGTTCGTCTTGTGGTCCGATGATGGAACGGGCTTGGCGGTTTAAATTTATGCAATTCCGTCGCACATCCATAGTTTAAATATCTATTGATTTGTAGATTCTTTACTAAATATTTTTATGGACGATTTAAATTTAGAATATTAGCATATTATCAGTTTTTAAACAAGGTTATAAAAATTTGACTAAAAATTTTTTTTTATGAATAGGGCTTTACGTATGTGCTAAAACTAAATGTATAGATAATAAATTTTCCAACGTTGCTAACGGCTGCTGAAAATAAACATCTACATATTAGAGCATCTAAATATTTGATTGAGTAATTTTTAATCAAATGGCAATCGCAAATAAAATACCTTTTAAGATATTTTGTGTGTTTCTACTTTATAGCTTTTTACTGCTGCTACTGGCTAAAAATAAAGTAAGTGTTCTATTCTTAACCGACTTCCCAAAAATCCTAAAAGATAAAGCATTTTAATTGTAGGTATAGTTTACGTAATGAGTTTATTTTGGTGACATCTTGTTTGAAGTTTCCGAATGTAATCTATAAATTACCACCATCAGTGCAGTTAAAAGACGTCCACTGCTGCTGCAGCTGAAAGAAATCCTCGAAAAGACACCACATTCAAGTGAACTTCTGCTGTCCTCACCGGGTCATCGGTTCACCTTATGAAAGGCCTTCCAACACTATGGAACACTACTGAGCAATAAAATCTATACCTACACTATAAAAAACAACGTAATAAAAACAAAAGTCGTTGTTCAGAGGAGCACTAACATGTCATTAATTAACTTGGCTACATTAACTTAATTAGTAATGGTATCCCTTGCTGTTTTTGTTATGCCCACAATTGGAACAAGCACCTGATCATTAGGAGGTACTTAGTCCAGCCCCCCCTATGACATTTGATTTTTGAATGCGTGGGTCATGAATCTTTTGAGATAGAGAGAGACGGAGTTATACAGGACGAATAGCACTATCCCACTTTCACAATGGATTCATGATGGCATAGTAAGGGGGTAGTTGTGTCACAGTGTCGGGCCCAAGCCTAGTTGTAGCCAATATGCTGAAGGATAGGTTTACCATAGAGACTCTGGATTATCATGATTAAGCGAAAAACACACTGGTCCTACGTACGCAACGTATGCAACGCTTTTGTATTTTATCGTATGTTGCGTTGCATACGATAAGTGTATTTCTACTGCATAGTTTTGCATATAAAATCAAGAGTCCAGATATCATAATGCGTTGCGTACGTGGGACCAGCTTGTCTCTAGCTTAAGGCACAAAATAGCTTAGACATACATCTCTCCGAAACATCGCCGTATCAACCAGATCCCTGCAGAAATCCATTTTGTACCAAAGCTGGTCTCCTTCTCCCTTTTTCACAATCTTTCGGTAGGAGTCGAACTGGTCCCGTCATCTTCAACTTGGTCTGCCGCGATGTCGTCTGGCTTTTAATGAGACCCATTCGGTGGTTCTTTTCGTCCAAAAATATTCGAACAATACCCGTGTTTTCACCCATTTCTCATCTGACACATATGCGGCAGACATGTCTGGGCCAAACGCCGTTCAGCTTAACGGCTTTCTAGTCATTATTTTGATAGTATAACCTAATAACGGCTAAATATTGGTTCAACAGGTTTCCTGGTGAATTTCGGCTTGAAAGCGGCCAGTCAAGTGAGATGATCAATGCACATATCGCTTGATGACTATGTATGAGAAGATGCCTATGTCTTGCATTTATGCTCAGCAGTCTGTGAGCAATTATGCTTGTACTTGCTAATTGAAAGGTTATTGGCCTTGCTGTTAGTGACATGGGCTGAACAAATTTCTCTCAGAAAAAGAAGAAAAGAAGGATAGTCGATGGGGTCGAAGGGTTTTGGAATGGCATGCGCATACCGGGAGAAGCAGCGTTGGAGGGCATTCACCGGGACATCTTGGTATTAATCTTATGGGCGTGTGGGGTCTGCTGGATGCCGTCAATGTGGCGACACTTAGGGGCCTATTATGTCCAGCAGTGGACGACTTTCATCTGAGATGATGATGATGATGGCTGATAGGCTGGAGCTTGCAGAGCTTTGATACGACTGAATCTTAACTTACACCCAGCCTTTAACTTTCCCACATCTGAGGCAGGTTGAGTTGAGAGGGAGCGGGCCATAATCAACCACACATGCCTAATAGCTAGTGCGGGTTGGTGAATCTTACGTGTTTTCAAACAGCACCATTTAATTTTGCCTAGCCCCGTCCAGCATCAGACTACAAGACGTACGGCGACACGCCGCTGCTAAATGGTAGACATTCAACCCATAGGCACAAGACCATAAAGGTGGATACAGATATTTCGAGGCATGCGCCGCTCACGCCTCGCAACGCACACGTTTCGATGTAAATTTGCTTGGGTAGCACATGCCTCACCACGAATATGAACGTCCACACATTGCGAAGCATACGATGAGCACCCGTGCGCTGCGCATGCCTCGCAATGTCTGTATCCACATTAAGACGTTTTGGGAAGTAGGCTAAAAACGTGTTGAAATAAGTGGAATTATATGCCGCGTCAAGAGTGAAAATAATTCAGGACGTGTCACTTTCCTCACGATGTTTTACTGTACCGGTTTGAGAGCAGGTTGGCTGCATAAACTCGACCCTGAACGAGCGAATAAAATTGAAAGCAACCTTTGCTATAGGAACATTTTATAACTGTATGTGACGTCTAAGGAGGAGCTCAGAATAATAACAGCTGCACGGGCCGATCTTCAAGGTTAAGCAACGCTTGCCAAGGTTGGTCTGTGGATGGGTGATCATCTTAACATAACGAGCTTCCTCCATGCCTCAGAAAGCACGTTGTACCGTTGAACCTGGTTGTCATTTGTAGATCTTTGGCAGTCGTTACGGATTGTCAGAAGCCAGTAAATCTGACTCCAGTCTTGCCAAGAACTACCGTGTTACCAGTTAATAGGTTGTGGAGGTCTGGTAAGCAGCCGCTCCACGTAAAATACTGGTATTCAGCTGAATCCGGTTCAACTGGAAGCCGACCCCAATATCGTTGGAAAAGGTTATCTGATGATGATAATGTGACATAATAGGAAGAGGATACCTTCAGTTCGAACATTCCGTCCAACTGCAGAGCAAAGGATTACCTTCCTTACATTCTTCCCGGCTCAGGGCTAGTGTGGACCAATCCTGTCGATAGGCTTCAAGCCCGTCCCGTCATCTTCGCCTGGGTATGCCGCGATCATCTTCTGGGACCCTGGTGTGTTTGGTTATCCAGTGTAAAGACCTTACGTTTGCAGGAATTTAATTACTTAAGCGGTGCGCGGTTTAGCGAATATATCAGCACTGGGGGTTATTAGGAAAAATAGGGTTAGGGACTGATCCTTGGAACTTAGCAGCTGGTCACGTGGATCTCCTGGCTGACGACTTCTCAGCTTGATGATGAGGGTGCCCCCTGAGCTGAATGATGGCTTGTTCAGTTGCGTCTTGAGCGTCAAACCGAAGGGGTTTGACGCTCAAGATTGACGCTAGATTACATCCGTGTAGATGGCAGATGTCATCCAAATTCATACAAAATTCGCGGATGGAAATCAAGCTCCCACCAAGGTCACCGTGGATAGAACGCTAGATTACATCCGTGTAGAAGGGGTTTTAACGTTCAAAAATATATTGCGGTCGACGAGCACTAGCGAGAGGTAGCGGGCAAGAATATAGATGAAATGCGGGTAGGAGCTAAGGTGTGCCAATGAAATATGTTCGCGTTACAATTCTATAGTTTTTGAGCTTTGGATACAAGCTTTTTGGACTAAAAGAGTCAAACTATTTAGTAAGTAAGTTTTGGCGACAGCAGACCCACATTGTGGTTGCTTTAGCCGATGAATCATTCCACATAGACGTGTTCGGCCTAGTGCCAAAGCTTGGCTGCTTTTTTGTCGGCGATGTTATATTGGTTGGCCCTAACCATAATATAAGTTATGGCTACCATTCCTAAGTACTAAATAAATCAAAAGTATAATCCCAAAACATATCAAGAACATCCAAAACTTGTACCAGAAAAATTAAAAAACTTTTCTCTGTCATTTATTCCGGAAAAGCGACAAAATTCTGTGTAAAAGCTCCCACGTGTATGCTACAAACTTTTAGACAGTGTTTCACGTACGTTTCTAATAAATTAGACACAGAATAATTGATTAATTAGATACTATTTTTAGGTCAAACAAACGGGTCAATGAGTGCTATAGAGTTCGGAACCTTCTGTGACTAGAGAAGGCATTGGTTACCAACGCATATATTTCAAGCCACGTCCTCAAAATCAAATTAAAAGTTGAATGGTAGGATTTTTCATTTACCGTGGCAGAATGGAAGTTCTTCAAACTGACCCAGAATATGCGCTTATTTTATTTTTTTAAACGGGACACTAGGATTTTCTCCTGGAGCGTGGGTTTGTTCACAAACCACATACATAAACAGCCAGGCCCGGAACAACTATCTGTAGGCCATTCAAAAGCAGTCAGCCTATTCAATTCAATTTGTTCCATGCGGAAATCGAACCCGCGACACGCAGCGCAGCAGTCAATCGCTCAACCACTGCACCTACCTTGTCTCCAGAATATGTTTAAACAAGTATAAGTGGTGCAGAAGCTGAAAGTGCGCTGCTCAGCACAACTTCTGTCACAGACGCCATTCACACAAGTTTCAAATTCTTACACGCATATCCAACAAAACTAGTGTTTTATTTTGTCCTAAGTTTGTTTTGCATCTGCTGATATGTCATAATGTGATGTGATAATAACACATTATTAATCATCTGAGTTTAGGTATACAAATAAAAAAACAACTGCGAGTCGGACTCGCACTTGGCCAGTTTTTTAACATGTTCTTTTTAACACTACACACTTTTTATAGGTTTTCCCTTAATATTTAGGTATAGTCTTCCCGTAATCTGTCTATTATCTGCATTTTTTCAAAATCTTAGGCTCAGTAGTTTCGGAGATGTTTATTTTTGGTCTAATTTCTTGAATAACTTCAAAAATATTTATTTCAAAGTTATGAAAAAATATAATTAAAACCCTCACAGTAAGCCCTTTCATTTGATATGTCACACGATACAGTATGTAAAACTTTTTTTTTAATATTCTAGTTTGACCCCCAAAAGTGACCCTCATACTAAACATTTATTTATTTACGTAACGCGTCTATGTTTGCATCACAGAATTCCATATGTATTCCAAATTTTAATATAATCGGTCCAGTAGATCCGGAAAAAACTGGCTGTGACAGACGGACAGACAGACAAACACACGAGTGATCCAATAAGGGTTCCGTTTTTTACGGATATTTGGAATCCTAATAACTTGGAGATCCATCAACGCTGACCCGTTTGATTTGTACGGATAGTGTAGACAATACTATCGCTATTAGTGGCCGACGAATCGTTTGCGTACTCTATGATCTGTTCCGAACAAGTATTTCTGGAACCCGTTTATCACTAAACCATAATTATTCACGTTGAAACTCACTAATTTGTTGACAGAAGTTCAAGACGGTAAATATTTTTAAAGACTTCTCGGCTCGAACAACACGCGTTTAAACTACTAATGAATCGGTCCACTAATAAGGGCCAATTTGCATTAGCAGAGTACCTAATGAGTGGCTTCACTGCCTAACAATGTGCCCATACATTTGGAAAATGTTTGTAAAACTGTTTCAAGACCTATGTAACCGAGCATATGTCAGTAGGTTCCTACAACACAATATAACATAACAAACACCACGGGAATATTCCCTGAAGGGTGGAACACGGATTTAGGTAGCCTGTTTTGTGGATGGGAGATCATCAAACGACTTCTCCCACTCTTGAAGAAGCAGGATGTGTCAGAATCATACTGACTTAAACCCGCCTGTGTGGTCGAATTCGACTCGGCGGGACGGCGTTCGGATAGCTGCGTGGTGTCTTCTCGTCCCACATACCAGTGTTTCAAGACGAAAGTCCATGACCAGTGCGTATTGCCAGTGATGACATATGGAACTGAAACGTGGTCGCTCACAATGGGCCTCATCAGAAGACTCAAAGTCACTCAAAGGGCAATGGAGAGGGCAATGCTTGGAGTTTCCTTGCGTGATCGAATCAGGAATGATGATATCCGCAAGAGAACCTAAGTTACCGACATAGCTAAACTAAAGTGGCAGTGGGCAGGGCACATTGCTCGCAGAACAGATGGTCGATGGGGCCGAAAAGTTCTGGAGTGGCGACCGCGTACCGGAAGACGCAACGTTGGAAGGCCCGATTACCTGGTGAAGGGTGGTTCCCTAGGATGGACCGATTACCTGGTGAAGGGCGCGGGTAGCCGATGGATGCGAGACGCGCAGGACCGGTCGTTGTGGCGACGCTTGGGGGAGGCCTATGTCCAGCAGTGGACGTCTTTCAGCTGATATGATGATGATGAAACCCACCTGTATTATTTTAAGTACCCTTTGCTTTCCAGGGCCGAGGTAACTCTATCGAATAATACCGCAACCCTGACTGACTGGTCCTAGCGGGCCCTGTCAACTCTGCTGACATAGTGGTTTCGGCAATTAACAATTTCCGAATAATACCGTTGTCAATTCCTAAAGAATAATATCAATACGCTTATAAGGCTGTCTAAATCAAAATTATTTCGTAGAAATAACTGAAATCGCTAACAATGTCGAGACTGTAGGGCCAGCAGTGCGATTCGGTAAACAAGTCGAAGTGAAGGCTTGGGTGAGATTCCATCTTTAAATGGGAACCAATCGGAAAACATACCCTTTCACAAGAAAGAAGATTTTTATCGGTTCATAAATGACGGAGTTATGAGGTAACACACATAAAAAAAATACAACCGATATGAGAATCTCCTCCTTTTTTGAAGTCAGTTAAAAATATAGACCAGCTGGAGCACATGCAACGCATGTATTAACATGTGTCAGATAATAATTTAGACATCCACGGAACATTAGTAAGAAAACAACGTATATATAATCCACAAAATCCCATCCTTATTTACATAAAATATCTTCCTTTTACGACAATTGCTTTAGCAGAGTACTTACTGCTTAGTCACCTTTTGACATATAAGATTACTAGCTGACGCGCGCAGCTTCGTCTGCGTCACATTTTTCATTACTGCTCCGCTCTTATTAATCTTAGCGTGATGATATATAGCCTATAGCCTTCCTCAATAAATGGGCTATCTAACACTGAAAGATTTTTTCAAATCGGACCAGTAGTTCCTGAGACTAACGCGTTCAAGCAAACAAACAAACTCTTCAGCTTTATACATATTAGTATAGATATAGATTTCAAAAACCCTTCCTTTACCTTATTCGTAGGCTTTTATCATATGTACATAAATAATGTTTGTTTTATCATAATATACGAAATGATTGCGCAGAAAAAATATTTGTTATACAAAAACAAACCTTATAGGTTTTAGGTTTGACACAGAAATGGCATTCGATTAAGATGATGTCGTGTAGTAGGATTTATATTAATCGCATACTATATTTTGTGTGTCAAATCTTTATGGAATATTTATTTACAGTTTAGGTAATGTTTTTGTATTTATTCTGTAATTTTACGATTGTAAATGTCGCTGTAACTTATTGGTGGAGTACCTTATAAGGTTTGTTTGTTTTGAAAATAAAGCCTTATCTGTTGAGCTTAAAAATATCGATAATCCCTGTCGTTTGGCTTAACCTGTAATTTGTTTAACGCGACATTTTCCATGTTTGGTAACCCACTTAATCGGAACTTTAAAACAAATTGTAATAACAAATATTTCCAAAAAGATATAACGCAAAGTCATTTGTCATTTGAAGACAAATACAAAAAAAAATACGCAGCTCTCCTACGCTACTAAAAATGTAAATAAACCACGAACTTACAAACAACAAGAGAAAATCGTTAACAAGGAAGACCCTCCAAAGGGGAGTCAAGAAAGTAAAAGTACCAGGAAATTGTAGCGAAGCCTCTGACTGAAGTTCATTAATTGACAGCGAAATGATTCCACAAATGAGGCAGATTAATGACCACGCTGCACAGATAAATGAATGCTTGGAACCTTGTTATATTAGAAAGAAAATCTGATGTAGGTAAGAATACCAATAACCTGAAGAATCGACTGACAAGGAAAGGTACCCTACTGTCCGGTTCTGATTTGTTTTATTTTGATATATGTTAGAGAATAATAGGCTAAAATACAGACAAGTATTTTTTTAGCTGCTCAATCTCAACCTATTGGGACAAATTGTCCTCCAGAGTACTGAAAAGTGACTTAACCGTCTAACTTAGTAAGAGTTTTGTTCAAGCAAATTGCTAGCTAATTAAGTTAATTACAACTACTATGATTGCATCTGTACTCCTAAAATTCTGTGAAGGTGACGAGGCCAAACCAGAAAACTATAATAAATTAATTCATAAAAAAATAACATTTTATTTTTTGTATTTCCTCTCTGCAAAATACTATCACTTGAGATCTACCCAAATCATAAATAATAAAATAAACATTTGGGGTTAGCTGTTTTAAAATTCAATTGTAAGATGTGACCTACCTATACTATCTAACTAACCAGGCCAGTAAAGCAAAAGCTTGAAAAAGACAACGGCCGCAAGTTCTCATTATCATTCTCTCGTTTTTGTGACCGTATTTCTTTTTGGAACTGCGAGTTGAGTTACATTTGTTTTTAAACGTTACCCCGAACTAGGAATTTCTCCTATATCATGGGTGCATTTACAAACATATAAAGTCACATACGCAAACAGCTAGTACACGTATTTTTTCTTTTTTCACGTAAACAAAAAATGAAGACGGTACAGAGCGTTGAAGACACGCGTGACGTCATGTGGCTTGGTAAAATTGTACCATCATAGTGACGTCACACGTGTCCTCAACGCTCTGTATCGTCTTCATTTTTGTTTACGTGAAAAAAGAAAAAATACGTGTCCAATATTTTTTGAAAATCTATGTGACGGACTAATTAGATTTTTTCAGTAAAATACCCTATTGAGGTACTGTATGGTGTCAGTCCATTCTCCACGTCAATGTGTATACCTTTTTACATTCATTTGTGAGTCGACATCTCCTAAGGCCCCTTTCCATGAGGCAGATAGCCAGTGGCGTTTTAAACACATCGTTGTTTTATTTTGAACTGGACATACGACTAGAATAATTCGAGGAAAGGAAAACCCAGGATGCCCAGTGGCGTGCGGTAGGTGCAAGCCAGCATAGACCAGTAGTGCTATTCTGTAACAACATTTTCGTGTCTCGACAGCGGAATCCGAGGTGAGTATCAAATTAGTATAAACGTAGACTTTTATGTCGTGTGTATTAAAGCTCATTTTGTGAGCTTTGTCACTCAGGTGAAGCTCGATATCGAAATGGTTATTTACAGAATAGACTAGCAGCATAGATAATAACTGGTTAAAAAGAAAACACCATATAACTCATAGCTATCGCGCCGACCCACTGCAACGTGCTGTTTCTGTACTGAATTCTGTGCTATAGTGATATTAAATTGTGTTTATTTCTTATTACATTAATAACATCGAAATATAACATAGTGAAAATAACTAAGACAGTTGAGCAAGATCAAAACTTTTTTCAACCTATTATTATCATATAACGTAAATGATAGAAACTAAAATGGCACCGCGTATAGGGACTAGGGAGTCCTGCTGGCTTGCACCTACCGCACGCCACTGAGGATGCGACGAAAATAAATAAATTTTAAAAATGGCGTCAAGTTTTGGGGGGGAAGAAGAAAATTAAAAAAAAATGTTTTTCCAACTGTACCGTGTGATGGGCTCATTGTAAGAGTCTCAAAAGTATTTTTTTATAATTGGAACGAAGTTCCTTATCGCGCTTTGTGAAAGGGGGCTAGACGGAAAAAATTCTCATGAAAAGTTGTAAAGACACTTTTTGCTATAGTTGTAAGCCGTGCGACGTGCGCGTGCTTCTCTGTCTGTCTCTCTCTCTCTCTCATAGAAAGCAAGCCAGTTATTTTCGTTTCGTCTTTCAGGCAGGGTTGCCTACCTTACGAATATAATGTAAACAGAAATAGAAAGACCTACCCAGGCAGGGTAGGCAGGATAGGCAGGGTAGGCAGGGTAGGTGGATATGCAGGGTAGGCAGGGTAGGCAGGGTAGGCAGGGTAGGCAAGCTAGGCAAGGTAGGCAGGGTAGGCAGTGATTAAGTTTATATTACATTATATTTGTTAATAATAAAAATAATATTATTATAACTTAAAAAAAAAATTTATTACAATTCCTTCACTAATTACTTCTCCGAACTTCGTTCCATCCGGGTGTCCCTTGACACCTCTCAAGTTTTTTTTTTAAATAGGTGTTCCCTTTCGGAGTTATTATAGAATTCGACTTTCACATTTAAATAAATAAATAGAAAATAGATGAAAATTGACCATTCCCAGCCTCATCTCCGAAACTCAACGCAACTCAAAAGTTTAAAAAAAATGCGTATAATAAGTTTTTACCCGTAGATTACACGAAAACCTATAAGAAGTATATGATTATAAAGTAACACATTTTAAAAAAAAACATTCGGAACCCTTTCAATTTCGCGAAAAATTTTCAATCACGCGAGTCTGACTCGCACTTGGGCGGAAAATGTAAGGTTCTTGTTAGATGATCACGGCAGTGAAGCCGCAGCAAAAAACTAGTCTATAATAAGAACTTTGGAATGAAATGTCGGTCGGTACTCGTTTTTTTTTTGGCGACCTATCTGGGCCCCAATAACATTGGAAATTTAAACATTTCCGACCGCCTTGCACTCATTAGAGAATTTATTTTCGCACGGCAATCCGCCTATACTGCGGTGATCATGTACTTATACGCCTACCTATAATATAGGTCTGCAGGCGTCAAATAAATCTATACTGTAAATTAATATTATAAAACTAAAGGGTTTGTTTGTTTGGTTGGTTGAACGCGCTGATCTCAGGAACTGAAAAATTATTTTAGTGTTGGATAGCGTATTTATGGAAGAAGGGAATGTATGCTATGTATATAACATTTCACTACTACACTACGTATTGCAATACGATAGGCTGTTGATACCTACCTAATAAAATTATTAACATTCAACGCTCAAAAAAAAACTGCTGTAATTAGCAGTTTTTTTTTGAGCGCGCTTTTTACATCGATCTCGCTTTTAATTCCGCAGATTTGATACTTCCTTTCATTTGATAGGCATATCATGGGATTCATGGGTCCACCATCTTTGTAGTCCTTCATATTGGATTTAGAATAATATTACTTAGCTAACCGTGCCGTACAGCCGTATAGTAAACTAACTTTTTTAAAAAAATACTTCAAAAAAATACAACCGACTTCCAAATAAAAACCACTACAAAATAATTTTAATTTTCGAAGTCGGTGTTTCTCGCGTGATGTCTTCGTTTTTTGACACCGACTATTTAGGTATATATTATGTATGACGGTTGCGGAATTATGCACGAACGTACAGAAAAAAAAATTTAAACATCCGAATTGATAACCTCCTCCTTATTGAAGTAGATTAAAAAACAAACGTGTTCGAAAAATAAAACAGCTGAATCGTTTGTTTGTATCAGTGTTAAAAGTATAGTAACTGTTTAAGTACCCGTTTAGTATTTATTTCTTTCATAAATTATTATGTTAATTAAATTTTTATTCAATTGCTATTCAATTTTATACAATTCTATTAATTTTTTAACAATTTTCATTTTATTTTAATCGTTTTTCTTTAATAATTTAATAATTTGTAAATTTATTTCCTAGTTATTTTGTAATCTCTCAGTGTTTACTTTTAATATTTTAAGTATGTGTTAAACTCACTTTGAATGTTGGTTGACCTATTATTGGCGATTGTATAGGTCTAATGCTTTTGTTACCTATTCTTAAGAAACGCTGTATACGCTGTATATATATAAGCTGTTGGTTAACCTATAACAAATAAATAAATAATAACATTTATGCAAGCTCCTTTATTCGTCGTCGAACGCATGCAGCCGACAGCTTATATATGGGCAATACAAAGATCTCAGCGCCCTAGCTTTGTGGTTACTTGGTTTTCAGATTATCCGGCCAGCTGCTGCCGTTCGCCGACGTCGGCTGCTCCCGCAGGAATGACATCTTCTTAGCCGGCGGGATTATAGCCGGCTGCGGAATGCATTAGCAGAATCTGACAACAGCTGAGCGCTGTGTTAACGCCATTGTCGCTTATAATTTAGCTGAATATTATTTGAATGTGGTGTAAAGGTATTTATGATCTAAACAAATTACATGGGAGAAACAAAGAGGCTCTTGCTCTGCAGTGGAACAAGACAAGCTAAATTATGATTGATTAGCAAAAGCATTAGGTAAAGATAGCTTGAAGTGAGTTGTCAATACATAGCCTCTGGTGGAATACACAGCTTGGCTCATCGCCGCAAGGTTGCCTGCTTGACGGTCTTCTACAGATTGTACTTCGGTGAGTGTGCCCAAGAACTCCACGACCTCATCCCACCGGCCCACCATCGGACATCCAGACGCACTGTATCTTACCATCCCTACCTTGTTGCTATTCCACCAATTCACACTAAGCGTTTCCAAACGTCTTTTATAATGCGTACAGCAAAGGTGTGGAACTCTCTGCTCTCGCTTACAACCCTAATCTCTTCAAAGATAGAGTAAACAGGCTCCTTCTGGGTAAGCTCGCTCCATCGTAGACTTTGTCTCCGTCATCTCTGACCTAGGTTAGAGTCAAGAGCAAACCCTTCACAAATAAAAAAAAAATGCCAATACACTTCACGTAAGTTTTTGCGGTGGCATTTATTACTGCGTTGTCAGCTATAATCTTAGTGCTTGTTGGTTACTTGGTTTTCAGATTCTCCGGTCAGCTGCCGCCGTACGCTGACGTCAGCTCCCGCAGGAATGACATCTTCTTAGCCGGGCCTGATTATAGCCGGCTGCGGAATGCATTAGAATCTGACCACAGCTGAGTGCGGTGTTAAAGCCATTGTTGCTTAAAATTTAGCTGAAGATTATTTGAGTGTGTTGTAAAGTTATTTTTCATTTATTATGATCTAATCAAGAGGAATGGGAGAACAATAGGCATTTGCCCTACAGTGGGATGAAACAGGTGAAATAAAATAAAAATAGGGTCTTAAGAGCTGATTGGATTTAGTCATGTCTTGGAAAAGACATAGAATTTCTATCCCGGGGGTATAAAATGGAAAATTTTAAAGTTTCACGCAGGTGAAACCGCTGGAAGAAGCTAAAGTACCTACATAATAGATTTACGACTTTAATTATTAGGTATGATTGAATTTATTGCCGCCGTATGGTGTCGGCCGGTGCCGTATGGTGCCGTAAAAGAATAATACTATCCCATCACTTCCCGTGGGTGTCGTAAGAGGCGACTAATGGACTCACCAGAGAATGGGCAGCAGCGTTCTCTGTAAATAATCGACACTATCCAAACACTGCGATCGCCAACCCGCCTGCCAAGCGTGGCATGAATTTATTGGGAATAATTTTTATAATCCAATAAATAAAAAAAATAATCCAAATACTTTTATCAATCCAACGCAATTATTTTCTAAATTATTGTAGTTAATGTAAGCCTACAGTATTAATACATTTACCTAACAATCTATTTGATTTCTCTCATGTTAATTATTATTATTATTATAACAATGTGCTGTCAGTCACGTTTAATTACCACAGAACACAATCTAATTAAAACATTATCAAAGTCTTATTACAATAGCTCAGACATGCTCGAACGGCTTCAGAATCTCTCGATAAATAACATTTGAATTCAATAGAAATTCTATTATAATAGAAATTTCTCTTCTGTGCGATATTAATTAAAAATGCAGCTTTTGTTTTAGTTCTACTAGCTAACTAGCGTATTGAATGGCAGACATTACTGGGTATTAAATGGAAAAATGGAAGCGGAATGATAGAGCCATTTTTAGGGTTCCGTACCGAAAAGTTAACCAACGAAACCCTATTACTAAGCCTCCGCTGTCCGTCCGTCCGTTCGTCAGTCTGTCAGCGGCCTGTATCTCATGAACCGTAATAGGTAGACAGTTGAAATTTTCATAGTAGTGTGTATTTCTATTGCCGCTATAACAACAAATCATAAATAAAACAAACTAAATTAAAGGGAGCTCCTATACAAGAAACGTGTTTTTTTTGCGGTTTATGGTACGGAACTCTTCGTAGAGTGCGACTCGCACTTCGCCGGTTTTTTGTGCATTGGAACCTTAATAGAACGAGAAAACCGTCAGTTAGTATTGTTTGAGCGGCACAGTACCTATTTCATGTAAAGTTTGAACCAATGGTAACGAATGAACCGTTTATTATGAAATTTTTACAAGTACTTGAGAACTTATGCCAAACAGTGTGTAAAAAAGTGAAAAAAGATTTTGGCCAAGATTCTGAATTATGAATTTGAAAACTTTGAAACCCTGTAAAAAATTGACATTATAGTCTTAGCTCAAAATAATGATCCTTTCTATCCTTACATATTATAAATGCGAAAGTAACTATGCCTGTCTGTCTGTCGCGTTTTCACGCCAAAACTACTGAACCGATTTAAATGAAATTCGGTACACAAATAGTCTAGAGCCAGAGAAACGACATAGGCTACTTTTTATCTCAGGAGTACGATCCCTAGGGACAACGCGGGCGAAGCCGCTGGCAGAGGCTAGTTTCTTATAATTCTTAAAGTCGCTTTAGACCACTTCGTTTTTCAAGACTTTGAACTTGAAAGTTCGTAAGAACGACGGTGCACCTAGAATAACACTAGATAATACAACATATAGGTGCGAAGTATTACCCGCCGAGGTAAAATAATTAATTTTTGCATTGGCACATGGTAACTACTCACAGACTAACTTACGTACCTATGGATAAAATATCTTTAGGTACGTAAGTATAGTACAGGATCATGGCTTCCATTTAATATAGCGAGACTTTTGAGTGACGTCACATGATGTTAGTGCTGTCTCTGTTTATTGCAAATTTTGAAACGCTGATAACACCGCCATTTTTTTAGATTTTTAAGCAATATATTTTAACTGTCTTGTCTGCTTTTAAGTCAGGTTAATGTCAGGTTTTAAGAAATGTAAAAAAAAAACAGTCAAATATGTATTACTTAGTTGAAAAGGTTTGATAATACTGACTGCTGCCACCGATGCATTTCAGTGCTCTGTGGCTCTACATATCCGCTTATATTTAATGCACTCAAGTAAGACATATAACGTACCAATTATAAGCTATAACTTCGCGGAAACATAAAAGTTAGTATCTCCAGAACCTACCATATTAACCTAATTCAAGATATTAGAGGTATACCGACAAGAACGCCAAAGCCACCATACTATCATTTACGAAGTTGAACTCTATATCGGTATCGGCTTTCAGTCAAACTGGATTCAACTGAATACCAGTATTTTACGTGAACCGACTATCCTATCTGACCGTCAAAACCCAGTAATTGGATAACATGGTATTTACTACCACAATGACGTCTTACTTTCATCATTATTCCGGTGCAAAAGAGAGACGGAGCTATCCAGGATGTATAGTACTATCCCTTTCTCACAACGGAATTATATGGCATTGGCACTCCGTAGTACGGCCCCAGATTTGAGTACCAAAATATAAGTAGGTACCAAGTAAGAAAATTACCAGTTTCTTTCATATGAATTTGGCACTTTGTGTATCGTAGTACGGACTCAGGAACGTACATAATTCACTTAAATATGAGAAAGTTAGTAAAATATCTTAATTAATAAACATAAACATTCAATCCTGTACCGCATACCTCTATAAGTTCTTCAGTTAACCTAAATGTTTTTTCACTGCAAATTTAAACATTGGACTATAAAAAAAAAAACAATTTTTCGTTTTTAAAACTCACACACTATACTAGTCCTTAAGGCCAGGTATTCCCAATTTTCCCAATATTCCATCACTTTGAATTAATAATAAACAAATAAATAGTGATTTATAAAAGCCAAAAAAAAATACATGTTGAAGTTTACTTTATATACTTTGATAATTTCTGGTTCAAAATATAATATCGAAAACTTCGCTCGATCAAAAAAAAATCCGAAGAGGAGGCAAAATTCAACTATTTTTGATGTTTTTCTTATTGTTCTCGAAGCTTATGAAAGTTATACTTCCAAAAACCATATCTAAGAAAGGTTAATAACATATAGAAGAATATTTTCTGGTTAAATTTTGCATAATAGTTTAATTCTTTTAATAATAAATCATTATGTCTTCACGCCGTCGACGTTAGCGCACGGCTCGTTTCGCATAAAATATGGAAACGTTAAATACCTACTTCGCTCGGTCTACCTGGCCTTAATGCAACTAACTTCTTGTGTTACTTGAAGAGCAACCTGATTGGTCGAGTGAAAAGCGTTCGAAAATTTGAAAACCTCAAGATTTTATTTTGATTGTTTCATTGTGCCCCGTGTTTCAACTATACTCCATCCGAGTAGGAAGTTAACTAAAGGTAAACAATGTTAACATGTCTTATTAGTTAATAACACAGTTTAAAAATAAAATGCAGCTGAAAATAAATTTAAATACAACAAAAACGATTACATAATAAATTTAACAATTTGTTTGAGCAGTAGTTGCATTTAATTAATAAGCTTTTATGTAAAGAGACATGTCAAAATGTCAATATTTTGTTTACCTTTAGCTAACTACCTACTCGGATGGAGAGTAGATCCCCACTTGTCCCTACATACAGTAATAATAAATGATGTATTTATTGTTGGTTAGGCAAATACAACTTTAAGCTATTTTTTTTTATTGTTCGCTGATATAGAATCTCTTATTTCTTTCGGTAACTTATTATATACTCGTAGCTGTGCTTCCTCAAATTATATAGTTCTTCCATAGGTACAAAGTCCTAACTGGAGGCAGTTCTATACCATGGAAATATAAAAAACTGGCCAAGTGCGAGTCGGACTCGCGTGCAAAGAGTTCCGAACGCATTTTATTTTTTTAACATGTTCTTTTAACATTATAGACTTCTTATAGGTTTTCCTGTAATCTATAGGTAAAGATCTATTATCTCCATTTTTTCTCAAAATAGGCTCAGTAGTTTCGGACATAACCCGCCCTTTATTTCTGAAACTACTGAGCCTATTTAAAAAACCAAATGGTAATTTTTCGTCTAATTTGTTTAATAACTTTGAAGTTATAAAACAAATTAGACGAAAAATTACCATTTATTTTAAAATTATGAAAAAATATATAATTAAAACCCTCACAGTAAGCCCTTTCATTTGATATGTCACACGATATTGTTCAAAAATCTTTTTTTTTCTATTAGTTTGACCCCCAAAAGTGACCCCCACTTTTGAGGGTCAAACTAGAAAACAGAAAAAAAAGATTTTTACTAAAAATTAATTTACGTAACGCGTCCGTGTTTGGGTCACAGGAGTCCATATGTGTACCATTTCAAAAGAATCGGTCCAGTGGATCCGGAGAAAACTGGCTGTGACAGACGGACAGACAGACAGACAGACGGACAGACAGACAGACAGACACCCGAGTGATCCTCATAAGGGTTCCGTTTTTTGTTCGGAACCCTAAAAATAGATCTATGGTTCTATACTATCCCAATTCCTTCCTATTCCTAGTGTAGTAGTAGTGAGTTTTGTGCTTGAGGTTTGAGTACCTAAACATAAATATCAACAGTCAACCTGTCACTAAATAATGAATGAAAACGTTAAAATGTTTAGAGACAGTGGCTTAAAGCCAAATCCAGTCATTGACATCAATCATGATTGCTTTAATTATTGAATAATGGAGTTAAAGTGAATTAGATAAATTAATCTGGAATAATATTTGGAGGGATTACGGCTGAACCCGTTAACTTCGTGGGTTATAGTCACGATCGATTGAGAAATAAGTTTATTGAGGAGATTATATTATAATAGCTCCGGTAGTGAATTATAGGTTGGAATGTGTCGAGTTGAAAATGTTTTACTTCCGGGGGAATTTGGAAGTTTATACGAAAACTAGCTTTTACCCGCAACTTCGTACGCGTATATCCCGTTTTTCGTAGGGATTTCGGAAAATCCTCTTTTATTGCTCCCCTATACTCCCCAAGGGATCTAAATTTCAGCATTCTACGACCAGTTGTAACGGCTGTGCCGCACAGCCCCACCCTGAGCCCATGGCTGGTTACGCCAATGCCGCTGTGCATTGTCTGTCAGTCACTCACTTAGAAACAGAAGAGTTTTGATAAGAGGCAAAAAGTACATAAGAATATATTACCTGTACCTACGGCACGGTTGGCGCAGTTGGCGCAGTGGTTGAGCGATTGGCTGCTGCACTGCGTGTTGTGGGAAATAATCTAATATTTAAAAATCTCGTGTCACGCTGTTTGTTACCAAACTCCTCTGAAACGGCTCGATTTTTTGTGTGTATATTCGGTAGGTATGAGAATAGGTTGTAGGGTATTTTTTTTTGTATGGCAAACCAACGTTTGCCGAGTCAGCTAGTCTAATATATAAAAATCTCGTGTCACGGTGTTTGTTACCAAACTCCTCTGAAACGGCTCGACCGATATTCACGAAATTTTGTGTGTATATTCGGTAGGTATGAGAACAGGTTGTAGGGTATTTTTTTTTTGTATGGCCAAACAACGTTTGCCGATTCAGCTAGTCTAATATATAAAAATCTTGTGTCACGGTGTTTGTTACCAAACTCCTCTGTAACGGCTCGACCGATATTCACGAAATTTTGTATGTATATTCGGTAGGTATGAGAATAGGTTGTAAGGTATTTTTTTTTTTGTATGGCAAACCAACGTTTGCTGAGTCAGCTAGTCTAATATATAAAAATCTCGTGTCACGGTGTTTGTTACCAAACTCCTCTGAAACGGCTCGACCGATATTCACGAAATTTTGTATGTATATTCGGTAGGTATGAGAATAGGTTGTAAGGTATTTTTTTTTTGTATGGCAAACCAACGTTTGCTGAGTCAGCTAGTCTAATATATAAAAATCTCGTGTCACGGTGTTTGTTACCAAACTCCTCTGAAACGGCTCGACCGATATTCACGAAATTTTGTGTGTATATTCGGTAGGTATGAGAATAGGTTGTAGGGTATTTTTTTATTTGGCAAAACAACGCTTGCCGATTCAGCTAGTATTTGTATAATAAGTATGGCCTACAGATAGTTGTAGCGGGTCCTGGCTGTTTGTATATGTGAGTTTATAATATTCGTTAACGCACCCTCGATACAGGAGAATTTCCTTATATGGGGAAACGTTTTTTTAGGGTTCCGTACCCAAAGGGCTACGGAACCCTGTTACTAAGCGTCCGCTGTCCGTTCGTCCTTCCGTCCGTCTATGTGTCAGCGGGCTGTATATCTAGAGCCGTAATAGGTAGACAGTTGAAATTTTCACAGATTGTGTATTTCTATTGCCGCTATAACAAAGAATCATAAAATTTTAGTTAAAGTTTAAGGTTTTATGAAATAATAATAATAGTAATGGTCAATAATTTGTCACAAATACAAAAATCTCATTTATGTTTGCGACGTGCTTTCCGAGGCTCGAAGAAGTCTCCGTATTCACACCCCACAGACCCATCACAGACTAACCTCGGCAAGTGGTGCTTAACCCTAAAAAAGGAAACAACAGCAAAATGAGGTGGACGTCTTTCGGCTGATTATGATGACCATGATGATTGATCTTCCCAATTGTTATAAAATTGTAATTTTGTTTTATTTAATTTTTATATTTTTGGTATGCGTCATGCTTGGCGCAAATAAACGCTTTTTCTTTCTAGTAAAAAATCACGCGTTAAACAACATAAAATAACAACAAGGGGAAACAAACAAAATTGAACAACTAACAAAACAAGTAATTCTTCACATTAAATTCTTCACAAAATACATAACTTGGAACTCCTTAACTCATATCCCAAATATGGCCCCAAAATTAGGAATGGTGAAAATTAGTTACGGTTCTGAAATAGGATTTGGTATTATTAAATCGACCAAGCGTACTTTACTAGAGGTTGCAGTTTTCATGTTGATATTATATTAAACAACCCGCGACTTCGTACGCGCATATCTCGTTTTTTTCCCGTTCCCGTAGGAATTTCGGGAAATATTCTCTTAGTACTCGTCTACGGAGTGCAGGGAAACTACATGCCAAATTTCAGCTTTCTACAACCAGTAGTTTTGGCTATGCGTTGTCTGTCAGTCAGTCAATCAGTCAGTAACGGAAGAATTTCATATATATCGATTGAGTTTTCTCTCATGAATGAAATTCCACTCTATTTTAAAAAAAGATAAACGTGAAGAAGAATTTTCTTCATTTACTGACAAGCAACGCCAGCTTAAGGCACTTGTCTCACCGCCGACGATCAGCGAGCGAGAAGCGAGTAAAGCTGGACACTAGATACGAGTTGGCGAGCAGCGAGAGCGAGTGTGTAGTTACGATTTTGTCACTGTTCCGCTATTGTGCGACCCGACGGGTAATTACTCGCACCACTCGTCCTAGGCCCCAAGTCTGCTATTACAATAGTGTCAGAATGGTCTATCATTGATTTCATAATGGTTGATTTTGACAAGATTCTATGCCATTTCTTTCAATGGAGTGTCAGTGGTTGACCACTGGATAGAAAAGCGTCATTATGACTTTCCAGTGTTAAACCATTATGAAATCAATGATAGACCATTCTGACACTATTGTAATAGCAGACTTGGGGCCCAAGTCCGCACTATAAGTTAGTCTCTCGGCGTGAGTTCTGACCGCCAAGCGAGTATCTCTAAGTGAGTTACCTTTGATAGCTCTTTTTGCTACGACAAACGAAGGGAAGGATTGATAGTGTGAACAGCCAGCTATCAACTATAGTACCTATGTGTCTGTTTTACTCACACGTTTTCTCAACGAAAATAATAGTCGATAGCTAATTGCTGCCTCGTCGGCGAAGAGTCAAGTGCCATATTCACTGGGTCTAGCTAGAAGCATGTCCACAAAGATAACACAGAAATACTCAAAAATGTTCATCACAAAGTCAAATAAGAGATAAAAGTTTGTATAGAATTTCGTCATTTTGGCTGTTGCTTCTTATATGTGAAATTCCATGTCCTGGCTTGTCTTTGTAATGCGTATAAAGAAGAAAAGCATCATGGCGGGGGCGCTTGAAAATTTTCTTGATTAAAAAGTAGAATAATAATGTGATACTAAAGAAAAAGAAAGTGCAGAGAAATGTAGCAGGTCTTTTTCTTCTTATCGTGTGGGCAGTAAGGTCTAACGACCCCACACACCCTAGTATCAGAGTTTCTGAACCACCTCAAGGGCCTCTAACATGGTTTATTTGACGACCGCCATTTGGCGGCCGGGACCACCGGCTAATACATGCCTTCCGAAGCACGGAATCATCTTTTTATCAGACAATCATGTGATTCAAGCCTGCAATGTCCTAGCTAAACTGGAAACAACTTTACAAAGTATGCTTCCTGTGGGAATCGAACCTACGACCACTGGGTCACAAGGCAAACGCCTAAACCACTCGCACACGGATAGAAAATATTTGTATGGTCCCAGTTCAAACAGAGATTTGTTAGGTTTTGGCCAAACGTCTATGAACGAATCTTATCACGTTGATCTTTCAATGATATGGCCAGCACCATGAGTCGGCCAATTCTACGACATAGCCATCTACAAAATTTATTAATAGGTATACCTCTTTGGTACTCTTTGGAACCATTTGCCGTATGGTGTCGGCCGGTGCCGAATGGTGCCGTAAAAGAATAATATCCCATCATTTCCCGTGGGTGTCGTAAGAGGCGACTAAGGAACTCACCAGAGAATGGGCAGCAGCGTTCTCTGTAAAACCCAACACCATACACTGCGATCGCCAACCCGCCTGCCAAGCGTGCCGATTATGGCAAAATCCCCCCCTTTGGCGGAGGCCTATGTCCAAAAGTGGACGTCTTTCGGCTGTTATGACTCTTTTGGAATTATTTTTTTGCCTTTAAATGATCAAATTCGAGCCGTATTTTTAATTTCTTCGAGCGTAAATAAACTTATTTATCCTTCCAAGTCAACTTATCGTAACAATTTCACTCTCATCACTGGGGGATCTCAAAAAATCATCAAGCTTACCGCTTACAAGCAAACACCGTATAATTATAATGCTTATCGGGCCACGGGGGCCGCCATTATGTTCAAACAATCAACACTTATCATGGGAGGGTGTAATTAAATCATAATTACGACTCACTGGAATAGTTTTAATTTTAGTTTCCTTTGAATGCTGGTATAAAATGTTAGTAATGGAGGTAAGTAATATGGTTTGTTTGTAGGAGTACTGTCCGACTGTACTCTCTGGAAGTACTGATCCGATTAAAAATCTTTTATTTACTTATAGAAAATCTTCACTATGTGTGACTGTCATTGGTCGTTTTATCCCAAAAAACTGGCCAAGTGCGAGTCGGACTCGCGTGCGAAGGGATCCGAACGAATTTTTTTTTAACATGTTAATTTAACACTATAGACTTCTTATAAGTTTTCCTGTAATGTATAGGTAAAGATCTATTGTCTCCATTTTTTAAAATGTTTTTTAAAGTTTCAGAGATACGGGTAATGGTAATTTTTCGGTAAATTTCTTGAATAACTTCAAAACCATTTATTTTAAAATTATGAAAAAAAAAACAATTAAAACCCTGACAGTAAGCATTTGATATGTCACACAATATTGTTCAAAAAACTTTTTTTTTTTAATTTTCTAGTTTGACCCCCAAAAGTGACCCCCATACTAAAAATTTAATAATTTACGTAACATGTCTGTATTTGGGTCACAAAAGTCCATTTGTGTACCAAATTTCAACAGAATCGGTCTAATAGATCCAGAGAAAACTGGCTGTGACAGACATACAGACAGACAAACACCCGAGTGATCCTATAAGGGTTCCGTTTTTTGTTCGGAACCCTAAAAAGTGCAAAGTTTCTATGAGAATGCCGCGGTGAAAAGCTAGAGTTGAATTAGTGTGCTATTTATATATATATACATACATATATATACATGGGAGATACAGAGATTAAAAACCTTGACATTAACTAAAAAACACAAAGTTTTGAAAATTTTAAAGAAATAACTAAGGGCTATATTATGCAACAGAAAATAAGTAAGGTGCACCATCATAACTTCTGCTCCAATATTAATATTTTAAACGTTATAACGTTAATAGTTATTTCTTCCGCATTTAACGCAGCTTGCGGGAAGCATAAATCATACACAAGCTCCTCTAGACAGTCATAGACATTAGACAAATCATACACGTCACCTGAGGAGCAGAATATCTATTAATAATCTATTAGGTAACTGTTAAGATAATTACTGAGCAGTAGTAACTATAATTGGAAATTGTATCTCGTGGCACAATACCTAAGGCGATTGGCACACTGCACCGCATCACGCAGCGTAGTGCGGGAGTGTGTGATCTTACGTTGCTTGAAAGTATAAATCTTTGTATTGAAAACACGCGTAGTGCAAAACACTGAAAACGCATTCACGGACAGATTTTGACTTCTTCGCCCCGCACCCCGCAGCGAGTAGCGGGGCAGTGCGTGAATCGCCTAAGGGTCTTAGTAGATGTACAACTTTGAGAATCGGTTATTTCAGATAAGCTAAGCGAATCTCTGGTTTCTGGAAAATAGTTATCGGCCTGTCACAAACCAATCCTACACTGGGTCCACACGATACCTTCAGACTTTCGTCTTCACAGATTTTGAACTCTGAATAAAAATATATTTTTATTTTTGGTCAGTTTTTATTGAACCAAAATCATCATCTGCCTAGCCTTTTCCCAACTATATTGGGGTCGGCATCCAGTCAAACCGGATTTAGCTGAATACCAGTATTTTACGTGGAGCGGCTGCCTACCAGACCACCACAATCCATTAACAGGGTAACATGGTACTTCTTTGCAAGACTAGAGTCAAATTTACTGGCTTTTGTCAGAAGCCAGTAAATCTGACTCGTCATCAACGACTGCCAAAGATCTTCAAATGACAGTCGGGACCAACAGCTTAACGTGCTTTCCGAGGCACGGAGGAAACTCGGTATATTAAGATGGTCACCCATCCACAGACCAACCTTGGCAAGCGTTGCTTAACCTTGAAGATCGACCCGTGCGGCTGTTGTTATTTAGCCACGAGCTCCTGAACAAAAATAAACTGAAGGAATAAAAATGTAAGTCGATCGATGACTTTTATTGGCGTCACAATGAAATCATGTAACTTCTTCAGCTCTAAAATATTTTTCCTCAATTTATTTTCTCAAAGGTCAACATTTTTGCAAGAAATATTTTACCGAAATCTTTGTTTGAGTCCCCCTTTTCCCGACAAGGGGTTCCCACAAGATCTGACCTCAGATTGTGACCTCGGAAATATAAATTGGACCGACTGTTTTGGAAATTCAGTCATTATTGTGGTTTTACTAAGCGTGGGAAGGCTCCTTTGATCAAAATCATGAATTTGTGGTCAAAGGTATAAACATACTCGTAATTAGGTATTTCTAAAGCAATCTGTTTAACTCAGGACTAGCTTTTTCCGAAAGCTTCAATCCTAACCCACAGAAAGTCCATTTTGCGGGATAGAAAGTTGCCTATGACATTCATTAGTGTAGCATTCTTGATATAATGCTAAATGCGAAGATGGTAGATCGGTAGCTAGTCCCAATATTTAAATTACACAAACAACATATAACGTAAGATCAAGGGGGGCTACTCTCTAACGGAATCCGTAGTTTCGGGCTTAGTGTCGGGCGGGCATTTTCTACTTCGTATCACCTAACCACTGAGAACTAATGATAACACGATTTGACAGTTACTGTGAAATCGTGTTGTCATTCATTCTCAGTTCGGGTTAGGGACTAATCGTAAGTCTGTAGGTGATACGGAGTAGAATACCCCTGGCTTGTATCTTAACCCCGAAAAAACGCCAAAAACCAGGAATAGATATCTCAAACGGATTTTTGCAAACACGGGGAGTTTATTAGAAATAGCGTGAGATGATAGACACGGGTTTACATTAGTGTAAATTATCGAACCGGAGCCTGCAGTCCCGACATAGATAACGATCGCGTAGCGACCGAATTTGGTCGTGAAGTTCTGGTTAAGGCCGTCCGTACACAGTAAATTTCGAACGCGATCCACGGATAATTACCTTGATTTTGACCGTGGAATGCGTTCGAGATTGACTGTGTACGGGTGACTTTAACGAATACGGTCGCTAGGTCCGTGTTTTTGGTTATTTCGTTTTTGGACACCGACTTCCTAAATTAAATTTATTTGATACTATGTTGTGTTCTGTTTTTGGGAGCCGGGTATATTTTTTAAAAAAAGTTTTTTATTTTTCACTTTTTAGTGATACCTGCGTGCCCATTCACAGCATACCGGCGTGATGTTATGTTGTGAACTGGGGCCTATTTAATAAAACTTACTTAGTGCTTTTGGTCTCGTCAATACGAATTAAATAAGCCCAAACACTTGGTGGTTCCTACATACCGATGTGGAGTTCCCTTGACTCTCTGTCGTCTCCATCATCAGGTCTGATCCAACCTTCATTGTTTTGTAGTATCACCCCATGTACACACGAATATCAGAGTTTACCAGATGCGTGCCTACAATTTTCGAGAGCTGCCCTCGATTTCTCAGAGTTTCCATCATCAGATCCTGACGTGGTGGCAATGGAACCACTTCGGTAGCATACCCTTTCATTTAAAAAAAGATTTATCGAAATCGGTTCATAAACGACGAAGTTATCCGCGAACACACATTAAATATATATATATATATATATATATATACGCGGTCGAATTCAGAACCTCCTCCTTTTTTTGAAGTCTGTTAACAAAATACAGGGAATCATTGGACTAATGAAAATATTCCAAACCAACATGCTTTCTATGGACTTTTTTCTCTTTTTGAGTAAATCCTAGAATAAACGCAATACCTTTTAAGGGGTCATTGTACTCGTCATAATGAACAACTTTCACTATGGGAACAACACTGATATCGCGAAAAAAAATCGACTTAACCGTACATTTATGTGCGCACAACTCGACAAAATGTACTGAACAGTTGATTTTTTTTCGCGATTTCAGGATTGGTCCCATAGTCAAAATTGTTTATAATGATGAGTACAAGAGGTATTGCGTTTATTGTTACACGTTGTGTTATATATTATTATCCTTACTAAATGCGAAAGTAACTCTGTCTGTCTGTCTGTCGCGCTTTCAAGCCAAAACTACTGAACTGATTTAAATGAAATTTGGAATACAGATAGTCTAGAGTCTGAGAAAAGATATACGCTACTTTTTATCCCGAAAATGTTTACGTTTCCCGTGAGATATTTTTATTATTGTTTTAGAGAGCAAAGGATTAACATGATTTTTTGTATAGTAGTTGTTTAGGGGTCAAAAAATAACAGGCTTTTTTTTACATCCCAGAAAAAAGTACGGTTTCCGTGGGATAAATCTGTTTTACTTTTTACAGAGCAAGGATTTGAATTGATTCTTTGTATAGTGGTAATTTTGAGGAGGGAACGACGTGAGCTACTTTTTATCCCGGAAGAATGCACGGTTCCCGTTGGATAATTTGTTTTTGTTTTTAAGGGGCAAGGTATTGGCGTGGTTTTTGCGTATCGGTAGTTTTGGGGTTTGAGAATGACATAGTCTACTTTTATATCCTAGAAAAATGCATGGTTCCTATACATAACAATTGTATCCAACAGGAACCGTGTACTTATAAAAAATGATTTTAACAAAACAAAGCAAAGAAAAACGAAGCAAAACGAAACGAAACAAAACGAAACGAAACAAAAACAAAAACGAAACAAAACAAAACGCAAATTGCAAAACGACGCATAACGACGCACCCCTCCAGCTTTAGGATGAATACAAGGACGCTTCACCAGAAGATATTGTGCATAAGGCTCGATAGCGCTCACAATAACCAGATCATTAACAATGATTTGGTATTGATTGAGGATAAAATGATTTCCATATCTGGAAAATAGCAGCGAAGAGAGAAATTGTCAAGCGATGTTGTAATGGAGTTAAACTACTATACCGCGGTTTTAGAAGTGCATATCAATGAAATGCCACCACGATTACTTCTCGAGCAGCGTCAAGTCTACGAAATGATTCTGCGCCGAGTAAATAGTAGAAAGGGGGGATTGTTTTTTGGTAAGTTTGTGCTGAATCTTCTGCTGGTCCAACTTCGCAAGGGCTGCAATATAGCTCTGGCTGTGACTTCCTCGGCCATTGCTGCAACTTTGCTTAGACTGCACATTCCGTTTTTAAGTTGCCGCTTAATCTTGCAAGCAAAGATACCCCAACATGCAATATTATCAAAAACGGCGGCCGGGGAGTCCTACAGCAGTGCAAAACGACGACGACGAAATTTCGGCCTTAACGCTGTTTAATTTTGTTTAGGAATTCTATCGCCCAAATTACAGCGCCCAAAAGAACACCTTTTATAATCATCACCACATTGATCACAGTTTGATCAGGCGGTCCGTTCTTACACATTAAAAATTTCCACGCGAACGAAGTCGCGGGCAACAGCTAGTATATATCATTTTATCCTTACTAATATTATAAATGCGAAAGTAACTCTGTCTGTCGCGCTTTCACGCCAAAACTAGTGAACCGATTTAAATTAAATTTGGTACAGAGATAGTCTAGAGCCTGAGAAAGAACAAAGGCTACTTTTTATCCCAGGAGTATGTTCCTTAGGGACCACGCGAGTGAAGCCGCTGGCAGAAGCTAGTAATATTTAATTTAGAATATTTAGCACAAACCTATTGAACCAAATACAGCCGATTTATGTAGTTAGCAAACGGACTGTCATTAAATTCCTTTCCACGAAAATATCTAAAACCTATTTAATTTGAACTAGTCTATATCTAGAGGCCTTGATTTAATTTTAATTGCTATTTATTACTAATACTAGCTGACCCGTGCAACTTCGTCTGCGACACAATTTTCAATACTTCTCCGCTCCTATTGGTCTTAGCGTGATGATATATAGCCTTCCTCGATAAATGCGCTATCTAACACTGAAATAATTTTTCAAATCAGACCAGTAGTTCCTGAAATTAGCGCGTACAAGCAAACAAACAAACAAAAAACAAACTCTTCAGCTTTATATGTTAGTAAGTATACAGATATGACAATTCAGTAATTCCACTGGATGTGATTAGCTACTTGTTTGTTTCAGAAATTACTATTTTTAGACTGTAATACAATCTGGGCAACTCCGCTATCAACCGCTAAAACTTACTTACTAGCCTAATTACTATTTCGAGGACACGGCTCTGCCTATCTGTTACGACTTCACGACCTAGCAATCATCGATACCAATTCTGATAAAATACTATCGTTAGCGTATAGCAGTGCCACCATCGGAACTACAGACACACTGCAACTTACCATCCCTACCTTGTTGCTATTCCACCAATTCGCACTTACCATTTCCAAACTTCTTTTATGATGCGCATAGCAAAGGAGTGGAACTCTCTGCCTGCGTCAGTGTTTCCGAACGCTTACAATCCTAATCTCTTCAAAGTTAGAGTGAGCAGGCTCCTTCTGGGTAAGCTCGCTCCATCGTAGACTTTATCTCTTTCATCTCTGACCTAGACTAGAGTCAAGAGCAAACCCAATTCAAATGAAACAATAAAAATAAATTCTACCGGTCTTTTCTGTCGCCGTATACACTTAGAAGAAGTGAACAAAAATTTAGCTTCCATTCCATCTTGTTTGGATGGTTTGACAGCTCACTTCGTGATCACCTCACCCAAGCCTTCACTTCGACATATTTGGAATCGACCGGTATCGTGTCGTTCAGTAGTTTAGTCTAGATCTTCCCTTCTCCCTCTTCGCGCCACTTCCCGCGGTTTCCACAGGCGACTGTAACTGCTGGAATCCCCGAGTATGCGCGAGAATACACCAGAAGACGCTTGACCTTTTTTTGGCTCGTTGTATCTAGTTTGTACGTTCCACAATTAACATAAAACTCTATAGTTGATTACTCTAGTTGATTGATTGTATTACAAAAAGTATTATCTATTCGGTTCCGCAGCAATTTAAATGGAATCCTTAGTCAAGATTAAATTCAGTCATTGAAAACTAACCCCGTAGTTAACTACTCTATAAGTGTCCCCGGAAGTAGTCTAAGTAAACTTTAATGTAATTCAACGAGTCCAGATGGAAGAAAAACAGTCAGTTATCGGCAGCAAGTTGTAAGTAAATTGTAGGAATTGGATTACTTAGACGAGAGTCACTTGTCTTAACTTAACGTAAACTTGCTTCCACGGCAAGTTTACGTTAAGTTAAGACAATAAAGAATGACAATTTAAACAAGTAGGTATCTAAGGTAAGATGTTTAAGTGCATGAATATTTGTTTTTAAGAATGTCTCTGGATTTTCTTAAAGACAAATAAACCTACCCTCAGAACAAAGTATACTATAGGTATTCCTAAGTAGAGTAATCTAAAAAGTTCATACCTGAGTTTAAAACACTAAAAATACCAACAAAAAAACTAAACTTGACTTGATTTTATAAAACTTAGGTATGAACTTACCGTACTATACAAGTCCTTTTAACGGTTATGCGTCGACTAATGATACAATAACCTCAATGTAGCGAGACTCCTGGGAGTCTTGTGCTTTCTTATGAATTTACAACAAATAAACAAACAGGTAAGTAGGTATTTCATCATCATATCATCATCACCAGCTTACAGTAGTCTACTGCCACTGGATATGTCTCTCGGCAGGCATTTATGTAGAATCAAATCTATACTTACTCTATATCTATACTATAATATATAAAGCTGAAGAGTTTGTTTGTTTGTTTGCTTGAACGCGCTAATCTCAGGAACTTCGGGTCCGATTTGAAAAATTCTTTCAATGTTAGATAGCCCATTTATTGAGGAAGGCTATAGGCTATAATTATATCATCACGCTAAGACCAATAGGAGCGGAGCAGTAATGAAAATTGTGACGCAGACGAAGTTGCGCGGGTCAGCTAGTTATTATCTATACTAATATATAAAGCTGAAGAGTTTGTTTGTTGGTTTGCTTGAACGCGCTAATCTCAGGAACTACTGGTCCGATTTGAAAAATTCTTTCAGTGTTGGATAGCCCATTTATCGAGGAAGGCTATATGCTATATATAATCATGCTAAGACCAATAGGAGCGGAGCAGTAATAAAATTTGTGACGCAGACGAAGTTGCGCGGGTCAGCTAGTATCAGAATATAATTGTGACAGTATTAACTTACTTTTTGTTGTTTGTTATTTTCTTTTCTCAAATAAATATTTGGTCTTCTTATTATCATCTGCCTAGCCTTTTCCCAACTTTATTGGGGTCGGCTTCCAGTCAAACCGGATTCAGCTGAATACCAGTGTTTTACGTGGAACGGCTGCCTACCAGACCTCCACAAACCATTAACTGGGTAACACGGTACTTCTTGGCAAGACTGCAGTCAGATTTACTGCCTTCTGACAATCCGTAACGACTGCCAAAGATCTACAAATGACAGCACTACCACTTTGATCTATGATAACTTGGATTTAATTTGTAATTAAAAATTCGAATAAAATTAATATTCAAGGACTATTATTCTATTCTGTTGTTTTTGAAATTAGTTTTTTTTTTAAGAAAGGAGTCGGATGATTAAAACAAAGATAAAACTCTTTAATCAAACACTTTTTAAGTTAAGAGATGAATGAGTTAATATTAATAATAACAAGAGTCGACGGTAAAGCACATAATTATTAAAAGAAGAAGCCTACACTCTCCCCAGTGGGTCATAATTAATTTTTAATTATTATAAGTGATGATAAGTGCAGATGCTTCGGAATTTAATTATAAAGGCCTCAGTAGACGGGCGCTGTATAATTATGGATGCTTGCACGTAGGGTTGGCAGGTGTGACTTAATTACCATATTGCACGTAAGTTCAAAGAAACTGTAAAAGAAAATTTTAATAACGTGACGTGTAAAAAAGCTAAGTATAGTGCGAGTGAATAAATCAATATGCAGGTTCCCTGCCGCTACCTATTAGGTGATTTTAAATTCGTTAACAATCTTTCAGGTTTTTAACGCACGCACTGCTACGCAGGTGATGAAAATATCTATTACTTTATTAAATGTAGTATTTTATATACAGTACATATTATCTATCTATATCTATACTAATATATAAAGCTGAAGAGTTTGTTTGCTTGAACGCTCTAATCTCAGGAACTACTGGTCCGATTTGAAAAATTCTTTCAGTGTTAGATAGCCCATTTATCGAGGAAGGCTATAGGCTATATATCATTACGCTAAGACCAATAGGAGCGGAGAAGTAATGAAAATTGTGACGCAGACGAAGTTGCGCGAGTCAGCTAGTTATGTTTATTATAGGTGCATCTCTGCCTAACTTTCGGGGAATATACATAAATGGAGTGATTTGATATGCGAAAATGAATGTAATGAATCTAAGAAAATAATTAGGTAATATATGGAATCAGCAATGATGCCTTAGTACGAGTTTTTAAACGTACTCTAATGAGAGTAAAGTAAACTAGGTACGTACGATCGCTTAATGTTTGTCAATTTGTACGGATAAATTAGGTTATCTGTTATTGTCACCAGATGGCACTTTTCCAGCTTCAATATATATTGACGTTAAGGTAAGTAGATATACTTATAAATAACTCGTTCGAATACGTAGTAAATTACACTGAAGCCACAGAAATATACGCTGTAGATTATGTTTGTATGACCAAAACATAATTATGTTGGGAACAGGGGATTATTTTTGCAATTTCAGAATTGGTTCACTAGTAAAAAAACTTTACTCCCTGGATACCATCTACCAATGAAATGAAAGTCACCCATGATACTTTGGACCCATTTTTTGTTTCTCAGGCTTTTAAATGTAGACACTCTGTACGTACCTACCCATCTCTAACGAATAATATATGGATACGACAAACATTTTCTTACAATATTTATTTTCAAGCCTACAGAGACACATTACTTCTTATGTTAAATATCAATTCAGTCTATTTAGAAGTGGGTCGAAACGCAATATTTTCTTATTTCCCCGACCCTGGCAACCCTGTTTAAGGGCACATCGAACCTCCGAGTCATCTCAATTTGTGGTCTTATTTATTTTTACTGGCAACCCAGCCGTGTTGCGAGGATCCTTCTACTAATGAATATAATTATATAGGATAGAATGAAATGTACACAGACTTGTAGAAATATTTTAATGTCGATGAACGTCGGTTTATTACTTTTAATATCTGTATGTACGATTAGCTGAATATATGACAGTTAATTGCTGCTCGTTTAAAAGATAGTGGTCGTATAAAAATTATGTCACTAAACGCCATCATTAGAATTTAATGGCTTCCACTCGAGTACTCGACGAGCAGTTCATAAAAGGAATCTGCATAAAACGGTTGGAATAATAAATAACAAGCATTTGCGGCGGCTTCGCTCATGTATCCCACCGAAACCGAGCAATTTTTGTGGGTATAAAACAAGTTTAAAACTTAACGATAGCGTAGCTTTACTTTAGTAAAAGAAAAATACCTAGTCAGCCTACTATGACATGTCAATGAACGTGATTCCGTTGTAAAAACGGGATAGTGCTATTCGTGTTGTATAGCTCCGTCTCTCTCTCGCAACAGAATCATGATGGCTTTGGCAGTTCATAGAAGGGTTTCTTTAAGATTTTTCTTCTCCATACAAACAGTTTTACCTCGTCATACTGTTAAATATTTATATGTTTTATCTCATGTTCAATTTACTCATAATTTGACTGGAATTCTGATTACGTTTCCATTTCCCTCTTTTATTACGGTATTTAGTTAATGAGAGTAATATCGTAAAAGAGTATTTTTTGCCTGCCGTTAACTGTGAAATGCGGCCTGAGTCTTATAATGATTCCTCATGAAATTAGACGGGAGGAGGAGGATGTTGTAATACGTAATAGAATTTTGGAGCTGAGGGACCCAGCTTTGTACTTACCTAAATACTTTAAAGAAGGATGGTAGCGGAAATTTGCCTCTGTCTTCGAAAATACCAACCTTCCGCAAATAATCGTATTTCCGCATACGGCTCTACAAGTTTTTTTTTTATATTAAGACAGATAAACAGAGTAATTTTAATTTTATAAGTCCACCTCAGACCCACATGTTTCTTATATGAGTTGACCAACGGGTCTAAACAGGCCGCTTTAGCAGAATCAGAAAGGAAATCACGCTACCCGTCACTGTCAAATTTTCCCAATCAACATTGAAACTAATTCGTTAGCGATAAAGATGAAAATGTTTGACAGCTTGATTAATATTATGATTCTCTTAAAGTGGCCTTTTTAGCCCCCCAGAGCCGCTAAGCAAACTGCCATTCTAATTAGCGAATGGAATTGTCAAAATTTCAAAATGCAAGGCATTGATCAAGTGACATTTCGACAACGTTTGTCATTTTCAATCTTTGATGTTTGACAATCATCTTCGCCACGCTAGCTGACAAAATGTTACTTGTCTAGAGCTCTGTACGGATTGTATGGACTTTTCTGTGTTTGTTTTTTGTTTCTTCTCAGGGTAGTCAGATAGGAGACACCGGCCTCATCTCGTTAACATTGACAAAAATGATTGATGTGTAAAAGAGTTGTTAAATTTTCTATAAAAAAAAATAAGTCACTCAAACGCTTTTTCTTTAGTAACATTTTCTAAAAGCTCTCAGCAGTCTCTTTACACCTAGGTATCTTACGTATAAGTCCATCATTATTATATACCTACCTATCATTAAACTCAGTTAATTAATTTCCAAGATTAAGGACTGGCAAGTTTTTATGAAAAAATAAAGTAAAGAGTAAAAGCCCTCCCAACTAAGCGATGACCCTTAAGGCCAACGCACACGGGGACCGCTTCGCAGATGATTTGGCACTGGCCACACTAGCCGCTTAGATCCCGCGGCAGGATGCCGCGACAAATCCCGGGATGTCTTGGTAGGCCACCGGAATGCTACATGGAACTCAATGCCGTGTCAAGAAATCTATTTCGATGCCGCGGAATCAATTTGTAACATTGGCATTTATGTCGTACTAGCTTTAGCCCGCGTTTGTACGTGCATATCTCGTTTTATCCCGTTCCCGTAGGAATTCGACAAATCCTCTATTAATGCTCCCCTACACTCCCAAAGGATCCTACATGCCAATTTTAAGCTTTCTACGACCAGTAGTTTCGGCTGTGCGTTTTCTGACAGTTACTCAGTAAGGGAAGAATTTTATATTATTAGGAAAGACCTACTCTACTAGATAAAACAACTACACTAATTATCAAGAAATTATGTACAAACGCGTATACAAAACAAAATTAATCATTGGGCATCAAAAAAATAATCCACTTCGCTGTCAATGGCAAAAGTGCCCAGAACACTGGCAGCATTGCCGCGTTGAATGGCAATGCTGATTCTTTGGCCGAAGAATAGTCCAGCCCTCTGGTCACATGAACAGTCGATAAGTTGTTTACTGATGTCCCGAAAGACTCGATGCGCACTCGAACCCGATGAGCCTAGTGTTTCAACGCCAAACGGCTCAAATATGTAACTCCCAATTAAGTTGTTATATTTGCTAGATAAGTTTGAATGTCCTTTAGTAAAAATTTAAATTCTCTTACATTCCGTCCCGGTGTGCGAAGGCCCTTAATGATGGTCGAGAGATAGATAGCTCGAAGATTGATTTGATTCGAGAATCGGTCGACATTTTATCTTATTCTTATTTTTTTCCTCCTCGCTTCATTTAAGATAATGCCAGGGTTGTTAGAATTAATTTATTTTATCCGCCATTTTATTTGTTCTTCAAAAAAAAATTGCACGTAGGTATTTTATAGTTACACGCTTTTGAAGTTATTATTTTATCTTTTTCACGCAAAACGTCATTTGTACTGGATGTTGCCAATTCCTTATTCCGTATCTTGCGTGTCGGCAATTAGTGCTGTCTCTGTTTATCAACATTGTAAAAAACGCACAGCTCCGTTTTTTTTTACAATTTGAGACTGTATTAATTCTATTGCAGATTTTTTTTTAGTTTTCGTTGAATGTCACTGTTTACTCAAACAAGTTAAGAGGAAATGCTAGCAGCGAGACTTTGTATGTAAGAAGGATATATGCTGTGTCCCCATGTTTTCCTTTTTGATGTTTTATTAACCGTATAAGCACTAGAACTCTCACAAAATGCTCAAAATTTTCCGATAAATCGCTGCTAACAGAGCCCTAGTGAACAAATTTGGCAACTATTAACAAAAAAAAGAAAACATAGAGACACAGTATACATCCTTCTTATTCAGTTTGTGAAATATCTCTTATATCGGTTCAATATTGGAGGAGAAAACAGTCGAGAGCCAAACCTCGAATTATGACTTTTTAAATACAATGTCTCGTCGCCCACATTTCCTCTTAAAGTCTCGACAGTAAGGTAGTTTACAGACAAAAAACTAATTCGCTTGACAGATAGATTTCCAAAAAATATTGCACACGTATTTTTTTTTAAAAGAAACAAAAAATTAAGAGGATAGAGTGCGTTGAAAACACGCGTGACGTCACGTTACTGGTAAAAATTGTACTATCGTAGTGAACGTGTATTTTCAAAAAAAAAAGAAAAAGGTGTTCAACATTTTTTGGAAATTTATCGGACAGACTAATTACATTTTTTCAGTATATATCCTACTAGTGGACGTCACGCGGTTTCACCCGCGTAGTTCCCGTTCCCGTGGGAGTACGGGGATAATATATAACCTATGTTACTCCCTGATAATGTAGCTATCCAATGCTAAAAGAATTTTTCAAATCGGTCCAGTAGTTTCGGAGCCTATTCAATTCAAACAAACAAACAAATCTTTCTTCTTTACAATATTAGTATAGATAGATAATTCTGAACTAACTTTGGCCCGTGGCTTCGCTAGCGCAAAAAAGTAGGCTTTATCCGTCTTTAGGGTCCTATTTATAGCTGTACCTACCAAAATCCACTCAGTGAATGAGGTAGAAAAGAGTACCAAACAAAACAAAAACATTAATTTACAATATTAGTTTGAATAAATCTACGACAGTGTCTCTAGTCGCTGTGGCGATTCAGTGTTCTGTGGACATTAATTCACTTTACTTTTTTATCCAAAACTATTCAACATAATCACCATACTGCGCACCCATTTAGAACCTTTATCTACAAAGAAATAAAACCAAATTAAATATCAATCAAAAACTAAACGTAGCCGCATTCAATTTAGAAGAAATTCTCCTTAGATATCGCTATCTGCCGTCAATGAGCCCAATGGTTAATATCTCACAACGGTATAATGAAATGGCTGATAACACCGTCACCTATGACGGCAACACCCGGCTATGGGTCAGGACAGAGTGAGGAGCCTCGCTGGTGCTAAGGCGGGAGCGTTTGCGTCCATACTGAAGTGCTGATGTAATTACACTTGGTCGTTAGGCCGTATTCTGGTATTCGAAAGACTACTCGAATTCGGGCACCCGATGTATTAATTACACTGGTCATCGCAATGGTATACGGGCTAAGTCAAAGTCAAATAATTTATTTCAACTAGACCGTTAAAGGCACGTGAACGTCAAATGAAAATAAAATATTATAGTGACTCTAGTCGTCCATTCGCAAAAGGTAGATTCTTATGGAGAAGACCGGACATGAAACTACGTTTGCCCGAATTCGGGAGATCGACTGTAATTGCGCCATGACTATAGAGGGTGCTTAGCGGGACGTGCTGGATCGACCTCGCCGACCGTCAATTGTTTTACCCTAAGAAAACACGTTTAGATTCTTCTGCCCGCTTCAGCAACTCCTGATGCACTGTGGCCACCCTCTCACCTGCTATCGCGCTCGCTCCCGCCTTATTCCCCGCGCTTTCACCCTGGACACGGTCTATGGTGTGTTCCCATAGCTTGTGTTACATTATGATGCTAATAGTTAAACACGAACGTTGTAGTGGTCACACAGTTATATTCGATAGAGCTATTAAGGTTGGATGACTTCCAATGAACAGTGACCACGGGTTCTGGTGTTTATTCTTGAAATAGTACATAATTATTATAGTACTGTACCGTTGTATGGGAAAGCGGCGAATGGGATGAATACTTGGCTTTTTGGGGATTCTCTCTAGGATTTTGATGTTGGTTTCTTAACCTGTTTGATGAAATAAGTTGAGATTTTGCTCATTGCACATATATGACTCTTCGTACCTGCAGGTCCAAATATATTATGTTGAACGGGGCTCGCACTGGTCCTACAGTGCCTGCCAGGGTTGCGGAATTTGTTCGGAAGAGTCACCGCGACCCTGGAATGCAAAGGGCACTAGGAGGAACACGGATGGATGTTAGTCAGTAAGAGTCTGACACTCCCTTCTGCTCCGCCCAGAGCGGGAGGAGTCATTTGATGATTTCCCAACCTTAAAAAAAAAGCGTTGCGGAATATGTTCGAAAGAGTCACCGCGGCCCTGGAACGCAAAGGGCATTAGGAGGAACACGGATGGGTTCGTAAGAGACTGACGGTCTGTAAGAGACTGACACGCCCTTCCACTCCAGAGCGGGAGGGGTCATTTGATGATATCCCATGCTTAAAAAAAAATCCAAATAATGTGTGTAATATTTAAACATATTTGTCATAAAAGTTAGGTATCGCTTAATATCTTAGTGCAGCTATCTGATTCAGATTTTATATGGATCAAAAATAAAAGCATATTCTACTAAATCGCTACTTATTTCAATGGGGCAGAAAACCTGAAAGCGGTTTTTAAGGAAAAGCATATCATTTTTGTTACCTTTGTGGTGGAATAACTATTTGGTAGGATTAAGAGGCGTTTTTTCTAACGAAAAAGAATTCTATCCTGAAAACTTCTTATTTAACTGAAGTTTAAACAGCAGTCTGTGTTTGTAATGTCTGATATTTTATTACTCATTTGTTTAAGCTACAAATAAATGGAAATTTCGTTTTAATATGTCTGAGTTGGTTTATTGTCTTAATGTCAACACAAAAGATTTGCGTTGATATTAAAAAATGAGGGACTAAAGTTTATGAAAAACTAAGTAGATAAGTAATAACTTACAATTTACCTTTTAATATAAAGAAATCTCAGGTCCTAAGTTATGATTAATTGCAGAACTACAACAGTACCTAACTTACGTTATAATCATTTTGTTTAAAGCTTTTTTGGCTAAAGCCAGTCGTGCTCGGTAATTTTATTAATGACTAGCTTCTGCCAGCGGCTTCGCCCGCATGATCCCTAGGGAACATACTCCCGGGACATAAATAGCCTGTGTTATTCCAGACTATAATCTACCTCTGTGACAAATTTCATGAAGATCCTTTCAGGCGTTCTGACGTGAAAGAGTAACAAACATACATCCATCCATCCTCATAAACTTTTACATTTATAATATTAACTAGCTGACCCGCGCAACTTCGTCTGCGTCACTATTTTCATTACTGCTCCGCTCCTATTGGTCTTAGCGTGATGATATATAACACAGAAAGAATTTTTCAAATCGGACCAGTAGTTCCTGAGATTAGCGCGTTCAAGCAAACAAACAAATAAACTCTTCAGCTTTATATATTAGTATAGTATAGATAGGAAGTAGGATAATTTGGACGATTTTTTTTCTGTTTTTTGTTATGACCGTGAATTTCTCCGTGAACTGTCTTGATTCCGTTATATGAAAGAAATTGTGCCATCGTCTTGTTGAGCTCCGTCTCTCACACAAAAAATATTGATGACACCGTCATAGTACCTATATGGTCAGCTCGTCATAGTTTGTCTTTTCAAAATACCTAACACAAAATTATGGTCACCCCAACTCACCGATATGCCAACCATCCAAGCACCATTCAACGAGGTATCGAACGACTTTCTAAACAAAACTATTTCTAAAAATATCAGCCATCGTATCTTAGATATATAGTCGTAAAAAACGGTCACTTTGACGATAGAAAAATACGTTGTTTCTTCAAGCGTAAGATATGATAGTAACCGATGGTCTTGCTTATCTTAGTTTCCCGTATTATTAATGTTCTTTTATTTTTGACTAGGTTGGTACCGCGGCTTCGCTCTCATGACCACCGAAATCTTAAGTCAGTAAGAATCAAGTTTATTTAGTTACTAGCATGCAAATTGCAGCGCGGACGAATTCGCGGGCGAAGTGCTCACGACTTCGTCCGCGCTGCAATTTTCTTAAATATTCCTAATTTTTTCTAGTAACAAATATAACCTTTGTTACCAACTCAAGGATAATGTATGAGTAGCTTTCTAATCGTGAAATAATTTTTAAAATCGGTCGAGTAGTTTTTGAGTTAAATTGTAACAAATAAACAAAAAATCAAGTCTTTCCTCTTTATAAGTAATATTAGTTTAGATAATTTAAATGATTCGCTTAAGTTACATCAGGGTTGTTACTACAAGAATGATTAGTACCGATGAGTAAGACTTCTCAATCAAACCCAGGCTAGGGAATGTAACAATTATTGTAAGTATAATTGAAAATTATAAGTAAGGTGTTAGCTTTGAGAAGTGTTTATTAGTCTGTAAATAAGTGAAAACTTTAGTAGTACATTTTATCGCGATAAAAAATAGCCTATGACATTAGGTCCACACTGCAGTAGACCTCATTCATGGCTTGGAGACGCGTCGTATGGCACGATCCTCAGCAGTGACGGAACGACAAAGAAGAAGGAGACACTAGGCCATAGTGAAATTATCTGTCAGTGGTTTCAGAGGTTGACACACAACAAACTATTTTTTTTTATAATATTAGTTTGGAATAGTTAGGTACACTTCGTTGCATTTATACGCATGATGTTTTCTATGAAGATCAGTGGTTTTTGGGATATGGAAAGTCACAATAACAAGTCGATGTAATGTATAACGTGGATAAAGGGTTAAGTTGATTTTCCTTGTGAAGGAGTGGGAAGATTTCTTACAGTTTTTGTCGTATCCAATACTTACACCTCAGTTAGTCCAATATTTGGATTTGTTCTTCCACATCTGTCTCGTTTTTACCTGGCTTTTTTTACTATAGATAGGCATACGTTTGACCACAATCTCACCTGATGGTAAGCGATGATGCGGTCGAAGATGGAGCACGCTTGCCTAGAAGCAACCTATTCACTCTTGTCTTAAAGACTCCCAGGTTGTAGCTATCTGGAAACACAGACTCTGGCAGGAAATTCCACACCTTAGCTGTACGCACTATGAATATGTTCCCAAATCGTTTAGTGCGTGTGGGTGGGATGTCCACCATGTACCGGCGGCATTTTCCTGATTGTCTAGTATTTCCCAGCCAGTATTTAAATCGACTGTTTATCTTATTACGATGACGGAATTATATGAGAGACCACCATCTTTCTAAGTTGTCTCCCAAAAGTAAGCTCTTAATATTTTCTTTTCCGTTGCTTGTCAGTGTTTGGGTTACAGAAGTTCATACTTCATTCATATCAGCCAACTGCCGTCCACTGCTGAACGTGAGCCTCCTCCAAAAAGGCTCCACATCCATCCGCTGCCAGCCACCTTCATCAATTCATCGATCCATCATGCCGCAGGGCGTCCCACTCTACGTTTGCCCATACGCGTTCTCCACAGAAGTTCATATGTGTAACGAATTTTACCTGTATCGGTTTTGTAGATTCGGAGAAAATTGCCTGTGACAGACGGACAGTCACACGATTGATCTTATAAGGGTTCCGTTTCATAAGGACATTCAGATCTCTAAAAACTAACATTATCCATCAATTACCTACAATCTTTAACCAGCCTACACATTTATATACTAATCCCATTAAAATAGATGGACAAACTTTTATGAATCATTCCGACTACCAAAATAAGAACAATGGTAAAAAAAAGAAAAACGCATTAGATAGGTACTTACAAGAAAAAAATCTTTAGCTATTGGTCAAAATAAAATCACTTTACCCATTGCTTGCTTGGATATTTTTGGTTAGACGTACTAAAACGCTAGGTGAAAATTTGTCTATCCATTTTAAGGCTTGTATACATGCTAATGACCTTGTGCATATTAACGAAGCTAACTACTCCTCTACGCGCCACTCCGCTACTCGCATTTTTAATTTATTATAAAAAATAACACATAGGTATTTAATAAAAGTAAAAAATCCAAATTATTTTCGTTTGTATTGCAAAGCAGTAGATATTTTTTTAGACTTTTGTTAAAACAGAAATTATATGGCTCCACCCTCGAGGTATATCCTTTCCAATAAAAAAAGAATTATCAAAATCGGACCACTGCGTAAAAAGATATGCGTGTTAATACATAAAAAAAAACATTTACACGTTGACTTGAGAACTTCTTCCATTTTTTCGTCTGTTAGTGAAGGAGTAAAATGGTTTCATCTCAACGATTTGGAGGTGATTTGGTGAGTTTTTTTTCTTATTATGTGATACCGTTACATAAATTCTGGCTAACCAAATTACGTATCATATCATGTAGATTACTACCTATTTTTTTAAGATGTATTTTCTCAGTAAATGCCTACGAAAAGTTGCGTCATCTGCACGCTGTCTTTAAGCATTTCTCGAGAGAGCAGTCTTAATAGGACCTCAATATCACCTCAGACTTAAGTCATGTCTAGGCAAGTCTCAAATATCCCATTAAAACAGTTTCGCCGCATGTCTGCAAAGGGCCTTAAATATGAATTGGGTCGTAATCAAATTCTAATCACTTAGCAAAGCCCGCTAAGCTGCCATTCGAGCACAACAGACGGAGACATTCAATTCAAATTAGACAACGATGTGGCAACACTGTAATATTAAGACCACACGTGATCTTAGTACAATCTGCTGCTTTTATATAAACGACTATTTTCACTCTTTAATAACCCACAACCAATCTAATTTAGACTTTATGACACAGGTTTCTACGTTCAAAATCATTTGGGCACCGAAGACTTATCGACACAAGTTCTATTCCGCAGGCAATCGTAATCGGAAAGCGATAAAGCGCTACCGGCGACTCATAAAAGCGCTTCAGAATACAGGGGTCTAATTAAAGTGCTTGACTTTACAACCTTTCAGGACATTCGTGATAGTTGACACTTAATTCCAAGTTGTTTTGTTGCATCATTAACAAGTTTTAAGCTGTTCTGACACACGGTCATGGCGGTTGTCCCGAGAGTCTATAGACGTAGTAACTTTGTACCAGCGATAGCCATATAATATTTTAATTGTTTTGTAATCTTGCATTCTAATATTATTTATCTGTTTTAAATGGTATTAATTTTTTTTAGGGTTCCTTACCCAAAGGCCAACGGGACTGTATTACTAAGCCTCCGTTGTCAGTCCGCCCGTCCGTCTGTCTGCCAGCGAACTGTATCTCATGAACCATAAGTGCCTTCTCAAACGCCCCAGTTGCAGGGTAGCTAGTGCTGGGTAACCGGCGGCGAAGTGTATAGTCATGCCAGACAAATTACGCCGGTACGTGTTGTAGTGTACTGATGTACACTACATAATTAAATATGTTTAACAACACAGATATTAGCTCACTAGTTCATGCACGCGTCTTCACACCCTGACAGCTGTCATACGACTGGCTCCCACGTCTCTGGGTCCCCCGCGCGTGCATAACCGGAGACGACAGATATATATATATATAGATATCCCTTTACGGTAAATGTTGATCTGACGCGACTTCACGCGAGCACTTTGTTGATCCGAAAATGCATGTTGATCCGGCCGCCTTTTGTTGATCCAATATGCATTTCTGGTAACTAATGTGGCTCCGACCGGATCAACATCTACACTCACGGGACTGCTCACTAGCGTTCGCCGAAGTTGATCCAATATACAAATCCACCTTGCTAATGTTGATCCGATTTAAATGAGCCAATCAGAGCACAGCAAACGATCGGATTGGCTGAAAGCAGCCGGGACGTTGCCGTTTCGTATCTTTGGCCGTCCAAGCTACAGATTAAACGGATAACTCAACAATTCGACAACGCCACGACTTATGCCGGAAGTGGAGTTTATGGTGAAGGCGGAGGTGGATGTTAGGTACCTTTTTCAGTTTTTTTTTTATTTGTGATAGGTTTGCTCTTGACTCTAGTCTAAGTCAGAGATGACAGAGACAAAGTCTACGATAGAGCGAGCTTACCCAGAAGGAGCCTGTGCACTCTAACTTTGAAGAGATTAGAACATAGACGCAGGCAGAGAGTTCCACTCCTTTGCTGTGCGCATTATAAAAGACGTAATTTTGTAATCTTTATATATCCATTTTTAATTTCGGGGCTGATATAAGTAAATGGGTACTGTGTAGAATACATGATAACCCAAACCGAATTCTTTGCGGGCGAAGCCACGGGCATGGTTTGTAATATTATCTTCTAAACACGAGTTTGTCTTGGCTGATTAGTCATCGCACAGCCCAAACCGCTGATTTCAAGCTAAGGACAATTTTTTTTTTGGAATTCATCCCCTAAACGGGTGAAACGAGTGGTTGAAAGTATGCGTATGGAAGTCCGTCGTTTCTGACGATAAGAAACTGAAAATTTGTATTTAGGCTTTTGAAAAAAAAAATCTATTATTGCATTGCTATCCGATTAACATACTTACGTTTTAATTTCCCACACTAGTAGCCTATAACATCACTTTATGGCCCCAAATATCAAAAACTTTTTGACACGTTGGCTTCGATTTGAAACACCATATAACACTACTAGCTGTTGTTCGCGGCTTTGCTTGCGTAAAGCGTTGATCGTAAAATACATATTTGATGATTTCATAATAAGAGTTTAAATATAAAACTTATTTCTGCTGTCTCAAGAGACGGCAGACTTAATATCGACCACCCTTTTAAAAATTCAAACCCCTATATTTCACCCTAGGAAAGGCGAAACTTTGGAAATTTCGTCAATATGCCTTTCGCCGGGGACGGTCAACTGGCGATCTTCTTGTGTATGTCACTGCTGGGGCGAAGCCATCGAGAGACACGGCGAAGCACTTGCCGTGTCGCTCGATATCTTGAAGACCTTTGACAGGGTCTGGCACGCAGGTCTACTCAGCAAGCTTCCTGCTTATGGCATCCCGGCTGGTTTTTGTAGCTGGATATCAGACTTCCTAAGTGAACGGTCGATCCGAGTAGTCGTTGACGGCTGCTCCTCTGACCTCATGGCTATTGATGCCGGAGTTTCTCAGGGGTCTGTTCTCTCTGCAACTCTTTTACTGCTGCACATTAATGACCTACTTCAGCCTGGTCTTGTTGGGTACGCAGATGACAGTACGGTTTCAGAGAGATACTTTTCCAGCGCAACAACCAGCGGGAATGAAATTCGTTCCTTGAGAGAGGCCATCGTAGAGCGGACAAATTTGACCTTAAGCCTTGTCTCCCAGTGGGGTGATGACAATATGGTCACTTTTAACGCTACCAAAACACAGGCGTGTCTTTTTACCGCAAAAAGCAGTCGTTTTGACCAAACTCCGGACTACATTTCGGGGTGCATCTGTTCCTGTGACTGATCGGCTCGAGCTCCGAGGCATGGAGTTGACATCTAGTCTCAACTCGGCGCCACCATTGAGTACAAAGCCCAAACCGCGGCTAAAAAGCTGGGCATCCTAAATAGGGTGAAGCGATACTTCAGGCCTGGACAGCTTTTAACCCTATACAAAGCACAAGTCCGATCCTGCATGGAGTATTGTAGCCACCTTTGGGATGGCTTAGCTAAGTATCAGCTTGCCGCGCTTGACTCGGTGGAACGCAGAGCTAAGAGGCTCATCGGTGACGTAAAACTGGTGGATGCCAAGCTACATAGCTTGGCTCATCGCCGTAAGGTTGCCTGCTTGTCGGTCTTCTACTGATTGTACTTCGGTGAGTGTGCCCAAGAACTCCACGACCTCATCCCACTGGCCCCCTTCTACCATCAGACATCCAAACGCACTGCATCTTACCATCCCTACCTTGTTGCTATTCTACCAATTCGCACTAAGCGTTTCCAAACGTCTTGTATAATGCGCACACCAAAGGAGTGGAACTCTCTGCCTGCGTCTGTGTTTCCAAACGCTTACAACCCTAATCTCTTCAAAGTTAGAGTGAACAGGCTCCTTCTGGGTAAGCTCGCTCCATCGTAGACTTTGTCTCTGTCATCTCTGACCTAGACTAGAGTCAAGAGCAAACCCATCACAAATAAAAAAAAAACAGTTAAAAATTCCTTACGTCCTCTTTAATTTGTTTCTGGGTCGCATTTTCTCTACTTGTAGTGATATTAGGTGATTTTGATAACCCGTGACAATTATCCTCTAATTTGTATTCGGAGTCACATACCATTTCATCTGATCATGGTATATCTTCTTTACGAATTTTAATGACGGAAATTGTGGATATGACAAACGAACTTCCTGATGCGTGATCAGACACATCATCTAAAGGGTTAAAAAACCCTACAGCATTGGCTGCTTTATCTCTAAATATTGATTTATTTTCTATAAATTTAAATTCCCTTGAGAGTGTTGAAATACCTATACGATACCTCCCCGCGTTCCCGAGATAAAGGTTCTTGACAGGCAGACCAAACGACGGACAGACAGACGGACAAAAAAGTGATCCTATGGGTTCCGTTTTTTCCTTTAGAGGTACGGAACCCTAAAAACGATCAAAATCGGTTCATCCATTCCTGAGCTACGATGCCACCACATACAATGGCAAATCAAATCATACAGGATGGTCACAAACTAAAAATATTGATCGGATCGACCTCCATTTCGATGGTTTAAGGAAATTGAAAGCCAGTTTTCATAAGTATCTCCCCGAACATTAAGTTAATTAGCCCTGCATTGTCTCACTAGGGCATTAGGATAGGTAAATTGCAGTTTGTATCACCTACCTACCTAGATCTACTTAGTTTATTTTAGTTCAATGAATCTGTTAAGTTTAAGTTTAATTAAGTTAAATATTGATGAGACCTTTTATTATTTTGTTTTTTTTTTGTAAGTTACGAGAACGTTTTGTGTGCACGCAGAGATTACCTGTAAGTGATTGTTACACTTTGTTCTGATTTGTTGCTTCTGTTTTATTTGTATATACCAGTGTATACAATTGTTGGTGAACCAAATAAAATAAATAAATAATTCCCACTCCTATTCCCCCCCCCCCCCCTTAGAGTAGGATTTTTTACAAATTTATATGGGACCACTTTCGTTATCTAATAAAAAAGAACTATCAAAATCGGACGACTCTGTAAAAAGTGTCGTGTTCATACATTAAAAAAAAATATATACGTGTCGACTTGAAAACATCTTCCGTTTTTTCGTCGGTTAAAAATAAACCAAAATCACTAATTTCATAAAAACACACGATATTAAAAACCCGCGCAAACGCCTTTCCGCAATAAAATCTGCCAAACAACAAATCAATCTGACGAACAAGTGAAGTAGTTCCCAAAGTTTGATCCTCTAACGCATCTTGCTTACCTTATTACTCTAACGAAATAGTCTACTGGGCTCTCTGTCACACGTAGAACGCGCCGTTGCCGTTGTTGTGTTCGAGTACCTATTCGTCAATTTTGGCTCCGGATCCACTTAGTCCAAGTAAATGTCGCATATAAGTTTCATATAATCTGGATCTGAGAAATCATATTCAGTATCATTTTTTCGACCGTTGATGGATCAACAATTATTGGTCAAATCGCTGACGAGTTATTTGAAAACCTGTAAGTGCAGATCCACCGACGTCACACGCGCATCAAGGACGGATCAAAGTATATCAGTTTGCGCGACGTGGAGCTGAGTAAACACGTAAAATAGGTGGATCAACAAATGTTCTAACTTCTCACTGAATCAACATTTACCGTGAAAAGTTGATTATATATATATATATGTATACATTCATACAGCCAATACTTATAGACTATATCGATAGTTAGTTATAAATACAAGTAATATATTAATGATTTATTTACTCATTGTTTATGTACGTATACACTACACGTGTGAAAGCTAACGTAATCAGGTACGTTGCCGAGTACCTTAGAAAAGGCACTAAAGGTACACAGTTGAAATTTTCACAGAGCCTGTTTCTGCTGCCACTATAACAACAAATAAATCTTATACGATGGTACGGAACCCTTCATGTGCGAGTCCGAGTCGCACTTGGTTGATTTTATATACAATGTGTAACAGAATACACGCAATGCCTTTTAAGGGGTCATTATGAAAAAAATCAGCTGTTCAGTACATTTTATCGAGTTATGCGTAAATAAATATATGGGGGAGTCGAATATTTTTTTCGCGATTTCAGTTTTGGTCCCATAGTGAAAGTTGTTCATAATGATAAGTTCAATGACCCCTTAAGAGCTATTGCGTTCATTCTGTTACAGGTTGTATATGTTGTCGCTTAAGTGTAAATCTAAGGCTACTTGTTACTTAAAAAACGCTGTATACAAAAACAACTGGTCAACCTTAACAAGTAAATAAACGATTGTTGAAAAGTCAAATGTACGGAACTAACAAGTGTGTATGTCAATCCTTACTAATATTATAAATGCGAAAGTAACTCTGTCTGTCCGTCTGTCTGTCGCGCTTTCACGCCAAAACTACTAAACTGATTTAAATGAAATTTGGTACACAGATAGTCTAGAGCCTGGGAAAGGACATAGGCTACTTTTCATTCCGGGAATATGTTCCCTGGGGATCACGCGGGCGAAGCAGCTGGCAGGAGCTAGTCAACAATATTTTGACATTTCGTTAATCACTGATAGAATGTCAAATTTATCTGTAGCTCAAGGTTTGGAGAGGCAGTCAGTCATTTTCATGTCAATTTATCATTGTTAATGTTTTGCGTCAGGATCGAATTATTTAGATGAGCTTGAGGCATGATGTGTTTTAAATTGCTTAATTTATATTAGATGCACAAAAAGCCAGGTTAAGACTGCCTAGCCATAGCAAAGCGAGGCAGCGGAACGGAGAAATGGAGAAATATTAACCAATGTAATTGCACAAGTTGTCAGTGACTGTCAAACGGAAAAATATTAACCAATAGAATTGCACAAAATGTTAGTGACTGTCACTTTATGCAATTCCATTGCTTAACATTTCTCCGTTTCTCCGTTCCGCTGCCTCGCTCCGCATCAATGGACAGGCAGCCTAAGAGCAGCCAAACCAAAATAAGATTGGGTCGTGGATTGCTGGTCGGACACGTCTACCGCTTGTCGAACTGTCCATGAGCTAAATCAACGACAATGTAGAACCAGGTAATGTTGGAAAATTATGGTTTAACACCACATTGTGGTTGATTTGGCCCAGGCGAAGATGGCAGGACGAGCTTGACGCCTAAAATAATTATATTACATGCTACTGAAGACTTGAGGAGGTTATCCTAATGGGACAACATCGAATAGTTAAGCCTATTTTTCAGAACATTTATCTACACTAATACTAGGAAGAGGAAAGATTTGTATTTTCGTATGTTTGTAACGGAAAAACTCAAAAATTACTGGACCGATTTCAAAAATTATTTCACCATTAGAATGCTACATCATCCCTGTGTAATATAGGCTATATTTATTACTAGAAAAAAAAATAGGGATCCTTAAGAAAATTGCAGCATGGACAAAGTCGCGGTAAATTAATTATATTAATTACTGGGACTTCGCTAACATTTAATGTAATTATATTCTATGCTACTGAGGACTTGAGGAGGTTTTCCTAATGAGACAACATCCAATTGCTTAGCTTTATTTTTCAAAACTTTAATAATACAATATTCACAAACGGAGGTCTGTTTGCAGACGTCTAATAAAATGACTTTTATAAGGAATCACGTCTTTGAATCTAGCTTTTGTATAAAAGTGTATGAAAACATGAATATAATTCCCCGGACAAAGAACATGTCACTATTGAAACATCTGAATAAGGAACCATGGCAACCATTCAGGCTTATAAATACAATACTTGGAGGTAAAGAAAACTTAGCGAACAATTTATTATTAAATTGGCTTTTAATACAAACCAGCTGTTTTCTACGGTTTCACATTTAATATATTGGAAAATATTTTGAATGTACAGTCAACAAAGCTATTGGGTATGCTTGCAACTACTTTCAAACAATGTTTTGAGTGTGCTGAGTAGACAATTATTATACAACACACTCGTAAGTATGGCAAAAGCTTAAAAAATTATAATGCACACATTCGAAATAAACATTGGCAGAGCTGTGGAAAAATTAATATTTTTTCCTGTATACCGAATAGCTTTGTTGACTGTACCTCTATTGAGGTACAAAAGTATCATAGATTTTAATCCAGAACACAGTTTATAAGTATGCAAAATACCATCGAAATCCATTTAGCCGTTAAAGCGGAATTGACGAACAAACATACAAACATTTAAACCAAAAATGTGAACAGTGAATTTGACCTTTTGCCTATAAACAATACAAAAATAGATATACGTTCATATATACACTGATGCCATAAAATACCTTCATAATTGCATTAAGCAGGTTTATTCAATTTCCAACCACATTGTGTCCAATTATATAATTGGCACCTCCGACCAAATTTCGGAGATTTTATAGGCAATAATGATCACTCGTATGCTCATCGGAATGTGCCCATAGCTACGAGGAGGTTATCTCTTCAACAGGTCACAATAATAAGTTTAATTTCAGTTATCAATTAACTTTTGCCCCTCGACTTCATACGCGCATATCCCGGTTTTTCCCGTTCCTGTAGGAATATCGGAAAATCCTCTCTTAGTATTCCCGTACAGAGTAAAGGGAAGCTACATGCAAAATTTCTACGATCAATAGTTTCGGCTGTGCGTTGTCTGTCACTCAGTCACACAATCAGTCAGTAAAAGTAGAATTATATATATAAATATTGATTGATGAGAAACCACATATACATACATAGAGTACATTGTCCGTCGAAAGCTGCACTTGAAGTGGAGTTGGGCAGGAGATCTGGCATAACGAAGAGATGGCCAATGAAGTAAACTTGGTGGACAATGGTGGACCAAATAAATCAGGGTGAGGGTTTCGGATAGCCGATGGATACGAGATGCACAGGACCGGTTGTAGTGGCGATAATTGGGGGAGGCCTATGTCCAGCAGTGGACGTCTTTCGACTGATATGATAATGAAAGAATTTAGGCAGTCCAAAAGCACGTCCTAGACGTTTGGGCGAGCGGCGCTCGGATTCAGAATTGGGTATCAATTTTGATTTTTGATAATTAATGAGGGTCTCAATTTTTTTTTCCTCACTATATATAAATACATCCTTTTGAAGTTATTCAGCTAAATCCGGTTTGACTGGAAGCCGACCCCAATATAGTTGGGAAAAGGCTAGGCAGATGATGTTGCTGATGTTATTAAAAAAATATATATGTGTCGGAATTAAGTCAGTCAATTGAACAATCGGGGCACCAACGCCATCTAGTGGCGTTCGACGAAGTCTAGGACGTTGTGCTCGAGAGAGGCTGAGCTCAATCTACTGGTGGCGGTCGAGTAGTGTAGACGTGCACACGTCTAGAAACCGCCGCGTGTTCCGAATACTTGTTCAGTGTACCTATCGTGTGAGAATATTGTAATTGAGACTTTCGAGTGTGAATAATAATTTGATTAAAAAGCAAACAGTGTTTCTATTGCGCAATAACCAACACTTCCCATAGTACGCCCACTGTAGTTACATCCTGGCTGATGTAACCTGGAGAGTTGTGCCTTCGCTGACATATGAAAATTGACAAAAAAAGACTGATTGTTCTTAATATAAAAATACCTAGTTACACACCAGGAAAACCTATGAGAAGTAAATAGTTAAAAAATACCATGTATCTAAGTACTATCCGTTTCTGTTATGAGAGTAAAAAGTGAATGTGAAAACTCTACCTATCTTTGAAAAGGCATCGCTCGCGTATACCGTAATCATATCATATCTACTCACTGTATGATTACTTTCCGGGTTGTCAGGTAGGTAATCAGCTACGTTCATACGTTCCCCGAATTTAATTTCACTAACTTGCGCTTCAGCAAATAATTTGATTCCATGAAATGTATTCGTTATTTAGTATTTAGACTATTTACGAGGGTAACAAATATATTTCTGTGGCTGTGTTTAAACAATTGCGTTTAATTAATTTTGACCAGACAGTTCAGTGATAGAATGCTTTAATATACAGTCTGTGCTAACTATTTTGGGTTTTAGTTTAACTGTTATGATTGGTTGGGTGGAATGCCAGAAGTGATTACGTGCGTTCCTACAATCACTGAATTTAATAACGAAACGTGTGTAGCAAATCCATACTAATATATAAAGCTGAAGAGTTTGTTTGCTTGAACGCGCTAATCTCAGGAACTACTGATCCGATTTGAAAAATTCTTTCAGTGTTAGAGAGCTCATTTATCGAGGAAGACTATAGGGTATATATCATCATGACAATACCAATAGGAGCAGCAGAGCAGACGAAGTTGCGCGGGTCAACTAGTTTTAAGTAAATGTCATCACTATCAAAGTTTCTAGTCATCACTAGCTTGGCAATTACTATCTCCTCACGATGTTTTACAAACTTCGAAGTCCTTAGTTGTAGAAAGTAATTAATTATTTTATTTAAGAGCAATATTTCTAAAGAGAGAGAAAAGCTCTCTTTCAGTCTCTCTGGCTCTCGTAGCTAACTTTATAGACCCAGGTATCGTGCGTATGCGTATTAAGTTTCAAAAACATTAGTAAGCGGTAATGAACTTCACAACAATGATTTACACTCCAATAATTTAGTAGAATCAAAGATCCCAACACAACCTCGTCGTGTACATCTTGACTGAGAATATCTTGCGAGCATGGGCGAGTGAACTGTTCGAAACGAACATATTACACGATTACAAATTTTTATCAATTGAATTGCACAAAATGTCAGTGACTCACGTGGTGCGGAGATTTTGTGCAATTCAATTGATAAAAAATCGATTGGTTAACATTTCTCAGTTTCTCCGCTCCGCTGCCTCGCTCCGCTGAAATGGACATGCACCCTTAGACACACCTATTACAACCATTGGCAAATAAACAAAAATGTTTCCTATTTATATAAGCTTCATTAGATCATTGCTGTAAAACACTTCAGTCTTTTTGTAGGTAAAATTATCTTCAAACCCATCTAAAATAGTTTTGTGAGTCTGCATTTTTTTCTCGTACCTCTGCCTTTTATGGTCCATTCAGATAACCAATATATGTAAATTCCAGTTCGTTGTGAAATCATGATCTGTTTTATACCAAAAGTACCATCAAATAACGAGTGGCATTCTTACATCGTGCTCTGCATTCGTTCGCTCAATTATCAGTATTAAATATCTCTGAATTCACGTTACTTATACCGTTAATGAACAGCATTTCATGAATATTTCCCATCGCAATTGATTTTTTTTTGTCGATTAGGTAACTATTTTTAATTAGGTTTAACGAAGGTATTTTGATGGTAAACTAGATGACAACCTCATAGTAAAGATGCCATACATAATTACAATTCCTTACGTCTCCAACGTGACTTTGAACGAACCTCAAAATCGAAATTCAAATGTCACTTCATATCGAAAAAAAAACTACATTTCGAGTTTGACAGTTCTTTGACAGCTGTCAAAACCCGCAGCGCGGGAGTAATGTGTCAAACTAAACTAGACAATTTTTAAAACTATAACCGTTTACGATACTTGTAATACGAGTAATAAAACCTTAATAGATGGTATAAGAAACTTGCGCTATTAAGTAAATATTGTACCGCGTCTTCGGTACGGCTATACTTCGCAAGTGCCTACTATTATTTCTATCTTAGTACGTATTTGTTTTGTGTAGAAATATCGATGAAGACCACACTGGGACCTTTGCGGTTAGTACTCAAGGATAACTGCGATACGTTTACGATGAGTAGTACTTTAGTGCCGAGACTATAAGTGCCCTTCAACGTATGAGAATATCGACAGAGGAATCCCTAATAAAGACGAGCCTCTAATTTTAATTTATTATAAAAAAGTAACACATATTTTAAAAAAGTAACAAAACCAAACTATTTTCGTTTGTATTGCAAAGCAATAGACTTTTTTTCTTTTGTTTTTTTTTTTTTTTAGACTTATGTTACAAAATGAAGGAGTAAAATGGTTTCATCTCAACGATTTGGAGGTGATTTGGTGACTTTTTCCAATTATGTGATACCGATACATAAATTCTGGTTAAACCAAATTACGTATTTTATCATGTAGATTACTACCTATTTTTTTCAGATGTAATTTCTCAGTAAATGCCGACGAAAAGTTGCTTCATCTGCACGCTGTTTTTAAGCATTTCTCGGGAGAGCAGTCCTAATCCTAATATATAAAATTCTTTCGTTACTGACTGATTGAGTGGATGAGTGACTGACAGACAACGCACAGTCGAAACTACTGGTCGTAGAAAGCTAAAATTTGACATGTAGGTCCTTGAGGAGTGTAGGGGAGCATTAAGAGAGGATTTCCCGAAATTCCCACGGGAACGGGAAAAAGCGGGATATACGCGTATGAAGTCGCGGGCAAAAGCTAGTAATATTATCAAGAGCTAAACTTTGTGAGATTTTGAGTTTGTGAGGTTGTAGGGGGTAATCTCTGGATCTACTGAACCGATTTTGAAAATTCTTTTACCAATAGAAAGCCACGTTATTTTTGAGTGTCATAGGCTATAATTTAACCCGAAAAGTACCGCCCCACGAAGTGAGCACGGGTCAGCTAGTGATACTATATTAGTAGTACTTATTCAGTAATGCTATTATGGAGAGTTGATCTGTCGTCATTTCAGTTCTCACCGTGAAATATAGCAGGTCTATTCTGTCGATGTCTCACTATGTACACTTGGCGAAGTGAACGACAAGTGAGGTGCCATTTCATCTTTTGACGGCACGGTTGGCGCAGTGGTTGAGCGATTGGCTGCTGCGCTGCTTGTCGCGAGTTCGATTCACGGAACAAATATTTGTATGGCCTACAGATAGTTGTTCCGGGTCTGGCTGTTTGTGTGTGTCACTTTGTATGTTTGTAAACGCACCCACGATACAGGAGAAATTCCTAGGGTGGGGCGACGTTTAAAAAAAAATCTTGTTTGTTTGGTTTGACAGCTCATTTGTCGTTCACTTCGCCTAAGTTTTCACTAGCCTGCTAAAATAATGTTTTGCTTCTTTAAATAAACATAATAATTATATTATTATTATCTTGTTTGTTTGGTTTGACAGCTCACTTGTCGTTCACTTCGCTTAAGTTTTCACTTCGACATGTTTACAGAATCGCACTGCTGAATAGACCGGCAGATTTGACAACTCACTTCACCTTAAACAAAGAATAAGCCTAGTTTTTACGTTGATATTTTTAGAGAAAAACCGACCATTTTTTAAATATTCAATCGGTTTTATTACGATACTGTCATACGGTTTTCTAATAACCGAAATAGTTATTTATTTAATCGAAATGGACAAAACATTTTATTGCTAGTGGTTAACAATTCAGATTTGCGGTGTCACGTTTCGTAAAAATAATTGATTGCCAAATTTTTTGTATTCCGCATGAAACAAAACCAGTGGGTGTTTACATAAATTGAGTACCTAGCTGATATTTTACCATTTTTTATTTTATTTTATTGTGTACATTCCCGCGGCTTCAATTTCGCGGTCTATTTCACAGTGATTGGACATTTTACTGGGATAAAATGCTGGCAGTAATTGATAATTTCTTTTTCTATTAGTGATAGAATGTTCTGCCGGAGTCTATGTTTCCTTATTGCTACAACGGGGGCCGTTTAAGGCTGCTCACACGAGAAATGCTTAAAAAAGCGTGTAGATGAAGCAACTTTTCGTCGGCATTTACTGAGAAATTACATCTGAAGAAAATAGATAATAATCTACATGATACGATACGTAATTTGGTTTAGCCAGAATATATGTATCGGTGTAAAATAATAAGAAAAAAAAACCACCAAATCACCCCCAAATCGTTGAGATGAAACCATTTTACTCCTTCATTTTTTAACAAAAGCAAAAAAAAAACATATCTACTGCTGTGCAATACAAACGAATATAATTTGGTTTTGTTACTTTTTTAAAATATGTGTTATTTTTTTAATAATAAATTAAAAATGCGGGTAGCAGAGTGGCGCGTAGAGTAGTTAGCTCCGTTTATATGCACAAGGTCATTGGCATGTATACAAACCTTAAGTCATGGGTAAATAGGTTACTTCTAGACAAGCATGCTCCGTCATCGCGTACCATCAGTACGTCTACCATGAGTTTTATCAATCTATACTAGGTAGCGACTGTAGTTAAAAAAAATTATGAAAACTTAGAAAAAAAACAAGTTTCTAATTGATTTTTTTAGTTGTTAACTAAGAAGCAAGCAATTTGCAAGTAAAACTTTAGTTAACAACTAAACAAATAAATTAGAAACTTGTTTTTTTAAAGTTTTCATACATGTTTTTAACTACAGTCGCTAGCGAGTATAGATTGATAAAACTCATGGTAGACGTACAGGTCTACGAAAAATAATAATAAAAAACAAACGAAGTCAGCTAGTCTATTCTGTAAATAACTATTTCGATATCGAGCTTCATCTGAGTGACAATTAGCTCACAAACTGAGCTTTATTTTTACTACACACAACATAAAGGTTTTATATTTGTACTCACCTCGGATTCCGCTGTCGAGACTCGAAAATGTTGTTACAGAATAGCACTACAGGGAGCCAATTCTACAATGTTTTAAGCAATGTTCGCTTTTGCATGTTAGTCGCAATCTATTCTGTCAAAACTGTATGGAAATTGGGGCTGTTTTGATAAATTGCGACTTCTTCTTCTTGTGTGGGCAGTAAGGTCTAACGACCCTACACACCCTAGTGTCAGAGACTTGCGACTGAGTGTGAGAGATTGCGACTGAGATACGAATGCGAACGTTGCCTCAAAATTATTGTAATTGACACTCAGATCAGTACCTTCGGTGATTACCTCCTGCAAACATACTAACAAACAATATTGTTTTTAATTCCTTATAAAAATCAATTTGATTAAATTGGATAAACGGCCAAAATAGGTAAGGTAATAATTTCAAAGCTCAAACCCCTTCAAAATTATGTTTTCAAAGAAAATATTCTAATCCGGGTAGTTTGGGAGGCCTGGAGCCCTGTAACACAGATATTCCTAGTCTCTAGTAGCTTCAGTCTCCACAATTCAATGTTATAACACCGATTGTAAGCATGTACATGAATTTATTTTTATTGTATTATGTGATAGAGAAAATTAAACGTTATTTATTTATTTACTCCAAAAAGTCTCCACATCACTCCCTTTGTTCAAAACGTCTGTATGTCACAGAACAACATTTTTATTTCACGGAGCTTTGTACCTAATGACATTTTAATGACTCGAGCGCTGTTTCAAGTTTTTTAACGCCCGTCGGCTATTCCAATAGGCGAGACAGACCAAACAAACTTAAATCGGTATTAACATGGTCGTCGTACCGAATATTGGTAGTCTGTGACCCTGTGAGTACACAGTACCTTTACACAGTAGCTCAACTCGGAAGAATTCTTAGAAAACAATAAGTTATTGATCAATGCTTGCTGTGTGAAAATACTTATATAGTATCCTATTCACAGAATCGTTCGTTACACCGTAGACCTCATCCATGATTGCAAGAACAGCAGCAGGGATTCTGTATTTTTTTGTTGCCAAGATTGCTGTTAAGATAAAAAATCCGGCCGAGTATGAGTCGTACTCGCGCTTACAGGGGTTCCATCTCATCGTACAAGATTGAATACTACGTATTTTTAAATACTTTTAAAATACATTAAGAAACATTATACCCTTAAAATCGAATAAAAGACCCCAAAAAACACATCTATTGTATGGTGTGTATTTGCAAATATAACAATACAAACTCTGTGAGCATTTTTAACGTCTACCTATTTCTAAGCGTCTAGCCATAATTGAGATCAAACAAAAAACGTCAAAAAAAGCAAGTTACTAGTAGTGGAGCCCCCTTTAATTTTCAATTAATTTTTATTATTTGTTTTGTATTGGCAATAGAAACACATACTCTGTGAAAATTTCAACCTATTACGTTTCATGAGATGAAGCTCGCTGACAGACAGTCGGACGGACAGCGGTGGTTTAGTAACAGGGTTCCGATGGCCTTTGGGTACGGAACCCTAAAAAAGGAATAGAATGACGCCTTTATCCCATGCCAATGCCAATGCAACGCCAATGTCTTACGAGTTCAATACAACAACATCTTCAGGATGTTGATGCGTCTACCTTATGACTGTAGTGCATCCAGAATGTTCGCAGAGGCGCGGACAGATGGATTTCATGCGGTTATACGCAAAAGGGTCTATTTTCCACCGCGCAAGAGGTAGTAGCAACGGCATGCTGATGGCGGATGATTGCTGACCGCCTAGACTGTCCTATGCAGTTTAGATGGATGGGGACGGTAATGGAGAAGTGATATGTTGTTGTGTTGAACTAGCTACAATTATAATTAAGTCATCATCATCAAATCAGCCGAAAGACGTCCACTGCTGGACATAGGCCTCCCCCAAGCGACGCCACAAGTCCACAACGACCGGTCCTGTGCGTCTCGCATTCATCGGCTACCCGCGACCTTCACCAGGTCATCGGTCCACCTTGTGGAAGGCCTTCCAACGTATAATTAAGTAGCTGCGATAAATCAAAATTATTTTATCACAGCGACCACCAATACTTGCCAAAATTTAGGCAAATGAGAGGTATTTTTGTCAGTTTGTGACTGCGAACGCTCTGAGAAATCCGTGATGATAGATCTTCTCAAATTTGCTTTGAGTCCCATAACCAATGCAGCGTCATTAGTACCCACTGCGACCAAAAATACTCGAAAATAACTCTGCCGATATAATATTGCGCTACTGTTCAACATTTACTGTGGCACAGAACACCACTTTCCATTAGTACATCATCCACAGCCCAGCATTACATGCAGAAGCATCATTAACTCGTTTTGGATAGAACATGTAATTGATTTCTAATTTACTTCAAACACAACTTAGTTCACTTCGTTAGCTTTCACGTGAGTTCGTTTGTAAGAAGCCGAATTGAGTAATTAAAATTTTTATTCGATTCTTTAAAGTTTTCTTTTAATCCATTGATGAGTTTGATGATTGATTTGCTGTAAAGGCGTAATGATTTATGAGGTTAATTATATTTAATTTACCTACCGCATTTTTGGTAGCTAATGTGTCGTAAAATGTTCTTTTAATTAATATAAATGTGTTTATACCACGCCTACATCAAGGGGTTTGGCAGAAGTCTACTTATAGCACACCTTTGTTTAAGTTCAATTTAATATAATATCTGCGAAAGGAGGCTATAGATCAAATAAAGACTCAGGACAGCCACATAGAAATTCTAAATTGAAAAATCAAACATTAATTTCTCCGACCCTAGAATCAAAACCAGAATGTAATGCTCAGCTACTGCACTTGAGACCACGTTTACCAACGAGTCAGTCTATCTAGGTATAACGTGGAGTAGAGTAGGGACTCCGTTTTCCACACATAGACTCATTCAGTCCGTTGCGTGGGTGTCCTGGATAATGTAGCCAACGTAGCTCCACCCAGAAGCACAGAAGCTTTCCGAGGGCTTCACAGGCTTATCGCCGTTTCGAGGATTGATGCACGTTGGGAAGTAACGGCCTCAACTAACTCATTCCAGGATTACGTAGGCGGCTGATTCTTCGGCGCCAAAGCAATCTTTGTAGAGTGGGCTGTCCATGGCGCCTATGTTAAAGAGATGTTTGTTTAGGGGACAATGCCCCTTATTTGTTCCTTGTACTATTCTGAAGTTATTTCTACTTAGGCTGAGAAGTAGTTTAGTTAGTCGCGGGTGTGAACTTTTAGGTATAACATCGACATCTTCATATCTTCATTCAACTCTGCAAATATACCTGACTAGTCCAAAACTAAACTACTCAATTAAAACATAACCCAGAAAATTATGTAAAGCAAAACTTAACATTTAAAACAAAAGTTTTAGTGAGGGTTCAAAGTGCTATCTCCGATCGCACTCGACCGTCATAACTTGGGGCCGCGTGATAACTTGACAAATTGCCGGTCATAATAAACCGTCAACTTTGGCCACGTTCCAGGGCGAAACGATGTTAAAAAGAACTATGTTTTTAACAAACACTACTGTTTTATTGGCAGTTGGGGCTGAAATATGGGTTATTTGATATCTCTAGCTGGGAAAATGTGGCTTATTTTAACTAAAAGGAATAGTTAGTTTATAGTTTGGAGTTCCGAATTATGTTTCACTAATACTTCGTTACCGAAGCGGTTGGGAAAAGTGTTATGTAGGCATAGCATGCCCAGAAATGGCAACACACTGTTCCTAGAGACCAACGCTTATAAATAAATCAAGAGGGAACAGCAGCTCGCTGCCGGCCGTAGTTCGTGCTATGGTCGACGGCGAGGAGGCCTAGGACGCGGTGGTCTCCTTCTGTGAAATAGTTATTGCGCAAAAGGAGGCTGCAGAAAGGGAGAGGGAAATCTCGACCTCTCTCCCGGCCCGCAGCAGACGCACCGGACGTCGGAGGAGGCCCTCTTCCGGCCCCCCTATCTGGTTTCAAAGGTGGCGGACTTGGGGATGCCCGTCGCCCCCCATTCATACGGACCCGAGGTGGCGGCGCGTGGTGTTTCCGTGCGCCCCTCTTTGACGTCGCGGGGGGGAATCAAACACCTCACTCCCCCCGCTGACCCGAGGTGGCCCGCAGAGGCGGGCCGAGGATAACGGAAAGCGAATAAGTTACCACGATCCCCGGCGTAGGTGAGAGATGGAACACCGGGGTGGTTTTAATCAGTAAGAGTCTGACAGACCCCTCCGCCCAACCCAGGGTGGAGGACATACATAAGGATTTCCCACCGTTAAAAAAAAGAAAAGTGAACGTCATAGTAGACAGAGCCCGCTAGGGTCAGTGCCTGCCAGGGTTGCGGAATTAGTTCGAAAGAGTCACCGTGGCCCTGGAACGCAAAGGGCACTAGGGGGAGCACGGATGGGTTTTAGACAGTAAGAGTCTGACTCCCTTCTGCTCTGCCCAGAGCGGGAGGAGTCATTTGATGATTCCCATCCTTAAAAAAAAAGGTGAAGTGAACATGACGTGAGCTATCCATCAGTACAAACAAAATGGAATGTCAGTAGACTTCATGCTCATCATATGTCAGTGTCAGTTTGTATTATATGTATTTTCCTTACAGGTATTGCAGGGAAGATATCTATTGCCGTTGACGGGGCAGAATATTAATTCAGACTTTGGGCTGTGCAAGACACTTTTTAGTGAAAGAACCCTAAGGCGTCGTCGTAATTGGCTAACGATCGTACGAGTTACCGACTCGATTTCGTCGCACGACGAGAATAAACACACACATTTCTTTAGAGTGTCTTAATTGAAGTTTGCAAATCATCGCGCGACGAAATCACATCGTTAACTCGTACAATAGCCAATTAGGACAACACCTGTCACTGCCCAACCCAGCGATCAAACCTAGACAGCAGAAAGTTGTGTAAAGTAAATTAACACATTTGTACTTAACTATAAAAGGCCCATTAAAACGACTTCTGTCGTCTTTAAATTTCAATTGCAACTTACCTGTGATTGAGGTTAACCGATAGATACAAAAATCTTAATTATTTCCCGTGTTTAACGACCCATTAACTTTACCTCGCTGATGTAAACGAAAACCGACGGCTACTGTGTCCCGCGTGTCTTAGATAGCCCGATAGTTAACATGGATTAAGGCCCCTTTAAAGAGAAGTTTCTTGACCGACCAGAGACAATAGTATCTGCTAGACTCGTAGGCGTCGACCTATACAAAGCGGACATCGCACGATTAGGTACACGATTATCGCAAACAAACCAGAAGGCACCTGTAAGGCGTTTTCGTCCTAAAACGATGCGATTTTGTCTCGCAATGATAATTATTTCTGTGAGCTGTGCTCGCGCGATGATTTGCATGCTTCAATTTGGGCACTCTAAAGAAATATATGTGTTTAATCTCGTCGTGAGGAGAAATCGCATCGGTAACTCGTACGATCATTAAGGCTTATACATGCCAATGACCTTGTGCATATAAACGAAGCCAACTACTCCTCTACACGCCACTCCGCTACCCGCATTTTTAATTTGTTATAAAATTATAACTCTAATTTTAAAAAAGTAACAAAACCAAATTATTTTCGTTTGTATTGCAAAGCAGTAGATGTTTTTTTTTTACTTTTGTTAAAAAATGAAGGAGTAAAATAGTTTCATCTCAACGATTTGGAGGTGATTTGGTTATTTTTTTTTCTTATAATGTGACACCGATACATACATTCTGGCGAAACCAAATTACGTATCATATCATGTAGATTGCTACCTTTTTTTCAGATGTAATTTCTAAGTAAATGCCGACGAAAAGTTGCTTCATTTGCACGCTGTTTTTAAGCATTTCTCGAGAGAGCAGCCTTAACCAATTAGGACAATGCCTAACGCTGGTGCGATGACGCAAACAGTGAACGCGGCGATCGCGCATACGCGCAATGATCGCTTCGTATTCGGACGATGACGCCTACGAGTCTAGCAGACATTATCGTTGACGACGCTGTACGTGACACTCGCTCGAGTCACACTTTATTTTAATATAAGCTGCAATAAACGGAAAATACTCAACTGATGTTAAGTGCACCAAGTTAGTAAAACCTGCTGTGAATGTTATTGCCTCGCGACTTATGCGCTGTTCGGATATCAACACACGTAAGAAATAAAAAGGTGACGGTAGTACACTAAGGTCAACTGGTAGAAAATGCTAAGACATAAGTCGGCCTTTGTGTAGTGTTTTTTAACGAGTGTGTAAAGAGTTTTAGTAGGTACCTAAATGAGACACAGCGTCACCCATGACCTGGTGAGGCTCACGGGTAGCCGATGGATGCGAGACGCACAGGACCGGTCGTTGTGGCGACACGCGCCGAGAGGCCTATGTCCAGCAGTGGGCGTCGTTCGGCTGATATGATGATGACCTAAATGAATAAATATAAACTTTTTACAAAAAAATATAACCGACCTTCACACAAAACACTACAAAGTATAAAATAACCTTAATTTCGAAAGTCGGTGTTTTTGATTTTGTATCTTTGTTTTTTAACACTTTTAAATTGTGATACTTGGACGACGTCTTCGTCTACGCAGAAATTGAAATAAGCAAAAATGCTCATAAAATAAAAACTACTGAATCAAACTGATTCAAATTTTTACGGGACCAAATGGCAAGTATACCGCATCGAACTAAAAAGAATCAAAGAAATCGGATCAGAAACCTCGGAGTAATCGGTGTACATACATAAAAAAAATACTCACCGAATTGAGAACATCCTTTTTTGGAAGTCGGTTAAAAATGTGATAATTGAAAGACAAATTCCCAAAATTGATAAGCTTTTTCATTTTTAATCGCTAAGAATTCTGGCTTTCGGCATGCGTACAAAGCAACTACCTCATCACCTCCTTTCGACAAGCACCTATTCAAGACGCATCGTTCCTTACGAAGGTATTTACACATTACCCTCTGATTTCACGGAAAATACATAAAACGACCGCCAAAGTAATGATTTCGCACAACTCGTCTCGTGGGGAATAAAACAAGTAATGATGTTGTTTGGCGATTGAAACCGATTGATAGTCGGTGCCAAAAGTGCTTTAGCAATAAATCTCACAATTGTTAACCCACTGGCTACAGGTTAACTCGCTTTGAACAAACCGCTGGATGATGGGTCTGATGTGATTAGGGTTGCCACCCGTACTTTATTATAAAGTACTAGCTTCTGCCAGCGGCTTTGCCCGCGTGGTCGCTAGGGAACATAATCTCGGGATAAAAAGTAGCCTATGTCCTTTCTTAGGCTCTAGACTATCTGTGTACCAAATTTCATTTAAATCAGCTCAGTAGTTTTGGCGTGAAAGCGCGACAGACAGACAGACAGATAGACAGACAGAGTTACTTTCGCATTTATAATATTAGTAAGGATTGTACGTTATTTCGGGTAATTGTACTCTATACTATATGAGAACAATAACGTACGCGAAAATACGTTATTTCGCATCATTTGATTTCTCTGGGAGTCATTGCACATACGTTAAACTTATCTATACTAATATATAAAGCTGAAGAGTTTGTTTGTTTGTTTACTTGAACGCGCTAATCTCAGGAACTACTGGTCCGATTTGAAAAATTCTTTCTGGGTTAGACAGCCCATTTATAAAGGAAGGCTATCATCACGCTAAGACCAAAAGGAGTGCAGCAGACGAAGTTGCGCGGGTCAACTAGTTTTTTATATTTCTGAGTAATATCCATAAAAGACTGTTGAAAGGATTTTTACGTAAAACAGAACGACATGATCAGAGACATACGACATAGTTCTAAAGGTTTTACAGAATTGTCTATTGCATAAAAAATACAGCAAGTAAGTGTTTAATGAGACATTTTTCAAATCTGAATTTTTCTTTTTTACTATTTATAGGCACGCGTTTGACCACTATCTCACCTGATGGTAAGCGATGATGTGGTCGAAGATGAAGCACGTTTGCCTAGAAGTAACCTATTCACTCTTGACTTAAAGACTCCCAGGTGTAGCTATCTGGAAACACAGACTCCGGCAGGGAATTCCACTCCTTAGCTGTACGCACCATGAATGTGTTCCCAAAACGTTTAGTATAAAGAAATTGATTGTCTTGTCGATTCCAGCCACGTCAGCATTCACAGAGAGAGTTTTGTCGAACTCTCACACGAAGGGTTCCGTACCATAAATCGAAAAAAAAAAACACTTTTCTTGTATGGAAATACACACTGTGAATTTCAACTGTCTACCCATTACGGTTCTTGAGATACAGCCCGCTGACTGACAGACAGACGGACGGACGGACGGCGGAGGCTTAGTAATACGGTTCCGTTGGTTACCTTTGGGTGCGGCAGCCTAAATATTAAATTAATGAATAAATTATTTGTTAACAGTTGCTAAAAGTGACGAAAAACATGTTTTTAAAAGCAAAATAATGAACTAAAGTAAATCGTACTTTATTTTGACGAAATGTACGTTTTTTTTCTACCTTTAGTAACCAATGTACTTCATTTGCACAAATCAACCCTAGATGTGATGGCGAAATATGTTGACGCTTTTCAAAATATGTTCGATCGATTCTTTAGAAATAGAAAGCTCTGAGGGCGTAGACAAAGTGGCATTCGTCAGAGATTGTAAATTTAATAAAAATATTAAAAAAAAACATGATTCCATGCAAAACACTCTAAAAACATGCACTAGGATCAACAACTTATATTTTTATTATTATCTATTGTTACGTAAAAAATATGAAGAATGATATCCAAAGCATGTATCTTCTTTATTTTTCCACCAGAATTTATTTTTTCACGAATCACAATATTTTGCAAATAATTACACATCCATGTTAATTTTTCATGGGTCAAAGACCCCATACCTACTTAAACCTTCGACCCGCCTTGAGGTTCCAACAATTAAAACTCTTCTACACGGATTTAATCCAGCGTTCAATCCAAGGTGACCTTGGTGGGAACTTGATTACCATCCGCGAATTTTGTATGGATTTGGATTACATCTGCCGTCTACACGGATGCAATCCAGCAAGGTCACCTTGGAAAGGTTTGGATGGAACGCTAGATTACATCCGTGTAGAAGGGGTTTTACTCATTGACTCTCACCGATAAAACCCCTTCTACACGGATTTAATCCAGCGTTCAATCCAAGGTGACCTTGGTGAGAGCTTGATTTCCATCCGCGATTTTTTTATGAATTTGTATTACATCTTCCGTCTACACGTATGTAATCTAGCAAGGTCACCTTGGATAGGATTGGATGGAACGCTAGATTACATCCGTGTAGAAGGGGTTCAAAACATTCGTCGAAAAAACTACGAAACCAAAAGATAAGTACAAAATAATGGAACACTTTATTCATTCCACTGCAGTTATATGATGAGGCAACCACAATACTGGTAAACAATGGAATGATATGTGGGTAATGTTATTTGCTCAGTGACCGTGTTTAGCATCAGACCCCTCGCGGCCACGTGTTTCGAGAGCCACTCGAAATAGCTATGAAATGTCATTGGGTACAAGTGGAAATGACTGCCATATTCTAGGGGTCCGTAGAGTAATAAGAAAGCTTTATTGATGACTCAGTCTACAAGTTGGTTTGTCACAAGATGTATTTCTGTGAATTTGTAACCAGCAGTGCGATTCTGTAAACAGATCACCGTTTAAACTTAAGTGAAGTGAACATGAAGTGAACCGTCAATTCATACTGTCAAGTTGGAATGACAGTTCACTTCACGCTTACTATACCTGCGGATCTAAAAAGGCCACTTTAGTCATTGATATATAAAAAACCCAAGAAACACACTCAGCATCTCAAAAACGTCCGCAAAAAACAAGCGCACAATGTGTAATTGTGCGCTAGTTTCAAACAGTCTCGCATCGCTCGCCATACTGCACTGCTTTGTAAAAACAACTTTAAGCGATCCGAATAAAGTTGAATTTGCAAAAAAAAATTGTTTATAGTATAACTACACACAACTCACACATGACACTTGATACATCTCAGTTTTTGACGACAGTTTCGAGTGTTGCATTTGTTCGAGACTGTGCATCTTGGGTTTTTTTACATATCAATGACTTTAGTAGAATCATATTATAATCATAATATTAACCACACAACAATCTGTCAAATTTAATTTTCATCTTAATTGCTAAAGCATTAGGTTCAAGGTTGATTGGGAAAATTTGACAGTGACAGGTAGCGTAATTTGCTTTCTGATTGTGCTTAAGTGGCGCTTTTAGACCCGCAGATCTCTAAACGTAATAAAACAAATGAGTTTCTACTTAATTTTAGGTTTTCTGCATAACACAGGTACTGCTGAAAATCGATATGTCATTGAACTCAACACTATCAAGAGATTTTCAGGTTTGAGACAAAACATAAACTAAGCTTGTTAGCACCTTTATTTAAAAGAAGGTAAGTATGCACGTCTCTGTCATAAGTGCCTACGTAAGTTTTAAATAGTTGTTGTTTAAGTTCATCGTGCAGTACTAAGTTATTAAGAAGTTGGCTCAATGCTAACAATGAAACACAAAACGCGTCTAGAAACTCCAGTGTAGGTAAACTCTTTTGTAAGAAGTAGACTTAATACAAGCAAGTCTAGCTAGGGTAGTTATCCTTTGAAATTTAATAATTTAAAGTAAGTTTAATTATTCTATCGGACAATGCATTTTATTTGATTGAATTATTTGATTCTTTAGTACACTGAGTCGATAGATCGCACAGCGTTTCCAAACGTGTTTTATAATGCGTACAGCAAAGGAGTGGAATTCTCTACCTGCATCTGTGTTTCCAAACGCATTCATACCTATACTCTTCTAAGTTTGAGTGAACAGGCTTTTTCTGCGTAAGCTCACTCCATCATCGACTTTTTCTCTGTCACCTCTTACCTAGACTAGAATCAAGAGCAAACCCATGACAAACAAAAAAAAAATATAATGAGTTCTGCGTTCCTCAAAAAAATACGTAAAGTTATTGGTCCCGGCTGTCATTAATGTAGATCTTATACAGTCGTTGCGTTATTCCGGAGCCAGAAAATCTGACAGGTCAAAGGGGTTTCGTGATACTGATTGTGGAAGTCAATAGACCGACGATCGAATGAAAGCCGATCCTGCCATAGATCTATGGGAAATGTCTGGCTCGATTTAATGTTGTTTTATTAAATTAGTACGTTTTGTAGTAGTTTATTAAATAAGTCCAAAGTCTTGAGCATCGACGCCGAGTTGCTAGCCTGTCGGTTTTCTATCGGTTGTATTTTGGGGAGTGAGTCATAAATTAATTCCGCCAAGCCCGTTCCATCATCGGACCACAAGACATATGGCGATGCGATACCGGTACATGGTGGACATCGCACCTACACGCACAAAATATTTTGGGAACACATTCATTGTGCATACAGCTAAGGAATGGAATTCCCTGACAGAGTCTGTGTTTCCTGATAGCTACAACCTAGGAGTTTTTAAAGTCAAGAGTGAATAGGTTACTTCTAGGCAACCATGCTCCATCTTCGATCACATCAACACTTACCATCAGGTGAAATAGTGGTCAAACGTGTGCCCTTCAATAGTAAAACATTAAAAATAAAAATAAAGTACATACTGACCGCTGCGGAACCACACTTTACTCATGGTGCGATCGCTCTCCACGCACTTAGCAAGCATATTTCTTATTTATATAACAAACGACCATGTCCCAACATGTTATATAATACCAGATGCTGTTGAGATAAGTATACGCATTAATTTGTTTGACGATCAATTTTCCGGAACCCCACTATAAAAGTTGTGAAAAATAACATAACTATGGGAGATAACGTTAAGTTGTTTATCTAAATGTGAGTAGTATTGAATTGATTGGCCATCTTGTTTTGTATTTCCGTGTTAACAAGTTTATCTATGCTTCCAAATTTAAAAACTAAAAAGTTGTTGGCTGGAAATTGCGTTGTGCAATAGTAGGCATTTCGACTGCCTCAGAAGTAGGGTAATCTTCTCGAGAGAATGCATACCACCAACACTGCACCAGTGTACTACAAAAATGACTTGTTTGGAACTCTTTTGTCAATTTTTTGCAGCAGAGTTATTTGTGAGAAGTTTTTTTTTTAATTCAATTAATCATTTCATTGCCGCACAGGACTGGTTGTTGTGGCGACACTTGGGGTAGGCCTATGTTCAGCAGTTGACGTCTTTCGGCTGATATGATGATGATAAATCGTTTCATTAGACAAATACCTAAGTTGGAAGCACATCATTAGACACGATGATTTAATTTATTTAGTGTCGTAAACCACGTGAAGCTGTTCAGGATTAGAATTTGTTTCTCCTAGGACTCATCACCTGATTGAAAGAACACCGTACGCATTACGGAGATCCCAATGCGTTATTATTCTTAGTCCTAAAGCAACCATTCTCAAATGTTGGATGTACATTGTCCGTACGAATGGCGGGTGGCACCGAATGATTCTGGAATTAATAACGACTACCCATCGTTGGAAGGCCTTACACAATGTAGACCGATTACAAGATGCGAGAAGGAAGACCACTAGATGCGAGAAGCACAGGACCGGTCGATAGCGTCGCTTGTGGAGGCTTCTGTCTAGTAAAGTCTTTCGGTTGATATGATCTATGAATAGATATATGAAAATTACGTATTATTATATCGATAGCGCCAACATCTATCGGTAGTAATCGGTAGCAAGATAGCTACGTAACGCGCGCAGGGTGCCTATATATGGTTTTGTTCGTAACCTTATTTTCATGTTGCCATTTCAGAGAGCGGGCAAATTAAAGCATCGACAGTTTAAGATCTAAGACTTGAAAATAACCATGGATAGCCTCCGATTAACGGTAAAAAGCCATTTCTTAGCTTATAAAGACATGATTTACGATTTAATATAGTTGTAAATAGGAAAAGGTCACATCTCATCAGGTGGGCTTTACCACTTGTTTAACAATATCTAATGAGGTACCTTACAGCACATTAATTGCCACGTAATTACGTACTTACAAAGTAACTTCATATTTTATTGCTACATTAACGACAGCTACTTTCATCGTGGGCAATCAAACGTTCACATATATAAGGTTTATGATTTAGTTAAGCTTCGCCGGTGACTTCGTCTGCGTGAATTTCAGCCCATCGATTCTGTAAAATGTCCACCGTACAAAATTTTGGTGAAGTGAGTCATTTCAATTGGCGCTAGTGATTGTCAATTTACTGCAAGCTTTCCTCTACCAGTTATGACGGTGAGATTTTTCTAGAACAGCACTACTGATTTCTTCATTTAAACTTAAACACCCCTTTTCACCTTAAGGATTGTCATAATAGTCTTTATCTATCTACTTCTACAACTCCACAGGAAGTTATGCCCATACCAAGCAGATTAATGCCCGTTCGATGACAATGAACCTAGCCCCCTATTAAATGTGACTTAAACATTACATGTGACTTAAACATTACTTGTGACTTAAACATTACTTGTGACTTAAGCATTACATATGACTTAAACATTACTTATGACTTAACCATTACATGTGACTTAAACATTAGGTATGACTTAAAAATTACATGTGACTTAAACATTAGGTATGACTTAAAAATTACATGTGACTTAAACATTACTTGTGACTTAAACATTACATGTGACTTAAACATTACTTGTGATTTAAACATTACTTAGGACTTAAACATTAATGTGACTTACACGTTACTTGCGAAATGTGGGTTTACTATTGGAACAAGTCTGCTGAACACTTTGAGGAAATACATTCTAGAATTCGTGTTATTATATTTTTCTTCATCAACACCAGTATGCGGTAGTTTAGACACGAAAATTTGCAAATCCAATTCGCGAATTACTCATAAATAATAAACATTTCACTTAAATCTGTACAGCGGTTTACAAGTAAAAAGGTAACAGACAGACACACACACTGTCGCGTTTATAATAACATTAATAAAGATACAGTTATGATCGTAACACGAGGGCCAGTGTCAAGCCTCTCGGGTCCAACATAAGTTCAAGTAACTTTCACTTAGAGTGGAAGATAAATCTACCATGTTATTGTTGGGAGATATACAAGTACGTATGTTGCTACTGACGCCCTTTTAACTTATTGTTCGGGTGACAGTCGTTTTTACAAGCTTTTTTTTTAAGAATGCTTCTGTGGTACTTTCGATTTTGTTGTATTGAATTTTATTAATGGGTTTGATAAAATATAACAGCTAGTTTTTTTAGGTGGAGTAATTTTGCTTCTACTTTTTTTTTAATTTTATTTTTTATTTATTGGGGACAAAAAACGGTTACCTGCTTCAAATAAACAAGAAATCCTTAAAACTAAAATCACAAACGTGTAACCCACACCAATGTCCGCGTGTTCACAAAAGAATAAAATTTTTTTTTCCAATAATATGGATTTTTTATTTATTTTTCAACGGAATTGCAACAAAAGTATCAATTAATATTTACATCAGACATTACTGATTAGTTAAATAATAACTTGTGCTATCATTAACTTTTAACGTGATTTTTTCTTTAGTTTTTTTGGTTTTTTAAACAAATAAGATGAAGGTACAAGTTTTAAAAATAGTTTTTTAAGATATTTTTCCTAGATCGCAGGCTGCTTGTGAAAGAACGTTCGCTTTGGATTGACATTTACAGAGATTAGAATATGCCTATAACAAACAAACAAACACAGTAGACAGTTTAATATGTTGCTACTGACGCTCTTTTAACTTATTGTTCGGGTGGCAGTTGTTTTTACAAGCTTTTTTTTAATATGCTTCTGTGGGACTTTCGATTTTGCTGTGTTCAATTTTATTTATTGATAGTTTTGATAACAGCTAGTTTTAGTGCTGTTGAATTTTATCATGAAAAGAACCGGACAAGTGTGAGTCGGAATCGCCCACCGTGGGTTCCGTACAAATCTGTAGGTATATATTACTTTAAATAAAGACTATTTATTTTATGGTTTAATTACAAATGTATAGTTTTCAGACTTTTCCCTATACTCGTAGTACGAGACGGTATTGCTTGCCAAATTTCATACTTCTAGGTCAACGGGAAATACCCTATAAATTTTGATTCCCTTGAGAGTGTCGAAATAAACTTTTTTTGCGCCATAAAGGCCGCATCTTTTTTTACGCAAACTTAGAAGTTTAATTATTCACCGCTTCAAGGGACTGTAGTCTTGAGTATATGGTTTTAATTCCAACTTGATACCTCCACGCATTCCCGAGATAAAGGGTCTTGACAGACAGACGGACGGACAACAAAGTAATCCTTTAAGGGTTCCGTTTTTTTCCTTTTGAGGTACGGAACCCTAAAAATTGTTTAATTTGCAAATTCTAACGTAAATCACACCTAAAATGTGTGCTCTCTATCATTGAAACAATTTCTATACTTGAATCCATTGTTCAAGAAATAAGGTATCTTTTACAATCAGAGAAACACACTAAATGGCTTGATATATTGCTACTGGCCCCCTTTTAACTTATTGTTCGGGTGACAGGAGTTTTTACAAGCTTTATTTTTGAAAATGCATCTGTGATACTTTCGATTTTGTTGCGTTGAATTTTAGTTTGACATATCAGCTGGTTTTATTAGGTGGAGTAATTCTTCTAGTTTTATTCCCAACAATTTAGGTTTTTTAATTATTTTCGACGGAATTGCAACAAAAGTATCAATTAATATTTATATCACAAGTTATATTAATATATAGCATTAAACTAATCAGCATTACTGATTAGTTTATTGCTATCATTAACTTTTAATGTGATTTTTTCTTTAATTTTGTAGTTTTTTTAAACAAATAGGATGAAGCTATCAGTTTTAAAAAATGTTTTTTTTAAGCATATTTTTACTAGATTTTTGGGAAAAAACTTTCGCTTCGGATCGACACTTACTTTATTAGATGCCCATAACAAACAAACATACAAGATAATTCGATATGTTACTACTGGCGCCCCGCCCTTTTAACTTATTGACCGAGTGACAGTCGTTTTTACCCGACTGCGCCAGAATGAGGGTCATGTTTTTCGAGAGTGTGAATGCATATATGTATAATTGTTTGACACGCTCTGCGGCCTGAACGGGTCGATGGATTTTAGCTTGAGTGGTGTCGTTAGCGAGCGACACTAGGTATATAAAAATTAATATGGCTGATTTTTGGCGCCTTATTATGCCTTCAATTTTTTTTTTAATTTTCAAAGCTTATCAAGTTATCCAGATAAAGGGCTCGAGGATATGATTCCAAAAAACATCATCTGCCTAGCCTTTTCCCAACTACATTGGGTTCGGCTTCCAGTCAAGCCGGATTTAGCTGAATACCAGTATTTTACATGGAGCGGATGCTTACCAGACCTCCATAACCCATTAATTAGGTAACACGGTACTTCATGGCAAGACTGGAGTCAGATTTACTGGCTTTTGTAAATGCTTTTGTATGGTGCGTAATGACTGCTAAAGATGACAGCCGGGAAAAACGGCTTAACGTGCTTTCCGAGACACGGAGGAAAGTCGGTATGTTAAGATGGTCACCCATCCACAGACCAACCTTGGCAAGCGTTGCTTAACCTTGAATATCGACCCGTGCGGCTGTTATTATCTAGCCACGAGCTCCATGATGATTCCAAAAATATTACTCACAAAAATGTAGGAAATAAAAAAATTGACTTTGTCAAAAATTTCGACCGCTAAAAGTCGATGCAGTCTGATGTGATCTGATGCCACCAACTGCATCAAACTGCTTGAAAAGCGACTTGTTTCAAACTTTTTAGTCGTATATAATATATATAATCGTTTAGTGTAGCGTTCGGGTTTTTTGACAAGGTCAATTTTTTTACAAGCTTTTTTGAAAATGTTTCTGTAGAACTTTCGATCTTGCTGTGTTAAACTTTATTGATTGATGGGTTTAATAACTGTTCGCTAGGTATATTATTTTGTTGATGGTGATTGTATTATTTTGGTAACTTTGTGTTATGTACATTAGACATCTTAACTTTATTATAAAAAGGTTTTTTATTTATTTATATTGTTGTTAAAATATTGATCTTATTGCGACAATTGTTTTACTGAAAGAAAGCTACACTGTGTCATAGACAAAGGCTATATGGGCTTTATATCCCAATAAAACGGTTCCTGCAGGATAGAAAGCGAAGCCGCGGCAAAATACCACTTAGATATAAAGAAAGGTGTTTGGTCAGTAGAAACATACTGCCCGGTCTATTCTGTGAGCATGAAGTGAACTGTCATTTCATCTTGTTTGTATGAATTGACAGTCCACTTCATGTCCACTTCACTTAATTTTCAGAGTGAGAGATTTTCAGATTCGCAATGCTTTTTACATATATACAAAAAGATCAGCTTTTCAGTACATTTTGTCGAGTTATCTAAACTATAATAATCAATCAATCAATCCCAATATATAAAATTCTTCCGTTACTGACTGATTGAGTGACTGACAGACAACGCACAGCCGAAACTCCTGGTGGTAGAGAGCTGAAATTTTGCATGTAGGTTCCTTGGGGAGTGTAAGGGGGCAATAAGAGAGTATTTCCCGAAATTCCCACGGGAACTGGAAAAAACGGGATATGCGCGTACAAAGTCGCGGCAAAAGCTAGTTAATATTATAAAGAGGAAAGGTTTAATTTTTTGTTTGTTTGTTACGATTTAACTCAAAATCTGCTGGACCGATTTAAAAAATTCTTTCACCATTAGAATGCTACATTATCCCTGAGTAATATAAACTATATTTATTACTAGAAAAAGTTAGGGATTCTTAAGAAAATAGCAACGCGGGCGAAATGCTAGTGCAAGCATTAAAGTATGGGGTCGCGATTTTTGCTTTGGTATTATAGTAAAAGTTGTTCAAAAATTAAGTAATGGGTACAAAGACTCTTTTCAAGTTTTGCGTTTAACAGCTTGTATAAATGGGTTTAATAACCACTTAATTTGACATGGAAGACGGGCAAGGTCGATAGCGTTAATTGATTGGGATTAACACTTGCCTAAGTGCTTTTCAACTGAAGTGAACACCATACTAAATGGATATTGTAAAGTTTTGATTGACCATGGGTTTACTGACTATCCTTTTGGCCGTTTCCCTCATTGCCTCAGTTAGAGTTTGTAAGTAAAATCTTCATGTTTCTGCCGCCGGCACGACAGTATTTTAAATTTGTGAGGCCCAAAATATTGTCACTTCCACAGCATCGTTGGTGGCAGGGCAGCACATAGGTCACTGGTTGCATGTTTCGGGCACATAGGACTGCATGGTATCGGCCGGTGCCGCATGGTACCTTAAAAGAATAATACCATCCCATCACTTCCCATGGGTGTCGTAAGAGGCTACTAAGGGACTCACCAGAGAATGGGCAGCAAAATGAATTAGATTTGCTGTCATTATATTATCTGACTGCATTTTTTGTTTATATTCTCAAAACCTAGAAAAAAATATGACGCAGTTAAAATAATGTTTCAAAATCTCAGCTCAACAGATATAGCACTAAACGTTATGTGCGCCAAAGATTAGAATAGACATGCGACATAGAGGAATAATTTTATTTCAAAAGCTCACGAGCGCTCACGAGCGCTCTCGATTCCACCGATTTTAGTTTTTATTTTTTCCCAAAATCGTATTATTTTAGTAATATCTTCCAAATGAAGTATTCTTTCATGTAGATTTTCATAGTTCAAGATCTCTTTTAACGTAATAATCATTACCTGCTCGTGCAGTGTTTTTTATCCTGCTCGTCTTTTACATCGTTCTCACATGTATGTATAATTTCAACTTGATATAAACAAAACTTTGTAATAATTTATTATTTTTAAAATAATATCCGTAGAGTTTCTTGCACGTTCTTCTCCATAGAGATCTACGCTTTGCAACGTGCAAATGGCTTCATGTTTTTGGACCGACCGACCTTGACAATTCAAAACTGCCTGTAAATGGTGTATTTGAAATAAATATTTTGAGTTTGAGTTTGAGACCTTTTTCACTAATATTTTTAATAGGCGAATAACAATTATATCACCTCTGATTTTTTCATATCGATTATTTTTGAACTCACACCCACAACTACTTAGTTTAAAATAAAGAACAGTGCGTCCACACCTTCAAATTACGTTACATTATAAATGGTCACGCCCATTCACGGCAATTTGTGAGTAATAACCAACTGTCAACCGCCAGGTTACGTATTAATTATGGAGAAAAAGAATAATGGGTTTGTGTTTATATGAAAATCAGATGTAATCCCTTAATGGAAACCTTTTATGCTTCCATTTATGGACGGGTTTAGGGTTACGACCTGATGTTTTAAACATTTTTTTTTATTTGAAATGCGTTTGCTCTTGACTATGGTATAGGTCAGAGACAAAATCGACGATGGAGCGTGCTTACCCAGAAGAAGGCTGTTCAGTGCACATTATAAAAAACGTTTTGCAACGCTTAGTGCGAATTGGTGGAATAGCAACAAGGTAGGGATGGTAAGTTGCAGTTCGTCTGGATGTCCGACGGTAGAAGGGGGTGATTCGTGGAATTCGTTACAAAATAGGAAGTCTTTTGTTTATATTCCTACAACAAATATGACATAGCTTTGCCATTAAACGTGGGTATGCCAGTCTATTGGGCACGTTTCCAGATAACAGTTAATCGGAGGAGTAGGTACTTTGTCAAGCAAGTGTATGTACGTATGTTGTTGGTTAGTTTGTATACAACGTGATACAGAATGAAGGAATACTTCGAAATCACGAACAAATCATCTGCGTGTTGCGAAATTTTATCGAGTTATCCGCACTTATATGTATGGGGCAGTCGTTTTTCGCGTTTTCAGTGTTGGTTCCATAGTAAAAGTTGTTCATAGTGACGAGTACAATAACCCTTTTTCAGGTACCTATAACTTTTATTCTGTTAAGTTGTATAATGTAGTTGGATAAGTACTTAGGTATTGTGGGTCACTAGAGAGAACCCGGGAGGATAAAGCTAGTAGTTCAATCATCATCTGCCTAGCCTTTTGCCCAACTATATTGGGGTCAACTCCAGTCAAACCAGATTCAGCTGCAGTAGCAGCAGTCAGCCAGAACATAACTATTGAACTAGCTTTCACAATGGTATTCAGTGTGAAAGCTAGTTCAATAGTTTTGTAATCAATAATTTTGTATTATTAGAGGTACTGCGATCATCTTGCATTTTCCAGTACGTCTACATTTTTGTAACTACAGTCGCTAGCGAGTGTCTATACTAATATACAAAGCTGAAGAGTTTGTTTGTTTGCTTGAACGCGCTAATCTCAGGGACTACTATTCCTATTTGAAAAATTCTTTCTGTGTTAGATAGCCCATTTATCGAGGAAGGCTATAGGCTATATATCATCACGCTAAGATCAATAGGAGCGGAGCAGGCGAAGTTGCGCGGGTCAATTAATAGATTGATAAAATTCATGGTAGATTTACAGTTACCTCATTGTAGCGAAGTCTGTATCGAATGGTTCACATAAACTTGTTATGTTAAAACTTGACGGCCAGTCCCGCCTTTCTATAGGTTAACTATTCGTGACATATCCGACAGTTATCGTCTCAATTTATTAAACGGTTTGTTTATTAATTGCCTTAAACATCTGCATTAACTTTCCACTATATCTTCAGAATTTATTGCGATATTAATATAGAAATAGTATCATAAATCTGCGTAGCGATAACTTTGATGGTATCCGTTTTTCTTTTTGTGAAAATGGGAACAAGAGAGGCCAAAGAAAAGATGGATGGCATACTTTATTTAGGACAAGCCCGCCACTCTATTGCCAACCACTGCAAGTACCTACTGCAACTCCTGAATGCCAGAATCAACAGTTGCGACCACCAGAAACGTGCCAATTCAATAAAGTTTGACGAGTGAGAATTGATTCAACTGTTTTGGATCCTGCAACGAAATATATCGGAAAATAACAACGGGGAAGTAAGAAAAAATTGGCTCAGTGCGAGTCGGACTCGCGTGCAAAGGGTTCCGAACAAATTTAATTTTTATAACATACTAGTTGACCCGCGCAACTTCGTCTGCTCCGCTCCTTTTGGTCTTAGCGTGATGATATATAGGCTATTATAGCCTTTCTTGATAAATGGGCTATCCAACACTGAAAGAATTTTTCTAATCGGACCAGCTAGTCTATTCTGTAAACAACTATTTCGATATCGAGCTTCACCTGAGTGACAACACTCACAAAATGAGCTTAATTGCACACAACATAAAGGTCTTAATTTGAAACTCACCTCAGATTCCTCTGTCGAGATACGAAAATGTTGTTACAGAATAGCACTACAGTAGTTCCTGAGATTAGCGCGTTCAAGCTAACTAAAAATTTTATTCGCAGGTGAAAACTAGCCAAGTCAAATCTTGAACCTTCTTTTACTTCATGTCAGGAATTCAGGATTATCTACAAAACTTGGCGCCCATTTAGATCTCAATTCTTTTTTCACTTAAGTCCACAATCATTGATATTATTAACATAGAACTTTGGCCCCCTTTTTCACGTTTATGTTTTTGATGGGATAAAATATAACCTTAACATTATGGGATAACAAAGGAACAGTACGTTGCCGCACTGTATTAATTTTTTCAAACATTAATTACTTGAATATAAATTTTCCATTTAATAAGTAGACTAACAAGTTATTATAGTAAAACCATTTCTCCTATAAAATAAAATAAGAGAGAAAATTATCATTCCCTACAGTTCTATCTTTTACCAATTATTACTATACCTATGCTAAATCCAATATAATTGGGTGATAAGACTATTTCCAATAAAATTAATTGACATTTATTTTCTAACGGACTATTCCATTCCCTTTTTGCGTCTTGAGAATCAAATCATCGAGTCTTATGAGGCGTTCCAATTATTTCTTAATCTTTGGCCGTTCTTGTTACATTATTAATTTTATTACTATGTTTCCATCAACTAGGTAGGTATCTTCATCATAATCACTTTTGTCCTTATTACGTAATCATAATATGCCGTATGGTGTCTGCTGGTGCCATTGATACATAAAAATCCCAAGATACATACTCAGCATCTCAAAAACGTCCACAAAAAACAAGCGCAATATGTATAATTGTGCGCAAGTTTCAAACAGTCTCGCATCGCTCGTCATACTGCACTGCTTTGTAAAAACAACTTTAAGCGATCCGTGTAAGGTTGAATTTGCAAAAAAAATGTTTATAGTATAACCACACACAACTCACACATGACACTTGATACATGTCAGTTTTTGACGACAGTTTCGAGTGTTGCATTTGTTCGAGACTGCCCAGTCTCGAACAAATGCAACACTCGAAACTGTCTGAATCTTGGGTTTTATATATATATCAATGGCTGGTGCCGTAAAAGAATAATACCATCCCATCACTTCCCGTGGGTGTCGTAAGAGTTCACTAAGGGACACACCAGAGAATGTGCAGCAGCGTTCTCTGTAAAACGCAATACCATACACTGCGATCTGTAGCGCTCATAATTACAGCCCCGAAAATACTTCGAAATATTTCTAATTTCCTGGTACTTTTAAATCCTAACCGCTCACAATTCGAACCCTGAAAATACTTCGACATGTTTCTAGTATCCTAGTACATACTGAATCTTTAACGCTCATATTTGCTGCCCGGAAAAACCTCCACATTGTTCTGTTGTTCAATCCTAACCACTCACGATTTCAGCCCCGAAAATACTTCGACATGTTTCTGATCTCTTGGTACTTTTGAATCCTAACCGCTCACAATTCGAACCCTGAAAATACTTCGACATGTTTCTAGTATCCTAGTACATACTGAATCTTTAACGCTCATATTTGCTGCCCGGAAAAACCTCCACATTGTTCTGTTGTTCAATCCTAACCGCTCACGATTCCAGCCCCGAAAATACTTCGACATGTTTCTGATCTCTTGGTACTTTTGAATCCTATCCGCTCACAATTTCAACCCTGGAAACACTTCGACATGTTTCTGATCTCCTGGTACATAATGAATCTTTAGCGCTCATAATTCCTGCCCGGGAAAAACTTCCACATTTTTCTGTTGTTTTGTTACTTTTAAATCCTTACCGCACATATTTCTAGCGCAGAAACATTTTGACATGTTTCTGGCCTCCTGGTACTTATGAATATTTATCATTCACAATCCTAGCCCCTAAAATACTTCGACATGTTTCTGGTCTCTTGGTACTTTTGAATTCTAACCGGTCACAATTCAAGCGCCGGAAATATTTCGACATGTTTATGGTCTCCTGGTACTTGTGATTCTTTAGCGCTCATTATTTCAGCCTAAGAAATACTTCGACATGGTTCTGGTCTCCTGTCACATGTGAATCTATAGCGTTTACAATTGTTACCCGGAAAAAAATTCAACACACATATTTCTGTTAAAAAAAAAATAACAAAAAATATTCGAGCCCAAAAATACTTTAACATCGTTCTGTTCTCCTGGTACTTGTGAATCTTTAGCGCTCTCAATTTCAGCCCCGAAAATACTACGACTTGTTTCTGTTCTCCTGGTACTTGTGAATTTGAAGTACTAAGGCAGCAGAAGCGCTAGGTTTCCACTTCCTCCTCAATCTCCATTAGGCCATGCCTTTTACCGAGATAAAAAGTAGCCTATGTTTGATTCCAGTATGTGAACTATATGTGTGCCAAATTTCATCCAAATCCCTTCAGCCATTTTTGCTTGATTGAGGCTCAAACATACAAACATACAAACATACAAACATACAAACATACAAACATACAAACATACAAACATACAAACATACAAACATACAAACATACAAACATACAAACATACAAACATACAAACATACAAACATACAAACATACAAACATACAAACATTCACATTTATAATATTAGTAGGATTTTAATTTGTAACTTTTAAACTAACTGACTTTTCCTGAATAAATAACTTTAAAAAAGTGTTTTTTTTTTCATTGACTACCTGTTGATTGATCTAAATAAACCAATGTCCCGTTTTGAGTCAAAAAATAAATGGTCACGTTAATTATGGCAAAACCCCCCCTTCTGGGGGAGGCCTATGTACAGCAGTGGACGTCTTTCGGCTGTTATGATGATGATGATGAATGAGCCTGGTAAATTTTTCGTTTTTCGTAAATTATCCTAGATTCAGAGTTTGGGTCGGTTTTCTCTTTTTTGGGGTCAGCGTGACATGTGTTCTCCTTCTACACTTTTCTGTTAATAGTCATTTCAGTATTCCACCCATTTCTTTCATATTATCTTTCAAACAGTCCAATATCCATTCATTGTTTCGTTGGTTTTCCCCAACTCATCATTATCTGCCTATAGTCTTTCCAACCACAGTATGGTGTCGGCCGATGCCGTATGGAGCTGTTAAAGAATAATACCATCCCATCACTTCCCGTGGGTGTCGTAAGAGGCGACTAAGGGTCACGCCAGAGAATGGGCAGCAGCGTTCTCTATAAAACTCAACACCATACACTTCGATCGCCAACCGGCTGTCGCTAGAAACCAGCGATGTGGATATGTCTCGCGCACGAGTCCCAGCATTATGCTGAGCGATGGCCGTTTTGCGCGAATGTGACGCATATCTTCCCTACTTTCATAAAGTTGTAATTTTGTTTGATTTTATTTATCTTTTGATATGCGTCATGCTTGGCGCAAATAAACGCTTATTCTTCCTTCTTTCTTTAAACCCGCCTGCCAAGCGTGGCGATTATGGTAAACCCCTTCATCTTGGGTCTTTCAGCTGATATGATGATAATGATGAGTCCTCCCAACTATATTGTGGTCGGCTTCGGATTTCCTAGTCCTACTCACGCTGCCTGATATCTTGAATCGTCAATCCCACAATCCCTTTAGACTAGGGACGTGGGACGCCCTGCGGCACGTTGGCCCGATGATTTCAAGAAGATGGCTGGTAGCGGATGGATGCGGACTGCTCAAAACCGGGATGGTTAGCGCTCTTTTGGGGAGGCTTACGTTCAGTAGTGAACGGCAATTGGCTGATAAAATATGAATGTGATGATGATGGCGATGATAACTCCTACTCTTATAGCCAAAATGAAAACGAGTTAAGCATTAAAACTATTTTATTATCTTCATACCTACTGGTATGAAGATAATAAAACATTGTTTATTCTGGTACACTATCTCATCTTTAAGGCCTGTTCAGACCTGCGCGATATTCGTTACCTTGTGCATATAAACGGAGCTAACTACTCCTCTACGCGCCACTCCGCTACCCGCATTTTTAATTTATTATAAAAAAATAACACATGTTTTAAAAAAGTAACAAAACCAAATTATTTTCGTTTGTATTGCAAAGCAGTAGATATTTTATTTTTAGACTTTTGTTAAAAATGAAGGAGTAAAATGGTTTCATCTCAACGATTTGGAGGTGATTTTGTGATTCTTTTTCTTATTATGTGATACCGAACTATTTTTTTTCAGATGTAATTTCTCCGTAAATGCCGATGAAAAGTTGCTTCATCTGCACGCTGTTTCTCGAGAGAGCAGCCTTAAACCTAAGCCGCGGAACTCCAAACAAAATACCCGGCGGGATACCACGCGTACCGAGCGACATTTATCGCTACCGCTCCAGGTAACGAATATCGCGTAGATCTGAACAGGCCTTTAGTATCTACTTTCTATTTATCTGAAAAATAATAACAAAACATTAAAATTAACGAACAAGACTGTAAAACAGCCTCTTCAGGTTTAACAGTTATTAAATTAATTTTCGACGAAAGTTAATTTAAAATAAAGCACTAACAGCTTAAAACCTTCACCTTATTTCATATTTACATAGGTCAAGTACTTAATCAAGTTGAATCGCTGTTTAATTCTGGCCAGGTTGCCTGCTTGATGGTCTTCTGCAGATTTTACTTCGGTGAGTGTGCCCAAGAACTCCACGACCTCATCCCCCCATCCCCCCTTCTACCATCGGACATCCAGACGCACCGCATCTTACCATCCCTACCTTGTTGCTATTCCACCAATTCGCACTGAGGGCTTCCAAACGTCTTTTATAATGCGCACAGCAAAGGAGTGGAACTCTCTGCCTGCGTCTATGTTTCCCAACGCTTACAACCCTAATCTCTTCAAAGTTAGAGTGCACAGGCTCCTTCTGGGTAAGCTCGCTCCATCGTAGACTTTGTCTCTGTCATCTCTGACCTGGACTAGAGTCAAGAGCAAACCCACCACAATTAAAAAAAAAGACCATGAATATCAATATTTTACATGGAGCGAAAGGCTAATGACCTCTAAAACCCAATTGCTGGGTTCCACAGTATCGGTAAAACGGGGTGAATAGAAACGCAGGGGTGAGTAGAAACTAAGCTTTGAATGGTATTTTCACTCGAATTCCAGATTATTGGTTTCTAAAAAATATCTTTATTTTAAAACTAATATTGATTTAAAAATTGGAGTCGTTAAATGCTGTAAGCAGAATTTAAATAAAGTGAAAATTTCCTCGTCGCTTACAATGGGCCTCATCAGAAGGCTCAAAGTCACTCAAAGGGCAATGGAGAGACCAATGCTTGGAGTTTCCTTGCGTGATCGAATCAGGAATGATGATATCCGCAAGAGAACCAAGGTTACCAACATAGCCCGAAGCATCGCCAAACTAAAGTGGCAGTGGGCAGGGCACTTGCTCGCTGAACAGATGGTCGATGGGGCCGAAAAGTTATTCACTCCGTTTTACGGTTCGCCTTTTCAATCAGAAGCCCCAAGTATGGCTTTTGATTGCCGATAGGAAACGATATAGGTACCTCGAGGAAGCCACAAAACAACCTAACAACACACCTGTATACCTCGAAAGGTATTCATTAAACACACCCACATTTTGCCAGTTATCTATAAGGTGATACATTTACATACATAAGGTCATTTTTCACATATACATGGTGCCATTTTAATCGTCTTATGAAGGCGGCCCACTTAATTGACCCGACATAAACTACCTGTAGGCGCGATTATTTTTTCTAAATAATACATCAAGATAAATAGGTCAAGTACTTAATCAAGTTGAAAATCGTGTTTTTTTGGCCAGGCCATGAATATTAAGATTTTACATGGAGCGAATGGCTAATGACATCTAAAACCCAATTGCTGGGTTTCACAGTACGCCTTGGCAATCAAAAACCCCAAGTCTGACTTTTGATTGCCGATAGGAAACGATATAGGTACCTCGAGGAAGCCACAAAGCAACCTAACAACGCACCGGTATTCCTTTAACACACCCACATTTAGCCAGTTATCTATAAGGTGATATATTTACATACATAAGGTCATTTTCAATTTCAAAACAATTTCATTTTCAATTTTTAAACTTTATCTGTTTGTTTTCTTTTTTGTATATTTTTAGTTCTGTGCTTTGTTTTTAGTTACTGTATTTGGTTTTCAACCGTTGTAATTAAATAAATAAATAATAAATAAATAAATAATACACGGTGCCATTTTATTCGTCTTACAAAGGCGGCCCACTTAATGTACCCGATATAAACCACCTCTAGTCGCGGTTATTTTTTTAAAATAACATTTCAAGATAATAGGTACAATAAAAATAAATGATGCATTAGAATTATGAAACGCCCTGATAATAATGTTTACGTATCGAAACAATGTCGCCGTTCCATTCCGGAGCTGCTTGGAACATATAACTCGGACTGCGCTCGCTCCTGGTATTTTCATACTACGTCATGCGTCATGAAAATATTTAGAATCTGTAGTAGTCATTGGATAGAATGACAACACGATTTGACAGTAACTGTCAAATCGTGTTGTCATTAATTCTTAGTGGTTAAGTGATACGGAGTAGAAATACGCCCGCAACTAAACCCGAAACTACGGACTTCGGGCTTAGACAGTAGCTACCCAGAAACGAGGGTTACCCGCGTTGTCTCTTAAGTCGTCGTGTCTATGTGCTTTCTTTGAATAGTCTACGTGGAAATATCATTATCCTGCGTTTTACTTGGCCATTCGTACTGACTATTGATAAGTGATTTGGTTTTCTTGTAATTTGGCTTAAAGATCTGAAAAAGGCTTACAGTTGTCTTTTTAGGGCTCCATAACAAAATCGTAAAAAGGAACCTTTATGGTGTGACTAAGTCTGTCCGTCTGTCACAGCTGGATATCTCAAGAACTGCTAATGCTATCAATTTGAAATTTGTAATAGTTTTAGATGACGTCTGCTTAACTATTTTGCATTATTTAGATCCAAAATCTATTTACCTAGCTATTACAGCCGCTGCACGAAGTTTCACATTCTTCCACTAATTAAACGGAGAAAAATTGCCGACATGGCTTTTCTATTCAATTTGGCACATGGATCAACCGACTGTTCGGAACTGGTGAGCAAAATTGGACTGCGTGTTCCATCCTTCACCTCTAAGAATCATCCACCTCTCTATGCGGTGCAAATACCGACAAAACTCATATATAATACTAGTTGACCCGTGCAACTTCGTCTGCTCCGGTCCTATTTGTCTTTGCGTGATATATAGCCTTCCTCGATAAATGGGCTATCTAACACTGAAAGAATTTTTCAAATCGGACCAGCAGTTTCTGAGATTAGTGTGTTTAAGCAAACAAACAAACAAACTCTTCAGCTTTATATATTAGTATAGAGTATAGAAGAGCTAGCAGAGCATACAAATCGATGTGGCAGAGTATTGATGATCTTGACTTGTTCACTACCAGTGTTACGAAACTAAAAAGAATACTGTATAATAACTTCTTTGAAGTTCACAAAAAAATATTTTTAATTTCATCTCCGAGTGCTAACTATTTCTTACTTTCACTTGCCTGTCTACTGTTTCTTTTGCTACCCTAATATTGTCAGTGAAAACTTTTAACTGGCCATCTTTTACTAACTGTCAACTATCTGTATCCTAGTTGTAAGTTTTCTTAAGAAATAAAATAAAAAAATGAAATAAGAAAGAAATAAAAATAATTGCATTTTTATTCAACAGCGACTGAAACAGGTTCTTAAAAATTCAAAGTGGATCTCTATCTGGATATTGTGGATCTTATCATATGAAAGAACGCTATTTGCATATTCTCAAACATTTTTCTTTTTTTTTAGGCCGCATGGTTCTCGACTTTTGACGAAAAATTTTAATTTTTTACCGTACCCTTATCTCCGAAGTTTACATAAAGATAAATTATTCTATGTGATAGAAGTTTATGTAAAGATTACAGAAAAAATAAACAACGTTTCTAAATAGCATACTTTTTTCAAAAATTACATTACTTTCACTATCAGTCAAGAGATGGCGCTAACCAAAAACTGCAAAATACACCGCAATGTTAAAATTATCTGACGAATATAGGCTTCGCCGGTGAAAATTTAAGAACATTTCACGTTTTATATGATGGCACGGAACCCTCGTTGCGCGAGTTGACTCTCTCTTGACGGTTTTTTGATGTAGGTATGTGTGGACTGGTGTAAGGACCTCTCTTACTATCTCTACGACTGCACATTAAGAGGAAATGCTGGCAGCAAAACTTTGTATGTTTTTTCCTCCAATATTGGACCGATATAATAGATATTTCACAAACTGAATAAAAAGGATGTATACTGTGTCTCTATGTTTTCATTTTTTGATTAGTAGTTACCAAATTTGTACACTATAGGGCACAGTTGACAGCGATTTATCGGTCAATTTTGAGCATTTTGTGAGAGTGCTTATACGGTTAATAAATCATCAAATAGGAAAACATAAGGACACAGTATATTGTATATCTCTTTCAGTTTATGAAATTGCTCTTAAATCGGTCCAATATTGAAGGAGAAAACAATCGAGAGCCAAACCTCGAATTATGATTTTTCACATACAAAGTATCGCCGGCAGCATATTTTCCTCTTAAATACCTGTTTTCTAGTATACATTCTAGGTTCGCAGATTATTCTTCGTCTTTTGTGCCATGTAGCTCATAGGGACGAGCCTATTATCATTATTCAGGCACATATCCAGATTCTGGGCTACTACCAATCCTTATTAATATTATGAATGCGAAAGTAACTCTGTCTGTCTGTTTGTCTGTCTGTCTGTCGCGCTTTCATGCCAAAACTACTAAACCGATTTAAATGAAATTTGGAACACAGATAGTCTAGAGCCTGAAAATGGACATATGCTACTTTTGATCCCGGGAATATGTTCCCTGGGGATCACGCGGGCGTAGCCGCCGGCAGAAGCTAGTAAATTACACACTTAACCCGTCTCTGGAACCTTATCCAGTTCAAACACCAGCCGGTCGATTCTGTAAACATGTCGAAGTGAAGGCTTGGGTGAAGTGATCACGAAAAGAGCTGTAATTCCATCTTGATTTCATGGATTGACAGCAGTGCGATTCTGTAAACATGTCGAAGTGTATGCTTGGGTGAAGTGAGCGCGAATAGAGCTGTCATTCCATCTTGATTACATGGATTGACAGCAGTGCGATTCTGTAAACATGTCGAAGTGAAGGCTTGTGTGCAGTGAGCGCGAAAAGAGCTGTCATTCCATCTTGATTACATGGATTGACAGCAGTGCGATTCTGTAAACATGTCGAAGTGAAGGCTTGTGTGCAGTGAGCGCGAAAAGAGCTGTCATTCCATGTTGATTACATGAATTGACAGCAGTGCGATTCTATAAACATGTCGAAGTGAAGGCTTGGGTGAAGAGAGCGCGAAAAGAGCTGTCATTCCATCTTGATTACATAGATTGACAGCAGTGCGATTCTGTAAACATGTCGAAGTGAAGGCTTGTGTGCAGTGAGCGCGAAAAGAGCTGTCATTCCATCTTGATTACATGGATTGACAGCAGTGCGATTCTGTAAACATGTCGAAGTGTAGGCTTGGGTGAAGTGAGCGCGAAAAGAGCTGTCAATCCATATAATCAAGATGAAATGTCAGCTCACTTTGTGATCACTTTACCTAAGCCTTTCACTACGACATGATTACAGAATCGACCGGCAGTAGTTCTTGCGAGCACCTAGGATTACTTGTGTTAAATACATATGAGGCAAGACCATTACAATTCCATCAGTCAATTTATTCCAATAGATAACGATGTTATCGGATCATCCCAAAAAGGGAGAGATTCAGGGCATCTGGATATCTTAATTGACAGCGATAGTTCCTGGTTTAATACCAACTAAAGAACGCCACCGCATAGTTTGCAAGCTGTAAGTATTCCACTGAGTCATTAGTCATTTAAACGCAACACGCTTTCTTTAGGGTTTACGAGCAGAGCCAGGACAAGTATGCAAAAAAAAAAAACAAATAAAGTAACTTTCAATACTTTTATCTAATAATTTAATACAATTGAATGCATATTTATGTTACTATGTATATACAAAAGTAAGTAACTTATGCGTAAATTGTTGCCATATCTTGAAAATATTATTACATGAAATGACATAACTTTTTCTACCCCTCACTTTTAAAAACCGCTAAGGACAAGTTGTTTATTTGTACATATTTAGTTTAGTTTTAAATTTCTTTTTTTTTTTTCTTACTTTTGGTATACAATAAAGTGTATAATAAATAAATAATAATATTTAAAAGTAAAACTAACGATTAATATCTTTCAAGTTTCTACAAATCAAGCTTCAAGTGCTTTAAACTAATTTAAATCTAACGGCATAAAATAAAAATAATTTAATTTCCAAATTCGAATCCGATTCTAAATAGGCGCGACCCGAAAAAGTAGATATAAGAATTTCCCGCCAGCATGTGTACTAAGTATGTGGGCTTAGTGAGAGTTTTTAATGTACTCGATCGCGTTAACGTAAACATTCGCTTATGTCAAATTGTATGGAAAAATAGGTTTTCCGTTATTGTCACCAGACGGCGCTTAGGCTGCTTTTCCACCAGAGATGTGCTATGCAGCTATGCTGCGAGGATGTAATAGCTAAGCTGTGAAACTATGTGACCGTTTCCACTGATACTAAGCTATGTAGCGGTGCGAGTAAGATGTGTTATGAAGATGCGCCGCCGCAAAGTAGCTGCGCGAGGGAGTTGCGCAGCTCGAGCTACGTCCTGTATGAGCTCTGCACATAGCTACACTACTCGCGACCATCCATAGCACGCATCCATAGCACGTATCCATAGCATGCATCCATAGCACACATCCATAGCACGCATCTATAGCACGCATCCTTCTATATAAAAAACGTCTCCGTTTCCACCAGTGCTGAGCTAGTATACCAATGAATATGATTGGTGGATATCAAACGCATCGATAGCAACGTAGCATAGCAGATCTCTAGTAGAAAAGCACCCTTATACAGTTTAAATACAAATTGACATTATCACGTGTTAACTAAAAGAATAATACTATCCCATCACTTCCCGTGGGTGTCGTAAGAGGCGACTAAGGTACTCGCCAGAGAATGGGCAGCAGCGTTCTCTGTAAAAATCAACACCATACACTGCGATCGCCAAACCGCCTGCCAAGCGTGGCGATTATGGCAAACCCCCCCCTTTTGGGAGAGGCCTATGTCCAGCAGTGGACGTCTTTTGGCTGATATGATGATGATGACGATGTGTTAATTAAGTTTCACTAAGGCCAAACGGTGGCCGCTGTAAAAATACGTTTGGCCAAATGGGGCATGTTTCACCCATCCCAAACGCAGTGCCAGTGCGGAGCCCCTTCACAGAACAGCCAACACCTTCTAAATTGTCCGCCATGCACAACCACATGCACTATCGAGGATTTGAACGAGGCCAATGGTCGAGCTGTAGGTACAGGTTGCTCAGTACTGGGGGTCTAAAAAAGCCACTTTAGTAAAATCAGAAAGCACATCACGCTACCCGTCACTGTCAATTTTTTCCAATCAACCTTGAACCTAATGCGTTAGCGATAAAGATGATAATGAAATTTGACAGATTGTTGTGTGGTTAATATTATGATACTAATATGATTCTGCTAAAGTGGCTTTTTTAGGCCAGCTGGCCAAATTTAACTTGAGAAACACGAAAAGAAGGAGAAGGCCACAGGTTCGTATCCCATGCAACTTCCTGCGTCACTGTACCAACAATAAAATATAAATTAAACCCAATGGCTCGGTAAAAAGTTTGTTAGGTAGATATTTACACAACATGAACGCAAAGGTACAGACTCACATTGCCTTTTTCCTGTACCGCTAAAAGACACTTTTCCTTTTGCAATGTAAAAACTTTTGTTTAATAAAAGGGGTTAACGATGGTGTCGACCAAATTCTACATAACCCAAAAATTTTAATAATGTCAATGTGTTTAATAAAGTCGGACTCGCCCACCAAGGATTCCGTACAAATTTGTAGCTACAAATTACTCAATATCAAGACTATTTTTTTATGATTTGATTACAAATGTGTTACTTCCCAAAATTCATAATTCTAGGTCAACAGGAAATACCCTGTTCATTTTGATTCCCTTGAGAGTGTCGAAATATACGTTTTTTGCGGCATAAATGACCGTATCTTTTTTTTACGTTAACTTAGAAGTTTGATTTTTTCATAGCTGTAAGAAGCCATAGACTTGAGTATATGATTTAAATTTCAACTCGATACCTCCACGCGTTCTCGAGATAAACGGTCTTGACGGACAACAAAGTGATCCTATAAGGGATCCGTTTTTTTCCTTTTGAGGTACGGAACCCTAAAAAGCCTCAATTTCCTTATATTTTTGAGAGGTTGCAACTAAGATGCGATTACGAACGTTGTTGAAAAATTAATAGAATTGGTAAAACTGTTGTAAGTGCATTTTCCAATCAATAAAAACGTCTACAAAAACAAAAAATCCAAAAGTACTATCAATCTTGTGACACATTAATTTAATTAGACAACCATTAAAAACTACGTAAAGAACGAGCAAGAGCAAGACTAATGGAATTAAAACATGTATGAATTAATTTAATTGAAATTCGTCGGCCGGTCCAGTTTTGAAGCAAAGGAAGCATTTCATCTAATGTATTAGAATGTTACTTAATTAAATTAAAAACTAACTAGGTATGACAGGGATTGGGATTGTGGGAACATTTGGGAAAGACATTAATCTTGTGTAGTAGTGTAATGCGTAGGTACATCGTTATTGTTTGCTTTTAGTGATAGTAGATCCTTTGTTGTCACTGGATATTGATAACCTCTACCTGAATAGAATAGAATACTCTTTATTATGTACACCATATAAGTTACAGAAAAAATAGATGAAGAAAACATTACATAGGGTGACACAATGGGCGGCTTTATCGCTAAAAGTGATCTTTTAAAGACAACCTTTGGATGGATTTTAAAGAGATGAGTGACAGTACTGCAGGTAGTCTTAGGTGTACTATTTATTTATACAATAATAACATAATAGGTAGGTTTTCTTTAGGTATATTACTATTATTTATCTATCTTCCTACTAGTTACTGTCTTTAATCTACCACGTTGGCCTTGTGGTTGCTGCTGCCCAGCGTGGGATCCTCGGATCGATTCCCGGGTCGGGTAAAAAATGACATTTGATGAACTATTACCCGATCGGCTCAAGCTGATTGAAACCGAAAAAGTGCAGGAATAGGCTAGTTTCCACCATCAATAATTTGCAAATCTATTTAGTCCGTCAGTTAGAGTATTAAAAAATAATGGACACGTATTTTTTGTTTTTGTAAATCAATGAATATTGATAAAGATAAAATGCATCAAAACTCGGGAGAGGGGGCTGGTGACGTCACGTCGCTAGTAAAATTGTACTATCTTAGTGACGTCACGCGAGATTTCAACGTATTGTATCTTCGTCATTTTTTGTTTACGTGAAAAAAAAAATACGTGTCCAATATTTTTTGGAAATCTATCTGACGGACTAATTAGATTTTTTCAGTAAAATACCCTATTGCTACGGATCGGCTTTGCTGTTAGGCTAATACTACCGAACGGACAATGCCGGCACCCGCTTATTTTTGTAGCAACCTTTACCGGGTTTTTATACTACACTACCTCAAAAAAACGAGAAAAATCCGTAGAATTCGGGAAAAATACAGATAATTCATTTAAATGTTTACGGTTGTTTACTTAATTGATGTTTATAAATTACTTTTATCGATTTTCAACATGGTGTCGCACCGATTTAGTTAAAAACAATGACAGTAAATCATAGATCATAGAAAGGTAACTGTCAGCTGTCACAACAATGTCACTTCAGTCACTTTCGTCTCGTTGTCGGTAAATAAACATGTCAAAAATAAATGTCAAACATCATTAATCAATCAAAATGACAGCTTACCGCCATGACGGGTTTATGTTGTGTGTTGCAATTTCAAGTGTAATTTCTTGTATTTTACCAGCAAACAAAGCCATTTTAAAGAAATTGGACAGTTGAGAACCGTTTTAAATGTATTTTCCTATTTTTAAGTGTAGTGTACCAGGACCTGGCCCAGGCTCCATATATTTTGGAACATCTCCTTTGGAAGTCAGTGGCGTGACCACCCCGTGCCTCGGAAAACACGTAAAGCAGCTAGTCTATATTCTGTAAATAACCATTTCGATATCGAGCTTCACCTGAGTGACAATGCTCACAAAGTGAGCTTTATTGCACACAACATAAAGGTATTATGTTAAACTCACGTCGGATTCCGCTGTCGAGACACTAAAATGTCCTAACAGAAAAGCACTACAGGTCCTGTGTCTGATCTCGCCCCGGTCGTGTCGAATTGACTCCCATCGGAATATATGGGAGTGAAGCAACAGAGATTGCACCTATGTTTGCGCACACACTCGTGCACTATTAGGGCCTTATCATAGTAGCGATTTGCCAGCGAGTGGAAAGCGGGGCAAGTGCGCAGCGAGCTCGACGCGAGGTCACAACGCGTGCGCGGCGAACACACCGCGAAGACGCCGCGTGTGCACAGCGAGCTCGCTGCGAACGGCGCTGTCGACGCCATTTTATACACTCGCGTTCAGTCGTATCAAAGTCACGAGTGTAAGCGGACGCAGCGTCATGTTTTTTGTTAAACTTTGCCCCACACTTGGAATTTCTCCTGTATCGTGGGTCAAACATGCAAACTCACAACCACAAACAGCCAGACCCGGAACAACTATGTGTAGGCCATACATATTTGTCCAGTGCGGGAATCGAACCCGCGACACGCAGCGCAGCTGCCGATCGCTCAACCACTGCGCCAACCGGGCCGTCTTTGAGAGGTCATTGGTGATAATAATGAAAGTGAAGATATGAAATTATTTATAACGATATTAAAAATCATCCCGTTATATGTGACCAAACAAAAAGGGGATTAAAGTGATCGTATTATAAAAAAAACAATCATGATAATCCACTCTGGCACTGAACGTACAAAACTCGCTGCCCACCCGCGGCGTCTTCGCGGCGAGCTCGCTGCGCACCCGCGGTGTGTTCACCGCGCACACGTTGGGACCTCGCGGCGAGCTTGCTGCGCACTCGCCCCGCTTTCCACTCGCTCGCAACTCGCTAGTGTGATAAGGCCCTTATAATAATACTAACTTTTGACCGCGACGTCGTACGCGCATATCCCGTTTTTTTCCCGTTCCCGTAGGAATTTCAAGAAATGTACTGGTAGTGCTCCCCTATGAAATGTAGAAACATGCCTTTCAGCTTTTTACGACCAGTAGTTTCTGCTGTGCGTTGTCTGTCAGTCACTCAATCAGTCAGTTACGGAAAAAATGTATATGTATTTTAGAATCTCTTATGTACTTGCCTACTTGGCCTCCGTTGAAATTAAACAACGTGATCGAAATTCGATGGGGAGGATTATTAAATTATTATTACTAAATATTGACAAAGGTAGCTCTGTGTTAGAGAGCTACCTTTCTCTACAATCTATCTGTCTGTTTTTGCCACGATCGCCCCAATTAGCGCAGCAAAATGTCTATATATTCTCCTTCACTTGAAAAATTTCGCTTCAAAATCTTACTAATCCTGATGGCCTGTTTAAATACATGAAATGTAATATCTCTCCTGTCATTCCCAACCAACATGCTGGTGTCGGCTTCAAGTCTAAACAAATGGAGCTAAATAATTACATACCACAATTTTATATTATTGACAGCCTATCTTACCTCCAAATACCCAGTTACTGGGTAGCATAACATTCCTTGATTACAACAGAACAGATCATCAACATTGAAGAGTATTTTGCCCATCGATCTATACACATTCTAACTAAATTATTACTGAACTTCATATTTCAACGTCCGTAGGCAGGTAATTCCCGGAATATCCATCATAACGGATCTGTATCGATATCAAATGCCAACGCCATAGCAATCATTAGTCGTGATTGATAATTGATATCCAATTAGTCATGACATGTTCCAACTGAATATCGGCAATATGCGGGTATTATGCAAAATATGCAGAATATTGTATCAGTCGAACGCTGGATATCTGAAATTATTGTTTCATTACCTCCCTTTGTTGTTGCAATTCTTTGTGCAATTTGTGTGAAGTAACTTCCCAAGTATCTGTAGTTTCTGAATTTTTTTTTTCTTCGAATTAGTCTTGTTTGCCCCACTAGCCGTCCCACTAGTGGGGCAGAGTAGACTGGGCACTTCTGGAGCAGCTTATTTCTCCATTCCGGCTTTACATAACTTCGTCGGTTTGATTTGTTTTAATCAGGCGCAGTGTTATGAATCCTAAGTTGTTTTCAGATAATTATAGGCTTAAAATAAGTATAAAGATAAACAACACTCGGCACAATTTACCAAAATTAAAACCGCTAAAAGGTATCCAACTGTAAAGTGGGTGATAGACGTACGAGCAAGTTCGCGTACTTTTGGCTCCACGAACTTTTTCTCTACGCGTCTTGTTTTTAAGTACGCGTACTTAGGGTGACACACGAGCGAAAAAGGTCGTCGAGCCGTAAGTACGCGTGCTTGCTTGTACGTTTGTGCATCGTCGAGCGTAACAGGCAGAACGCGTCTCCACGGTAAAGTAGTCCTTTACAAAATTTTGGGTAATACGACGTGTAACAGAATAAATAAGGTCTTATTGTACTCATCATTGAAAGAAAGTGTGGAGCGTTTATGTAATCTTTACTCTTTTTGGACAAAACGCTCCACGCTTTCTTTCATCAAACTAAATGTCCGAATTATTTTGTAATTTTTAGTGCGTGCTAAAAGCGTGTTTTTTTAGTTTTTAAACTATTATTTGTATTTTATACTTTTTAGTCTAAATCATGCAATGCAGCCCGCATTTCAAATAGCCAATCCGCCACCTTGGGACGGCCGCCATGTTGGATTTAGGTCACGTGATTATTTTTTTCGTATCCCATTCAGCAAACCCTTCCATTTAATACCCATATCATGGGGGTGCATTTCAAATAGCCAATCCGCCATCTTGGATGTCCGCCATGTTGGATTTAAGCCACGTGACTATTTTTTTCGTTTTCCTGACACCAAACCCTTTCATTTGATACCCATATCATGGGGGTGGAATTCAAACAGCCTTTCCGCCATCTTGGGGAGGCCGCCATATTGGATTTGTAATGACGTTTCTTAGCTAGTCATGTATTGTCATCAGAACTCAGAGCGTGTGCAAAATTTCATCCTAATCGAAGACCGGGAAGTGGGTCAAATTATGATTCCAAGATTTTCTTACATTCATAGTTAGTTACAAGTGAAGCTAATAAAAGCGTGTTAAAAACTTTTACAACGGGACCAACATTAAAATCGCAAAGATAAAATCGACTGCTCCATACATTTATACATACCTCGACAAAATGTACTGAGCGGCTGATTTTTTTGCGATTTCGGGATTAGTCCTGTAGTAAAAGTTGTTCATAACGATGACTATAGAGATAGACATCTGTACTGTGCTCAGTTTCTACAATCCAAAAAAACTCTCTCGCCGAAACTAACTTCTTGTGTAATACCAAATCAAATCAAAATTATTTATTTACTGTAAATTACAATAAGATGGAACACACCACAAATTTGATTCAAACAAACAAACGCATCTAGCAACGATTCCAATTAAAATATTACCAACAAAATATTTGTTTAACTATAAATTACTAGTAATTATAGTTATGTAAACCTCAATGAAAGCTCGTTATACAAACATTAATATTGTTGCTTCATAGAGCGTGGAATCGCCTCGAGACGCCATCCATACTAAAATTATAAATGAGAAAGTAAATCTGTCTGTCCATTTGTTACCTCTTCATATCTTAACGGCTGAACGAATGTGGATGAAACTCGCCGCACAGGTAGATCATGTCTAAGAATCCTTACTAATATTATAAATGCGAAAGTAACTCTGTCTGTCTCTCAGTCCGTCTGTCTGTCTGTCTGTCTGTCGCGCTTTCACGCCAAAACTACTGAACCTATTTAAATCAAATTTGGTACACAGAAAGTCTAGAGCCTGAGAAAGGACATAGGCTACTTTTTATCCCGCGAGTATGTTCCCTAGGGACCACGCGGGCGAAGCCGCTGGCAGAAGCTAGTAGTAAATATATTATGATGTTTTCTGACCCGGGAATATCTACACTTCTGATAATTTTCGGCATTGACGCGGGCGAAGCCGCTAGCAGAAGCTAGTTACTTATCAAATTCGTGCTCGCGCAATGTGCGTTCAGCACAAGTATCAGCTGTCATAGCCAAGGCATATGTGCGGTCGATACCTGTCCCTTTGTTATAACACTTTGAATAGTATAGTGGCCGGCACGAGTCATGAGCACAGATCATTAGCGTATCCAGGGCATTTCTCCAGGAGGGGTCTGGCCCTCAACCTGAGATGCGATACCAAATAAGAGCAACGATTTTTTTAATTGGACGCGCCGGCTACTATACAGTCTGACTCGCCGATAGTATAGAATTCTAGGAAAATACAAAAACTGGCCGCTACTGGCTATTCGAAAAATTTTATCGACGGTTTTGATTTTGACACTGACGTTTCTAGCACTGGCCGCCTCGCGTTTCGATGCTCTATGGTCCTGCTTGAACCATTTCATTATGGTTTTAAATGTTATGACTACGCGCACAATTAAGGGAATTGCTATGTTTTTTATATTTATGTTCCGGTCGTGAGTGCTTTGCTTTAGGAATAATTTATTTTAGTTTTAATTGGAATCGGATTTGTTGGTTTAAAGGAAATTATTATTTGGGACTTGTCATAATATTCGTATTTGTTTTCGAAGATTGTGATATTCTAGCTAGATGAAACTCTATTGTTCTGCTTGTACTTGTTAACTAGAATTCGATATTATATTCTGTTTCATCGAATCGAGTCGAATACAGTGATATTTTCACTGAAATGATAAGATTTAATTTGGTCCTATTGTCTTTATTCTATAGGTATCTCTACCATGAGTTTTATCAATATATACTCGCTAGCGACTGTAGTAAAAAAAATGTATGAAAACTTAAAAAAAAAACTTTACAAAAAAATATTCAAACCGACCTCGAGACAAAACACTACAAAGAATAAAATAACCTTAATTTCGGAAGTCGTTGTTAAAAAAACAAAGAAACAAAACTAAAAACACCAACATCGTTGTAGTGTTTTGTTTGGAAGTCGGTTATATTTTTTTGTAAAAAGTTTTATATTTTTTCACTTTTAAGTGGTGATACTTGGACGACGTCTTCGTCAACGCAGAAATTGAATGTCTGTCTGTTTGTTTGTCTGTCTGTCTGTCTGTCTGTCGGTCCGTCTGTCACAGCCAATTTTCTCCGGATCCACTGGACTGTTGAAATTTGGTACACATATGGACTTCTATGACCCGAACACGGACGCGTTACGTAAATTATTAAATTTGTACCATAGGGGTCACTGTTGGGGGTCAAACAAGAAAATTAAAAAAAAGTTTTTTGAACAATATCTTGTGACATATCAAATGAAAGGGCTTACTGTGAGGGTTTTAATTATATTTTTTTCATAATTTTAAAATAAATGGTTTTGAAGTTATTCAAGAATTCCCCCCCTTATCTCCGCAACTACTGAGCCTAAAATTTCGAAAAAAAATGGAGATAATAGATCTTTACCTAAAGATTACAGAAAAATCTATAAGAAGTCTATAGTGTTAAAATAACTTGTTAAAAAAATTAAATTCGTTCGGAACCCTTTGCACGCGAGTCCGACTCGCACTTGGCTAGTTTTTTAACTACGGTCGCTAGCGAATATAGATTGATAAAAGTCATGGTAAACGTACATAATGCACTTGGTCGCTCTGAACTCGGACACAAGTTCAGCTTACCTTATTGGCTAACTAATGGAAGAATGTCATACTTAGTTGCACTTGCTTGTTTGGTGATCTCTCAAGCAGCACACATTTTTTTTATGTTGGCAGACCATGATACTCAAGTTAAGTCGCAGGCAAACAATGTGCTTGCCGGGGTTGCGGAACCTGCCAGGGTTTCGGAATTTGTTCGGAAGAGTCACCGCGGCCCTGGAACTGAAAGGGCATTAGGGGGGACACGGATGGGTTTTAGTCAGTAAGAGTCAGACTCCCTTCCGCTCCGCCCAGAGTGGGAGGAGTCATTTGATGATTTCCCATTCTTAAAAAAAAAGCTAGACTGTGACAACGATTTCTCCTTCTTATTTTTGTTTGTAAATTGCTCTACAGATGGTTTTCGCATCTTCGCGTCAAGCCTTTACAATTCCATTATTTTCAAACTATAATAACACTAGCTGACCCGCGCAACTTCATTCTCGTCACAATTTTTATGACTGCTCCGCTTCTATTGGTTTTAGCGTAATGATATATAGCCTATAACCTTTCTCGATAAATGGGCTATCTAATACTGAAAGAATTTATCAAATCGGACCAGGGGCCCTAGACCAAATGCAATTCTATTAGCGACTGCGATTGTCTAAATTCCAAAATGTAAGCGATTGATCACGTGACTTTTCGACAGCTTTTGTCAATCCCATAAAATTTTGACGTTTTGACTATCGCCTTCGCCGCGCTACCGCTTCAAGAATGTCACTTGTCTAGAGCCTCTGGAGTTCCTGAGATTAGCGCGTTCAAGAAAACAAACAAACTCTTCAGCTTTATATATTAGTAATTAGTATATTACATTTATACTTACTACTTATTTAATTATCTTTACTAACATTATAAAGCTTATTTATTTGCTTGGTTGAACGCGGTAATCTCAGGAACTACAAGTTTGAATTGAAAAATTCTTTTATTATTGGATAGCCAGTTACCTAGGAAGGCTATGGGCTATATAACATCACGCTACGACCAATAGGAGCGGAGCATTAATGAAAATTGTGAGGCAGCCGACGTTGCGTGGGTGACCTAGTACGAAGATAAAGAACTAAACAAGAGTGAAATCACAAACAAAACAGAAAAGGAAAGTAATCTAATGAAATAAAAAAATAGCAATGCAGTCAGTGATTAATTGACAATGGAACTATAAACGTCCATTATGAATGTAACTATTAATCAGAAAGAAATGCCAATGCTTGCGTAGGTTATAAATATTGAGTGACACATTATGGAATTAAAAATTAACATACAATCGTATATCACGGAGAGAACTTAGAACTGGGCTAGTGACTCGCCAATCGTGTATCAGTGGTGTGGTGAGTTATATAGGTGATTCTAAGTTAATATCTATTATCTATCTAGCTCAGTAGTTTCGGAGATAAGAGGAGAGAATGGTAATCTTCGTCTTATTTCTTGAATGACTTCAAAACCATTTATTTTAAAATTATGTTAAAAAAATATAATTAAAACCCTCACAGTAAGCCCTTTCATTTGATATGTCACACAATATTTCTAAAAAACTTTTTTTTTAATTTTCTAGTTTGTCCCCCAAAAGAGACCCCCATACTAAAAATTTAATAATTTACGTAACGCTTCCGTATTTGGGTCACAGAAGTCCATATGTATACCAAATTTCAACAGAATCGGTCCAGTGGATCCGGAGAAAACTAGCTGTGACAGACGGACAGACAGACAGACAGACACCCGAGTGATCCTATAAGGGTTCCGTTTTTTGTTCGGAACCCTAAAAAGGAAAATTAAATTTATTTAGCTCATAATAATCCGTTAACAGGCACTCTTGTATTTTCAAGGTCGGTCAGTCAATAACAAGGAGCTAGTTTCACGTTCAAAAGCGTCTCTATGGAGAAGAATGTGCAAGAAACTCTACGGACACTCTTAAATCAGTAATGGCTCATTTACATTAGGTCGTTTTGACCGATTCGGTTGCTGACCAAATTCGGTCACCGACTTGTGTAAACAGGTTTTCGGTTAGCCGTATTCGGGTGCAGACCGTTTTCGGTGACTGAACACGGCTGACTTGTTGAAACGCGCCACTCATTGTTGGCGCACACATCGCATGCGGTCGCCGAGTCTGGTAAACTGACAACTTAAATGAATACGGTCGCCGTATTCGGTGACCGACGTAACGTAACGGGCCCAATTCGATGAATCAATTTGTTTAAACCGAATTCGGTCGCCGCATTCGGTGATCAACTTTATGTAAATGCTCCATAAGTATAGTGACTCGCACTAGTTCGCTTGCACGTAGTAAAGGAAGCATGTAACAATTTTCTACTAAGAACATTTTGAAGTACATTTTGTGGTTCTCGGCAAAGTAAAGTTTGCAACCCTTTCCCAGCTGTAGTAAAAAGAAAGTAATCTCGAAGCCCGCTTTCTGAAGGCCTCAGTAAGCCTTTGATTTGTAAATCTTCTGTCAAATCTTGTGTTAGCTCTTTGTGATTGATTGAACAAAGTATTTTTGTTTGACAAGGATTTTATAGCGGAGTAGCTGGTGCCGGCGGCTTTACACCAAAATCGTGGCCTACCTCGCAACTCCGAACTATACATATTTAGCCTAGGGCACTCTCACTCAACGAAAACGTAGATTTAAGCCAATGAAAGAATTTTCGAATTCGGATCAGTTTATATACAACGTGTAACAGAATATTAAACGCAATACCTCTTAAGGGGTCATTGTACTCATCATTATAAACAACTTTCACGATGGGACCAACATTGAAATCGCGAAAAAAAATCGACTGCCCCATATGTGCGCATTTTTCGAAATTTCGGGGTTAAAGTTGTTCATAATTATGACTACAATGACCCCTTAAGCGCTATTACGTTTATTCTGTTACACGTGATTATACCTACTTCCAGAGACCTTTTTAAAACAAACACACTATTTTATTAACATATATATTTGTGTGTAATATTTTAAAAAATCCGGTGGTGAGTAAATAAAAACGTCAAATATCTACTACTGACTGATCTCAAGGATTCAAATTATTTTAATTTGTTTTTTTTTTCAATGTTGAAAGCCACTGAACTTCACAATCACTTCACTTATTTACAAAAAGCCACCAATTTTTGGTGATTTTACAGACAAACACAATTTCAATAACATATTTGTATGTCATAAACTCGGCGGTGAGTAAATAAAAACGTCAAATATCTACTGTCTGATCTCAGGGATTCAAATCAATTTCATTTGTTTCTTTTTCACTGAACTCCACAATCACCTCGCTTATTTCTTAGAAACGACTAATTTTTGGTGATTTAACAAACATAATACACACAATGTTAATAACACATTTGTATGTCATGTTTTCAAAACCCGGTGGTGAGTAAATAAAAACCTCAAATATCTATCGACTGATCTCAGGGATTCAAATCAATTTCATTTGTTTCTTTTTCAATGTTGAATGCCACTGAACTTCACAATCACCTCACTTATTTACAAGAAACCACCAATTTTTGGTAATTTTACAAACAATCACAATTTCAATTATATATTTGTATGTCAATAACTCGGCGGTGAGTAAATAAAAACGTGAAATATCTACCGACTGATCTCAGGGATTCAAATCAATTTCATTTCTTCCTTTTTCAATGTTGAATGCCAGTGAACTTCACATCACCTCGCTTATTTACAAGAAACAAATTTTTTGTGATTTTACAAACAAATACAATTTTAATAAAATACTAGCTAAAATACTTAGCGCGTTCAAGCAAGCAAACAAACATAACAAACGAACTCTTCAGCTTTATATATTGGTAAAAATAATAATATATTTGTATGTCATGTTTTCAAAAACCCGGTGATAAGTAAATGAAAACGTCAATTAATATCTACCGACTGATCTCAGGGATTCAAATCAATTTCATTTGTTTCTTTTTCAATGTTGAAACAGCCACTGAACTCCACAATCACCTCGCTTATTTACAAGAAACCACCAAAAATCCTTTTGACTTCTAACGCTCAAGTTTGGCAATTCACTTTGATTTCCTTCCAATCGAGATTCGACACAGAAAACAAAAGAAAGGTCTTTAGCAAAAAATCCTTACTAATTAACTTTGTAAGCGAAACTATGTAAATTAGCCTTTGTAACATCATTCGTGTTAAGGCTCTTGGGCTTAATGAGAGCCGTTATCGCTTAGCCGTAGGCTTGAGCAAGAAATTTCGATATATCGATGTTTTTCCCTGAAATCATCGACATTTATCGACGATATTGTTAACCGCCATATATCGATATTTGATATTGATTTTAAAATATCGAATTTGTATAAAATTCCATATATTTTTAACGCAACGCTGGATTTGTATAAAACGTTACACTAGTTTCAGTACTACCCGCTGCGGATTGACCACAAAGTAGGTAGTTTGAAAAATACTGTATATTTCATGTGTTTATAACTTTTTACGAATTTAGTTTGTTTTTCAAATTTGCATTAATAATCATATGAAAACTGACGATATATCGATGTTTTCCACACGATTATCAATATTGTTAAAAAATATCGATATATTTTTTTCACTTGTCCCTGCCATAGCCGTGTTCCGGACTCCCGGTTCAGGTAAAATATTGGCTGGAGGACACTTGTGATATCGATCCTTGTACGATACTTCACTGCTTTACTATCTTTTGAGACATTAGAGGACATGGAAAGAGCTTGCACTAGTGGTGTTGCTTTAGTTAGTCTATAGCTTGATACCTAGTATATTTTTCCTATAATTTGCACCATTTTTGTACCTATCATTTTAATAGTGCATATGTTTATAAAGGATTAACCTCTGATTTGCTTCCGAAGCCTATAGTCTTGTATCAAGACCATTTGGAAGGGCCCATGCCCATACCAGACAGCAATGCTTTGGGCGGCAAATCCGATTTCGCCGATTTTACGACGACTTCCCTAAAATCCTGTTGTTGGTGTACAAAAAAGTAAATTCTATCTATCTATCTGTTTTCACTAACACTGGACGACACCTACTTAAAACCCTAAATTAAAGTTTGCTGTTGGATTTTTAACTCTCAGCGCACTGCAGAGCGTTGATAATCCAAAAGTGTAAAATAAGGATTCATTTTGTTAAATCACAATAAGGACACAACGTTCAAAAAGACAATAAGAGAATACAGCAAATAAGAGATGATCAATTTAAAAGTGATTCTTATTGCGCATGAAATAAGTACTTTAACACATATCTACTAAATATGTAGCTAATAAAAACGCAGTTGCATAACCGATACTGACGATATTATCGGTCCGGTGCTTCGTCGGATCCCATTGCGATAATATCGGCCGATATATTATTGCCGATAGAATCTAAAGCTGCCTGTCTATTGGGTGGAGGGGAGCAGAGAAGTGCAACGTTACCCACTTTATTCACGTTGACGTGAATTTAGTTGTTTTCTATTTCCGTTGGTATTCGGTTTTCTGCAATGTCTTGATGGCCCAGTATTTAAAGATTCCTTTCTCATGCTTTAAATCGTGGATACCTTAAATATACGTACAATCTGTTTTAATAGATAGATTATGCATCGAGGGGATAAAACAGTGTATTATTTTACGGCCATCATATTGAATCCCGACTTAATGATGGATTCCAGACTCACGGACGCAGCGAGGGAGTTTAGAAATGAGTATTGAGGTTGAGGTTCCATAGTCAAATGAAATTATTGATAAACGGGATTTATCAAATGAAATTCTGTACAATATTCATTATCATCATCATATCAGCTGAAAGACGTCCACTGCTGGACATAGGCCTCCCCCTATGTCCAGCAGTGGACGTCTTTCGTTTCGTCTCGGGGGGGTTGCCATAATCGCCACACTTGGCAGGCGGGTTGGCGATCGCAGTGTATGGTATTGCAATATTCACCAGTAAGTAATTAAACCTCCTCCAGCGCCGGATAATAATGACTACGTTTAACGTACTCAGTTTAATGTTTACGATCATTTGGTGTAAATGTTCTTACATAACGAAAAGAAAGAAAACAAGTTTATTTGGCACACACAGATACACACAATTTAGTTACAAATAAAAAGGAAACTTAAATCTAAAACAATAACATTGTGTGCCCCGCGGCTGCGACAAATAGGTCCAGTTCAGCAAAATGCCAAACAACTAGGAGCTGCCTGACGCTGGTTTTCAACTGAACCTTACGTTGAGTATACGGATGTGAATCAGTTCATCTCCTCTCCTATAGACAGCCAGCCTTGCACCTGAGTGCGAGAGAATAGTGCTAATTCCACTAATTTATAGGGTTCCGAAAAAAAACGGAACCCTTATAGGATCACTCGGGTGTCTGTCTGTCTGTCCGTCTGTCACACTCAGTTTTCTCCGGATCCACTGGACCGATTCTGTTGAAATTTGGTACACATATGGACTTCTATGACCAAAACACGGACGCGTTTCGCAAATCATTAAATTTTTAGTATGGGGGTCACTTTTGGGTGTCAAACTAAAAAATTACAAAAAAAATGTTTTTTGAACAATATCGTGTGACATATCAAATGAAAGGGCTTACTGTGAGGATTTTCATTATATTTTTTTCATAATTTTAAAATAAATGGTTTTGAAGTTATTCAAGAAATTAGACGAAAAGTGACCATTCCCCCGCCCCTTACTACTGAGCCTTAAATTTTGAAAAAATAGTAGATGATAGATCTTTACCTAAAGATTACAGGAAAACCTATTAGAAGTCTGTAGTGTTAAAATAACATGTTAAAAAAATTAAATTCGTTCGGAACCCTTTGCACGCGAGTCCGGCTCGCACTTGGCCAGTTTTTAAACAACGTTCGCATTTGCATCTCAGTCGCAATCTGTCAAAAAACCGGCGACATGCGAGTCGGACTCGCTGACAAAGGGTTCCGTACCAAAAACCTTAATTTTTATTATTTGTTGTTATAGCGGCAATAGAAATACACAATCTATGAAAATTTCAACTGTCTACCTATTACGGTTTTTGAGATACAGCCCGTTGGCAGACAGACGGACAGCGGAGGCTTAGTAATAGGGTACCGTTGGGTATCCGTTGGGTACGGAACCTTAAAAATGTATGGAAATTAAGACTTTTTTGACAGATTGCGAATCGCGAGGCGAATGGCGTATGTAGTCATAAATAGTAGAATGGGCACTCTATTCGCTAGCTGTGGGACCTAACCCCATACAATCTTTCACTTTCTGCAAGATATTAATCTTGATGATAAAACTTTGTTTTAGATTCTAAACTAAACAGTCTAACAAAAAATATGCAGTCGAAATAAATGGATTCTGAATTGAATTAACATAATTATGGTCGCGTCTCGTGTATTTTGAGAAAAGCGTTTTCTTTTATAACTAAATAAAAGATTTTATTAAAACATGTAAATTGTGTGTTGGTTTTTGGGCAACACATTTGTTTGTTTATTTATAGCTCACAGTTTTGAAGAAAATAACTTTCAAATAACCCGTTTACGTACATTTTCGAGTAATTTAAAAGATTGGTTGTATTAGGCTGTTATTTGTGTTACTTATGTGATTATTTTGTCACTTATTATGTTGTTATGCTGGCCTCAATGCTGCAAAGTGATTATTTTGAACTCGGTATTTATTAAGGTCGTACAAACAATGTTACATGATAATAATATGCTATAAATGTTGTAACATGCATTACAATACAAATATTGTTTAATTGTTTTAGTTGCTCACTAGATTTGGGCGGGAGTTTTTTGTTTTTTTTTTATTATATGTGTTCACCGATTACTCCGAGGTTTCTCATCCCATTTCTGTGATTCTTTTTTAGTTGGATGCGGTGTACTTGCCCTTTGGTCCCGTAAATTTGATTCAGTTAAAATGGTCATTAAATAAAAACTACCGAACCAAATTCGGTAGTTTTTATTTAATGACCATTTTTGCTTATTTCAATTTCTGCGTAGATGAAGACGTCGTCCAAGTATCACCACTTGAAAGTGAAAAATACACACTTTTTACAAAAATATAACTGACTTCCAAACAAAACACTGCAAAGTATAAAATAACCTTAATTTCGGAAGTCGATGTTAAAAAACGAAGATACAAAACCAAAAACACCGACTTCCCGAATTAGGGTTGCAGACGTAGTTGCGCGAGTCAACTAGTGATGGATAAATTAAGAAATGGGTATATTAGATGTAGTTTAAAAGTAGCGCCAGTGTCGGAAAAGTTCAAAGGGAACCGCGTATGGTCATGTGAAGTGGAGGGATGAAGCTAATGTAACTAAAACAGTTATGAATATAAATGTGGATGGGTGGAGAGGGAGAGGGAATCCAAAGAAAATATGAATGGATTGGAGCGATATGAAAGAAAAGGGAGTTAGTGATAGCGTGACGGCTGACAGAATGGAAAAAATAAGTGTTGCGCCGACCCCAAGTAACATGAGATAAGGGCAGGAATAAGAAGACGCTCATCTATTGTGTTTCCACCAGCATCACTGCCTCGTTGGTATCATGTTGCATGGGATCCTGGATGCCATGCCCAGTTCGAGTAAAAAGCGTTATTGGGTTTTTCCATTAGGAATGTCTCAGCCTGTAGTTTGGGTTTGTGACACCACAGTGCGTCGGAAACCACGTGAAGCCGTTGGTCCAGCGCCAACAGATCTCTCCCCAGACATGGCGCCGGTTCATCAGACTATGAGAGTAAATAAATAAAGGGCCCATCTGTGCATCAATGCCGCCACAAGAAAAACCAACGGAGCAAATCAACATCGCAACAAAAAGAACCGCAACGCCATCTATTCAACTAGCAGCGAACTACAACATCGAAATCCTGCATCGCGCAAGCAGAGTTTACTTTGCGATTTGAACATATACATCAGCCCGAATATCAACTATCGGGCAGTAGCCCGCCAGGCACAACAACGGTCTGGTCGGAGGATCCTCACTTTTCAATGGAGGTGTGCGAGACTTTACTCTCTGTACCGCATACCCCTAAACATCTATGTTTGCGCACACTTTTGCACTATAAAATCTCCTATGTACTTGGCTAATCATCGTTGACATTGGCCACCCAGCGAATTTAAAAAGGCCGCTTTAGCAAAATCATATTAGAACCATAATATTAACCCATTGATTTATAAAAAACCCAAGATGCACAGTCTCGAACAAATGCAACACTCGAAACTGTCGTCAAAAACTGACATGTATCAAGCGTCATGTGTGAGTTGTGTGTAGTTATACTATAAACATTTTTTATTGCAAATTCAACCTTACACGGATCGCTTAAAGTTGTTTTTACAAAGCAGTGCAGTATGGCGAGCGATGCGAGACTGTTTGAAACTAGCGCACAATTTTAAATTTTGCGCTTGTTTTATGCGGACGTTTTTGAGATGCTGAGTGTGTATCTTGTGTTTTTTATATATCAATGTATTAACTACATAAAAATCTGTCAAATCCATCACCATTTCCATCTTTGTCGCTAATGCGTTAGGTTCAAGGTTGATTGGAAAAATTTGACAGTGACGGGTAGCGTGATGTGCTTTCTGATTCTGCTAAAGTGACCTTTTTAGACCCCCTGATCTAAATTCTGTTATTGAATTTTTAAAAGATTACCTTTACAAACATGTCAAACCATTTCAAACTCTATAATATTAGTTTTTTAGATTCAAAATCACGCTTAGTTTACACTTCGCGTGACCCAAGGGCTAGCTTTTACCTCGGACAGAGGTAAGCATTGCCATACAACGTAGCAATGTCGCCAGTCTTTTGGGCTCACTTCCAGTCGACAGCGATGCGGACGAATTTTTTGGCGCTATATTTCAGTTAGAAGTTTTTATTTTTATTTTATGTAAGTTTATATAGTTAGATTAGTATTTAAATACTAGCTGAGTCGGCAAACGTAGTTTTACCATCCTTGCTAATATTATAAATGCGAAATTAACTCTTGTCTGTCTGTCTGTCGCGCTTTCACGCCAAAACTACTGAACCGATTTAAGTGACATTTGGTACACAGATAGACTATCTGTGTACCAAATGTCACTTAAATCGGAGTCTGAGAAAGGACGTAGGCTACTCTTTATCCCGAAAATGTTTACGGTTCCCGTGGGACAGATGTATTATTGTTTTTCAGTGAGTAAGGGATTAACATGATTGTTTGTATAGCAGTTGTTTAGGGGTCAGAAAATGCCATAGGCTTATTTTTACACCTCGGGAAAAAGTACGGTTCCCGTGGTGTAAATCTGACACGACATGACACGACACGACACGACACGACACGACAAGACACGACAAGACACGACAAGACACGACAAGACACGACAAGACACGACAAGACACGACAAGATACGACACGACACGACACTACACTACACAAGGCAAGACAAGACAAGACACGATATGACACGACACGACACGACACGACACGACACGACACGACACGACACGACACGACACGACACGACACGACACAATGCAAGACAAGACAAGACAGGACAAGACAAGGCAAGGCAAGGCAAGGCAAGGCAAGACAAGACAAGACAAGACAAGACAGACAGACAAGACAACCGACTTCCAAATAAAAACATTACAACGTATAAAATATCGGTGTTGTTGGTATGCCTTTAAAATTTGAAGAGTTCCCTCCATTTCTCCAGGATTCCATCATCAGATACTGACCTGATGAAATTTGAAAAGATCATCTGGAATTGGACACAGAAGAATTTTCCCATCCAGTGGCTACAGATGATAACTTATCATGCACGTTTTGCAGTACAGTCGTGAAAGAACGAGTGGGTCGCCTTAACTCCGCCCAAATTACAGTGCCCAAAAGAACACGTTTTATAGTCATCACCACATTGATCACATTTTTGATCAGGCGGTCCGTTCTTACACATTACACATTAAAAATTTCCACGCGAACGAAGTCGCGGGCAACAGCTAGTATAAAAAAGGAAAACAAAATTGACCAAAAAAAAAAAATAGCCTACGACCTATTTTCAGATAGATTTTTAATAGATTCGGTAGGTATAAGAATAGTTGGTGGGTTATTTTTTTTAAATGGCAAAACAAAGTTTGCCGTATCAGCTAGTATTAGATAAAATGTTCCAGTACCATTCAGATTAGATATCTTTACATACAAATTTTGCTTTAACAACCAATGAATGTATCCAGTAGATAAAGTCTTAAGTACCTACCTAGGATTTTTAAGTAGATCTAGATTCGTATTTCTTTCAGCTGTAAGCTTCTTTGCTCCTGCGTCGGCGTTGAATTAAGAATTAAGTCGAATTAAGCTTGAAATGAAACTCGGATTCGTGTTGCTCGTGTCTGGAATCTTGATAGACTCAAAGTTCATTCGTTTTGTTATTATGAGGACCCCTAAAAGTCCTCTGGACTTAAGCTTTGCAATTAACGACAGTTAGAAACGTTGCGATAAGAAACTGGGTAGTTGCTTATAGGTATTGTTTTGCTTTTTTTTTGGTATAAGCACACAAAGGAGCGTCTTTTGTTTGCTAGCGATTGCTTACATTCAGTCAAATTAATGAGGTTTTATAAAAATAGAAGTGAAAATACTTACCTACTTATTATATTGTAGTTCATCTTCTGGCTTTTGCCAAATATGAAGGGGTTGGTCTCCAGTAAAACATTCTAAGGCGCAAATCTATCTGTATATACATATAAGAAAAGAAAGAAAGAAAAAAGCGTTTATTCGCGCCAAGCATGACGCATACCAAAAAAAAGCTAAAGAGTTTGTTTGTTTGCTTAAACGCGCTAATCTCAAGAACTACTGGTCCGATTTGAAAAATTCTTTCAGTGTTAGATAGCCCATTTATCGAGGAAGGCTATATATTATCACGCTAAGACCAATAGGAGCGGAGGAGACGAAGTTGCGCGGGTCAACTAGTAATATTATAAAGCTGAAGACTTGTTTTGTTGAACGTGCTAATCTCAGGAACTACTAGTCCAATTTGAATAATTCTTTCCGTATTAGATAGCCTATTTATCGAGAAAGAATATAGGCTATATTACATCACGCTACTACCAATAGGAGTGGAGCATTAACGTAAAATGGGACGCAGACGAAGTTGCGCGTATCAGCTAGTTAGGTAACTTATAAACTGAAAAGGAGTTATTGTAGTTCTTTAATAACAAAACAATGTTTCCTTTACACAATAAAAATCACAGTTAAGTTAATGTTACAACTTTAATTGGCAAGTCAATAAGGTCGGCCAACTAATAACGATGTGTTACAAAGTCCAGGTCATAGCAGCTGTTTTAATACATTTTCTGACGCGCTACAATGTTGTAAGTACATTAATTTAGTGTAATTAATAAGTTTATGTGAACATTAATATGGCCGTCGACCGCCGATGCTTGTTTATGTAGGTAGGCTCTAGGTGGCCTATGCTTTAAAATGTTTCAAGTTGTATACCTGCTTGCCTTCATAATCTATATCTATACTAATATTATAAAGAAGAAAGCTTAGTTTGTTTGTTTGAATTGAATAGGCTCCGAAACTACTGGACCGATTTGAAAAAATCTTGTAGCATTGGATAGCTACATTATCGGGGAGTAACATAAGCTATATATTATCCCCGTACTCCCACGGGAACGAGAACTACGCGGGTGAAACCGCGTGACGACCACTAGTTCTAGATAATTTCAATTCATCGCCACCAACTAAAGTATCATTGTAGTTGACTTTAGTCCAATTGTGTTTGTAAAGGTGATTTTTAATGTCCGTTTAGAAATGCTTAAAGACAGCGTGCAGATGAAGCAAATTTACTTCGGCATTTACGGAGAAATTACATCTGAAAAAATAGGTAGTAATCTACATGATATGATCCGTAATTTGGTTTAGCCGTAATTTATGTATCGGTATCACATATTAAGAAAAAAAATCACCAAATTACCTCCAAATCGTTGAGATGAAACCATTTTTCTTCTTCATTTTTTAACAAAGTTTAAAAAAAAAAATCTAATACTTTGCAATACAAACCAAAATAATTTGGTTTAGTTACTTTTTTTAAATATGTGTTAATTTTTTATAATAAATTAAAAATGCGGATAGCGGAGTAGCGCGTAGAGGAGTAGTTAGCTCTGTTTATATGCACAAGGTCATTGGCATGTATACATGCCTTAAAATACCTGAAAAGTATAGGTTGCAACGGAATTTGTACTTACTACAAGTTTGCATTGGCACTCAGCATTCACCTCTTTCCTAGATGAAGGGCACGTAAAATGCACGACCTAAATGAACTTGACATACGATGATCTACATTTGACAGGATCGTGGTATGGGAGATTATTCTTTGCCACATCGCAATCTACAAGAATCAGAATTTATGTCTCATTTTCAGTTAAGGCTTGTATACATGCCAATGACCTTGTGCATATAAACGGAGCTAACTACTCCTCAACGCGCCACTCTGCTACCCGCATTTTTAATTTTTTATAAAAAATAACACATATTTTTAGAAAGTAACAAAATCAAATTATTTTCGTTTGTATTGCAAAGGAGTAGATATTTCTTTTTTAGACTTTTGTTAAAAAAGGGATTTGGAAGTGATTTGGTGTTTTTTTTTCTTATTATGTAATACCGATACATAAATTCTGGTAAAAACCTATTTTTTCCAGATGTAATTTCTCAGTAAATGCCGACGAAAAGTTGCTTCATCTGCACGCTGATTTTAAGCATTTCTCGAGAGAGCAGCCTTAAATGCGATTCCAAACGCCCGGGCTCACTCAGGAACCTGGGGGGCTACTCTCTAACAAAATCCGTAGTTTCGGGCTTAGTTGCGGGCGGGCGTATTCTACTCCGTATCACCTACAGACTTACGATTAGTCCCGAACCCGAACTGAGAATGAATGACAACACGATTTCACAGTAACTGTCAAATCATGTTATCATTAGTTCTCAGTGGTTAGGTGATACGGAGTAGAAAATGCCCACCCGCAACTAAGCCCGAAACTACGGATTTCATTAGAGAGTAGCCCCCCTGGATAGCTAGCACACGTTAACACACAATCTAGCTGACTTATTCTTTCATCACGATGGTAAACTCAAACGGCTCTTCTCTCCTTATGCGTAGGTCAATTTCTATGAAATTCTCCTTTTGCGCTTAAAATTGTATGCTCGAGAAACGCTTAAAAACAGCATGCAGTACAAGGAACTTTTCGTCGGCATTTACTGCGAAATTACATCTGAAAAATAAGTAGTAATCAACATGATATGATACGTAATTTGCTTTAGCCTGAATTTATGTATCGGTAGCACATAATAAGAAAAAAAATCACCAAATCACCTCGAAATCGTTGAGATAAAACCATATTACTAATTCATTTAAAAAAAAAAGTTTATAAAAAATATCTACTGCTTTGCAATACAAACGAAAATCATTTGGTTTTGTTACTTTATTAAAATATGTGTTATTTTTTTATAATAATAGATATGCGCGTAGAGGGATAGTTAGCTCCGTTTACATGCACAAGGTCATTGGCATGTATACAAGCCTTAAAGTTATTGAGAAACGAACTCCAGCAAGAAGCACTATTCCCGCCAACCTTACCAAAAATGAAATTATAAATCGAAGAACTGATAAATCTTTATAATTTTACAATTAACTTTCGAATTAGAACACCACGGTGTGGTGAGCATTTATCATTTTCCCCTTGGGATGGAAGTTAAAGTTAAAACCAGCCCTTTGTAAAACGCTTACGTCATGCACTTCGCCCTTAGGAGTTATGTCACGAGATAAGAGTTACACGTCATTGGGTAAGTCAGACTTTCTCATATTGTACTGGTGTTAAGAGATTACTTTTGGGGCTTATTTGGTTTGGTGTCTTAAAGTGCAGGCAAAAGGTACTTATTGGTACTTATTATACCGAGAGTGTGCGATTTTAGTAAGTTTATATGAGAGACAGTGACATATGTGAAGGCTATCCTCCGAAACGCTAAACCTATTTGAAAAAACTGGCCAAGAGCGAGTCGGACTCGCGTGCAAAGGGTTCCGAACGAATTTTTTTTTACATGTTATTTTAACACTACAGACTTCTAATAGGTTTTCCTGTAATCTTTAGCTAAAGATCTATTATCTCCATCTTTTTTCCAAATTTTAGGCTCCATAGTTTCGGAGATAAGGGGGGGGAATGGTCATTTTTCGTCTAATTTCTTGAATAACTTCAAAACCATTTATTTTAAAATTATGAAAAAAATATAATTAAAACCTTCACAGTGAGCCCTTTCATTTGATATGTCACACGATATTGTTCAAAAAACTTTTTTTTTAATTTTCTAGTTTGACCCCTAAAAGTGACCCCCATACTAAAAATCTAATAATTTACGTAACGCGTCCGTGTTTGGGTCATAGAAGTCCATATGTGTACCAAATTTCAACAGAATCGGTCCAGTGGATCAAGAGAAAACTGGCTGTGACAGACGGACAGACAGACAGACACCCGAGTGATCCTATAAGGGTTCCTTTTTTTTTCGGAACCCTAAAAATATGTTTTAACCCAAGCAAAGCTTGTAAGTAATTTGGCCATATTTGCTACACTACCAGCAGACTATCCTATTATTGGAGATGAGATATTTCACACTGGGGTGAATTTAAACTATTGAGACTTTCAAAATTAAACAGAAACTCCATTGTACTCTTGTGCCTACCAAACTTGTAATCATACTAAACTAAAACAATATTCCATTCAGCTAACAAATTCAACGCTAGCGGCATATTATGAGCAAAAGTTAATAACAAAACACTTTACGAATAAACATAATGGCACGCATAACAGTTGGTGCAACAAACTACTTAATTATTATACATATTTCACGCACCATTGTAATTACATATGGCACATATTTCCACGAGCGCCACACACACAACCGCCCGCTGCTACATTTTAGACGTTAATGATAATTTTAAATATTGCGCTTCCCCCACCACTAGCGAACAAAACGCTGACTACCCGCAAATAAGTAATATTATGCACTTACACATAAAGAACTTATACAAATAGAACCCCTTGCCCGCAGATTTGTTCCTGTAACAAGAAATCAAATATTTAGAAGCGGTTACTTTCCAAGAAAACCTAAGTAAATAGTTTCATTTCTGCAACTATTTTATTTATTCTTCGGCAAGAATTAATCAAGAAGTTGCGAAGTTATCTGAAACAAATAACGTCGTATTTTACTTGATGAAATAAACTTAATTACGTTTGTAAGGATTCAGTTCCAAGGTACGAATAAGGTTTATGAAGGAAAGTAGTGGAATTACTTTTTCACTCATCTTTTTCTTGGAAGCCTTAGAGGAGTCATAAATTCATCGCTCGGGGCCTTTATTAGTGGAGCAGATTTGTCTGATGAGAAATTACAATGAGTCTTAATAGACAGACGGATAAGGCGAACGAATTCATTAGTTGCATAACTTTTGCTGTGAATGTTTTGTCTGGTTCTAATAATCGCGTATGAAGTGGTTAATTGAGGGATTCAACTACAGTGACTCGTGGCGAATTGTAAGTGTTGTCACAGAAGTAGAGACAGGGAAATACAAGTGTACTGATATGTTAAGGTAGACAGTAAAACATTTGAAGACGAGACATTAATTTTAGCTCATAAAGATTCGGACTGGCATTTTCCCGCAGCTTCGCCCCTATGGTCTATTTTGCAGGTTCCGTGCATTTTTGTTAGATAAAATTTACAAGCCAACAAGTTGCAAGTGTGAGTGTGCCGTCCTAACAGCGTAAGCAATCATCCATTGATATCCTCCTACAATCAAACAAACAATGTTCATCATCATATTAGCCGAAAGACGTCCACTGCTGGACATAGCTCCCCCCCCAAGGGTCGCCACAACAACCGGTCCTGTGCGTCTCGCACCATTTGTTTGTATTAAATACCTACCTTAAAAAAAGTTTGGATTACATCAACTTGGTCTTCAGACATAGAATTGGTTGGCCCAAAGGGGTTAGGACATTTTTGTATGAGAGCCACCTGCCGCTATTTTATATTTTTTTTTCAAAATCGCTGCGCATGATGAAACAGGTATGTAAGGGACACTTAAGAGGGTTCGGTAACTCTTGGGCCTTTCTCCATACAAACGCATTCCGCTGTTTTCTTCGTATAACGCTGCTAGAGCAATGATTTTTTTTTTACCAAAATATCTAGATCGAATTAATACGTGCCTCTATCATTTTCTTTTTTCGAAAACACAGTTGCTTAAATAATTATGACAATCCATAAACCGGAAAAAAACAGCCTGTCAGACAAATTTGATAAGTTTTTAACGAAATAGAAAATAATAGAAGCTCCCGCAACCCTCACCAGAGGCTCTAGACGAGTGACATTCTTGCAGCGGTAGCGTGGCGAAGGCGATTGTCAAAACGTCAAAAATGTATGAGATTGACAAACGCTGTCGAAATGTCACGATATCAATCCCTTATATTTTGGCATTTCGACAGTCGCATTCGCTGATAAAATGGCAATTTGTCTAGAGCCCCTGGGTCATCAATCCACCTTGTGAGAAGCCTTCCAACGCTGCGTCTTCCGGTACGCAGAACTTTTCGGTCCCATCGATCATCTGAACAATTTAACCGATTCATTTTATTGGATTTGTTGATGGACAGGAAACATTTTGAATAACTCTTCTCCTTATCAGTACCAGGGACTGGCAATCTAGTCTCCAACCCCTCATCACTCGTAATACTAGTATTCAGCCCATTAAGCCCAGGGCTATTGCTAATCTACTGTTACCTAGCAAATCATACCCGATGGCAACACTCTATTTAATAAAAGATTAAACCTTTACTTCAACATACATCATGGCTAATCATTTGGACTCGACAAATAGCGATACACATCTAGCCATTCCTTGGACATAAATATACGCAATCTGCGTAATAATACGTTCGTATCTGCGCGCGCGCAGCTGTTTATTACGTTTATTGCACTTGATTGTACTGAGGGTAATTACGGATCTATGTTGGTACTTGTTTGTGCAGTGTGACTGGTTAAACAAGGGACTTGCTCAAGGATTCCAAAATGTGTGTCCAAAAAAAAAATACAAAGTTTAACAGAACAAAACGCAATACCTCTTAATGGGTCATTGTACTCATCATTATGAACAACTTTCATTACAGCACCAACACTGAAGTCACGAAAAAAATATCGACTGCCCCATACATTTCTGTGCGCATAACTTGACAAAATGTGCTGAACAGCTGTTTTTTTTCGCGATATCGGAGTTGGTTCTATACAAAAAGTTGTTCATAATGATGAGTACAATGACCTCTTAAGAGGAAATGATGGCGGCGAGACTTGTATGTAAAAAGTCATAATTCGAGGTTTGGCTCTCGACCGTTTTCTCCTCCATATAGGACCGATTTAAAAGATATTTCACAAACTGAATAAGAAGGAAACAAACTGTGTCTCTGTTTTCCTTTTTGATGATTTATTAACCGTATAAGCACTAGAACTCTCACAAAATCCTTAAAATTGTCCGATAAATCACTGTCAACAGAGCCCAAATGTACCCCAGTGTACAAATTTGGCAACTATTAATAAAAAAAAGGAAAACATAGAGACACAGTATACATCCTTCTTATTCAGTTAAATATCTCTTATATCGGTCCAATATTGGAGGAGAAAACAGTCGAGAGCCAAACCTCGAATTATGACTTTTTACATACAAAGTCTCGCCGCCCACATTTCCTCTTAAGAGGTATTGCGTTTATTCTGCTACAGGTTGTACCTATATTAATCGCTAAAATGTCCTTGGTGAAATTATTGTAGATGATTGGCAACAAATGTGCTCATATGCACGGGCAACAGCACAGAGTTGTCGTTTAATGTAGCAAGATGCATCCGATTTCCCTTCATACCTGCAACTATATTCGTGACAATCTAAGAGTCGGATTTGACAGCTGAATAGAAAGAGATAGAAGATCGCTTTACCACTAAGTGCGAAAGAGATTTATTTTCATGTTCATTTCATACTTACTAGTAAAGCAATGTTTTATCTGCTGTCAAATCCGAATTTAGATTGTTACAAATATAGGCTGGTAGAAAAAAATTGGGGTAACATGATGAAGTAATTTAGGAGAACTTAAGTAGATAGAGCACGTGAGACTCCAGCTAAAGTGACGTTCTATTATCGATAAGGATATCCAAAACTTGGGGAGGCTTTATCAAGGACGCAGCCGCAGTTGGAGTAAGAGAAACTTTTTGACACCATAGTTGCCATTATCCAACCAAACATACACGTTTGGGCCTTTTTTTTCTATATGACTCATCATCAACATATCTGCCGAAAGACGTCCACTGCTGGACATAGGCCTCCCCCAAGCGTCGCCACAACGACCGGTCCTGCGCGTCTCGCATCCATCGGCTACCCGCGACCTTCACCAGGTCATCGGTTCACCTTGTGGGAGGCCTTCCAACGTTGCGTCTTCCGGTACGCGGTCGCCACTCCAGAACTTTTCGGCCTCATAGACCATCTGTTCTGCGAGAAATGTGCCCTACCCACTGCCACTTTAGTTTGGCGATCCTTCGGGCTATGTCGGTAACCTTGGTTCTCTCTTTATATGACTCATCAGCCATTAATTTGACCTATCTATAAAGCGGGTACCAAAATCGTGTCACATTTATCTTTTATATTGAACTAGCTGCCGCTCGCGACTTCGTACGCGCACTCGCGCATATCCCGTTTTTTCCCGTACCCGCAGGAATTTCGAGAAATCCTCTCTTAGTGCTCCCCTACGGAGTGAAGGGAAGCTAAGTAGATGCCAAATTTCAGCTTTCTACGACCGAATAGTTTTGGCTGTGTTGTCTGTCAATCAGTAAGAATTTTTATGCAGGATTATTTGTGAAACACCGACAACCTCTTAGGCAGTGAAAGTACACATGTACAAAGTACACAAACTAGCTGACCCGCGCAACTTCGTCTGCGTCACAATTTTCATTGCTGCTCCGCTCCTATTGGTCTTAGCGCAATGATATATAGCCTATAGCCTTCCTCGATAAATGGGCTATCTAACACGGAAAGAATTTTTCAAATCGGACCAGTAGTTCCTGAGATTAGCGCGTTCAAGCAAACAAACTCTTCAGCTTTATATAGATAGAAGATAGATAACACGGATCCTAGTGTAGGGTTCAGGGTTTCATCTACGTTTGTAAATTTAATGAGACAATAAATAATTTTATTTACTACTAGGGAACATTCTCCCGGGATAAAAAGTAGTCCATGTCCTTTCTCAGGCTCTAGACTATCTGTGTACTAAATTTCATTTAAATCGGTTCAGTAGGTTTGGCGTGAAAGCGCGACAGACAGACAGACAGAGTTACTTTCGCATTTATAATATTAAGTAAGGATTATTTATTATATTATAGGGTTGGAATTAGAGTAAATTACTGAATATGCATATTCATACAATTAGATCCCTAGTATACCCAGTCATCTAGCAGCTGTTGTTTTCGCCCTCCCATGCCCTTTTCTCAACTATGTGGGTACATGAAGGTTTCATTCCTTTTCTGTCCAGTCTTAAAGTTCATTATAAAAAGGCTCATTAACTTGGCGCCTGTGGGATGATAATGTCTCGCGATCTGTTTGTTGAGTCGTGATTAATGTCAGTTTTAGTGCGTTGTGTGTGGTCCTGTAATTAGTGAGGGAATGACAGATTTTTTATCGTGTCTAGCTTTAGTTTACAAGAAAAATCAGGCTCAGGATAATATAAATTTAAAGTTTATACCTATTATAGTCTGTTTTTTAATCTCAAAGACTAAATTGACAAGTACAAATGGCAAGCTGACATAGATTACAATAGCATTTAAGGTAGTTTTGACATTTGCACATGTCAATTTAGTCTACTGAGTATTATATCTGTCAGATGTAAAAGTTAACATTATTACTTATTATTATTTGTTTGTTTTTAATTCGGTATGTATAAATGGAGTTTCACTAGCTAATTTAATTAGACCCTGTATATCTAAGCCAAATTATATGTTATATTTGATACCTACTGCCCTACTCCATTCAAGTAACTAAAAATATACCTACCAAACTTTACCGCGTAACAAATTGAAAAGAGAGAGATTCAAGTAGCAATTTTCCCTAACTTTCTGTAGGAGCGCTTGTCCAAATCCGAACTGAAAGTTGAACTTGTAGGACACGACCAATAATAGCAATCATTTTCAGATCAATTCCAGTAAATATATCTGGTAGATGGCGCTAACAACGTTGTTGCGTGCTAATTCGCAAAAATCACGCACTTTATATCGCTCTCCTGTATTTGGTAAGCAGCAGCTACAACAATGTTTTTCCAAATAAACGGTATTATGTTTCGAACAGGAAATGGAGATGACAAATATTACAAGTATTTTCAAGTAAAAATCTAACAACCATATCTCGGTCTTAGATTTCTCGCTAATGTAGCTTTTCTGATAGACTGACAGAAGACAATTTACAGAGAAATTCCTAGACTAATAATAGCGTAGTGCCTTTCTGTGAGAGCCTTTAAAATACGGAATTCCCGGTAGCGATGAATTAAAAGTTAAGATACTACGAGTATTATCAGGGTTGGTTTTAGCCCTTCTAACTCATTATACTTATAAATAGTTGAACTACGTACTTTTCCATTTAAGTGGTTCTTATTTTCATCCTTTCTCCGTGTAAATACTAAGTTCTCGGTACTGGATCATTAAGGGGATCGTTCTTGCTACTCTTAACAACTTGTTGCGAACACTAATATGTTGGTTGGAAAAGCCTTCATTACGTGTGGGGTCTTTTAGGTAGTAGATACATATGTGTTGTTGTTAAAGGTATAACTTAACTAAGATTAACGAAATCTTCATAAAAATTGTACCCTACGATAACTTTTTCACAATCTGTGAAAATAGAAAGAAGTCTAGTGAAAGTATCCGTTACCTTAAATTCATAATCATAATTGTTACCTGTTACGTTTTTGGGAACATTATTTTGATTTGACGTCCAAAAAGTGCTGGCTCTCAGCCTAATTTGAATTAATGACTTTTTTTACTTTTTTTCACTTGAAGCCCTAATGACTGCGTAGTGGACGGTATTGCTGTGGCCGAATAATGAGCCAGCCAAGGAAATTTTTGTCAACACAACGCTAAAACGACATTCGTAATTTCAGCCGAAAACCATAGATTGCTGTACTTGTCTCTTCCAAGTAACATAAACTTAATACAAAAATAAGCCTGCTACTATTTACCCTCTGCATTCACCTAATCATGCTATATTTACGAAACCCAGCGTCCCATAAAGCTCATGATTAAATACAACACTTTTTACGCCTCAACAAAATTCCAGGGGTGTTGCCTACACCCCTTGATCCCCAGTTCATCCCGTTCGCCCCCTGGGCACCTATAAGTTCAAATAATGCTGACGCGCCAAGGATTGATTTCATTTGGGTTTTGTTTGCCCAGTTACAATAAAAGAGTTCCCTTTTTTGAGGATGTTAGTAGAAATAAAAGAAATGTTATATTTGGCCGGGATCGTAATGTGGTTAGGGAAGTGGATACTTCTCTATTACTTGGGGCGATGGTCAAAAACATTGGGACAGTCGAAGAAAAATAACCAACTAAAAATATTTAAGTTTAGATTAGATGTTCTTGACCTTACAAACTAAAATATAGCATCAAAAAACTCGTCCTCAACGCTGTCAGCTGGTAATGTGCCCAAAAGACTGGCGGCATTGCCACGTTGAATGGCAATACTTAGTCTCTGCCCAAAGTAAAAGCCAGCTCTTGGGTCACGGGAAGTGTCAACCAGCCGTTTAGATTTTCTTTGAAAAGGCTGTGAGCACAAGGGCCCCGCGGCCCGCGGGTTTTAACCCCAAACGCCTTGAAAATATAGTTACCAATGAGGTTACTATATTTACGCCGCTTGGTGAAACATAGTAATTTCAGCCGTATGGTTTCGGCCGGTGCTGTATGGTGCCGTAAAAGAATAATACCATCCCATCTCTTCCCGTGGGTGTCGTAAGAGGCGACTAAGGGACTCACCAGAGAATGGACAGCAGCGTTCTCTGTAAAACGCAACACCATACACTGCGATCGCCAACCCGCCTGCCAAGCGTGGCGATTATGGCAAACGCCCCCTTTTGGGGGAGGCCTATGTCCAGCAGTGGACGTCTTTCAGCTGTTATGGTGAAGATGATAAAAGTCTCTGCACCTAGTCAACTGTTAAGAAACCGAAATTGAATTTAATATCTGCTTTACAGAGCTAGGTAAATATTCCAAAGCTAAATATTCCAGACTCATCATCTTCTTAGGTTTTCCCAACTATACTGGGGTCGGCTTCCAGTCAAAACGAATTCGCCTGAATACCAGTATTTTACGTGTAGCGGCAACTTACCAGACCGCCACAACCCATTAACTGGGTAACACGGTACTTTTGAAGCCAGGAGTCAGATTTACTGGCTTCTAATAATCCGAAACGACTGCTAAAGATCTACAAATAACAGCCGGGACCAACGGGTTAACGTGCTTTCCGAGACCAGAGAAAACTCGGTATGTTAAGATGGTCATCCATCCACATACCAACCTTGGCAAGTGTTGCTTAACCCTGAAGATCGACTCGTGCAACTCTTATCTGTTTTTAGCCGTGCGGCTGTTTATATTCCGAGGCACGGAGGAATTTCGGTATATATTTTTTTTTTTTTTACTATATACCTATAGGCATACGTTTGACCACAATCTCACCTGATGGTAAGCGATGATGCGATCGAAGATGGAGCACGTTTGCCTAGAAGCAACCTATTCACTCTTGTCTTAAAGACTCCCAGGTTGTAGCTATCTGGAAACACAGACTCTGGCAGGGAATTCCACTCCTTAGCTGTACGCACTATGAATGTGTTCCCAAAACGTTTAGTGCAATGGCCATCCATCCACAGACCGACCTCGGCAAGCGTTGCTTAACCTTGAATATCGAGCCGTGCGGCTGTTATTCTTTAGCCACGAGCTCCTCAAAGACTTTCAGATTATTAAAAAAAAATCGCAGCATACTAAATTCAAATTTATAAATAAGCCTGTTTGTGAAAATTTAAAGTGATCGCGTTTAGTTTGAAACTGTTTTGTTCTTATTGTATGTGTACTAACAATAGTTTAATAAGTTTAATGTATTTACTAACACTATGGGCCTCGGTCTGCAAATAAATAAATAATAATAATAGACCGTTTTCGGGGGCCCATTTATTGAGTGTGCAAGTCACCTCCTGCCATTTTAAAGCCGTTATAATTGTCAGTGGTCAGGCAGGGGCCAATAGTTCTTCCATAGTAAACGATTATCAGTCCACTAAACCACCCAAACCCATAGCGTTTAATCTTTTGTTTCCATATTTTGCAATAGTCCTGCTCCAACCGGGGATTATCACTTTCACAGTGCATACAGGGATAATCGTCGGTCAGTAAGCCCTTTCATTTGATATATCACACTATATTGTTCAAAAAACTTTTTTTTAATTTTCTAGGATGACCCCCAAAAGTGACTCCCATACTAAAAATTTAATAATTTACATAACACATTCGTATTTGGGTTACAGAAGTCCATATGTGTACCAAATTTCAATAGAATCGGTCCAGTGGATCCGGAGAAAACTGACTGTGACAGACGGACAGACAGACAGACACCCGAGTGATCCTATAAGGGTTCCGTTTTTTGTTCGGAACCCTAATTATCGAGGAAGGATACAGGCTATGTAAGATCACGGAGACGCAAACGTAGTTGCGCGGGTCATATAAAATATGTATCTACCTAAGTATATTCTCTCCATGTTAATTAGCTTCTCAATTTGAAACTTCTGGAATTTGGAATACTACAACAATTATTTTGTGATTTTGTGCACATGTGACATTATTTATTTATTGAAATTTATTTTTGACATAATAATATCATTTTTTGTGTGACTAGAATGATTATAAAATGGAATGGAATTTGGATTATTGTGATCATGCGACATTATTGATTTGCTTCTAAATTACCACTGATTTTTTTTTTCTTAAATAATTGGAATTTGTATTATTATCTTTATTGTTGCATATGTGAAATTATTGATTTTTTTATATTCATATAATATATATTCATATATTTTGACATTAATTTTTATTGGAGGTTTTTTTTTAATAAATTTGTTTCTGTTATAATTATAATTATTTTTCTACACAATTTATATTGTTAAGAACTTATGACTCATGACTCTCATCAAAGTTCTTGGTAAGTTTGTTCATTACGACTCTGAAAGGTTCTAATAAAGAAACCATGCTTAAGTGATCTACTTTTAATTACAAAACGAATGCTGATGCGAGTGCATTTATCATTAGAATTATTTTCTACTTAAAATGAAGTGTCGGTTCATAAGTGGAGAATTTATTGAGTACAAAATGATATGCTCGTTAAGTCAGCTTACACTAAGACACGAGATATTTACTTGACTTCACTATAAGGTACTAAAGTAAGGTAATCTATATATTGTGGACGTTCCAATTAGGGCTTCTGGTAGGTCCCGGGATCGATTCAATAAAAAAGCCTTTAAGCAATTTAAGAGATCATTATATTGAGCTGGTGCTCTCAAGAAAAACTTTTACAGAGCTTTTTATAAAAACAAATCAATCATTTTATGTCAATATTTGAACCTATTCTAAATTCCTAATTCTTCTAAAGCTTTTTTTAATTATTAAATTGACGGAGGCTCCCGGAGGGTGAGAAATCCAAGGAGGTTGTATCACATGAGCTACGCCCTCACGAATAGAAGATACCAGGAAAGTCTTCCTGTAATCTTTTATTCAAAGCTTTGGAAGAGTTAAGCACCTACCTATCCCTAACCAGGAGTTCCTGCCTATGGGGGGAATCTTCGCTGCCAGGGCATATGCTTCTTTGACGCATATGATATAGGAAACATTACCTCTTCACCTTGCATGAGACAACAACCAACTGCTTCATCATTGGCATCTACATATAACCTAGTGACCATGTTTATATCAGTTGAATAAAAATGCAGAATAGGTGGTCATTCCATAATCTTTATAATCTTTCGAAATGCTTCTTCTTCCTTACTACCCCAAACAAACGCTTTATTTTTTTTTAAAAGCTTTGTTAGTGGTAATACAATCTGTGCAAAACCACTAATAAACTTTCTATAGTATGAAAACAACCCTAAGACGGATTTAACTTGCTTTGCGTTTTTTGGTGTTTTCAAAATTTTTAAAGATTGTTATTTCTTATTATCGGGTCTGACCCCCTCTCCTGATATCTCATGTCCCAAGACTGAAATTTTACTATACCCAAAACTACACTTGCTTGGTTTTAAGGTAAGGTTTGCTTTCTTTAAACGTAACATAATCTCTTCTAACGATTCAATAAATTAATTAAAACTATTTCCCCAAACCAAAATATTATCCACATAACAAATGGCCTTTTTATATTTTATTCCAGCCAGTACTTTGTCCATGACTCTTTGGAAAACAGCTTGACTTGTTTTAAGTCCAAAAGGTAAAACATTGAATTCATATAAACCTGAAGAAGTAATAAATGCAGTTTTATGCTTATCTTCTTCACACAATCTATGTTGCCAATAACCTGAATTTAGATCTAAATCTGCAAAATATTTGGCACCCGATAAGTATATCATAATATCCTCAATAATCGGTAATGGATAGCTATCTGTTATCACCTTTTTATTTAACTTCCTATAGTCTACACAAAATCTCCACGACTGGTCTGGCTTCTGCACCAGTACTACCGGGGATGCATATGCACTTCTGGATTCCCGAATAACTTTATTAGCCAACATTTCCTTGACTTGTGTATTTAGTATGTCTCGCTGCTTGGGTGAAACCTTATATGGTGGGTGATGAACTGGTATAATTATCATCTACAGTTCTAATAGTGATTTCTTCTATGCTACAACTACCTACTTCAGAGGCCTTAAAAGCGAAGTTATCTCTGTATAAGGTAAGAAGGGTTCTCAGTCTGTTTCTTTTCTCCGAGCTTAAACCTAAATTAACATCAAGTTCAATATTTACATCAGCATTAGCTACTTTCGATAAAAAATTATCATCACAGTTTTTAACTAAATTCGAAAAATATAAATAATCAGTTTCCGATACAGAATTAAAACTCCCTTCTCCCTTAGATCCACGAACCTTCATAATGTTGTTATTTGGAATTATTTCATTATTATGGTCATGGCACACCACTTGCGATTCTGGCATAGCATTTTGTTCAGTACATTTGTGAAAATTTATACAACATCTTCCCATTAAAGTAACCCATTAGATAAATCGATAACTGCTTCGTATTTACGAAAGAAATCCTGTCCCAGGACTAATCTCTGGTTAATGTTTTTAATAATCAGGAAATCATTCACAAAGACACTAGAGTCCACTATAAAACTTATCGTCGTTTTCCCGACAACTTCTAAGCATGATCCCGATATTGACTTCACAAAATGATTTGCCTTGTCACCGGTATGATTTAGATTGAGATTCAACGCATATTGATCTGATATACACGAAATTGATGCTCCGGTGTCTATCAGAGCAGAACAGGCTTGATTATCTATCGTGATATTAATAAAAGGACTGAGGTCACCGCATTTGCTATTTTTCCTTAGGAGTTGATCTCTTTCGGACACAGCCTGCAACTCCACTTTATTATTTATCGACTGTGCCCTTCCGCGTTTGGGTGGCCATCAGAACGTGGGCTTCTTGAGCTGGGGGTAATTGGAAAACGGTTATTTCTATTATCAAACCGACGTCTCGGCCGCAAATTCTACCTCGGAGTGTGATACGTAGTCGATCCTGAAGCCGTCTGCCCCGGGCTCGTTGGTCTCGGTGAAGTTGGGTATCTCTGACTTCCGGCTGGTAAATGATCAAAACTGACCCGCGGAGGGTGCAACGAAAAATTTGCCCGGTCGGGCTTTGTCTCCTCAAACATTTCTTTTATTTGGTCAATGGTGGCACGCAACTCAGCTTTTGAGTTATATAATCGGGTCCCCAGCTTTAATTTATAATGCATATTTATACCCTTTAAGAAAATCTTAATGAATATCTTTTCATCGGTAATTCCGGACTGTAATCCGTAATCAGCCAGTCTATAGAAAAATGCGACTATGTCTTCTTAAGTGTCTTGACGCGCATTGTAGAATTTCTCAACAAAATCTATTCCTGATGGGAATTCAGACTTCAGGCTGTCGCAAATCACCTTAAATGACACCCCTTCTTTGTACGTAAATTTGAAAAAAGCTAGGGCCGGGCCGTCCAAATAAGCACCCATAATGAGGGCTAAATCACTCTCCGGCCATCTATTAATGGCAGCGATTTGGCGAAACTGTGTAAGGAAATCGTCGAACGAGCAGGTCGAACCCGTACCCGTGAAGGATACTACTTTCGCCATCTTGCTAAATTATATTTGTTTGGGCGGAATAAACAATTTTTCTTTCTTTCTAATAAAAACCACTTATCTTTATACTTATCTAGGCGTAGAAATTTCGCCTGAGCATCACTATAAAATGGGGATCTTCATGCACTTTTTTACGCAGTGCATACGCGAAATTATCTTTATACAGTGTACGCCCTGTATACGCGACATTTGTATCTTTTACTATTTATTATTTACCCGGCGCTGCCGCTACTTGTGGACGTTCCAATTAGGGCTTCTGGAACGTCCCGGGATCGATTCAATAAAAAAGCCTTTTTTAGAGCTAACCCATCATAAATAAAAAAATAAAAAAAGCGATTTAAGAGATCATTATATTGAGCAGGTGCTCTCAAGAAAAACTTTTACAGAACTTTTTATAAAAACAAATCAATCATTTTATGTCAATATTTGAACCTATTCCAAATTCCTAATTCTTCTAAAGCTTTTTTAATTATTAAATTGACGGAGGTTCCCGGAGGGTGAGAAATCGAAGGAGGTTGTATCACAATATCTATATTACTAATATATAATTACTTATTACTAATTTATAAAACTGAAGAGTTTGTTTGTTTGCTTGAACGCGTTAATCTCAGGAACTACTGGTCTGATTTGAAAAATTCTTTATAGGCTATAGGCTATATATCATGACGCTAAGACCGATAGGAGCGGAGCAGACGAAGTTGCGCGGGTCAACTAGTACATAAATACAGGGTGAGTGGCAATTGAGTGCGTTCCTTCTACGACTAATTTTTTAAATCGAATAATTAAATTTAAAACATACGCATTACTTTATAAATTAAGCGTCGTAAAATTATGAAATTGTCTTGAAACTTTTCATGTTTAAACAAGAGTTCGATTACTGGAAAATAACCAAGTTTGGCCCGAAGGTACCAGGGTCAAATCGTTACATATTAGCACTAGAAGATCCCATTTGAAGGAACGCACTTAATTATCCATCACTTGTATACGTTTCTCTCACCCACATGGACATCTTTCAGTAATGAAGCTCTTTATTGTACGTGTAATACGAAAAAACTGGCCAAGTGCGAGTTGGACTCGCGTGCAAAAGGTTCCGAACCAATGTCATTTTTTTAACATGTTATTTAAATACTACAGGCTCTTGTAGGTTTTCCTGTAGTCTTTAGGACTTATAGATTTTTCTGTAATCTTTAGGAACTACTATCCGCATTTTTTCAAAATTTTATACTCAGTAGTTTCGGTGATAAGGGGGGAAATGGTCATTTTTGGACTTCAAGACTGTTTAATTTAAAATTATGAAAAAAAAATTAAAACCCTCACAGTAAGCCCTTTCATTTGATATGTCACACGATACAGTTTGAACAACTTTTTTAAAATTCCTAGTTTGACCCTCAAAAGTGTCATACTACAAAATTTATTTATTTACGTAACGCGTCCGTATTTAAGTCACAAAACTCCATATGTATACCAAATTTCAACAGAATCGGTCCAGTAGATCAGGAGAAAACTGGTTCTGACAGACGGACAGACAGACAGACACCCGAGTGATCCTATAACGGTTCCGTTTTTTACGGATGTTCGTCACCCTAAAAACAAAAACGTGCGCACCTTCGCATCCCGTCACCTCTCTGTGTGCGCTCACCTTTCGTATGATGCGTGCGCGCAGCAGGTTTGCTGGCCTTACACTTTACTAACGTCGCTCGTCGGCGTCGTAATCGTAACCATGCGCCTCGATAAACTGTAGCTTATTTATGTCATAATAATGTTTAAGTGGACATTTATTACTGGTTTTACCGGGATACCTGACCAACCCCTCTTAATACGCAAGTGATGGTAACTGAACTGACGCTTATCTAAGTGCAAAGTGAAGACAAAATCGAAACGAAGTATTATTAATTGAAGAGGTAAATAATGTCACTATCCATAAATCATTGCCTAAATATATTGTTTTTTTTTTAATCTATGCTCGGAAGTGTTCCCTACTTGGTTTCGAAAGTTGATGATTCGATTTTTAGGGTTCCGAAAAAAACAACGGCACCCTTATAGGATCACTCGGGTGTCTGTCTGTCTGTCTGTCCGTCTGTCACAGCCAGTTTTCTCCCAATCCACTAAACCGATTCCGTTGAAATTTGGTACACATATGGACTTCTATGACCCAAACACGGACGGGTTACGTAAATCATTCAATTTTTAGTATGGGGGTCACTTTTGGGAGTCAAACTAGAAAATTAAAAAAGAAAAGTTTTTTGAACAATATCATGTGACATATCAAATGAAAGGGCTTACTGTGAGGGTTTTAATGATATTTTTTCATAATTTTAAAATAAATAGTTTTGAAGTTATTCAATAAATTAGACGAATAATGACCATTCCCCCCCTTATCTCCGAAACTACTGAGCCTAAAATTTCTAAAAAAAAATGGAGATAATAGATCTTTACCTTAAGATAACAGGAAAACCTATAAGAAGTCTGTAGTGATAAAATAACATGTTAAAATAATTAAATTCGTTCGGAACCCTTTGCACGCGAGTCCGACTCGCACTTGGCTAGTTTTTATTATTTGGAACACGGTGAGTCGATAATTCAGCTGTACGATGTTTTATTCCATCGATGCTTTATTGGTGCGATGTAACGTTTGCGCGAAAAATCCTGTTGCGAAAAACCCTACAGCGATTGCTCATTAGTTCGGTAATTTATTAGTTCGATAGTATGTCGGTTCGAAACGCCTACGGTTGTCCGTGACCTTTAATTAATAATCATATTTTGCATTATAGACGTTAAGGAAATACCCAAACCTATTCCGAAAAATACTCGGCTTCTGTCAGATAAATGAAGGAGCGAGATAGCTAGTAAATCACATAAGTTTTAACAAAACCATGATACAAAACGACACACAAACAAAATACTATACAGTCACGAAAACGGCTCAAAAAATCCATTTAAAATGTGTCCTCGGTGAAAATAATGGCGGCATATTTTCCCGCAGTAATCCTATTACTATCAACTCTAGCTGAGCCAAAAAATTTCACCCCTTTGATGACTATCAAAACTTACTCACGCGCCAAATGGAATATTCTATTTTGGCATAGATTTTACAACAAAAATGGCGCCTGTCGTCGAACCTAACCCAACTAATAATATAAACGAAAAAGTGAGTTTGTATGTAATGCTTTCACGCATATAGCGCTGAACTGATGTTGATGAAAGGTACAGAGATGAAGGGAGCCTTTTACGTGAGCGAAGCAAAAGCTATTTTTTAGGGTTCCGTACCTGAAGATTTTCCGAAGGGTAAACAACGGGACCCTATTACTAAGCCTCTGCTATCCGTCAGTCTATCCGTCCACCCGTCTGTCTGTAAGCGGGCTGCATCGCATGAGCCGTAATACCTATGAGATTTTGACAACTGTACCTACCTAGGTACCTACCTAGGTACAGTTGTCAAAATCTCAAATTTGCATCGAATGTGTATTTCAGTTGCCGCTATAACAGTAAAAAATTAAATAAAATTAAAGGAAGAAAGGAACCGAAAAAGAAAACACGTTTTTTTTTGGTTCATGGTACGGAACCTTTCATGTGAGAGTCCGACTCGCACTTGGCCGTTTTCTTTTAATACATCATAGTAGGAATTAAACAAAGCTACTCTCTTCTCATCTTTCTGAATGGCAGCGGAGACTGCCTAGCCTTTTCCCACCTGTGTCGGGGTTGGCTTCCAGTCTACCATTGTTTCGCATAGAGTGACCGCAACCCAGTAACTGAAAACAAATCTAACACAATACTGTTTACTGTTTTCGGGTGTCAGATAACCTGACTTCTGAGTGCACTACAGCTAGCAAAAAAAATATAACCGACTTCCAAACAAAACACTACAAAGTATAAAATAGCCTTAATTTCGGAAGTCGGTGATTTCGGTTTTGTTTTTAAAAAACGACTTCCGAAATTAAGGTTATTTTATACTGTGTAGTGTTTTGTTTGGAAGTCAGTTATATTTATTTGTAAAAAAGTTTTTTATTTCTCACTTTTAAGTGGTGATACTTGGACGACGTCTTTGTCTACGCAGAAATTGAAATAAGCAAAAATGCTCATAAAATAAAAACTGCTAAACCAAACTGAATTAAATTTTTACGGGACCAAATGGCAAGTCACACACTGCATCGAACTACAAAAGAATCACAGAAATCGGATCAGAAACCTCGGAGTATTCGGTGCACATACATTAAAAAAAAATACCCACCGAATTGAGAACCTCCTCCTTTTTTGGAAGACGGTTAAAAAACCTCCGTGTGCTTTCCGTGACACTAAGTAGTATCAGTATGTTATTAATGTTCTTATTGGTAAATGGTGTACTCGTATGTCAAATTTCATTTAAATTCATTCAGCCGTTCAGATGTGAAAAGGTAACAAACAGACATAAAGAGTTACTTTCACATTTATGATATAAGTATAGTATAGATATCGTCACGATAGTAGAGAAGCATCACATTTGTTTTATTAGTACCATTAAGCATCATATACGAAAACTTAAATCGGTATGTTAATTACATAATTAACGATGGGCTATCCAATTACTGCTGAAATTAAGCTACTTCACGATATACGGATGATTTCTAGTGATATGATGAGCAGTTCATTATCGGGTCCGAAGCTGCCTCTGCTAAGGGCCGAGTAGAGAGGGATTAAACGGTTTAAAGGTGACAACACACGTGCCACTGAAGCAAGAAAATGGTCTCGTGATGCAAGATATTATATATCCAGAACAACTAACCTAGAAATATATAATCAGTTGGTTCTATTAATATATCACTGTAAGAGCTTTATTCTAGTAGAATGGAAATTTTAATTCATAAAACTAGTCTCCTAGTTGAAAGACGAGACGGGTATATTATCCGCTGAACCATTTTTATGACAAATGGTTTTAGCTTAGAGCATTCAGTTTTTTAGCGAGAACGCTTTACCATACTTTGTGGTATGAATAATACTATACCGGCACTGACTATCAGCTGGATGCGATAAGCACAGGATCAGACGACTCTTGGGGAGGTTGTGTTCAGCAGTGGACGTCTTTCGGCTGTAATGATGATGATAATACTACTATTACTAGTAGACCATACTACAGAGGGGATCCAGGATAGTCGTTTGGGAGGGGCTTGACCCCCACTCCTTAATTCCTGAATGACTTCGTTAGGTTATAATCTATCGAAGAAATCTTGTTCTTTTAGGGGGTGGGCTTGGGCCCCTTTGCCCTTCCACCCTTGGATGCTATCTACAACAAGTTTGTGAAAGTAAGGTCTTCTAATACATATTATTCCGATTAGGTGATTTTGTAAGCGATATACCTACTGGCTCTGCAAGCATCTTGCATATCACTATGCAAGACCTCCAAGTGTGTTCTTGCCTTAACAGATAATCTACTGGTTTCCCGGAATTTGAACTTTATGTTTCAAATGATAAGATACTGTTAAAGAGCTTTATTAGCCTATGGAAATCGATAGGTAGGGCCATGAAAACAGCGAGGTATGTGGTAGACAGTAGCAGAGGAAGTGCATTTGACACCGAATTTAAAGTGTGGGAAATGGAATTAGTTGAAAGATTAGTATGGTAACTTGTAAGCAGCTGTTTATTTAAGTTTTTGACTGTTATCGACGAAGATATGGAGAAAAAAGTAAGTCAATGTTTTATTTTAATTAGAGAAAAGTTTGCCCAGTTGAGTGGTAAGTATTTTTTAACCGACGAAAAAACGGAGGAGGTTCTCAAGTCGACGCGTATAGTTTGTTTTATTTATGACCACGCATATCTTTTTACAGAGTAGTCCGATTTTGATAATTCGTTTTTTATTGGATAGGGTCCTCGAAAGGTTTAATTTTTTTGTTAAAAAGTTTTGTAAACTATTGATCCGCCCGGCTTCGCATGTGTGTAATTTAAGTTCTGGGGTATTTCCCAAAAAAATCCGTACAAATCTTGTCCTGACAATAACGAACACAACAAAACGGTCGCGCCGTTCTCAAATGATGATCTAAATCATACACGAGGTATTTAAAGAACTAGGTTGCTAAACGCTTAGTTGACACTTCGCGTAACCCAAGAGCTGGCTTTTACCTCGGACAGAGGATAAGCATTGCCATACAACGCGGCAATGCCGCCAGTCTTTTGGGCTCACTTCCCATCGACAGCGATGCGGACGAATTTTTTGACGCCATATTATAGTTAGGTGTTTTATTTAATATTTTAAGTGTATATAATCATACATGAACAAATTGATTTCTTACAGTTCTTTTTTTCTTACTTAGATTGGCTAAATGGGATTTTGTGAACCCATCCTATACATAATGTGAGTTAGGTGTCCCCTGTCTAGAAAAACACGCACAGGGGGCCCACGTTGTTATCCCAAGTGCCCCTACATCTGCAGTTTTGAAGACCTCATCAACACTTCAGACGCAGCAATTACAAGCTACAAAGTGAAGAGTTACTCACTGGACATGAACTCGAAAAGAAAAAGAGTTGTAAATCCTAATATATAAAATTCTTCAGTTACTGAGTGACTGACTACGACACGAGTGCCTGAGTGACTGACAGCTAGACAATGAACAACTGAAACTACTGGTCTTAGAAAGCTGAAATTTGGCATTTGTCCTTTGGGAGTGTAGGGGAGCATTAGGAGCTTTTCCTAAAGGTATAAACGGGATGTGCGCGTACGAAGTCGCAGGAAAAAGCTAGTTTCATATCGTACCTTTTATATGTATTTGCATCTCATAAAGTTTAACAAGGTACAAGCCAGGCCTAGCCTATCCAGATAATTCCTCGACAATTTCCCGCTATTCCCACAGTCAATTATCTAAAACAAGAACGGGAAGCCAACGTCCACCACTTATCGCCATCACACGCAACTGCCATACGCACTTACTGGCCCATACCACACCACTTTTACACAAGCAATTTCAACCTTATTGCTTTACCATAAGGTGGTGTTGGATTTAATTAATTCCTAATTACTGGAAAGTCATAGATAAGTTAAGTTAACAAGGTGATAGAGACAGTTCTTATCAGTTCATGTTCAGAGTGGAACTAATGGGTGTAGGACACCATGGGGTCCAAAGACCCTAGTTTGTTTTATTATGTTGTCGGCTCATGGGGCTTAATGACCATAGGCCGCGGTTAGAGGGCTTTTATGGGTGGCTTCGTAATATTTTCGTCACGTTTTTTGGATAGTAAACATGTCATTTTTGTAATTTCATGTTAAATTTAGAACGCGTTGCTAATTCTTTGTTCGTAATAATTTTGAGACTGGTAGATACAAATTAAATCGTCGAGGTAATTGTGTAACACACAGAAATAAAAATAAAAAACTAAATTACAATTTGAAAGGTGAAGAACGGCCCTCGCTCAGCATAATGCTGGAACTCGTGTTCGAGACAGACCCACAGCGCTGGTTTTCAGCGACAGCCGGCTTTAACAGTGCGACGTCGATCGGAGAAGCATGTTTTTTACAGTGCAATGTTTTTCATTTTCACAATTCAACAATATTCTTTGCTGGACATGTTTCAACGACGCCGACGACGTTTTCAAACATGTGATGCAATCAATACATAAAATTCTTCCGTTACTAACTGATTGAGTGACAGACAGGCAACGCGCAGCCGAAACTGCTGGTCACAGGAAGCTGAAATTTGGTATGTAGGTTCCTTGGGGAGTTTAGGGGAGCACTAAGAGAGGATATTCCAAAATTCTTACGGGAACGGGGAAAAACGGGATATGCGCGTACTAAGTTGCGGGCAAAAGCTAGTCTATACATAATTTCCTGCATATTACTTTCGATTGCGGTGGAAGCACCACAAGACGAACGGCGATGCGCCACCGGTACATGGTGGACATCCCACCCACGCGCACAAAACGTCTTGGGAACACATTCATAGTGCGTGCAGCTAAGGAGTGGAATTCCCTGCCGGAGTCTGTGTTTCCTGATAGCTACAACCTGGGAGTATTTAAGTCAAGAGTGAATAGGTTACTTCTAGGCAAACGTGCTCCATCTTCGACCACATCATCGCTTACCATCAGGTGAGATAGTGGTCAAACGTATGCCTATATATAGTAAAGAAAAAAAAAAGTGTGTAACCCAGTTCTGAGCGGGTGCTGAACCATGTTTTATTGTTTACATTTAGGGGAAAAAATAAAAGACAACTGGATGACACAGACAAGGGTCGGTCGTATTATCATTGTTTGCAGTTTGCACAAAGCAGAGAATCCTTTAAAAACCCCATGAAAAACTGAAAAAACCGGCCAAGTGCGAGTCGGAGTCTCAAACGTAGGGTTCCGAAACAAAAACTGAAAAAAAAACACGTCTCTTTTATGGGTGCTCCATTTAGTTTTTATTATTTGTCGTTATAGCGGCAATAGAAATACACACTGAGAAATTTTCAACTGTCTACCTATTACGGTTCTTGAGTTACAGCCCGCTGGCAGACAGACTGACGGACAGCGGAGGCTTAGTAATAGGATTCCGTTGCTTATCCTTTGGGTTTGGAACTCTAAAAAAGTGGCCAAGTGCGAGTCGGAGTCGCCCATGAAGGGTTCCGTAGCAGCAAGTAACACAATATAAAAGTTCTTGTAGTTCGTTGTAACTTTATAATTGTTATTTATTTAGGCACCTATTACAGAATTATTATTAGAAAATAATGGTTCACGGTTTATGCATAAGGTTTATGTTTATGAAATTAAATGTTTTTTTTTATATTTGAGTTGATTGAATGAAAGGTAAATTGCGGTTTACGATTTATGACGTATTAAAAAATAACTACTAACTAGATCTCGTTCAAACCAATTTTCGGTAGAAGTTTGCATGGTAATGTACATTATATATTTTTTTTAGTTTTATCATTCTGTTATTTTAGAAGTTACAGGGGGGGGCACATTTTACCACTTTGGAAGTGTCTCTCGCGCAAACTATTCAGTTTAGAAAAAAATAATATTAGAAACCTCAATATCATTTTTGAAGACCTATCCATACATACCTACACGTATGGGTTTGATGAAAAAAAAATTGAGTTTCAGTTCTAAGTACCCCATACTTAGAACTGAAACTCAATTTTTTTTTGAAACCCGCATATTTTTTATTTCTATTTTTGTGTGAAAATCTTAATGCGGTTCACAGAATACATCTACTTACGAAGTTTCAACAGTATAGTTCTTAAAATTTCGGAAAAAAGTGGCTGTGACACGGATGGACGGACAGACAGACAGACATGACGAATCCATAAGGGTTCCGTTTTTTGCCATTTGGCTACGGAACCCTAAAAACAACAATAATCTTAACTTGTTAACTATTTCGCTACAGACATAGATGGGAGCCTACAGACGGTTATGGGCTACTATCTAACTGGGTGAATAGATATGGCGGGGTGAATCCAAACGAAACTTTCAAAGGGATTTTCACTGTAGTATCATATTGTTATGATCTTGGGGTTCGTTACAATAAAAACAGCCGATTAACCAACCAAAACTGACACTTTAATTTACAACAATAATTAGCACTTTAAAACACACTGATTATAACACACAATCGCACTACTGAACACTTCACTGTAATTCAACAATCACAATCATTTCTAGAACCTTCTAGTATGGAAACTTCTGGAAAGTTCGGGTACATACCGGTCCCGACTGACCAGGTGTCGAAACATCGAGAATGTTCTGGCATAGAAAAGTCTAGAAACAACTTGACTCCTTTGATCTGGTTAGTTTCCGCTACTCGATACTAGATGGCGTTAGCAGCAAGTAAATGTCTGGTTACTTTCCGCTACTTGATACTAGATGGCGTTAGCAGCACGAAGATGTCGTTAGGTACCCAGCATTAATTCTGGCGCGTAATAATATTATTGGTTTTCTAAGCAAGCAACGTTTTTCTTTTTAATTTAAAGTCAATCAAATTATAGACCGTAAATGCTGCCAACAATATTTAAATAACATGAAAAACCCCTTCAAAGTTTTGTTTCGATTCACCCCTTCATTCCTATTCGCCCTGTTTGTAGGTACTTTAACGGTAGCGTTGCCGCGGGAAAACCTAGGTATTCAATATAATTAGATTTTCAGCAATTCCAGTGTTCGTACTCATAGATAATTGAGCAAACCTCTTCTGTTAGGTACTCATTTCTAGTAGCTCTATGGACCTAAAACTGGTCGTACGTACTTACGTAATTTCTTATTGTGCGAACTCATTTGTTTTAAAAGTAAATTAAAGCGGATTCGCTGCATACCAATTCGAAAATGAAAAAAAAAATTGGTTGACTTTAAAGTCGATTTACGGACGATAATTTTACGTGATAACGTCATAAGAAAACAATTGAATTCTCAACAAACAAGCCGAACGCTTAGGCCGATCGTGCTTCTCTATCGCTTGTTCCGCGCTCTCGCTTGCACGCTCGGCTCAGGCGACACGTGACACGTTTTCGTGCGTGCAGCCGGCGTTCATCGATTTATTAGACGTTATCACGTCAAAACTAGCAATGTGTTTCTAATTTTGTACCGTTTGTTAATGTGATGCTGATTATTAGCTTTCTAGCACGTCTCCCAAAAAGAAACAAAAAGAAAATAGAAAAATGTCTAAAACAAGTAATAAAAACGCAAAAAAATATTGTTTACAATTTTCTTTACAATGTTTTAAATGTACTATACTTTTTGGAATGGTTTGTTAAAAATACTATTTTTTCCCCAAAAAAGGTGGCTCCTACCCTGCCTATAATATATGGGTTCCAGTTTTTCATATACAAGTCCGGAACCCTAAAATTGATTTGCAACGATTATACTTGTCAAAAAATAAAAGGCCCGTTTTGACAGCAGGATACAACATTGCTTTAGTAGTAAGTATAAAAGAGACATAAATATAAATCTCTTTCGCACTTAGTGGTAAAGCAATCTTCTATCCCTCTCTAATCAGCTGTCAAATCGGACTTCTTAGATTTTGGTGACTTTAACGAAGTTGTTTCATTTTAACATGACAGTAGCTCCAATAACGGGGGTTAGTATTAACAGACGACTTTTTCTTTGTCTAAAAAAAAACCACGCTACGGCTAAAATGAAATGCAGAAATATGTCAGATCAGTTTTATGACACACTAGTGGACGTCACGCGGTTTCACCCGCGTATTTCCTGTTCCCGTGGGAGTACGGGGATAATATATAGCCTTTGTTACTCCCTGATAATGTAGCTATCTAATGGTGAAAGAATTTTTCAAATCGGTCCAGTAGTTTCAGAGCCTATTCAATTCAAACAAACAAACAAATCTTTCTTCTTTATAATATTAGTATAGACTAGCTTTTGCCCCCGACTTTGTACGCTCATATCCCGTTTTGTCTCGTTCCCGTAGGAATTTCGGGAAATCGTCTCTTAGTGCTCCCCTACACTCCCCAATGTGAAATGTAGGTTATATGCCAAATTTCAGCTTTCTGCGACCAGTAGTTTCGGCTGTCCGTTGTCTGTCAGTCACTCAATCAGTCAGTAACGGAAGAATTGTATATAGATACTAGCTGACTCGGCAAACGTTGTTTTGCAAAATGAAAAAAAATAGCCTACCACCTATTCTCATATTTACCAAATATACACACAAAATTTCATGAAAATTGGTCGAGCCGTTTCGGAGGAGTTCGCTAACAAACACCGTGACACGAGATTTTTATATATTAGATATAAGATTATGACTGATGATTAGGCTGCTAGTCTCCCCTAGTAAAGCCGGTTTCTAGTAATTGAGAATTTGAAGTTAAGAACTTGTCAAAGTCTACTATAAACTATGCCTGACAAATCATAGCGAAATTTTTGTTTTACAAATTCTCAACCTCGTGTTGTGTATTCAGAAACCGGGAATTACGTCAATTTCAGTACGTTTCCGAATTGTGTGTGGTCATCTTAGATCGTTTCAAAATAAACTTTGCAGAATAGCTCTTAACTAGGTAGCCGCCAGATGAACTTGCAATAAAGTACATTGACCTTTCCTATATATCCCTTCGTAGATAAACTAACAATAAATTATGAACCGTATTTCAGTACTAGAGAACGTAGACGATCACGATAGAAGTCGAATCAGTAGTGCTATTGAATCCGAGGTGAGGTATCAAATTCGAGGTATTCCGTGAAGCACACCCAAACGAAGCACACCCAGACGAAGCACACCTAAAGTATTCCACTTAGCACACCCGTAGGTGGGCTTCAAATAAAAATTAAAAAAAATTAATTTCCTATTCCACGAAGCACACCTACGAATATCACTCCCACTCGCTTAGTGCGGAGACTAAGAAATAAACATTTCGATAGAAGAAAATATTTATTACTAGCACTTCGCCCGCGACTTCGTCTGCGTACACTTTGGAGGTGGCGCGCAACTTCTTTGTCCCATATTCTCATCCTCGGAAATGCATCTTCATGATTCTAATATTCTCATAGTTTGTGAGTCTTTGTTGTTCGTACTTTCAGCCCTAGGATTATTTTGACGTGTTTCCTGGTCTTCTGGTACTTATAATCTTTAATGCTCAAAATTCCAGCTTCAAATATATTTAGACATGTTTTCTGGTCTCCTGTTACTTGAGAGTCTTAACCGCTCACAATTTTAGCCTAAAAATACTTCGACATCTTTCTGGTCTCCTGGTTCTTGTGAATCTTTAGCATTCACAATAATTCTTAGCACAAATCTACTTTACTGCGAGGATGGCCCAGAGGACACAGTGGAGCATACGGTGGAGGTCTGCCCTGCTTGGGCGGAGCACCGCCGTGTCCTCGTCTAGGAGATAAGCGTATAAACTCCAACATACATATTTCTGTTCGTCGGAAAAAAAAAAATTGTCTGTCCCGAAAATACTTTAACATCGTTCTATTCTCCTGGTAGCGCTCCCAATTTCAGCCCTGGAAATACTACGACATGTTTCTGTTCTCCTGGTACTTTTGAATCTGAAGTACTAAGGCAGCAGAAGCGCTGGGTTTCCACTTCCTCCTCAGTCTCCATTAAGCCATGCCTTTTACCGGGATAAAAAGTAGCCTATGTTTGATTCCAGGATGTGAACTATATGTCTGCCAAATTTCATCCAAATTCCTTCAGCCATTTTTGCCTGATTGAGACAAACATACAAACATACAAACTTTCACATTTATAATATTAGTAGGATTTAAAAGACTAACTTAAATTTCTAACATCATTCAGTTTCATTATAATAATGTGACACAATGTTTGTCTTTTTTGTAATCTTACTTTAAAATCACAGATTGTTTCATAATTATCTTTCCAAAAAAAAGTTATTTTTAACAATTTTTCTATTATTTTCCTTTTTTGTGCTCTTAATAAAATCACAGATTGTTTCATAATTACAATATTTTCTTCTATCGACATTTTTATTTGGGAATTATATTTTCTATCACTAAAATTTATATTTGTCATCAAGTTGTATCACCTAATAAATAGATCTATCGCCACGAAATATTTTCGTTCTCAGATAAACAAAAATTGTTCCCAGGTATGAATTATCAAATTAATGTTAATATATGTGTAAAATAAGAGATCGATAACCAATAAAATTATATTGCATTACATGAATATAAACTTCGTTCTTATAATAACAGTTTTGTTACTTAAATAATAGCTCTGTGCTCAGAATGGTAGATCTGTCACCAAATAAATCGATTATCGATCCCTGACTGCGACTCCTTTTTATTTGATACTAGCACTTCGCCCGCGACTTCGTCTGCGTACACTTTAGAGGTGACGCGCAACTTCTTTTTCCCATATTTTCATTCTCGGAATTCATTTTCATGATTCTTTATTCTGATAGTTTGTGAGTCTTTACTGTCAAAGTAGATCCAGAAACATGTCAAAGTAGTTCCGGGGCTGAAAGCGTACTTTCAGCCCCGGAACTACTTTGACATGTTTCTGGTACTTGTAAATCTTTCGCTCATAACTCCAGCCCAAAAGGAACTTCGATATGTTTCGGTTCGCCTGGTATTTTTAAATGCAAACCACTCTTAATTCAAGATATTGGAAATACTTTGACATGTTTCTGGTATCCTGGTACTTGGGAATCTTTAACGCTCATAATTACAGCCCGGAAAAAAACCGCTATATGTTTTGTTCTCCTGGTACTTTTGACTCCTACCCACTCAAAATTCTAGCGCCGGCAACATTAAAACATGTTTCTGGTCTCCTGGTATCTACTTTTGTATCTGTAGCGCTCATAATTACAGCCCCGAAAATACTTCGAAATATTTCTAATCTCCTGGTACTTTTAAATCCTAACCGCTCACAATTCCAGCCCTGGAAATACTTCGACGTGTTTCTGATCTCCTGGTACATAATGAATCTTTAGCGCTCATAATTCCTGCCCGGGAAAATCTTCCACATTTTTCTGTTGTTCAATCCTAACCGCTCACGAATCCAGCCCCGAAAATACTTCGACATGTTTCTGATCTCTTGGTACTTTGAATCCTATCCGCTCACAATTCCAACCCTGGAAATACTTCGACGTGTTTCTGATCTCCTGGTACATAATGAATCTTTAGCGCTCATAATTCCTGCCCGGGAAAGTCTTCCACATTTTTCTGTTGTTTTGTTACTTTTAAATCCTTACCGCACATATTTCTAGCGCAGAAATATTTTGACATGTTTCTGGCCTGCTGGAACGTATGAATATTTATCATTCACAATCCTAGCCCCTAAAATACTTGGACATGTTTCTGGTCTCTTGGTACTTTTGAATTCTAACCGGTCACAATTCAAGCGCCGGAAATATTTCGACATGTTTATGGTCTCCTGGTACTTGTGAATCTTTAGCGCTCATTATTTCAGACAAAGATATACTTCGACATGGTTCTGGACTCCTGTCACATGTGAATCTATAGCGTTTACAATTGTTACCCGGAAAAAATTCAACACATATTTCTGTTAGAAGGTTAAAAAAAAATAACAAAAAATATTCGGGCCCAAAAATACATTAACATCGTTCTGTTCTCCTGGTACTTGTGAATCTTTAGCGCTCTCAATTTTAGCCCCGGAAATACTACGACATGTTTCTGTTCTCCTGGTACTTGTGAATTTGAAGTACTAAGGCAGCAGAAGCGCTAGGTTTCCAATTCCTCCTCAATCTCCATTAGGTCATGCCTTTTACCGGGATAAAAAGTAGCCTATGTTTGATTCCAGTATGTGAACTATATGTGTGCCAAATTTCATCCAAATCCCTTCAGCCATTTTTGCCTGATTGAGGCACAAACATACAAACATACAAACATACAAACATACAGACATACAAACATACAAACATACAAACATACAAACATTCACATTTATAATATTAGTAGGATTTTGTCACCAATACAGTAGTAACATTTTATTTCGTTCAGATATTAAATTAATAGTATTCGTTACCAATTTAATACATCAATTTATAATTTTAATGAAAAAATGATCAAAGGGGCGGAGACAAATTGGCGCGCTTTCGTTTAGTCTAATATGTTTTGGCATAAGTCGGAGTTATGCAAGAGCGACCAAAGCAAGCTCTGGACTTGGGACACCCCGACTCGGACAGGTTAGGTTAGAAGGGGATGGCGGGGTCGAGTGAGCGAGCGAAGCGAGCGAATAGACCCCGCCATCCCCTTCGTGGTTATTTTTTTATAAACCATATGCGTTTATAACATTATGCTAGACTCCACCATCGTTTCAACCAAAAGGTTGAAACGATGATGATAACAACCCTAAATTTTTTTGGAACTTTATGAAATTTTCTAGTGACATAATATTATGATTTATTGGTGATCTCTTTAAATTAGTTTGCTTAAATACTTATTAGGACAAACCTATTATAATACATGCAAAAAAATTTATTTGGTACTAGACCCTATATCTCCATGATTTTAGGTGATTTATTGTGGAATTGATTTTATATTGTTTGGTGACTACATTTTGGTGACAGATCTACTATTTGGAGGACAAACCCTATTATTTAAGAAACACAAAACTAATTAAATTGTTGATAGCTTAAATGATACCCTTTTTATTTCTTAGTCCCCCGCACTATGCGAGTGACATTCGTAGGTGTGCTTCGTGGAATAGGAAATTAATCAATTAATTTTTTTATTTGAAGCCCACCTACGGGTGTGCTAAGTGGAATACTTTAGGTGCGCTTCGTCTGGGTGTGCTTCGTTTGGGTGTGCTTCACGGAATACCTCCAAATACATATTATAATATAAGACTTATACTGTTTGTTATAAAGATCACTTTGTGAGCTTTGTCACTCAGGTGAAGCTCGATATCGAAATAGTTACTTACAGAATAGCGCAATATATGTATATATTTTTTAAGGTTTTGATGAAGTATGTTTGACATGAATGAATGTTTTAATTGATTTTATGTAACTAGATTCTGCCAGCGGCTTCTCCCGCGTGGTCTTGTCTGAATGTCTTTTCTGAAGCTCTATACTATCTCTGTACCAAATTGCATTTAAATCGGTTCAGTCGTTTTGGCGTGAAAGCGCGACAGACAGACAGACAGACAGACAGAGTTACTTTCGCATTGATAATATTAAATAATAGTAAGGATGATTTAGATGATTTCTTTTTTCAATATTTTAAGCAATCGATTTCATATTTTTTATTTTTTTTAAATTGTTTACTTAACTGTTTTTCTGTTCTTTTTTTTGTAACACATTCAGACACAATGTTCATGTCTCTATTTTTGTAATTTGACATTAAGAAAGTCAATAAATGTATGTGGGTCAATGACCCGTATTTTACATGTATCTAGTATCTACCATAGTGCCGATCCTTAACAAAATTAATTAACGTGTAGTGAGTACGTAACTTGATTGGGTTATCCTTTTAGTCTGCAGTTAACGGTTATGTATATGATTATGTGTATAAATGTGCTGTTCGATTTTATGTGGGTATAAAGCTTGTCGTTAACTTTATTGCGTGAGGAATTTTGGGGTTCATTTTTATGCGATGGACATGAACATTCTTCAAATTATATTTAGTAACAATTTAATAATCATTTATGGTGGTCTTCTTCTTCTCATCTTGTGGGCAGTAAGGTCTAGCGACCCCACACACCCTAGTGTCAGAGTTTCTAAACCGCCTCAAGGACCTCTGACATGGTTTATTTGACGACCGCCATTTGGCGGTCGGGACCACCGGTTTATACGTGCCTCTAAAGCGCTGATTCATCTTTTTATCAGACAAGCAGGTGAGTCAATCCTCCAATGTCCTAGCCAAACTAGAAACAACTTAACAAAGTATGCTGTCCTTGGGAATCGAACCCACGACCAACGGGTCACGAGGCAAACGCCTACACCACTCGACCACGGAGGCAATGAGTCCTTATATCCACCTAAATAGCAGCGGGTTTGATCGCGCGAAATACACTTATTGCCCCACGAATCGATCTACCTGAGTGCCAAGCTTAATTAAAATTCGTTCTTTTGTTAAGATTTGATTGATGAACATGTACATTCAAACATCCAGACATTTACATAAACATGTAGTTAATACTAGCTGCCGCCTGCGGTACCACTCATACCACCCCAAGGAAACATATTCCCGGAATAAAAAGAACCTTGTATTATGTTAAAATAGTTAATTTATGCCTAGATCTATACTAATATTATAAATACGAAAGTTTAGATGTTTGTCACTCAATCACGTCAGAACGGCTGAACGCATCTTCATGCAATTAGGCACAGAGGCAGATTATAGTCTGGAATAACACATGATACTTTGATATTTGGATTACGGGAGTATCTTCACTTGGGATAACTTTCCATATTCGCGCGGGCGGAGCCGCGGGCAGCAGCGAGCCACATCCAAAGTCGTTCTGTGGTTTTTGCGTAAAAAAAAAATCCAGCCATACGTCATAACTTTCACATACTAGGATAAGGTTAAAACAGTAACAAATCATATTTAACTACTGAAACGAATTACAGCTGTTAGGCCACAGTAACATTTCAGGGCGTCTTGTTTCCGTTCCGTACTCAAGTATGGTTTCGCAATAAATTGTATACGTACAGAGGGCACGAATATTTTTGACGTCTGGTAAAGTAACGTAAAATTTTAGTACAACTAAAACTTTCGATTCGCGTATAATATTTATTTGTTTTGGATTCTGTATTCGTATTTTTAAATGATACAAATTGTGTATGTCGCATAAAATTAAACCAAAATACTATGGGGCTGCAGTTTTTTATACTCAAAATTAATTTACGTTAACGTCAAAATATTCATGCTAGACCATTGATATATAAAAAAAACCCAAGATGCACAGTCTCGAATAAATGCAACACTCGAAACTGTTGTCAAAAACTGACATGTATCAAGTGTCATGTGTGAGTTGTGTGTAGTTATACTATACACATTTTTTTTGCAAATTCAACCTTACACGGATCGATTAAAGTTGTTTTTACAAAGCAGTGCAATATGGCGAGTGATGCGCATGTTTTTTTTTGCAAATTCAACCTTGCACGGATCACTTAAAGTTATTTTTACAAAGCAGTTCAGTATGGCGAGTGATGCGCATTTTTTTTTGCAAATTCAACCTTACACGGATCGCTTAAAGTTGTTTTTACAAAGCAGTGCACTATGGCGAGCGATACGAGATTGTTTGAAACTTGCGCATAATTATACATATTGCGCTTATTTTTTGCGGACGTTTTTGAGATGCTGAGTTCTTGGGTTTTTTATATATCAATGTGCTAGACCCTCAGAATTATGTACCTATACAATTTATTGCGAAACGCATACTTAAGTGTCAGTACAGCTTGAAAGAACAATAGTTTCTTTCATACATATACCCGTTCCCTGCGCTTACGCAGTCATTGAAGTCTAAAAATATTCCGCAAAGGAATTTGTTTACAGTTGTGTCGAAGTCGAACAACACGACTTTGTTCATTGGTTACAGAAATATCTTTTGAAAAGGGTTCCGAAAATAGTGTCTAAATAGGTAGGTACTAATCGATTTTGTACTGTGTACTTCAGGTAGACCCGTTAATTTCGTATATATATTTTAAGCGAAATTCGAGTAGATACAAATAAATTCTTCGTGGTATTTTTAAATTAGAAAAAACCAGTGAAGAGCGAGTCGGACTCACGTACAAGGGTTCCGAACGAATTTAATTATTTTTTATCATGTTATTTTAACATAGACTTCTTATAGATTTTCCTGTAATCTATAGGTAAAGATTTTAGGCTCAGTAGTTTCAGATATAAGGGGGGAATGCCATTTTTCGTCGACAAAATTACGAAAAAGAAAATAATTAAAACCCTCACAGTAAGTCCTTTCATTTGACGTCACACGATATTGTTCAAAAAACTTTTTTTTTTATATTTTTTTTCAGTTTTACCACCAAAAGTGATCCCCATACTAAAATTTTATAATTTACGTAACACGTCCACGTTTGGGTCACAGAAGGCCATATTTGTACCAAATTCAACAGAATCGGTCCAGCAGATTCGGAGAAAACTGGCTGTGACAGACGGACAGACAGACAGACAGACAACCGTGTGAACCTATAAGGGATCCGTTTTTTGTTCGGCCCCTAAAAAAACATACTACTCTATAACTAGAGGTAGTTATGCGTAACAGAGTGTAAAGTCCCACAAACGTCCATTAAAAAGGTCAACATCACCCGACGTGTGACAGTGTGTCTGGTGGGCAACTGCCCGACTGTTGTGGTCAGGCTGTTGTATCTGATCAAATTCGCGCGGAGACTTTTGTAGCGCTGTGTAGGGTTTGTATAACATCAGGTCCATTATGTGTCGGTATAAATTCCGCTACCCACTCATCCTTAAAGGCTAGGTCTACAACTATTAATAAACACTGAATAAGGTTTGAAAGAAGAAAGAAAAGACGTTTATTTCACCGAAAGCGACGCACAAAACACAAAATTAAAAGGAAATAACTTAAAAACTAACTACAAACTAAATAACCTATTATTGCTAGAGGACTATGTCAGGACCGGGCATCAACTGACACGTCTTTGTTCACACCACAGACAAACAGAACACAGTTCAATCGTCGAGTGGAAAAAATAAGTACATTGTCTATGGTGCGACCGCGATGTCCGGCACTGAAAATTCTTTCCCCTAAAGGAGTTAAATAAGACAGGTAGGTCGCAAAAATGTACGAATATAAAATCCCATGGGAACACGGCTCGTTTTGAAAGAAAATAAAGTAGTCGATCGGTCCTTATTCAGTTGCTATTTAGGTAGATATACCTAGCCACATAATATTGTTTTTGTTAAAAGCATGTAGTAAGTTTCAGTAGTTCTCATATTTACTACCAACATATTTCATACTTAACTACTTACCAACAATGCTTCGAAAATAACTCAACTCGTAAACCATGAAGATTACAGGCTTTCGCTGCAATTAAAACGTCTGCGTGTGATAAAATGAAATTAACACAAATTCCTTAGAATTTACAGTTTTAGAGATTTTAGGCAGTAAATTTAGGCGATCTGTAGGTACTATTCCTTGGGGTTTTGGTCGCGGAACAAAGTAAGAAGTGTCGTAAAAAGTTGGAAATCTTGGCCGTCTGACTAAATATTAAAGTTCACTATCACACCTCGAAAGACAGAGGGTTTTTGAAATATGGGGGAGGGGGGATAGGCGATAGACTAGGTACATCATCTGCCTAGCCTATTTCCAATTATATTGAGGTCGGCTTCCAGTCAAACCGGATTCAGCTGAATACCAGTATTTCATGTGGAGCGGCTGCCTACCAGACCTCCACAACCCATTAACTGGGTTCTTGTAACACGGTAGTTCTTGGCAAGACAAATTTGCTGGCCTCTGACAATCCGTTACGACTGCCAAAGACCTACAAATGACAGCCGGGACCAACGGCCTAACGGGTTTTCCGAGGCACGGAGGAAACTCGGTATGATAAGATGGTCACCCATCCACAGACATTGCTTCACTTTGAAGAACGACCCGTGCGACTGTTATTCTTTAGCCACGAACGAGCTCCTCCTCATTGGCGACAGACTTGGGTTTGCTCTTAACTAGTCTAAGTCAGAGATGACAGAGACAAAGTCTACGATGAATCGAGCATACCCAGAAGGAGCCTGTTAACTCTAACTTTGAAGAGATTAGGGTTATAAGCGTTTGGAAAAACAGACGCAAGCAGAGAGTTCCGCTCCATTGCTGTGCGCATTATAGAATACGTTAGGAAACGCTTAGTGCGAATTGGTGGAATAGCAACAAGGTAGGGAAATTATTTATCAATTTAAGATAGTTTATTATTCAAATCCGATTGTTTACTGCGTTTGATGTATCAATCAAGTCTTTGATAGACGTGTACTAAAAGGAATTGGAATGCCATCGATTCTTCAACCTTGCGTTAATGGGAACTCAGGGTTGAGTGTACATTTGAAGTTGTTCAGTTGTTGTATATTTTATATTCCGACGTCTATCGTATAACACAGCTCAGGAAATAGAATACTGGTAGAAGCTGGATGACTCAAATAGTGTTTTTGTCTGCAAGTGGGCCAAAGCTCTACTTTTCATACCTTATTATATTTGCCAAAGTTTTTCGGTATATAGGTCATCTCATAATACCTACTTCATTAGCGACATCTCTCTATTTTCTCTTTCAAATTAATTACGAATTTAAACACACGTCATTATTTCATACCTTGTTATACTTGCCAAAAGTTTTAGGTTATCTCATTACACAACATTAGAGACACCTTCCTATTTTCTCTTCCAAATTAATTATGTATTTAAACACACGTCATTAGCATCATTTAAAAACCAATACATCGTGTGAACAGCCGCTATTTCCCGTGTGTAGGGCGTCAAATTCTCCGCGACCAGTCAGCTGTGACGACAAACATGGCCGACGGCACTTGACCTGCGCACGCGCACCTCGAAGTACACCGACTACGCCCGTTTTCACTGGTGACACCTAAATTAATGCCTAGGTAAAACGCAGCGTTCGATTTGCAACGCTCGACTCAGCGCAGAGAATTGAAAATCCAACTATACAATATTATGATTTAGCATTCTTCGGTACTGCTAAAAACAAACACGAGAGTTACCGAAGGATACCGATAAATACTCCGAAGAATAATGTCTGATGATGTTTGTTTGATAGAGCAAATAATTTGACATGTTGTTGGACGTGGGGCCAAGGAATCTGTGTGTTTTATTACAACCATGATGTTAAATATTATGTGCTGTAGTTGGTGTACCATCTACCTATGATAAATAATGTTGTGAGTAGCCTACTCGATAAAATAATGTTGTAAAAGTTTTTGTAAATATTAACAAGCGTTTTTCAAGCTTGTTTGAATAATGACGATATTTACTTATTTTATTTTACAATTGATGTACACACGTGTTACAAACAGACAAGAAGAAATAGCAGAAACAATACAGAAAGGTGACGATTATTTCTAAAGAAATCTCTTCCAGCATATCTACGAGGAGAATGAGGAGGATATGATCTTAGGTAGTACGTATAAACATGAACACATTCAGATGTTTCTTAGTAAATATCAATTTAAATAAGTGCATAATTTTTCTCTTTAGTACCTATAAAGTTACAAACAATACACAACTTAGCAAACACTAGTTCATAATATTCCACTTACCGCCATCAAGTTGATTCACGAGCTCCTGTATATAGCTGTGTATTAACTTTAACGATACTTTTATAGCAGCTACCCAAATGAGAGATAACTATAGCTTTTATTCCTAACAGACATAATTGTGCGGGCCTATTTACGCATATAATAACATCTCCACCGTTAATAAGGAAAAACCTTCTGGCCCGAAACCGTAAAATTGTACGATAATGGGAGGTGGTACCTAAGCTATAATCATTGCCTCCCTCTATACTTAAACACGGAGCCGCAATACTAATATCTTAGCCAGTATGTACGTGCAAAAATACCTGAATACAATTTACCAGTCAATACGACCTCGTTACGAACAAAATAAGCTCTTATTTATTGAGTGCAAGCACAGGCGTTAGCAATAAATCAGAACGTCCATTTGTTGAACGTAAATTGCGTATTATTGTATGAAAATAACGTTGTACGGTTTTGAAAATCACAAAGTTACTTTCCGGACGAGCGCACTTGCATTTCAAAGAACGTGGTCCATAAAAACTTGGTGGGGTAGATTGTTCCTGTGTAGCGTTGCCAGGCGACCGGATAAAGCCGGACACAGTCAGGCTTTTGGTTGTTTGTCCGGGAACATTAGACGGTGTCTGGCTTGTCCGGCTTTTGTTAGACTTTTTGAATTTGAGCCTTTTTAGGGTTCCGAACAAAAAACGGAACCCTTATAGGATCGCTCGGGTGTCTGTCTGTCCGTCCGTCTGTCTGTCTGTCTGTCCGTCTGTCACAGCCAGTTTTCTCCGGATCCACTGGACCGGTTCTGTTGAAATTTGATACACATAATATGGACTTCTGTGACCCGAACACGGACGCGTTACGTAAATCATAAAATTTTTAGAATGAGGGTCACTTTTGGGGGCCATACTAGAAAATTAAAAAAAAATGTTTTTTGAATAATATCGTGTGACATATCAAATGAAAAGGCTTAGTGTGAGGGTTTTAATTATATTTTTGTCATAATTGTAATATAAATGGTTTTGAAGTTATTCAAGAAATTAGACGAAAAATTACCATTCCCCCTTATCTCCGAAACTACTGAGCCTAAATTTTTTAAAGAAATGGAGATAATAGATCTTTACCTAAAGATTAGAGGAAAACCTATAAGAAGTCTATAATGTTAAAATAACATGTTAAAAACAAATCATTCGGAACCCTTTGCACGCGAGTCCGACTCGACCGTTATTTTTTTGTGTATGGTTTTTCTCTTGTCATTTGTCTCCGCTATATACATAATTATTATCATATATCCGATATATATTTCGCTAGCTACGTAGGTACCTACCTACTACTACTATTACAATTTATACAAATTAATATAAAAAATACTGATTCATTCAATTTAGTTGTTGTTTCATAAGATAAATTTTATGGTAAATGATTAAAAAAGCCTTGCTTTACTTTAAAAAATGTCGTTTATACTAAGATTAAGAGTGTACGGCCTTTTTAGCCAAAATGTCCGGCTAAACTGGCTGGTCTGTCCGGCTTTTCAGTTTGAAACTGGCAACCCTATTCCTGTGCAGTAGCCGCGACTTCCCATCTCGCAACTTAAGTAAAGGCGTTTTATGGGACGACAAATCATTTCAGTTCATGTGTGTGGATAACGCCAACGGCTCATGCATAGTAATATACATATTTTTGGTACTTTGTCCGAGTGAATTTATGGCCGCCCGACCGAACGCATTCGAGCTCAGCTGTTAAAGTTTGGAAAATAAAATAAAATTTGATTGTGGAATATTAATAAGGGGCTATTAATTAAGCGGGGAAATTAGTTATTTTTGAATTAATATTCTGAATAAATTTTATTTATGATTTTGGTTGTCTACATGATTGTCGATGTAAAAATAAAATTAATAGCCTACACGGGACGATTCATGTTTGCCTTGCAATATTCATAAAGATATACGAGAAAAAGAATAACTAGTCTCATCTCAATGACCGTTGCATGTTACACAGTGATTTATGTTGTTTTTTAGTTTTTTATTTTGTAAGTAGGTTAAACATAACACTTTTTGGTTAGTTTCATTTAAACTAGATGAGGCCGGTTCTTCCTAGCTGACTACTCTGAGAAGAAACACCAAAAGATCCATACAATCCACTAGTCAAATCACATGAAAACTATGTAGGTAAATAACCAGTATATGAGTTGTTATAAATAGTTAGATTCCTGCAGTCGCTTCATCTCTTATAATCTATACTAATATCTTTGATTATATAATTTCCAGATAGAGCATCAAATGCGCGCAAACGTGTCAGAAAATATCAGCCAATTGTTGGCTTTTAAGTACGCACTTAGAGACATACACGCACTGTATGTAAACACCGACCGTACGCTGCCGCACGCACACATGCTTGCAATAGGCTAATTTCGACCATCAATAAATTGCAAATCTATTTAGTCCGTCAGTTAGAATATTGAAAAATAATGGAAACGTATTTTTTATTTTTGTAGACCAATGAATATTGAAAAAGAAAAAAACGCATCAAAACTCGGGAGTGGGGGCTCGTGACGTCAGAACGCACTAAAATTATACCACGTCTTGACATATTTCGAATTTTAAAAGCGTCGTATCTTCGTCAATTTTAGTTAACGTAACAAAAGAAAAAAAAGGGGTCATATATTTATTGGTAATCTAACTGACGGTCTAATTCCTTTTTTTCAGTGGACAAGCCTATTGTTGGCTCGCTTTTTTGTTTTGATTGTAGGGCGACGCTCCATCTAGACATTATACCTATAATCAAAGACTAATATTTAAAGCTGAAGAGTTTGTTTGTTTGGTTCAACTACTGGTTCGAATAGAAAAATTCTTTTTCTACTCATACTCGGAAAGTAGGCCTGAAGTTGCCTGTGGAGCGAGTTGAAAGTATTACTTTTCAGCCCTAGGGAGAATCGTTTGCAACTGACATATAGCAGAGATTAGTATTAACACGATGAGTTCATCAGATTCAGATATGGATTTTTTCTTTAGCTAATTTGTGTTTTTATTTTTACTTCTCCTTTTATTCGTAATGAAAAGCACAGTGTTTACCTGGGGTGAAAGACTTATTTAGTCCCTCGAACTAATGGCGCCCTCGCTGCGTTCGGGCGCCAAACGCCGTCTCGGGACTAAATCAGTTACTTTCACCCTAAGATAACAATGTACTATTAGTGTTGCCCAAAGGGATGCAGACGAAGTTGCGCGGGTCAGCTAGTATAAAATATTAGGTAGTACTCTGCCATCGCCGTTTAAACTGAAAGCCGATTCCATTACAGTTGAGAAGCAGATAACAAGAGAAAACGAATAAATTTCAACCTCATATCATTACAGAAACTCCAGGAAACGAATCCAATTATCATAAAATAAGTAGAAACATGCCTCCACAAGGTCACGTCCTCTTATTTTTCTACGGCTTTTAATTATACAAACCATTTTCATTACGGGCCTAAAGAAACAACGCGGCAACGGACCGATGCGGTAAACTTTCATGGTATTCCTGTGTCCCTGGTAATTTTGGCAGGCTTCACACGAAAATTAAAACACAAAAGGCCGATTAACACGGTTTTAAACTTTCGAACTTTTGCAAACGTTATACTTAAACCGAAATCTCGAGCCTTTCGTTTTTTACCCAATTGCTCGCAAAAGGAAGGTTTTATACGTATTTGTATCGGATTTTGGTCAGTAGGTAAGTACCTATCTAACCTATTAGGGGCCGTTCAAGTATTACTTATGCAACAATAGGGGGTAGGGGTCTTTACTATGCTTATTTTTGATGACATGGGGTACGGGCGGGTTCGAATGGTGATTACGTCATAAATATTTACTTACCTACTTTTTTTGTTTGCAAATCTTAGTAGATTTTGATTTGAAATGATTATATCTAGTTAATTGGTTTTACTCTCACGCGATGTTTCATAGTTTAGTAAGATAACAGAAATAGGTCCCGTGCGATTAAAAATTATAACAATGCTTACGTAGGCATAGGAGGGAGGGGTAAGAGCTTTGACTACTATCGCTGACAAGGGGGGCAGGGTTAAAAATAAATAAATGAATAAATCTCTTTATTTTCAGGCTACTTTGGCCCATAAATAACATATATGTAATAATATACAGACTGTGTTAGAAGATAGAAACTTAAAACCTATGTTAGTAAAAACTTTTCACTTCACTTAGCACTACGTCATTGTGCGTTCTGGTGGCATCTGTCCGCGGAAGCGACGGAACACCACGTCCTGCGGCCAAACGTCATCCTCCATGACATTGACAAGGTGCAAAAAACATGTTGGTACGCGCTCCACGAACGCCTTGAAGTTAACGTTGCGGCGCGATTCCAACAGCTGCACCCTCGGGGACTAAAATTCTGATTAAGTAATACTTGAACAGCCCCTTGGGCTACGTTTCCACCAGAGATGAGCGAGGACGCGTAGCGAGGGATATGTTTATAAGAACCAATAGGATCGCTTCATTTACCTAGCCTCGCTCAGCGCAAGGAATGATGGCTCTCGTTCTAAATAATCGGTCGAACCGTGGATGACATACCAGCCAAAACATGTCGAGACTCCGCCGCGCCTCGCAAAGCACTTTGGTCGTTGGTCATCTAAAGGTACTTATACCTTACACTCGCCTTTTTTTAAGGATGTGATGTTAATGACTGATGATCAAATGACTCTTTCCGCTCTGGGCGGAGCGGAGGGCAGTGTCAGACTGTACTAACTACAACCCATTAGTGTTCCACCTAATTCTCTTTGCGTTCCAGGGCCGCGGTGACTCTTTCGAACAAAATCCGCAACCCTTTACACTCGTCTAGTATTTAATTTGTAACCTATTCAGTAAGTACATAGTTTTAAAAGTAGTTCGTATCTATTTATTATCGAATTATTATTATTTATTATGCGAGACGCACAGGACCGGTCGTTGTGGCGACGCTTGGGGGAGGCCTATGTCCAGCAGTGGAGGTCTTTCGGCTGATATGATGATGATGATTATTATTTATTAAGTACTTTATTGTACACCTCATATTATTTAAAACAGGATAAACATTTTATAAAAACAAGTGTACAATGGGCGGTCTTATCGCACAAGGCAATCTCTTACAGACAACCTTTGGATGGACAAAATGAAAGGAGATAGATTTTGGGCTGTCAGTGTTCAAACGTTGTAAATTAAATTGTAAATTAGTAGTACGAATATTAATTAAATGTAATTATTTAATCTATCAGATGATTCAAACAAAACTTAGCTTTTCATTTCCGAGTTATGGACCGCCACGGGCAATAGGCAGATTCAAGCTCCTGAAAATAAAAATAACGCTTTCCCCGAACCGATATCGAAACTTCACAAATGGCTATTAAATATTTCATATATATTTATATGAAATATTTAATTATTTATATATTTATCTATTAAATATTTCATAATATTTCATATATATATATTTAAATATTTCAAAAGATCCTCCGGTTTTAGATCAAAATGTGTGCCACATTCTACGCGTACGTTTACGTTCAACTCGTAACTCGTAAACAAGAAATACAGGTAAACAGTCGATCGTAATGGCTGCTGAGAGATCTACATTACGAAATGCCCTTTTTATGCTCTACAAAAAGGGTGAGCAGGTGTGTATTCATAATATACTTGAGTACTTGTTTGATGTTGATCTTTTTTTATTAAAAGGTTAAGTGTATATTGGCCGTCTTATAGGTGATTTACAGATACCTGCTAAAGTATGCAGTATTCAAAAATGTCCTCCGATTGTTGAACTAAGAATTAGAAGTCGAGTTTCCAAATAGCATTAAAGAAGGGTTTGTCACGTTCACAACACCAAATAGGAAGATTCTCAATACACGAACCGCCCATATTACTGTCTGCCAGTAGCTGCTAGTCTGCTACATCATGTAGGCTAGCAGAAAAATGCTTCTGGCTGGAATCGAACACTCATTTGAATTTAGAATCGGTTTTAAATTTGTAGACGAACACGGTCTTTAGCGAGGCAGTTTTTATTAAGAAAAAAGATATGGCTGAAGACACTCGGATCCGGTCCTATAAGATGCCTTAGAAGAAATTCTATAATAGTTTCACTGGCAGAACGAGGCCTCTCCTTTTACGGACAATAAACAGAGATCATCATAAACCACGCATATCCAATATGCACTGTATGTTTAGGTCTGATATCGTAATCAGATCATCAACTCCGGGTGTCCTAACCAAAACAGAAGATATTGTTCTAGTATATAGGATCTCGAACAGATTCCTCAAACAGTACAAAGACTTTTTAGTGCCTCCTTTGACATTTTTATTTAATCATTGTTTTAGCAAAGGAGTATTCCCAAATAATCTCAAAAAGTCTATAATTGTTCCTATTCACAAGGGTGGTGACAGGGATCGTGTCACTAATTACAGGCCAATTTCCCTACTCTCTTCTATTGCCAAAATTCTAGAAAAACTCATTAATATTAGATTGGTCAATTATTTAGAATCCTACAATCTCCTATCTAAAAATCAGTATGGCTTTCGTCGCTCTAAGTCCACCTCTGATGCAGTCCATGCTGTTACTGAATATATAGCTATCAATTTGGATGATAGAAGAAAGTGCTTGGCTATTTTTCTGGACTTAGCCAAAGCCTTCGACACGGTCTCTGTCCCCATGCTTCTGAATAAGCTCGAATCGTTTGGCATTAGAGATAAACAGTTGGATTTGTTTACAAGCTATCTTACTAATCGCTGTCAGGCTACAATAATAGGAAATTACGTGAGCACCGATTTGCCAGTAACTTTTGGAGTTCCGCAAGGTAGCGTCTTGGGGCCTACTTTATTCTTGATGTATATCAATGATCTGTGCCAAAAAAATGTCCCCCGTGGTCAAATTATATCGTACGCAGACGATACGGTAATTTTACTTTCAGGAAATACCTGGAAAGAGACTTACGAAGCTGCTCAGAATGCATTAAACGATATAACTATTTGGCTCGCCGATAATGTGTTGACGTTAAATGCTGATAAGACGAAGTACATGACTTTTACCATTCGTAACCAAAGTGGAGTTTCAGATGACCATGTTTTGGTAGCTCATAGTTGCGTGGAACCTAACTCTAGTGCCCTGAACTGTTGCTGTCCCAAAGTAGAACAAACTGAGCATATTAAATATCTCGGTTTAATTTTAGATAAAAACTTAAATTTCGCTAAACATATTGAGGTTTTAAGTGGACGAATTCGCAAACTTATAATAGTCTTTAAAACATTACGATACGTTGCTGAACCTAAACTTGTAAAACAAGTGTATTTTGCACTATGTCAGTCGTTGCTTTCGTATTGCATCACTGTTTGGGGTGGCGCTCCGGCTACAATTATAAAGCGTCTCGAAATCGCTCAACGGGCTGTACTTAAGGTAAGCACATTTCGTCCATTTTTGTACCCTACAGCACTACTCTATAAAGACTGTGAGGTACTTACAGTTAGACAATTGTTTATTTCGGCCCTAATATTGAAGCAACATCATGAATTGCCTTTTAATCCCCAAAACAATACGCAACGACGCAAAAATAGGGTTTGTGAATATCAAAAACAGTTTCACACTGCTTTCATCAGGAAGTTCTATTGCTCTTTAGGTCCTTTTTTGTATAATAAGATCAATAATATTATTACAATCTATCCCCTTAATAAACACAAATGCAAAAAAACTATTGAAGCTTGGTTACTAACTTTGGAATACAAGGATACTGAGGAACTTTTGGCGGTTTTACGGTAATATAAACGTACAGATTCAATAAAGGGCAATGAAATAAAATATATACTGTAATAAAATTAAATACAATAAAATAAAAAGAAGCTGGATAAAGGCATTGTTCAATTTGAATACTGATGTATTCATAAGTCAGATAGGCAAACAACACACACCCTCTCACACACACACACGTACACTACACCCATATTCAAAGAGAGGCCCTCTCACACACCATTTACTCGTATTTCACATTTATTTCTATCTTGATTTTTGTGTAAAATAGTTTAAGCTAGTTTAAATTCTGATACTTCTTGTTTATACTTCGGGGGGTGGCGCCGTATGCCGAAATACAGGTCCTAACCTAGTTCGACAGCGGATGCTATTATATATATTTGAACCATTGTTATCTACTAGCTAATAATTTACGACAGTATATTGTATCTCTTAAAAATGTAACATATGTGTATTTTTTGGAAATAAAGATTATTATTATTATTATTATTATTATTATACCTACTTTCGAAGTTTCAATTAAATGCGAAGCCAGCTTAATAGTCTTTTTTTCTTGTTTTTAGTAACCAAATAAATAAAGAAAGAAAGATAAGAAAAATCATTTGTTTGACGAAATCTATCCAGTAACATTTTGTTTAGAATAGCTTAGAAAATACAATTATTGTGCTAACTTTAAACATGATCAAATACGTCAATTTAAGACTATTTAAAAAAGCTGCTGAACAGGAAAACCAACCACAATAAAAAATATAAGTACCCGTTTTTTTTTTCACAAATAAATGTCCATAACAGTCAAAGTTTGGGATTGCGTCTCGTTTGAGCGGGCACGCCCCATGGGGCCAATTAATATGAACCTCTGTCATCAGCGGACTATCGGTGGCTGACAGTCAACATCTGACATTCTCTAGACCTCCCGGGAATATAGGCCGATGTCACAAATGAAAGTTTTTTATGAACAATTAGGTTTTTTTCTTTTTTCTATTCGGCCAGTGGTAAAGGTTACTAGGTCGAGAAGGTAAGCGTATAAAATTGATTAAACTTTTGTGCCACTAAATTAAAATATTTCGATATAAAAATTGTATTGGCTTCATTTAAATGAAAGGAGAGGTGTTTAATTTAATTTTATTTCGAAATGTTTAATTATGTCCTTGTAATATTATTTAAACGCGAAATAATACGAGTTTTTAATGAGATATTTTAAGCCGCCTTGAGAAATTAAGACGGCTGAGTTTTGTTCCGTACCTGTTTTGTTGTAATGAATGGTTTTGCAGAAATTATTATAAGTATGTTTTGGTATCATTAACTTGTATAAGTAGACTGCTTAATAGTACGCTTGTAGGTTTGGTCATTACGGGTCAATTTATTATGCATATTAGGAAACAAGTAATTTATATATTTCGCTGGCTCTTGCTTTGTTAAGTACCTACCTACCTATAGTACGAATAGATATAAGTAGAGAAGCCAAGTGGCTTCCTTGAAGGTTTAAGAAGAAGATAAACACTAATACATATTAATAAGAAGGAAAGTTTAGACAGACTGTTGGCTGGCAAGCAGTTTTTTATGGTTCTGTACGTCTACCATGAGTTTTATCAAACTATACTCGCTAGCGACTGTAGTTAAAAAAGTGTATGAAAACTTAAAAAAAAAACAAGTTTCTAATGTATTTGTATAAGTTGTTAACTAACAAGCAAGCAAGTTGCAAGTAAAACTTTAGTTAACAAGTAAGAAAATGAATTAGAAACTTGTTTTTTTTTTTAAGTTTTCATACATGTTTTTAACTACAGTCGCTAGCGAGTATAGTTTGATAAAACTCATGGTAGACGTACAGTACTCAAAAAGTAAGCAACGGGACCCTTTTACTAAGCCTGTACCATTCGTCTGTCAGCGAGCTGTATTGTAGACTAGAGGACGTCACGTTTCTCCCGCGTAGTTCCCGTTCTCGAGGGAGTACGGGGATAAAATATAGCCTATGTTACTCCCTGATAATGTAGCTATCCATTGCTGAAAGAATTTTTCAAATCGGTCCAGTAGTTTCGGAGCCTATTCAAATCAAACAAACAAACAAACAAATCTTTCTTCTTTATAATATTAGTATAGAAGTATAGATTAGTATAGACATACAAAAATACAAATCTTTCCTCTTTTTAACCGACTTCAAAAAAGGAGGCGGTTCTCAATTCAACCACAATTTTTTTTTATGTGTGTTCGCGGATAACTTGGTCGTTTATGAACCTATTTCGATGAATCCTTTCTTAAATGAAAGGGTATGCTGCCGAAGTGGTCCCATTGCAACCACGTCAGGATCTGTAGTGCTATTCTCTAACAACATTTTCGTATCTCGACAGTAGAATTCGAGGTGAGTTTCAAATGAAGACCTTTATGTTGTGTGCAATAAAGCTCACTTTGTGAGTTTGATCACTCAGGTGAAGCTCGATATCGAAATAGTTTCTTACAGAATAGACTAGCTGATGACGGAAACCCTGAGAAATCGAGGGCAACCCTCGAAAATTGTAGGCACGCATCTGGTCAAAACTTAATATTCGTGTGTATATTGGGTGATACTACAAAACGACGACAGAGAGTCAAGGGAACTCCACATCGGTATGTAGGAACTACCAAGTGTTTGAGCTTATTTCATTCGTATTAACGAGACCTTTACACCGAAAGCACTAAGTAAGTTTTATTAAATAGGCCCCAGTTCATAACATAAAATCACGCCGGTACGCTGTGAATGGCTACTAAAAAGAAAAAAAAATACAAAAAATATAACCGACTTCCAAAAACAAAACACTACAAAGTATAAAATAACTTTAATTTCGGATGTCTGTGTTTTTGGTTATTTTGTTTTTGGAAGTCGGTTATATTTTTTTTTTTACTTTTATCAGCCATTCACAGCGTACGCGTGATATTATGTCATGAACTGGGGCCTATTTAATAAAACTTACTTAGTGCTTTCGGTGTAAAGGTTTTTAAATTTTATATCATGAACTGTAAAACCTAGAAAGTCGAAATTTGGTTTTATGTATAAATCTAATAATTATAGAACCTCCCAATGACAAAAGGACAATAAGGAAATTGTCATAAACTTCGCACTTTCTTGAGCGATCGGTAACTTTTGTGACAGTTGTCCTTCACCACTCTGTCCCTTGAATGTTTTATAACTTATGCTAATGTGAGCAAACTATCTCGCTAGTTACTAAATATCTTTTCAGGGGTTTCGTAAGAGTTAGTGTGAAGTTTTTGTGGGTTTTTATTGACTTGAAAAAGATTATTCTACTTGACTGCCTAGTGGTGCACGCACACAACTTAAATCTATCCATACTTCTATACCAGCTATAAAAATATCAGCTGTTTCACACATTTTCATTGGCTAAATATTGCATTTTGTATGAAACAGCTGATATTTTTTCGAGTTTTCGGAGTTTTTCAAAGTAAAAGTTGTTCATAATCATGTGTACTTTCACTGCCTAAGAGGTTGCTGGTGTTTTACAAATAACCCTGTTTAAAGTTGAAGAGTTTGTTTGCTTGAACGCGCTAATCTCAGGAAATACTGGTCCGATTTGAAAAATTCTTTCAGTGTTAGACAGCCCATTTATCTATAAAAGTTATAGGCTATATATCATCACGCTAAGACCAATAGGAGTGGAGCAGACGAAGTTGCGCGGGTCAACCAGTCAAAAGATAAATGTAGTTTCTATTGTGAAGTAGACGCTCTCCGGTGTGAAATCTATACTCTATACTAATATATAAAGCTGAAGAGTTTGTTTGTTTGTTTGTTTGTTTGCTTGAACGCGCTAATCTCAGGAACTACTGGTCCGATTTGAAAAATTCTTTCAGTGTTAGATAGTCCATTTATCGAGGAAGGCTATAGGCTATATATCATCACGCTAAGACTAAGAGGAGCGGAGCAGTAATGAAAAATGTGACGCCGACGAAGTTGCGCGGGTCAGCTAGTACTTAAATAAGGCTGCGATTCCACCAGATTTGAGCGAGGATGCAAAGCGAGGGATGTGTTTGTTAATAACCAATAGAATAACTTGTGCTGAGCGAGGCTGGGTAAATCATCATCACCATCATCATATCAGCCGAAAGACGTCCACTGCTGGACATAGGCCTCCCCCAAGCGTCGCCACAACGACCGGTCCTGTGCGTCTCGCATCCATCGGCTACCCGCGACCTTCACCAGGTTATAGGTCCACCTTGTGGGAGGCCTTCCAATGTTACGGCTGGATAAAGGAAGCAATTCTATTGGTTCTTAACAAACGCATCGTTCGCTATCGCATATCCTTTCACATCTCTGGTGAAAAAGCAGAGTCAAACTCGCACAGGAAGGGTTCCGTACCTTAACACAAACCGAAAAAAATCACGGTTCTGGTATGGCCCGTTTAATTTTTAATTTAATTCCTACTAGCTTCTGCCAGCGGCTTCGCCCGCATGGTCCCTAGAGAACATGCTCCGAGGATAAAAAGTAGTATATGTCCTTTCTCAGGCTCTAGACTACCTGTGTTCCAAATTTCATTTAAATCGGTTCAGTATTTTTGGCATGAAAGCGCGACAGACAGACAGACAGACGGACAGACAGAGTTACTTTCGCATTTATAACATTAGTAAGGAAGTAAGGATATAGTATATAGTATATATAGTAAGGATCATCTGTTGTTTTAACGGCAAAAGAAAAACACAGTCGAAAAAAATTAGCACCGTTAACCCTTCGGCTCCGGAACTCTAAATACAACTTTTTCAGCTCTTTCGGAAACGGTTCTTAAGGAAATAATCATTTAAAGTTATACTACATAACTTTAAATGATTATTTCCTTAAGAACCGTTTCTCGGATCACAAACTGCAGTCTGCAGAATCGCAGTATCCAAATACAGAACGAAAAATATTACAAGCTTTACATAATATATCACCGGACAGCTGATATGGTTTACTGCCAAACTCATAAATTCACTACGAGCATTATAATATTGCTCCTATTTGTGAACTCAATTTATTTATCCCATAACTTATAGCCCAGCGTAATTTACATCGCCAAAATATATTTATTTTGACACATATTTATTTATAAGATACTAAAAAGTGAGTTAGCGTTGTTCTTAGTGATGTTAATGAGTTAAATATGATGATTCATGGATGTAATACTAATCATAAGTCTCGAAAGAATTTAATCTGACACCTCGTCTTGCAGAGTTGCCTAGCCGTGCACCACCGTGCACTTGCTTCGGCTCCATTCCGTGAAATATATATATTTTGTTTTTATTTGTGAAGGGTTTGCTCTTGACTCTAGTCTAGGTCAGAGATACAGAGACAAAGTCTAAGATGGAGCGAGCTTACCCAGAAGGAGCCTGTTCACTCTAACTTTGAAGAGATTAGGGTTGTAAGCGTTCGGAAACACAGAGCAGGCAGAGAGTTCCACTCCCTTGCTGTGCGCGTTATAAAACACGTTTAGAAACGCTTAGTGCGAATTGGTGGATATTTGAATTTCTTACTGTTCTACTCAACAGACAGTCCTCATTGGCTACAGCAATTTGTGTTATCACTGTACGACGTGTAATAGAATAAACGCAATACCTCTTAAGGGCTAATTGTACTTATTATTGTGAACAACTTTTCTTGTTGTACATGTCCGCTGTGTGCTCGGAGTTTTCGAGCAAAGTTGTATTACTATGCAAGTCACCTGAGAGCACATAAGTGCAGTGAATTAGAGCTCGCAACCATCATGAAAAGCCAAGGAATGAGGTCGTTGTGGCTGAAATCGGCTAGATAGCATCATCATCATCACCATCATTATCTAACTCAATTACACTACTTGTTTGATAAACGATGATTTCAGATATAATATTTTTTTTACAACAGCAGCGAAATACTTACCTTAAGGCTTGTATACATGCTAATGACCTTGTGCATATAAACGGAGCTAACTACTCCTCTACGCGCCACTTCGCCACCCGCATTTAAATTTATACAACAATAACAAAAATTTAAAAAGTAACAAAACAAAATGATTTTCCTTTGTATTGCAAAGCAGTAGATATTTTTGTTTAGACTTTTTTTAAAAAATGAAGGAGTAAAATGGTTTCATCTCAACGATTTGGAGGTGATTTTGTGATTTTTTTTTATTATGTGATACCGATACATAAATTCTGGCTAAACCTAATTACGTATTACGTTACGTATATAGATTACTACCTATTTTTTTCAGATGTCATTTCTCAGTAAATGCCGAAAAGTCACTTCAACTGCACGCTGTTTTTAAGCATTTCTCGAGAGAGCAGCCTTAAGTTAAACACTTAAATTGCCACATAGGTACTACTAACATACTACCCGTGTGCCTTTATAATATTCACAAACTCTTTGTTAAGTCATAGCATAATTCTTAAGTTATTATTGCATCACAATGCAATCGAGTCACAAGGTCAACTCACTCGTATAATAACTGTAATTACAATCGAGCATCATATAAGACCACTAATTGACAGCAAAAATGTAACTCTGATTGATTTTTTTTATCACTGCAGAGCTCGAGACTTATGATGGAGATGAATTAAGATACAATTAAGTAACGCTGCACACTAGGCGACTAGTGTCCTAAACACCCTAGTGGACTAGTATCAGTTCAGCGATTCAGATGTCACCATAACCACGTACAAGATGCCAACAATATGTACAGAGAAAGAAGATTATGTGGATCGCCCGGATGACATGATGGAGCATACGGTGCAGTAGTGCTATTCTGTAGCAACATTTTCGTATCTCGACAGTGGAATCCGAGGTGAGTTTCAAATTAAGACCTTTATGTTGTGTGCAATAAAGCTCATTTTGTGAGTTTTGTCACTCAGGTGAAGCTCGATATCGAAATAGTTGTTTACAGAATAGACTAGCAGGTCTGCCCTGCTTGGGCGGAGCAACGCCGTGTCCTCGAATCCTCACGTCCGGCCAGTTTAATAAATTCATGGTCTGCAGCGAGCAAATGCATGGGAAGCAGTCACCTCCTTCCGCGGTCCTGGAATACAAAGATTTTTGTAGGAGCACAGGTGATCATTAAGATAATAATGGGAAAATCCATCAAGGAAGAAGTCTTTGAAGCAAGGTAACTTTAACAAGAAAGAACTGGCCAAGTGCGAGTCGGATTCGCATGCAAAGGGTTCCGAACGAATTTTTTTTTTAACATGTTATTTTAACACTATAGACTTCTTATAGGTTTTCCTGTAAATCTATAGGTAAAGGTCTATTATCTCCATTTTTTTTCAAAATTTTAGACTCAGTAGTTTCGTAGATAAATGGTCATTTTTCGTCTAATTTCTTGAATAACTTCAAAACCTTTTTTTTAAATTATGAAAAAAATATAATTAAAAACCTTCACAGTAAGCCCTTTCATTTTATATGCCACACGATATTGTTCGAAAATCTTTTTTTTTTTAGTTTTCTAGTTGACCCCCATACTAAAAATTTTATCATTTACGTAACGCGTTCGTGTTTGGGTCACAGAAGTCCATATGTGTACCAAATTTCAACAGAATCGGTCCAGTGGATCCGGAGAAAAAGGGCTGTGACAGACGGACAGACAGACACCCGAGTGATAAATGACTATAAGGGTTCCGTTTTTTGTTCGGAACCCTAATAACTAGACATATTAAATATCTCCTTGCTATGTTGTCTTCCCAAATAGTAATAAAACTTAGTAGGACAACGACTACCTACTCAAGATTTTCGCGGTTTTGGAATTACAATAGAGAAATTAAAAAAGTCACCACCATCCACCCCACGTAGCTCGTTCAGACTTATAGTGGCCGATACTTGTGGGCTGCTTTGTGATAGTCAAAAGTCAATTGCGATTTGTCTCGCGTTTTTCAGTAATTACTGTGATAACAACAGACCAAAGTCAAAGTCAAAACGTTTATTCCAATTAGGCCATTAAAAGGCACTCTTGAACGTCATTCACATTTCAAATAATATAAAATACTAAAGTGACTCTACTGTCCATTCGGAAAGGTAGATTCTTATGGAGAGGAACGGACAAGAAACTCCATAGTTACTCTTTTCAAATAAATCTTTTACAATATTTGGTATACAAACATTTAGTTAATATGTGAGGACCATGCACCTAGGGTATGCAGAGGTAGACTTATTAATTTTCTAAATAAGTACATGATACTACAAATATTACAAAACAAATACAAATATTATTATATATATATTATATTTACAAATATTGGAATCACTAATTAACAGTGTGTGAGTTATCAGAAAAATACAAACACAAAAAGAAACAGAACATCTAGAAAGTTAATACATAAAGCAACCAGTTTGATTTTGTCCACAACATTGATTGTCCTATGGAGCAGGACCAGCATGCCTGAGCTGAATCATGATTCAATTTAATTTGCCTATCATTGTTAGGTAATTAACTAAAGGACCATGTGTCAGGTAACGGTTTCATTATTAACTTGTTTTACAATTTCATTTGTTTCATAATGTTTTTTTTTTCGTGAGCAGATGCAACATATTTTTCGGGTAGACCATAAATTGTTCCTGTCCCATAAATGTCGGTAGCGATATTATGATACATAAAAACTATGATGAGGGACAAAATCGTGTTCAAAGTAGAGGAAAAAGAAATATTTATAGGCTGACACTTGAACAGGTCGTAAAAGGATGAGCAATGTGGTTCACGAGAGGTCCACTTACTTGAAATGATTTGGGCCGCTTTGATGATCGCCTGAGAAATTACCTAGTAAACTTTTGAAGTTTATGCCCTATGTTTGGCTCGTAAAGATACGCGGTCATGATTCTCTACTAAAGGTTGACGTATGTAAGTAGCCATGAAACTGTCATTTCCCAATCGAAATCCAAGCTCGTAGCTATCGGTCAGAAGGCTAATTTTCGTACTTTAATAGCGTTCAAATCAGTCAATGTCAAACACTACACAAAATCTTGGGAAACAAAATGCTTCTTGTAAATACGAGAATTACCCCACAGGTTGAAGTGCCAAACCTAATCAATCGTTAATAACCCTTCTTGATAGACGGGTAAAAAAGAAAATCAGTGTTTTGTTGGGGCTTTCGGGACCGGGGCCGGGATTTTTCTTGTGGCCCCAAAATACTACTCAAAAATATTATAATACAGGTGGAATCTCCCCTGGTCACAAAAGCCCCTCGACACACCCGGCCAGTCTTTCGCAAATGGCTCCGTTTTTTTCGAGCGAAGCTTTCGAATTGCATGTAGCAACCAATCGAATCAGAACAATATTCAAACACCGGAATTAATAAATCGAATCAAAAACTATTTTCAATAAAGGTAAACTAACAAAATTGATTAAAAACCTAACTCCAATCCAGTGTTTATTATTACAAAATAGGAAAATACAAACGGGCCAGTAAAAAAAAAACTAATAAAACCCAGCAAGTTGCAAGCATGAAAGTTTATTACAAAATAGGAAAAATAAACTTTAGGGCCATTGTATGCAGTAATCGAGGAGTCGGGCAGAATAAAGCAATTAGATCGTTTGATACCATTTAGTAGGGCCTCATAAAAAGTGGCCAATTTATACCATGTACAAGGGTTAATGTGAGGAGAAGATGAGCGGTGCGAGGAAGCTTAACGGAGCTATAAAATGTTCTGTATTCTTTCTGTTCCACCATAGCTGTACGAGGTAGCTCAGCGGTGCGAGGAAGTGAAGCTGTGCTGTGAAACAGTGTAAGTTTTGTGTCTGTCTGGACAAGTAAACTAGCTCGCTTAGTCACTCTACCTTGCATATTGTACTCTCATCTCTCACGCTTATATCATTGGTTTGTTTTGTACGTATTAGGGACTCCTTACACCAAAACTGAACAAGAAAGCACAGCTGTAACATGCTGTAATGTGAATTATTGTGACTCGTGTGTACGTTGACTGGTCGGCAGATCATTCTCGCTCTCCGCTATGCTCTGCGCTCATATTTTTGTTCGTTTAAGGCTGCTCTCTCGAGAAATGCTTAAAAACAGCGTGCAGATGAAGCAACTTTTCGTCGGCATTTACTGGGATATTACATCTGAAAAAATAGGTAGTAATCTACATGATATGATACGTAATTTGGTTTAGCCAGAATTTATTTATCAGTATCACATAATATGAAAAAAAATCACCTCCAAATCGTTGAGATGAAACCATTTTACTCCTTCATTTTTTAACAAAATTTTAAAAAAATATATCTACTGTTTTGCAATACAAACGAAAATAATTCAGTTTTGTGACTATTTTTTTAAATATGTGTTATTTTTTATAATAAATTAATAACGCGGGTAGCGGAGTGGCGCGTAGAGGAGTAGTTAGCTCCGTTTATATGCACAAGGTCATTGGCAGGTATATAAGCCTTAAGAATAACACAAAGACTTAGCTCTGCTGAAGCTTTCCACCATAGAGCCTGCTGCGCAAGACTAAGAAAATAAAGAAATCCAATAGGTGGAGTGTTTCTCAAGCACCGCAGCTTAGCTAGCTACCTCGCACAGCTCTGGTAGAAACATCGCCTTATGGGCCATTGTGAAGATGATGAAGAATGGCCATTGGCCACTAACCACTTAATAACCGAAGATTGTGGAATGAGGATGTTAAGAAGAGCCGCGGTAATAGGAAAGTGGAAAATAGAAGCATCTATTGATGTGGGAAGAGTAATCTATTCTTGGATGTATGATCGATAGGTGTTTTATGCCCTTAGGGTTATAAATTGAGCTACAAATCTGAGTCTGACACTTTCCAATCTGACGTTACTTTGTAACGGCCTCATCTAAGTTGAAATCACCAAAAAATATTGACGTTCAAAGTAATATATTTAACCTATTTAAAAAATGAACTAGTTTTGCCCGCGATTTCGTAAGTGCATAATATCTCGTTTTTCCCATTCCCGTTGAAATTTCGGGAAACTCACTTAGTGCTTCCCTACACTTCCCAAGGAACCTACATGCAAAATTTCAGCTTCCTACGACCAGTAGTTTCGGCTGTGCGTTGTCTTTCAGTCACTCACTCAGTAACGAAAGAATTTTATATATTAGGATATCATTTAAACATTAATTAATTATTGGGAATCAGGATACAACTACAGATTTTTTTTTCTATTACAACGTTGAACCTAAATGTTTCTATTAATATTTTTATTTCTTAACGTTTCTGTCCCTGATGGGTAAAGGACTCCTTCAAGTCCTTCCAGATATTCTTCTCAGGGGCTTTTCCACTCATCATTCATGATTCGCGTCTATACCATTTCGCCACGTCTTTCGGTACCGGACCTGGACGACGCCTTCCATCTTCAGAAACCATGGAGCATGGAGTACTTTTAAAACTTAATTAATTATTTAATTTTGGCTTGACATTAGGTAGGTTACATGTTGGTCTCTAAACCAGTTCAAACTGTTTTTCGATTGGTTAGAGAAAACTTATGCAAAGTCTATGTTATTGCTTTTAAGTTCCCATACAATCAATATTTATATCGCTTTCGGTATCGACAGGTCCAATATAGCTTAATTGGTTTCCTATTTTACATTCTCTAGCACTTATTTTATATTCAAAACCGATTTCTTGACACAATTTTATTCAAACAGAATTTCCGATTACCATCAAAGTTGCATGTAATTTTGTTGATTCTGAAATATCAAATGTCAAATAAAATAAACTTTGATTGCCATACCAATAAGTGATTAGTCCCATGAAGTTTTATTTGGTTTTCTACCATGTTTTCATCTGCACAAGATTTTAAATTGTATGAAGGTTTTTTTAAATCTTTGCAGTAGGCAATACAAAGATTCTTTGATTTGAACAATATAATTATTTGTTAATTTAGTTCAAATATGAGACGTTCAAATAGTTCGTGATTGCCTACCTCCATTACATATGTACGATTTGAACAAATATTGACAATTATCTTCTACTGAGAAACCGTCAGATCATTAAATATGCCTTCATCATTATATTTGTTCTTATTTCTCGACATGAAGGTCGAGTGCTAAAAGTTATAGCTTAGGGCTGATTGACACTAAAAATAGGCTAAAGTAGATACATGCCAATGACCATGTGCATATAAACGGAGTTAACTACTCCTCTACGCGTCACTCCGCCACCCGCATTTTTAAGTTATTAAAAAAAAAATAGGTAACACATATTTTAAAAAAGTAACAGAACCAAATTATTTTCGTTTGTATTGCAAAGTAGGAGATATTTTTTATAGACTTTTGTTAAAAAATGAAGTAGGTAGTATAATGGTTTCATCTCAACGATGTGGAGGTGATTTGGTGTTTTTTTTTTCTTCTATGTGATACCGATACATAAATTCTGGCTAAACCAAATTACGTATCATATCATGTAGATTACTACCTATTTTTTTTCCGATGTAATCTCAGTAAAATGCTGACGAAAAGCTGCTTCATGTGCACGCTGTTTTTAAGCATTTCTCGAGAGAGCAGCCTTTGTGAAAACCTATGTATATCAACGCGAGCAAATCGGCGGGCAATAGCCCAGTATAACTATAAAGCATACGAGAATTTCAAGTTTTAACAAAAAGTGACAGAAAAAATGCAATGCAAACGCAATGCAACGATGTGTATGAAAAGTTTTATACCGACGTGATCGACGAGGTAGCTACTGCAGTTCCAATGGCGATGTATTCTCGCAGTACAACAGTTGGGACATCTGCCAGGTACGTGACATACGCATAAAAAAGAACGCCACTGTCAGGGGATTGACCGTCGTCAATACCAATACATTTCCCCTGACGTTTCTGATCTTTTGAATTGAGCTTCCGTATAATTTAACTTGGAAACTTGCGATAAATATTCGCATATAGCCTTGTGTGAGACATGTCATATTTAAGGCTTGTATACATGCCAATGACCTTGTGCATACAAACGGAGCTAACTACACCTCCACGCGCCACTAATTTTTTATAATAAAAATAGAACATATTTTAAAAAAGTAACAAAACCAAATTATTCTCGTTTGTATTGCAAAGCAGTAAATATATTTTTTAAACTCTTTTGATAAAAAATGAAGGAGTAAAATGGTTTCATCTCAAAGATTTGGAGGTGATTTGGTGATTTTTTTTCTTATTATTTGATACCGATACATAAATTCTGGCTAAACCAAATTATGCATAATATTATGTAAATTACTACCTATTTTTTTTCAAATGTAATTTTTTAGTAAATGCCTACGAAAAACTGCTTCATCTGCACGCTATTTTTAAGCTTTTTTCGAGAGAGCACCCTTAAGCAAGTTTGTACTTACATCCAGCAACTTGGTACTTTAGGCGACGACATACGCCAGCGACCTTGGGGCAACAAAGCGCACTCGTTTCACACCCGTGCGACCTTATTATTCTATGACTTCAAAAAAATAGCCGTACATAAAAATGTAGATAGTCGAATTTGTGTTTTGTGTTGTTGTTGTGTCTTGTTTGTAGTTAAATCGTTTCTCCGGGACTCGTCGGGCTTCATTGGCTCGGCGTTTTTCTGGTGGTCGCCACTGTTGATTCTGGCTTTCAGGAGTTGCAGTGGTTGGGAATGGGTGGCGGGCTTGTCCCAAAAAAAAAAGTCAAATTGTCTTTGAGATAGTGCAAATTCCATTGAAATACGCCCGAAGGTTTCGGTCCGATTGACGTTTTTAGAACCGTATTAAACATAACTTTACAAATTAACTGCACTATGTTGAACGAATAAAACTCAAAATTTTCATAAATTATTAAGAAAATAGTTCAATGTAACATATACCCCTGTAACAGAATAAACACAATACCTCTTAAGAGGTCATTGAACTCATCATTATGAACAACTTTCACTATGCGACCAACACTGAAATCGCGAAAAAAAATCGACTGCCCCATACACTTATGTGCGCATATAACTCTACAAAATGTCCTGAACAGCTGATTTTTTTTTGACTGACTAGCTGTTTAGACGTGATTTTTATTTTAAAATCAGCTACTGAGCCGTATCTGCGCCTTAAGGTAAAAAAATATCATAATAAGCTACAATCTGGGCGTTTTTAAGTCAAGAGTTAATAGGTTACTTCTAGGCAAGCGTGCTCCATCATCTACCACATCGTTGTGAGATTGGTTGGACGCGAGTTTACCAACACATAAAATTAAATTTTTTAAAAACCCCCGACAAAAAAACCTTTAAAAAGTTAAAAATAATTTCTATTGATCCTCTCGATTCAAGCCAAGCCAAGCGTCGGTTTGCTTTTGATACCCATATTTAGGCAGTTGTGAAAAAATATGTCATCTGCCATTTTTGGCGGCGGCCATCTTGGACCGATTTTGATCAAACATGGCTAAGAACACTCCCGACTAAATCCCCTTTCAAACAAAAAAATCAAAAACAAAATCGGTTCATCCGTTCGGGAGCTACGATGCCACAGACAGACACACACAGACAGACACGTCAAACTTATAACACCCCGTCGTTTTTGCGTCGGGGGTTAAAAATAAAAAAAGCACAATAATTAAAATCTCCTAATTAGCACCGTTATCAAACAGTAACATAACTCGTCAGCTTTGAAAGCAAGCACCCAACTGATCAATGAAATACAAAAATTCTCTACCTTAAAATTAATTAAAAAAATATTTAGGCCAGCCCTAACAAAAACCTCTAATTATTTGTTTGATTTTGATTAACACGAGCGCAACCACAGATCGAGTAACGAACGTTATAATTAAACACAAATAACAAAGTTTGTTTGAATTACAGACATTTATATCAATAAAATGGTCCCTTAAATTAATGCCGCCGATTCATATCAACTATTTTGTAATTAATTACAAAACAAATATATCTCTACTAGATAATTTATTGTGGTTTGCTGGTGCAGTAGTTCAGTGTTCAGAATTATAATCTGGTATTCGTGTATTTGGCTTGCCATTGAACTAAGGACGATTATTTAAAACTAGCGTTTGCATGCTTCGTACGCGTATATCCCGATCCCGTAGGAATTTCGGCAAATCCCCTACACTCCCCAAGGAATCTACATGCCAAATTTCAGCTTTGTACGACCAGTAGTTTCGGCTGTGCGTTGTCTGTCAGGTACTCACTCAGTCACTAGCTAGGCTATTTTGTAAATAATTATGTATTTCGATATCGAGCTTCACCTGAGTGACAAAGCTCACAAAGCAAAGCAGCATAAGTATAAGCTTTACACACAGCATAAGTCTTATACTAATACGAATTTGATACCTCACCTCGGATTCCGCTGTCGAGACACGAAAATGTTGTTACAGAACAGCACTACAAGTGTCTTTATATATTAACTAGTTGACCCGCGCAACTTCGTCTTTTCCGCTCCTATTGGTCTTAGCGTGATGATATATAGCCTATAGCCTTCCTCGTTAAATGGGCTATCTAACGCTGAAAGAATTTTTCCAATCAGACCAGCAGTTCCTGAGATTAGCGCGTTCAAGCAAACATAGTATAGAAGTATAGATATTGATCAACTACTTTTTTTTACTATTGAAAGTGATGCGATTGACCACTATCTCACCTGATGGTAAGCGATGATGTGGTGGAAGATGGAGCACGCTTGCCTAGAAGTAACCTATTCACTCTTGACTTAAATACTCACAGGTTGAAGCTATCAGGAAACACAGACACCGGCTGGGAATTCCACTCCTTAGCTGTACGCACTATGAATGTGTTCCCAAAACGTTTTGTGCGTGTGAGTGGGATGTCCACCATGTACCGGTGGCGCATCCCCGTTCGTCTTGTGGTCCGTTGATGGAACAGGCTTGACGGAATCAAATTATGCAATTTCGTAGCACATTCCCCAAAATGCAACCGGTAGGAAACCGGCAGGCTAGCAACTCGTTGTCGATGCTCAAAAGACTTTGGAGCTTCGTCGCGACGAGACTATCATCGCCCATGATTTTCTTGGCTCGTTTCTCAATTGACTCAAGGGCATCAAGCTGGTATCTGGCAGATCCGTCCCAAAGATGAGAGGAGTACTCCATACATGATCGAACTTGCGCTTAATAGAGTTTGAGCAGCTGTTCCGGCGTGAAGTACCGTCTCACCTTTGCTAGGATCCCCAACTTCTTTGCTACTTCCCTAAACAAACTATAAACAAGAAACCTACCACTATTGACGGAAATGATCGCGAAAATAATTGAATCAATAACAATCAGTTAACGTCTCCTTCGTACTATGGGGCTGCTCCTAATATCGAAGTTAGAGCCTTGTAACAAAGTTCTAAGTTTTGGGTGAGCGTTATTGTTCCGATAAATGAAACTTTAGCAAAGCTCTTCAATTGAAAACGTTACTTTTAGACTATAACGAGGCAAAGTTTTCATATTGCTGTTAAGTGTTGCGTCTTTAACGATTACGATATATCTACATATTAGACATGATCTTTTATTTATATGAACTTAATCGGTTTATAGGCGATCTTATTTCTGGGTAAGTGCTGATTCCCCCCGAAAGTTACAAAAACGAAATGGTATAACTACATAAATCGGTTCGGTACATTAATTCTCGATTGCCCCTTAAATAAAAAAATGGTACAGACAAGCACAACTCACTAATTTCTACACAAATCAATTCCAAACATATTTGAACAAAGATACTGCATTTACCTTTCGGCACCGAATTGGTTTATGAGCAGTAGGACAAAATTTTAATTAAAGGTAAGATAAGTATGCCTATCTTTCAAGCGGAATCTAGTGATTCAATGATTAAATGCCATTTATTATGTTATTTTATTGTTAACTAGCTGACCCGCGCAACTTTATCTGCGTCACAATTTTCATTACTGCTCCGCTCCTATTGGTCTTAGCGTGATGATATATATGCCTATATGCCTATAGCCTTCCTCGATAAATGGGCTATCTAACACTGAAAGAATTTCTCAAATCGGACCAGTAGTTCCTGAGATTAGCGCGTTCAAGCAAACAAACAAACTCTTCAGCTTTATATATTAGTATAGATTAGATACCTACAACACTTTTTATAGGTGGGTACTAAAGTCAAAGCGCAAAGAAAGCAGTATTTACATTGCAAGACTAGCAACATCTGTGATTTGATTGGTAATAATTTCAAATAAATACACGAAAATATAACAATTACTTTTTCTTTGACTGTAGCCACCAGATTTTATTTGATAAAACGCAATTATAAATAAAACAGATACATTTTCGGGAGGAAACAAATCAACCTTTGGGACAACAGATTACACAGTGGTGACCACATTGGGTCAATAAGCTCTTTCATTTGACATGTCAATCGGCACAGATTCGTCTTTTTAGGGTTCCCAAAATGGTAAAAAGGAACCTTTAAGGTGTGACTAAGTTTGTCTATGTGTCACAGCTGGATATCTCAAGAACTACTTATGCTATGAACTTGAAATTTGGAATAGTTTTAGGTGACGTTTGTTCAACTATTTTTCAAATAAGAGAGAAATAAAAATATCTATATTTTTCTTGCAACAACGACTGAAAGGGATTATTAAAAATTCAAAGCGGGGCTACTAGGGCATGTAGGGCATATCATATGAAAGAGCGCTGTTTACACATTCTCTAACTTTTTTTTTTTGTTTTTAGGCCGAATGGTTTTCGACTTATGTCAAAAAATATTGAAATGTTGACGTTCCCTTATCTCCGAAGTATGCATACAGAAAAATCTGAAATTATTCTATGTGATAGAAGTTTATGTAAAGATTACAGGAAACATAAAACGATGTCTGTAAAAAGCGCACTTTTTCAGAAATCATCAACAAACATTACATTAGTTCCACTAGCGGACAAGAGATGTCGCTGATCTAAGATTGCAATATACACCGCAGTGTTAAATTTCTCAACGAATAAAGGCCTCGCCGATGAAAATTTAAAAACATTTCACGTTTTATATGATGATACGGAACAGTATGTGCGCGAGTCCGACTCGTTCTTGACCGGTTTTTCAGATTTTACGCGTCTTTATCCGAGAAAAAAAATATCATACTTCAACTGAATGGCTCCAGTAAATTCGTAGCAATTGTCTATGGCAGACGGACACAAATACTAGTGCTGCTATAGGGCTCCGATTTTACCCGACTGCGCCAGACGGAGGGTTATGTTTTTCCAGAAGGTCGTTCGTAACCCTAAAAACTACTTCATCCATGCAAGCTAAGTTGAAACTTTTGACTTAGATTGGTCTGTAACCGATTGTCTTTACGACATTGTCGCTTCGTCCTTATGGCCCGGAGATGTCGAAATAGGTCAATCCGCCACTTGATAGGTTACAAATGGCAACTAAGGACTAAGGAGATATTCCGTTTGTGTCCTAATGGCTAATGACTAGCACTACGTTCATTAATACTAGAGCTTTGCGGCTTGTTTGTTTCATGTTACTTGTGTCATTGATAGTCATCAATCCTTACTAATATTATAAATGCGAAAGTAACTCTGTCTGTCTATCTGTCTGTCTCGCTTTCACGCCAAAACTATGGAATCGATTTAAATGAAAGTTGGTACAGAGATAGTCTAGAGCCTGAGAAAGGACATAGGCTACCTTTTATCCCGGGAGTATGTTCCCTAAGGACCACGCGGGCGAAGCCGCTGACAGAAGCTAGTTAGAGATAAATGAGAAATGCACTTGTCTTGACTGATTGCCGTTGATGTCTGCAGTCTCTTCATAATACAATTACAAAGTATGCAACACATAAAATCTTGCTATAAAATTCCCAGCGTTTAATTTTTCATAAACCTTTTTAAAGTTATTTTATCGCGCCATCTTCTCACCTGCAAATTAATTAAACTCCCAAAAAGATAGGTAACCCAGGATAACAACAGTATTCATTTAAACCTTTACATTACACGTTCCCACTCCGTTAATGATCAACTGGCTTTAAAAAGGCGAGCTTATCGCTACCCGTCAATTTCTTCGGACCCCCCATTAGTAGGAGATCGTTAACCTCTACAGGGTACAGGATCAGTTATTATTTCAATTACTACGGCCATAACGGCGGCAACTACTCCCGTTTTGTTTTATTTTCAACATAAAACAGGCAGGTACAGTCAGTTACTGAATTTGTTTCATGTAACCGGATGAACCTCTGCCATACAGGTGGTCCCAGTTCAGGGGTCGAGACCACATTGATGTAATGTATAACTGAAGTTTATAAGTTTTTTTTTTTTTTTTCAAAGTAAGAGTGCACAGGCTCCTTCTGGGTAAGCTCGCTCCATCGTAGACTTTGTCTCTGTCATCTCTGACCTAGACTAGAGTCAAGAGCAAACCCATCACAAATAAAAAAAAAATAAAAAAAAAGTTTTAGAAATAAATTGTTGTTGTTGTTGTTCGAAAGAGTCACCGCGGCCCTGGAACGCAAAAGGCGTCAGGAGGGACACAGATGGCACTCCCTTCTGTAGTGCTATTCTCTAACAACATTTTCGTATCTCGACAGTAGAATTCGAAGTGAGTTTCAAATGAAGACCTTTATGTTGTGTGCAATAAAGCTCACTTTGTGAGTTTGATCACTCAGGTGAAGCTCGATATCGAAATAGTTTCTTACAGAATAGACTAGCTGCTCCGCCTAGAGAGGAAGAATTCATTTGATGATTTCCCATTCTTAAAAAATCCTTACTATCCTTAATTCTTTACTAATATTATAAATGCGAAAGTAACTCTGTCTGTCTGTCTGTCGCGCTTTCACGCCAAAACTATTGAACCGATTTAAATTAAATTTGTTGCAGAGATAGTCTAGAGCCTGAGAAAGGACATAGGCTACTTTTTATCCCGGGAGTATGTTCCCTAGGGACACGCTACGAAGCTAGTAATAAAATAAAAAAAGACAGGTACAGTCAAACACGCCAGTGTTCAAACGTGAAATCAATGCAGCCCGAATTTGGAGCGCTAAATTTAGCCGACAAATATTTCATTCGGGCTATATCTAGCTGTCACTTGATACGGACTACCTATCAAGCCAGTTTTTTGCCGCCTATCATGCTGTGTGACATGACATCCGCCTGTTTTTAGACGGTCTGGACGGAAATCAAACCGAAACTAGAAAATTAAATTCAAATATATACCGTAACTAGCTTTTACCCGCGACTTCGAATGCTTATATCCCGTTATTTTCCCCGTTCCCGTAGTAATTTCGGAGAATCCTCTCTTAGTGCTCCCCTACACTCCCCAAGGAACCTACATGCCGAATTTCAGCTTTCTGCGACCTGCAGTTTCGGCTGTGCGTTGTCTGTCAGTCACTCAGTAACAGAAGAGTTTTATACATATTGATACTACATGAACCCGTGTAGCAACAAGATATCTAAATATTTATACACAAATATGTAATGATACGTCTCTATTATTGTGCGGTATTCTATAAAAAAAGAGAAAACACGTTAACAGATAGCTATAATGAAAAGTGTGTGTTGATAGTATAGCCCGAAATAAACAAAAAAAAAACTGAATACCAACCTTATCCATACGCCAGAAAGTCGTAACTCGAGTTGACTAAACAGGGTGCTTACGATTTTCTGTAACCGAGTGTACAAAACATCATCACCTGTCAATATAATTAAAAAGACAGCATTTCACGGGCGATGCCAGATGAAAGAGCTTGTTAACCTGTCGGCGAGGGCTCATTATAACGATATTTTATCGTAACGAGTCTTGGTAAAGGCCGGTTAAATATAAGCCTCTCCGATTGTAACAAAGGTTAATATTTTGACACGAGTTAAGGCTCATTTACACGGGCACAAATTCTCAACCATCGAAAGACGAACGAAATTGAAGTTTGTTAAACGGAAGCTGTATTTTTGAGGGGTCTTTCGCCTAGCGCTTTTTAAACGAAGCTGTCCCTGACAGTTTTTATAAGGTAACTTTTTTATCTTCCTACATTTATCTTTATAGTGTCAAGTGTTGGTTTTAATAGCTCCAGGCATTGGTATGTAAATAAACGGATTTTACTGATGAATTCTCGTTTAGTTTTTCTCATCTGATGAAATGAAAAGCGATGATGTGGTGGACGGACAGACGGTCGATGGAGTAGACATGTGTTAGCGTGGAGACCGCGTATGGGCAAACGTACTGGGACGCCCTACGGCACGATAGACCAATAATTTAAAGAAGGTGGCTGGCAGCGGATGGATGCGGACTGCTCAGGGGGGCTACTCTCTAACGAAATCCGTAGTTTCGGGCTTAGTTGCGGGCGGGCATTTTCTACTTCGTATCACCTAACCACTGAGAACTAATGATAACACGATTTGACAGTTACTGTGAAATCGTGTTGTCATTCATTCTCAGTTCGGGTTCGGGATTAATCGTAACTCTGTAGGTGATACGGAGTAGAATACGCCCGCCCGCAACTAAGCCCGAAACTACAGATTTCGTTAGAGAGTAGCCCCCCAGGACCGGGATGGTCGGCGCTCTTTGGTGGAGGCTTACGTTCAACAGTGGTTGGCAATTGGCTGATATATATTGATGAGGTCGACGATGAGGTTGCTTACCTGGCCTATTCACTTTTGACTTAACACACACAGGATATGGTTACGAGGAGACAAACTCCGGCTGAGAATACCACTACCTACTTTATTTCTTTCTTCTATTTTTTTTTTGCAAATCATTCATCTCTATCACTACATATAAAAACAAAGTCCTCCGCCGCGTCTGTCTGTCTGTTCGCGATAAACTAAAAAACTACTGCACTGATTTTCATGCTGTTTTCACCTATGAATAGAGTGGTTCTCGAGGAAGGTTTTAGTATATAATTTGTTTAGAAAAAAAATAAGGATCCTTAAAAAATTGCAGCGCAGACGAAGTCGCGGGCGAAGTGCTAGTTTATTTATAAACAGAGATTGTAGTACAATAGTTCACTTAACAAATGATTTGGTTTCGTACCATTGTCTTCAATCTGGTGGGTGATGCACTGTCTTCCTAGCTAGGTTATAATATAACCTGTATAAACAGTAACAGTCCCAATCCCCTTTTACATTTGGTTACAATTTTACACGGTACACTGTGCTTTATTTGAGCTAATTATTACTTTATTTATTTTTTACTCTTGCGCCATCCCATCTTCCTAGCTCGTCGTGCTGTGCTGGTACTGCCGCTGCGGCTGCTGAGAACCTCAAGCGGCGGAAACATAATAACCTTGTTGGCAGTTATATTTTTGAGCCGTTTGGGGTTGAAACTCTTGGATCGTGGGGTCCGAGTGCTCATGCCTTATTTAAAGATATTTCTAAACGCTTAGTTGACACTTCGCGTGACCCAAGGGCTAGCTTTTACCTCGGACAGAGGATAAGCTTTGCCATACAACGTGGCAATACCGCCAGTCTTTTGGGCTCACTTCCAGTGGACAGCGATGCGGACGAATTTTTTGACGCCTTATTTTAGTTAGGATTTTTTTATTTTAAGTGTATATATTTAGTACTAGTGGACGTCACGCGGTTTCACCCGCGTAGTTCCCGTTCCCGTGGGAGTACGGGGATAATATATAGCCTATGTTACTCCCTGATAATGTAGCTATCCAATGCTAATAGAATTTTTCAAATCGGTCCAGTAATTTCGAAGCCTATTCAATTCAAACAAACAAACAAATCTTTTCTCTTTATAATATTAGTATAGATAGTTTAATTGAATAAAAGTTAAAATGGAATTGGAAGCTATAAAAAGCTATTTGAAGCGAGAAACTCCCCTGTGTAAAACTGACCTATAGGATTCCATGATGTAGTTAACTTGAAATTGTTTCGAATCACCACTTTAATGGTGATCATGGGGAAAGAGGTGTTATTACATGTTAGGTGAGAAAAGAGAATTGCTGCTCCTGATCTTTTCTTAGATAACCATTATAGTTTATTTAAGTATCTACCTTGTTACTGTAATTTTATTGTAGCTCGTGCTTTTGAACTACGGTCCATATTATGGGTGATGAGTCAAATTGTTTGTTAGTACCATTAACACAAACATATTAAGTACAGTGTTTTTATTAGTTAGGTTGTAATGACTGAAAGATGCATCATCATCATCTGCCTAACCTTTTCCCAACTAATTTAATTTCAATTCAATTTCAATCCAATTTATTTCAATTCAATTTCAATTTTTATTGCAATAAATTTCATTTAAACTAATTTAATTTAATTTTGTATTAATAATAGTTTTAAAAAAATGTAATAATAATATGATTACCTAGAATAACGTTAATTTGTGTCTAGTTTAATGTCAAAATGTAAAAGTTGTGTACACCTGTAAGTGACATATTTGCACAGAACAGAGCAATGTATAATTTATATAACTTTTTTTGTAAATATGTTGTTGTTGTTCCTAAATAAAAATAAATAAATAAACTATATTGGGGTCAGCATCCAGTCAAACTGGATTCAGCTGAATACCAGTTTTTGCGTGGAGCGGCTGCCTACCAGACCTCCACAACCCCTTAACTGGGTATTACGGTACTTCTTGGCAAGACTGGCGTCAGATTGACTGGCTTCTGTCAATCCGTAACCACTACTAAAGATCTAGAAATTACAGCCGGGACCAGCGGCTTAACGTTGGCGTAAACTCGGTATGGTAAAATGGTCACCCATCCACAGACCAACCAGGGTAAGTGTTGCTTAACCTTGAAGATCGCTCCTATCGATGTTATTCTTTAGCCACAAGATCGTCTAATGACTGCAAGATGCACCTTTCTGATCGCATTCTATCAGGATGCTGATGAATACCAGTATTTTCATGAAGCGACTGCTTGTCAGTAGTGCTATTCTGTAACAACATTTTTGTGTCTCGACAGCGGAATCCGCGGTGAGGTATCAAATTCGTATTAATGTAAGTGAGCTTTGTCAAAGCTCGATACCGAAATAGATATTTACAGAATAGCACTGCTGACCTCCGCAACCCATTCACTGGATAACACGATATCTATTAGCATCCAGTGGACTCTTCCAGCCCCCATCAACTCATCTCCTTTTGGAAGGATATCCACTGCGTCATCAGGTACCTCCAGAACATTTCGGCGTCATCTGTCAGTTCTGTTACCCGTTCTACGAGCAATATGTCCAGCCTACTACCACTTAAGTTTATCGTAATGCATCTTAAAAGTTGTAGTTACCTTATTAAGTTGGAAGCTTGTCCTTTTGTAACCGAGGATAAAATCAGCAAGATGGTATGTTATCGGACAACAAGAATATGGTCGGATGCACTTGCAAATTGCACTAAGCTAATGAGGGCTATCGCGTTTGAATTCGCCGCTAGAGGCGCTAGTGTAGCGTGAGGTCTTCGATATATCAAATTTCATTGTTGGTTGGCTTTTGACAAGAGTTTATTTACTAATTTGTTTTGTTTTTTATTGTGAATATTTTACAAAAAACTGCTTGAATATGGCAGATTAAGTTACGGTTCTCCTGAAAAGCGCATTGAACTTTTTTTTTATCGAAAATATGTATATGTCAAGTATATGTCCTTCTTTTCTTTCCATTATGATGAGTTCACGTAACACTGCGACGATATCGATGTTGTATTAATCGCACGTTCACGGCATCACAAATTATTTTCCTTCTAACTTTGTTCACATGCGCGTAATAACTATTTTAATGCTACGATTAAGGACCTCACTCGACAGTGGCGCCAACTGGTGAGTACAAAAACGGTAGCCCTCATTGCGTAAGCTAAGTCTATAATTACGTACCTTACATTTTATCACAATTCTTATACCGAAAGGGTAACTTTTAATTATATTCATCTTTTTATAGACTAGAAGTACCTGCGCATAAGTATGAACAAGTTTCACAACTTATAGGACCGACCTTAAGATCTGCTGTCCACGAAGGAGATAACAGGACTCTATAGTCCTGTTATCTCTTATATGTCTAAAGAAGATATCCGTTACAGACCTATGTCTGTAGATCATTGATATATAAAAAACCAAAGATACACACTCAGCAAAAACGTCCGCAAAAAACAAGCGCAATATGTACAATTGTGCGCAAGTTTCAAACAGTCTCGCATCGCTCGCCATACTGCTTTGTAAAAACAACTTAAAGCGATCCGTGTAAGGTTGAATTTGCAAAAAAAAAATGTTTATAGTATAACTACACACAACTCACACATGACACTTGATACATGTCAGTTTTTGACGAAAGTTTCGAGTGTTGCATTTGTTCGAGACTGTGCATCTTGGGTTTTTTATATATCAATGCTGTAGATATATTTTGCCAGAACTCGAAGGAGAAGCGCGGGCTGACGAAAGGGGCACGAATGGAGGTCTTTCCCAGAAGTGGGAATAAAGGCAAAGTATGACTCCCTAAAGTAACCCAACGAATTTAAAGTAACCCTGTGTAATTTTAAAACGTGAATAAACAGCACGTAAGCAATTAAAGATGTCAAAACAGTAAAAAAACATCCACGTACAACACGTTCGTTGAAATGCGGTCTTTGTGATAAACGAATATTATTTAATTTTATTGCGCACCATTTGCACACCTGCCTGCCCTCTGGCGGTTTCGGTGTATACGACTTTTTACTCTCAACCACTGTAATAAGTTTGACATTATTATGCCTGAAACTTGCAGAGATAGCCTATAAATATGGAACTGTGATTTGGGAGATTTTTTTTACTATTGGTAGGCATACGTTTGTATTGAACATTTCATCTCACTTGATGGTAAGCGATGATGCGGTCGAAGATGGAGCACGCCTGCCTAGAAGTAATCTATTCACTCAGGTTGTGGCTATCAGGAAACACGGACTCTGGCAGGGATGTGAGCTGTCTGTCAATAACTTTGTTCTTACTTGGCATGTGATGCAGTTGGTGCTATTTATTTTGGTTCCATCACAGATTTTGATGGCACCAACTGCATTAATAATTATAACAGAACAGTCAGACAATAATTAGAACAGTGACTTATTTGAACGTTGTCTAAGAAGTCGGAGTCTGCTTTGCCTTCATTGCTGATACTGGAGCAATGAATCGCGAAAAATTTGTGGCGAATATTACGTATATGTCACTTGGAGCCCGGGAATAGACTCTTGGAGCCCTCTATTTTGCTACCACACATGACACTATGTCAAGAAAAAATACGATATGGATTAGGTAATTACCTAACGGTGGCCGACATCTTTGTTTCTTTTTTTGACGTAATAACGTCTTATAAATCGATGAACGCCGGCCGCACGCACGAAAAAGTGTCACGTTTCGCCTGAGCAAAGCGTGCAAGCGAGAGCGCTGAACAAACGACAAAGAGGCACGATCGGCCTAAGCGTTCGGCTTGTTTGTTAAGAATTCTATTGTTTTCTTATGACGTTATCACGTAAAATTATCGTCCGTAAACCGACTTTATAGACAGCCATTTTTTTTAATGAATATAGTCTGTGCAACTCCGGCCACTTAGAATTACGACGAATCCTCAATTGTTAAAATCTATCCAGCTGTTCAGGACACAGGCCTCGCCAAAGAGAAACACACACTCACTCATACACACTCGAAAAAGTCGTTACCCTACTTCTGGGCAGTGCAGGATTAACCCATAAGCAAATTAAGCAATTGCTTAAGGCATCATATCTGGGGAGGGGTCACCATAAACAGATAAACTACAGGATTTAGAGGTCGTAGGTACCTACCCTTTCTGGTCAGGTGGGACGAAATTTCGGAAACCTTCCCAAAAGTCAGCAAGGTGTTAGTTACAAGACCCAAAAGTCAATCTTAGAGACGTGCACTTACAAAAACTGGCCAAGTGCGAGTCGGACTTGCGTGCAAAAGGTTCTGAACCAATTTCATTTTCGTAAAATGTTTTTTTAACACTAGAGACTTCTTATAGGTTTTTCTGTAATTAAGGTCTTTAGGTTAAGAACTGCAACTTTTTCAAAATTTAGTTTCGGAGATAAGGGGGGTCATAATGGCCATTTCTGGTCTAAAAACTACCAGATGTGGATTTTAAAATCACCAGTTAAAGAAAATCCTAGACAAAAGGCACAGTGCTTAAAGTTCGAACTTGCTTTGCTTGCTTTTGCTGCATGTGTTCTTATCATACCTATCTTCCTTTCCTTTTCTGTACCTAATGGATAGGGGGCACCACAGGCGTAGATTGCTTAGGGCATCAAGAAGTCTTAATCCGGCACTGCTTCTGGGGCAGTGGGTCTCATCAAACTCACTTCGCCTGAGGTTTTTCATTGAGATTTGTATGGAATAGCAATTGCAGGTAGAATGACAGTTCATTTCAAAGTCACTTAAGACTAGGAAGACGGAAAACACAACTTACCAAGAAAGACGGCGAAGGGTTATTTGACCCCTTGCTTTATAAATATTATTTTTTTTTAATCTAAACTAATATTATAAAGTAGAAAGATTTGTTTGAATTAAATAGGCTCCGAAACAACTGGACCGATTTGAAAAATTCTTCAGCATTCTTTAGCATTGGATAGCTACATTATCAAGGAGTAACATAGGCTATATATTATCCCCGTACTCCCACGGGAACGGGAACTACGCGGCTGAAACCGCGTCACGTCCACTAGTATAATAATATATCCAAAAATTGTTAACAAATGAGCGATAAAACATTAAAACTTCAGTTTAACTTACTTTAAACTAATGGACGTCACGCGGTTTCACCCGCGTAGTTCCCGTTCCCGTGGGAGTGCGGGGATAAAATATAGCCCATATTACTCTTTGATAATGTAGCTATCCAATGCTAAAAGAATTTTTCAAATCGGTCCAGTAGTTTCGGAGCCTATTCAATTCAAACAAACAAATCTTTCCTCTTTATAATATTAGTGTAGATGATTTTATTCACGGATTGTTTTTTGGAATAGAGCGGCCAAATTCTGAATACAGACATTATGCAAATTTTATATTTCGAGCACTTAATTAAAATACTTCGATTAAGTTTAATAACGATCTGATAACGTTAAAATATTCATTACAAAGTAACACTGAACCCTTTCATACCATTGAATCTATTGAATTGAAATCTTTACAATATTTAGAGTAAAATAAAGCTACACAGAGATATTCAATACAAAATTGTTTCGTTTAATTTCAATAATATTATGAATTTCAAGATACTTTGAGTTAATGAGTTCTATAGAAATGATACAAGTAGTAAAAACCGGTCAAGTGCGAGTCGGACTCGCGCATTCAGAAGGGTTACATACCATCGTATTTTTATTACTAGCTGACCCGCGCAACTTCGCCTGTCTCACAATTTTCATTACTGCTCCGCTCCCATTGGGCTTAGCATGATGATATATAGCCTATAGCCTTCCTCGATAAATGGGCTATCTACCACAAAGAATTTTTCAAATCGGACCAGTAGTTCCTGAGATTAGCGCGTTCAAGCAAACAAACAAACAAACAAACTCTTCAGCTTTATATATTAGTATAGATTTGTTGTTATAGCTGCCACAGAAATACACACTGAAAATTTCAACTCTCTGCCTATTACGGTTCAAGACAAATAGCCCGCTGACAGACAGAGGGACGGACGGAACGAACACCGGAGGCTTAGTATTAGGATTCCGTTGGTTACCCTTTGGTCACGGAACCATAAACAGCAGCTGAAACTCTAGATACTGATACAAGATTTCTAAATAGATAAGGTTAGCGTTACAAATTCACAGAAGCAGCCCGGAGCTTGTGTTTATGCCCAACTGATGGCAATCGGCTCGCTCTCACTACAGTGAGTTGGTGGTTAGGTTGGGTTCTGCCGGGGTTATTGTGGAGTCGCGAATGTCATGCATAGCAGTTCTCGCCACCCATCCATCAAGGCGAAAGTAGGTGCACAGGCGAAGTTTTTAGTGGGTGCAAGTCCCACATAACCACGTCGTCTCCCCGGATGACGTGGTATGTGACAGGCATTTTCTTCGCCAATAAAAAAAAGGGTTATTGTGGAGAATGCGAACGTGTCCGTCACTGCGGCCAGAAGTGACGAGGTGGGACACCGTGTGGTTTTAGTCAGTAGGTGTCGCTGACCGCTCCGTCTGCCCCAAGACGGGGGACATCCATGAGGATTTCCACACGTAAAAAAAAAGACAAAAAATCGTTTTTTGGGGTCAGTTGGGGTAGTAAACCTCTGACTGGAGTGACTGGCAAAACTTTCGGGGAATACAGGCGTAGTTTTATGTGGTTACTTGTATAGCAACATATTTGGAAAGCATAGCTTAGCTTGATCAGCCTACCACCATTCCTGCTAAAACGGGAGTCTCACTGTACAGGGAAACAGACAGATTCTTTCCAGGCATTAGGGGTAATTAAAAGACACGATTTACTCAAAATACATTCGCAAATAATCAGCATTTTTAGGGAACACTGATTTTATTTTTAACTAGCTTTTGCCCGCGACTTCGCACGCGCATATCCCGTATCCCGTATTTTTTCCCGTTCCCGTAGGAATTTCGGGAAATCCTCTGTTAGTGCTCCCCTACACTCCCTAAGGAACCTACATGCGTAATTTTAGCTTCCCAGTAATTTCGGCTGTGCGTTGTCTGTCAGTCACTCACTCAGTAACGGAAGAATTTTATATATTAGAATTTTGGTCGTGTGTTTTAGGAAGACTTACATCCACTGTGGAACGTATGCTTTCCTCCTTAATCTACCCAATCGATAACATTGTTTTATAGTTCCAAAATATTTGAAAAAGTTGTGTAATAAGTAGATTCAAACTAAACCAAAAACTCAATCTATATTTTTTTCCAGTCAAGGCAAAAGGAATACACCTACTTACACCATTGCTGTGTTGTTTATACCACCATGATTTATTATGAAGTTCGACCCAAATCCTTTTGTACATTCATCATCATACGTCAAGAGGCGAATGATAAAACTCACACAATTAAATTTATTGCTCACATTCCTGAAATAGAGACATAACTCTCATTGGTTTAACAAACAGACAAAGAATAGATTGCATTTGAGTATGATTATGCTATAGAGTGCCACTAATGGAGTCTTTAAAAGTCCTCGGCGCGTAAAATGTAAATAGTACGACGATACTTTTATAGCTACTCCCAAGTTAAAAAATAGCGGTTTTTAAAAGTACGCGGGAAATGAAGACAGTATTTTTCCTTTCTCAGATTGCTGTACAATAGTAGGCATTGCTTGAAAATATTTCTTTATCTAATTGAAACACTTATGTATTTGAGGTGGTAAACTCATTTAGGAGAAAATATTTAGGTAGATACGTATGTTAATAACCCGTATTAGCAACAAGGACTACTTGAATGTTTTCTTTCTCGAAAAAAGCTTAAAAATAGCGTGCAGATGAAGCAGTTTTTCGTTGGCATTTACTAAGAAATTACATTTGAAAAAAATAGGTAGTAATCTACATGATATGATACGTAATTTGGTCTAGCCAGAATTTCTGTATCGGTATCAAATAATAAGAAAAAAAATCACCAAATCACCTCCAAATCGTTGAGATGAAACCATTTTAATCCTTCATTTTTATATATTTACTGCTTTGCAATACAAATGAAAATGATTTGATTTTGTTACTTTTTAAAAATATGTACCATTTTTATTATAAAAAATTAAAAACAAGAATAGCGGAGTGGCGCATAGAGGTGTAGTTAGCTTCGTTTGTATGCACAAGGTCGTTGGCATGTATACAAGCCGTAAAAGAATCGTGAATCGAACTGCCATTATTACACTTGCCGATCAACCAGCCTAGGCCAATATTCAAATTCAAATAATTGTCAAAATTCGGTTACAAATACAGCAAAATTATTGAGTTCTTTCGCTCTACTGTGAGTCAAAATGACTTAAGTAGAGGTGTTATTTGCTAAGCGAAGAAATCCGCTCCATATCTTCTCACTACTCTAAACCCAACTCGCAACGAAGATATGGAATGGATAAACTTTCCCTTTCCCATTGAGTGTTGATTCAATTTAGTTTGTCGGTCCGTACAGCAACACTATATTGTGTAAACCTTTCAACCAAAAGTTTATGCTTTGTTTAGACTCACATTCCACAGAATGCGGTCGACACAATGCAGGGGGTCTAGTGGTGACTGGTGATACGACTGACATGATAGTGTCAAGAAAACAAATTAGGTGGTTTCGATAAATACTTTGATCTATATTGCAAGGCCTTTTGAAGGGAGCTTCCTTCACTCGACTCGATTTTGGCCTTAGTCTTCGTGACAACGGAAAAAAACTCTGGATAAAATATGTCAATAAATGACAAGCCATAACTGTAAATTCGATTGAGTCGCGTTCGAGAAAATTAGGTACTTAAAAATATAGGGGCAAGGCCTTATTTCCTTAATTCCTTCACTCCACTCGACACAGTTGTCATGACTAAAAAAAACTTTCAAGTCTAGGACTTTTGTCAATAAATAACAAGCGATAGGTTTCATTGAGGGAAGCTGAGTCGAAGTTGAAGCCACTGAACTAAGAATATGGGTGTTAATCCTCATTTTTGTCAAGATATATTTTTACTCATAATATTTTTCTTAAGCAAAGACAATTTAAGCCACAAACCATATTCTGCCTACAACTGGCACGCAACATTAGTCGTCATGATTCAAACCCCGAACTCCGAAGATCAACGGCCAGTATTAAAATTCCAATTTTAAACCATTAATAGTACAAACGACTTGAATATTCTTCTAACTTCTTAAGCCCTCCCAGATGGATTGCTGTCGAGTCCAGATCTACAGATAAAAAGATTTTGTAATTTATTCGGTACATTACGCTTCGGATTTTAGTCAAAGTTTCGACGGAGCGGAGTGAACGATCTCTTTACTTAATGTTGTTTTAGTACTGAAATATTCTTGTATTTTTTGGGAGCTCGGTCCTAAAAAGTACGATTCGGAGTTTCGGACGGGTGTCCGTTGAAGGGAGACTTTTTAGTCGTTTCCGAGAAAATCTCATTAATTTTCTGTAGGTACGTGGTTTATAATTTTCTATTTTCAGATTAAGTTTAATGCTTCTTAACCGTAAATAGAAGACAGAAGGGCTCTACTACAAACAAAACCTCTTTCTAAGAACTCATGTATTTAGTATTTATTAACCGACTTCCAAAAAAGGAGGATGTTCTCCAATTCGGTGGGTTTTTAGGGTTCTGAAAAAAAAAGGAACCCTTATAGGATCACTCGGGTGTCTATCTGTCTGTCTGTCCGTCTGTCACAGCCCGTTTTCTCCGGATCCACTGGACCGATTCTGTTGAAATTTGGTACACATATGGACTTCTATGACCCAAACACGGACGCGTTACGTAAATTATTAAATTTTTATTATGGGGGTCACTTTTGGGGGTCAAACTAGAAAATTAAAAAAAATTATTTTTGAACAATATCGTGTGACATATCAAATGAAAGGGCTTACTGTGAGGGTTTTAATTATATTTTTTTCATAATTTTAAAATAAATGGTTTTGAAGTTATTCAAGAAATTAGACGAAAAATTACCATTCCCCCCCTTATCTCCGAAACGACTGAGCCAAAAATTTTGAAAAAATGGAAATAATAGATCTTTACCTAAAGATTACAGGAAAACATATTAGAAGTCTGTAGTGTTAAAATAACATGTTAAAAAAACTAAATTCGTTCGGAACCCTTTGCACGTGAGTCCGACTTGCACTTGGCCAGTTTTTTTTATGTATGTACACCGATTACTCCGAGGTTTCTGATTCTCTTTATTTCGACGCGGTATACTTGCCATTTGGTCCCGTAAAAAAAATATTTAGTTTGGTTCAGTACCTAGTTTTTATTTAATGAGAATGTTTGCTTATTTCAATTTCTGCGTAGACGAAGACGTCGTCCAAGTATCACCACTTAAAAGTGGAAAAAAACAAAGAAACAAAACTAAAAACTCCGACTTCCGAAATTAAGGTTTTTTATTAGAAAAGTTTTGTTTGGAAGTCGGTTATATTTTTTTGTAAAAAGTTTTTTAACGGTAAACTAACGGTAGGCGAAACCATCCTAAATATAGTATTTCTATTCTACCCTCAATAAACTGAACTCAAATATAAAATACTTAGTTATCTCCTTTTCGCACCTCATTATTTTTAACTACAGCAAAGAAAATAGACAAAGCTTTCATTTGAAACGAAAATAGTCCATTATTTTTCCATCGAGTTATTTTTCGTTTTTATTTACCCAGATACATAATTAGGGCCATCTCACAACGAAAAGAGGCGCGACGCTGCGCACACCTATAAAAATAATTGAACTTTAAGGGGATACATTTAGTATAAGGCCGTTTTTAGGGTTCCGAACAAAAAACGGAACCCTTATAGGATCACTCGGGTGTCTGTCTGTCCGTCTGTCACAGCCAGTTTTCTCCGGATCCACTAGACCGATACTGTTGTAATTTGGTACACATATGGACTTCTGTGACCCAAATACGAACGCGGTGCGTAAATTATTAGTATGGGGGTAACTTTTGGGGATCGAACTGGAAAATTTAAAAAAAAGTTTTTTGAACAAAATCGTGTGACATATCAAATGAAAGGACTTACAGTGAGGCTTTTAATTATATTTTTTTCATGATTTTAAAATAAATTGTTTTGAAGTTATTCAAGAAATTAGACGAAAAATGACCATTCCCCCCCTTATCTCCGAAACTACTGAGCCTAAAATATTGAAAAAAATGGAGATAATAGATCTTTACCTATAGATTACTGGAAATAAAAATAAATAAATAAAAAAACTATAAGAAGTCTATACTGTTAAAATAACATGTTAAAAAATTAAATTCGTTCGGAACCCTTTGCACGCGAGTCCGACTCGCACTTGGCCAGTTTTTTTCTTTTTAACGTATCTTGTTAGGTACCTGGAACAGGTATGTGAGGTATGTGAGAAGGAGGCTGCGGAAAGGGAGAAGGAGATCTCGACCTCTCTCCCGGCCCGCAGCAGGCGCACCGGGCGTCGGAGGAGGAGGGCATACGCTGCCCTCTTCTGGCCCCCCTAACTGGGTGCAGGGGCGACGGACTTGGGGATGTCCGTCGTCCCCCATTCATCCGGACCCGAGGTGGCGGCGCGTGGTGTTCCCGTGCGCCCCTCTTTGACGTCGCGGGGGGAGTTAAACACCTCACTCCCCCCGCTGACCCGAGGAGGCCCGCAGAGGCGGGCCGGCACCAGCCGTGGATTACGGAAGTCGCATAAGATCCCACGGTCCCCGGCGTAGGTGAGAGACGGAACACCGGGGTGGTTTTAGTCAGTAAGAGTCAGACCCCTCTGCCCGCCCCAGGGTGGAGGACATCCATGAGGATTTCCCCCGTTAAAAAAAAAAAGGTATGTGAGATTACGGTTTATGGTTTTTGACTTTATGATCTAGTATCCAACTGAAGGAATACACGATACGAATAAATTTTCTGGATAGAAAAAAATCACAAAGTTCGAAATATTTTTTACTTTTTTTCAAGACGCAACGTTTTAGATTGATCCTATGAAAATAACTTTAAAGCATATAAAATACCCATATCGAGGTTTCAACGTCGAGAAGTGAGTCAGCTGGATGTAAGTTACTCGAAGTAGTTGACTGACAAATTATTCGTGCTGTGAATTCGTTTTTAAGCGAATTTTGGCATAGTTGTAGGGAACGGTGTTTTAAACTACTGTAGTATAAGTACTAGTGGGTAGGGTGAAGCTATCGGGGTTATGAAAAGGTTTTTCTAAATGAGTTATTTTAATTAGGTATATCTATACTAATATATAAAGCTGAAGAGTTTGTTTGTTTGTTTGTTTGTTTGCTTGAACGCGCTAATCTCAGGAACTACTGGTCCGATTTGAAAAATTCTTTCAGTATTAGATAGCCCATTTATCGAGGAAGGCTATAGGCTATATACCATCACGCTACGACCAATAGGAGCGGAGCAGACGAAGTTGCGCGGGTCAACTAGTTGAAATATAAAAGGGCGCCAAATGTTTGAATCGTCCGGGGCGCTTTGATGATTAAGCCCGGTCCCAGATAATATAATACTAGCGTGCCCGGCCCTGGTTATTTATTATTAAGCCACGAGCTCCTCTAACAAATATACAAAATCTATATCTATACTTTATATATAAAGCTGAAGAGTTTGTTTGTTTGCTTGAACGCGCTAATCTCAGGAACTACTGGTCCAATTTGAAAAATTCTTTCAGTGCTACATAGCCCATTTATCGAGGAAGGCTATAGGTTATATATCATTACGCTAAGACCAATAGGAGCGGAGCAGTAATGAAAATTGTGACGCTGGCGAAGTTGCGCGGGTCAGCTAGTATATTATAACATCAAAAATTAAATGGGTCACCCATTCAAAAAACGTGTTTTTTTTCGGTTTATGGTACGGGACTCTTCGTGTGAAAGTCCGACTCGCACTTCACCGATTTTTTAATAATCCTGGGTAAAAAATGTATCAAGTTTGCAAGTGCCACATTATTTAAAGTTTTTAGTGCGTACCGCTTAGTAACATAATTATAACGGGGACTATTAATTAAGCTTATAAATAAATATTTAGCAAAATTTTAATATTTTGACGCGCAAAGCTTGTTTTATGGATAATGATGTGACTCATTAATCAGAATCATTATTACAGAGGATTATCGTCGTTCTGCAGGTGCAATGTTATATTAAATAAGGCCAATGTCCTTTGTAAGCGAAAGGTGGACAACTGGACATGTTTACTTGTGCAAATGGCAACTGGTAATGATGTGTGACTTAGTGACCTACTTGTATTTCTATCAGCAAGCTTCCATTCCTAGCTGGTCTGTAATCAAACATTAGATCAGTGGTTCTTAACCTTTTTGTCATGAGGGACCATTTAACAAAATTTCTGTCGCAGCATGGACCACCAACTTTTTGGAGGCATTATGAGTACAGGCAGATTTTTTGCGACTTTATATTCATTACTTACTTCAGCTACTCTATTCTGTATATAACTATTTCGATATCGATCTTCACCTGAGTGACAAAGCTCACAAAGTGAGCTTTATAACTCACAACATAGAGATCTTATATTTATACGAATTTGATACTCACCTCGGATTCCGCTGTCGAGACACGAAAATGTTACAGAATAGCACTACTGAATCCGGTTCAGCGCTGCTCAAAGTCAAATTCGTCACGGCACTGATATCAAACCGATGTTGGTGCTTATTTTTAAAATGATCAGAAACTCTGAAAACCCCTACCTTTTTCTCTTCCTTTTTGAATTTTGCATTTGAAGCTTCAATATTGTTCAGCTGTGCGAATATTGCGTATTTTAGGATCATCGCGGACTACTTTGGGAGCTACCAGGGACCACTGGTGGTCCGCGGACCACCGGTTAAGAACCACTGCATTAGGTGATAACATCACACTAGGCCGTCGATTCTGTAAAGATGTCGAAGTGAAGGCTTGGGTGAAGGGATTGTAGCAGCAGCATCAACGCCGCCACAAGAAAAACCAACGGAGCAAATCTACATCGCAACAAAAAGAACCGCGACGCCATCTATCCAACTAGCAGCGAACTACTACATTGTAATCCTGCATCGCGCAAGCAGAGTTTACCGTGCGATTTGAACATATACATCAGCCCGAAGATAAACTATCGGACAGTTGCCCGCCAGACACAACAACCGCCTGGTCGGAGGATCCTCCCTTTACAACACAGGTTTCCGGGACTTTACTCTCTGTACCGCTACCTCCAACGGATCATTAATTCTTGATTACATGGATTAACAGCTCACTTCGTGATCACTTCACCCAAGCACTAAATAGGCACTTAGTAATCTGTGACCCAAGCCTACACTTGGACATTTTACAGAATCGCACAGCAGTAGCCTGTACCGTCAAAAATGACGTTGCTCCAACAAACGCAAGCTATTCTTTATTGCTAAAATTTGACAATTTATCATGCCAAAGTAGCGTATCTCAAGTTTTCATCTTCGAATTCTTCATTTTAAAACCGTGGATTTGTACGTGGTTTCTATCTACTATTAATGAACAACCTGATGCAGATCCACAGTCAAAGACAAAATCAAAATACAAATATGTTTGATAAATGCAATTGGATCAAGATTATTGAAGCTTCGAAACCCGTCTTCAATTCCTGACTAAAACATTCCGTGTGTTGTATGATAGTACTGAATCTGGGTGTTTCTGCAGGATTGTATTAATTATTCAGCGGAGCGATTCTGTAAAAATTATCACTGTGAAAACTTAGGTGAAGTGTACATGAAGGGAGCAGCCGATCAGCAGGCAACCGAGCAGTCGATTCTGTAAACACGTGGAAGTGAACGCTTGGTTGAAGTGATCACGAAGTGAGCTGTTAGTTCATGTTATGAACTGTTATGAATTAAGATGGAATGACAGCTCAATTGGTGATCCTTTCACCCACGCCTTCACTTCGACATGTTTACAGAACCGACCGGCAGTAATCCCTCACATGAATGGGAATGACTCCGGTTAGGTCACTTCATGTTTACCTAAGTTTAAACGGTGAGTTTTGCCCAGAATCGACCGGCAGTTTGTTGCGACACCTATTTTCGAGTGTACTACGTGAGCTCGACAAATGGATGTGCGATTAACGCTTATGCGACAAAACTGTACTGCGACTCACCATAGTTCGAATGCACGCTTGTGCGACACAATGAAGATCGACATGAAATAGGAGCCCCGCTTCGTGGGGCTCCTACTTCTGGGTGGTTTAAAAAAAATAACCACGAAGGCTAAGGCGGGAGCTTCACTCCGCTTCGCTCTTGCCTTAGCCTTCTAACCTAACCTATCCGAGTCGGGGTACTCTGAGTCGGGGTGTTGTCGATCTTCAGTGTGTCGCACAAGCGTGCATTCGAACTATAGTGAGTCGCAGTACAGTTTTGTCGCATAAGCGTTAATCGCACATCCATTTGTCGAGCTCTCGTAGTACACTTCCTATTTTCGCTGGTTCCCTTTTGACGAGGAAACACTGGATAAGTTCTTACTTCGTCGTCATGTCAACAGACATACATAACGCCAATATTTCCCGAGGGGTTAGGCAGAACAGAGTCTGAAGTACTCATTTCGCCAGTTATGGTTAAGTCCCTTATACTTAATAGGAAGCAAGCCTGTTGCTTTTCCCCGGGCACAAATCTAAACTCCGAGCTGGTACTGAGAAATATTAGATAGTAATCAATAATACTTGACCTCAGGAATCAAACCTCGTGCTTAGCAGCGCTTGCAACTGCTCAACCAAATAAAACAACAATAAAGAAACATTTTTTCTGAACTTCTGGAACTCTATCAACATACCTTACCAGCAGATAGCTTTAGGGCCTCGCAGGTCTTGCAGACTGTGATAGAACGGGTGTTACTGCACAAAGAACAGCAGTGCGATTCTGTAAACATGTCGAAGTGAAAAATTAGGCGAACTGAGCTGTCAAATCATACAAGCAAAATGGAATGATATCAAATCAAATCAAATCGTATATTTCAAATAAACCATTTACAGGCACTTTTGAATTGTCAAAGTCGGACAGTCAAAAACATGAAGCTATTTGCACGTTCCAAAGCGTAGATCTCTATGGAGAAGAACGTGCAAGAAACTCCACGGACACTCTTTTAAAGCTCACTAGTCGTTCACTCCACTTAAGTGTACACGGTGAGATGTCGACAGAGTAGACAGTCAGGATAGGAGAGGGGGGGATGATGCATCGCCCGAATTGACGTTCCTCTGTCACCACTTGCATTGTGGCTCTTGAGTGTCCCCAGATTACTAATTTGACCCTGCAAGGGGCCAAGAGCTCACATCACATCGCAGTCGGTTCACAAACATAAAAATAGTAAATAAAAGTTATACCGCATTAATGGCGAGCACAGATCACCAGCCATGACAGTATGACACTTTGTTTAGACACGTCGATAACGCGTGTGACATTCTGACAGTAATTTATTGCGTAATAAGAATCCCTTTACGCGGGAACACGTTCACAAAATGGCCGCCTTTCGTCGCGTGACGACAACGCCACACGCGAAACCATTCTTTGTCATTGTTTCTATTATTTTTCATCGTAACAGTTCAATTTGCTCTCAAGTATTGATCGTCTGTCCCTTCCTTATCAAAATATTGGTCATTTGTTTCGGATTGGGCCCTATCTATTTTTTATATTTGAGATAGTAGTACCTACCTACCTACCTTACGTAATGTGTTTTTCTGTTATTTTTTTGACAATTAATGGTCCTTTATCATTACGATATTGAGGGTGCCTGTCAGATTTTGAATCTGACAGGCAAGTCATGATTAAAACGGGAGGGACGGAAAAAGTCTTCCGTAAGAACTGTAATTAGCTGCAAATCTGAGAAAATTAAGGACAAAAGAACAAGAGCAAGTTCCAGTAAAAAGCTTTCATGTGACTTTCCGTAGACTTTGTATTAATGAAATCTTTACTTAGAAAATATCTATTTTCACTCTTCCAACTAAATAACCTCCCACCACATAGCACCAACAGTAAACTAACAATAAAATCTATTTTCGCACAGACTTGAACTTCAAACGAAATATCCAACTTAGAAACAAGATTCAAGATAGTTCTCCTTGTAATAATACCTATGGATATTACACAGCATAAAGATAACCAATCAGCTTTGCATTTCAATTAAACCAATAAATACATGCCTGCATCGCCGCATGATTGCCATATGCATTGCAAAGTATGCGGTTTACATCCTCCTTAGGGTCTCAGCAGACGTGCTACTTTTAGCTGCAGCATTTTTGTCCCTTCTCTGCTCGATACTGCGCCAATATCATTAGGAAAGAAAACATGCAATTTTCTTGCGTGCCCGATGCCAGATGCAATTTTGCAGTTGCGAGTGTAAAAACGCAGATCAGGGGCTGTACTACAAATGCCAATAGCATCATGATTCGGTTGTGCAAAAGGAATAGTGCTATTCATTCTGTAAGCTCCATCTTTCTCTCACGGTTCGGTTTAATGATGATGTGAATAATTATGGTTTTGACTATCATTATTTCGGTGTAAGAGAAAGCCTCAGTTGAAAAACGCTATGCAGCATTGACAAAATCGCAGTGTCGCAAAAACGCCGATCGCCGATATTAGCCTATCAGCACAAGCCCTAACATTTTATGAATGAATACGAATTGGTTTGCAGAGAACAAGTTCCATATCGCGTGTTATTTTCCGTCTTCAAGTTTGTTTGCTAGTTTTATCTGTCAGCATTATCGTTGTTTTATTAATTGGTACCTAGAGGTAGTAGCTCTCGATCTGAAGAAAAGATTGGGAAGACGAAAGCAACGATGACTGGAATGTTTCATCATCATCATCATATCAGCCGAAACACTTCCACTGCTGGACATAGGCCTCCCCCAAGCGTCGTCGCCACAACGACCGGTCCTGTGCGTCTCGCATCCATCGGCTACCCGCGACCTTCACCAGGTCATCGGTCCACCTTGTGGGAGGCCTTCCAACGTTACGTCTTCCGGTACTCGGCCGCCACTCCAGAACTTTTCGGCCCCATCGACCATCTGTTCTGCGAGCAATGTGTCCTTCAGGCTATGTCGGTAAACTTGGTTCTCTTGCGGATATCATCATTCCTGATTCGATCAGGCACAGGCATGGAGTAGCGGTGTGGTGGTACTCTTCTTCAAGAAGGGCGACAATGCTCTGTTTAAGAACTATAGGCCCATCTCACTTCTAAGCCATGTCTACAAGCTGTTTTCCAGAGTCATCACGAACCGTCTCGCACGCAGGTTTGACGACTTAAAGCCTCCCGAACAAGTCGGATCCTGAAAAGGCTTCAGCACCGTAGACCACATACATACGCTCCGTCAGGTTATACAGAATACCGAAGAATATAATCTGCCCCTCACTTAGCGTTTGTGGACTACGAGAAAGCCTTTGATTCGATCGAGACTTGGGCTGTGCTGCAGCCTCTCCAACGGTGCCAGATCGACTATCGGTACATCGAGGTGCTGAAAGGTTTGTACAAAAACGCCACCATGTCAGTCCGAATTCAGGATCAGACCTCGAAACCTATCCTCCTGCAGCGGGGTGTGAGGCAGGGAGACGTCATTTCCCCGAAACTGGAATGTTTGAAAGATTATTATTTATAGGTATAGGGTTGTCTACAAAGGGGGTGACTACTGAGATTCCACCTAGTAGATAGAGAAGCAAGAAAGAAGACACTTTGCGCCAACTTCAATAAATTGAGAAACGGTCAAGAGAATGTTAAATGAATGAAAAGTAGAGCGGAGAAAGATTTAAAAGAAAAGAACAGCGGAGGAGCAAGACTAAACATAATTTAAGATTAATTGTAGCTACAAAGAAACTTTTTTACATCGTCTTTAAATTCGTTTTCGATTCAAAAATGAGGTTTGGTTCAAACTATTGATAATATTAAACAGCCACTGTCATTGATGAATTATCTCACCCTTGTTAACCTTAAGTCTTAACCTTAAAGGGTTAGGTTGATCCCTTTCAGGCCCTTTGAGGGTTAGCTGATACCGTGACGTTACTATTTTATCTTCCCAAAGTTGTTGATAAAATCAAGGCTCGGTAAATAGGTATTTACTAGCTGCACATTTTTCATTACTGCTCCGCTCCTTTTGGTCTTAGCGTGATGATATATAGCCTATAGCCTTCCTATGATAAATGGGCTATCTAACACTGAAAGAATTTTTCAAATCGGACCAGTAGTTCCAGAGATTAGCGCGTTCAAGCAAACAAACAAACAAACTCTTCAGCTTTATATATTAGTATATGGATCTAATTTATTTATTTAGATATGAACTAGGTACAGCATTAAAGTACTAAATATATACACTTAAAATAAAATATCCTAACTAAGATAAGGTGTCAGAAAATTCGTCCGCATCGCTGTCCACCGGAAGTGAGCCCAAAAGACTGGCGGCATTGCCACGTTGTATGGCAATGCTTATCCTCTGTCCGAGTTAAAAGCCAGCCCTTGGGTCACGCGAAGTGTCAACTAAGCGTATAGAAAGATCTTTAAATAAGGCATGAGCACTCGGACCCCACGGTCCAAGAGTTTCAACCCCAAACGGCTCAAAAATATAATTGCCAACAAGGTTATTATATTTCCGCCGCTTGAGGTTCTCAGCAGCCGCAGCGGCAGTACCAGCACAGCACGACGAGCTAGGAAGATGGGATGGCGCAAGAGTATCGACACAAGTAGCGTCCCACACTAAAGGCCTACCCATCATCCATGGAAACAAAGACATACCGTCCGGTCGCTTGCCGTCGTCGCGTGCCAGGCCATTGGGTTCTAGTACGGCTGGAACGCCGACGGCGAAAAGAGCGCGTCGGATAATGTCGTTGATGTTTGCGTGCCGTGCAAAGCGACCCGCACTTTGACTGCATGAGAGACCGTGGTGCCCGAGGCTGTTGACAGCTTCGCCACAGTGACAACGATGAGGAGAACAACACGATGCGCCTAAGCGAAGGGAAGCAGCGAGGCGGAAAGTTGTATCGTCGAACAAGGTGCCTAAGTTCGACGACGGTAGTGCGTGAAGCCAGAGGCCCGACTCCCACTCACCCACAGCCAGCAAGCGCGCACGCTCCGCTGTAGAAGTAGAAGTGGCTATAAGGTTCCTCTGAACTTCTCTGCAGACCGGCTCATCCCACTGTCTCTGGTATGATGGGTTGTCGGGTAGATTTAGTATAGATTATACACTTTATTGCACACCAAAAGTATGAATAAATGAGAAACTTAAAACTAAACACATACAATGGGCGGCCTAATCGCATTCCGCGATCTCTTCCAGACAACCTGGATAGGTAAGTACATATTTTCTTCTTAATGATGGGAACAGCCGGACAATTCTGAAACGTCTCACTGTGAAGAGTAATGTGCGGTGACCTCAAGTGAGTTGTGATTCACAGTTTTTTTCACCTATGAACGATTCTAACTCCAAACACCTAGTTGGCACTTCGTATTACCCAAAGACTGGCTTTTACCTTGGGCAGAGGATTTAAAGCATTGCCATACAATGCGTCAATGCCACAGTATTTTGGGCATATTTCCAGTCAACCTAAGTTTTTACAGTGAGATTTTTGCAGAATAGCAAAACAGGTTGTTGTCTAACAAGATGCAATATGCATGCATGCATGGAGCAACACAACCTGTAGTGCTATTCTGTAACAACAGTACAGTGTCTCGACAGAGGAATCCAAGATGAGTATCAAATTCGTATAAACATAAGACCTTTATGGTGTGTGTAATAAAGCTCACTTTGTGAGCTTTGTCACTCAGGTGAAGCTCGATATCGAAATGGTTATTTACAGAATAGACCAGCTGGTTGTCGTGCTCCATGAACGAATAACATACTTGGAATGACTGCCTGTCTGCACGTAACTACGTACTATAAGTTCATCATCATCATCATATCAGCCGAAAGACGTCCACTGCTGGACATAGGCCTCCCCCAAGCGTCACCACAACGACCGGTCCTGTGCGTCTCGCATCCATCGGCTACCCGCGACCTTCACCAGGTCATCGGTCCACCTTGTGGGAGGCCTTCCAACGCTACGTCTTCCGGTACGCGGTCGCCACTCCAGAACTTTTTGGCCCCATCGACCATCTGTTCTGCGAGCAATTTGCCATGTGCAATGTGTGTGTGTGTGTGTACTATAAGTTAGTCGGTACGAATGTCAATCACAAACTCATCTGGAAGCATGAATCTATTTCAACTCACCCATTTATAGGCGCTTTTGAATAAAAAAAAACTGGCCAAGTGCGAGTCGGACTCGCGTGCAAAGGGTTCCGAACGAATTTTTTTTTTAACATGTTATTTTAACACTACAGACTTATAATAGGTTTTCCTGTAATCTTTGGGTAAAGATCTATTAAGTATCTCCATTTTTTTCAAAATTTTAGACTCGGTAGTTTCGGAGGTAAGGGGGGGAATGGTCATTTTTCGTCTAATTTCTTGAATAACTTCTAAATCATTTATTTTAAAATTATGAAAAAAGCATAATTAAAACCTTCACTGTAAGCCCATTCATTTGATATGTCACACGATATTGTTCAAAAAACTATTTTTTTTTAATTTTCTAGTTTGACCCCCAAAAGTGACCGCCATACTAAAAATTTAATAATTTACGTAACGCGTCCGTGTTTAGGTCATAAAAGTCTACATGTGTACCAAATTTCAACAGAATCGGTCCAGTGGATCCGGAGAAAACTGGCTGTGACAGACGGACAGACAGACACCCGAGTGATCCTATAAGGGTTCCTTTTTTTTCGCAACCCTAAAAAGCATATTGCACATTTCAAAGCATAAATCCCTGTGGAGAAGTAGGCACGATAAACTCGCTGAAAACTCTCCATGCATCGTCTGCAAAAAACAGCCCATTCAAAAAACAAGGCAACAACTGTGATATATACAATAAATGTAGCAGCAGCTCGACGGCTACGTCGTAAGGCAGTCTTGAACTAGCCCTTCGGGCGACTAGACGGTACCTTCGAGTTGCACAATACTTACTGTTAATTGAGTGGTTTTAATCTAAACCTCAAAATTATAACAAGTGATTCTTGTGAACACCACAACAACAAACCAACGATACATTCTAAACAACCATAACTAATAGGTACTGGCACAAGCTTGCCCATTGCACCCCTAAACCCATAGATATAATAAACTAGTGGACGTCACGCGGTTTCACCCGCGTAGTTCCCGTTCCCGTGGGAGTACGGGGATAAAATATAGCCTATGTTACTCCCTGATAATGTAGCTATCCATTGCTGAAAAAATTATTAAAATCGGTACAGCAGTTTCGGAGCCTATTCATTTCAAACAAACAAATCTTTCCTCTTTATAATGTTAGTGTAGATAGTGTAGATAAGCCTAAACCTCATTACAAACTATTTTTAAAAGTAATGTGGTACCAGAAACAATATTCTCGGTAAGGTCATCTTCTGTCAAGCTTTTCTTCATCTATGTTTCTAGATAGAATAGCAAAAAAAAATAGCTAGAATTTACATAGAGTCGCATAGAGTTGCCTGCCTGGCCTTCCACAACCAGTAACTTGGTGACACGATATCCGTTCTGCCTAACCCTTGGCAAAACTGGTATAAAGACTTTCAGACAACCTAACTACCCGGAACGACTATAAGTAAGTCGTTACGAGCGTCAAAGATCACAAAATTAACTAAGTAAACCATTAGATACTTGAATAATCAAAGCTACTTGCATATTCCAAATCATAGACCTCTATGAGGACATGCAAGTAAAATCACGGTAAAATCCTCCCAATAATAAGCAAGCAATAAAGTCCAAACACCCGTAACTAATACTGACACATGCCTGCACTTGCACCTCCAAACCTCATTACAAACGATTATTAAAAAAGTAATGTGGCACCGGAAATAATAAAACTTAGGAGATACGCATCTGATCGAGTTATACAGCCATAAATATGTCGGACAAGTAATTAGAGCGAGTTTGTTCTGATGCTACGATTGTGGCAGGTAGATAATTGAATTACTCACAGATATATCGGTGATAGTTCTTTTAGGGGTCTGTGCCTCGACTGTCTCGAAAGGTTGATACGATATCTGTATCTCTGTATGAGCCTTTATCTAAGGAAGGCATGGAGGTACCAAGTGGAAATACCTAAATATAAACAAGATTAATTTTTCAAGTGTACGTTGTACATTCATATATATCAAATACCAGTTCTAATGTCCTTTGGAGCTACAGATAATCCACGTTTCAAAGTCGACGTTATAAAAAACACTACTATTTATCAAATAGTATTACTAGTTAAGTTGTACAGTAAAGCATAAATTATATCAATGACTTGTAAGTATGTGAAATTACCAGCACCTCAGAACAAAAAAGAGACCATTTTTAGGGTTCCGAAAAAAAAAAGAAACCCTTATAGGATCACTCGGGTGTCTGTCTGTCTGTGTCTGTCTGTCCGTCTGTCACAGCCAGTTTTCTCCGGACCCACTGGACCGATTCTGTTGAAATTTGGTACACATATGGACTTCTGTGACCCAAACACGGACGCATTACTTAAATCATTAAATTTTTAGTATGGGGGTCAGTTTTGGGAGTCAAACTAAAAAATTTAAAAAAAAAAAGTTTTTTGAACAATATCGTGTGACATATCAAATGAAAGGGCTTACTGTGTGGGTTTTAACTATATTTTTTGCATAATTTTAAAATAAATGGTTTTGAAGTTATTCAAGAAATTAGACGAAAAATGGCCATTCCCCCCCTTATCTCCGAAACTACTGAGCCTAAAATTTTGAAAAAAAATGGAGATAATAGATCTTCACCTGAAGATTACAGTAAAACCTATTAGAAGTTTGTAGTGTTAAAATAACATGTTCAAAAAATTAAATTCGTTCGGAACCCTTTGCACGCGAGTCCGACTCGCACTTGGCCAGTTTTTAAGGTCTACGTCAGATTTCACAGATTCTTCAAACACTGTTGTACACGAACGGAACCTTAATTGTCCGACTCGTTCTTTACCAGTTTTTATATAGAGAGAGAGAGAGATATATGACGCAACTTGGGAGAGGGCTCTGTAGAAAGAGAAAGGTTGTTGCGACAGGAAGAGTTGATTGATAGATTGATAACTTGGTATGGAGGGCATGGAAACTATTTGAAAGTGAGGACGTCTTCCTAGTGCTATTCTGGAACAACATTTTCTGGTCTCAAGCGGAATCCGAGGTTGAGGTATTCTTATTAATATAGGTAAGACTTATATTGTGTGTGATAAAGCTCACTTAGTGAGCTTTGTCACTCAGGTGAAGCTAGATATCGAAATAGTTATTTACAGAATAGCACTGCTGAGGGCGGACGTTAACGTAAGTGAATTTTGAGTATAAATACTGGCCAAGTGCGAGTCGGACTCGCGTGCAAAGGGATCCGAACGAATTTTTTTTTTAACATGTTATTTTAACACTATAGACTTCTCATAGGTTTTCTTGTAATCTCTGGGTAAAGATCTATTATCTCTATTTTTTTTTTCAAAATTTTAGGCTCAGTAGTTTCGGAGGTAAGGGAGGGAATGGTCATTTTTCGTCTAATTTTTTGAATAGCTTCAAAACCTTTATTTTAAAATTATGAAAAAAATATAATTAAACCGTCACAGTAACTCAGCCCTTTCATTTGATATGTCACACGATATTGTTCAAAAAGCTTTATTTTTATATTTTCTGTTTTGACCCCCAAAAGCGACCACATACTAAAAATTTAATGATTTACGTAACGCGTCCGTGTTTGGGTTACAGAAGTCCATATTATGTATACCAAATTTCCACAGAATCAGTCCAGTTGATCCGGAGAAAACTGGCTGTGACAGACAGAGAGACACCCGAGTGATCCTATAAGGGTTCCGTTTTTTGTTCGGAACCCTAAATAAAACTGCAACCCCATAGTAATTTGGTTTAATTTTATGCGACATACACAATTTGTATCATTCAAAAATATGAATATAGAATCCAATTCAAATAAATATTATGCCCGGATCGAGTATTTTAGTTGTTTTCGCGTTACGTTACCAGACGTCAAAAATATTCAAGTTCAGCCCTCTGATATCGGAACGCTCTCGGCTGATTTTTCTTTCACTGATTTTAGAGATGAACATGATAGTTATTGAAAATTGGTATAGGAAGTCACTTACAATATAACCAACAAACATTGCTCCATTTATTCCTCAACACTACAGAAATGTAAAAGAACAGAGTATGGCTGGTTACAGATGCAGAGACGCAGAGCTATGATGAAACAGAAAATCTATCATTTCTCTAATGCACGACCTACACATTTTTTTAAATTTTTATTTGTGATGGGTTTGCTCTTGACTCTAGTCTAGGTCGGATATGACAGATACAAAGTCTACGATGGAGCGAGCCTACCCAGAAGGAGCCTGTTCACTCTAACTTTGAAGAGATTAGGGTTGTAAGCGTTTGGAAAGACAGACGCAGGCAGAGAGTTCCACTCCTTTGCTGTGCGCATTATAAAAGACGTTTGGAAACGCTTAGTGCGAATTGGTGGAATGGTAACAAGGTAGGGATGGTAAGATGCAGTGCGTCTGGATGTCCGATGGTAGAACAACCAACACAACCTCGCTAAATAACAACTCCTCATTCACTAACACACATAAAAGGGCTATTTCTGAAACTATCACTTGTCCAACTTTTGACCTTCTGATGTAAATTTTGATTTAAAAAAACTAGCGTGAGAACCCTGGTACCCATAACACAAGTTAAATCTTTCCTTGGATACCAGAATTCAATACAAATACTACTGACACGATTGTTACTCTCTAATATGTCTTTGTTTTTGTTGCATAATCGTTGTTCGTTTAGTCCAATAAACAATTATTATTATTCCATTTATTCATGTATTTACATTGAAATTTTCTTGAAAACGTGCGTGACCACTACACCACCTACTGGTAAGCGATGATATAACCACAGCATACGATGGAGCACGCTTGCCTAGAAATATCCTATTCACTCTTGACTTAAAGACTCGCAGGTTCTAACCTATCAGGAAACAGACTCCGGCACGGAATTCCTCTCCTTAGCTGTACGTACAATGAAAGGGACTCCCAAAACGTATTGTGGTAATGGGCTTTGTGCATGGTGACATAGATATGGATAGCCTGACAAGTGTCAGTTAACGAGCGGTTATGGTAATAAGTAGGTAATACCTGTTGATAGGTACTAGGTATAACATTATAGGTAACCTGTTTTACCTGTACCTAAGGTACCAGTTAGGGCTCTTAGGCTAACTGTTTAATCCATATTTATCACTGATACTTAGTACACAAGATTATATTCTTAGACACTTAGTACATATTCTTAGCAAAGACTTCGTGGTAAAATTATATAGAATTAAGTAAGTTCTAGGTATCAGAGACAGGTCTACTAGCAAACTAGCTGACCTGAGCAACTTCGTTTTCGTCACATTTCTCATTAATGCTCCGCTACTATTGGTCGTAGCGATGTTATATAGCCTACAGCCTTCCTAGATAAATGGGCTATCCAACACTGAAAGATTTTTTCACTGGTTCCTGAGATTAGCGCGTTCAAACAAACAAACTCTTCAGCTGTATAATATTACTAGTGGACGTCACGCGGCTTCACCCGCGTAGTTCCCGTTCCCGTGGGAGTACGGGGATAATATACATATAGCCTATGTTACTCCTTGATAATGTAGCTATCATTGCTGAAAGAATTTTTCAAATCGGTCCAGTAGTTTCGGAGCCTATTCATTTCAAACAAACAAACAAATCTTTCCTCTTTATAATATTAGTGTAGATATAGATTATAATATAGACAGTAGCGTAGCTAGCATGGGTGACACCCGGGGCGGATAATGTGGTGTCACCCCACAAATGACCCCCCCCCCCAATAATTATGAGTTGCATCTTTGGCCTTTCGTTCTGGTGACGGCAATCGCAAGCCATTTTTCGGAAGGGAGGGGGGAAGGTTTGCCATTTGCGCTGCAGGTTTTTATTTTCAGGAATGTTCTTATATCATACTTACTTTTTTTATTTTTAAGGATGGGAAATCATCAAATGACTCCTCCCGCTCTGGGTGAAGCAGAAGGGAGTGTCAGACTCTTACTGACTAAAAAACCCATCCGTGTTCCTCGTAATGCCCTTTGCGTTCCAGGGCCGCGGTGACTCTTTCGAATAAATCCCGCAACCCCGGCAGGCATTGGCCCTAGGGGGCCCCGTCTTTAATGCTGACAGCTCTTTGAGGCGCGCGTGGAACACAGCGCGCCGTCGACCCGGGCCTGGTTCTGATCAGACGGCGAGCCACCCAATGCTCGCCGTCCGCAGGCCCATGCCTACGGTGCACGAGAATCGCCCTGCGACTCCCGACGCCCGGGGCGTCTTCTTCTGTTGCGGCAGCAGCTGGGGCGTGATGTTTCCCTCTCTCTCACGCGTTCGGCTTCCTCCTTCGCTAGCATTACTGCTTCGCAGAAGGAGGTGACCGCTTCCCAAGTCTCCTCACTCCGGACCATGGCTTGAAACAGGGCCGACCGCGACAGAACAAACAAAATCTCGAAAATTACATTATTTTGATTTTGTTTTCATCATTATCTAAACCCAATTTTGTTGAGTAACGCAAGTAAACTCAAGAACTAAAAGAGGGCAGAACACAAGAGCGAGCGAAGCGAGCTCGAGAATTTTCGCATTCCACCTCGGATAGGTTTTATATTCTTGTGATCATTTATACTTAAATAGAAATAACTTTATGGATTGATGCAAGAAAGCTCATTAACTGAGAGAGGGCAGAACACAAGAGCGGGGAAGCGAACTCGAAAATTCATGCACCCCAACTCGGGGAAAGGTTTCATTTTCTTTTGATAATTTCATACACAAACACAGTGATTTTATTGAGACATAAAGAAACGCTCGAGAATAAAGAGAGTGCAGAAAGTAAGAGCGAGCGAAGCGAGCTCGAAATTTTCCACACCCCACCTTGGACGGGTTTCATTACGTCGCCCGTTAAGGGGTGACACCCGACCGTGACAAAAAAGTCAACGAACGAGTGTCACCCCTACATGCAGAAAACCTGAAGGACTAAAGAAATTTTTGCACCTCATCTCGGAAGGGTTTTATTGTATTTTGAACATTCGTACTGAAATTTAAGTGTTTTTTGTGATTTATATAGAAAAACTCAGGAAGCCAGAGAGTGCAAAATGCAAGAGCGAGCGAAGCGAGCTCAAAAAATTTTGCACCCTACTCCCGACAGGTTTCATTGCGTCAAACGTTTAGTGGTGCCACCCGATAGTGACAAAAACCAGTCAACTAGCGATCGGGTGTCACCCCTAAGCGGGTGTCACCCGGTGCGCGCCGCCCCCCCCCCTCACTACGCTACTGTATATAGAATATAGGTATAGAGTATGACATTCCAGGAAACTATCATGCATGAAACATGCCTTGAAAGAAAGAAGTTAGCACAGAGTGGAACAGTTAGAGGATCACATTAGTGACAAACTGCCTTTAGAAACTAATCATCGAAACACCGTGGATCGTTCTAGGAAAGCATGCACCATCGTCGACCGGATAAGAGTCTATTTTATGCGGTCGATGATGGTGCATTCTTTCCGGTCAAAACTATTGGATTTATTAAGTAGGTAACGGCACAATTTATAGGGATTGGGACAAACTCAGATTAATTGCTTATTTCTTCGGCCTAATTCTTAACTTACAGAAGGAAAACTGTAACAAGAATGTACTGGTGAGAAAATTAAGCCGCCACAAATTCTTGCTCGGCCCATTTGGCTACTCACTAATGAAGAAATACGGGACCACACATGCCATGTCTTCATGAATATTATTCCAATTAAGAACAAAATTGAACAAGAATTTTAAACAGAAGTGGAATATGGCGTATGTAGGTCCATATATTGTAGGATTGAAATTATTAACAGGCGCCGAAGAGCCGGCCCGTTCGTTTAGTAGTATGATCGAAGATATTCTCGTCTAGACTTATCCAATATAACTTGACACTATATAACAGCGCTGCCTGTCAAGAAAAACGTCAAATTCAGAACTTTGAACCTAATTCCTTTTTTAGCCGTGGCTCAACAGAAAGTGGCCATTTAGCAGTAAAACGAAACCGACAGGACTTAAATAAAGCTGGTATGTTTCGTAATAATCGTTCAGTTGTAAATTTATGGCCTGTAAAATAGGAATGAATAGGAAGTTTCTATTTTTAATAAACGATGTTACGGTCAACCGCAAACCGTGTAACACGGTTGTCACAGCACAGTTGTGGATGAATGATAGATTGCTTGCATGTTATTAAAAGGCGCTGGATGCCATTGGAACCATTATTTACTTTATTTACCTGATTTCCGCCCTTTCTTTATTTATTAGGTACTTGGTTGGCCTAGTGGTCGGATAGGATGAGTCCGGTATTGTGTATTCGATCCACGAGTTCCGCAATAGTGGTCTATTTACCTACGTTCCTCTGACAGATTGATAGGGAATTATAAGGTAAGTACTAGATTCTACCTAAGTAATTAGAGTGCAACATCATAGGTATCTACTTACTACCCATGGAACAATAACCAAGTTCACTGATGAAAACTAAAATAGAAGACCGTGCTTCACAAAATGTGATGTTATTCAAAACATTTTTTCCATTCAGGCCGAAAAGGCAGGCGCACGCAATGCAAGCCCCTTCAAAGATAAAATTAATGGCGTTCATTAGAACCCGAGTGTTTCTCGCACCAATGCAATTATACCGTAATTTATCTACCTCATTGGTGCAATTTGTTAATTAAAAAAAAATATTGAGTTCAATTCTTTATTTCTAATTTTATCTGAAGAATTTAAAATAAAAGTTTGTTAAATAATTAAGTTGGTAGGTATCTATCGGTAGGTAGCGCAATGGCTCAAAATAATTTTAAAGTTGTCGTCGTTAACTTCTGAAAAACTCAAAATGCAGTTTTAATAATTGATTTTTAATAGGCACCTAGGTAATCTATCACAATACCTACAAAATCATAATTTCCAATATGACGCTCACTGATCCTACCATATCTCAGATGATGGTTCCTTACTGTTGGTTGATGGTCGGGGGATGGAATGAAAATTTTCTGAATGAATGACTTATAGATACCTATTTCATTCCAAAAACTATTCACAAAGTTCACAAGAAAAACAAAAGTAACTTTAGTAAGTTTAATGTGTTTCGCGCCATGAGTAGGTAGAACCTAACCTATTAAGGTACCGATATCCTTATTCCTGACCCTCGCCCGCGTGCTGTTCCGAAATAGGTACCTATACCAACTAAATGTTTAACCTATTTCAAAAAATGTGGAGTTCTCAATTCGACGGAATGTTTGTCCATTGTGTCCGACTCCGATCTATCGATGTTCTGGCGCAAATATGATTTGTTTTAAAAATGATGAAATAAATATTTAGTACCTACCTAGATAATGTAAATTTAGGTAGGTGCCTACTTACGTGTGTAAATAGTTAACTATTATGTTTATAACAGTTACTTAGGTTAGGATAGGTATGAACTTGATCTACCTACATATAGTAGGTACGGTCTACCTATGTGTCGCTATTTCTATGGTCGCTACAAAATAATAAGGGCACAGTATCTCCATTAGAATCACCTATTTGTCACTGGCCAATTCGAAGATGGTTCGGAGTTTCGGACGGTTGGTTGATCAATGTTCCATCGCGCGTCCCGTCCGACAAATGGACCATAGAGATCTCAATCGGATAAGTAATGAGCCCCGAAACGATGCATTGGTGTCGGATAATCCTATCTTGGTAAACTTTTGTTTTTATTTTGAAGATAAACATAAATCAACTTAATTGACATGGAGAGAAAACTGTGTTAGTATAGATAGTTAGTATAGTTTTTGTATTTCGAAAGAAACAGAATTTTGAATTACTTAGGTAGGTACCTAGACAATCACAACTCGCACACAAGCGACCTTAAAAAATACAATTAGGTAGGTAAGGAAAGTAAGAGCCAGGGAAATTTGGTAGGTACAAAACAAAAGGTTAGGTAGCTAGGTACCTAGTTGCTACGGTTAGGTGTAGGTACTTTTGCCAAAATCCTTACATAGGTAGATATGTACCTAATCATAGGAATGATACTCCTATATTATTATCTCCCTTTAGTTAAATTTACCCCAAGCTACCTTCCTATAATTGAAAAGTGGCTTTGAACCGGAAATTCTGTTTGTTTGTTTTCACTTCCCGATTCAAATCCTGAGAACGTCGTTTCTCATGTTTGCATTGTGTTTATTGAGTTTCAAGTAGGTAGGTTAATCAAATAGTATTTGCTTCAATGTTGGAGCAAGACGTGTAAATTGCATTAGAACCCCTTTTCTGAACTGGGGGCGAGAATGAAAACCGCAACAAGTGGCGCGGTTAACAAGACACAAATCGACTAAGTACCATATTGAGTTCTAGTCAAGTGACGGTGTGTCGGAGTGGTCATCCAGCAAGTCATTCTTTACCACCATGGGGGGTCGATAGTGGTAAAGAAAGAAAATTTTGTGAGCAGTGCTGCCATCTGTTTTGATATCATAGTACTGCAGGAGCATTTCAGATCTTTTTATACCTAGTATTTAAATGTGCCAAAAAAAGAAAAATTACTTCTACGAACAGTAACATTTATACCATAATATTAAATGGTCAAAACAAAAAGTTTGAAAAAATAGTTTTATTCAAGCACGGTTTTACTAGCGACATCTTACGGTGTCACTAGGAGAACATCACTTGTTATCAGCGAACGCCATCTTTTGATGAAGTCTTATAAACGATTGTGACACGTAAGGTTGTTTGTCAGTGACCGAATCCGAAATACGATTGGTGTTAACTATATTAGTGTGTTCTTTTAACCAATAAACGTCTAGTAAAATCGTTTCTACTTCACACAAATGTCAAATCGTCCATAAAACCAACTTCTGTACAAACTTCGTTTTCGATCTCGTGTTTCTACTGTGCAAGTTCACGATAACAAAGTGCATTTTTATGTGTAGTGCATTGTAAAATGACCTAAATTGTGATTAGTGAAACTTATTAGTGGTGAATGATCAAACAAACCAAAAAGCATAACGTGGAAAGCGATATGATACTCTCCTTGGCAGTGTTCTAAGATTGTGTTCGTATCGTGAAGTTTCATAATAGCGCATATATGATAAAAACCGAGATGTCTTCAAAACCAGCTAATCAGAAAAGGAGGTATGTGTTTATAATTATTTTGGTGTTTTGGATAACATAACCTATGAGTGCAGTTCAATGGATTATAGTAACGTGATCGTAATGTATGATTTCTAATTTTTCCTGTTAGTTTGATTGCAAAAAGTCACCATAACCATTGAACTTTCTCTTTAATATTTGGCTATTTGACGAGCTTATATCATAGACAGAAGGTAAGTTAACGTTGTGTAGACAATTAACAGATTTAGAAACAAATCCTGTGGCATTTAACAGCAGCGCAGGTAATGTAACGGGACCCACGGGGCCATTCTATTCTTCGGTTTCTTTGACTAATAATTGTTTGTGTTGAACGTTTCCTGTGATTACTTGAAGGTTAATGATAAAAATTGCCTCAGTTGTAAACAAATTTGGTTGATAACACTGATTATCAGTTATTTCCCCATCCTCATATTTATCAGTTTCAGGAGTGACCATAACAAAGATTCTGGTTGGCATGATAACAAGTTACATGTGCCTGTTGCATGTTGGAGAATTAAAATAAAAGTGTGGCCGTGAAAATTTGCTCTAGCAACACAGTTCAAAGACCAACAATGAAATCAAACTAATTTATACTAAATGAATGGCAAACAAAACATGTTATACAATACTTGTCCAATTACTTGATGAAATTGCTTGTAAACTCTCCCAAATCAGAACAATTTTGGGATCTTACTATGACATTTTTATTGCATCATCATTAAGTCCCGCTGAGATTCGATAAAAAATGGTTAGCGCGGAGTGCAATTGTATTAAATTGTCAATACTTACCAAAATTATGTATTATGAGCAATGAAGTTGGGGTTCATGCTAAGGGGGTCACCCTTAGCATGAACCCCAACTTCTATCTATACTTACTTAATAGTTATAATGAAGCATATTGTTAAGTCTGTAATGCAAGGTAGCGGTTGTCTAGCAATGCAGCGATTTCAGTGGCTGTTGATAGTCGAACACTACTTTTTAGCTTGGAACATGGGTGGTTCCTTTAAGGTAAACCATGGAACTAAAAAGCTAGTTAGTCAATATCTAAAAACCAAATTCTATGTTGGTACCTACTAGATATACATATTGTTATTGTACAGTTGATAAATTTGTTTGCGTAATGTACTGACTCACCATAACTAGACATAAAATAATTTTAAATTAAAATATAAATATAATATGTAGGAAATTATTATAAAACTTGCAGCTGTGCCAGTAGTTTCTTCCTGGTTATATCTACCCCTTAGTCGAGGGTGAAGCATCTCTGCTGTGACATAATATTTTTCACCTGCTATACCTATTGCTTGTCATTATTAAAAAAAATATGTTTTATACTAGCTGACCTGCTCAACTTCATCTGCATAACATTTTTCATTAATACTCCGCTCCTATTGGTCATAGCATGATGTTAAGTAGCCTATAACCTTTCGCGATAAATGGGATATCCAACACTAAAAGACTTTTGAATTCCAACCGTAGTAGTTCTTGAGATTAGCATGGTCAACCAAACAAACTCTTCAGCTTAATAATATTAGTATACATTGATGATGAAGTTGGTTAAAAATGGATGAAATTATAGAGCATTACAGTGATGAGCCATAATTTTATTACTATGCAGGACTGCAGGTGTTTATTATTGACAGTACCTAGTTTTGCCATAAAGGCTGAACAGCTGGCCAGCCAGGTAGGTATTTAGTTCATTTAGCTGGGTAGGGAGGCTAACATCATACTTATGTCTGTTTGCACTAAAGTTACCATAAGATCAAACACCCTTACAATAATAAAAAAAGTCAGGTGTACCTACAATAGATAGGTATGTGGACTTGAATTTTAAATGACTACTGGTTTTCCAAACAAATCTATCTCTATATTGGGGTAAACATTCGTAATTTTTTTTTTCCTTAACTATTATTTTCCTTAAATCCTCCACTGGTAGCTAATAAGGCATTAAGTTACATCCAAAGTTCAATGTAGGCAATACTTACCATAATTAGGTATTTTAAATTAAATCACAAACTGCAACTTCAACCTAATAATAATTATAATCATTTGAAGTGTGAAAATCTGTATATTTGTTAATCAATCAGGCCTTGGTCTACCACTGTTCCAAATCTACAATCTAATTTGTTAAAAATGAGAGCTTTCCTTTAGTTTGCCATGTGTTGCCTCTGAGTTTGTTTCGGTGTTTCTTCTCAGGGTAGTCAGCTAGGAAACATCCGGCCTCATCTAGATTAATATGTCAAAAAAAAATTGATGTGTAAAAGAGTTACTTGTAACCTATTTGCAAAATAAATATCATTTATCGTTATTACTTCTCAGAATTGGATCCTTATTAGCTACACTTTCGGATGGTGTGATACAGGCTGTGTTTTTTTTCAAAATCGATTGGTTCGATTCCTGAATAGCAACAACGATTTTTCAAAAATCCAATGATGCAGTTTTACTTTTCATCAAAATCGAGCTCGAGACTCCTTTCAGTGTTTTTCGATATTCCACATAGTTTCGGATTTGGCCCTGAAGCCACACTTTAAAAATTCACCCTGTATAATCATTATCATCATATCAGCCGAAAGACGTCCACTGCTGGACATAGGCCTGCCCCAAGCGTCGCCACAACGACCGGTCTTGTGCGTCTCGCATCCATCGGCTACCCGCGACTTTCACCAGGTCATCGGTCTACCTTGTGGGAGTCCTTCCAATGTTACGTCTTCCGGTACGCGGTCGCCACTCCAGAACTTTTCGGCCCTGTATAATGTTAGTCTCTAATCCCAATTTTCTACTAGGTAGCTAGTAGAAAATTGGAATAAGCCTTCTTAGTAACACTAAAGATTTCAATAAGGAATATACTAAATCCTCTGTGTTCAATAAACTTCATCTCTAGTAAAGTTAATTACATGTGTTAATAATTATTTGTCCATACTGTTCCACTGCTGGGCAAAAGCCTCCCTCCACTCCTTCCAATGCTCACGGTGTTGTGCCTCTTCCTTCCAATACGTATGGAAGACATCCAGGTCGCCCGCAATCTTCTTCGCGGTCTGCCGCGGCCTCGTCTCGCTGTCAGGGTTCCAATCCTGTATTTTACGGGCCCACAGTTTGTCTTGTGGCGTGCGGCAGACATGTCCTGCCCAGTCCCATTTAAAACCCCTTCTACACGGATGTAATCTAGCTTTCCATCCAACCCTATCCAAGGTGACCTTGCTGGATTACATCCGTGTAGACGGCAGATGTGATCCAAATTCATACAAAATTCGCGGATGGAAATCAAGCCCCCACCAAGGTCACCTTGGATTGAACGCTGGATTAAATCCGTATAGAAGGGGTTTAAGTTGACCTACGATGCACGTCAATTTATAATGCATATGATATATAGACTTCATAGACACTTCAGTAGGATTCAAATCATCAATTTAGACTCTTGAAAGGATATTTTTTTCATTGTTTAATCTATAGAACAAATATTCGGTCTGTGGTTCAAAAATGCTGCACATAGAAAATTATGCAGCATTTTTTAATGTTTCAGTTTCATCATCTTTATCTTACTCACAAAGAAACAAATCATGACTTCTCAGTATTAAATAATTTATGATTATTGTGTATTCAACATAATGTGCACTTTGATAACTTCAGCATATCAATTAAGACATATATATATTTTTTAATTACTAACTGACTTTGTTCTTATAGATAAGCACTAAAAACTAATAAATTTTATTAAAACACAAATTACTACTTCATTTACGATCTGCGTAATTACCGGATTATTATTCCTTAAGTTCTGATCTTCATTCAGCAGCTTTAATTTTTAATTATTCTAGTAATAAATTAAAGACCTAATCAAGGACCTAAGTAATTGGTGCCTTGTAGGACTCTAATCCTAAAACAAATGGTTCAGTGGGGTCAAAGTACCTGCGACCTGAAACCTTTATCTCAAGTAGTCAGGCAATTTGGTACCTACATATTTCAGTCAGCATAGGTAATTACCTAATTCGCAAATAAGTGCCTAGTCCAAACTAATACGTACCTACGTAATATAGTTAATCCAAATATATGGAATATAGATGCTAGTACCTAATTTAATCATGCTTAATGGGTTGAGCAAATAAGCAAATTACCGGCTTCATCCCAGAAATCCATCACAAAGTGCGTCTATCAATGGCTATATTTGAATCTTCGTCCCGTGTACCTTCGGCAGTCGAGAGCCGTGACCTGGCTGGTCAGGAAACTTATTAAGCTCATAAGTTAGTCGCAAAACTATGCAAGAGAAGATCCCTTATAGATTTCTTGGTGTCCTTCTCCTTAGTCTGCGTGTCGCTGGCACGACAATATATAAAAATTTATTGAACCAATACTTCGCCACTTCCACGACTTAGTCGATGGCAGCGCAGACGTCCGTCAGGCTCCATTTTGGGTCACAGAGGGCAGGATCGAAGCTGTACATAGCATAGTTTCGATACATCTTGGCACCACTCCCTACCGATGTCTTATAGTCCACAAAAAGGAAGTCGCAGGCTTTTAGCCCTTGTATCTGTAAGAAGTATAATCTAGTGCGAACAAGAACACATCTGGCACCACAGATTTAACTATTATCTCTATGACTAACTGGGCATCCTCTTCCCCCTTAGGTCATCACAAACGAATGGGGCGATCATTCACAATTACCAATCCTGGAAGTTAGCAAATTGGGTTTTAATAGAAAGATGGATGCGGCTGCACGTACTGACATGACAATGTCTAGGTGACCAGGTGGTCAAAAGCACATATTACCATCATCAATAGGAACCTTAATAAGGTTCAAATACTTAAATCTTATTAACTTATACAACCAGAAATATAATGTAACGTACTCTTCTCAGTGATGGACCGCTGAACTGGAACAAAATACGTCACCATGCATAGCTAGCAGAATCGAATGACGGCGACCTCCCTCGCTCCAGTGATGAGTTTATTGACGATGATGCCTTATTCAGCCTGTTTATCTGCCAACTCCTTTCCAACTATGTCGCAGTCGGCTTCGATTCTAACCTACATTGTAGCTGAATACCAGTATGTTACAAAGAGCGACTGTCTATCTCTGCCGTCATAAAAAGGAAGTATCTCCACAAAATGAAGTAAGTAACCGATTTTCAACATTAACAAAATAACTTACGGTTGGAAATCGGTTACTTCGTTTTGTGTAGATACGTCCTTTTTCCTATGACGGCAGCTTACCTCCGCAACCATGTTAATGGGGAAGACGATACACTTTATCAAGAATGGTTGGCAGAGTTTCTAATTCTTCTATCTAAAGAGCCTAAAAATCCTAGCAACATCCGAAAGGACATGTGCAATCTTTGATCAGGCGTTCTATTTTGTGGAATAACATCAGTATCTTTCAACCACATCTTTAAGTCAAGAGTGACTTCCGTCTGGTGAGATAGTGTTCAAACGCCTAGCTTATCAATAAGATGGAAATGACTCAGGGCGTCTTTGGTCCCAGTATTTGCCCTGCAGCATTACTACCCCTTGAAGCAAAGTCCTTTATTAATTTCCGCTGCGCTGAAGGTGTTTTTGCGACTAAAATTCTCGCTCCCTTCAGCCTCTTCCTCGATAATTTAAACTTGTAGGTTTTCCTATCAAACCATTAAGATATCAGTATCATTAAAAAAGCTTTTAACTTTTCCAGAAGGGCATTAACAGACACCTACTACCTGCCTTCTTCCGGCTTCCGATATTGAAAGGATATTGATAATGTAAACAGTTTGCACTTTGCATATCGAAAAAGCACAAACTTCAACACTTATGTTATTGAACGAGACAACACTTGAATAACTTGACGTCATGTAGTGTAGAGGCCATAGGTTACAATTTCAGTTGTTCTTTCAAAGGTGTAAGCTGCCGGTCGATTTCATTTCGTGATCACCTCACCCAAGTCTTCACTTCGACATGTTTAAAGAATCGACCGGCAGATTACATGGATTGACAGCTCACTTCGTGATGACTTCACCCAAGGGTTCACTTCGACATGTTTTAAATAGAATGGCACTGCTGATCTGTTGCTACTGTTCGGCTATTTAACTGCTTGATCATAAATCCAAACGAACGGATCAAAATCATACAAATAAATTATTTTGGTTTTTATCTAGGACTATTCATAGTTTTATTGCTGTAGCTGTGGTTAACGATTTTGAATTCTGTATTTGGTGTCGTAAAGAAAAAAATACTCAATAAATAGGCAATCATGTAGTTAATCAAATACAGTGTTTTTCATGTATATTACATACTATTCAAAGTGTTTTGCATCCCTTAACATAGACAACCTATCAACCTGTCTTCAGTATTCTACAGTTAATTGGGAGAAATGGGAATGGATGTTTTATTACATCCATCACTTTAATCTTAAAAGTTTTGTACAATTCATATAGGGGGCTAAAAATGCCACTTTAGGAGAATCATAATATGAATCACAAAATAATCAGTCAAATTTAATTTTCATCTTTATCGCTGAATCATTAGGTTCAAGGTTGATTGGGATTTGACAGTGACGGGTAGCGTGATGTGCTTTCTGATTCTGCTAAAATGGCCTTTTTAGACCCGCTGATGTGTTCATGTAAAATTATACATATAAAGCTGCTACTTATATATAAAGCTGAAGAGTTTGTTTGTTTGCTTGAACGCGCTAATCTCAGGAACTACTGGTCCGATTTGAAAAAATATTTCAGTGTTAGATAGCCCATTTATCGTGGAAGGCTGTAGGCTATAAATCATCATGCTAAGGCTGAATGAAAATTATGAAATTTTTTCATTAGTGCTCCACTACTATGCTACTATTTAGTTGTAGTGTGATATTATATAGCTTATAGCCTTCCTCGATAAATGGGCTATCCAACACAAAAAGAACTTTTCAATTCGAACCAGGAGTTCCTGAGATTAGTGCGTTAAACCAAACAAATTCATCAGCTTTAGTTTTGTTCGTTATTGCAAATCTACAGTCTTTTATTTATGAGAGACTAGGTAAGGTCCTATACATACCAACTTATAGAAACTTGGTAGCTTCTATGACATTCTGTATTTATTTACTGATCAAATAATTTCCAATTTCATCGTTAACAGAATTTTAGAGAACGTTGGCATTCAATTTCTCCAACGCAATTTGCGCGAAGCGAGATAAATTATCTTTTCGGCGAATTGCTCAATTTCTAGGCCGTTGGTACTGGTTTATCTTTTAAGATGATTTTATTGTAGTTTCCAGAAAGTGATAAAATATACAGATTTGAAAGAGGTAAATCCAAAGTGCCGTATTATTTATCCTATTACAAATGGGTGTGTGCTTTGTTCAAATACCTAGTAGTTGAAAAATCGATAACTGCGAGGTCAATAATATTTAAACTCATCGTCATTAAAAATTCGAGGAAATTTTAATTGCAGTACGACTTTATTACGTTATGGATCAGGTAAATCCCGTGCGTAAGGCAATCCCCAACTCCTTAGTAAAATAATTTAAAAGCTTCTTCTCATTTTGTGGTTTTACGCTGAAGGATGCAACTAAAAGCATTTTAAGCGACATACTCGAATTATTATTAGAAAATTACGTTTGGAATATTGTAATAAACAAAATGTTGAAAAACCTTCAAAATTTTATTCTTTCTTACTTCTTACTACATTTTTATTCAGTATTCTGCAAGGTTCATAGGTTATTTTGATAAGTACTAACACTTTTATTGTGCCACTAAATCACTTGTTTCCAAAATAATATCCTCTGCTGGGCAAGTAAGGGAAGGGCCTACGCACACCAGGACGGAATGGTGGAGGATTTAAATTTTTACCAAAGGACATTCAAACTTATCTAGTTGGAATACGACATAAATGCCAATGTCATAAATTGATTCCGTGGCATCGAAAGGCATTTCTTGACACGGCATTGAAGAGTGCGCAAGCAGCTAGTGTGCGCTGACTGGTGGCAAAATCTCAAAGGTCTCACTGATACCCTTTCTCTCTCGTGAGCTAGCCTCCTTCCCCATTTGACCGATTACTATCGATACAACTAAAAACCAGACAAATCTGACCAGACAGAATCCTACAATAACCCAGCTTCCAATTTTCTAATCACAAATCAGGAATAATCCTGGCATTTATCAATCGACATATTATATCGTCCAAGTAGGTCGCAGCACTGTAAACATAAACACTGTTTAACGACTCTCTATTACACAATACATTCTCCAGCCAACGGCATCCAATGATAAAACAGGTCAATATGCACAAATAGTTTTTCTCTACATTTTCCTCGTGACGTTTCTCCAGAAGCATTTCCTTGATTTATTTTTAGGGTTCCGAACAAAAAACGGAACCCTTATAGGATCACTCGGGTGTCTGTCTGTCCGTCTGTCACAGCCAGTTTTCTCCAGATCCACGGGACCGATTCTGTTGAAATTTGGTACACATATGGACTTCTGTGACCCAAACACGAATGCGTTACGTAAATTATTAATTTTTTAGTATGGGGTCACTTTTGGGGGACAAACTAGAAAATTAAAAAAAAAAACAGTTTTTTGAACAATATCGTGTGATATATCAAATGAAAGGGCTTACTGTAAGGGTTTTAATTATATGTAATTTTTTTAATTTTAAAGTGAATGATTTTGAAGTTATTCAAGAAGTTAGAACGAAAAATGGCCATTCCCCCCCCTTATCTCTGAAACTAATGAGCCTAAAATTTTGAAAAAAAATGCGTATAATAGTTCTATACCTAAAGATTACAGAAAAACCTATAAGAAGTCTATAGTGTTACAATAACATTTAAAAAAAAAAAATCTTCGGAAACCTTTGCACGCGTGTCCGACTCGCATTTGACCAGTTTTTCTTGCGATTTATTTAGCATACATCAACGTTTTGATGATTTTCGGCCATTGCCCCCGACATTCGGGACTTCGGCATATCTATGTGACCTGTCGTCACCGTCTGCCATTTGTGTTGTAATGAAGCGACAACGTGGTAGATCCAGAGAGAGATATTTGGAATGAGTTGGATTTCTTCTCAAAGAACTGGACCGATAACAGTATCCACTGTTATCGGTCCAGTTCTTTGAGAAGAAATCGAGGAAGGAAGCTTTTACCCTGCAGTCTAGACACAGTTCAACAACAAAGTGTAGAGGCTCATGGTTGTCATTCTCTTTCTTAGTAATCTCTAGGTGTACCGTGTAAACGTAGAGTACCTATTTCCAAATATATAATCCACATTAGCCTAGACTATATGTAATTTGTGTATCAGTAACTGTTTTATTTGTGTAAAAAATAATAAAAGAAAATGGACGGGTAACTCGCGCCGAATTTATCACACAATGATCTATTTATTTCGTTAACTTGTGGCGCAAGCGCATGTGTCCATGAACTCTGTTTACGACGGCACTTGTTTTTCTGTCTGCTTTGTGAAGTCCAATGCCATATTGGGAACTGTTAATATGACAAAATTGAATGACCGCGACGTCTATTTTAAAAGAATGTCGAATCGGATTCTGGTTAATGCGTCACGCACGTCATGTTAAAAAAAACATCAAGTGGACAAGAAGAAGCTGCAAAAAAGTACCTCTATACTTTTTAATAATCTTAGAATGTTTTTAAACTTGAAAAGATATCGTTTAATATACATAAATATAAAAGGCATTAGACATTTTATTCTAAAGGATATAGAAGCAAATTATCCAACGTCTAATCTATTGCACTAATTTACTCTAATAACATGTTATTCCAAGCGAACGGAATTGTGGAGGTATCAAATGAGTTCTTCTGTTATTATTAAGTGTAATAATGACTAGGAAACCCCCATAAATGCTATATTGTCTAAGTATATTTTAAACTACCTATTATGTGCATTATTTTCCTACACAAAGCTACATTTTAATTGACCAAGAAGATGATGTGATGAATATTCACTGAAAGAAATGGACTTACCCCTCTCTTTCTGTGGAGGTCATCCAGACGCACTGCATCTTACCATCCCTACCTTGTTGCTATTCCACCAATTCGCACTAAGCGTTTCCAAACGTCTTTTATAATGCGCACAGCAAAGGAGAGGAACTCTCTGCCTGCGTCTGTGTTTCCAAACGCATACAACCCTAATTTCTTCAAAGTTAGAGTGCACAGGCTTCTTCTGGGTAAGCTCGCTCGCATCGTAAACTTTGTCTGTGTCATCTCTGACCTAGACTAGAGTCAAGAGCATACCCATCACAAATAAAAAAAAGGTCAATCATCATCTTCAGTTTGCAGATGTTCTATGTTAATGGGATTGGCTCCCGCATTTACTCCTTAAAGTGGAACATTGTTTTTGGAAAGCTTGGGCGTGAATGACCAAATCCGAGACAGTGAGGAATAGCGAAAAATACTCAAAGGAGTCTCGATTTCTATGAAAATTAAAACTGCATCCCACCATCACCACCATCTTCTTCTTTTACACATAAGGTTTCTGGAATCGCTAATATAATCCTAAAACTGGATCATTGGCTGTGGAAGTAGCGATCATCAAAAAGGAGAAATGGATTTGACAAAGGATGGGCTACTGCGATTGTTTAGACCCATAAACCGAGTAGGCATGCGAAAGGCAATATTCCTTTGCAGTGGCCGGGGTCTATTTTTGTAGGCTAGGTATATCTAATACCTGTTTCGAATTCTTAGGGAGGTTACGTCTGGGTGTCAACACTGAGGATCGCCAGGAGGACACGGTGGAGCATACGGTGGAGATCTGCCCTGTTTGGGCGGAGCACCGCCGTGTCCTCGTCGAGGCGATCTGCGGCGAGCGTTGGGTGGCTCGCTGTCCGATCAGAACCAGGCCTGGGTCGACGGCGTGTTGTGTTCCACGCGCGCCTCAAAGAGATGTCAGCATAGAAGGGGTCGGCTAGGGCCAGTGCCCGCTAGGGCTGTGGAATTTGTTCGAAAGAGTCACCGAGGCCCTGGAACGCAAAGGGCACTAGGAGGAACACGGATGGGTTTTAGTCAGTAAGAGTCTGATACTCCCTTCTGCTTCGCCCAGAGCGGGATGAGTCATTTGATGACTATCCCATCCTTAAAAAAAAGGTATATCTAATATGCCTGTAATGTGTATGTACTTATTATCAATTTTTGCGAGGAGAAATAATGACGAAGACACCAACCAACAATGAGTCAAGAAATTGTGACTTCCGGAGTAACGAAAAGGTCTTTTTGTTAAAATAATCAGTTCCTTTATCTAAGAAATAGAAATTGATAATGAAATCACTTGCTTATCATCCAAAACAACTTGGAAGTTATTAGGGCACGTGATATCATTGATAAACTTATCTGTTCTTATCAGAATTGCCGATCTTCTAAAAGCTCAAAATAACAATGAAGATTTTGTCTCTTCGGGAGCACAGATTGCAGACACTGACATCATTGTTTTCTAAAGCAAGTTCCAGACGGATGTAATCCAGCGTCCCATCCAAGGTAACCTTGGTGGGAACTTGGTTTCCATCCGCGGATTGTGCTCGAATTTGGATTGCATCTGCCGTCTAGATGGAAGACAACAAGCAAGGTCACCTTAGATGGGACGTTGGATTACATCCATGTAGAAATAGCTTTAATGTTACGAAATTGTCTGAAGCAGTCTATCTACCCAGCCTTTTCCCAACTATGTTGGGGTCCTCTTCCATTCTAGCCAGATGCAGGTCATCATCCATCATCTGCTTAGCTTTTTCCCAACTACATTGGGGTCAGCTTCCAGTCAAACCGGATTCAACTGAATACCAGTATTTAACGTAGAGCGGTTGCTAACCAGACCTCTAAAACCCATTATCTGGGTAACACGGTACTTCTTGGCAAGACGAGTCAGTTAACTGGCTTCTGACAATCCGTAACGACTGCCAAAGATCTACAAATGACAGCCGGGACCAACGGCTTAACGTGCTTTCTGAGACAAGGTGGAAACTCGGTATGTTCAGATAGTCACCCATCCACAGACCAACCTTGGCAAGCGTTGCTTAACCTTGAAGGTGGACCCGTGCGGCTGTTATTCTTTAGCCACGAGCTCCTCTACATTCTAACATTTACATCTGCATTTTAGCCAGATGCAGGTATGTACCGGTATTTTACATGGAGCGACTCCTTTTCTTTCCTCCACGACCCAGTTTCTGGGCGATACGATACCCTTGGCAAGACCGTCGTCAGATTTCTTGACTTTGACTATCCGTAACGACGGCCAAAAATGTACAAATAACAGCCGGGACCAACGTGCTTAACGCGCTTTCCGAGGCTTGGAGTAATTCCGGTATGTAATGGATGGTTATCCATCCACGGACCGTCCTCGAGAAGCATTGCTTAAGGCTGAGATACCTGAGTGTTAAGTTTATGAGTTTTATAACAAAATATAATTAGTAGCGCCATCTATGATCGTCCTATGTACAACTTCATTACCTGTGATGTGAATAAAGTTAGTCTGTTGTTGCCAAGCCAAACTGCGTATCATTTGTAGGTTATGGGCTTTTAATAATTTTTTTGGTGAAAATATGGTGCAAAATGTCGTCAAATATTATTGCAAGCATTAATAAGCTTAGAGGCAGAGAAAATTATGAAGATTGGGCGTTTGCGGTGGAGAACTACCTCATATTGGAAGGGCTGCAACAGTGCATCAATACTGGCGGAGATGCAAACGACGCGAAAGCAAAGGCCAAGATAGTTTTAACTATAGATCCCAGTTTATTCGTGCATATTAAGAGTAAATCAACTGCAATGGGGGTATGGCAGAAGCTGAAGAAGCTATTTGATGATAATGGCTACACGCGGCGCATCGGATTGCTTCGGCACCTCATATCTATTCTTTTTTTTATTTTTTTATTTGTGGTGGGTTTGCTCTTGACTCTAGTCTAGGTCAGAGATGACAGAGACAAAGTCTACGATGGAGCGAGCTTACCCAGAAGGAGCATTCGTCGAGAAAACTGAAACAATGTCTCAATATGTGACTTCGCTGCTAGAAACAAGTCAACAATTAAATAACACAGGTTTTAAAATCGTATCTAAACGGCTAGTCGTTATTTTTTTGAAAAGTTACATTTGACTTTTCTTAATAATTTGATGTATGAAAATTCTCAGTTCTATTTGTTCAACATAGTGTTATTAATTTGTAAAGTTATGTCTTACACGGACATAAAAACGACAACCGGACCAAAACCGCCGGGCGTATTTTGGAAATATAATGGAATTTACACTCACTCAAAGACAATATACGACTTTTTTTTAAGTCTTAAAATACTAAGGTAACTACAAAAAACTACTGAATTTTGGGTCGCGCGAGTGTTATACGAGTGCGCGTTTTGTTCCCTCAAGGTCGCTGGCGTATGTCGTCGCCTTAACCACGAAGATCGAATCGTGCGTCTGTTATTGTTTTTCATGAGCTCCTCCTTATTTGAAGAAGTGAAGACAGAATTAAAATTGCAGATCCTCTAGTTACTTTATGGCATGGTTATTTTTTATGTCAGGAATAAAAATGAAGGCTCTGTTATCCAGCCCAGCTTAGTTAAAAAACTTATTTGTTACTTTATCATACGGAGTGACGTTAGTGATAAGGCTGATAAGAGCCTCTATCTAAAATGGAGTTTAGAGCTAAAAAAGTATGACACAATAATGTAATTGTAACTGGTATTTTTTAAATGTTATCTTAATACCTTGAAAGTAATAACTAGCTTACTTAGACGACTTGACCATATTTCTTTGTCTTAATTTTGTGCGTATCATTTTAACATTGTGTGATGGTAGGCTTTACTCAGACTCAAACAAACCTCAGTAGATACCTATTATGAAAGATATGTAAAAGGTCTACTTGGATTTTCAAAAACATTTGATACATCAGCCATCAAATGTTTTAATATTAGCCTATATTGTCCCACGTCTGGTCAATGGCCTCGCCTTTACAATATTTTCTTGCGCCACCTCATCCCAGTCTCGCCACCGTTTTCTAGACCGGGCTCGGTGATGCCGTCCATTCTCTGGCACCCATTGCGTGAGACTCAAGAGTGTTAAGCCGTGACAGAGAGGTCCACTTGAATTAATCCGTCACATCTTAGAAAACCACCTTTTGTTATCAACATCATTCTTGGCAAGCAAATTTGGGATTACCATACTAGCTTGCCAAGAATGCAGATACTTGTGTTCTTTCTAGTTATGTTGTAACTGAAAAATATGTACTAACTTAAGACATCAAATTTTATTTGAAGATTCATTCCCTGAATATTTTCTTCTTCAAGGGCTTATACCAAGCCTGGGTTGCAGGATTGTTCGAGAGTTACCGCGACACTGGAACGCAAACGCTATCGACGGAACACGGATGAGTTGTAGTCAGTAAGAGTTTGACATTCCCTCCCATTACGCCCAGAGCGGGAAAAAATAGAGCTTATACCACAAAATAGCGAAGAAAACATTCTGTCGGGAGCACTTTAACAAATAATTTTAACGCATTAATGTTATGACAATACTAAGAAATATATGCATCGATAAATCATAGCAAGATAAGAAGCCAAATATAAATGTGACTATACATATTTCTTTATCCGCCATACCAAAGTTTGTTCCTCGCCACAACGCATGTGAAATAAGAATGCATCGCTTGCTTTGACGTAAAAGATAGTCGGTTATCAGTGATTGAAGCGCTCGAAAAAATTCTATTCGCTATCGATCGGATTTATTATTTTGACTCGATATTACAAATTGATTCTGCTTGTTTTTTGACGTTTATCGTTATTAAAGCCGCTGCAGGGTTTTAATAGAACCCACGACTGAATTCAATAGTTAAAATTCTTAACGCGTCTACGCCGTAAAATCTTGACATCTTTGCAAGTTATCTACCTCAATGTCTACCTGTTTTCCTTGTATTTATATATTTTATCTCCCTTTAATTTTGTCAGTTAAACGTCAAAGCCACTTGAGTCATAAAAAGTAATCGCTCCTACAGTAAACATTGAATTTCCATGCTTGTTAAAATAAGCTACTACTAACTGTGATTTACATAGAGATCTCAAACTTGTAAAATACAACAGAACACATGCTTTGTTTAGTATACAGTTAATGCTCTATAGTTAACAGCGAATGCTGACTGACCGCTATCTAAATATTCATATTATTAAATACATATAATAATGTGTGTGCACACAGATAAACATGCTTAAATTAAACCTTTGTTTCAAATGAGGCGCTCGGCGGCCCACAAACGCGCTGGGTTGAATATCTATGAGTTTTGACGGCTGACACAATAAGCCAAACGTTGCGATTCATATTTATGATATGCGGGCCCTTCTGGTGAACTTTCAAGAAAGTCGGACGAAATACAAATTGGGAACTCGTGTTGCAACAAGTCGAGGATAAATTTTCCACTTTTTTCCTCCAATAGTGGTTTTGCGAATCGATATTGATGGTAAAGCAAAACAAGTTAATAATGGGCGTTGAAGTGTATCCAAATGGGAACAGTCTGCAGATGATATAGACCTATGCAGCGCTCATCTCAGAGCCAACCAGACCAATTTAACAAAGCTATTATGTTTTCACTCCTCATCTCGCTCGCAGCTGAACTCTCCAATTCGCGTGGGATGCATACGCTGCAGCGACTATACGCATAACCTACATTGCTCCCGATCTCCTTCCTCCAGTAGCTAGCTATAACTACGACAGAAGTTGGCGTCAGAGTAACTTTTAGAACTGTGTCAGCTTCGTTGGTGCGACAGCCCAAATCTATCGGTGAAAGTTCATTAGTCATATTACTGCGATTAAGTAATACTTTCAAAAGAAACTCTTTTTTGGAACATTATTCAATTTGGACCTTGGAGTTTCATTACAGAACGTCTGACCATGTTGAACAATTACGATGCACTCAACAACTTGCACATTTAGGTCAGCTTCGGATCCACGTGTAACATATTTAAATTCGTTTAAATTGTTGCATTTGGCTTCTGCGTGACTTGCTCTTCAAATTGAGGTCTACATCATCTTCAGGTTTAAATATTCAACCTTTTACTTTTACAGTCAAGGAGTGTGTGATTCGTAAACTATGCCTGGCAATTAGTAGTTAATTATCCATGTCAGTTAATTATTCAGTCGTCTGTGATACGGAATGCTTATTTATGTTGTTGTTTGAAGGGAATCCAGTGTCTCCTCTCATTAACCGAACCGCATCCTGTCGGTGTCCACTCTACTCGGTTTTATGCTCCGTCTGCAATGCTTTACTTGTCGCTTAAAGCCCTCTTAATTGCAACTGGAGACTCCCAATTACGCCGTGCGTAATTAACAATAATTTATCTAATATTAATAATTGAGTATACTGTTTATTCGACATTTTATCTATAGACTAGCTGACACGCGCAACTTCGTCTGCGTCACAATTTTCGTTACTGCTCCACTCTTATTGGTCTTAGCGTAATGATATATAGCCTATAGCTTTCCTCGATAAATGGGCTATCTAACACTGAAAGATTTTTTCAAATCGGACCAGTAGTTCCTGAGATTAGCGCGTTCAAGCAAGCAAACAAACAAACAAACTCTTCAGCTTTATATATTAGTATAGATTTGGTCATCATATCAGCCGAAAGACGTCCACTGCTGGACATAGGCCTCACCCAAAGGGGGGGTTTGCCATAATCGCCACGCTTGGCAGGCGGATTGGCAATCGCAGTGTATGGTGTTGCGTTTTCCAGAGAACGCTGCTGCCCATTCTCTGGCGAGTCCCTTAGTCGCCTCTTACGACACCCACGGGAAGTAATGGGATGGTATTATTCTTTTACGGCACCATACGGCACCGGCCGACACGGCACCGGCCGACACCATACGGCATGTATAGATTTGGTACGAAAAAGATTTTTTTTCCATGCTGGATTGGGAAAAGTGACTTTGCTCGCGTTTATCGGATATTGGTTGTGTTTGTTTAGTGATTGTGTAAAACAGATTACGAAATCGATTTTCATATCGCACCATTGTTGTAGATTCTACGTCAAAAAGTTATTTGAAACATTGTTGTATCACTTCTAGACACTTTGCAGTTAAGTGGAATTCATAATCTTTCATCACCTTTGGTCCAATAAAGATAAGGTGTCATGATCGTGGAAAAATCAATAAGTGACGTATCGATTTTCTCTTGTTACATCCAGAAACAATTTAAAATATTACATTCTGAAGTTCACAAAAAAAAAACTCGATAAGACATTCGATATCAACAGCCAGCTAGACTTGCCAGGGCTGAATAATTCAATGTTATCTAATAATTTTGTTATTATCAAGTTTTTGCTACTATGGCTTTTATCCTCAGTATAGATAAGAACATCTTTGCTGCTATCAGTTGCTCGCTGTTTTTGTACCTCGATGGACTGTTTTACTGTTCCCTGTAAAACGAATGCGAGATTTCGGATTCCAAAATGCTCGTAAATGGTTTTGGCGATCAGTATCCTCAGGGATGCCCTGTAGTAGGAGCCTTCGAGGATCCAGGATGGAATTTGCAGTGCCCGATGGCTGATCAGTGGTCTAGACAGCCGGTTGACGTTCAGTGTGTTTATGGTGGTTATAATTCGAACCATCAAAGTCCCTCAGTGCAGTGTTATAGGAATATGCCCTTTTTGCCATATGGACACGAGAATGTGCTTCCATATTATCCAGTTCAGGAAGTGTATCAGCAGCCAGTGAGTTACGTTCCTCATCGTCCAATGATCCAGAACCTGCCATGCCATCAGCAACCGGCTTGGGATTATAACAGCATGTGCTTTAATGTGGACGGACAGCCGTGTCAATATACGAATGTGGTAGACTTGGAAGATTTTATGTAAGTTTACAACAGTTTTTTTTTTTATCTACTACATTAGATCCGTTTAGTGTTGTTATTTCTAGTTTTCAGTTGGGTCGTAATTTTTTTTTTTTCAAGATAAACGTTGAAGTGTTTTTGTATTATTTTATGACCGCCTCCATTAAATCTTGTGTCTTTTGCGTTCTACCTAGTTGCAGTTAGATGTTTCATCCAGAAGCACATAAAGCACGTATAGAATTTCAAAGAGCCCCAATTAGTGTGAAAACTATGAGTTAATTACTCGATTGGAACTCCTTGAACGCGTCAACTGCGAAGTTGGTCGCACCGTTCATTCAACTTGTTAATAGTTCTAAACATGTTGCAAACGTTGTTGTGACTAGTTTTGATTCAGTTGATTTATCGCCATGGAAATAAACGGCTATTTTAGCATCTTACTAATTAATGTTTCTCAGAAATGCAATGCTGATGACGGCTGGCAAAGTAGTAATTCCGCTTTTTCTTTGCTTAGAACTCAGAACCACTATTCTTGGTATAAGCTTTAACAAAAACAGAGTTAGACCACTTAATTTTAATGGCCCACTTTTAATGTTTAGAGTGTAATCTAATCTTGAACTGAATATTTAATCTTATTGCCTTGGGAATATGGTTGAAATTGATGATGCAACGGTTAGACACGATAACTATGTGACAGCTTGTACGGTGATCCCCACGTGGTACACACGCAGGTTACATTTTTATTGGTTTAGTAAATTCATGGAAGTACGCCAAACATCGTACCAGCTGATTTGACCGCGTGATGTGTTGCCACATTACTTTCCTGCTACACGGCTTTCTCACATTCAAAACCTCGTGATCTTGTAAACCTAAAAATATCTGCAAGAATAGCTTTCGGAAGTCACATGAAGATGTTAAACGGTGTGTCAGTGGATCCCACTCCATTTTTGAGAGAAATAACCTTTGACAAATGATGACTGAAGCATATAAAAATACTTATCTGTACTAATACATAAAGCTGAAGAGTTTGTTTTTTTGTTTGTTTGCTTGAACGCGCTAATCTCAGGAACTACTGGTCCGATTTGAAAAATTCTTACAGTCTTAGATAGCCTATTTATCGAGGAAGGCTATAGGTTATATATCATTACGCTAAGACCAAAAGGAGCGGAGCAGACAAGATTGCGCGAATATTGTTATATTTCAATTGGAAATTGGCGCTGATAAAGAATATTTTCCATCTAGCTTTTTTACAATCGAGCTTAAAATTGTTGATAGCTGGTTATCATTGTCTAGCCGTGTCATTCAGCATGAAAATAGCTCGTTTCTTGTAAAAACTTGGAACTCAAACGTGGAGAAGACACGAGCCTGTTGTGCGATAGTGTTGATAAGGTAACCTCTCTTTGAATGACCCTAACAGCAAGGTATCAACAGCGTGTTTATGTGATAACTCGTCTTTACGATAAACTTTGTCACGTACATTATAAACAAGACTTACCGTCGATTACTGCTGATATTTCGACGGCAAAACACCGGCGTGACAAACAGTTTAATTGAAATTTTAATTTATAATCAATGTTTTGTTCTTGACCTCTAAGTTCTGGGAAACCCTGCATCGTGCAAATTAAATGCATTAACGTTGTCAGTAACTCAATACAATCGCCTGCCAATCAATCTATCTATATTCATGCGGAAACAAAATTAAAGACTCACCTACAGCTGCAACATCAAATGATTCGGTTATCGCATTGATACCTTGCACTTCAAATAATCTCCTGCCTTTAAGGAAGCTTTAACAAACAATCATTGAGCAATAATAAATAAAATTAATCTTTACAATGTTGTAAAATAAATATGACCTATAGTCTCCTAATTATTATCGCCGACATGTTGACTTGATCGTCTCACAAAATGGCGCCTACGATGGGCCGACGTGTCACATTTTCCAATGAGATTAATTACTTTTTAATCGCATTATAATAGTTTTCCTAGCTCTAATATCCATTTGATTGAGGAAAATGATAAACAAATATTTTTGTGGAATTGTTGACTATTTTTGAGGCGCATGAATTGTTTTTAATTTTAAAAAACAAGTTTAAACTGAGTCGTAAAGGTTTTGGTTCTTGAATTAAATCAGAATTTATTACACTGAATTGATCAAAGATGCGTGATTGCGTTTGTTTCCTAGCTTTGACTTCTATCGTCATCTTATTTCTTAGGAAGAATAATTTACTTCGTTTATGGCATCATATTAATTAAAAACAGCATTGTGTATGTTAGCAGTGTCTAGTCATCTAATGTGGTTTCCATTATCTTCACGATAGCCCCTCACCAACAATTTGAACTTCATAGCTTTATTAATTCATGTTCAGTATCAGGGGGGGCTACTCTCTAAGCCCGAAGTCCGTTGTTTCGGGCTTAGTTGCGGGCGTATTCTACTCCGTATCACCTAACCACTAAGAATTAATGACAACATGCTTTGATAGTTGCTGTCAAATTGTGTTGTCATTCATTCTTAGTTCGGTTTCGGGACTAATCGTAAGTCCGAAAGTAATACGGAGTAGAATACGCCCGCAACTAAGCCCGAAACTACGGACTCCGGGGTTAGAGAGTAGCCCCCCTGTTTAGTAAGTTGACTATGTATGTGACTGTCTTCATTCATAAATTCGGAGCATCCGTAGTAATATTCGCTCGCTCTATCCCAAATTGTTTGGGGTCGGCGCAACATGTCTTCTTCATCAATACTTTTCTATTAGACATCATCTCAGTCTATATAGGTAGCCATATCACCTTGCTCAAGGTCCATCCACTCTCTTTGGTCTTCCCTCCCCTCTTATTGCCCCATGCCTCCCAACACCATTGCTCCATGTCACCAACTATTTGAAGCATTATTAGGTTGCGTAAGTATCTTTAACCGACTTCCAAAAAAGGAGGAGGTTCTCAATTCGGCGGGTATTTTTTTTATGTATGTACACCGATTACTCCGAGGTTTCTGATCCGATTTGTGTGATTCTTTTTTAATTCGATACTTGCCATTCATTTTGGTTCAGTAGCTTTTATTTTATAAGTATTTTTGATTATTTCAATTTCTGCGTAGATGATAAAAAACTATGTTACAAAAAAATATAACCGACTTCCAAAAAAAACAGGTCGGTGTTAAAAAACGAAGATACAAAACCAAAAACACCGACTTCCGAAATTTTTTGGAAGTCGGTTATATTTTTTTGTAAAAAAGTTTTTTATTTTAATAAGTGGTCAATGTACCAATTCGCTTACTACTTCATTATCCGTCATCCCAGTAATAAAACCTTTTCTTTCACACACGATTCTAGATTTCCTTGGTCTTCCTTTATTTTGCCTCAAGAAATGAGAAGCGTGGGTTACCATATCAAAATGTGGATTAGGTATATCTGCGTCTTGTTTGGCTTCAAGTTCTAAACTAGGACGGACATTCTTGATTTATTCTATTTGTTTGATTACAATTCAAATAGAATATTTCCTTTAATAACCTGTTTTGTTTGTTTATTAAGGAACTGACTTAAATTATCACTTATATTATTAACATCAACATACTGTTGTTGTTATTGAATAACAATATGTACTTACAATATTATGTAAAATAATTTCAATTTGTACAAAACTGGCATTGTGTGGGTCAGTTCCGACTTTAATATTTTACTTTTATCTTTATCCTGTATTGCTGATATGTATATTTTGGCAAAGATAAGGTACCCACGATTTACACCTGAATGTGCAATGCATCATTTTATGTTGGTACCTACTTTTTAGGATTCCGAACATAAAACGGAACCCGTATGGAATCACACGGTTCCGTCTGTCTGTATTTCCGTCTGTCGCAGCCAGTTTTCTCCGGATTCACTGGACCAATTCTGTTAAAACTTGTTTCACATATGGACCCAAACACGGAAGCTTCCGTGTTTGGGTCATAGAGGTTTTGGGGGTCAAACTAGAAAATTAAAAAAAATAAGTTTTTTGGGCAATATCGTGTGACATATCAAATGAAAGGGCTTACTGTGAGGGTTTTAATTTGTATTTATATATATATATTTTTTTTTTTTGTAATATGTCGATTATATTGAAATAGAGAACGCGTCATAACGTAATTAGTAAATAACGTGATGTTGCAATGCAATGCAACGCTAAGCAAACATGTTATTTTCCCTAACTGCACTTTACATTCTTTGAATAAAACTCGGTAATTACGTAACAGGGGTCAATAACACTTCAGTTTGATAAGTTCATTATTAAATGTTTATAATCCACCACTCAGTTAAAACTATGTTCTAAAGGCGGTAAATTAGGGACTGCATTGAACTTTGATACCAAGCTATTATTTGAATGAAAATTACTTCATCAGTTTGCCTAACCCGAGCGTCGCCATATCGACAGGTCCTGATATTGATAAGTTTGACGTTACCATCGTGCATCGTTAAATAATTTAATTTTGTGTATATGCGGTCTTAACGAATTGTTACTTTCGGTTCATACGATTCACAAACAGCACTCAGAGCTCGATTCCTCGAAGCATACAAAATTCTCAACAAGTAAATATGGGTGCTAAATTTTCTCCAAGTTTTCGTTTAACTTGGTTTCGTCAGTTAACTTGCCCAATTTTTTTTTTTAAATTAAACTTGAGAATCCAATTGAATCAAATATCTTTATTCGCGCTTACTGTTTCATTCATTATTATGATTATCTTATTCTGTAGATTGTACTTTGTATCCACAACCTTAACGACATTCTATAATCACGATTACTACATCCATATTTATCAGTCTGTCTAGCCTGCGTGCGTGACTGGAAACAAATCGGTTCCTCTGTTTAGTGCTGAACCTACGTCATAGCAACAAGGAACCCTCAATTGGTAGACGGGAACGCGATTATTTTTGCAATCAGCGCCAATTGTCTGACTCTTACGTACGTAGCACCTCCATTAGCTACTAACGGACGAATAGACGGTTCGTTCAACGTTTATGTGGCTGACATTGGCCTAAAAACTATTTTGTGTCTCGAGAAAACAAAAATCTCACAGTATTGATCAACAGCTAATATCTGTTTCGGTTGATAATTACCCACATGTATATTTTGGCATCCATTGGGATTTGATAAACGGTGATTCTTTATAAATAATGTAACATTATACCTATTTGGTGAAGTGAGACTTAAGTATCACACTCAATGTTTTTGTTGTACAGATTGACATTTCCAATTGCTTACAAGTCTTCTATATAAAATATATAGGATTTTAAGATTTATGTCTTTCCAGAACCGGCTCCGGAAGAAATTTTAATTAAAGCATGTACTTGTAACGCCACTTAATTCCATGTTCAAGGTTTGCTTTCTCTTGTAAACAATAAAATGTAATTAACATTAAGTAAATTAAATACGTATTCTGGAAGGCCGCACTTTGATAATGTCCCTACAGTCCGCAGTGGCAATAAAATCAATGAAAAGTTTCATTTTGTTAGGGAATTCCCACTTGGCACTCCTCGTATGCTTCTTTCTCCGTTTGCTGTCGGACGCTACGGTTTTCTTCCCCTGGCAATGAATTCAAGTCAGAACACCTACATTTTTTCATTATCTTCAATGTTACCACTTTTCATTATACATATTATCATTTCCCATAAACATTTTAGTTTTTACGTCGTTTTTATTATTATTAAGAGCGAATTCATTAGCATCACTCAATCATGTCTCAATTAGAGCAAACAAGTTTTTTCTGAGTTTTACTGCCACCGTTCGTGTGCGCTTCTTCGATCGTTTTTCCAAGAATCATGTTTATTAATACTCCTGGTTAGCAATTGTTTACGGTTAGTTGCTCCTAAATTCTAGTGCTTCACATATTTTTCCTCAATCTGTTGCACCCTACCATGTGGCTATGTTATCGGTCGTAACACCAAAACTTGGTTTATCGTCACTCCATATTTGTTTACCACGAAACATATGTACTGCAGCAGGGTTTAATGTGTAAACTGCTTAGGTAATTTACTTCGTTTTTCCTTGAACGACAATAACAATATATTCTGTATTCTGCTTGCGTCGACCTGAATCTTAAATTGGACCTTTAACTCCTCTTGAGCGTTCCACAAATTTATTTAAATTACTGGCTTCAAGATATTAATCGCAAGAATTTCCGTCAAGTCTTATTATGTTACATGTGCTGTGGGTTGCCATTAGTTGTTATCAGACCTCATCACAAGTACCTAAGCAGACGCCTTTGGCGCCTTAGATTAATATTTTTCCACTCCAACAAGCACTCCCATATTTTCCGAACCAGCACTGAAATTGTAATTTTTGATTTCCACGTTAACAATACATATTTATATTGAATTTTAAGTTGATACTGACTATTAAAAAGGTGAAACATAAATAATATTTAGTTTGTATACTTAAAAATATGGTAGGCCGTGGTTAAAAGATTTTGTGTCCAAAGGTCTACAAATTATTCGTGATCTAATTTGCGTCTCATAAAATTTTGTATCTACTATAATATTGGTTTAGTATGGTAAAGAACACGTATGCGATGGTCAAAGGGCAATTGGGTAAATCTCCATAACTTGCTTTTGTTCTATGCTTTCATTTGAAGCCGATACAACTTTGTTTCATACATTTTGTCCATTTTGTGCGACCCGCATAGGAAAAAACTGCCTTATCATAAGAATGTACATCGTTTAGCTATAGCTCAACTACACATTTTGAAACTCCAATATCCTTGGATTGTCTTCTGGATTATTCGTTTACAGATGTGGCGCCTAATTCGGCACTTCAATACAATAATATTGACTCTTATATAAGTTATTGCACCAAAACTTTCCTACATGTTGATTTGGAGATAAACTGTAAAGATATAAAACCTCGTATCTACCACATCACTATTGATAGCACTAAATTGCATGATATAGAATTATAGACTATCAATGAAAAGTTGCAGACACAACAAACATGGATAAGAAAGTATTGTTGCCGCTGCATATTACGTTTAAACCTCCATTGTATAGCGATGGAGACCCGAGAATTTCACACGAGTTCAATTGATAAATAAATTGTATCTAGTTTGTGTCTTACATTTCGAACGAATGTCTTCATCAATTCTGGGCACGTACAGTGACTTTACTTGCGTCAATGGAGTATTCAATTCAATATAAGAATTTGTATCGCCAGCTAAGAGGAGTAAGCGTTGCCGAGTCATATTGTTGAGCGTCTTGAAATTCAGAACCAAAGCTAAATACACTCCACAATGCAGTATTTCTGTGAAAATCGTGTGGTTTTGGCGTTCTGTCTTTGCCTTTTATTTTCATGATACGTCTGGAAGTTCAGAAGGGCTGTAAATGTGTTTTTTGACGTATACTATGAAACGTATGATCGGGTCTGTATCGTATGTTATCATTGTGCGCTAATAAAAAAATATCATAATCATTGCATGTGAGCCTGCCTTTAGGTTACAGAAGAACAAAGTCCAGGTTCTATGGCAAGCTAGACGACGATAATTAGTCGCTTGACTTCCACGGCAATCTTCAGCAAAGTTGATCTGCGTTGCATTTTCAAATTCCATTTTATCATCCAATCCAATTTCATTAGTTTTGAAATCATTCCCAGTGATTGGGTGTGAACTTTCTACAGGTATTTTCATAAGCATGTCAGTTTACCTTATTATTTAGCTAACAATTTTAATACTTACGCATTTTTCACCAAAAAGTGATGATCCAAAATTCCTAACAGAGTAATTTGATCTTGTTATGTTCATCGTTGTTCAAATATTCCTCATGCATGTGACATCACTAATGTGGTGCGATTATTTTCTTAGTATTGTTTACAAGTAAAGTGTAACTATTAGGTAATTTACGGTTCTTTGATGATATTGGCGCCATTTGACAGAAAATTCCGACGTTGTCTTGCATTTTTTTCTTGTCTATTCCAGTCTAATCTTGTCCGATACAAGTATCGATACCTAGTGTATTTGTCGGTAATAGTTATATTAGTCGCCTTGGTAACGCCGATAAAACTGTTAATTGTGTCGTCAATATCCTCGTCAATCAGCAATATCTATGATTTACAACTATTGCTCACGTTATTTTATAGCTGTTCAGAAGCAGCATTTGTGTATCAAATAATGTATCCATGTATTTCTATTGGATTTGGGCTACCAGTTTTTGTGTGTGTAACATGTAACACACCCATGTACTCTTTTCTTCTGGCTACCTGAGTTTTTGTGATCCTCAATGGTTTTGTTAAGCTTAATCCTTTTTTAATGATAGGTGGAGATAAACGGATAAAAGCGGTACCCAAGAAATGGTGTAAAGACGAATATAGATTTATTTTTCTTTGAACAACCTGTACCTACTTTTACCAAAATAAAAGGACTTATATTGAAGCTACTATACCTAGACCTCAAACCGCATAGTTCGTTAGGAATAACAAACAAACGACCAGAACATTAGTACAAAAATGCATTTGTGACGCATTTCTTAAATACGCTATTTAGAACAGCGATAATATGGCCGACCGTCGGCCTAATGACAAATTAATGGAATAAACTTAAAATTACCGATCACACTAGTTAGTCTGTTACAATAGCACTGACTTGTAGGTACTGTCTCCGCAATTTTGTTCAAATTATTAAAATTAAAGAGAAGTGACGTTTGGTAGAAGAAATGTGCATACCGGATGCTCCAGAGGTTGTGCACAACAAAGATAAGCTGTGTGGTATAAAAAAGAGGTACATGTTTTATGACAATTTGGTCTAATTTACCGTGATTTTTTTAAAAGCTTTTATTTAACTGCCAATGTTTGTTTAATTCAAATTTTGCATAGCTGAATTAGAACTATTTCTTCTTACCCTACAGAGTTGAAATTTTACATGTTGGTTCCGTTCCGATGATAATAAATTTGCATGATAACTAAAACCTGATTCCTAGTGTAGGGTTGGCTCCAGACGAAGCAGTTCTCCTCAAATATCAAATTGTGCAGAAACAAAATCAAATCAAACTATTTAAAACTTTAAAAAAATATATATAAGTATATTATTTTGAATAATATTAATTTCGAATTTATTTTGTTTTTTTTTTTGTTCTCTGTGACTCCATCTTGTGAATTCTTACGAGGAAATCTTCATTATTAAATACAATTTCATTTAGATGCGGATAATTACCTAATTAATTTCTTTGTTAAATAGCTGCGTGCAGTCGTCTGCTATGGCGTGACATTTTTGCCTTGATTGAGAACAATGGTTTCCGATTAGTTCTTTTTTTTTTCAGTCACACATTTTTGCGCGAACATTTTACTGTTGGTAAAACGGTACTTAATGCCTAAAAAAGAAAAAACTGGCCAAGTGCGAGTCGGACTCGCGTGCAAAGGGTTCCGAAAGAATTTATTTTTTTTAACATGTTATTTTAACACTACAGACTTCTAATAGGTTTTCCTGTAATCTTTAAGTAAAGATCTATTATCTCCATTTTTTTCAAAATTTTAGGCTCAGTAGTTTCGGAGATAAGGGGGGAATGGTCATTTTTCGTCTAATTTCTTGAATAACTTTTAAATCATTTGTTTTAAAATTATGAAAAAAATATAATTAAAACCCTCACAGTAAGCCATTTCATTTAATATGTCACACGATATTGTTCAAAAAATTTTTTTTTTAATTTTCTAGTTTGACCCCCAAAACTGACCCCCATACTAAAAATTTAATAATTTACGTAACGCGTCCGTGTTTGGGTCATAAAAGTCCATATGTGTACCAAATTTCAACAGAATCGGTTCAGTGGATCCAGAGAAAACTGGCTGTGGCAGACGGACAGACAGACACCCGAGTGATCCTATAAGGGTTCCTTTTTTTTCGGAACCCTAAAAATTACACCATAATTATGTCAAATTTTAAATTAATCAAACTATAATTTGTTAAATTGTAATTTAAATAAGTAAATCATCTATTTTGTGGAATTATATCATAGCTTGTTAGTATTTTATGAATTAGTTTAGTGATTAGTGTAAGTTTGTGGTATGGAAAAATGAACATTATTATTATATCAGTAAGCAAACTTGAAAATTTTGAGACACCAAGTTGACCAAGAAAGAAAGAAAGAAAGATAATTTATTTTTCAAATATGCGTTTACATGAACTGTCGAATCAGACATGCAAGGTATTAACAGTGTATTGTGCGCGTCCATATTTTGCCAATAGTGGCGTACAAATTTTGTAGGTATAATAATATAGTCATTTTGAATTTACATAAGAAACAAATGTCAAGATATAAGAGTTCACACTAAATTATATTATGTCCAGTAAACATTCTTTATCATGCAGTCAAAAAATAAAATTAAGAAAAAAAAATGTTGTTGTTGTTGTTGAATTGTTAATTATTTACTGACAAGTGTTCTATTCTAATCATTACTAATTGTTACCTAATGGTCTTAACAATGATATCGCTTTTTAATTATTTTGTATCACCATTCCTAAACTATGGGTTTACAAATCTTAAAATCGAATACAATAATATGGCTAAATGAATAAATCGTTTAAACTGAATAATATGTAGGCGCGTTTTGGACTTAAATCACACGCCTACACGCCATTATCGTACAAATAAACTACTCCCTTCTCAGAGATTGCTGGGGATTCCAAAATATTGAAATTTGCGAAGGCTTCTTCAGCCTCTGTCTGTTGATAAACAGCACTTACATTGTTCTAACAACTCTTTTCTTTTGCCCCAGGAATAATGAGAAACGAAAGGAGAAGTCGCGAGTGGCAGCGCGATGTCGACGCACAAAGGAGATGCAGATATTCTCCGAGCTAACAGCAGCCTTACCCGCCAGGAAAGAAGATGTAGAACAGCTTGACAAGGCTTCTGTCATGCGCCTGGCGATATCCTACCTGAAAGTTCGGGATGTTGTGTCCTTGCGTAAGTGTTTCTTGCTTATTAATATTACTTATACGTACAACATACGCCGAAGGTTCCAATGATGTAAATACCTAAATAAAGATAGTAAATGAATTATGGACCTTAGTGTATGGACTTATAATTGATTTTTAAGTATCTAGTAAGCACAATCGCTAATTTGTAGTCTCATTACATTCGGCTGTGACTGTGAGTGATGTGGTAAAGGTAGATGAAATCGTGGAACCTTTGATTTCTAATAGAAGTATAACATGCACTTACTCGATTTCTTGTCTGCACTAAGAACAAGACGAAAAGATGTTCGGTGGACAAGTGACAACAGTAAATTTGGTCAAACGTCTTGACGTAATCTAGCTGCAGACGATACTGGTGTGCTTCTGTGTGCAATCTGCAGATGAACCAGATTTACTAGTTTAGCTATATCATCATCTTCCTGCTTTTTACCATTTTACTTGTCGGCGCAGCTCGTTTTCCTCTTGTCTCATCCATTTCGTCCAGTCAATCGACACAGTTATTACTGACTCCCTTCCTCTCCCTCTATTTAGCTATCTGCTATCTCCAAATTTGAAGAAAACACAGTATTGTAGTTTTCCTTCCTTTCTCATTTTATAACAGCGTTGCTACCAACAAATAGAAATATAATACAATCATTTTACAATTGAAACCATGCAATAATCACATGCTATCAATCAATTACTTACATCTTTTAATGCAGTTACAAAGGCTCCTATCAGAGAGTGATAAGACAAAAATAAATAATAATTCATTGATTCAATATCTCAAAGATTATGAACTTTGTAGCAGGTGACAAATATAGTAGGTTGTTTTGGCAACAGTAGGTACCTTTAGCGGCGAACTGTCATGTGAATGAAACAGTCGTCGATATCTTAACGCCACAGAGCCAGCATCCAACTATCCATACTAGTCCATACAAATTAATTATTGTGAATGTCGAAGTATAGTAGACGACATGAGTCGTAAGCGCAGATGAATGCAGCAGGGTGATCGCGCCAATGTACGGTGGGCGGACGAAACTTGCAAGCGCAATAGTCGACGCACTAACGAACCAATAACGTGAAGCGTCAGAGCTGTCGCCGTCAAACCGACCAATGGAGAGTGTGCTCACGACTCGTGCCGGTTATTATAACTGTCACTGATTGTCTGTTTGTAACATTTTACGCCTGAACCGCTAAACCATTGTTTTTATGATATACTAGCTGACCCGCGCGGCTTCGCTCCCGTCAACTGGCTACCATACCTACTTACCCTACCTACCCTACCCTACCTACCCTACCCTACCTACCCTACCCTACCTACCCTACCCTACCTACCCTACCCTACCTACCCTACCCTACCTACCCTACCTACCCTACCCTACCTACCCTACCCTACCTACCCTACCCTACCTACCCTACCCTACCTACCCTACCCTACCTACCCTACCTACTTACCCTACCTACCCTACCCTACCTACCCTACCCTACCACAAACTTCAGATAAACCATCTACTAAATAGTACGAAAAAAGGCTAAACATTTGGTTTGGATAGGTGAGCCCGTTCTTGAGTTATAAAATTACAACGAAAAGTGGCATTGATTTTATATATATGTACTAGCTGACCCGCGCAACTTCGTCTGCGTCACAATTTTCATCTATAATATAACTCCTACCCTACTCCAACCCTACTCCTACCGCCTATTTTTTTTATTTTTTTATTATGAAAAATAGATGTTGGCCGATTCTTATAGATACCGGATAAACACAAAAAAATTCATCAAAATCGGTCAAGCCGTTTCGGACGAGTATGGCAACGAAAACTGTGACACGAGAATTTTATATATTAGATAGATCAGGGGCCCTAGACAAAATGCAATTCTATTAGCGACTGCGATTGTCGAAATTCCAAAATGTAAGGGATTGATATTGTGACATTTCGACAGCTTTTATCAATCTCATACATTTTTGACGTTTTGACAATCGCCTTCGCCACGCTACCGCTGCAAGAATGTCACTCGTCTAGAGCCTCAGGTGAAAAATACTACTTGATATGACGTAACGATCCATATTCATGATCGAACTAAAGTTTCCTAACACTCTTTCTTAGTACGATTGCTTATTGACTCAGATTTACTATCAGTTTGGACCTGTACTTTGACCTGAGCATCAGATGACGTTCAAATTAGTGTAACTTGATAGTGTTACTAATTTTCCTTGTTAGGTTTAACAAGATTAAATACAGGGTCAATATTAGTGTGTATTTCTTGTACTGCTTCTTCTACATCATGATTCAGTGTTGGATTTTGTTCAAATACTTATCGTTCAGTATATTCTGCTTCTTCTAGCTCTCTTTTGCTCTCTTTATCTTTCGATAGAAGGAGAAAATGAGATCATCAGATGGTTTTATAAAGGCTAAAGACGTCCCCAAAAGTTGGGAAAGGATTATATTTTTGATCTATTGTATTTTTATATACTTCAAAGATATTTTCTAGAGCGTTGAACTTTTATCGTTCAACGTATTCTGCTCTTTCTAGATAACTCTATTTATCTCCCTCTGTCTCTCATCTGATGTTTGGATCAAGGCTGCAGATCCATAGTAGAAATCTGAGGATCATGATCTATTATTTTAAAAGGCTAAAGACGTCCCCAAAAGTTGGGAAAGGATTATATTTTTGATCTATTGTATTTTTATATACTTCAAAGATATTTTCTAGAGCGTTGAACTTTTATCGTTCAGCGTATTCTGCTCTTTCTAGATGTCTCTATTTATCTCCCTCTGTCTCTCATCTGATGTTTGGATCAAGGCTGCAGATCCATAGTAGAAATCTGAGGATCATGATCTATTATTTTAAAAGGCTAAAGACGTCCCCAAAAGTTGGGAAAGGATTATATTTTTGATCTATTGTATTTTTATATACTTCAAAGATATTTTCTAGAGCGTTGAACTTTTATCGTTCAGCGTATTCTGCTCTTTCTAGATGTCTCTATTTATCTCCCTCTGTCTCTCATCTGATGTTTGGATCAAGGCTGCAGATCCATAGTTAAGAAATCTGAGGATCATGATCTATTATTTTAAAAAAACATTCACAATTGTTTATACTTCATAGGTCCTTTCTAGAGCGTTGAACTTTGTTGGCTTAGACGCAATGATAATCAAACTAAACAATCGCAGTAAATTGCTGGACAGCGGCCAAGACGCGCCACAATCCGGATTCGTGAGGAATATGCTTTTTAGGGTTCCGTACCTAAAGGGTAACCAACGGAACCCTATTACGAAGACTCCGCTGACCGTCTGTCCGTCCGTCTGTCTTTCAGCGGGCTGTATCGCAAGAACCGATATAGGTAGACAGCTGAAAATTTCACAGGTTGTGTATTTCTATTGCCGCTAGAACAACAAAACATAAAAATTATGGTTTGTGGTACAGAACCCTTCGTGTGCGAGTCCGACTCGCACTTAGCCGTTTTTGATTTAATGATTAGAACTGTACCTCGCGATAACAGTCCGTATGAAAACTAAACTCCCGTCTAAGGTTGACGAAGTTACCTAAAAAAGGATCATCTTATAATGTGGAATGACGACTTGACTGTAATATAATATCAAATCAGTTTTCAGTACTAGGAGCGTAAAGGAAAAACTAAACACTAATTAAGTACACATCCTTATGCATCGTCATAAATAAAATATTTAACAAACAATTTTCTGCTCATCGAAACTAAATAGACAAGCAATAACGACACGCTTATTAATATTAAACAGTTTATATGTGCCAGTTTCCTCCAAGGATACATAATAAAATCATTATGTGCCTGCGCAAACCGCAAGCAGACTTGTTAGCAACTATGGCACGCGCGAATTTAATTTTTGATGGCGCAGCCACGCGCTATGAAACCACATTGACGTCAGCATTATCCGATATGTACATAGAAATTCAACTGCATCCTTGATTTTTTCAATACTAATTTTTACTTGATCAATTTGAATTGCTAAGTTTGGTTTTGCACTTTATGCATGTGGCTACTGAATTTTAATATATTCGTTCAAGGTTACCATGAAAACATCGAAAACCGATACACGTTCGCTGATATTGATCAGTACTGAGTCATATCAACATGTTTTACGTAATCGGTTTCTCCGTGGATTATCCCAAAAATGGAAAAAAAATACACAACATGGCTCTCCTGTTTCAGTTCCAGGAACTAAAGCTAAGGAAAAAATTGGTGATATTACATCCTGTGTTTTATAAACATCAACGAATATAAGAACCCTCTTCTCCACAGGATCGATACTTCCTATTCCTTGCCTTTGGTTGAAACCCACACATTTCTCTAAACAAAATCTACCTTTCCCGAAAACTTTTTATTGCGATTAATCCCTGAACTGTATCCAGAAATAAGCGGGGCGAGAACGCTGTTACTATTTTCGTTCACATTAACGTCCGCCATTCAAATTAAGCCAGTTTGTTAGTTTATGCAACGAACAATACTATTTAAATATGCAAATATAGCTTATTCATCATCCAGCATGTACGGAATATGGCGGATTTAAGTAAACTGCAGCTCGGTCGTACACACAAACGTGATTTATAAACGTTAGAATTGCTACGGCTGCAATGCAAACGTACATTTTGTCCTTTAATTGATAAGGATTGAATGACGTTGATGGAAAACTTTGTATAGGGTTATTTAAAGCCTGTGCATCCTCCTTCAGCATGCGCATCAGTTTATGGTTATCCCTAATACATGGGAATCTACCGCTTCAGTGATGCTGGTGTATCTCTCCCGCAATTCCACTACTTTTATCGTTGTTGAAGGCAATATCATTTTCATTGTTTATCTTTTCCATCAATACGTCATCAGGATCATACAAGTTTTACAAAGGATGTAAGCTGTACTTGTACAGGGGAGACAATACGCTAATTGGTGTAGAAGGTTTCGGGTCAATGACTGAGACATGGACATCTTAGCATGTTTTTCGTCCATAGTATCCATAAAAGTTGTTTATGTTGAAAGCCACTGTCTTGCAATATTACACTACTCGCTCGCTCTCGCTTGCTTTTTATACTTGCATTCAGTTCATCAGTAGAAGGCAATTGGCTGATATGATGATGATGATCCTTGCATTATATTTGAATACAAACCTACTAACCCCTGTTGAAGTTTGTGCAATTACAAACAGGGGAACCCCTATACATTAGCTAGTATGTAAGTTCATTGAAGCTACCAAAAAATCTTGATTTGACAAAAAAAAAAACAGATTCTTTAAATCTGGACTAAAACGCAAAAACCTATCCTTTTTAGTCTTTTGGTTTTTGTTTTAACCTTGATGAATGAGTCCTAATTAAACTAATTTCATCCCACTATTCCAGTCCCCGAGTCGGAATCAGAACATCCCAAGATGCAGAACCCCGAGGGTATGGAGGAGGTATCCACGGAGCTCTCGTACATGAAGGCTTTGGACGGCTTCGTTCTGGTGCTGTCTCAGCAAGGTGACATCGTCTACTGCAGCGAGAACATCGCTGATCATCTTGGTGTCTCACAGGTAAGAAGTTTGTTCCTGTAACACTGGAAATGTTATACTGTTCTTCTTTATTTCTTATGCCGTGGTACAGAAAACGATCAGGAAGATCTGAATAGCCATATTTCGCTAAGACTAAGCTCTCTTAGCTTAGTCTGGAAGTGCGGCCTCTTGTAATCTGTGGAGGTTGTCATCTGCTTAGCCGGGCTTGCCTCTGATGGCCTTAATAAAAATTAAAGACCAGAGAGAAGAGAGCCAGGGCTAAAAAAACTTCAAAATTAAGCAACTACTATGGACCTCGGTTTGGGGCGTCGCAAGAGAGGGACAGCAAGGGACAAGCTGCATAAATCTTTAGAGGCATATGTCAGGAGTGGCAAAAATCATAATCAAAATCTTAAAGACCGGACATATTCTTAGTATTGCTATGCCCAATGCCGTAGAGGCTATTTTAATACGTGCCCTGATCGCTGATGACAGACTAGCAACAAGAAGTTTATCATTTTCTTAAAAGAATTTTCCCGCACGTAGGAATTCTCAGCATAAGATTTCCCAGACATAGGGCTTGTTTCATCTTGACTTAGATAAGAAATCTTTAGATAAAAATGTCAATGAAACTCTGCGAGACACATGAGGACGACAAACGGAGGCATTAGATACAGAAGTTATGTTCTGTGTTTGCAAACACATGTAAAATTCAAGAGGTTTCTGTCAGATAATGTCTAAGTAAGCTATCTTGACCTTTAAAACTATATCTAACTGATTAAAGATTCTGAAATAGACGGCCCCTGAAGCTGACTGAAAAAATAGACAGCGGAATTTCACCTGTAAAATATCAAGCACTAAAACTCATTCAACTGATTAAAGTACGCAAAACGACCAAAATGTCTCTACTCAAGACGTGTTGGGAGTTTTCCATTATAAGATGGATGTCCCCAGTCCTGCTTTGAAAACTAAACCATACATAGAATGAACTGAGCGTTCACTGCCCAAGTTTGAAGTGAATGCAGGCAAGAGTCAGAGCGAAAAAGCGATCGTGCATAGAGTAACTGAGGAGTTTAATCTACCTTTTTGAATGGACAAACTAGAGTCTTAGTATTTTTAAACGTTCAAAAGTGCCTTTTGATAGAACTTATAATAGTAACTAAGTAAATTATTTGACTTTGACCACTAAGAGTTTCGAGGTACGCCACACCTACCCATAGAAAAGAGACAGATACTGGCCGCACAGTAGATTTTCTCTCCTTGCAGAGTCTTTAATTTTTCAATTCTCTATGATTGAAACCAATGAACCAAGGGTCGTCATGACCATAGATGTTAACACGTGTCACTAAGAGCACCATAGTCTAGCTCTAGTATCTAGTAATGGGTTATTGAATACAAATAATGATTTGATCATCTGTAAAAGGAAAACCCCATAAGGAAACCGATACGGCTGTTATTTATTTTAAAGCATAATGTGCTGTCTGCCACGATTAATTGAATTATTGTATTAAATGGCGTTCCTACATACTTCTATGGTCTGTCTTGGTAACTAAAATGATCAGGGCTAATACGAGATGCCTTACATTGTACAGACCTGCATCACTTGATGGACTTGTAAGGCCTTATAGCGCGGTTGCGGAATTGTTCGCAAGAGTCATCCCGGCCCTGGAACGCCAAGGGCATTAGGAGGAACACGGATGGGTTTTACTGGTTTTAGTCAGTAAGAGACTGACACTCCCTTCTACTCTGCCCAGAGCCGAAAGAGTCATTTGATGATTGCCCATTGACCAGGAACTGATAAAGAATATTTGGGAAATTATTGCTTTCTTTTTCATCCTTTTGGACCAGATTAATAAGAACAAGAAAGTTGTCATGTGTGGCTTCTTTTTCAACTACTCATTGCTATCCAATAATTTTACCCAAATTCCGTTCGTAATTATTTGAAGAGCCAATTCCTGGCTTATACCTAGTGATCAATTTGAAAGACGATGAACCACATGACGAGTTATCCATTGCAGTCATCCATCAAGCAGTTTATGCAGTCGTGAAATGGATTAATTACATCAAATACAGTCTAGGCTCAACTATAGATACATATTTCTCCAGTTCAGTCTCTGACAGATATTCATTATTTACTCAGTTGCCACGTGTTACTACAGTGATTGTCTTTCGTAATAATTATTTGCTCTGATGCATATCTTATCACTTCGTATCTATCTAAAAATCATAACATTCATATCAGCATTTTGTAATGTTAATAGTGCGTAAATAACTTCTGATTAATATAGGGCTCCCTAAGTAACGGCTACTTGTATCTTCTAGTGCTACTATAGTCTGAAGTACTTCCTATTATTATCTGTATCAGCATACTTTGTATCAGCAACCACCTGCAATTAGTAAAGTTTGACGCATTTTTACCTCGAATTTATGCCTAATCCAGTGCTTAGTAACTGTGATCTGGCTATTTCATTATTGTTCTTGTCTTTAGTAACAGTAAAATCATCATGATGCTTCAGTTTTCGGTATTTATCAAACTGAACAAATTCAATCAACGCACTGCACCCAAATTTTGTAGTCTTCAATCGAGAAAGGTTACAGTCTCATAGTTCAACAGTGCTATTCTCTAAAAGACAATTTCGTGGCTGTAAGCTGCGACGAGCTCGTCGACGAGACAGCCTTGAGATCGCCCGAGCGTGTGGCGCTGATTCAAACTGTATTCACTAGCGTGGCTGTGGTCGTCGACGAACTTTAAGCTGTAGCCTCTCGTCGCTGGGGGCTACTCTCTAACGAAATCCGTAGTTTCGGGCTTAGTTGCGTATCACCTACAGACTTACGATTAGTCCCGAACCCGAACTGAGAATGAATGGCAACACGATTTCACAGTAACTGGCAAATCGTGTTATTATTAGTTCGCAGTGGTTAGGTGATACGGAGTAAAAATGCCCGCCCGCAACTAAGCCCGCAACTACGGATTTCGTTAGAGAGTAGCCCCCCTGTTTCGTAGACGAATCAGGGCCTTGAAACAAATACTTTTAATCACAATCGAGCAATCTCGACTGACAATTTTAGGGGTTTAAAATTTGAAATAAATGTCTATCTTTAAGTATTTTAAGGAATAGAGTAAAACTATGCACAAAATCCATCATTTTAAGAATTTATTGCTTATAATTGTTACATTTTAAGGCTGAATGACGATTCCTTTGCCTATTCCGAACAACGCAACGCGACGATGAAAACGAACGTGTAAACAAAAAAAAAAAAAAACAGACGCGACGTTAACAAAACCACCTGAGTTTTTAGCTTGGAAACTTTTATTTGTGTCAGCATCAGCAGCTATTGCTTCGAATTTTATAGATAGTTCTGTGACCAAGAGGATAAATAAATAAACCTACTGAAATGTGATTATTACGATTAGTATTTTCACTGTTATCATATCAAACATGGCTATTACATTAAAGAGACACGAGATATTAATAAAATTATGTAAATTACGTTACTAGGTATTATTTTATAATATTAATGTACCTATAACTATATTGTTGTAAAGGAAAATTGTGTATTTTAAGCATGCCAGTGCGGTCCCATCCCGTGTGCAAGTAGAGATGTTAGGTTAGTAGAGTTTGGAAGAGCGACGTTGGAGTGACAAATCGTCACTCTTCTTAGCTAGCTTCTCCTAATAAATTAAGCTTTATAATCAACCGAGCTACCATTTTTATATACTTATAAGAAAAATAAATGAAAAATGTATGAGTCGAACGTGCGATTATTGTAGCTTTTGGATTTGACAGGAAGCAAGGCTGTAAACGTTTTCGTCGCTGTTTTTTCGTAGGGAATACCAAAATGTATGAAGAACTGTCAGTAGTGTCAATTTGTTCGCCGTTGGGTAGTTTTAACTCACAGCCGTCACAGCCTTGAGCGCTAGTGTAGCTTTACGTAGCTTAGAGAATACGAAACTGAGTTTCACCGCTGCAGCAACGCTGTACACAAGGCTGAATCTTTAGAGAATAGCATAGCTGTACTGTCCGTTTATAGGCTCAAGTGATTTATTAAAATCCCTCTTTTCAATGCAATGAATATATTGTGGTTCCAGAATAAACCTACAATGATTGAAAATGTGCTACGCAATTAGGATGCGGTACCTCGATTAGATTAAAGTACAGAAGTACTCCAAAATTGATTGAATTTAAGTATTAGTAAAAGTAAAGCCCTCAGAGATTTGTCGTTGATTAAAGTACGGAAAAGCATTTCTTTTGTGAAGACCAATTCATCTGGAAAGCGAATATCTCATTGAACTAAGTCAATGAGTCGCTCGCGCAAAATTAGGTATTGATTTCGACTTATCAAATTCTATTTTGGTTTTACTGAAGAAAATGTTCCGTGTTCTTGAGATAATGTTTCAAAAACCCACTATCACAGTGACGGAACAATTTTGTTTTAATCCGTATAAAACCTGCTTATTTGGAGAAAATTGATTTTTTTTTGTGGATCTCAATTTTTTAAATATGTTTTGGTTTTTTGTCTTGAAAATCCTTATCCTTACTTATTATTATAATATTATAAATGCAAAAGTAACTCTGTCTGTCTGTCGCGCTTTCACGCCAAAACTACTGAACCGATTTAAATGAAATTTTGTACACAGATATTCTAGAGCCTGAGAAAGGACATAGGCTACTTTTTATCCCGGGAGTATGTTTCCTCCAGGCCATGCGGGCGAAGCCGTTGGCAGAAGCTAGTTTACTATAAATATACTATTCCATGCACCTCGTGGTCTTTCTCCAAATTGATTGCTATATTTCAAGCTAGTTTTATATCCTAACTAGCTGCCACGCGCAACTTCGTCTGCGTCACATTTTTCATTGATTCTCCGCTTCTATTGGCCAATCTTCCTCGATAAATTGGCTATCCAACACTCAAAGAATTTTTCAATTCGAACCAGTAGTTCCTGAGATTAGCGCGTTTAACCAAACAAACTCTTCAGATTTATAATATTAGTATAGAAGTATAGATAGTACAGATTTATTTTCAAAGAATCAAAACAAAGGCCCGAATAGTCACCCAACCAATGTCACGGTCCAAGTGCCTGCTTTAACTAGTAGAACCTGTTTTGTAACAACCTCCATTTATATTTGTCTCAAAAGCATTTTAAACTGTACGTCTACAATACCATAACTGATTAGCTCTGACGTTTCTGTTGCGCTACTAACTAATGTGCACTTTATAAAAAAACTGAACCCTCTTTTTGTACGGCGTAGTCGGGCAAAAGACAATTATGAATATTGGTATCATCCGTTGCATAGGTGTGGCGTTGTTATTAATAATTACTTACACGTCAATGAGTAATTTAATAAAATTTGAACAGATTAAAGCATGCCTCATTTTCTGATTATCTTGTTTAATCAATAGAAAACGTAACGTTCGTCAATAAGCGGTGTTTTATCAATCTTATCGGAGACAGCGATGCAATTGAATTGATCCTTAAGATAAAAGTCGTAAAGGCTATATTAAGTTTGGTTTAGAAGCACATGGTGTTACACGAGTTTTCTTTAGACGCGCAGGCGCATAGTCGCAAACATGTAGGTCGTCGAACGATCTACGTCATAACTTGTGATCGCTCGCGGATAGATTTTGTATGCGGTAGAAACCTTTAAACCCGATTATTCTGTAATACGGTTTACATATTCTTAGCACTGCTAGCTGTGCTGGGGCGGCTGCTGCAGGTAACCTCAAACGGCGCAAATATAACAACTTAATTGGGAGTTACATATTTGAGCCGTTTGGCGTGGAAACACTAGGCTCATGGGGTCCGAGTGCGCATCGACTCTTTCGGGACATTAGCAAACAACTTGTCGACTGTTCATGTGACCAGAGGGCTGGGCATTTTTTCGGCCAAATAATCAGCATTGCCATTCAATGCGGCAATGCTGCCAGTGTTCTGGGCACTTTTGCCATTGACAGCGATGTGGATTATTTTTTTGATGCCCAAGGATTTTTTTTTTACACGCGTTTGTACATAATTTCGTGTTAGTGAATGTATGTAGTTAGTTAAGTATTTATTAAAGCGGATTTATAATGTTGTTGCCATATATAAAGCTGAAGTTTACATATACAGAAGAATTCGATGTTCTCAATTGCTTCAGTTTCATAAAGTGTGATAATAATTTATTATAATAAAGCTGTCAGAATTCAAGCGTATGATAAGGTCAGAGAGAGGCAAAATGCGGTACTGAAAAGTTTTGTAGAAACCGGTTGCCAAGGTACAGGCATGGACTCGGGGAGAAATGAGGAAAATGTCGTCAGAAAAGTTATGAGTATTGTTGTACTCTTATAGTGATTACTAGCTGACCCGCGCAACTTCGCCTGCGTCACAATTTTCCTTACCGCTCCGCTCCTATTGGTCTTAGCGGGATGATATATAGCCTATAGCCTTCCTCGATAAATGGGCTATCTAACACTGAAAGAATTTTTGAAATCGGACCAGTAGTTCCTGAGATTAGCGCGTTCAAGCAAACAAACAAACAAACAAACTCTCCAGCTTTATATATTAGTATAGATATAGATTTGAGTAGAGGAAGACCATAGAAACGATGGACGCATTGAAAAACAGATGGTGTTGTTAGAAGCCCTTTCTAGCAACACCATCTGTTTTTCAATGCGTCTGCTGCTGATTTTGTGGAAGAACACAATATATAATAATGCGCCGAGACGAATTTTATATCAATTTAAAACTGTGTCCAATATAAATGTTAATATATTTAACCTTGACCTGCATGATCAAATGACATCAAAGTTTTCAGTGTTTTTAATATGAATTCCGCAAGGCCTCCTTTTCATATGAATTTTACCTATTTTATTTTTGCTTGAACGCGCTAATCTCAGGAACTACTGGTCCGATTTGAAAAATTCTTTCAGTGTTAGATAGCCCATTTATCGAGGAAGGCTATAATCTACACTAATATTATAAAGAGGAAAGATTTGTTTGTTTGTATGTTTGTTTGTTTGTTTGAATTGAATAGGCTCCGAAACTCCTGGACCGATTTGAAAAATTCTTCTAGCATTGGATAGCTACATTATCCGGGAGTAATATAGGCTATATATTATCCCCGTATTCCAACGGGAACGGGAAATACGCGGGTGAAACCGCGTGACGTCCACTAGTATTATATATAGATATATTATATCATCACGCTAAGACCAATAGGAGCGGAGCAGTAATTAAAAATGTGACCCAGACGAAGCTGCGCGGGTCAGCTAGTAATAATATAAAGAAGTAAAATGTGTTTGTTTGTTTGAATTGAATAGGCTCCGAAACTACGGGACCGATTTGAAAAATTGTTTTAGCATTGGATAGCTACATTATCAGGGAGTAATATATGCTAAATATTATCCCCGTACTCCCACGGGAACGGGAACTACGCGGGTGAAACCGCGTGACGTCCACTAGTGTACTATATTCATGACAATCTAAGAAGTCTGATTTGACAGCAGGATACAACATTGCTTTACTTGTAAGTATGAAAGAGACATGAAAATAAATCTCTTTCGCACTTAGAGGTAAAGCGATCTTCTATCCCTCTCTACTCAGCTGTCAAATCCGACTTCTTAAATTGTCACGGATATAGGTATTGATATGAAAATTTAAATACATCATATTAGCATACAATTACTGTTTTGATGACGCAGAGGCGCCTAGATTTGTAGGTAGGTACGCATGGCGACTACCGACTACATTGACAGTCGTTCTTAGAACCTTTTGTTTTCAATTCATGCTTACCCATAATTTTATAAGGAAATAAGACTAAGGCCACAGCTCCTATGGCTCTGTAGAATAATATGTTGCATTGGTTTGCAAAACTAGGCATCGAAGTTTTGCTTATTGTGACTAATATTTTGCACATTAAAAATGTCTGACATTTTCATTAAAAACTTCAACAACACCGGATTTATAACGATTTTAAGGGCCATTTTCACCAATTCGACGACGAGTTGCTAGCCTGTCGTTTTTCTACCGGTTGCATTTTGGGGAATGTGCGACGGAATTGCATTTAATTCCGCCAAGCCCGTCCCATCATCGGACCACAAGATGTACGGCGATGCGCCACCGGTACATGGTGGACATCCCACCCACGCGCACAAAACGTTTTGGGAACACATTCATAGTGTGTACAGCTAAGGAGTGGAATTCCCTGCCGGAGTCTGTGTTTCCTGATAGCTACAACCTGGGAGTATTTAAGTCAAGAGTGAATAGGTTACTTCTAGGCAAGCATTCTCCATCTTCGACCACATCATCGCTTACCATCAGGTGAGATAGTGGACAAACGCGTCCCTATCAATAATAAAAAAAAAAAACAAACTGATCGCAATCATTACATCTGAACTGCGTTCAAGAGCTGTCAGTGTCGATAATCCACAGAAAAAGACGACAATGACAGCTCATAAACGTGGTTTGTATGCTGATCGCGATCAGTTTCGTTGGTGAAATTCGCCCTAAGTTTCCAACTAAACAAGTTTTGGAGAAAGAGTCAGAGAACGTTTTCTTTGTCGAATCAAAGAGTAATCGTACATATTAGCCAAACTTTTCATAAACTAATACCTATTATAAGAGGTAGAATTATTGTTTTTTCTTTGTCTAATGTTGTGTCGTTTAAAGAAAGGAATCAATTAATGCATAGCTAAATAGTGTAGCTTTGTGTAAATTGTTTTTTGTTGCTGAGTGCCATTGGAATAGAATACTCTTTTTTTTTATTCCGTTATTTATTAATTTTCTCTGTATTATGTACACAATATAAGTCACAGAAATGCCAGGTTCAGGCTACTTGTTATTGCATAAAAATGCATAGAAGTAATAGGATAGGCGACGGAGAAAAAACGATTGTGCTACTTCCACTTCTCCCTGCCTGTTCACTTTCATACTGAGTTACTAATTGTTGTGTTCTCTAACTTCAGATGGAGATAATGGGCCAGAGTGTGTTCGAGTTCAGCCACCCTGGCGACCACGACGACATTCGCAAAGCGTTCCGCCCGACCGGATCCGGTCGCAGAGATTTACTACTCCGCCTTAAATGCACCCTCACCAGCAAAGGCAGGAACGTTCATCTTAAATCTGCTTCTTATAAGGTATGGTTATTATCCTACTAAAAATAAAATCTAAGCCGCAAAAAATAAACAAAAATATCATCATATCAGCCGAAAGACGTCCACTACTGGACATAGGCCTTCCCGGGGGGGGGGGGGGGGTGTTGCCATAATCGCCACGCTTGACAGGCGGGTTGGCGATCGCAGTGTATGGTGTTGAGTTTTACAGAGAACGCTGCTGCCCATTCTCTGGCGAGTCCCTTAGTCGCCTCTTACGACACCCACGGGAAGTGATGGGATGGTATTATTCTTTTACGGCATCATACGGCACCGGCCGGCATCATACGGCAATACAAAAATATAATACTTAGTATGTTTGTGACAATTTAAGAAGTCGTATTTGACAGCTGAGTAAACTGGTTGGATAGAAGATCGCTCTAACACTAAGTGCGAAAGAGATCCATTTCATGTCTCTTTCATACTTAACGCAATGTTGTATCCTGCTGTCAAATCTGAACTCTTAGATTGTCACGAACATCATAGCAAAAAACAGAATCAGAATTGGTCGAAAAACAAACAATGTATCTGTCCCTCTCGCACAAAATGCCGTTTTGTATGCCTGTATGGGCGTCATGGCTTTTGACGTCAGAGTTCGTGACGGACTTCTCTTGCAATTGTCAACTTTGAAGTTCTATTACTTCATCGCTGATGAAAATATATTTAAAAAACTTTCATTTCTTGTAAAGATTGCCCAGTCAGTAGATTGGTAGCACGGCTGAGTTCCGAGGTCTAAGGCTTAATTTACACCGCCGCGGAATGGAACCGTCAATCTGAAACTTTACAATGCAAATTCACCCTTATCTCCACAAAGTAATGCACATATTTCTTCAAAGATAAAAAGAAGACGCGCGTATTCCGTGGAATTTGCGCTTCTTCTGATTTTCTTTTGAGCGGAAGAAATATGTGCATTATGTTTTCGAGATAAGGGTGAATTTGCCATATTAAGTTTCAGATTGACGCTTCCGTTCCGCGGCGGTGTAAATTAAGCCTTATGCTCTGTATCGTCCCTCGTTGAGTGCGCAGCGCAAGAGCAATTCTAGCTCAAAAACGTGTGAGGGCTATCGTATTCGTAGTTCTTTTTGCAAGTATGCTTTGTTGTAGGTTTAATAATAAATAAATAGGATAAAGATACTTTCCTCAGTAAAGGCTATTAGGTACACGGCTATCTCGACTTTCCGTCTAAGCCTAATTAACGAACCTCTGTGATATATATATTATATTTTACCATTATATGATTGCTTATACGCTTCAACATATCTGATGACAAGGAGTGATATAGATAACTAATCCAGTGTTTGGCATATTCCCAGTATAAACTACTGGGTAAATTACCATCTATAAAATACGAGTTCAATTAGGAAAGTTAAGCAATGTTTATTGCGTTGATCTAGCTGTCGAGAACATACCATTTAAAACCGGCTCAATGAACTGAGTCGACAAAATTGAATCCATTGCGAAAACCTATCACGCAAATAGGCTCTTGGTCAGCTACCAAATAGGTGTCAATTCCAATTTAAATAAATATGTTTTGCTAAAATATTACTTGGGCTGTAGATAGATAGATAGAATACTCTTTATTATGTACACCATATAAGTTACAGAAAAGATAGATGAGAAACATTACATAGGGTGACACAATGGGCGGCCTTATCGCTAAAAGCGATCTTTTCAAGACAACCTTTGGATGGATTCTAAAGAGAAAAAGGAGATACAGTACTGTAGGTAGTCTTAGGTGTACTATTTATACAAACATCAATACATACTAAATAGATAAATTTATACAATGATAATTGTGAAACAATAGCAGAGAACTCTAGTAACAAACGCTTTAAAGAGAGAGATAGTGGTTCTTGACCAAAGTTTTAAAAATGGACAAAGATTGAGCCCGCCTTATCGACACAGGCATGGCATTCCATAACCTCACCGCTTGAAACGTGAAAGAATTGTCATAGAAGGTGGTGGAATGCATCGGCATTTCTAGTCTCAAGTCAATCCGTCCGTTTTGATGACTCATCCATTCAACGTTGTCGTGAAAAGCGGACAAATAAGGACTAGCCTAAGTATTCGTTATAATTAGGTGTTAGGAAATTCAAATGAGTTGATGATGTCGTCCGTTTTGATGGCTCATCCATTCAACGTTGTCATGACTTTCGCACAAATAAGACGTCCGTTTTGATGACTCATCCATTCAACGTTGTCGTGAAACGCGGACAAATAAGACGTCCGTTTTGATGACTCATCCATTCAACGTAGTCGTGAAACGCGGACAAATAAGACGTCCGTTTTGATGACTCATCCATTCAACGTTTGTCGTGAAATGCGAACAAATAAGAACTAGTGGAAGTTATAACCGAGTTGATGATGTCGTCCGTTTTGATGACCCGTTAATTCAAAGTTGTCGTGAAAACCGGGAAAATAAGTAATAATAGAATAGCCCAAGAACTCGATATAGTCGCTTCATGTTAAAAAATATTATTCAGCTGCATACGGGTAGAATGGAAGCCGATCCTAACATACTTAGTTTAGAAAACTGGGTTAATTTATTGAAATAACAGGCTAAATCAGAACAAAAAAATCATGAATATTAATAAAAATACTGTATAATGTAATGCCATCTAGAACTTTATTGATGTGAATTTAATTACAAACATTAAATATTAATTAGCCTTGATTTATGAACTGCTAACAAAACCAACAGAAATAATATAAGAACGTAGTTAATTAAATAGGTAATCACACTAATCACTTAGTTAACTACAAGAAAAAAAAATATAATTACAAATTGTTGTGTAATTTATAAAATTGTAGAAAGTAAGTAGGCACCTAGTTGAACACTGACGTAGCTTAATCTACGTCATTAAATTCTGAAAAAAAATCTGAAAGACTTCAAGGATGTTTAGGATGATTTTCATCACTATAGGAACATCATGCATTAATAAATAACTGAAGTTTTTAAATCTACATCTATACTATCTATATCCATACTCTATAGTAATATATAAAGCTGAAGAGTTTGTTTGTTTGCTTGAACGCGCTAATCTCAGGAACTACTGGTCCGATTTGAAAAATTATTTTAGTGTTAGATAGCCCATTTATCGAGGAAGGCTATATATCATCACGCTAAGACCAATAGGAGCAGAGCAGTAATGAAAATTGTGACGCAGACGAAGTTGCGCGGGTCAGCTAGTAAATTATATTCGTGGAATGAGCTCGTGGTTGAACTTCCAAACGGGTCGATCTTCGAGTTTAAGGCTGCGTCACCGGAGATGTGCGAGGACGCGTAGCGAGGGATGTGTTTCTTAAGAACCAATGTAGAATCACTTCACTTACCTAGCCTCGCTCAACACAAACAATTTAAAAAACCTCGCAAATGTCTGGTGGAAACAGCCTTAGCGGCGCTTGCCGAGGTCGTTATGGATAGTCTGAAGCCAGAAAATCTGACTGCAGTCTTGCTAAAGACTGCGGGACATAAACTACTTCTGACCAACACTACGGTATTGACATACCGTAGTCTTGGTCAGATGGGTAGTCGCTGTTTGTCATACTTTGATTACATACCTAATGGCTAGATGGAGCGTCGCCCTACAATCAAAACAAAAAAAAAAACGGGCCAACAATTGCAAGCATGTGTGGGTACGGCAGCGTGTGGCCGGTGTTTATACATAGTGCGTCTGTCTCTGTATGCGCACTTATAAGCCAACAATTGGCTGATATTTTTTGACACGATTGCGCGCATTTGATGCTCTATCAAGACATTGTATAATAATAATAATCAAAGATGTCAGTAATACCGTAATACAGTGGTACCCAACTGATAAGGCGCGTCGTGAATCTTCGTTCGCACAGAAAAGAAAGTATGGCCCCGAAGATTAACGAAAGAAAGCAAACTTACAATCAACCTTATATCACTACAATAAGGTTCATAATACACTGCAGCTGTTAGTTCCGTCTCACTCGCAAGTCACGTGCATGTCACGCGGCGCGCACTAACATGGCAGCAGCTGCCGACCAATAGCGGTACAGGAAAAAAAAGCGCGTTGCGTGGAGTGTGCTGATTGGTCAATAGCATTTCCCGCGCTTTGAAAATTCATCTTCTGCGCAGGTACATCGGTAAACCATATTAATTGGGTACTACTTGTACTCAGTTATATCCGGATAGGGGGCGTCCATTAATTACGTGAGGCGATTTTGGCGATTATCGGACCCCCCTCCCCCCCTTCGTGAGATTTGACTTCGACCCCCTCCCCCACGTCCTTAACTCACGTGAGATTTTTAAAAATGCGTGTTTTTAGAGTAAACACGCCAATCTGTGAATCAGACTAGTTAAGACTTCTTTCTTTCTGACTGAAATTTGTAAAAGATTATTTTCATTCAGTCCACAGGGACTCATGTGTGTTCTCTTCTTAAAAATAATTACTCAAACCAACATGTCCATGTGATTTTCAGTAAAATCAGCATTCTCACGCTTTCGAGCAAGTCGAGTTTGTGTCATTGCCAAATCTTGCATGACAAAGTTTGTCTATAAATGATTACCTAACAAAGTCTTCCCAGGTTGAATCAACATGGGTATTTAAAGAATATGATCATAAGGTACATAAAACAGTAAGTGAAAGTCCTCCGGTGTTTGTCATAATTTTACCGTGTGTTGTCGGGTAGACCTCTAACCATTAGCGGATCCAGGGGGAGGCTAAGGCGCTCAAGCTTTCTTGTGTAGCAGCGCAAGTTTTCTTGGGTAAAGTTGTCAAAAAATAAAAGGCCCGTTTTGACAGCAGGATACAACATTGCTTTACTAGTAAGTATGAAAGAGACATGCAAGTAAATCTCTTTCGCACATATTGGTAAAGCGATCTTGTATCCCTCTCTACTCAACTGTCAAATCTAACTTCTTAGATCAAGAATATAAGTTTAGGCGGCTTTACACTATTATAAAAACGTTTTATTCTGTCTGTCAGTCTGAAGTTGTGAAGTCGGGAATCACTAATAATATTTCGTGGTTAATCTTTTAATTCAAAGAATTCAAAACCACCATGTACTATATAACAAATAAAAATATAATTAATACTTCGCCTCAGTTTATTAATTCATTGATTCATTCTAATGATACATCACTACATATTATAAAACAGAGTCTTTCGCCGCGTCTGTCTGTCTCTTCGCGATAAACTCAAAAACTGCTGTTCCGATTTTCATGCTGTTTTCACCAATGAATAGAGTGGTTCTCGAGGAAGGTTTTAGTATATAATTTGTCTAGAAATAAAATCGGGATCCTTATGAAAATTGCAGCGCGAAGTCGCGGGCGAAGTGCTAGTATAATATAATATGCTATATAAAGACACATTTAAATACATACATTTAATAATGATGTGCTTAAGTAAGGTTTTAAAATATATTTAGTTACATCAGGTAAAAATAGCAAAGCTAGTTTATTAATAAAAGGTGTTGACCTTACAATTAAATCGTGACGAATTTATACAAAAGCAACCGACTGCCATAACATTGTCCCACATAAATATCGTATGATGTAAAACAGCCTACACCTACACTAGCATGTTATTGTAAAATTTGTTTACTAAACATATTAGGTAAATTGTAAACAGGTACTTACCTAATGTGTGAAAACTTAAATACATTCCAAATGTATTACGAATTTGCGTAAAATAGGTAGGCACGCAAACGTGTTTGTTTATAATTAAATATAGACTACTATTTTTTTTCTAAAATAAAAACATTTTGTTTAGTGTCTAGTCAGTTTCAGTCCAGACGTATCCGACCGGATTCCCATTGATTCGGATCCGGTATATTGGTACCGGATCCGGTAAACGTTTCATAATGCCGGATCCGCCGGATTACCGGATCCGTTTTTCCGGATTGCAATCCTAATTATAGCAATAGGTTCACCTGAATAAAAGTAGGATACGAACCTACTTTTTTCACGCGTGTTGAATGTGATATGGTAGTCTGAAACCTATAGTATCATTAATCGATCGACTTCAATGTAATTATTTTAATTAATTAGTGGATTATTTGTTGATGAACCACGCCCTTGGTACGATTAAAAACCCGGATTTCAGATTGTAGGTACAATTGAATGTTAAACCAAGGGCATGTAGCGGTTAATTCAAGAATTAAATTACATTGTTAATTTAAAAAAAAAACACCAAGTGCAATTCCATAGGTATGACAAGAAAGGCATGCACTAGTTTTCTCAACTTGCTGACTGACAAATCTTTTATGTTAATTTAAATACTGGTTTGCAGATTCTTTATTTAAATTTTCTATAGACCATTTGAATTTAGAATCTACTTATCAGTATTTAAACTAAGCATACCTATGGTAAAAAAGTTTATAAATATTGTTTGTGATTGGTTGAAAACACGAGACGAGGCTTACAAACACGAGAGAAATCTCGGTTTGAGACCGTTGCCATTAATCACTAATTGTATAGACAAATCGAAGGACGTTTCTGCCTGTTCTTTGGACATACCCAACTAGCTTGCTTTGCCCTATAACGACAGTTCTAAACTTACGAACACATTTTACTATTCTCGCTAGCGTTACGTCTACCCGACAACACAAAATTATGACAAATACCAAAAAATGACTTTCACTTACTGTTCTATTATTTTATCATATTCTGTAAATACCCATATTGATTCAACCTAGAAAGACTTTGTTAGGTAATCTATAGGCAAAGTTTGTCATGCAAGATTTGGCAATGATATAAAAATAAGAACTTATGAGTCTTGGATCATGTTAGAAGTGGTTACTCGTGAGACAAATATTTGTAATGGGTTAAATAGCAACCGTCCTTTCTCTGGACCAAATTGTCTACAAAGTAAAATGTACCTTATCAACATACATTTTAAGCAGCAATTGCTTTATCTTTATTTACAGAAATGTTTTTGAAACTATCAATTGGTCATTGGTTAAAACTGGATTTCAGGCAAATTCACTTTTTTCAAACAATACCGCGCGTAATTTAAATGATAGATGAGATGAAAGTTATTCTACAAATCCAGGTCAAGTTCTAGAATACTATACTTATGGCCTACTTTGGAGACCACAGCTGGCTGTGTATACTCTTCCATTTCATTCGTTTATAACTGAAAGAACACACATAAATGAACCATTGTAACACAGCCTCGCTCAGCACAAGCAATTCTGTTGGTTCTTAATAAACACATCCCTCGCTATGCATCTTCGCACATCTCCGGTGGAAACGCTTCCTAACACTGTGATTTATGTGCTAACTTTGTATCCTTTGTTGGTAATTAATAAATAAATGGTCCTAGCTGATACTAAAGCGGCATCAATGCCGCTTCAACAAAAACGGAGCAGATCAACATCGGAACAAAAATGACCGTAACACCATCTATCGAACTAGCAGCGAACCACTATGTCAAAATCCTGCATCGCGCAAGGAAAATTTACCGTGCCATTTGAACATATACATCAGCCCGAATATCAACTACCGGGCAGTTGCCCACACCGGACTCAACAACCGTCCGGTCGGAGGATCCTCCCTTTTCAATGAAGGATTATGGGACTACTCTCTGTTCCGCATACCCTCTAAAATACCTCATTTTAGAAACACTGGGTATTTTATGTCTGTGCAAGAAAAGTTCAGTAAAAGCAGGAAAAGGTTGTGTATAGCCAAAAAAAAATACTGTAAAAATAAAGTGTGTAAGTTTTACACAAATAATCATAAAACTCTCGTTAATACTGTCTATAATTACTCCAAACGTATTTAAAACCAAAGAAATTGAGGGATATAAGTACAAACTCCGCATTATTAATGTTAGTTTAAAAACATCGTCTCAGCAATGATCTCGGATTCTTGTATTTATATTTGTTAGTCTTTAGAAACCAATAAATTCAGAGTTTAGTCTGGAAGTTTATCGATGAGATAACTTTTATTTTTTCTCCTTGGTAAGCAGATTTAGAACACCTCGATTAAGAAATTATACGGCAAGCTTTTCAGATAAACTTAAACTAAGTCCAAAAACTGATGCACTGAAAATTTTATTGCCACTCTAAATTACCTTCCAAAGTCAAAGGTTCACTCATTATTCTTGACACATTTGCAGTCTTACTTAATGATTCATGGAAGGCAACTATTTTCTAGGATGCTTAGCATCTGCCTAACCTTTTCCCAACTATATTGGGGTCGGCTTCCAGTCATTCCGGATTCAGCTCGATACCAGTATTTTATGTGAAGCGACTGCCTGTCGAACCTCTAAAAGACCACAACTCGCTAACTGGTTAACACGGTACTTCTTGGCAAGGCCCGTGTCTGTTTTGTTTTGGCTTTTCTAGGAATCTGCTGTGATGTCCATAATTATATCCATCCCAGAAATAAGAACTACCTTACCCCTTTATATAGGTTGACTAAAATCTATCAATCAATATATATAAAATTCTTCCGTTACTAACTGATTGAGTGACTGACAGACAACGCACAGCCGAAACTACTGGTCGTAGAAAGCTGAAATTTGGCATGTAGGTTCCTTGGGGAGTGTAGGGGAGCACTAAGGGATTTCCCGAAATTCCCACTGGAACGGGAAAAATCGGGATAGGCCCGTACGAAGTCGCGGGCAAAAGCTCATACTAATATAAAGAGATAAAGTTGTGAGTTTGTGAAGTTGTGAGGTTGTAGGGTGAAATCTCTGGATCTACTGAACCGATTTTGAAAATTCTTTTACCAATAGACAGCTACGTTATTTCTGAGTGTCATAGGCTATATATTAACCCGAAAAGTACCGCAAAACGAAGTGGGCACAGGTCAGCTATATGTAATAAAAACGCTTTCTTCTTCCACAGGTGATCCACATAACAGGCCACATGCTGATGCCAGCAGAAGACAAGCCGGAACGCAATAACAACGATGAGAAGAAACCAGACGCTGAGGATAAGAAGGCTACTAAAACTGGAACCCTGGTAGCCGTGGGCAGACCTATCCCGCATCCCTCCAACATCGAGATACCGTTGGACCATAAGACTTTCCTGTCTAAACACAGCTTGGATATGAAGTTCACTTTTGTGGATGAAGCGTGAGTATTCAGTTATTTATATAGTCTATTATTTATGTAGTCTGTCTAGCTACAGCAGTAGTCAAGAAGGTCCATAATTTTGTTAGTATTTTGGTGTAAATAACATAGGTTAGTATTGTTTGTTTTCACAGATTATTTAATTATATTGACCTACAACAACACAAGGAGGAGGGGGTACAATGTTCGCCCTCTCTAACTTTCTTCTAAAACTTACCCCATGCCTGTCAGGAGAAACTAAATAAGTCAAGTACTTAACTTTTTCGGTTAAACTCGGGTCACTGCTACCTCCAAATTAGAGGGATATGTGTCACTCTACGCCCCCCAAATGGGCCGCGGTCCATTAATTGGGAACCCCGACAGTTATTCAATGATTGAATAAGGAATAAGTGTATTAGAGGAAATCTGAAAATGGCACCAGTGGTCGAGAAGTTGTATGGCAATCGGTTGTCGAGACGAAGGTGTTAAGTAGGAATACGGATGGTTATATGAACAAAGGAAGACCAAAGAAAGGAAGTATGAATGGATTGTGTGAACGATAGGAAATGAGGCGAATTGATTAGGTATAATAAGGGAATATTGTCAGAAGTCAGTAAATATCACTCCAGTCTTGCCAAGAACTACCGTGTTACCCAGTTAATGGGTTGTTGAGGTCTGGCAGGCAGCCGCTCTACGTAAAATATTTAACTGATTCTCGGAAAAGGCCAGGCCGGGATGGTATAAGGTATGGAGGTATGGAATAAGAATACGTGCTGCGCTGACCCCAAATTAATTAGGAGAAGGGTTGTGGGATAATCATCTATGTTCCTTATCTCTTATGTAAAAATCTCTGAACTGTATCACCTGTCAAGCAAGTGATTTACAAAAGTCTTCTAACATTGTGCCAAAAATAATTAAGAGTTCCATAAATAAGGCTGCTTTTTTGTAGTGTCCCACTGAAAGGCAAAGACCAGCGTTTTACGCACAATTTTACTAGCTATCAGGTGTTCGAAGGGAGATTATCTTGACATTTATGCTTTGATCAGTTGCTTAGCGATCATGGGACCCAAATGGTGAACCTTGCTGTACTTGTACACTGCAAGTGGCTGTGGTCCTGTACCTAAGAAACAGTTGAATGTATATGTATAAAGTTTTTGAGTGATGCATTCGATTTTTTTTTTCAGTACTAACGCTAATTAATAAAGTCAACACAATTTTAGTATTTTACCCAGTATAATATTCATCAGTCTCATGGTCAAGAAAATTAGGGTTACGGCCACATTGTATCCAAACCGTGTACTAGTCATAATTTTAACAAACTTCGAAAGATGGCGCTGTTACCAACGAGGCAGGCCGTATTACCTGACTGAATTTAGGTTGCGCGTCGCCTATTGTGTTCTAGTATTTACGGCGCGCAACTTCATCCAGCCGTGTAATATCAACAAAAATATCACCTTCAAATGTATTTTGTAGGTTAAACATGATGCGATTTCGCGGTTTTGTACACAGTCCGCGATAAACTTACGTGGAAATAGTTCAGTACTCGATGTTTCTATGTGTGGTGATGTGTGCTAGTTCTTGTGAAAACAAATAGTGTATTTGTGTATTTAAAAGTTCGAAATTCAAGTGTTTTTAGTTCTGGATTCGGTGATTATGGCGGGATATTTAAATAGTACAGCTGTAAGTCGTTTTTTAGAAGAATGCATTGATTTTAAAGACTCAATATGTTAGGATTTATTGTTTACAGCATGATTTGTTGATAAAATATTGGGTTTGAGCAAGGGGCGACGATGGGAGTGGCGGTAGGTCATTCAAGGTTATCTATGAAGGTGTACCGGCAAGCATGTTCTAACCATGGGGATTGCAGGTCACATTGGAGGTGACCTTTGGAACGTCATGGTTTCCTGTGCCTTAGTTTTGAAGGGTTTTTGACAAGTGGTCGCTAAGTTAACACTTGCTTACTTCGGTGAAGACGAAAAGTGATGAAATATCAGGGAATTTTGGCAAATATGATTAATTTTGGAATATTTCTTGACATTTTTTTCTTTCTATTGCTTTTGTGAGACATGGAACGATCCGGACTTTTTTGTCAAAGGAAAATATTACAAGTTACTGGTCCAGCCATAGATATATTAGTCAATGGGTCAAGCAAAAGATTGATGAAGTACATTTACTTAAGAGTACATAAACAACTTTAAATTAAATTAAAGAACAGTAAAACTTCAGTAGTCTAAAAATAAAAGCCGTTAGTTAAAAAATAAATAAAAATAACTATGTTTAATCTTTCCAGGTTGATGAACACGCTCGGTTTCGAGCCAGACGAGCTTGTTGGCCGTTCCGTTTACGAATATCATCACGCTGCCGACTCCGGCTCTTTGGTCCAGCAGTTCAAATCATGTAAGTAATTAAATTATAAGAAAAAGACGAAAAAAAATCAAAGTGTACGAGCAAATTAAGTTTCGAACAGCGCCCTCTCTTGGCAGTGCAGAGATGTCGTTGCTCGTAATCTAAATGTAGCGTAGTTTCGCTCTTCAAACATAGATGGCAGCACACGCATGTGAAACTTCTAATCGAGTGAGTTCAGTAAAAACGTAAGCGACAAATTGCACTTCTTACATGAAAGGACTTTTCTTTCCTAATTATGAAGGATTTTATGATATCACTAGCTGACCTGCGCAACTTCGTCTGCGTCACAATTATCATTACTGCTCCGCTCCTATTGGTCTTAGCGTGATGATATATAGCCTTCCTCGCTAAATGGGCATCTAACACTGAAAGAATTTTTCAAATCGACAGTGGTTTCTGAGATGACCGCGTTCAAGCAAACAAACAAACAGACAAACAAACAAACTCTTCAGCTTTATATATTAGTGTAGATACCTGGTCAAATATGAATGAACCATGTAGGTCGCTAACTAAGGTAGCGTTTGAGGCAAGCACCACGCCTATGCGAGTGGATGTAAATCTGTCCAGAAAGTGCAATCGTTTCTCAGTTAGTTCGTACAACAACTTAGAATTTTAAGGAACTCAACGAATCGACGAACAATACCAAAGTAAGGACCTACCGGGCATCTACATTCTACATCTGTTTGAAAGTTCTTTATCTTGCCTTTGAATCACTAATTTAGTTCAACATACGTTGCGTAACATACTGGCTGGCAAAAAAAGCTTTCATATTAGTGACAGGAGCACTTATTGTATGTAGAATAAGATTCTGCCTTGAACTTGTTATAGGTGGGTACTGGGGGACGCCAACCGGTTTAAAGCGGTTATAGTCGCTATTAACCAGTTCATATTTTGATTTGTATCAGTATGTGGAACTTCTACCTACTGTAGATTATTAGTATCCAAGTAGCTCTGTTTACATTGATTTATCGATACTAAAATTCATGCCTCCTTGAACCACATCAATTAGAAAGTAAGCGTGACGTTATTATCTATACTTCTATAAGGTGTATTAGGCTAATTCCGAAAATCGGGTAGTTCTGATAATTTATAATTACTACTAAACGCGGTCATATTTTTTGATCTGGCAAAATTCACCTAGACCCCATCTTTATCTGCTCCCCCGCTTCACTTGACTCGGGGTGCTACGAGCGAACGTGTGTGTCTAACGTGACATTTTTGTGAACAAGTACTTCTTGCCGCTTTTTTTGGATTTTCGGAATTATTCGAACATCCGTAATTACGAAGTTATTTAACTGATTGTTTTTTAATCCGATATAATGTCATTTTAGTGCACTACTGAGTAGGTTTTGAACACTCTAGCATAGAATTTTTGCTTTTTTAGAATTACCCTAATCGTCTATTCGTTATAATCCTAATCGTTATTCCGAGTCATTTATGAACATTTTTTATTTTGAAATATAATTCTCTGTAAATCATTACCTGAACAAAATTGATTTTTAATTTTATAATCGTCGTTTTGACTTTTATTTCAAACAACTTCTATTTTTCAAATAGTACCTAAGTACTAAAAGTTCGAGTATAACTAAGTACTAAAAGATTGAGTACCGTGGACTACTGGTCGGTAATTCCGAAATATAAATATCACAAAATATATTTAGGCTAGTCAGAGGCCCATATCGAGAAATAATTTTTGCGAGGGTAAACCAGAACCAAAAGAGAATACGTAGCTTATGCTAGAACTATATAAAACACACTTTTAAATATCATTCGGAATTACCCGAACATACTTCGGAATTGCACTTGAACAAAGAAAAAATAATCAGGTTTTGAAACACTTTTATTTACATACTAGTCGACCCGCGCAACTTCGTCTGCTCCGCTCCTATTGGTCTTAGTGTGATGATATATACCCTATAGCCTTCCTCGATAAATGGGCTATCTAACACTGAAAGAATTTTTCAAATCGGACCAGTAGTTCCTGAGATTACAAACTAACAAACAATCAAACAAACAAACTCTTCCGCTTTATATATTAAAAGTAAAGATATATAGATAATGAGGAAATTTATAAAAATATGTGAAAAAGAGCTCTAGGCTGTATAATCAAGTAGACGAAGTAACTTAAGTTGGTAGCATTAACCAACTCTGACTGGTAAATGAAAATATAAACCCCCTGTCAACTCATCAAAAATCCTTTCGTAATTACCCGAATGCACCTTACTAATATGCTGTGGATAACGGTGTGAGTTTCACATTTATATAATATCTTTGTTTATATTATTTGCGCAGATATAATGTGTTACTGTTTGTTTGTCCCAAATAAATAAATATAAAAAAATATAAATATAATATTATAAAGAGGTACAGTTTGTGAGGTAGTAGGGGGTAATCTCTGGATCTACTGAACTGATTTTGAATTTATTTTTACCAATGGAAAGCCACGTTATTTGTGAGTGTCATAGGCTATATATTAAACCTACCGCCCAACGAAGTGTGCACGGTTCAGCTAGTTTTTCATAAAGACACACCTCCTTGTTGACGCTTTTTCATTGAGACTATTTTCTGTGATCATGAAGCCCATATCATTGCTTTATAATCATGATTGAGCTAGAACTAACGTAGTATAGGTAAATGTTTTTTTGCTATCTGTAATGTTTTATTTTGGAAAATGCGATATTAATCATAGGTGTTCATTAGTTTACCTAAAACATGTTCTTTTTATCACTTTTTTATACCTATCTTGTTACGACGTAGATATTTTTGTGATCAGGTTAAATACCAATAAAAATCTTCGCAGTTGCTTGTTTACTAGTCAAACACATTGCATAGTGCTAAACCTCTAAGAGCTCTGTTGCTATGCCATTATTATTTTGTATGCAAAGTAAGCACTTACCTATTTACATAAATGGAGTGCTGCCAGCTCATTAGCACATTCTGAAATTAAAATGTCCAACTGTCCAATGTCTAAGTAAATTGAGTGTTAACTTAAAATCTTCCTTTGGAGGGCTGAGGAGACTTATTCAGGCGAGAAATGGTGGGACAAACAGAATAGTTGATTAAATATATCTAAATCATATCCCTGCCCTATACCAAGTTATTTGGGGTCATCGCTCGATGTCATCTTCTTCTTGGCAGAGACAAAGTCGACGATGGAGTACTTACCCAGAAGTACCCTGTTCATTTTAACTAAGAAGAGATTGGGTTGAATATGTTCGGAAACACGACGTAACGACATCATTCAATCGATCCATGAATCGTGTCTATCGTCTTCCCCTACTCTGAAGTCTGATAGTCATCCGCATTCCTACTCATAAATTTCCTTTCGACACAACGTTAATCGTAATTCCAAGAAGCCATTCTGACAAATTGATTCTGTGGTGTCCCGCCGAACCTGTTCGAGACCGAGCTTGCATGATCTGATGTAACTCAGCCCCTTCATAATTCAACTTTATATCTTACTTACGAACCTGTTTGTTGGAACATGATTTTCATTGAACGAAACGTTGCACACTGGGGTATATGGAGTCGATAACCAAAACTCAACTTTTAAATGAAGGTAGGTAGTTTACTTACGTACGTTACTAATGAGTGACTGACAGAAATAATAATTATAATTAATTAGTCTGTATTTAATACTTGCTTCTGCCAGTGGCTTAGCTCGTGTGATCCCTAGGGAACGTACTCCCGGGATAAAAAGACTATAATCTATCTCTGTTCCAAATTTCAACCAGATCCGTTCAGCCGTTCTGACGTGAAAGATTAACAAACATGCATCCATCCTCACAAACTTTCGCATTTATAATATTAGTAGGATAGGAAGTAGGATTACTGACTAAGATATTTTTGTCAACTTATTTGAATCGTTGTGTCTCCATTTTGCGCTTTTATAAAAGTTTTAAAAAGGCCTTTTTTTTGGACGGGAAATCTACAAATGACATCCAGCTCTTGGCGGAGCGAGAGGGAGTGACAGACTCTTACTGACTAAACTCCACCCGTGTTAAAAAACAGCCCTTTGTGTTCCAGGGCCGCGGTAAGGGTAACTCTTTCGAACAATTACAAACAGCAATAAAAAAAATAGGGTTGTATGTTTTTGTGCTAAATTCACTTTAGCGTTACTCATCATCATCATCATATCAGCCGAAAGACGTCCACTGCTGGACATAGGCCTCCCCCAAGCGTCGCCACAACGACCGGTCCTGCGCGTCCCGCATCCATCGGCTAACCGCGACCTTCACCAGTTCATCGGTCATCGGTTTTTTAACGTTACTATACGTTAAAAAATTCGTTCTAGGTCCTCAGAACCATATAGCCTGCCCCAATGTGCGTCGTAGTACATACGTTATGATCGCACGTGTTAATTATGGAGTCGTAAAGACGAGGAAATGGCATACGGCTCACGATGTCGATCGCTTCTTTATGAGTAAACGTTCGTAGGTAGGTAGGTTGACGATTTGCTGTTTCATGTATGGCATCTTTATGTCCTTTGATATCACGAGTTAGGGCGGTAGCGCCCTTTTGGGCTTTCTCTTTCTTTTCTATTTATGCTAGATGGTAAAGACGAGAATTGCAGGCGGCAGACGATGTCGATCGCTTCTTTATGATGATGTCGATCGCTTCTTTATGATGATGTATATCGTCGATTTGTTGTTTCATGTCTGTTTTATGTGTGGCATCTTTATGTCCTTTGATATCACGAGTAAGAGAGAGAGCTTGTCCTATTGGGCTTTCTCTTTCTTCTTTTCTATTTATCCTAGATGGTAAAGACGAGAATTACAGGCGGCTGACGATGTCGATCGCTTCTTTATCAGATGTAGATCGTCGATTTGCTGTTTCATGTTTGTTTTATGTGTGGCATCTTTATGTCCTTTAATATAACGAGTAAGAGAGGTAGCATCCTTTTGGGCTTTCTCTTTCTTCTTTTCTATTTATCTTAGATGGTAAAGACGAGAATTGCAGGCGGCTGACGATGTCGATCGCTTCTTTATGATGATGTAGATCGTCGATTTGCTGTTTCATGTTTGTTTTATGTGTGGCATCTTTATGTCATTTGATATCACGAGTAAGAAAGAGAGCTTGTCCTATTGGGCTTTCTCTTTCTTCTTTTCTATTTATCCTAGATGGTAAAGACGAAAAAATGACAGGCGGCTCACGATGTCTATCGCTTCTTTATGATGAGTAAACGTTCGTAGGTAGATCGTCGATTTGCTGTTTTATGTTTGTTTTATGTGTGTCATCTTTATGTCCTTTGATATCACGAGTAAGAGAGAGGTAGCGTCTTTTTGTTCTTTCTCTTTTATTTATCCTAGATGGTAATATCTTCTAATTGGCTCTTGTCTCATCATCTTTCTTTTGCCTTTTTCACGATTTATTTGGGGCTGGCGCAACATGGCTTCTTCCATTTTTCTCTTAGTCATCTCGGTAGTCCCTAGTCACCCTGCCTCTAGCCATGACATCTATACTAATATTATAAAGAGGTAAAGTTTGTGAGGTTGTAGAGGGTAATCTCTGGATCTGCTGAACCGATTTTGGGTTCCGGGTTTTTTAGGGTTCCGTACCTCAAAAGGAAAAACGGAACCCTAATAGGATCACTTTGTTGTCCGTCCGCCTGTCTGTCAAGCATAGCCATACGCATTTATACTCAAAACATTCCTCGCGATATTCTCCTCATAACTCTGCATCACATGCCAACTCATTTCCACATGACGGTTCAGTCACTTGCCACTTTCATACTTCCTATTAACCATAAACAAAACATATACTCATTTCTTATTTACCAGCGTCAGACATTTTTAAATCTGAAGTATTCGTATCTCGTAGATCGCCCTGCGGAGATGAAATAATAGCCATTTGTTATGGTCGACAACGGGAGCCTGTAATGATGCATTCAAACCTGAGCTTATCGCGTGCCGTGCATTGAATATTTATGACTATCGGCCATCTTAGATGGCCAGACGTGGAACGGAACGTCAATTTTTAAACATCAAACTGTTACCAGAGAAATTAATGAGCTCTTACTAAAAATGCATGTTGTGTTTATCAATTTTCAATCGATTAAAAAGAAATTCAACTATATTATACTTTGCTAGCGGCTTCGTCCGCGTGCCTGTTGAAAACCGTCCCTGGGAAACTAATTTCCGGAATAAAAATATCGTGATCTATCCTTGTGCCAAGTCATTCGAATCTGTTCAGCTATCAAGTCTTGATTAATCGTGAATGCGAACAACATCCAAATATCTAAATACTTAAGATTAGTGAAATCATCAATTTCCAAGCTCAATAATATTTAAAACCTTTCCGATAAGTTTTTATTCTAATAAAACTTATCGGAAAGAAACCTTAGCATAGATTCCATTCCATAGAATTTCATTGCAAACGTAATAAATATTAGAATTTCAAAGAATCGATCGCTATTTGCAAGTTATCGAATCATTGGAATTTCTCGATTACAAATTGCGTTTTCAGTGAAAGGTGTCATTCTTTATTTTTGCAATCGTTTCAATTGAAGTAAACATTTATTACCTTTTAAATGTACATTATGACAAACATATAATTATGAAATCATTTATGTATTGTACGTAGGTAGGTACACATATAGGTATTCACTGCAAAACAGCTAGTTTTCCTTCATATTGTTTTTTCCTTAGAGTTTTACCTTTGTTACCTATGTATTAAAATCAAAACATTTTATCAGTTGGTACAGCCACTTGGTCACGGATGCGTCCGCACGTATAACTCATTCATTTTAATAAGTGTTCGTGTTGCCAGCCTGGGTAGGATATTGTTTTGAAATGTTGGCCGAACTTGGTTGGCAAAAATTAAATTAAATTGCATGAGTTTCAGACTTATTAGGTACACCCTAGGGCGCCCTAAACGTTTTGTGGATATTTGTATCATTTTGCTGCGTCCGATTAATCTGTTAGAACTTCATAATGGAATTCCATACTGTTTCGTTGGTGTTCTTTTGTATTAATTAAATAAGTGAAAATACGAAAGACAATATTGTCTAAGAATCTGGTGTTCCTTAGCCTAAAATACATAAGTAATATCTTAAAACACAAACGAAATTACCTGAAACTTACAGAATAAATGCAGTAGAACTAAGTACCTATTTGAAACACAAATCACCGCCTTTCTATTCATAACACTATGCAGAGCACCCACAATTGTTGTTCGTTATTTATTCTAATTCCGTAACTATTTACGTAATATAACATACCTATCTATTTTTTACGTAAACAAGCATCGAATCATCGTGTTTAAGCACGTGCTAAAGGAAATAAAAATACACATTTTATTTGGGACACCAGTCATCACGTTCATTGGCTGACACTGACGAAGGTCGAATAGCTGACCTAGGAGCCGGGTTTAGACGGCAATAATGCGGTTATGTCATTTATTATACCTATGATATATGCGGGGTTCATAAACTTTTGAGTGGGCCAGAAATGTATGTTAATGTGGACAATATCGTACGCATTCCACTAAGTCTTCATATACTGGTTGGCTATAACAATATAGGAGTATTGGATAAGCGGCAGATGAATTTGAGGACACATAATAGAACTAGAGTCAAGGTTAATAACGAGTTGATAGTGATGATTATTGCTAATAGAGATGTACACTCTGCAACTTCTGGAAAGAAGAAGGCAAGGCATGCTATGCAGATTTCAAATGACAACTCGTAGGGTGGTAGGTGGCGGTACAAAGATGATGGTGTAGTAAATATAAGAGTGAGAAACATAGTGCTTATGCTTTACCAGTAGCTGTATTTAAATAAGAAACTTCTTTTCTAATCTTTATAAAAAGATAACCTGAACGTAGGTCTTACGTCTGTCTAGAAACACAGTCTTTAAATAGACCCAATACGTTTTTACGTTATCTTATCCAGGCGTTATTAAATGAAGCTTTTAATGCAATTACTGCTCTATCTTGGATGTAATAAACTTTAAACGAAATTGAAAAAGAACCCCGCGATAGTAGCTGGTAGACTTTTATTATTACATCGCCTGTTAATTTTGATGATATATAAGAAAAGTGGCAATATTCAATATCTGCATTCTACCAATCTTGACAAATGTAAGCCAAACATGGGCAATAACAAGAAACACAACTAATAGAACTGCCATTTGCCAACGAGCAATGTAAGGAAGCATGCTAGGAGTAAAAAGGAGGGATAAAATAAGAAACTTCAAAATTAGAAAAAAGACGAGGGTACAGGACGTAACCCTAAAAATAAAAAGGCTAAAATGGAAATGGTCGGGACATATGATCAGAGGAAATGACAAATGGAGCAAGATTGTTACACAACGGTACCCAAGGGAAGGTAAAAGGAGAAGAGGTAGACAACAAAACAGATGGGACGATGATATCAAGCAGGTTGCAGGCATAACATGGAGTAGAGTAGCCAGAGAGAGATCAGAATGGAGTAGGTTGGAGGAGGCCTTTGCCAACTGGCAAACGGACTTACAGAAAGTAATGAAGCACTAAATACGAGAATAATTATTTTGTTAAATATAACAGTGCAGTAGTTTGAGAAACATATGTAATTGTATATCGATTGTCCGAATAAAAGGCTTTATTATTATTAAAACAGTGGCAGGTCAAAGAAATGATGGATCGATAGTGTAAAAGACGATAATGGTTTGAAAGATGGTGAACACATGGTTGACTGCTAAAAGATGAACGGAAGGAAAAGCAAGAATAAGGGAGGGTCGGAGATGATTTTTACATTGAGCTGAATGATCCCTTTGTAAATGTGCTTTACATCAATATTCAGAATAAAACGCCAAGTTTTAAAAGCCTCCAATGTTTATAAAGTTGTATACAACCCTTAAATCCCTGCCTTTGATGTTGATGAAGTGATAGCATTTCCAAAGGTCTTAAATGACAATTAACGCAAATTACTGCGCGCCACGTTTTAACGCCGGCAGTTCACGGCCGTTCGTTCAAACATTCGCACCGCGTTAACAGCTGATCAATACCAACGATTAAAATAAAGTAGCAGCTAACACGAACTCAACACATGTTCAGCGCGTGAAAGATAATAACCCACCTACAACCACACACAATCGTGTAAACACTTAGTCACAAGCAACAAAAAAACTTGCAACAGTAATTGCCTAAATAAAACTGAGGATCTTATCCAATTGAACGCATATAAATCTTATCCTATCCCTTAAGTGGACAATAACAAAATGATCCTAGATAATTCCCCCTCCGGTTGAACCCAGTCACATGATGTAGTTGAAATAAACGCGTTATGACGACACACGTTTGAATATCTGGACCGCCACCAACATTTGTTTATTACAAGATGCAAAAAGCCGAACCGAAATCACCTCACGTTACATCTTACGTGTATTTTTACTTACAAACAAGAATCGTAAATCATTGCAAATTCTAGTTTTATCTGGTGTACAGTTGTTACTATCAAGTAATATAGTGATAACCGTACAACAATAGGCCGATAATGATGCAGTAGCGACTGGTTCACGTGTCGATCACGACTTGACACAAGTCAGCCTTGAACTTGGAAATGAATCATTAGGGAAACATTTTTAATACTTATTGGGACATCTGCCAACTTTCTCCTTTCAACTTTTATGTAACATATCTATTCATAGAAACACGTGCTTTTCAGTGTTAAATTGTAAGAGCGTCGTATGATCGTATCAATTGCAATATGTTTTCACGAGATCACAGAGGAGTTGACGGATAGGTATCGGTAACGAACTAAAATTAATACCGCCTTGGATCAATTGATACTACTGCACATCTAATTGCTAGCAGAAGATCTGATAGTAATACACTTGCAGCATACTCGTATACCACATGTACTTATTTTAAAATCGAATGTATCGATATACGACGAACGTTTGAATATCAGGAAGAATCGCTTCAAAAGCTATATACAATTGCTCTTGAAGCGATTTTCTTCCATCTAATTTTGGCTGCCGCCTGCGGTACGAAAAAAATAAATAAAAAACAATCCAGGAAACCTCTCAAGTTTTTTCCTCCACTTCACGAAACGAGTTGGCATTCAGCTGATGTCAGCCAAAATCATCTACAGAATGAAACCACCAGACCTTCGGGCAGCTGTGGGAGGTCGAGGCATCGATAAAAATACCGTTCAGACGTAACGAATACGTTACAAAGACATGCCACTAAACAATAGCGTGATAAGGAAAGAATTTGCAAAGAAAGACAAAAATTAATTAACTTTTAACGTCAGAAATTAGGTGACGTGCGTTGGTTTGATAACATTAGAATATGTATTACAATTTGCTTTACAATAGGTGGTATTCTAATATTAATTGACCTCCATTTTATATTATTCTTTTTAATATTCTTGTACATTTTGAATTTTAAATATTTGATCTACTATTAATATTCCATTTGGAACTACTTCATCTGCCTTCTTTTCCATGATTGATTCCTACAAATTAATTTTAATGTTCGATGCCAGACTGATTATGCAATCCGTTTTGTAAAGATCCATTCTATTTTTGTCCCTATTATATCGACCATAAGGTTTTAATATTCTTACATTACGTGCCCAGACGTACAAATGTCGCATTATCCACGTTCTTGTTACGCCAGGATTATTCAAATCAGCGGATTCCTGACCCTCACCATAAAATATAAATTTGTGTTTTCAACCATTTCTACCACAATTGATTCAATCTAAAACCCGAAAAAATTTCATAATTTCTCTAGTAAAATCTGGTTTTATCCATACTGCTAGATAAGATTTAGAACTATTTTCGAGTATGGTAGTCATGTCGTCAAGCAAATTAATGAATCAATAAATATAAACGACGATCACGTCCAAACGTGAATGAATGTAAATTCACTTACACTTGAAGAGCAGACAATAATATGTCTTGGCTCTTCTATAATGGTAGATCATATCGTTTTCAAATCTCGTTTGGCACTGGGAATCTGGAGGACAATTAAATTGCAGTCCTACCAGCCTTTACAATTGAACCATCGACCCATGAAATTGTCGGGCACATTGAAAAGGTTTCAGATAGAATTGGGTGTATTACATTACACGACATGCACTGCAGATTCCTAACATATTTCATTTAATAAACGGGAGCAAAAGCTTATTAACTAACGGTCTATTCAACAAGGTTTCATCTATATTGTTATTTAGTATCTTTGAAATAATAATTAAGTCCAAAACTCGCTGTAGGCAGGTCAACACCATATCTTTTTTATCCTTTATTCCTTTTTTGAAGTGAAAACTTCTTTAGCGACGTTGAGCACTTTTCTGTAATGGGTATAAAATCTTAAACTCGCGTCAGGGTCACGTGACCTAATCGCAAAAAGCGTAAGACGGACTCGCGTCAGGGTCACGTGATGCGAAAAAGCGTAAGATCGAGGGGAAGGGAGAGGAACTAGTATCTCCCACTCTTTCTACCGTGCCTGAGTGTGCTGCTACGCTTAGGCGGCACAGGGCGCTTGCGCGAATGTCCGTCTGTGTTTATGTACAGCGTGCCACGCGTATCCAAGGATACGAAATTACGGAATTACGAAATTATGGATGAAAGTTGATTTTTCTAAGAGATAAAAATTAATGTAATATATAAATAAATAACGATATAATATTATGAATAATAACATGTAAATTGTCATATTTGTGTACGATAGCGCAATAAATAAACATTGTATTCTACCTCATAAATGATAGTATTTTTGTACTTATAATTAAACACAACGTTATTTTTTGTTGTTTTTATGGTTCGTTTTGTTTATGTCAGGAACTGTGTCAAGATTGACATCTGTCACTGACAGTCGCTGTCGCGGCCACACGTCAGTGTCTTTTTGTTTATTTTGTTGTCGGTGGTTTGTCTATGATGTGACCGCGACAGTAAGGATGTATTATTTACATGTTTTCACTTCTGCCGGCACTCCCGGAGTGCTACCGGTGTTTTTTCCTTTTTTCCGTTTTCTTTTTATCCTTTGTTGATAACTTTTATCTAGCCGCTGGCGACTATTTGGCAGTTTCTCATTTCTGTCCAGAGCGAGATAACAAGCGGCAGCAAATTTTACGAGTGTCCAGAATTGTCATGTGTTGTCGCCCCGGGAATATTTACGTGCTACCGCCACACTCTGGATTTTTCTACAGCTTGGATAGTTTACGATTGACGTCGTCGTCGAGTTCTTGCTAGTTTATTGCAGAATAGACACCACAAGATGACGTCTTATTTATAAAATCTATATTTCTGTGATCTAGATATTCCTATTCGACTGCGTCCTTTGCCGTTTTACTGCCAAGGGGCATTAACCTTCCAGAATTTACGTGCTATAAATTAAACCGAGATTAAATCTGAATAATATGTTTCTTTTTGTAATTTCTACCTAACAGCTCGTTGGTTAATGTTAAAACTCTAAACTCAACCAGTATTGTTTCTGAACGTTTATAGTTACGAGTATTGCGGTCAGCCATTACATGGCGACAATTACTGTTCTCTGGAACTCATTGGATTTTATTATTTTCTTGCTTGCCATTACTGCTATCGTCTGCTCGTTTACTTTCTTCATAAACTTGATTGTTTTTGCTTTATTCACTAAGCGATCAAGTTATTTAGGTTCTTAATTTTTGTGAATTTAAACTTACGTAATTTAATTTCCTGCTGTTCATTCCAAAAATTATAACATTGTTCTCAATTACCTCATTTTCGCTGTAGATAACTCACTTACCGTTGATGAATGTAATTGGCGTATAAACGGTCCAGTTTTATTAATTGTCATATTTTAATTTTACGACATAAAAGTCGCTTTTAATGTTCATTTAATAGTCGTGAAACCATTGAATTCTGAAAAAAAAAAAATGTCTTTACGTACAGTGAGTCTTTATACTGTGCACATATTATGAAAATGAGGGAAACTTTGCTTAATTTTATCTACGGGAAAAAATGTTCACAACTGTGACCCCAGTATAAACAAAACTCTAAACTGGTTGATCTATCGCTATGAAACAAACTCCATAATGATCGGAGGTAATTAGACGTCTTCGTAAAATGAAAATAGTGGAATAAAAACTACCCTTAATTGAAAATAAACATGTTTTTTTAGCACGAATCTGTCTCTTGTTATCAATTTTTAAAATAATCGTTAATTTTTTCAAAAAGACGCCCCCATAACCTACCTTTTTATTATTATTTACAGTTATTCTTTATCATATTAGCTACCCAATGGTACAAACTGTATGTTTCATCGCGATAGATCATTTAGCCATAATAATATAAAAAACAATTGATTTTTTTAATACGTTTTCCGTCGATAAAATTAAGCATAGTTTCATTTTCATATGTGCACGTTATAAAGACTTACACTATATAACCCTCTTTGTTGTTTTTCCACCCAAAGTTGCCTGGGAGTTGACATATTTTGGATCACGTAGTAAAATTCAATATTCCTTATTGCGAATATGCTAAAATATCAAATAATCTTTACTTAGGTATTCCCCGACGTCTGGGGTGAATTTATGTACGTCGCTACGCATTCGTCAGAGTTGTTGGGTCGTAAAGGTTGCGCGAAGTTATGACCTAGCACCATGTCGTTCAGTAAACATTGTTTATTTGCTTCTGGCTACGTCTTACTTCAGCGAATCAACGCTGAGTTTATCGCAAACATTATGTCTACTTTTATCTTACGGTATTTGCTTGACCTCATCCAGACAGTTGGGCTAGGTTTTGCAAGAATGTATCTGGTATATTCAGTTACTCCTGTTTAAGTGTTTTCCTGCCAGCGCTTTGCTTATTACAATTTATCGACTTCATATCCAGTACATTCTCTTTCAGTTCTTTTAATTTTATTAATGGCAGTATTGTCTACCTCTTCTGCTTTACTGCGCTACAAATATCTTGTTCTATGCGATCAACTTACTGATTTAATGACATCATACTATTCTCCAACCTGCTCCATTATTATGATCATGCAAATTGTTCAAACCATAATGGAAACCGTCTACATACGTCGGTAAAGACAACATAAAACGAAATCAGATATGGACTAACTGATCTCATGAATACTATAATGCAGAGGTACTCACTGAAATTTTCATTACTTCTCCCCGTTCTCCGAGCGTTGACTCTTGTTTCAGGTTTATTTTCCTGTCCCACTTAGGAACGGTGGAGAGTTCTCAATGTGCTCATGTTATTAAGAAGTATAATTCACTCTGGGGGCAAAAACATTTTTACAGCATATTCAGCCTCATTTCTCTGTATACGTTTTAGTGCTTTTTAATGAGAAGCTTAATCATTGGCTTGATGTGCGCTTTAATATGTCCTTTAAAATATTTTATGTAATGCATTGTGTTACTTCACGTCGACGTCGATTAGGGTCATGATATTAAAATGAGTCGTAAACCTAATTCAAAAAGAAAAAAAATACACTTTCATATGCAAAATGATGAAGTCTGTCGTGGGGAGGTTATCTGTAGTATTTAATTAACCTATGTTTAGTAAACCTGAAGACTGTTCTATAAACAAGCTGACCCTGTCATTAGATCTGAAGTTATCTCTCACGGAAGTGTCGCTGCTACCATGCTCAGGTCATGCAAAATCGATAACTAATCTTATAATTATGATCTCATAAACATTTTTGTTTTCCTACATTGATGTACGTTTGCTTTTGAGATTAGACTATGTGACTATGATAACACGCCCTTGAAGTTCCTTACCCATTAGCAGCTCCGTGTTACTTGCGTGTGAACCTTTTTAAACCAATACAGACTTGGTAACTTCTATATCATTACTTCCATTAATATTGATTCTACTATCAGTTATGGTAAGACATTTCCACGACTGCTTTTACTTAGTAACAGGATATTTTATTGCTAATAACAGTCATCAAATACTGCAAAATACTATGTGTCGTTGAATCATGCTTCTGGTATAATGTTACAATGGAAGCATTCTACGAGTGCGTATTTCATTATCTAATCGTTTACTGTCGACAGATAAGCACGTATTACTAAACCCTTTAAATCACCTGGGGTTGGCACTTACGCCCTTCGCTTTATTTCCTTATTTCATTGGATCTAGATAATGCACTGATCTAGTAGATTTGACTTGGAACTGAATCTGATGAAGCATGGAAAAAATGTGTTTGAACTGATTGAATATTATTTTGCCAGGAAAAATATTTGTGGCGACTAATTATTTATTTTCTTGTTGATGTTGACATAAAAAAAAAATGAGTAGAATTTGCAGTGTTAACAAATAAAACTGCATGAACTTTATTTTGACTTTAGATTTACACAGTCTGAATCCATCCTCGTTGTCTGTGAGTTTTTTTATACCTGTAAAAGCTGTACTAGTGCTATTTATTACCTTCCCAATCACTACATACTCAATAGATCGAACAGATTTTCTTGCACACGGTGAACCAAACGTGTGACCGAAAACATAAGAGAGTAACTTGCTCGTAAAATAATAGCACTCTAGCGAATCTGCGACTAACGGCGACTAGAACATAAAACTTAAGCACCTACACTGTAGGTCCTGCGATATACTCAGCTATATCATAATAGGTAGCAACAGTAAAGCCTCTAGTCAACGGAGTCACTATCAGGCAAGCTCGCATTACTTGGCCCTTAGTTCGACGACCCTGGTCTGGTATTCGCAATTTATAGTTCCATCGAAGTTCGTCGCACTAGTCTTTGTAACGACTCCTCCCTTTTTCGCGAATCACCAGTTATTGGGACAATAAAACGGCAGTTAAACATTGTACTTATTTCCGCGAATCGAGAATCTATTTTTTTTCTCTGGATCGTGTTCTCTGATTTGCCGATTTTGTTTTTTTTTTTTCGTAATATAATGAAAGTTTAACTGCTTCTATGAACTGTTTATAAGCGCTTTTTAGTTTGAATATTCTGGTTATAATAGGTTGTTAAATATGTCCTATATACTTTATAGAGCATGAAAAATCTACAATGAGTTTTTGTTGGAACACAGCCTAATTTACTACCCAGTACTTAATAAATAAAACATGCTGACCTAGTAAACATTTGAACTAGTTTTGACGACATTTTTCATACAAACTTACTCGTAATTATAATTATGTTCAGAACTCAGGCCATAATACTTGCCTGCCCAAGTATTTACTATCCTAGGTCTTATTTAGCCTAGACTTGTATTAGGCTAAGTAAGAGTATTGTTGTTTAAGCTAAGTCTGGAGTGCATTGCCATGTTTATAACAAAGGCTTTACGTCTCCGTCGAGTCGTTACATCGACTTAATTTTCATGTTCCTTTTAATAAAATGCTTCATTCCATCGTAATAGAATTGTTCAGAACTGTTTTGCTTAGTGTTGCCGTGTTGCAATACAGTTTTCTCCGAATCGCTTGGCATCATGCATAAAAAGGCGGGGTTCCAATGGAATGCATTTGATAGAGGACATTGCAACAATTCGCTATTTTTAATTATATCATGCGCTTACGCTTTTCGGATTTATTCTTTTGTTTTTAGAAGAGCTGTTGCTAGCTGGTCCACTGGCGTTCATCCAACTATTCTGTATTTCACTGAACATGACGAATATTGGCTAGCTTCAAGTTCTTAATTATTTGAATTTTGCTTGGATTAGTAGTTTTAACCGCCAGGTCTGCAAATCAATTACCTTTTGCGATGTATTTGGCTGTGCATGATCTCGTGCTAGACCCTACATTACTTTTAGATGGGAGATGAATGGAATAAAAGAAGGTAAGTACTAGAACACTACTGTATTGTCCCAAAAGTACTTAAAGGTAAAAGGAGCTTAATGGACTGATGGTGTGGCAAATGAAGTGAGTGACGCGGCTCTTGTTGGCTGTAACGAGAACGCCTGGCTGACTTGATAGACCAACGCGAACTGAACTATATTATGAGTTGAAATGTATGTGCGGCGTAAACTGCTGAATTGCATAATGTGCGGTTGCTCCGTACAGACTGTATCTATGTATGCCTTCTCATTAGAATTTATTGTCCAATCTTATCTCAAATATATTGCGCGATACTTTCAACAATTAATGTTACGTTTTATTTAATTAATCGAAAATCAATTCACCGACTTAATTATCTTATCTGTAGTAGCACATGTGAACTACAGAGTGGAATAAGTATTACAAAATTTCTTCTATGATAAGGCAATCAGCCGTTGCTCTTTTTTTATCTGTCTGTATATTTCGCGTGACTCCTTTTTTAGGGTTACGTTGGCACCGCACGCTATATCCGTTCCCAGTAACACATTCTTGACCGAAATGGTTTTCATTTAGCTGGTTCTGGACTCCCACTCGTATGTTTATTGGAAATTGGACTTTTCTCTGAATCGTTGCTTACATTATTTAGCAACATTACAGCATAATATCAGTTTCTACGTAACATCGGTTTTATCTAACCAGTGTTTTTCATGTTCGATAACGAACAATTTGAACCATACTGTTTGCCCACTGCATATCAGGGAGTTTTGGATTTTTCGAGACGATTTAGAATTCGTATTGTTAAATTGTACATGTTCAGTTTTTATCTTGTTAATATGTGCTAAAAGAGACTGCAGGGTATTAAAATATTTAAAGTACACGTTTAACTTAATGTTAAGTTACTTAACTAATAAAACTATTTCGGCAAAGTTCTAACAAAATTTATATCTGTTTTATCTAGAAAAATAGCTTATTATATTGATGTTAACTCACAAGTAGGTGCTGATAAAGATTAATATCTTGTATGTCTATTGTTTTATCATAAAACAACACTCGAATTACATTACCTAATAGAACCTGAAAACCCATTGCATCATCTTCAGCCAAATATTTCGGCTTTCCACCTCCTCTTTTAAACTTGGGGTTTATCCATTAGCGCAAAACAAAACATTCTGCATTATATTCAAAACAACTTTAAATATCCATAAAACTATTTCTGTCTCAAAAATGTTCTCTTTCTTTTTTGTGGTACATTACATCGAGTATGGTATGCCATATATTCACCGAGTACCAACCGTTCGTGGCTGCATTAATAAAATTGTGGCAGACGTGTAGACAGAAGTTTGCATACGTAACGGTGTAGACGCTTCGTCTCAGTAAAATGTGAAAGCTTTGTTAAATTGGAGGACGATAGCCCGGGAAAATTACATCACCGGAATTTGTTTGGACTTGATAATGCTATTTTAAACTCGCTCCTGATTCGACAGGAACATTACTAGGAACCATATTACCATCGCTAGACCAATATTCATCTGCTCGTATAGAATCTCCGGCATTTCGAAATATTATCCCGTGGTCAACTTATTATAAACCAGTGGCCCAGCATTTCCTGTGTTTAGAAAGCTTACCATCAATAATTTTAATGCGCGCTACGGGGGATTAAATGAACTAATAATCTGTGCTGTCTGGTAATAGCTACAACCACGAAACATATTTCGGCTTAATATCACAGAGCGAGTATTAACTGGACCCAAGAACGATTTTATTACAATCCTTGTGCCTTGTGTCGACACTATTAATCTTTATTAGTTACACTGTATGGGAGCAACAGCCGAATATTGTACGTTGTTCGAATTCCCGTACACAAGAAGGAGCGCTGACGTAAATCGAAGGTAAAATTGTCTTAAGAGGGCTTCGTTCGTGCCGTATGCGAAAGCAAAGTTTGATATCGAGGCCATCAGATATATTACAGCTGACGTAACATCGTAATTTTGTCACTGGAATATCGGTAACCAATTGACTGTTCATCTTACTATCGTTCAAACCAATTTATTGTACTATTTCGGTGCTGAATTCAAACAGATACGCTGAACGAGCGTTGTTTTCTTTGGACGTGAATTATTTACATTGCCTTGCAAGAATTTGTTTTTCAATTTCTAGAATATTTGTGGAAACTTACGTTACATAATGTTATCCCCGGTTTTAAACGATGTCCTATGACACCTGACCTGGATATACATATACCTACCTCTACATACAAGTAGGATAAGACTGTCTCCTCTAGTCGTGAAGTAGCTGTCCTGCGGGACTCCGCTTGTAAATCTTTGGATTTATTACTTGATTCTATGTTTTATTCATATTGGAATCCTGTAATTGTATTTCGATTTATGGCTAGTTATCAATGCCCAATGGCTGTGCGAACACCGATTTTATTCAATTTAAAACGTAATTGGCACAATCACATGATATACCTCGCGGCATTTAATGGCGCCTTCAGGCGTCCCTTTTACGTTCTGCAACATTATTATTTTCGTATCGCATATGTAGCTCTGAAATATTCTGCGTGGTTTAAACAATTTTTTAGCTAACTTTTGAAAATTTGGTCTTGAACCGCCTTCCATTCGTATATTAGTTTTTCTCATTTTCCTCTTCAACATCGGGTTCTCCGTTATAAATAGTTCCAGTCGCAGCATTTGGAAGTATCCCACGTCTACTGATTTCCTGGAACGACATTGTTTTAAAATAGATTTTTCATGTGTTTGTGTCCCTACTTACATTCTCAACAACACGACACCTAAAATACTTGTTATATATTACTGTTTTAATTACAAGTGTCCTTGAAACTGATTGAACAATTGATTGCAGATATTTGTCAAGTTTTTAACGCACTCAGATATTAATTAGTTTTATCATTTAATCAGATATAAAGTGATAATCTTTTAAACTCATGTTTGTACTTGACTGATTGCCATTTCATGCGTATTCAAGTAGTTAACATATGAAACAATTTGTAAGTGTAATGAATGAGACTGCGTTTTTAACATTTTTAATGAATGTTTTATTACAGTTTTATATAGCGATGACATTTTAAACTAATTGTTTGTTGGATTTAAGTGCAATATGCACAGGCAGTGATGAAGCGAAACTTACTCGCCAGTGTCGTCATAAAACTTTAGCTTTTACCTTTTAGTAATATTAATATTTTTGTTACAGTATTCTCGAAGGGGCAATGCGAGACAGGCCGATACCGCTTCCTCGCCAAGACTGGCGGCTACGCCTGGGTCCAGACCCAGGCCACCGTCATCAACGACAAGCAACAGAAGCCGATCAGCGTCGTCTGCGTCAACTACGTCATCAGGTAGGACTAGACATAAGATATATTATTTTACTGTATCACTATTTCTTTGTGTTTTGTTGGATCTTCAGCTACGTTTTCAGGAGTACTAACTACATTTTTATGTATGACCATTAAAAAAATTACTTGAGTTTTGTCAAAAATACTGTCAAGGTAAGTAACATTTTTGCTTTTACTATTTTATTTTGTAAGGAAATATTTTGAGGTTGGTCTATCGTCATACGTATTACCGCATCAGTTACGTCCTGTTACGTAGGTTATTGTGGGTGTAATATCCGTAGGCGACTATATCTTCACGTAAAAGCCTTATCGCGCCGGCTCACCCTCGTTTAGAGCACTTTCGTTAATTTAATAACTATCAATTTGCGAATTAACTAAGTTAATTAGAGTCTGGACTGTAAAAACAAACACGATGAAACGGACTATAATTTTCCTAGAGAACGTCGTAAACCCTATTTACATTCCTGTTTACTGTTTTAACTTAAATGAAAATACTCAGAAAATTTTTGAATATAGAATAGAATTGTTACATGTTAGCATGATTAGATAAACAGAAGATTAATATTATAGCAAATCGCTAACATTCCACTAACTTTCTATATTTTTCACACAAACTTTTCCAGCACCCAACAAGAATTTCCGCAAAAACCAATATCCTTGTCATCTTATACTTTATCATGTATAAATGCAGAATCTTCACGATAAAGCCTGCCAGATAACACAAGGAACAAATCCTTTGATCGCATTCTGCGGTATTTTCCATACCATTTCCCTGACCGAATCAAGATGTAAAGCAATTGAGCTCAATATTAGATACTTTTACATTCCGATATTGGTTTAACTTATCCAGGTCTTATTGCGTTACATTCGTAAGAAATACGTTTACTTTTATATCCTTTTAGGGACACGAATTTGCGTCAGATAAACGTATCTTTCGAACCTCAACGTCTCTTAAACCTAAAACCGATTGAATATGTTATTAGGGTGACCGAATTGTTATGGTCTAGCAATGATAATGCGTCTGGATCTTCGAGATGATGAATACATACATGGTAATCAGCTTAGAACTAAGATGGACTATGTAGTAAAACGTATTCTGCCTTGAAAATAATGAAATTGTTTTACTCTCTTTAATAACTTTCTTAACAAGTCTGTGCCAAACAATAGAAAATGTAATTTGCAATCGTAACCCAATTTTGCAACGAATACTTGTCAATGTTTTGAAGATGTTCATAATATACATTTGACTAACACCTGGCTGTTCTGCCGCGTGTCAGGGACAACCGTTTGGCGTCCACATCACATCATCGCACCCATACGATACTTGGCACACCACTAACTGATTACGTATCAACACTTCTCTCTTCAACATCTGTAAATAAATACGGAAAGATAATTCTATCTAGTGATCTATATTCAGCTATTGTTGACTACATTTCATGTGCTCTATTGTTTATTACAGGTACAAATAGCTAATTAAACAATATGTTATCGATGATATTTATTAGGCCTTACTTTGTATTATCTTCCCTTGATCTGTGGCTCGGAAAGATTCTCGATAGACATTTAATATTGTTTGTATTCTTAATTTGTTGATCGTTCATTGTATGGTTATACAACTTTGGTTGAGGAAGTACAAATATAATTGTTGTTTCCCTGTTTTTCCGCTTTATGAATGCAAAGCAAATAAGGATTCTCCAAAAATACATTTTGTACTTGTTTACAAATGTACAACAGTTCTGTTTTTAGAGTATGAAGCCTGATGTAGTCATCGAAGTAATTCACTTTTAATAGCTCTTTGAATTTACGATTTTTTTTCTTTGCGTCTTTACTTACGAGACTTAAACGGTTTTATTTAAATTCCTACGTTCGTTATAGTATTTTTCTGCTGACGTTTTTGGCAACAAGATTCCATCAATGGACAGTTACAAATGTTCCTAAATTTCTCATTCTGTTTTTCTCTCATTTTTAATCTTGTAAAAGCCATCTTGAAATTATTTCAGGGCTGATCAATTGTCCGTGAAAAAGAATTTTCCGATATCTACTCCAGCGGTTGACTGATATTTGATCTGGGGGACTCGATGTCTTCATTTAAATCAAGTTGCTTTGAATATCTTGTTCAAGTTCTTTTAAAATAAATTCCAATTATATTTACGAACGTCTGTCATAAACGGTTAGAACATTTCATTCGGGTTTTACGATGTCGTTTCTCTAAGCTATAACTTTGTCACTCAACTCAGTCCCATCTCTAACAAGAAAATATTTCCACCAAATGTTACCGCTATTATTAATGGCATTTCATTGTCTGAAGTTCAGAATATTGCTTACTTTCCGTTTCTTAACGATCATTTTGCTACATAATTCTATTACATTTTTTTACTGCTTCATTTTTGCATCTTTTTAAATTGATTTTTCCCATTATTCCAGTGAATCCCGTCGCGTTTATGGGCCACATTCCCCGGCCGCTTGAAAGCTGTTAACATTTTGAGGTCACGCAGATTGCAATGGGTTTTCCGCTCTTCCCGCTTTTCACATTGCTTTAACAACGGGCCTTTTTCGTTTCATTAATTTTTTGTAGGTTCCGCTGATGGATTTGCTACGATCTATTTTTAACTTGACTTTGACAAAATTCTATTATTGCTATAATAAAATGATCGTACATAGTGATAAAATTAACATTAGGTACTGGTTCTTTTACGTTCAGGGTAAAGTGACTTCAGTCGGAACGTCTTCGTAAATCTTCCGTTAGCTCTTCATTCTATGGTAATAAATTATTTACTTAGCAGAAACGACGAAACCACGTTCCAGAACCTTTACGGCTAGATAAACCTAAGTTGACCTTTGTTATTTAAGTACCCAAAAGGACAAGGCAACGAAACTAAAATAATGTAGGAAGTAGCTGGAAATATTTAGATTGTTAATAAAAATATTCCACTTTGCTCAATATGTTAAGAGGTCAGCACTTTTTATCATTCCATTTCCAAGATGATGGCGTGGTATATAAAATGGAGACCGTGAAAAACATTCAGTTATAAATGGCCTTATCTCTTCCGAACCGTGTTTATCACGTTTGTTTTCCTACATGTTTGATTTTGTAGGCGTGTCACAACTGAAATGATTATTATCCAGAAATAAACCAATAATTTATTACAAATTCACTAAGAAACCGCAATTAATTAAAACATGATGTTACTTTACACCTCAAAGAAGTAAAATATAATAGAAAACCAAATGACAAACTCGCCACAATAATATTCCTAACATTTTCTTAATTGTGGTCTTTGTGTGAAAGCATTTTAATTCTCAACACTATTTAAATTAAAGGCAGCGGAGTATTCTTGGGATTGCAATTAACAGTTTTAATTAACAATATATCTTAAAGCAACATCACAATGATTAATTGGAAACTCTTACCTATACTAACTCTGTCTTCATTGTTGATGTTCGTTCACTAGTCCTCGTATCATAATCCTTTTGTCTCCATATTGATGAGCCGTTTGACTAAGGTAGTCTCCTAAGGCAAATATCTCATTAATTTTGTTGTATCAAGTACTAATTTACATAAGTCATCAGGTATTCGTCTCTTGTCTTTCTTGATTTAAGACTTTGCCCTTTCTCACCACCATCTACCATTCTTGAGTATTTTGTAATTATTTGTTTAATCATCAAACATTTTCCTTAGAGCATATAAGCATGATCATTGCTTAGCTCTGTCAGATGCAAAACCACACACAAGATTGATGCATGTGTAATGGCTGATTTCTGTTGTATCATTCTTCTTAAGTTGATTCTCACACAATCTTATGGAGCGTTTGTACAGCAACAAAATGAACGTTGTAACATCTTGATGAACTCATACATAATCATTCGATAATTTGATATGGTAAGGCGTTTTCCTTGATTTTTTAGCAAATTCATACCTCTTCAGCTTTGTCAATTGCAAAAAACAAATTCATGATTAATGAAATTTACTAAAATGATGATGCAGTTAGTGTAACTGTTGTGTCATTGAGAATATTTTTCATAGAATTACAATCATTATGCGTGAACAGAAAAGTCTACTTATATCTTGATACACGCGAATATCATGATTTGAATTGATATTTAAGTAGGACAGGCCTTCGATTAGCGATCTATTTAGCACAATCATGTCAACTACAGCCCTATCAGTTGAAAAATCAAACACATAATGAACATAGGCTATGCATGTAAATTGTGCTTTAGTGTCTGTTAGTGCTACGCCGTAACATTTTATTTCACACTCAAATCACGTTTCCTTACTATCCCAAGTTTTCTAAACATACTTGACCTACGATTCTGATTAGAAATTGCTATCTCAATATTTTCTATTTCTTGCACTATTATCTTCAAGTACTGAGGTACTGACATCTATTTAATCACGTTTATTATATAAGAGTCAATTAATTCGTGATCATTAATTGCTTATTTATACAATTTATTGACTATTTAATTAAATTGGCGGCCTTATTATTAGGTATGTAAAACAACTTCGATGGAAAATTTATCTTATCTGTGTTGACTGCAGATGATAGTGGACCGACATTTGTAGCATCAACATCAGATGCGCTTGGGGTTATCTCGGGTGTTGGTTGCTATGCCACATTATCCACCATGTTTTATTTTCTATTTAATGATAGTGGTATCACAGTTACAACGTTATTAACACCCAATAGAAACTCATAACCAAAGTACCCTTGAAGTAAGTATAAAAAGTTGCCATGTTGCTTAGATCAGCAAAACATTTTCGTCCTTTGTTTGTTTAGGCTATGCTAATCCGGCTATTCAAAGTGAATTTACCTTTGTTAGATAATATTATGATCTTGTTATACATTTAGAGGGATTATTTAATGTGTTAAATTGTGTCAAGTTGGACTTAGAGGTGAAGTGAAGGGTCCACCTGTTGGCTAGACATGATCTAATATGTTATGCTAACTCGTACAGGGTCTTAAGGATTTACTGCATTGATCAATGTTTATTATACCTTAGTATCTGTTCCAACCTTTGCAGTCCCTTAATTCGTTATTTTGTCACTTTCATTACTAAGATTTCCATTATCTTCAACAAAAAAAAAAAATATTGGCATTAAACAACAAACGCTAATTGCCTGGTGAATGTATGTTTTAAAATGCAATGTTGTATATACGATCAAGATTATAAAGCCTTTAAACAGGACCTTATCATTGAGATCGAGTACATGGCAACACCTGGACATTCACATGACTTAATATCTTTGTCATGTGTTGCACTGCACCGCAATTTATTTTCACACCGCAAGTAGGTCAATGCGAGAACACGTAACTATATCCATTGCATATGAAGGGACACACCTAGATTTTTTCTATAATTAGAGTTTAATTATGTCTTGGACGATCGATGAGCTGACTGTCAAAACTGACGTATATGGCAAAAAAAAATATTTTCTGTAATTAAACTTCATCGTAGACATAACAGGTAAAAGTGCTGTCTTTAATAGTGACGTTATTCAGAAACAATTAAATACATATCTTATATGTAGAAACTAGAAAACTTGCAAGAAACTTGAAATATTAGGTATACAACCAAAACATCTTTCTAGGTGTTAATTTGGTCAAGAGAGACTGATCGATCTTTTAATATTGATTTGGACAGTTAATATCATCAGAATGATGACCGTGTCCATTTCGCAGACTCTTTTGCACACGTTTTATCGTCTTCATACACATGCATTTGCTTAAATCACAATACAATATCAAACATTACATCATTGTTTAGTATAATGGTATACTTAGTCATTTTAACGATCGAATCTTATCTTCGCTTCTAAGATTTTTATAGTTGTGTATTTATATTTTTGCAGCTGTGGCACGTTTAAATTACAATTGTTTTTTCTTCCACAATAATGTTTATTCTCTGCGGTTATAAAGAAAAAACAATCCCGAGATTTAACTTTCTTTTTATTATTATTTCTCATTTCATTAACGAAGATGGTGCAAAAATATAAAAGGAAGAGTTCCTATTAGGGTTGTTTTCGTTCTCCATGTGAATTTCACGTTGTACCAATATTGCTTGGATACTGTGGGCAGCTTTGCGGTCGTCGGACGGTTTATGCAACTCCGGGCGAGTGCACCGTCTCCTCCCACCCCAGGTCGTTCACCCCACCTTCCTACTACCGAATAGGTACATTGCAATTTTAGTTTAGCTTGATGAGGCGCGTGGGTGTCCTGCTCCCACCGTTTGTTCCTCAGCTCCTGAAATAAGCTGAAACCTCTCAAAAGACTCAAAACTTCTTTGTCGTGTATTTTTAGCATCCGTTTGATGAACATTTTCTGTTTTCAAGTCCCCTTTCGTATTGCTTGTAACTTCGCCTACTTTAATGAGTTTCGGTATCGAATTCTCGCTTGCGCATTTTCGCTTCAAGTCATAGGGTGATCCTATAGAGAAAATTGCTAGACAAGTGAAAGTGGACTCGTAAGAGGGTCACCCGGCTTGACGTCATCTTCGCCCTTCGCAAACCTACTTGTTATAACCGTCCAAGATTTATTTAGGAAAGCTACACCTTTTCGTGACTTCACCTAGGTACAGTTACGTGAAAACTCGATTTTATTTTATTCGTGTCAGCTGCTGCAAATTCATTTAATCGTTTCATGCTATCATTTCAGTCTTGCGTAGTTGCATTCTCAATCTTCTGTATAGTGTAATAAAACAAAATTTCCATCAGCATGAGCACCCATATAGTTTGCAGACCCGTATCCAGATTGCTTGGTCTAATTCAAAAATACTGCATATTGATTTAAGTGCGCTAACATACCAACATGATTTACAATTACGACTCTTATCTGATTCTCATGTGATTAAACCGGTTTGTAGTTATTGTTAATCGAAATAGTCTGTCATTCTAATTTGATCAACATCAGCCACATGACATTAATCACCTATTTTGGCTTTATCCTCGGTACTGTCGGTACAAACCGCGATATATGCTACGTGACAATACTGGGGACACACAGTATCAATCAAATCGTATCATACTTTTATTGCGGTTGTAATAGTTGTCAATAACTTGAATATTGTTTCGATATAGAACCATATTATATATTTGCGTGGACAACAAAAAGTTGTATTCAGCCACTACTATGGCAAGTGACTAGCAACATGTTTGACGACTGGAGCTTGTACGAGTGAGCCCTTGTCCAAAAGCCACAACCAAATTGTTTAACTCAAAAATCTTGGTAGCTTTTGTTAGAAAAATTGGCAGTGCTAAGCGATCTTGATGTTTTATTAATCACGAGTAGTAAAGACTTCCGTAAGCCGTGCACGTGTCATTTAGCGTAATGTTGATTTATATTTTGTTTTCCAGTAACTATAACACCTGGCTACTACAAATAAAGCTGTCAATATTGATGAGTGGGGTCACTGACTTCTCTTAAACCATTGTTCAGGATTGAGTCGATTAATATCCTCATTGTACTGAAATTATACTTCACTGACGACAGTTAATACTCAAATCCTGGCCATTTAGACCATGATCACATATTATATGTAGATGTTATATGTTTTCATTCAGTCTTGATACCTCATACTTTTTGGGTAAATCCGAACCAAAAATAGGTTACACCACAACAACATATTCACATATGGATAACTTCGATGTAATTGTGAAGCAATGTTCTTATCACGTGATTACATACAGGTTTAGCACACTTCAAGTAGTATGTTTATAGTTCTATACAGTTACAGTTTTTATGACGATATGACTCACAGACTTATGTGATGCTATCTTCTACATCTTCTAGAGAATTCGTTTTGTTATTTGTTTGTAAGCAGTATTTTTCATGCGCCCCCAAAGATTCTGTATCAGCAGAATCTAGCCGGTCATTTCATTTTATGTTCATCGACTCTTCCTTTCCATCATAAAACCTTCATAAATCTTATCATATGAATAATACTACGTTTTGTTTGAAAAGTTTGATTTATTCAACAAATATTTGTGGTGTCCGGGGTTGATATTATTTTTTACTCTATTGTACATTCCCAGAAAGGCGAGGATATCACTTCCTGTTGGGTTCGTGAATAGATAAGATAGTATTGGAGATATATTCTCAATAGGATTGGAAGAGTTATTGTTATCAATATCGCCCGCTACGTATTGGAATTCGTCTCTGTACAGTACATTGTGGTTGCTCTCATTCTGTACCGTTTTAAAATTCGTGATTGACGTTCGGATTGGGAGTGCACAGTTGTTTACTCCAGAAACTTTCTGCTCAATTATAAGACACACGATATCTTCATTATTAATTGGCACTCTTCTAAGTAAGACAATCCTTTCATGACATATGTTTTTCATTTGCTTCGTGATGATTACTACAATCACACGTTCCATTATTATACAGGTACACTTGTAAATGGAAGTTATAATTATATGCATTTGCTTTGAAGTGTTTGTGTTTATGCTTGTTCAAGTTATTTATACATTTTAAATAATATTTTATGTTGTACTTACCTTGTATGTATCCGTAATCAGTGCGTGTAACTCTTTCCTGTTTATGTTGCAATCTAAAGTTTTACATTGAATTATTTATCATGCTCCGTACTAATCATTTGGTACTCTTGTCATAATCGTCGGCGACAGTTATGTCTCGTAAAGACGATGATGCAAGGTGTGTGAAATGGCGTCCGAGTCACGTAGCCCGACAGAACCAGCCGAAGCCGGGGGGTGGGGCCGGGTCGACGGCCAACGAGCGGTCTCCTTTGGCCCTAATTGCACAATAGCTTGCAGCTCGCGAAACGCACGGTGTATTTCACGAAATGCAGCCAAGTTGTTGCTGGCTGACCAACCAATTAGCACCGACCGCCATCTTGAATACAATATGCTCACCACTATAATTGTCAGCCATAATACTTTTCCAATTAATACTTTACAGTTTAAAACAAGTTTTACATGTTGTCGTATCCTGAACTTGTGTTTGCATGAACAAACTTTGACAAAAAGTGGGACTCCCAAGCTTGGATAGGATCGCGTTCTGTCACGTAACACAAACTCTTAGAAGTTGGTTAGTCACTCCAAAAAAGTTAGGAGCCGCTGAGTCGATACGAGAAACGTTTCACGTATCACGTAGGCAACTAGATTCGTAAAACATGTGACGGATCCTACGCCATAGTTGTTTTACTACTACTATTTTAGTAGAAGGTGCTAAGTATCAGGAAAATACCGGTTCTTATTCACTGTTTTATTTATAGACGTTGCTGAGGTAAATTATAATCAAATAGCGCAATGCTGCAGTCTATACGTATTGTGCCAAATTATGCAGGATAATGCATTCCACAGGTCGCCCAAATAATAGCAAAAATCCCTCTGATGTATTTAATTTAAAATTTGATTTAGTTTTTCCCATAAATAAATTTCCGGATATTACATCAGATGATTGCGCGCAGTTGCAAAATGTTCTAGTCATCGCCGCGCATGCTCTTCCATTCAAAACCACGGAGGTACGACGGGGAATAGACTCATAACTCATAAAACCTTCGTAGAGTGCAGAAGAACTTACATATTAGCAACAATTACTGAAGTTTCTGATAACATAACAACTCAATTAAAGTGATCATATCGTTAATAAGAATTTTGGCAATGAAGACGAATCAATTCAAGACCATCAACAGTGTTAAAAGCTCAATAAAACGCGCATTTACAACGCAATAAATCATTATATTATAGTTGCACACGATACTGGTCCCAGTGGCTGGCAACGTCAGGGTCCATTAGAGCACGGTGTTGAGTTTCGCGGCTAAATTGTGGAACAACGCGGCTTCATCGTCCAAACGTATCCAGTGTCACGTCTGCACCGCTTGATGAATCGGCAAACTGAACCTATTCATTATCAACAAATACCTTGATTAAGGCAAGTTCTACCTCACGTGTTCTATCAAAGCCATTGTTCACTTTCTCTGATTCACTAACTCGAAAATTAATTTTTAATAACGCATTATGTTCTACCTTTTCAATTTCTTATTCAATTTCACTATGTATAACGATAAATGTTTGCAAGAAAGGTAATAATTAGTCTTTGTTAAGCAATTCAGCTCGTCTGTGATTGAATAACATGATAACATTGTGGTATACAAATGAATTGTCTTGAAATGTTGTTGTTCAATTTAGGTGAGATGCCTGAAATTCTTTTTAGAGAAAATAATTTTCATACAGAATCATTGGAACATTTTAATGTCTTTGTGTTCTATTTATGCGCATAACTTTTGGAAGACTTTTAATGGAACTCGCTTAGTGGTAATCATAATTCTGGAGCAAGCTTGAACTAGGAAAATCTTAGAATTCAATATTGAAACGACCGACAACGACCACAGTTATCTTGAGGACCCATTTGAAGAAATGACTAAATATTGTTGTCCAATTCAAGGGAACAAGCTAACGGCATGTGCAAATTGCTAAATCAATAAGCTTCCATAAGTTTTGATGCAAACTGAAAATGAAGAAAAATTCACTTTAATAAGTCTTGGTGAACCGCAGTGTAATTCTTCCGACACATTGGTTGCATATAGATAAGTTTGTGTAATTAAAGCGATAATGATACTAACGAGAACACTTCACAATGTAATGATATTCAGGTTTAAGTCATTGAAAACATGTATGACTTAGTATTGAAACAGGAAATAAACCAGGTTTAAATGTATCGAGGTTCGTTGGCCTGTCCGGGAGCCTACTATTCTTAAAATAAGTTTGCTGATATTATTTTATAAATTACTCGAATTCGATCTTCAATATTACAGGTCCAACATAATTTTGCTTCGGAATCTAGAGCATGTTTCCTTAATGGAGTATTGAACATTTTCAAAACGATCGTGTGTCCGATTGTCGTGGGGTGTTTTCTTGTAGTTATGCAGTTATCTTTTCGCGCTTCTTATCAGTTGTTTTATGAATGGGATCAGCTATCAGGGCTCTAAAGATCCCGGCCATGTGGATATCACTCATAAGTAAGGTGATATCGCGTTAACCTGTTCGTGATCGACGCCACTAGATTCACCGGTGGTTCGTGAACTCGATTAAAAGTCGCGTGGCTGTCGAATGAGCGTACCGGCTATCCTCAAAAATTTATCATCAGTTGGTATCGCGCGACTGTGTAATGTATGTGTTTAGGTGGGCCGCGTCACGAGTGCGCCGCCGCCGCCGCCGCGCGTATCATTCGTGCTACAGACTTCGACGCAAACGTACACCCCACGCGGCCACCCTACCGCCCCCGACGAACTCGCGCTCCCGATCAGCTGTTCACTGTACATTGAGTAACACGCCGGCGTCTCGACATAGACAAACTTGTTTGACAACACATCGTTACACCTATCGCATCATGGTAAGGATCAGTGCGATCAAGTGACTGTGAATTGTGCATAAATAGTGGATGTGCTTTCATACTAGTGTCTGTTTACTATTTTGTGATCGAATCTAATGCGAGTATTGTAGCAGAATTCTTTACGCTGATTGAAATGATTGTGGTTTAAACGGTGACATAACGACAAATAAGTAATGTCGGACTCTTTCGATCGATTTGATTTAAGTAATTCAAAACTTTTCCATTAACTATACGTCTTTATGTTCTTTCATTCAGTGCACACTAAATATTCTACTTATATAATATCGATTCCTACCTTCATTTTCTGACAATCGATTGTTTCCAAGAAATGCATGTGGGTTTGCATAGCCCAGCGTTTATTTGTGGTGGTCGTTTTAGTGAAACTTAGTTATAGCATCTTGTCGTTTTGTATTTTTGTGTCAATGCATTCCCGGAGCGTATGGCGAGTGCGTTTGCGCTGATGCGCCGTGTCAGTGTGTTGTTTGTGTGAGACCCGCTAATTTTAGCGGTCCCCGTCCCCCGCAGCCGTCAGCTCGGTTACATAAGCGCGCCACCGAGCCGGCCTTGACTCCCGCGCCGCACTTCTCGCTGCTCGATTGGCAGACCGATGTGCTGATTCTTCTACTTGATTTAATTTAAAAAGCCGAGATCTATGAATTACAAAATTGATAACTTGTATTGTTAAATCGTAACCGCTAGCTGCAATTTATTCATTGCGGACCTCCTTCAGATCTCGAGTAGCTTGCTTGGAATTCTGTTTGTTGTCTATGTTTACTTAACATAGCAAAGTGGCCACCCGGCTGATGACTTGCGGTTTTACTACACATTGTTCGATGCACGCCGGTTGAACGCATGGGGCTATGGTAATTTTATGACCCTTCACGACACAGTCGCTCGATACAATATTATATGAGCCGGCCTTATCAATTTGTCATACAAAATTTCTACCGCTTATAAGCGTCCCCTCTCTTAGAAAGTCGGCTGTCGTTATTATAAAATTGAGAATTAATCTAATCTTATCTCCATCAGCCTTGAAATTATGACCAAATATTTATCAATTGTCGCGTCTACTGCGTCTGGCATGCGTAAGCTTAAAAAATTAAACTCCTGTCAGCCAGTTACTACAAAATGACTAATTTATCATCACGTGTCGTGTCGGAAGTTACAGGAAAAAAATACCCGGCTCCATAATATTTTAGCTTAGAATTTTCCAGTGTCATCTGCATTATACTCCAGTAGTGTATCGTATTTAAGACAATTGGTGTCCAATGAGGCTGATGTGTAAAGCGTCACGACTCGACCTCGACCGTGGAGCATGTAATTGTTGAATTGCGTTGCTCATTGAACGGTATCACGGCCAAGGTTACCTGCCGAACAGCTGTTCTGTATTTCTTTCGTGTCCAAATATTTTAGTGGCGCAGCGTGAGAGTTATCGCTATCTTCCTTCTTAATCTAGTTTTATTTTGGTGTTTATGCGACGCCACAGTGTGTTATCTTGATATCAGTTGATTGCTTGGTTTTGTAGAATTCCTCATCTCAGAAATTATTAGGTGTTGTGTTCCTTACCATTTCATTATATATGTATGTGTGTATGTGTATGTGTCTTCAGTATAATTACTTGAATTATTTGAAACTCTTTTAATTTGCTTTGACAAAGTTTCAGTGAATCACAAGAGTTACAGTCAAGAAGCTTGTTTTTATGTCCAATATAATTTTACGACAAATTCATTAGTTCCAATGAAATATTGTGTGTCTAACACTTTGACCGCTTAGCTATAAATTGATCCAAAACATTGTTAGTCTGTGACTTACTACCATTTCTGAATTGATTGACATGTTTGAAATACTTAGTGTTGTTAGGGGTTTCTTAGACGATGTTGTTACAATTACAAGCAAAAGTCAAAACCTCGCATGCTTTTTGCATTGTAAACTAAGAGCTAACACTTTGAACTAGTTTACATACTAGACCTTCATTGCTAGAACCCCCCAGACACATAAAAGAGGTGGTATTTCGTCTGTGTCTGATTGGCATAAGACGGTGGATCCGAGTCTAAAGCCCTAAATCGATAGGGATACCTCGTGGCTCCGGTGCGCGCGCACCCATCCCTTCGCGCTTCTGGTGAATGGCCGGTCTGGAGAAAACAAGGGGTCTGGTTGAGGGGTGCGAGGAGCAAGGTCGTTTGCAAGGCCGCACTTACTACCACCATTATATCCCTTTCTATCTCCAGCACAGCCTTTCCACCCGTCTCTTTCGCACAAAATTCACTTTCGAAAACATTGCGTAAATGCAAGGACTAAATAAAAACACCCTCCTAGCGCTAGCTGTCTGGCTCGCGTTAGGTATATCGTCTGGTTTCAGACGGTACTTGATATTGTGTCTTGATTCCGGAGTACCTACACGTAACTGTTTGGTTAATAAAGACAAGATAGACGACTAGGAGTTGCGTAACTCAAAATAAACAAAGCCTTGATTAAAAATAGTGGCGCAGTGTGTCGAGCGAAAAGATGCTAGGCTTAAACACTTCGACTAATCTTCTACTACTAATTAGTGCACATTATGTCTAGGTATGTGTAATTTTCCATCGCAAGCGTTGTTTATATAGTGTCAATGAAAACTTGAACCGTAACGATTGTCAACAACATTTTAATCTGTTATGTATTTGCGTATCAGTATCAGTGTTGATTTTGATATCATTGACGCAAATGGGTCCCACAGGGCCAATCCTTAGGTTATCTGATGATGGGATGTTCATTAATTAATCCTAATAATGTTCTAATCACTGGCGTAATGAAGTTCTACTTAACAAGAAGCAGGGTCAGGGTGATTTAATAAATGTTAAAAAAAAAGTTTGGTAGACTTCTTGAGTATACGCACATTTCACTTCAAGTTTTGTAATCTCGACCCTCTAAAAAGCTCATAATGTTTCCTTCACGCATCTAAGATGTGATTTTAAATAATTTGGTTCTCAAAATTATTTCACTTTTAAAACCCGTAGAAACGCTGCTGACACACTGTGAAATTTTACATGATTGTAAAATATTTGTACCAATGGGAAAAATCCGAAAGTTGCAATATTTTAATTTCCATCAAACAAGGAAACTCAAATAAATCGCCCCTATAAATCTGGAAGACTTTTCTCTAATTTTTTTAAACCTTTACAAAATAAGAATACTGGATACCAAAAAATTGTTTATCTGAAGAAAAAGAAAAATTTTCTCCTTTCAGAAGTACAAACAAAAATAAGTTTGAATTAATAATTCCAAAAAATCTTTGCCATCACTTCATTTTGTTACCTACCAATTATGATCTCATTTGTTGTAAAGACGAAGCCAACAGATAATCTCAGTCCATCACATAAACAAATGTTTTGGTGGGATGCCGTTATCAGGTATCGCTTCAGTGTGGTCAAACGGGAGTCAGCTGTGAGACAGTGCGCACGCGTTCTTTCATGACTCTCTTCTCAGTTTCCATTCGCTCTGTGCAGTAGTACTAGTAAAAATAACTTCGACATTTTTCTAACGTTGCATTTTTAGTCTCAAATAGAACATGTGAATTGTTTGAACAGTCTCACGTAACTTTACCAGGTACGATTTTTTTTTCTTGGTACATCCCTGACATTCTCATTAGTTTTTAAGTAGTTAATTCACTTCTATTTATTATGACTTTAATTTTTCCGTGTTTATTTCAGTAATATTCAATTTTTTGTTTTGCGAATTAATATAATAGATTTTTTTCCCCGCCATACGCAATTTTAACATTTTAATTTAATGACAATTTTATCCTACTCTTTCCTTATTTGCGGTTCTGAATCATGTGTCTGAGCAGAAACTTATCATCGTGGCTATACAGTATTTATGTCAATTGGAACAGACTAGTCTAGACGTGAAACAAATTAGTGTTTATCCATCTGCAGCATAGCTTGTGACAACGAGCTCGCGTTCGCATAGTGTAGATGTAGACCTACATCAACCTTGAATATTGTTGACTGATTACGCGCTATTGTATATCTTTACACCGCGACGCCAATATTTTCTAACTAGTCTTCCTACGTGGCTCGCTATTCACACTTCCCGTGTCTTCACACACGACATACGCAAAACCATTTAACACTGGAATGTTTGATTCTCTCTTGTCTAATGACCGTGCAGTTTGCATTATAGTCTTTGATACGGAGGCACTTGTATGACGTACATCTGATTTATGTGATGACGTGTTGGCGGTAGACCATGACAACTGACATGATGGTGTAAGCCATCCCGCCCTATGGGGCATTGTGTTATCATGTTTGTTGTTTTCGCAGTGGCATCGAGTGCAAAGATGAGGTGTTCGCCGCACACCAGGTGCAGTACGCCGATCTGAAGCCCGTGCTGGCCCCGGCGCCGCCCGCGCCCGCAGCTGTGCCCGCGCCGGCCCTCTCAGCTGACCCGTCAGCCAACGGCGCCATAGTCCAACTCATAACACCACTCGAAGAGAAACGCCCTATTCCCGTCACAGAGCTTATATTCGCTCCGCGAAAGAAAGAAATGAACAAAGGCTTTCTCATGTTCTCCCAAGACGAGGGACTTACAAGTGAGTGGCACACCAACTTCCACAGCTTAGGTATCCGTTGTTGCTTTATTTGTACTGTATCCTGTAACAAGTGTTCCCTCAATTTAATGTCGCTATTATTTACAGTGCTTAAAGACGAGCCGGAAGATCTGACACACTTGGCACCCACCGCTGGCGATGCTTGTATACCTCTAGAGAACAGTCCTTTCGACATGTTCGACGACTTCATTCTGAGCGACAACTACTGCAGTCTACTGGGTGATGATTTGGCTAACGGGTCACCAGTAGACTCCTTGACCCCAGACTCGTTGTTGTTGTCTTCGCCTGAACCTCAGGTACACATCCAAGCTATTATTAACTTCGCTTTTCTTATTGCTTTGATATCCTTCGCAGTTCTGACAAAAGATATGTTTTCAGGAAAACGAATCGTCATGCGAACAGTCCTCGTTATTAACAGAGCTGTCTTTAGATGCGTTTGACAGCAACAGGTCAGATAATGACATTGAAGATGGCAACTCTCCTTTCATCCCGGCGAGTGATGAACTGCCGGTGCTGGAACCGGCGGTGATGTGGGGGGCCTTGCCCGACAGCGTCAGCATGGCAAGGCCACAGCCCACGGAGATGCAGACCACATCACCGGCGCCCGCACTACAACGCCTATTGACGGCCACTACCACGGGACCACAGCCACAGGATCTCATAACCAACATATACTCGGACCAAGGTATAATAAGCGAAACAATGGTTGCTTTATTGAATAAAAAAAAGTTCAACACTACTAAATCAGATTCTTTGCCAACAGGTCTAATACCAAGCAGGAGTGTCGCGTCATGGGACACGGGCGTCAAAAGAGTAATGAAGCAAGAACAGGAGCCATGTGCGAAGCGTATAAAGCGTAGCCCATCCCCCGTGCAGTCCTCGACGCCGACGCAGTCCTCAAGCGTCCTCATGAACCTCCTGGTGAGCGGCTGTGACGTCGACGCCGGCTACATCTGCATGGTGACATGCCGGCCAAGACACAAAGCAAAAGCCTGAGGCCATCACCTAAACTACTCTAAATAAACTGTGATAACGCGCGTCCAGTGTTCAAACTATACGCCTGTAACCCAGTGCTATCTCACAGAACTTTACTCTGGTCGGTTAAATACGAATTAATGTTGATACAGTGCCGTCGATACTTGTGATATTACCGTGTACATGTACCAGTATCTGACTGAAAGTCGCGTTGTAATGGGAGTCCTACGAGACAGAAAGCGTCGGTACGAGTGGGATTAAAGTCTAAGGCAGGGCTGTTTAACGCGAAACGACCAGTCGAGGGGACTTAGTACTAGGGCTGGTTAGTTTAGTTAATCTTCCACGGTCTTGCAATCTCGTGCTTGCGCCTCATGGCGTACCAGAATTAGTTTTAGACGTCTAGGTATAGTGTACCTACGCTTTAGTTTTAATGGTGTATATTTGAGCAGTCGATTGTTGAGTTTAGTGGTTAAGTTGATCGTGCATATCGTGTTGGTTATGTGAAGTATCGGTATCGTTCCTAGGTTACTTAGTTACCGCGAGAGCCCGCCGCGCACTCCGTCTTATGTTCGTAGCCGTAGCTGGAACCGAGTCAATATTAATAGTTTTAATATCAACCCTGTACTCAGAGGTTATCGCTATTTATTCGTTATTGTAAGTTATGTTAGTCGACATCAACTAATCTTATTTCACATCGATTACGAGTTGTTCGACTTTAGTCAGATCATGTTTTAGAAGTATTGTTTCGATCGTTATATTCAGAGTTTTCTGTAGAGCGTTATTGTCCCAGGCAGTTGTGCGATGAGTTGGTCGATGTCCCAACAATTTCCACTGCCAAATGATACAGAGTACAACTTATGTAGAACAAAGTGTAGTGTGTTGTATTACGGTTTATGTTCTATTTTACGGAACGTTTGGATGCCTTTACATTTATAGTGAGCATGTATTTATGAAACGAGTCATTCAACGATGAACTAAATACTATAAGCAATCTTAAGATACTCGAAATTTAGACTATGTGCTTGGCAGTTGTCATCGCAGTATAAATATTAATCGAAATTGAAAAGACGTAAACATAGATAACATAAAAATAATCGTCGTTGTTATTTTAATATATTTATAGTGTGTATATGGATGGTGTGTAACTAGAGGATATAGGTATAATTATTTATTTTTCTGGAGAGAAATAAATATTGTGACGTTGGATGAAAATATCTAAAAATAAAAGAGGCAAAAAATAGTTCTGGTTAAAAAGGTGCACGTTGATTTTTATTACCCTGTTTTCCTATCCTTGTCTTCCTTACCAAGTATTGGCTTTAGCAAACTATGAAACACAAAGTATGAAAAAAGGTGAATATAAAGTCACTTGACTACGACAAAACGAATTTTGTAAACATCGAGATATTTGCAGAGTTTTCTGACCATGTTAATTTTTTTACTATGAGAAGTAGAATACTTATGATATTTGTTCAGGCGAAACTTACTACGTTGCCTGCCTGTTTTGATATCATCTACAACACGGCATGGCGTATGCCCCAGACATTAGACAAACATGTAACAGCTCTAGGCATACCACTTTAGAAACCTAGGTACTTATTTCAGAATACATTTTGAAGCACAAAGCCAAACATAGGCATAATATTCAAAATAATTAAAGAACAAACTATGTTAGGTATGACCAAAATAAATTAACATATAAAAAGAAAATTCGTCATACATACTTAATGTTTGACCAAATGAAGTACGAAAAACACGATACGGTCACGTTTTGGACATGAGCTTGACATTACGAATCCAGTCTTCGAATATATCTTTTTTATATGTCTATGTTATGAGTACTTATGAGTAACCGGTTCTTTAAAACTTAATTATATCCAGCTAAAGGCCGTATTGAGAGATAAAGGAAAATCTCATACGCTACCAGGCAAAATAAAAAGTATAATAGAGGCAGTCATGTAACATGTGATAATCATTGATATATAAAAAACCCAAGATACACACTCAGCATCTCAAAAACGTCCGCAAAAAGCAAGCGCAATATGTAAAATTGTGCGCAAGTTTCAAACAGTCTCGCATCGCTCGCCATACTGCACTGCTTTGTAAAAACAACTTTAAGCGATCCGTGTAAGGTTGAATTTGCAAAAAAAAAATGTATACTATAACTACACACAACTCACACAATACATGACACTTGATACTATGTCAGTTTTTGACGACAGTTTCGAGTGTTGCATTTGTTCGAGACTGGGCATCTTGGGTTTTTTTTTATATGTCAATGGTGATAATCAACATAGTTTTTACTCTATCTCACACAACCAAGTTTTTTTTTCATCACCATCGCTGCCAAAAAACTAGCTACCCAAATATCAGCCCAACAGAATTATTAATAGAGGTCTCATTTCCCTGCAGGCTCTCAGGAATTTAATACTAGCTAGCACGTATAACTTTCAAGTTAAATTGTTACTCGAAAACTTTTTTCGCCAGACGAAATTGTTTGTGGAAGTCTTAAGGGCAATAACTAAAAGGAAAAATCCCTTCTAAGCCGTCCCTTCGAGCCTTATGTGCGTCCGTAGATAGCATTCTACTATAAAACGGCTGTTGACTTCGGCTTGGGTATCTCGTTATTTTCTTTTTGCCCATTCGCATCGGGGGGCTACTCTCTAAGCCCGAAGTCGGTAGTTTCGTGCTTAGTTGCGGGCGTATTCTACTCCATAGCACCTAACCACTAAAAATAAATGACAACACGATTTGACAATTAGTGTGAAATCGTGTTGTCTTTCATTCTTAGTTCGGGTTCGGGACTAATCGTAAGTCCGTAGGTGATACGGAGTAGAATACGCCCGCAACTAAGCCCGAAACTACGGACTTCGGGCTTAGAGAGTAGCCCCCCTGAAAATTCCCCGAAGATCAAGGACTTTGGCCAGCGTCATAGACAGAAACTGCAGATAAGTGTTAGAAACTTTTTGCTTGGGTCTCAGCATGATAGATGTATGGAATGTTATGATCCAAAGTTTACTACAGATTACTGGAGATTAACCCTGAATTATCTAAGAGTATACATTATGATGCGGTAAGAAACTAGGTAGTAATAATAATTGATCTCTTGTTCGACCCCTCGAAGGGATAGTAAGATCCCAAGAGATAGGCCCGACAATGTAACGGATGCCGCAATAATGGTTAGTGAGATTTAAATTCCTGATTTACCCTCACACTGTGATATTGGGCCTGATTGAAACAAATGATACGACTTAGTTGTTCACTTTAGAATGTTACATAAGTTAACAAAGTATGCCCGTAGTCATACATTTTTATTAAAGGATGGCTAATGTTGCCAAAAATTAAGAAAAGTTGGCAGTGATTGTTTATGAAATTATCTGAAAGTATGCAACTTAGTTGTTTAACAATTTATGATGAATCTGAAAAGTTAGTAAACATAAAAAAGTTGCTGCGCGGAAAATTTCTCCATTATATATTTTCACGTTCCATTTTTTCCACGTTGAGTGCTCAGTAATAGTAGATTTTAATAGCTGCGCTGTTTCGTGGTGTTAAATCTAGCATCAAATCGCGAAATAAAAACTAATGGAACATTTTTATGACGTCAGTATTTTAGTGCACGAACTGAAGTGAAAAGGCGAAGCTAAAATACAAGCGAACGGTCTGATAATTATCATCCTGACATCTGAAATATGGTACTTTAGAAAATACTAATAAAAAATAGTACCTAGGCTAGTAAACAGATATAAAAAAAAGAACCGATAAGTCTGAGTTGGACTCGCGTGCAAAGGGTTCCGAACGAATTATTTTTTTATAACATGTTATTTTAACACTATAGATTTATTATAGGTTTTCCTGTAATCTATAGGTAAAGATCTATTATCTCCATTTTTTCAAAATTTTAGGCTCGGTAGTTTCGGAGATAAGGGGGAGGGAATGGTCATTTTTCGTCTAATTTCTTGAATAACTTCATAAATATTTATTTTAAGATTATGTAAAAAATATAATAAAAACCCTCATAGTAACCCCTTTCATTTGATATGTCACACTATATTGTTCAAATAACTTTTTTTTCGAAAATTTCTAGTTTGACCCCCAAAAGTGACGCCCATACTAAAAATTTTATAATTGACGTAACGCGCCCATGTTTGGGTCACGGAAGTCCATATGTGTACCACATTTCAACAGAATCGGTCCAGTGGATCCGGAGAAAACTGGCTGTGACAGACGGAGAGACAGACAGTCACCCGAATGATCCTATAAGGGGTTCCGTTTTTTTGTTTGGAACCCTAAAAATCATAAAAGTACTGTCAAACAGGGTTTTTTTTTTAAGGATGAGAAATCATCAAATGACTCCTTCCGTTCTGGGCGAAGTGGAAGGGAGAGTCAGACTCTTACTGACTAAAACCCATCCGTGTTTCTTCTAATACCCTTTGCGTTCCAGGACCTCAGTGACTCTTTGGAACAAATTCCGCAACCCTGTTAGTATTAAACAGGGTACACATTTAATATTAAGAATTCTTGATTTTAATGGCTACGTGACAAATATAAAGAAAAAAACATATCTCATGAAGACTAGCAAATTTTCCCCCCTTTAGATAAACCTGCACGTCATCAAGTTTTTCTTACAAATCAATGACGCTGCAATAAAGTCCCTTATCGTCATTAGATCAGAATACAACACGTGTATTTACTGATTTTTGTATTTAATTTAACTCACACACTGATCATATAAATCAATAGTGGCAAAAATTTGTACGTATGTGAGTATTATGTTCCCTTACTAGCAAACTTATTAATTTTACCTCTGCTGGCATTTCTTTATTGTACCTATTAGTAGTATATAAGTGTTTTTTTGGGAGCATCGTCCTCACATATAATCAACTGATTAATGTATGCAAATATTGTAAAGCTTATTTTTTGAAAAGAGTAACTATGGAGTTTCTTGTCCGTTCTTCTCCATAAGAATCTACCTTTTGCGAACGGACGACTAGAATCACTATAATATTTTATTTTATTTTAATTTGACGTTCAAAAGTGCCTTTATTGGTCTAGTTGAAATAAATCATTTGACTTTGAATAAGGGGGCTGCACAACAATACAATCAATCAGCCAATCAGAAGCCCGCATTTAACACGTTTATTAAAATCACAGAGTCAGTAGCATGTCGTTTTGTATAGTTAGTTGGTTATTACTATCGATCAACGTTCAACCGTCTCGCCACCCCGACTGCAATGCACCAACACAACGGCTTGTCAACATCAAATTTTATTAAAGCACTTTAAATTAGGCCGACATGAAATGTGAAAGTAGTTAGGTAGCTGGCTCGACGAAGGAGAGGTTTTATTGATTGAAGTAAGCGATAACGACAAGGTATAAGACATTTCTGCCCCGAATACGACATGTCTCTATGTAGACGTACTTACCAAAAATTATGCGTTCGACGCATGTGCAGTCTATTTTTGCATACTTAGATCGTGTCTTCGTTTGATATCTAGCTGATGCCTGGAAAAAATTGACTGGTCATTTACAAATAACCCTGAATAGTCTTTGTCTCAATAATCATGGTAAATGTTAAACAGAACTATGTATTCATATATGTACAGAAATTTTATATAAATGCTAGAATTGCTGATCAAATCAAAAGGACAGTGTACGGCCTCAAATAATTCATTATCATTACCCAAAAAAACTTCAACAAAACGCATCTGTTGAACAAGGACTAGTTAGTTTCTCGCTGCATAAAGATCAAGCAACATTCTATCTCATAAATTATCCTACGTTAGTGCAATATCTCTTAACACGTCCTCATCTACATGTTCACGTGGTCAGAAAACTGAAATTACTCTCGGTGTTTACAAATGTACTGTTTGCATAACAATGGCGGATTGTCCAAATTCTGCTCAGCTTCAAGATTATGTAAATGTTAAGTGGGACATTTGTTACGGCTGGGAATGCTACAATGTCAAGGCTAAAGCTGGTAATCGATCCTTCTTGCTGTTTTATACGTGCACCTTTTTTGTTTGAACTTTTTTTTACGGCATTAACCGACTAGGGTCTTACTTTACGTTTATTTTGTAGGAAAAGTCCTCCCATGTGTGTATTTTAGTGAAGATTTACTTCAAAATACTTATATATTCCTTTATGTGTTTCCAGGACCTGCCGCAACAACTACATCAGCCCCACCCCCAAATTCGCCCCAACTACCAACTGGTCAGGAACCCACAGCAAATCCCACAGAACACAAATATTAACAACATCCCGCTGCCTGTAATCAATTTATTACAAGGTATGCCAACCACGCAACAGATAATACGTAATAACACCAATATGACCGCCATGCGCACAAATATTAGCAGCCCTTTGTCTCCTTTGAGCCTTAACGTCAGCCCCATGTATTCCTTACCATCTAGCCCGAACAGCTACACCCACAGCCCGGCAATGAGCCCAGCTCAACGCGAGCGCGTCATGAGCCCCTACTCCACACCACAATCCCTATCTCCAGTTGGCAAGTTCCAACAGTACAGCTCGGGCAGCAGACTGATGTCACCAGTCGGCGTCATGCAGGGTTGCGACCCGTACCTGTCCAACAAGATGCAGCCCAGCCCCGTCTTCCTGCAGACCCCGGAGATCATGCTCGAGTCCACCGGCCAGATGACCGCGACAGACTTCTGGTCCGAAGCTGACATGCTACAGAACACCAGCGATCTGCTGACAGCATTAGACGATGTTAAGTTAGTTTAGTCTAAGCATATCCTCGCGTGTCAAGACGTGGTTGTGGTCAGGAGTGATTTCTATAATTTCCCTTGGAACAGTTGTGGATTTATTGAATACTGATATTCAAGTGGTGATGAAAAATCACCAAGCTGTTGAGATATACATTTTAGAATTCAGTTTTTCGCACAAACATTCCAATAGAAATACTTCAGTTAACGTTTATTCTTTTAGAAATCACTCGAATGAATGCAGGGTCGCAAAGGGTGAGAAACAATATAAGCCAAAGGGATTCCATGCGATATTTGTTGTACCCGTCACAGAACGCTTCGCCCATTTGCAAAACATTTTAATTCATAAAATCCTTAGTTTTTATGTACAGAGTTGAGAGAGTTGTTGTAAACTGTGTAAATTTTATTTAGTATGCGTGGAATCCTCGGTAATGCAACGATGTGACTTAGATTAACAGATATTCTATATTGTGTACGACATTTAGATGCCTACTATGTATTTTGTGTGTCTCTAAATATCTCTGTTGAACGTATGTGTGACTGTATCATAGTTTTAGTCTAACTATATCTATGAAACGATTTGCGATGACAAATCAAGGCAGAATTAAATGTGAATTATATGTGATTGATGTCCATAATTTTAGACAGAAATGATTTTAAATTTTTATATGAAAGTTTTATATTAAATATTATGAAAAAGTCTCAAAATATCATCAACACTTTATTCTTTTACTTTATTTCTGTCTTGTTTTGGTTTGGTTTGCATATTAGATGGTACGTAGATTATGTATCTGTAAAAGCAAATTGGATTACGGTATTCGATATAGTTTCATATAATTTTGTATTAATCGGCATGGTATTCATTAAAAAATCATTTAAAATAAACAATTCTCAAAAGAGTATCGACGATAAAGAAAGGTAAGTGAAGATGCTATGTAAGTTTTAATTTATATTTTATGATCAAATCGTATACTCATTTAGAAATTAAGGGATCATAATATTGTAAACTTGTTTTTTTCCGTTTACCCTCGATCATTTAACAAATGTACTAAGTATTTATTCATTCGCTATCACTGCCTGTATGTGTCACAGTTGAGAGGCGCGTCATATAATTAATTTATGACGATGATGATGATGTTCGATAGGTGCCTTGCGGTCCACGCACACTCGAATAATTGTATTTTTATGTTTGTTCTATGACAATTATAGTAAGAGACAATCATTTGCAGTGCCCTATTTTTCGTCAGCAAAATATTCTCTTAAAAAACAGCGTCTTACAATATTAGTTTTATGAATTTCAAATTAAAATTAATTGTATTGACAGGCCTGCTGGTATTACAGGTTGTTTCAACTGACGAAAAATAGTTTGGCTGATACATGAATAGTTTCCCATAGACAGTTAATATCAAATAAATAATTTACCTAATGTTAGGTAGACAGGCTTGTGTCAAACGTTTGTAGCAAACTTCTCGTTTGCAAGACATGCCGTAGGTACATAATAAGTACAATCCGTAAACCCTCTTATCATTATATGAATTAATGCAATTATTTTCTTTATAATTAAATCTCGATAGATTATTTACATATTATTTAGTTTAAAGTTACATTAGGACGGGATTGTTAAAGATCGATTCTTAATCAATTACATTTGATTTTTATTATCATAAAGAAATATAGAATTTCTACAAAATAACTAAGTTTATAAATGTAGAAGATAATGATTATTGTGTAAATTGTTAATCTAATATTACGATATTGTTTTGACCATACTTTAGTTTCAGTAATTAAGTACCTATACTAGTAAGGCTTAGGTAGTTAAATAAGGTAGACAATCTTGATGTGACTTTTTACACAAATACATAATTATTAAACAAATAAACTACTGCTTAAACTAATGGTTCAATTGATTTAGTAATCGTTGTTCTTGTATTTACATTGGTTTTAGTAGCATTTTATTTTTTTTAAATTCTTCTTGTCGTGTGGACAGTAAGGTCTAACGACCCCACACACCCTAGTGTCAGAGTTTCTAAACCGCCTCAAAGGCCTCTGACATGGTTTACTTGACGACCGCCATTTGGCGGCCGGGACCACCGGCTTATACGTGCCTTCCGAAGGACGGAATCATCTTTTTATCAGACAATCAGGTGGTTCAAGCCTGTAATGCCTAGTTTAAAAATAAAAAAGATTAAAAATACACATCAAGATTGTTTACCCTTATTTAACTACCTAAATCTTTCTAGTATTATAATGTTAGTTGTACGATTTTGTTTGTAAGAGTAATAATCAGTTGTAAGAACTTCCCTACTGCCAATTTTCATGATATATTTGCACATTCTTTTGTGTTGTTTCTGTAAAAATGTTTTCATTTCAATCAATGTGCCATAGAATTTGTAAAATATTTACAAATTCTTTAGCTGTTTTCTTCATACATATTATTATATACGTCCAACTCATCTCGTAAACCATTACAACAATATATAAATGATATAAAAAAATGTAAATAAAAATCAAATTGTTTTATATATTTAGAGAATAAATTTCTGTCATTTAATACCTTGTTTCAATTATTAACACCAGGGTATTCAAGATATAAATAGTTCAGAAGGGAAAGGTTCACAAAAATAGCCAAAAGGGCAAATTGCTACCATCACGTTGCCACGGTAATCGATATATAAAGCAGTAAGTCAGAAAAAGAAAAATAGCGTGTCAAGTTAGGTAAGTATGTCCCAATATTTATTTTTTCTGGAAATACTATGGTCGATTCTACATTACTGCTATCTCGATTACCACTACGGCATCATTACCCCATCTTTTTTTGTCACCAAAACCTACACAAGCTGTGAATCAAATAGCGGTGAAGTCGGTAATGGCTGTCGCTGCCTGGATGCCAAATGGCTGAAAATTTGCAAAATATGTTTTAGTTATATTCACGAAATAAAATAAATAGGCTCGGTTTACTTTGAGTCTGCTATGTACCAAAATCTTATTATTTACCATTAATGTCTTCCATAATTTAATCTGATCATATGCCCGGCAGCATGCCCAAGCATGTGTCGTCGACCCACTACCTAACAGTTACCCACCTATCCATACCTAAGTCAACGTTTAGTAGTAGGCACCATCAACACTGAAGCATCATAATATAGGTACCTAAAATGAGAGAAATTGAGCTGTGTAAAAGCCATAACTGCCATGAAAAGTCACACACAAGTTTAGTACCAGATGAGGGAAAAAAATGAGTTGAATTAATTAAGCAAATCAGACCATGGCAACGGGCCAGAAAACTGCACTGAAAAGACATGTTTCTATAATCAGTAGTTATGCATTGTTTGCCCTCAATTCTCAGCGTCGGTCTACATAACATGAGCCACAAAGCCCGTAATGATAGATCCTTGTATACATCTAAGGTAATCGATATACCTAGTACTAAAGAGTAAAGGCCTATATAATAAATATCATAAGAGTCGCCTCTAAAATTTATAAATTGCCCAGCTATTGCTTTTTAGTTAGCTTCGTCGTGCATTGATGGGGTGTGCAACTAACGCCATCTATTTCTTCAGATTGGAACTAATACAACTTGAGAAACTGTTTTAGTAACAAATCATAATCAGAGATGTCGTTGTCATATTTCTGAATTTACACTACAACGGGTAGATTAAAATAAATTACTCACCAATGAAAACAATTTTTTTTATTTTTTATTTTAGCAAATAGACTACAATAAAAAAAACTAGATTTTTTACTTATTTCTGCGTGTAACCGAGATTTTCAAGTATTTCGGTATCTGTATTAGAAATTACAAAAAGCAAAATGACAGTAAACGTCATTTATAATTCATTGCCCAAGTCGGTCGAATTGAATAAAGTTATTTTTGTGCGCGATTTTAATAATTCAGCGTAAATGGAAAATAATAGTGTCTTGATCTTCGGAAGGAGAAGCTGAAGTGAGGTTCTAGTGTTTGGTACTTGTATTCGAGTGTAATAAAGTGACATTAATGGCTTCTACACCAAAACAAGTGAACGGCAAACCGTCGAATAGTAACGGCTCCCTTGGAAAGCGGAAGAAATCTCGTGGGAGCAGAGGTTCTTACCTGTCGAAATGGTTGGACAAGACAATGCACCACATCCAGGAGTCGACGCCTAGCATGGATACGTATGATACGTACGTGAATCCGAATTTGAACTATGCGATGGGTAGTTCTCAGTTCGCGCCGGGCTTTGATCCTTACAGACACATGTACGGCTGTGCACCTGAGCCTATGTCCCTGCCCACGCTGCCTAGTTACTGCAACCCACCTATGATGCCATTTTACGGGCCTGAATATCGTTATGTGCAGAGTGTAAACAAAAGCATTCAGGTGCAAAGGCCGCGACTGCGCCGCAGGAGTGAGAACAAGGCTGAAGACGTGACGAGCACCCCGCGGCACGGGACGCCGACCCACTCACATAACATCAATTATTTGCAACCAAAGAATTTGACTGACAGCCAGGACTTTGCTAGCTTGCCTCCTATAGTGACCTCAGTTGGAGACACAAACTCCAACAGTGATATGAACCTGAATGAGAAGGATGAAGGGAGTAATGCTAGGAGGTTCAGTGACCCCTGTGTGAGAGGGTTACCGGATGTAGCCCAGCCTGTCAATGGAGATGTGGAGTCAGGATCAGAAGACAGTTCAGATATGTCTGGAAGTCAGGTGGGAAGCAGACTCTTGACATGTCTACTTGACCAAATAACTTCCCTGAAGATGGCAAATGAAAGACTGAATAAAGACTTAATGGATACCAAAGGTGAGGCTTTTAAACAGTATTTAATAAACTTTTCCTACATGCAGCTTTTAAGTTTCTCTAGTATGTTTATACTCCAATTTCTGATTTAAGAGTTTGGAGTTGAATTTCTGTTAAACTCGACTTAAATCTCTAAATCTGTAAAATTTTGGCATTAGATTGTTTGGTTTGCCACATTCTAATCTCCAAATACCAAATTTAGACTCCCTTTGTTTCATACCATTTTTTTTTTTTTTTTTTTTTGTTTCATACCATGCATAATCATTCTGAATTCTAATGATGGCCCTTGCACCCAAATACCTAGAAGAGATCAAAAATAAATAATATTGAGTCTAGAGAAAAAGCCAGGGCGGTGATGATTTTCTTTAACCTTATTTTCATCAATACCACAATAAGTTCCTCTCAATTCAACAGCCTTGAGCATAAAATCTACATACTATGCAACCTTCCCAACTTTTTGGTAAACCAACCCACGACACTGGCTGACAGGTATAAGGTCATCCTTTCAAACCAGTACACCTACATTTAATCACCCACACTTGATGCATAATGTTTCAAGGACATGAGACATTCTTTAAACTTTTGTATTTCATACTAATGACACTGTTTAACTTAATCCGATTATAATATTATGAAGATAATGTGCCTTTCACACTTATCTTGGTAATAAATCAAATGTGATGTATTCAAATTAGGCTGTGAATCAGCAGTTTTTGAATGCCACCCTTGGAATACCTAGCCTATCACCTCTTTCCAGTGTTTAAAAGTGAACTGTTTACTTAAAAAATGTTCAATTCCAAACAATTGTTTTAAATAGAATTAGTAAGCCACATTCCAACCCCCACTTCGAAATAAAGAATTTTAGCTAGAAAACCTGTTAAAAATTGATGGATCTTACCTTTAAATACTCAATTCAGGCAATGATCTTATAGCCATTATTGTCTAGCTTCTGCTAGCGGCTTCGCCCGCGTGATCCCTAGGGAACATATTCCTGGGATAAAAAGTAGTCCTTTCTCAGGCTCGAGACTATCTGTGTACCAAATTTAATTTAAATCGGTTCAATAGTTCTGGCGTGAAAGCGCGACAGATAGACAGAGTTACTTTCGCATTTATAATTTTAGTAAGGATAGTAAGGATTACTATGTCCTATTCTTAACTTATTATAACAAGAATTACTATAGTAACTACCACATAGGATGTATAATATTTAGTTTTCTACTCTATTGTCTTACAACTGTGCTAGGTCTCCCTGTGGATGTTTGTACTCAATACAAGTCAGGAGAAGTCACATGAGAAGCAAACTTTGGTTAAGGTGGAGGGCTAGAGCCACATAAAACTTTCTTGGTATCAATCAAACTATCATGAGGTGGCATGCAAAATTGCTTCTCCAGTTAGTTGTTTTTATTGATATTGGCTTCTGGCACTGGCTTAACCTGTGTGAAAAACAGATTCGATTTTATTAATTAAAAGCAATTTTTCCAGCCGTATGGTGTATGGTGTCGGCCGGTGCCGTATGGTGCCGTAAAAGAATAATACCATCCCATCACTTCCCGTGGGTGTCGTAAGAGGCGATTAAGGGACTCACTAGAGAATGGGCAGCAGCATTCTCTGTAAAACACAACACCATACATTGCGATCGCCCCCCCCCCCCCTTTGGGGGAGGCCTATGTCCAGCAGTGGACGTCTTTTGGCTGATATGATGATAATGATGAATTTTTCCAGAACATGACATACATTTATTTTTCCTGTGTAGTAGATTGAAACTAATGTATAATGTAACAGTAGGCAGAATTAAATGTAATATAATTTTCCTCAAAATAATACCTATTTTGAAGCAATCATCTAGTATTGTGTGTGTTCTTTCACACACTAGAATTACAGATAAAAAACAGTGACCTTAATTGTTTATTTTATCATTATGAGTGTACTGTACACTAGATAGGCCTAATATTTAAACCCAACTTAAAAAAGGATGAGGTTATAAATCCACCTTATTATTCAGTACAGGTAAATATCATAAACGGACTTCATTAAAATCCATACAGTTTTTGCCTCAACATACTTATCAAGAACAGTTAGCAGGCTTTTTTACAGTAATTAGCGATTACAATGTGCGCATTAATATTCATTGTATATGTTTTCCTTTATTGCAATTATAACTTGTTTGCAGTGGAACTGGAGAATTTGCGACAGCACAACGCCATATTGAAGGGGTCCAGTTCGAGTATGGGTGCTACGCCTAACCACTCCCTTAATGATAATGGTGAGTTGGTAATTAAGTTGCTTATCAATAAGTTGTTGCCATCTTCAACCGCATCATTGCTTGCCATTAGGTGAGATAGTGGTCAAACGTGCGCCTATCAATAAGAAAAAAAAACTTGGATTTTGAGAAAAGCTCCCTCAGATGGGCGCGATGAAGTGACACCAATGCAACAACAATTTTTCGTAGAACTTCTTCTTCTTATTGTGTGGGCAGTAAGGTCTAACGACCAAACATACCCTAGGGTCAGAGTTTCTAAACCGCTTCAACAATGCCGCCTCCGACATGGTTTATTTGACGACCGCCATTTGGCGGCCGGGACCGCCGGCTTATACGTGCCTTCCGAAACACGGAATCATCTTTTTATCAGACGATCAGGTGATTCGAGCCTGCAATGTCCTAACCAAACTGGACACAAAGTATGCTCTTCCCATGGGAATCGAACCCACGACCATCGGGTCACAAGGCAAACGCGGATAACTTATTTTACTGTTATAATAAAACTGGCAGGGGATATCGTGGTAACGATAGGTAGTCGCTGCATGTAAAATACTGGTATTCAACTGCATCAGTGTTAGACTTTGTTGGGAAAAGGATAGGCAGGAATAGGTAAATCTGGCATTGTCACTTCGCACATGTCTGCGGAAGGCTGTAAGTTTCTTTGGAGGTTGTCTGTTTATAACAGAAATGCGAAACGTTTTAACTTAAGACTCAATAATGAAACGCACATCTGCATTTGGAGGTTGTCTGTAATGTGAGATGTTTTAATTTAAGACTCAAAGATGATACGCACATCTACAATGACTCCGGTGCCTTAAATATGTCATTGATTGCATTGAACACTAGCTATCACATGGGTTTTTGGTTTTTAGCATTCAATGTCATAAAAACCGACCAAGTGCGAGTCGGACTCTCACACGTAGGGTTCCGTACCATAAACCGGAAAATATATTTCTTACGGGAGCCCCCTTTAATTTTTAGTTATCTTTATTATTTGTTGATATAGCGAGAATAGAAATACACATTCTGAAAATTTCAACTGTCTACCTATCACGGTTCTTGACATACAGCCCGCTGACAGACAGATAGACGGAAGGATGGACAGCGGAGAATTAGTAATAAGGTTCCGTTGGAACCCTAAAAATAGGTTTCATGTCATTTAGCCAATGATAAATATACTTTCTGGCTCCCATTTTTAATTTTACTCAGAAAATTTACATCATTAATTTACATATTTCAAACAAATAGATTACAATGCCGTATTTACGTGTCTCGTCTTATAAACACGCAATGCTAACCTCATGTTTGGGCTCAACCCTAAAACACTCAAACCAAGACCTTGAAACACAAGAAAATGTAGGTCAAAGTTAACAGCTGTAATTGAGTGATGTTTTTCCACGATTCTGAGTCAGAATTAATGACGAAGCTGTCCGTCCATTCAAGATTGTGGAGTCAACAACTTTATAATTGACGGTTTGTCTCATAGGACATTAGTATATGGAATGAAGGAAAGGCGTAGACAATGCATCAACTGCTTATCATCTGGTTTTTCTTCTACACTAATAATAATAATATTATAAAGAGGAAAGATTTGTTTGAAATGAATAGGCTCCGAAACTACTGGACCGATTTAAAAAATTCTTTCAGCAATGGATAGCTACATTATCAGGGAGTAACATAGGCTATACTTTATCCCCGTGCTCCCACGGGAACGGGAACTAGGCGGGTGAAACCGCGTGACGTCCACTAGTCATTGATAAGCTGAAATTCTCTCTCCTTTTACACTTAATCACCCATACCTACTTACTAAAGATTATAAATGCGAAAGTACCTGTGTCTGATCATTGTTTCTGTCTGTTTGTTACCTCTTCACGTCTTCACGACTGAACAGATTTGGCACACGCCAAATCGACAGCTTTTTATCCCTGGAGTATTTTTCCCTTGGGATAATTTTCAGCTTTCACGCTGCGGTGAAGCCGCTGGCAGAAGCTGGTGTCAATATGATCTTTTGAATAAACATCATTCCGATATCTTAACATCATCATCTGAGCTGAAAGTCTTTTGTCAACTGTTGGAAATAGGGGGGCTACTCTCTAAGCCCGAAGTCCGTAGTTCCGGACTTAGTTGCGGGCGTATTCTACTCCGTATCACCTACGGACTTACGATTAGTCCCGAACCCGAACTATGAATGAACGACAACACGATTTGATAGTAACTTTCAAATCGTGTTGTCATTAATTCTTAGTGGTTAGATGATACGGAGTAGAATACGCCCGCAACTAAGCCCGAAACTACAGACATCGGGCTTAGAGAGTAGCCCCCCAGGTCTCCCCCAAGCGCCACCACATTGACTGGTCTCCAAACATATTTTTTTCTGTTAAGAAGTACAGGCTACGTTGATTTCGCAATAAGATAAATGAGTCTTCCTTGTGCCAAGCTAACAACACAAACTCAGTTTTACACAATCACGTAACTGGCTTTCTAAGAGTGCTTCTTGTTGCAATAACTTGTATTCTTCCTCTTTCTTGTATCTTTCCGCAGACAGGTTCAATTCATATTTTACAGTCATGAATAGACCTGACTTCCTGTGTTACGGTTGCAATATCTTCCCGAATACACTAAAGGAGTTGAGTGCCGCGTTCCCATCAGACCATGGGTCATCTGCACCAATATTCCTCTTAATAAAATATTACTTGGACTAACCCTCTAGAAGGTAACCGCCTGTAACTTTCCCCAAGGAGATCAAATTATATTTTAGAGTGGTTAATATACGTACAGAATGGGTGCAAAATGTTCCCAAATCACCTAAGCAGTTGAGTACTGATCCCTATCAAACTGAGGCTCATCTGCATCAGTGTAACTCTTGTTAGTACGTTGCAGACAGGCTACTTGGACTTACCCACTCAAAGGTATCTCGCACCTTGGCTGGAATTAAATAAATTAATAACATATCAGCAAACAAGACACTAAGCAGTCTTTTTGCGAGTTTGGTGTTGGGCAGTTCAGGTCCATATTCCCTAGTTCCAAGCCCCCACGGGATATGGATCCCAAATTACCAATCATGGTGAATTTTTGAACACTATTTCGAGACACAGGATCACCTCAATTCATCGGCTTCTTTATTCCAACACTCTTCCATGTCATACATAGGTATTGGTGATAATCAGATGATGATAGGCCCGATAATGTAGATAGATCGTCCCACTTACACTCGTATCGCGCCTCCGATCCAATAATCTAAATGTTAGCATTATACGTCGAGTCTAGGGTTGCCAGGCGTCTGGATAAAGCCGAACATTGTAAGGTTTTTAGGATTCATTTCTGGCCAAATTTGGCGGTATCCTCTGGCCTGTCCCGCTTGTGTTATGGTTTTTTTTTAATTTTAACCAGTCACTTTTATTTCACCGAGTATTGCGTAATAAAAAGACCGGTTGCCATTCAAATATTTTTTGTTCATCATAAGTTATACTGCTTTGTATGAAGAGAGAAACAGCCTGTATTTACATACTAAAATGCTACTAAATAATTTTTTTAACTCAAAATCCTGAATCATTTTACGAGAAAGTCCAGCTGAAATGGCTAGTCATTACGTCTTTCCAGCTTTAAGACTTGGCAACCCTAGCCGTGTCAGAGCAGATAAAGCTATGGACGTCATCAGTCGACCTTGCCGAGACGAAGCAGGGGACAGTGTTGCATAGTTCATGAATTATGCATAGGTTAAGATATTGCTGCCTACGTCGCTGATCAGAAATTGATGCGTAGTTTGGTATTGAAATAGTTGGTAAAAACTAGTTAAGGCGTAGTTTTGAATGGTGTTTTTGGAGGCCATTCTTCTATGTCAAGAATTTGGGTTTTATTGTTGTACCCGTTTCTGTTTGAGCAAAATTGAAATGGGTGCCCTCTGTCGGTCCATCTAAGAAGAACAGAGGGCGATCAGACGATATCCTTGCGGATTTAGCCCGCCTATCATGAGTCCAGGGGGGCTACTCTCTAACGAAATCCGTAGTTTCGGGCTTAGTTGCGGGCGGGCGTATTCTACTCCGTATCACCTACAGACTTACGATTAGTCCCGAACCCGAACTGAGAATGAATGCCACACGATTTCACAGTAACTGTCAAATAGTGTTATCATTAGTTCTCAGTGGTTAAGTGATACGGAGTAGAAAATGCCCGCCCGCAACTAAGCCCGAAACTACGGATTTCGTTAGAGAGTAGCCCCCCAGAGGGCTGAACTCACTCATTTTTACACCGCTCTCTGGTTCTCTGGCTAGTTAAGGAACTCCATATTTTTAACATGCAAACAAGATTCAGGTGTGCCAAATACGTGCAGTTCTTACTGCGAATAAACAATCAATTGAATTAATGTAATAAAGAAGTTATTGTGACTTCGTAGCGTTTGTTATTCGAACATGTTTGATAAACTTTGCCCTCGCGACAAATTAAACTTTCGCAGTTATCAAATATACGGCTAACGAGCACCGACTTCAAAATACATCAGTACTGAAATATAAACTACTAGTGGACGTCACGCGGTTTCACCCGCGTAGTTCCCGTTCCCGTGGGAGTACGGGGATATTATATAGCCTATGTTACTCCCTGATAATGTAGCTATCCAATGCTAAAAGAATTTTTCAAATCGGTCCAGTAGTTTCGGAGCCTATTCAATTCAAACAAACAAAAAAATCTTTCTTCTGTATAATATTAGTGTAGAATAACATGCGAATTAAGATAGGCTTTCCGATTTCGCCGAAGGGTTCTAGATTGGCGTTGGTATGGCCGATCCCAAGGTATGGCGTATATAGAGGTATGCGGAACAGAGAGTAGTCTCGCAAGCCTCCATTGAAAAGGGAGGATCCTCCGCCCAGACGGTTGTTGTGTCTGGCGGGCAACTGCCCGATAGTTGATATTCGGACTGTTGTATAAGTTCAAATCGCACGGAAAAATCTGATACCTCGATACAGGATTTCGTTCAGTATTTCGTCGCTGGCGGGATAGATGGAAATTTTGCTTTGTTAGTTTTTCTTGTGGCGGCATTGATACCGCTATAATAGGCGTTTGTATGGCCTATCTCAAGGCGGAGTGGTGTACTGGTAAGGGTCGCGGGTACCCGCTGGATTCAAGAAACTTAGGGCCTATCGATCTGTCTATGTCCAGCAGTGGACATTCATCAGCTGAAATTATGTCCATGTAACTACACGCGTCTAAAAATAAGTATTTAGGAGTTGAGGGCCAATAGATCAGCGCAAAATTGATGAGCTGTCAAAATAAAACCTGTTGGCATTGTATAATTGTGTTACGTACGAGATTATGTTGTACAGAGGAAACCATACAATCATACATTACGTCTAGTCTAATTAGTTATGCTGCACGGATTGTTTTGTTTTGTCAATATTTATCTTCCAGATTAAATGTAAATGTCGTAGCATAGTATTCCTTCATCTTATTCCGGCTCCTGTGAGGGGAGGTGGGTTGTACCACAACGGATTGGTAATGTCAAGTCTTCGAATTTTTAGTTCTAGAACAACTAAAAATTCGTAATTAAATTAGCAAATATAATATTTTTCTTCACGTTTTTGGCGCTTAAAACTTTTATTTTAGCATCAAGAACAACCGGTACGGTCGCCTTATTGTCACTCGGCCAAAATTGCAAAATTAAGAATGTGTCACATTATATTTGGCATTGTGTGCGCAAAAAAACTTAGGCCGCGACTACATAGGTAGGCCAACAAGGATTCAGCTCACGTCCAAATTAAATAGCTGTGCGTTTTCTACGGTCATGAACTTGTGGAAAACTCTGCTTTGTAGGCGTCGTAAATCGTCTGTCTGTCTGGATTTTAAAGTCGTAATTGAGTTTGTACGTTTATTTAAACATGGATCATAAATTCTGTCCCCTAAAAATGGAAGGAGGACGACCATCGTGAGATTTTAGTCGGTCTACGACATTGATATATAAAAAACCCAAGATGCATAGTCTCGAACAAATGCAACACTCGAAACTGTTGTCAAAAACTGACATGTATCAAGTGTCATGTGTGAGTTGCGTGTAGTTATTATACTATAAACAATTTTTTTTGCAAATTCAACCTTACACGGATCGCTTACAGTTGTTTTTACAAAGCAGTGCAGTATGGCGAGCGATGCGAGACTGTTTGAAACTAGGGCACAATTATACATTGTGCGCTTGTTTTTGAGATGCTGAGTGTGTATCTTCGGTTTTTATATATCAATGGTCTACGATGATTTAATATGAAAGAGCCGGACTTGTGCATAGATGCTGCTTACTTTGGACTCTGAAAATTAAAGGCTATGTATAATAATTTCCAAATTGCGAAAAGAAAGGTAATCCAATTTATTGATTATCCTACATGGTTTAATGCTGGATATTGAAACTTAGGAATGTATAAAAAGAATTATAAGCCAAAAATAAAATTAATATCTACATTAGGCACTTTTCTTTGAGCCGACGATCAGCTAGAAACTAGATACGTATAGTATGCAGCGAGAAGCGAGTGTATAGTTCCGATAAATTTGTCGCTAGGCTATAAGGGAGTGGTATTGTGCGACGGGCGATTACTCGTACCACTCGCTCTGGCATAAATGACCGCTAGTTGGTCTCTCGGTGTGAGTTCTGACCGCCAAACGAGCATCGCTTAGCGATACTCGTTCAACGAGTATTATCTTTGATAGCTTTTGTAACTGCAAGTGTGAACAGCCAGCTATCCTTACTAATATTATAAATGCGAAAGTAACTCTGTCTATCTGTCCCGCTTTCACGCCAAAACTATTGAACCGATTTAAATGAAATTTGGTACACAGATACTTTTTATCCCGGGAGTATGTTCCCTACCACGCGGGCGAAGCCGCTGGCAGAAGCTAATCGTCTATAAATGTATATATGTCTCTTTTAGTCACATGGGATTTATATCTTTTAACCGTTTCCTCAGCGAAAAAATAGTCGATAGCTAATTGCTTCCTCGTCGGCGATGAGACAAGAACCTAAATGTGACTTTGTCCGATGGCTTCAAGAAAGTAGGGAATTTTAATTGATATAGGCTTCACAGTGTCGCATGCATCAGGAAGTAGAGAACCATTCTACTGGACACGTGTGACGGTTTAGCGCTGTATCAAGGTTAATGTCTCTCATACGAGTCTGCTTGCGAAATGCACCTTATGTAAATATTCACATGACAGCTGGGACACAATGTACGTGGCGTGTGAAGTATTTTGATCTCGACGACTCTGTTGACCTGCCAGTGTGAGCTGTGACCGCTCCCGTGTTCAAGCTCCATATTTGCATGCGTTATCTGTCTGCAATCGTTGGTTGATGTTATCAGTATTCTTATGAACGTTAGGGTGTTGCTGCTGTGAGTCATATGGGCGTAGCATACGTTACATATTTTGGGAAATAGTAAATTGGTGTCTATTTTTCCCAAATACAGTACGAGTCCCTGATTTTTTATTCATGTTCATGTCCGTGGTGCCAGTCCGTGGTCCGTGGTTGTAATATAGAAGGTCTCATTCGGAGACGAGACAGACGTTACGGGTAGTCGAAGGCCCAGTCTAACCAGTCATAAGGGGTATCGTGTTACCCAGTAATTGGGCTGTGTAGGTCAGGTAGGCAATTGCTCAATGTAAAATACTAGAAGTCAACCAGACATGGTTCGAAAAAGCCAGAACAGATGATATCCGTCGAATTACATTTCGTGAAAGTTGGAAAACGTTGAAATATGTATATGCAAATCGGTACGTAATAGCTCCATTTCCTATTTAACATTGGCCACACATCAACGGCCAACTTTCAATGCTCGGTTCACCAAAGCATCTAGGAATCCAATGCCAATATTGGACATTGGCCATCAACTGTATTTTCTTCACACACCTCGATAGCTCGCGTTGAATATTAAACGTCAATCAGCGAAGTATTCAACGCGTTCGTGTCTGACGTAGATGAGACAGCGGTAGAACTAGAAACGAACTGGTGGCACAGTCCATGTAGCGAACAGTAGAACAACTAAGCCCAAACGCCTAAATCTGTTGAATAGCCCCTAAAAGGTAAAATTATAAGTACGTACTTAATAGATAGGGAGAAAAACAAAAAAAAAAAAAAACTTTTTTTTGCAAGTGCTCATCCTAGAAATTGTCCATGTCGGCACTGTGTAGTAACAGGCTCATGAGATACTTCTGTCGTGTTATTCTGTAAAAATCGCCCCGTGAAACTAAGGTGAAGACAACATGAAGTGAGCCAATCCATCCAATCAATGTGGAATGTCTGTTCACTTCAAGCTCACTCAAACTAAGTGTATACACAGAATAGAGCAACTGAGTTTGAGCTCTGACGCAGCGTGCATCTGGTATTGGAGAAGTCCATGTCAGCCTAGTTGAGTTACTGTTTTACATTTGACTGTGCCACCGGCGTAGTGCGGCGAAATCGCGTGTGTTACGTGACCCAAGATGGCTCGCTGTTTTGTTATAACTTCTTTCGCGTTTACTAGATAGGTATACCTGTAATTTTGATTTGATTCGGTAACTTTATTTATTTTGGGATTTGATTCTTTGTAATTTTGGTTGTTTGTATATCTGGGTGATTTGGTTGTATAGGGGAGCCTATTAATCCTTTTCATGGAATCGAAATGGTTTACGGTTTATGATTTTGTAATGTTTTGCCAAGATATGCATAAGATCCTACTTTAAGGTTGCAGCCCGGGACGTGGGCAAACCGTAGTTCACGAGGAGCTCAAGATGCTATCGATGCGTACATTTTATATGAACTCATGTCACGGCTTGGATACGGTTGTGTGTGAATGAGTTCATCAGGACCATGATCCAGCCACATCCCGGGCCTGATATGTTTGGATCAACCTAAAAGTAGATTTCCACTGAGTTTAAGAAGCTCTTGGCTAAATAACAACAGCCGCATGGGTCGATCTTCAAGGTTAAGCAACCTTGCCAAGGTCGGTCTACAGATGGGTGACCATCTTAACATACCCACCGAGATTCCTCCGTGCCTCGGAAAGCACGTTAAGCCGTTGGACCCGGCTGTCAATTATAGATCTTTGGCAGTCGTTACGGATTGTCAAATGCCAGAAAATCACGACTCCTAGTCTTGCCAAGAAGTACCGTGTTACCCAGTTAATGGGTTGTGGAGGTCTGGTAGGCAGCCGCTCCTCGTAAAATACTGGTATTCAGCTGAATCTGGTTTTGACTGGAAGCCGACTCCAATATAGTTGGGAAAAGGCTAAGCAGATGATGAAGTGGATGTTACATGTTTATAAGATCTTACTCTCAAGTTCAGACGAGGATGTTATGGGCTGTAAGATTCGAATTATAATAATATGATGTCATTCACAATTACAGGTAGATTTTAGTTATGAGACTGCGATGATTTCCCTATGCTTACCTTGTGGTTATCGTTTATGTGACAATAATACCTGACTGCCGGTAGTTTGGACCCTGTTCCCGATACCGGTGGGCTAATATTTTTTAAATGTTTTTTTTTATATTTTTTTTTTGAAATGTTTAAAAATATAACAATTATGTATATTAAATGAATAAAGGAAATAATAATATTAATAAATTCATTTACTCAGGTAATTACAATTACAAACCATTTCACAAAAATCATAAAATCACAAATCAAAATACAAACAATAAATTAAAATCCCATCAATAAGTTAAATTTGACAGTGCCAATAAATTAAAATTCGAAATGTCAATAAATTGAATTTAAAATGTCATTAAATTAATTTTAAAATGAAAAAAAAATATACAAAAAAAAATTCATCATCCATTCATTTCAAATGTTACAATAGGTACTTTCTTATTATCCTCTATTTGCACGTTACTGATGAGTGACTGACAGGCAACGCACAGCCGAAACTGCAGGTCGCAGAAAGCTGAAATTTGGCATGTAGGTTCCTTGGGGAGTTTAGGGGAGCACTAAGAGAGGATTTCCCGAAATTCCAAGGGGGAACAGGAAAAAACGGGATTTGCGAGTACGAAGTCGCAGGTAAAAGCTAGTTGGAGATAATTTGAAGCTATTACTACCAACTAAAGTATCGACTTAGCGTTATGTACTTTAAATTGATTGAAAAGGTCACTTTAGTGTATTTAAAATGGTATGGGATGCAATGGTATTTCAATTTTAAAGTGTAGAGAGGGAGAGAGAGAGAGAGCTTTTTGATCCAGAATTTTGTAATAATCTCAAACTGGTGGACGTCACGCGGTTTCACCCGCGTAGTTCCTGTTCCCGTGGGAGTACGGGGATAATATATAGCCTATGTTACTCCCTGATAGTGTAGCCATCCAATGCTAAAGGAATTTTTCAAATCGGTCCAGTAGTTTCGGCGCCTATTCTTTTTTTTTTTTTGTGATGGGTTTGCTCTTGACTCCAGTCTAGGTCAGAGTCAGTCAATTCAAACAAACAAACAAATCTTTCTTCTTTATAATATTAGTGTACATTTGTGTTCATATCTTAATGAGCGACAATTGCCCTAAGGCCTAAGGCAATTGTCTCTCATAAAAATTTCTGCCGACTAAGTCGTTTCAGTGCTGAGACAATAAATGATTTCTGTAACATAATCTGTTTGTAACATAAATATTTAGGTATTCTACTATCTATCTAGCGAATTTTGTCCCACTGCTGGACAAAAGATTCCCTCTTTTCCGCACGACTCTGTCCTTTGCTAGAACGGGCCAGTCCTTACCGGTAGGAGCCGAACTCCTATTCAAATTATTTTATATTTATTAGTTATATTCAATGTTACATCTTTTTCTGCAAATTATTGTTTAAATTTTAGGTAGATAGACAGGGTCGTCGCTTAATAGATAGGTAATATTAAAGCATAACCTTATGGCCGCCCACTGTCTCTAAAGATACAGGTATAACCTAGTTTAAGAGACAGGGTGACGTAAATTGTCAACAGATGTACCTACATGTCAACATTTTCTACCATAACTTTAAGTTTTTGTTTTCTTACCATCTTTACCTTCTTGATCAATAAATTATTTATTTATTTATTTTTATTTATTTAAACAAAACTTTTGTTCGTGTTTCGCCAATTTTCTAGCACATCGGATATTGTAACCGCGTTGCGCACTGAGGCAACCATTGCGTGCCACACTAACATTGACATTACTCACCCCGTCTGGGAGGTAGCTATAATGTCCTTGTAAAATACTGAAACCCCATAACAGACTGAAAGAATTTCGGTCGTCGGTACTTAAATAGAAAACTAGTTTGTTTTATTACAGTTAGGTCTCGTGAAAGCATACCGATCGACTCGATAAAGGAGTTCAGCTAAAATTATATCTTTTTTTGAGTTGCCTACTTAACCTGTAAAATAAAATAACAGAACTTATGGCCTGGACAAGGGGTGCAGGGATCCTAAATAATGCTTTTATTCACCCCCTATCTATGTAACTCGGCATTGCGTGAAGTGGATGGAAGAGACCAACACCCGAGTAAGTCGCCTCCTTCCGTTACACGCCACTTTGCATTTGGTCCTGGGGCTCCTGAATATGGACCTGGACCTGGCAAAGAAGCACTTCGGTCGTCGAATTAAATCCTTTCGAGTCCATTTTCGTTATGACCGACCTTGGAAACCTTGAGCCTTTGGCGAATATACCATCACCTAACTGATTTTCATAAAAGTATGAAAACACCGAACATTTCCTTGACGAAAGGGAAGTAGGAAGGACAAACTTAACTTTGTAGTTTCATAAATGTTCTCCCATACTCTCCAAGGGCTCCGTTGTTTCCTTTTGAGGTACGGAACCCTTAAACTCGAGAGAACCTGCCGTTCTCCTAGACTTCTCAACAACCCATTCTCCTTGCAGTGTACCTGGCAGGGCAGTATGGCCCCGGCTTCCTGACCGACTTGGTGCGCGAGATCAGGGACGCGGCGCGCTTGCGCGAGGACGCCATGTACTCGCGAGTGCGGGCAATGGTCGTCGAGAGGAATGATGTGAGTATTGCCAGCTTTCTTTACCTTTTCGAGGAAGACATTCTGTTTGCCAAATCATAGACTTATAGTCATTGCCATCGTTAGAAAGGAGAGCCTGTAGTAGGTTAGCATATCTTTCTTAGGCTGACTGTCCACTGGAGCGGAGAGGATAGGAACGGAGCGGAGCCGTGCCATTAACACATCAGGCCCTGTCATAACACCAGCGCTGTGATATTTATTTTTTAAATATCGCAGCATATGCTGAGACAGGGACCTTTTTGGCCTCGCACAAATTAATTTTAAGACGCCGCTTATATGTATGTATTGATTGATATGTATGTCTTGTGCGAGTCCCAAATAAATATTTTTCTTTCTTTCTTTCTTTTCTAACCAATGGAATTGCATAAAATCTCCGCTCCCCATCAGAGGACAGGTATTTGCGAACTGGTTTAATAATTCATACGAAACCAAGGACGGGAGCGAGGCTGCGGAGCGGGGAAGCGGAAATAACCAACCGCAAATTAATCATCGTGTGAACTCGGCCTAGCTCCGCACAGACCGCAACTCCGCTCCGCACTACCTCGCTCCGCATCAATGGACAGATACAGATCGCAACTCCGCTCCACATTACTCTCTCGTTCCGCGGCAATACACAGGACAGGCAGTCTTAATTTCCATACGCGTGGAAATTTATACGAAGAATAGGGCTTAAAGTTCTAATCTTGAAACCGCTTTCCGTGAAACGTTTGACGTCATCGGTACCTTGGGTTCACGTCCGATCCCTATTTGACGTTAAAAGTCGTCAGATCCATCCGAACGGCCGGTCGATTAAAAAAAACTCAACATGAAAATATAGGGCTATTCTGTAACAACATTTTCGAGTCTCGACAGCGGAATCCGTAAACCTTTATGTTGTGTGCAATAAAGTTCACTTTGTGAGCTTTGTCACTCAAGTGAAGCTCGATATCGAAATGGTAACTTACAGAATAGACTAGCTGGAGTGTGTGCTGAGAAGTGAGCTGTCATTTCAATGGATGTTAGAGATTGACAGCTCACTTCACCTACGTTATCACGGTGAGATCGTAGCAGAATAGTAGGTCTGTGACCAACATTATCTAACCCACTTGACTATTAGCGAATAATAGTTAAGTGGGTTAGATAATGTTGGTCACAGACTGTACTACAGCTGGTCTATTCTGACATTCCATCTTGTTTGTAAGAATTGACAGCTCACTTCATGTTCTCTTCACCTGAACTTATAGGGTGAGAGGTTTACAGAATCGCAATGCAGATCCATTTCTCATTAGTTCAGGTCGACTAAAAACCAAGCTGGAAAAAAATCCATTTAGAATGTTTCAAGAAGACCCAGTAGTCGAAATCACTGTCACCGGTCCCATTGACCCCAGAACAGGTAAAGTTGATATTGTCAAGGGCACAGTCGAACACACTAAAGGTAAAGTTGACGCCGAAACTGGCAACATCTCTACCAAATACGGTGTCATCGATCCCTTAAACGGAGTCATATTCCTCACAGACACATCTGGTACTAGTAAACCAGTACATATCGATAAACTATGTACTATTTTCTAATCTCTCGTTCAGTCCGTTTTCTCAATATTTATGTGGCTCACATCCCGTCCTTTCTCTCGGGTTCAATAGCTCTCTTAAACTTTGACATTTAAACTATTGGATGTCGTTTAGTCTACCGACTAGTAATAGACCACTTCGCCACAGACTCCCGGTTTCTAAACGTGCATGGAAAATACTAGATGACCCGCGCAACTTCGTCCGCTTCACTCCTATCGGTCTTAGCGTGATGATATATAGCCTATAGCCTTCCTCGATAAATGGGCTATCTAACACTGAAATAATTTTTCAAATCGGAACGGGGTTCCTGAGATTAGCGCGTTCAAGCAAGTAAGCAAACAAACAAACAAACTCTTCAGCTTTATACATATATTAGGATAGATAAAGTTTTAAAAATCTCGTGACGAGTCATTCTGTTACCTAGTAAATTTTTGCGGTGATTCGTGCCTGAAACGGGAGTTGTACCGTAACATACCCAAAAAGAAAGGCCTCCCACAAGATGACCTGGCAAGGGTCGCGGGTAGCCCAGGGACCGGTGGGTGTGGCGACACTTGAGGGAGAGGCCTATATCCAGCAGTAGACGTCTTTCGGCTGATATGATGATGATACCCAAAAACGTTCTAAAGTCTAACATAAGTGATCTTAAACGTTACATTATGTAAGTCGTGATGGACATGAAAATCATGTAATTTGTTCAAATAATAGGCCACAATTACAGAGTCTATCTAGGCTGTACTTACTGAGAAAATCTATGTCAAAATAAAAACAACACCTTCGACCAGGAAAAATAAAAACAACACCTTCGACCAGGAATCGGAAAAAGAGATATCTACGAGTATTATCTAAGGTCCGTTTCTTTCGTTGTTGCCGGTTCTGTGCCAGTTCTTACCAATTTATATGGAAGACATGCAAATCGTCACGCCATTTTTGAAAAAAACCTGACGGAAAATGGGCAAAAGGCATAATTTTAATTTCCTTAAACCTTGTCCAATACCTTTAAGTAGCTAGATAGTTACTTAGACCATGAATGCCATAATACTGACTCATGTCTTTAACCGCATACAATTGTTTTTTCTTCAATTATTCACCGAAATCGATACTGCCGGCTTGTGGGTATGACTGAATGACAGCACGTCAATACAAGAATAGAATAGAATAGAATATTTATTTATTTGCTCACAAGGCAAGATGGTTTGGCTTTTGACCTTCAGGCATGCGGCTGACCAGCCAGGATTGCGGAATTTATTCGAAAGAGTCACTGCGGCCCTGGAACGCAACGGGCATTAGGAGGAACACGTATTGGTTTTAGTCAGTAAGAGTCTGACACTCCCTTCCGCTTCGCCCAGAGCGGGAGGAGTCATTTAATGATTTCCCATTCTTAGGCATGCAGCTTAAAAATTTTGAAGGAAATGTGGGAATAAATCCTTTTGATATGTCGTCGATGTGGTATAACTAAAATGCTGTTATCCGACATCTGGTCGATTTTTAACTTTTGATGATATACACAGTTAAATTTTGATCGTTTTAATCCCGTGGAGGGTCAATACGGTACATGAAACACTGTCGATTTGTAAAGATAAAATAAAAAAAATACAATACATTTTTCTAAATCTCGAATTAATATACGCATGTACGAAAGTAATTTCTTTAGGTAAACGAGTCAATGACCTTTTAGGTAGTTGTCGGTCGTTGCGTACTAACTACCTACAGGTCATTGAACTCGCCCCGCCGACGTTTACTTAAAGAAATTAATTTCGTACATGCATAAATTAATTCGAGTTAAAAAGTACTATATTTTTTTTAAATTTTACTTTGCAAATTGATAGTGTTTCATGTAACGAATTGACCCTCCACGGGATTAAAACGATCAAAATTTAACAGTGTATTAATGCGAAAAAAAATATCTATCGATCAGTATTTGCGAATTTTCAATACCATGAATAGCTTTGAAATTCGCAAACTCTGATCTATAGATATTTTTTTCTCATAAATACAATCTGTAACAGAATAAACGCAATACCTCTTAAGTGGTCGTTGTACTCATCATTATTAACAACTTTCACTATGGGAACAACACTGAAATCGCGAAAAAAAATCGACTCCACCAAACATTTATGTGTGCATAACTCGACAAAATGTACTGAACAGCTGATATTTTTTTTCGCGATTTCGGGGCTTGTTCCCATGATGAATTGTTCATAATGATAAGTACAATGACCCATTTAGAGGTATTGCGTTTATTCTTTACACGTTGTATATCATCAAAAGTTCAAAATCGATCACTGCGTCTACCATGACTTTTATCAATTTAAACTCGCTAGCGACTGTAGTTAAAAAAAAACTGGCCAAATGCGAGTCGGACTTGCATGCAAAGGGTTCCGAACGAATGTAATTTTTTTTAACATGTTATTTTAACACTACAGACTTCTAATAGGTTTTCCTGTAATCTTTAGGTAAAGATCTATTATCTCCCATTTTTTTTCAAAATTTTAGGCTCAGTAGTTTCGGAGATTAGGGGAGTCATTTTTCTTGAATAAATTCAAAACCATTTCTTTTAAAATTTTGAAAAAAATATAGTTAAAATCCTCACAGTAAGCCCTTTCATTTGATATGTCACATGATATTGTTCATAAAACTTTTTTTTTAATTTTCTAGTTTGTCCCCCAAAAGTGACCCCATACTAAACATTTAATAATTTACGTAACGCGTCCGTGTTTGGGCCATAGAAGTCCATATGTGTACCTAATTTCAATAGAATCGGTCCAGTGAATCCGGAGAAAACTGGCTGTGACAGACAGACAGACAGACACCGGAGTGATCCTATAAGGGTTCCGTTTTTTTTTTTTCGGAACCCTTAGTACTTGTTCACGTTGGAACGCGCGGGCGCGGTGGCGGGTGCGGTCGCGAAGACGTGGCGGGTTCGTGTTCACATTGGCCGCCTGGCGTTTGCGCGAGTGTGACATGATGAAAACGTGCTAGCGTTTCTAGCGATAAGTTCAAACTGGTTGAACTTACCTGACGTCGCGAGATAATCGCGCGCTCCGCCGCTAGTTCGACGTGAACACACACAAACATCTCACGCGTTTGATATTGACGCGAGCGGCGCGCGCGCGCCGGTCGCTAGCTTGCCCGCTACTTAGACCGCACGTGCGTTTCGTACGTGAACACTTGGATATTACGGCATATGTTTGATATTTCGTGACCGCGCCCGCCACCGCGCCCGCCACCGCGCCCGCGAGTCAACGTGAACAAGTACTTATAGGATCAGAAATGTATGACAACTTTAAAAAACAATTTACTAATTATTTTTTTTAGTTATTAACTAAAGTAAGTTTTCATACTTTTTTTTTTAACTACAGGCGCTAGCGAGTATAGATTGATAAAACTCATGGTAGACGTACAGATGTCGGATAGCGGCACTTTAGTTAGCATTTTTTTGAGCCACTTGGTAATCGTGCATAATAAATCCTGAGCTATATTGTCATTTTCTATTCTTAAGTTATCTTTATATGATTTTGTAATAGTGTCAGATAGATACGTATCTAATTCTCTCAAGATCAATCTTCCTAGACTTTTTTTTTTGTATTAGAGGTGGCTTTTACTCTTGACTCTAGTCTAGGTCAGAGGTGATAGTGACAAAGTCGACGATGGAGTGGGCTTACCCAGAAGAAGCCTCTTTACTCTATCTCTGAAGAGATTAGGGTTGTAAACACATACGCAGGCAGAGAGTTCCACTCCTTTGTTGTGCGCATTATAAAAGACGTTTGGAAACGCTTACTGATAGACTTTTGCTAAGCTTTAGTGACGAGCTCCTCAAGGTATCTCATTCTTCCAAAACCTTTGAAAAAAAACCGGTCAAGAGCGAGTCGGACTCGCGTGCAAAGGGTTCCGAACGAATTTAATTTCTTTAACATGTTATTTTAACACTACAAACTTCTTATAGGTTTTCCTGTAATCTATAGGTAAATATTTATTATCTCCACTTTTTTTCAAAATTTTAGGCTCAGTAGTTTCGGAGATAAGGGTGGAAATGGTCATTTTTCGTCTAATTTCGAACAGAATCGGTCCAGTGGATCCGGAGAAAACTGGCTGTGACAGACGGACAGACAGGCAGACACCCGAATGATCCTATAAGGGTTTCGTGTTTTGTTCGGAACCCTACAAAGATTCTACATAGTCCTTTTATTTATTTTCTTGTGGAAGAAACTGACCAACTCGTCCTAGCTATATTAAGGCTGGCTTCCAATGGAATCGAATGCAGCTGAATACCAATGTTTTACATGTAGCAGCTACCTATCTCACCTCCATAAACTGGCTACTGGGTAACACATTAGGTACCCCTGGCCAAGACTAAAGTCAGATTTTCAAAATGACAAACGTCGGGACCAACGGCTTAACGCGCTTTTCGAGGCAAGTAGCTGCGTAGGTGTCTCGGTATGCCTTTAGCTATCTCTTATACACTTAAAATAGAATTGGCTCTGTCTAAGGCTGGTCGTAAAATACCCAGGAACTATACTGCCGCCTTAAGTAAAAAACAGGACGTATGTACACAAAAGGAAGTAACCGATTTCTGACATTAAAAAATAATAATTTATGGTCGAAAATCGATTACTTCGTTTTGTGGAGATGCTTCCTTTTTTCTTATGGCGGCAAAATACAGTTTTCGTTTCCTAATTTAAACTGTCATAAAGCTTCTAAGATAGATTAATAACGGTCCTCGTCTGTCATAGTTCTCAGTCGCTACCGGGTTCTATGAGAACCATGACAAATACTAGATTAGCTATGGAGACGCCGGAATCGATCCGGAACAGATTTTATAAGTTCCACTACGTTAAAAAAATCCCTTAACTGTATCGTTGCAGATATTATCTTAGAATTCGAGTACTTAAATGTCTTATCGCGTGGTACGCAGCGAGTACAAGTTTTTTGAAGTTGCAAATTTGGATTCGCACTATTCTCACTGGTCCATACAACATACCAAAAAATCAGAACTTTGCCTCCAATGCTGAAACCTGATGGCTCGCTGGCTCACTCTGCAAGTGAGAAAGCAAATTTATTTGCAACTCTCTTTGCAAGCAATTCGCGTCTGGACGCTGGCTCCAAGCAACCACCAACTTTACCTCGTTGTAACTCTTCGATGCCGGAGATCACAGTTCACATTAAAGAGGTCCGAAGAGTATTGTGCAGTCTAGACGTGGATAAGGCCAGCGGGCCTGACGGCATTCCAGCGAGAGTGTTGAGGCAATGTGCACCTGAACTGTCTCCTGTGTTGGCACGCCTGTACCGCCTCTCTCTTGAAAAAAGAACGGCGCCGAAATCATGGAAGCTTGCGAATGTGCAACCGGTGCCCAAAAAGGGAGACCGTGCTGACCCTGCACCTTACCGTCCGATCGCCATTACCTCCATCCTATGCAAGGTTATGGAAAGGGTTCTTAACAGTAAGCTGCTGACCTACCGTGAAGACAATGATCTCCTCAGTGACCGTCAATATGGCTTTCGCCGGGGACGGTCAACTGGCGATCTTCTTGTGTATGTCACGCACTGCTGGGGCGAGGCCATCGAGAGGCACGGCGAAGCACTTGCCGTGTCGCTCGATATCTCGAAGGCCTTTGACAGGGTTTGGCACGAAGGTCTACTCAGCAAGCTTCCTGCTCATGGCATCCCAGCTGGTTTTTGTAGCTGGATATCAGACTTCCTGAGTGAACGGTCGATCCGAGTAGTTGTTGACGGCTGCTCCTCTGACCTCATGGCTATTGATGCTGGAGTTCCTCAGGGGTCTGTTCTCTCTGCAACTCTTTTCCTGCTGCACATCAATGACCTACTTCAGCTTGGTGTTGTTGGGTACGCAGATGACAGTACGGTTTCAGAGAGATACTGGTCCAGCGCAACAACCAGCGGGGATGAAGTTCGTTCCTTGAGAGAGGCCATGGTAGAGCGGACAAATTTGACCTTAAGCCTTGTCTCCCAGTGGGGTGATGACAATGTGGTCACTTTTAACGCCACCAAAACACAGGCGTGTCTTTTTACCGCAAAAAGAAGTCGTTTTGACCAAACTCCTACTTTTCGGGGTGCATCTGTTCCTGTGACTGATCGGCTCGAGCTCCTAGGCATGGAGTTGACATCCAGTCTCAACTTCGGCGCCACCATCGAGTACAAAGCCCAAACCGCAGCCAAAAAGCTGGGCATCCTAAATAGGGTGAAGCGATACTTCAGGCCTGCACAGCTTTTAACCCTATATAAAGCACAAGTCCGATCCTGCATGGAGTATTGTAGCCACCTTTGGGATGGCTCAGCTAAGTATCAGCTTGTTGCGCTTGACTCGGTAGAACGCAGAGCTAAGAGGCTCATCGGCGACGTAAAACTGGTTGATGCCAAGCTACAAAGCTTGGCTCATCGCCGTAAGGTTGCCTGCTTGTCGGTCTTCTACAGATTGTACTTCGGTGAGTGTGCCCAAGAACTCCACGACCTCATCCTACCGGCCCCCTTCTACCATCGGACATCCAGACACACTGCATCTTACCATCCCGGCCTTGTTACTATTCCACCAATTCGCACTAAGCGTTTCCAAACGTCGTTTATAATGCGCCTGCGTCTGTGTTTCCAAACGCTTACAACCCTAATCTCTTCAAAGTTAGAGTGAACAGGCTCCTTCTGGCTAAGGTCGCTCCATCGTAGACTTTGTCTCTGTCATCTCTGACCTAGACTAGAGTCCAGAGCAAACCCATCACAAATAAAAAAATAAAAAAAAACTACATCCAGCTTTGCGAATGTAGCCTTTTTTACCCGACTGCGCCAGAAGGAGGGTTATGTTTTTCGAGAGTATGAATGTATGTATAATTGTTTGGCACGCTCTGCGGCCTGCAGCCTGAAGCAGTCTGATGCAGTTCAATCACTGATCTGATACCACCAACTGCATCAGACTGCTTGAAAAGCGACTTGTTTCGAACTTTTTAGTCGTTTTTAGCGTTCGGGTTTTTTGACAAGGTAAATTTTTTTGCGTCGATTTCTACTGGGCTACTATAAGACCTTCACACCCCAGAACCGGGGTAAAACTGTGCCCCTCTTTGGAAGACTGGTGTCAGATTATCTGGCTTCTGACTATCCGTAACAATTTGTTAAAGATCTACAAATGACAGCCGGGACCAACGGTTCAACCTGCTTTCCGAGGCACGGAGGAGTTTCGGTATAGTACATAGTTAGTGGATGTTTGTCCCCTCTTAGCAAGACTGGTGTCAGATTTTCTGGCTTCTGACGATCCGTAACAATTTGTCAAAGATCTACAAATGACAGCCGTCACCAAAGGTATAACCTGCTTTCCGAGGCACGAAGGAGTTTCGGTATAGTACATAGGTAGTGGATGTTTGTGTTCATGTTTTGTAAAAACACCCTTCATAAAAAAATTAAACTTTCAAGATATTTTTGAATGATGCTATTGGAGGTAAAACTCGGGAAAAGTTAGCAGTGAAAATAATTCAAGGTCGCTAGTTTCTAAAATTAAATACACTGCTTTGAAAATGTATTTAGTTAGTGCAATTTTGTTGGAAAATGCTCTCAGACTGCCAACAATTTCTTGTATAGCCGGTCAGTGTGCTGTGCACGCAATAAAATGTTACCAGTGCTCGATATTTTAATGTGGAATGAGGTAGAGAGCATTTTATGTACTCGCATTTTCAATGGGTACGAAGTAGCGGTTTCTTACAAGAATTTATCGACGCGTCGCAAATTAAACGGTAGTGGTAATGTGATTGGCTGATAAAAATTCGTCGAACCAATTGAAACCGCTAATCCGCGATTGACTAATTGTTTGATAAATTTTGCTGCTCAGTCTATCTGAAAGAAGAAGTTATGTTAGGTGTCAGATAAACTTGCAATAAAGCACATTGACCTTTCCTTTATGTCCCTTCGTAAATACCTGAACAATAAATTATGAACTGTTTTTCATTACTAGAGAGAACGTAAAGGATTACGATAGAAGTCGATTCAGGACAACTTTATTTCTGTTTTTTGATATTAAGAAAGTTAATAAATATATGTCGGTCAATTACCGTTATCGCACATTTATCTGGCGCCTAGCGTAGTTACCACGTTCTAACGCGTAGATCTCTATGGAGAAGAACGTGCAAGAAACTCCACGAATATTTAAACTAGACTTCATTACACCATAGAGATGAAAACTTCAGTCCAGACTGGACTCGCCATTTCCAAAACGTCTTGGCTGCTCTCCAAATATGTTGGAATCGGGGCGGTGTTGTCTTTCAGTTCAATAACCTCACATAATTATTTATGCTTGTCATTATATCTTCGGCATTTGTGGTAGACATCTTTATTAAGTCGGTGGAAAAAAAATACAGATTAAAATGGGAGCAATGATACTTATTGGTAGATTGAATGCCGTGATATCATTGAGGTTAAAATAATACAGTAATTTTTAGAAGCGTACGTCTGAGGTAGATGAAGTGGATAGGTCTAATAATGAATCATCGTCGGCGTGTTATCGTCCGTTGAAAATTGAGCTTACTTCTACATCTCTAAAACTGAAAGGTCATTAGATGCGCAACTTCGTCTGCGTCAGTTTTCGTTAATTATATTGGTCGTGGCGTGGTGTTATATAGCTCGGAGCCTTTCTCGATAAAGGCCTGTTCAGACCTACGCGATATTCGTTACCTAGAGAGCGGTAGCGATAAATGTCGCTCGGTTTCGCGCGGTATCCCGCTGCCCGCCGGGTATTTTGTTTAGAGTTCCGCGGCGTAGGTTTGAAGTAGGATCACCGCATACCCATTCGGCTTTCGCTACCGCTCTAGGTAACGAATATCGCGTAGGTCTGAACAGGCCTTAAATGGGCTATCCAACACTGAAATATTTTTTTAATTCGAATCAGTAGTTCCTGAGATAAGCGCGTTCAACCAACCAAACATACGCAAACTCTTCAGCTTTATAATATTAGTGTAGATTTATTTGGAGTCGCCGCAATGGACATGTTATTGCTGTGACAACAAGTAACATGGTAAACATCTTAGTTGTCACCTTCTTTCAACAGTAGGGGTGTCAACCACCTTCTGCGAAGCTGTAATGCTAGCGAAGAAGGAAGCCGAACGTGAGAGAGAGGGAAACCTCATGGCCCAGCTGCCGCAACACAAGAGGACGCCCCGGGCGTCGGGATTCGCAGGGCGATTCTCGGCCACCGTAGGCGCGGGCCTGCGGACGGCGAGCATTGGGCGGCTCGCCGTCTGATCTGAACCAGGGGGGCTACTCTCTAACGAAATCCGTAGTTTCGGGCTTAGTTGCGAGCGGGCATTTTCTACTCCGTATTACCTAACCACTGAGAACTAATGATAACACGATTTGACAGTTACTGTGAAATCGTGTTGTCATTCATTCTCAGTTCGGGTTCGGGACTAATCGTAAGTCTGTAGGTGATACGGAGTAGAATACTCCCGCCCGCAACGCAACTAAGCTCGAAACTACGGATTTCGTTAGAGAGTAGCCCCCCAGGCCCGGGTCGACGGCGCGCTGTGTTCCACGCGCGCCTCAATGAGCTGTCAGCATAAAAGACGGGCTGCTGGGGCTGCGGACTTTGTTCGAAAGAGTCACCGTGGCCCTGGAACGCAAAGGGCACTAGGAGGAACACGGACGGATGGGTTTTAGTCAGCAAGAGTCAGACACTCCCTCCTGCTTCACCCAGAGCGGGAGGAGTCATTTGATGATTTCCCATCTTTAAAAAAAAGGGTGTTAAGCAAGAATCCAAGCCATGCTGCAGGCGACTTTTAGAGTTCCATTCCCGAAGGTTAACCAACGGAACTGTAATTACCAAGCCACCAGTGTCCATCTGTCTTTCAACGGCCTAGCAGAAACATTTACTTACTGTAAATATTAGTTACCTGGCAAAGGAACCACAAACTATGTATTGCGGTGGCTCTCCAGGATTGCAGAATTTGTTCGAAAGAGTCACCGCGGCCCTGGAAAGCAAAGGGCATTGGGCTGACTTTCCACTGGAGCGGAAAAGAGAGGATCGGAGAAATATCAAACAATGGAATTATATAAAATTTCCACTCCGCGTCAGTCACTAAGATTTAATAAAATTCCATTGGTTAAAGTACTCAGTTTCTCCGCTCCGCTGCCTCGCTCCTCGCGTCAATGGACAGGCAGCCTAAGAAGGAACACAGATGGGTTTTAGTCATTAAGAGTCTGACACTCCCTTCTGCTCCGCCCAGAGCGGGAGGAGACATTTGATGATTTCCCATCCTTATAAAAATGGGTTTCTCTGCTTTTTAAATGATAAACAAACATCCGTTAATACTAGGCTTCAGTTTCATCACATCTAATCACCTATTCATAGGCAGGAGCTTTCTAAATACAATACACTGCAAATGGGCCTATTGTTTTGGAACAAACTAACCTACAGTTCGGTCTAGGAATACTGAGTCAAATCTCAATTCTTTGTCTTAGGTTTTTAACCTAAAAGGAGGAGGTTCTCAATTCGGCGGCTATTTTTTTTTATGTATTGCAACGATTACTCCGAGGTTTCTGATTCGATTTCTGTGATTCTTTTTTAGTGCGATGCAGTTTACTTGCCATCCATTTGGTCCCATAAAAATTTTATTCAGTTTGGTTCAATAGTTTTTATTTAATGAGCACTTTTGCTTATTTCAATTTCTGCGTTGACGAAGACGTCGTCCAAGTATCACCACTTTAAAGTGAAAATTAAAAAACTCTTTACAAAAAAATATAACCGACTTCCAAACAAAACACTACAAAGAATAAAATAACTTTAATTTCGGAAGTCGGTGTTTTTGGTTTTGTTACTTTGTTTTTTAACACCGACTTCCGAAATTAAGGTTATTTTATTCTTAGATTCTCCGAAATTAAAGTTATTTTATTCGAGGAGTTCGTAGCTAAGTAAAAGCAATCGAACGAATCGATATTCAAGGTTAAAAACGCTTTCCGGTGGCGGTATGTTTATGCGAGACTCTTACATACTAAGACTCCTCTGTACCTTAGAAAGCACGTTAAGCCATTAGTCCCGGCTGTCATTTAAAGATCTTTTCCCACCACCTGCACGAAAACGGCAGATTATAATTATGTCATGCAAATTCAATCTAAAGTAAGTCATTATTTGACCCCCGCCCTATGCCCGTCACCCTATGTAATGTTTTCTTCATCTATTTTTAACCGAATTCTAAAAAAGAAGGAGGTTCTCAATTCAACAGCGTATGTATATATTTTCTTTTTTTTCTGTAACTTATAAGGTGTACATAATAAAGAGTATTCTATTCTGTTCTATTATTTGGTTACAATGAAATTCATTACAATATTATTGCCCGGAGGTCAATAATGTGATTGGAGACCGACGGGAACCGCTCGCGGCCAGCCACCTCTCTTCATGACTTGCGAACAATATTCTCGCAGTAGGTGTGAAAAGTAGAGTTCCTCAGGGATGAAGTTGTCTTTGATTTAGACTTGCTTGAATTCCTCGCTGCATTCAGGATACTTGTGTCAACTCCCTCGTTTCGGTCGTGATTCTAAACTCCTTCGCTATGCTCGGGAGTTAACTTTCGAATCCTTCATTAAGTTCGGGATTCAATATGACGCCCGTGACATAAGACACTGCATTATCCCCTTGGTGCATAATCTACTATTGACAGTCGTTACAGTAGTCAGAAGCCATAAAATCTGACCACAATCTTGCGGTTTTGTTTTAGCTAGTTACTGGGTTGCGGAGGTCATACAAGCAGTCGCTTCACGTAAAATACTGGTCATCATCATCATATCAGCCGAAAGACGTCCACTGCTGGACATAGGCCTCCCCCAAGCGTCGCCACAACGATCGGTCCTGCGCGTCTCGCATTCATCGGCTACCCGCGACCTTCACCAGCGGGTCTAAAAAGGCCACTTTAGCAGAATCATGTTAGAACATTGATATATAAAAAACCCAAGATGCACAGTCTCGAACAAATGCAACACTCGAAACTGTCGTCAAAAACTGACATGTATCAAGTGTCATGTGTGAGTTGTGTGTAGTTATACTATACACATTTTTTTTTGCAGATTCAACCTAACACGGATCACTTAAAGTTGTTTTTACAAAGCAGTGCAGCATGGCGAGTGATGCGCAATTTTTTTTTGCAAATTCAACCTTACACGGATCGCTTAAAGTCGTTTTTACAAAGCAGTGCAGTATGGCGAGCGATGCGAGACTGTTTGAAACTTGCGCACAATTATACATTATGCGCTTGTTTTTTGCGGACGTTTTTGAGATTCTGAGTGTGTATCTTGGGTTTTTTATATATCAAAATCAAAATCAAAATCAAATCAAAATCAAAAGTCGTTTATTCAAATTAGGCTGAGAGCCAGCACTTTTTGAACGTCAAGTTTTACAAAAGACAGTCCCCCAAAACGCCCGCCCGTCACCACTTCCTAGTGTTTTAGCTGTGGAGAAGAAGTGGCCAACAAACTCCCCAGCAACACATCTGTCTGTTACGTTTTAAGAAATTGAATCTATATAAAAGTATGCTAAGTAATTAATACATGACACAAAAATCAATGTATGTATATCAATGTATATCAATGTATATCAATGTATATCAATGTGTATATCAATGTATTAGAATCATAATATTAACCATACAACAATCTATCAAATTTCATTTTCATCTTTATTGTTAATGCATTAGGTTCAAGGTTGATTGGGATTTGACAGTGACGGATAGCGTGATGTGCTCTCTGATTCTGCTAAAGTGGCCTTTTAGTCCCCCAGGTCATCGGTTAGAATACTGGTCAAAATACTGGTACTCAGCTGCATTCGGTTAGACTGGGAGCCGGCCCCAAGAAAGTTGGGAAAAGGTTAGGCAGAATAATTGATGCCAAATAGGTATCGATACCGACCACTTCTACTGAGATTCATTGATTTATTTGTTTAATTTGTTTGACCTAGTATAAACGGCTTAGCAGAGCACGATATAATGAAAAATACTGCTCAAGAACATGTCATTCAAAAGAAAAATATGCGGCTATGAACAAACAGATAGATCATGTATGTATGTCTTAAATACTAATCCTTACTTAATATTTAAAGGTGAAGAGTTTGTTTGTTTGTTTGCTTGAACGCGCTAATCTCAGGAACTACTGGTCCGATTTGAAAAATTCTTTCAGTGTTAGATAGTGTTAGATATATATCATTAGCGCTAAGACCAATAGGAGCGGAGCAGTAATGACGCAGGCGAAATTGCGCGGGTCAGTTTGTCTAGCTATATAGGTACAGTTATATAAAACTCATTACTAAAATATGGGGTAAAAATATATGTATATATACGCGTCGACTTGAGAACCTCCTCCGTTTTTTCGTCGGTTAAAAATTCGTCCGCATCGCGGTTGTCTGGAAGTGAGCCCAAAACAAGATGCGTATGTATGTAGATTATCTTCGATAACCAAAATAAGTCATACCTATGTAATAGATAAGATTATAGATATTATTTACACTTTGAAGTTATTTAGTTAATGATAACGATATTTATGTATTGCCTTATCAGATGGATAAGGAATTTTTTATCGCGATATTTAAATTAGAAGCTATGTTAGGTTGAATAAATTGGGTAAATATTAGGTTCAATATTTAAAAATTACCTACAAGTTAAGCCAAGTTAAACGACAGCTATAAACCCAAGGTTTCTGAAAGTGTTATCAGTAAAAATCTGCTGTCAAATGTTAAGATTGATTTACCAAAATAGCAACCTTGATAAGTCAGAATATTTGTCAGTGGGTTTTAAAATGTCTCCGGCTGCGGTTTGCGGCAAACAGACGCAGTACATATAGGTACGAATGAAAATATAATTTTCAGTAAGTACCATAAAATAAGGTACCTATGAAATATTTATTGCAGTTCTCATCAATAGGGTATTCCACTTGATTTTTGAGTTAATCTCTCAAATTTAGACTAGATGCAGTGGAAATATTATTAGTGACGTCACTCGTAAGTGACACCATAGTGAATTTTCGCCTTTCAGTCACCAACGACGTATTGCGTAACAATGATAGAAGAATAAGTAAAAAAGCGATCTTAGTGTTTTAGAATTATCTTTCAAACAAGTATTATCTAATTAATGTAAACTTCTGATAAGAGTGGGAACCGTGTTGGTTTGCCAAGCTAACAGCCAGACTTGTCCTTTTAATTTTAAACTAGCTTCTGCCAGCGGCTTCGCCCGCGTGGTCCCTAGGGAACATACTCCCGGGATAAAAAGTAGCCTATGTCCTTTCTCAGGCTCTAGACTACCTGTATACCAAATTTCATTTTTTTTTTACTATTGATAGGCACGCGTTTGACCACTGTCTCACCTGATGGTAAGCGATAATGTGATGTATGATGTGTGTGTGTGATGTGGTGGTGTTTGTGGTGTGTGTGTGTGATTTAAATCGGTTCAATAGTTTTGGCGTGAAAGCGCGACTGACAGACAGAGTTACTTTCGCATTTATAATATTAAGTAAGGATAAAAAGAAGATATAAGTAAAACCCACTATTCATATTGCTGAAAAACTAACCGAACTTGTCTGTCACACTACCGTGCAGCGTAGTGCGAACGGCAATATTAATTGCTACTTGTTCCGTTAACTGACCTAATATTTCCTTTGGCAAAACTATTAAGTTAATGAGACTTTTCTATCGTTAAATTATTGTTTTAGTAAATCATTCGACATTGACTTATTTACAGCGAAAAGTCTAGGTACAATTTTTTCTCAGCTTTCCTTTCTAAAAATGTAATTTTATTAATTGTACCTACAAGCTAAAGAAATCGGTATGTCGAAGACAAAAGGTAACATTTTTGGATGGCTTCCCTTGGACAAAGTTTCACCCTTCGCTCCAGCTAGCCATAGCTGGAGATAGCTGCTCCCAAATTTATCACAAAACGTGACTTTCGTGAAATATTCCCATGAATCTGAAGTTTTTACTGAGGAAAAGTTGTTTGTCTGTGTGTGTGGAATCTGGAAGAACTTCCGATTGCAAAAATATTTCACTGATAGATAGCCATACTATCGTTCAATGACATGGCTATTTATTCCGGGAAAATGCACGGTTTTTGTGGCACCTATAGGCTACGGTAGTGAACCGCGAGCAAATGCTAGTTTACAACGTTCTGATTGTCCACGTTATACTGTATAGTACGCATTATTAATCTAACACAGCATTGTTCATCGATCAATGAATCTGGGTCGCTACATACGGCCTCGACGCGTGCAAGGAATTTAGCCCATAAGTGAGCACAAAACATATTTTCTTAATTAAAAACTAACGGTTTTTGTCTCTTTCACAGAACGGTTTGACGTCTTCGGAAGCTAAGTTCACGGAAAAAGCTCTTGAAGAGATCAAGGTGGGTTATCTTATCTGTATTTTGGTATTATTAGATTTAGAAATAATGTTGAGACTGTCAGTAGCGCCATCTATGCGTTAAACTTGCAACTAAGCGGACGAAATGATTACGACTGATTTCACTAGATGGCGCTAAACACAAAGTGAACGAATGGACAAAGCAGTTCATTCTACAAGGCATAGATGGCGCTTAGTAGTAGTGCTCAAATATAACAAAATGCAATATTTGCTGTCTAATTAATGAACTTGATTACATCGTGAACAGTTAATCTGCTGTATTTTATTTGTGTAAATTGTTTAATTCAGTTTTAGTCCTTACGGTATATGTAGTATTTGTGGCCAAAATTTTAGTTTTCCTGTTTTAATAAATATTTATGCTAATTATTCATTTAGTTCTTAGGTTTAGACAGTTAGCGCAGTTACAAAACTGTCCAATTTTATAAAGAGAATTAAAATGCAATACCTTGCCAGTTAGAAATGACATTAGCAAATAACATAAACCTAGCACTGTTTATCTACTCTTTGCATAAAACCTCAAGGAATCGTAAAATCAACATGATTTTTTTATATTTCACAAGTTTTTTTTTCGTTGAGTTTGTGTTTTTTCGTTTTTCACCTCAATTCGGTGCTATTAAGCATTATTTGCGGAGCGAGCTGGGTGGTCCCGTCGAGGGCTCTTCACGCCTTCACGCGCTAACGTTGGCACACGGCATAGAGAAATGCAGAAGGAGCATTTAAAGTAGTAAATAATTCAAGCGATTTCTACCAAGCTGAATGAAAGAAGAATCTATACTAATATATAAAGCTGAAGAGTTTGTTTGTTTTGAACGCGCTAATCTCAGGAACCACTGGTCCGATTTGAAAAATTCTTTCAATGTTAGGTAGCCCATTTATCGAGGAAGGCTATAGGCTATATCATCACGCTAAGACCAATAGGAGCGGAGCAGTAATGAAAATTGTGACGTAGACGAAGTTGCGCGGGTCAGCTAGTGATATATAAAACGAAAATAATAATAAACATTTAAAAATAAACGTGAAATGTATTTTACCAGTTTCTTAAGAGGTTAAGATAACTGCATCAACGCTTTCCAAATCTTAAGATAGATCATGAGAGAGAATGAGAATGTCCTGTAAAGAACTTGTCAATCTCTAGTTAACTGCCAAATTTTGACAAGTTTTCATACCTACTGAAGTAGTGTTTGATACTCAAAACTACAATTTCTTAATTAATTACAACAGTACAACGTACAACTTTGAGGTAATTATTTTAAAATAGGTACATATTTAAAGACCAGCTCAAAATGAGATTTAATAAAAGAAAAAAACGTTTAGATACTTGTGACTCCCATAGAACAAACAACAAAATAAAATAAATCAATAACTATCAATGATAACTAAGTCTCTTATGCTGCGATATTAAAAAATACAATCAGCTACCATGTCGTTTGTCAGACTGCTCTGGTATTTGCAATAGATCTGGAGGACCAACAATGATTTTAGATGTAAGAAGGACCATTAAGGCTGCTCTCTCGAGAAATGCTTAAAAATAGCGTGCAGATGAAGCAACTTTTCGTCGGCATTTACTGAGAAATTACATCTGAAAAAAATAAGTAGTAATCTACATGATTCGCTAAGTAATTTGGTTTAGCCAGAATTTATGTATCGGTATCACATAATAAGAAAAAAAAAGTCACCAAATCACTCCAAATCGTTGAGGTGATACCATTTTACTCCTTCATTTTTTTAACATAATTAAAAAAAATATTTTCTGCTTTGCAATACAAACGAAAATAATTTGGTTTTGTTACTTTTTTAAAATGTGTTATTTTTTTTATAATAAATTATAAATGCGGTTAGCGGAGTGGCGCGTAGAGGAGTAGTTAGCTCCGTTTATATGCACAAGGTCATTGGCATGTATACATGCCTTAAGAAGAAGGGTGTCTACGTTTCTACACTCAAAAAACCATTCATTTTTGCTAGTTCCCTAACTAATGATCCTTCCACCACTATCTTTGATGTGGCATCACTTAGTGCTAGCACCGAACACTTGCGTGGCGTTATTGTTGATGCGAAACGCCTACGCCTACGAAGCGTGCTGGTGCCCGGTGACTGGCGAATTACTTCTTTATTTTCCTATCTGTTTGTTGTGTTTAGAATAACAGTTGGAACACAGATAATAATTATAAAGCGTCATGACATTTCTTACTTAGTAACTAACGCATTTGTCAACTGTGTAAAGAATAGGCGTCTGCCTTGTGACCCGGCGGCGGTCGTGGGTTCGATTCCCACGGGAAGAAACATACTTACTTTGTAAAGTTGTTTTCCAGTTTGGCTAGGACATTGCAGGCTTGAATCACCTGATTGTCTGATAAAATTATGATTCTGTGCTTCGGAAAGCACGTATAAGCAGGTGGTCCCGGCCGCCAAAAGGCGGTCGTCAAATAAACCATGTCAAAGGCCCTTGAGGCGGTTCAGAAACTCTGACACTAGGGTGTGTGGGTTCGTTAGGCCTTACTGCCCACACGATGAGAAGAAGAAGAATCTGCCTAAGCTTTTCCAATGAGGGCTATCGCGTTTGAATTCGCCGCTAGAGGCGCTAGTGTAACGTAAGGTTTTCGAAATGTCAAATTTCATTGTGGGTTGCCTATTGACGCGAGTTTATTAATACTTACTAGCTGACCCGCGCAACTTCATTGGCTTCACAATTTTCATTACTGCTCCGCTCCTATTGGTCTTAGCGTGATGACATATAGCCTATAGCTTTCCTCGATAAATGGGCTATCGAACACTGAAAGAATTATTCAAATCGGACCAGTAGTTCCTGAGATTAGCGCGTTCAAGCAAACAAACAAGCAAACTCTTCAGCTATATATTAGTACTAGTGGACGTCACGCGGTTTCACCCGCGTAGTTCCCGTTCCCGTGGGAGTACGGAGATAATTTATAGCCTATGTTACTCCCTGATAATGTAGCTGTCCAATGCTAAAAGAATTTTTCAAATCGGTCCAGTAGTTTCGGAGCCTATTGGCCCAAACAAACAAACAAATCTTCTTTATAATATTAGTATAGATAGATTTGTTTTGATTATTGTGAATATTTTTCTAAAAAAGCCTGACTATTGCAGATTAAGTTACGGTTCTCTCAACCACTGCATTGAACTTTTTTTTTGTCGGAAATATGTAGATGGCCTTTTTCCCATAATAATGAGTCCACGAAACTGCGACACTATCTGTTGTATTAAATCGTACGTTAACGGCATCATAAATTATTTTCCTTCTAACTTTGATCCCTTACGCGTAATAACAACTATTTAGGACCTTACTCGACAGTGGCGCCAACTGGTGAGTACAAAAACGGTAGCCCTCATTAATTTATGGTCGCTTCCTGTCGCACCAGATGCAGCAGATAAATGACCTCCACAACCAACGACTAGTGTTAGATTTTACGGGTTCTGACTACCGTAACGAGTGTCAAAGATCTTTAATTATGACAGCCGTGACCAACGGCTTAACCTGCTTTTTGGGGCACGAACTAGTCTCATTATGTATGCAATGGATGGTCAATTGGTCACCCATCCACAGCCCGAACTCTGCAAGCGACACTTAACCTTGATGATCGACTCGTGCGTCTGTTTTTACTTAGCCGACGAGGTACTCGATATTTGAAATCGATATTGTATTTAATAAAAGCCGAGATAAAAAAACACGCCGCACGGAGGTGTCTCGGTATAGTCACCCATCCACGGACCCATCTCGGCAAGCATTGCTTAACCTTGAAGATCAACCGGCGGGAGCCACGAGCTCCGATTTTTATTATTGAACTTGTGAAAATGTAGGTAAGTATTTATTCAAATGACTAGCTGACCCGCGCAACTTCGTCTGCGTCACAATTTTCATCTATAATACAACTCCTACCCTACTCCTACGCTACTCCTACGCTACTCCTACGCTACTCCTACCCTACTCCTACCCTACTCCTACCCTACTCCTACCCTACTCCTACCCTACTCCTACCCTACTCCTACCCTACTCCTACCCTACTCCTACCCTACTCCTACCCTACCTACCTACCTACCCTATCTACCTACACATTTTTTTTTTGCTTTTAAACCTTACCTGTATTTTGGCGAATCCAACAAAAAAAGAATTATTAAAATCGGTCCAGCCGTTCTCGAGTTTTAGCGAGACTAACGAACAGCAATTCATTTTTATATATATAGATGGTCTTTCATTACTCAAATGACTCTCTTTCTCTCTCTCTTTTCTCCATCATAAAATTCAAACGCACAGAAACGAAAAGCAAACCGGAATAACTTATACCAGGTTGCAAATGTGAAAAGGGGCGAATCCACATAGCGTTTGATTTTCATACCCGTATGCACACGTTGGATTATAAAATCAGCGCGACTGAATAAAACGAAATGCATCGATTTAACTCAAACGTGGCGACTTCGCACATTCGACGGTTTGACGCGGCTGTCTGTCAGACCGTCGCGTAACATTGTTTGAACTGGCGAACACGGAATGGTACAAGTCAAAAGTGGTATTTCCGCCCGAATTTTATAAACGTTCAATGATCTCTAAAGCCGCGTATCCACTAGGCAACATTTGACGCGCGACATGATGCACAACATGTTGCTCATCATGATTAACGCCAACGAGCAACTCTTATTTATTATAAGTTTTCATGTTGCGCGCCAGCTGGCGCTGTTGTGCAACGTTGCCGAACAGGTTGAGCGTCACGTGTTGCTCGCTTGTCAAATGTTGCCTAGTGGATACGCGGCTTAAACATCATATTTCCGCCCTTGTCATCAGTTGCTGCAGACGTTACTTATACTAAAATATCAGCGCGAGCGAATAAAACAGAACCCAGCGTTTCTGCTCAAATAAATCGTACATTCAACGGTTTGACTTCGCTCACTGTCACATAAGATGCTAGTATGGCTTCCAAATTCAAATCAAATCAAATATTTATTTATTAAAAAGGGCAGTTTTGGTTGGAGATATCCGTAATTTTCTTTAGGTCCTTATTTAATTTTTTCTATAGTAAATTTAAAAAAGAATCTGACTAAAATAATTTTCTTTTTTCACTAAAGTAGATAAGATTAAATTGATAAGAAACTCCACAATTATCGTGATGATTAGTGCCTTCATTGAATGTTTTAATCGTGTAAATAGTATGTCATTTACATTATTTCCATTCAGTATGACTATTATTTTTTAGACACGATAATTGTGGCGGAGTTTTCTAACGTCCTTGAAAGTTTTATTAGCATACTAATGTAAAATTGATTATTGACAGACAAAAATACCGAATCATTTTAGATATTTATCCTTATACTAATTATGACTATTAACACGGCTGTCAATTCACTGTTGTGAGCCTTTTCCAACATCTGTTTAGCACTAGTGTTATTAATATACGTAATTCTTTCAAACAAGAAACACACAGTCTTGCAATATTAAAACAAACAATGATTTGTTTAATAATAAAATTGAAATTGTTCCTTTGATCCGATTTTTTTATAGGGGCGCATTTGAGGACTATCTTATCTGAGCCTAGAAAAAAGCGCCATTCGCCTTCGCTGCGCTACTGCTGACTCAATTTCACTTGACTAGAGCCTCTTATGATAAGCAATGATGCACAATTCACTAGCTGCAAAATATCGAGACCAATTTATTTATTTATTATACGCTTTGTTGTAGGTACACCAAAAAATACTACAACTCCGTTGCATCACATATTCGTCCATCAACCCTGGAATTACACTTCGGTGTAACAACAGCCCCCGTAACTTTGTATTTTGTAGTGTTTAGTGTCACCCCACATCATAGCATTTGAAATATGAACGGGTGGTGCGTGCGAGGGGTCTCGGGGTGGGGTAGGGGTGTAAAGGGGGTCTGGTGAGCAAATATTGGCAGATGTAAGTGGATGGCGGTGCAGCAAGGCGCCGCGCCACCCTTCGAGCGCCGTCACGTTACGTGTGTGACGTCATCAGACACGGTCGCGGCGGTTTTTGATAGTAATTGTTATAATTATGCTGTTACTGGTTGCTTGTTATTTTATGGAGTATTCAATTGGTCAGTTATTAAATTATTTTTTGAGTATTGATACGGTATAGTTTCAGGGAAAGAAGACAAGATAGCCCTATTTATTTAATTACTTAAAAACAATCAACAAAATGACAAAAACGAAATCATTAAGCAAAGCAAAGCAATTTTATCTACTTACCAAATTCATAAATGTTTTAAACAAATCAGGTTTCAAATCAGGTCTTTTTGACCGCCGACCTGAACATTTAGTCGAAAAGAAGTGGCGCAGCAGACCCCTAGCAATTCATAGTTCCTTTCCACAATTCATAAGGCCGGATTCTGTCAACATGTCGAAGTGAAGGCTTGGGTGAAGTAATCTCGAAGTGAGCCTGAGCTGTCATCTACACTAATATTATAAAGAGGAAAGATTTGTTTGTTTGAAATGAATAGGCTCCGAAACTACTGGACCGATTTAAAAAATTCTTTCAGCAATAGATAGCTACATTATCAGGGAGTAACATAGGCTATATTTTATCCCCGTACTCCCACGGGAACGGGAACTACGCGGGTGAAACCGCGTGACGTCCAATGGTTCTTTATTACTTGGATGGACGGCTCACTTCGGTTAAAAAAGTTTAAACATCCTCACTTCTTACGACGTTCCCCGGCCATATCCACCTAAGAAACAAGTACCTACCCATAATACATAACACACTGTACGCGTGGGTGTCTGTACGTTTGTCCGTCTTATTAGCACCAGCACTCACCTCGTAATAAGTTGATTGAAGTGCAAAAACGTATGGCAACACCCGATTAACATGCCCGGGTTAATGCGTCACTGGGAACTGCTAAATAACCATTGGTTACTTACTGTTTTTTTTTTAAAAACACCTCGTTGTTTGCGGTTAACCTCCGGATTAAGGCGGGTTTTCCTTTCCTGGTTGATTGAGGATAGGTCCCAAACCTGAATAGAATACTGTTATTGTGGCCACCATGTAAGATAGAAAAGATAGGCGAAGAAAATATTACATACGGTGATAGAATTTTGGAGGTAAGCGGTACAGAGAGTAAAGTCCCGCAAACCCCATTGAAAAGGGAGGATCCTCCGACCGGACGGTTGTTGTGTCCGGTGTGGGCAACTGCCCGGTAGTTGATATTCGGGCTGATGTATATGTTCAAATCGCACGGTAAACTCTGCTTGCGCGATGCAGGATTTCGACGTATTAGTTCGCTGCTAGTTGCATAGATGGCGTCTCGGTTCTTTTTGTTCCGATGTAGATTGGCTTCGTTGATTTATCTCGTGGTGGCATTGATGCCGCTATAGAATCACCCAGCCACCAGACTGTCGATTTCTCAAAAGCATAGCAGTTCTTGGGTATCCCATTTTATATGATGCTAATGGCTGATAGATTATTATCCAGCAGACGTATGACGCATCCACTCGTTGAGGATTATCTAGGTTACACCTATCTAGCCTATTTGTCGTACTTCGTCGTACTAAAAGGTAAAGGCCTCCCTCACACTTAACCTCACAATTCTGTCTTCAACTAGCTTCTATTAAAGATATTGCAAAATAAAATTGTTTGTCAAGATTGCTTATAGGAAACAAAATCAAAGTGGATGAAAAAGATCAACATCACAATATATATCATACACAATCACTGACGTAAATTCTTTTGGACTGGAACTGAAGAAAGTTAAATTAAATATATAGTACTACTGTTCTTCCCATGGCTACTCTGGGGGGCTACTCTCTAACGAAATCCGTAGTTTCGGGCTTAGTTGCGGGCGGGCGTATTCTACTTCATATCACCTACAGACTTACGATTGGTCCCGAACCCGAACCGAGAATGAATGACAACACGATTTCACAGTAACTGTCAAATCGTGTTATCATTAGTTCTCAGTGGTTAGGTGATACGGAGTAGAAAATGCCCGCCCGCAACTAAGCCCGAAACTACGGATTTCGTTAGAGAGTAGCCCCCCTGAACAGGCCGTTACCCAAATTCTAAAGAAATACACGGCGAAGCTCAAAAGAAGAATTTAGCCAAGTCCACAAATCATCTAACTTTTTTATGAAGGCACCTGTCAAAGTAACTCCGATGACAGTATCAGCACAGAGAACTGTCGGAACAAACAAAATTAGCCGTCCGCCGGCTGTCTGTTTGTGCGCGCATATAGACTTAGTAGTGTAATCTTACTTAACGCCTACCAGCCTAAGTGGTGAGCGAAGGCGGCATGAGAGTAGGACATATCGGCTTTTGATAGTAGACCTAATTAACTCCTTTCATCTCTTGGTTGTAACCTGGTCTATTGTTTTGCTTTTTAGGGTTCCCTACCTCAATAGGGAATAACGGAACCCTTATAAGTTCACTTTGTTGTCCGTCCATACATCCGTCCGTCCGTCTGTCTGTCTGTCAGTCTGTCTGTCTGTCTGTCAATACCCTTTATTTCGAAAACGCGTGGAGGTATCGAGTTGAAATTAAAACCATGTACTCAGTTCTACAGTCCCTTGAAGCTGTGAAAAAAACAAACTTCTAAGTTAACGTAAAAAAAGATATGCGACCGTTTATGCCGCAAAAAACGTATATTTCGACACTCATGGGAATCAAAATGTATAATTTCCCGTTGACCTAGAACTATGAAATTTGACAAGTATTTGTTATTAGGCTAGCGTGTACTCTCTCACTTGATGGAAAGCCACGATGTGGTCGATGATGGAGCACGCTTGCCTTGAAGTCACATATTCACTCTTGACCTAAGGTCTCCCAAGTTGTACCTATCAGGACACAGACTTCGGCAAAAATTTCACTCTTTAGCTGTATCTACGCACTACGACCATTTTCCCAAAATGTTTTGTGCGTATGATAGTGGACCAAATTAATTTCTCATCTTTGATGGAGTCCTTTTCAATGTTGGTGATACCCTCTTTTTAATCGATGGGAAATCATCAAATGACTCCTCCCGCTCTGGGCGAAGCAGAAGGGAGTGTCAGACTCTTACTGACTAAAACCCATCCGTGTTCCCCCTAGTGCCCTTTGCGTTCCAGGGCCGCGGTGATCCTTTCGAACAAATTCCGCAACCCTGGCAGGGTTGGTGATACCCTGGTTTATGGCTTTGTTAAGATGACAGGATGCTGCCCTAGTCGTGACGTATACCTTGAGTGTGTTGGCGTATAGTATATCTGTTTCTCCGGCGAACATTAGATAGCATCCCAGATTGTATGCTGAGGAAAGCCACCGTGTTTTTCTTCATCAGGAGTCAAAGCCTTGATTCCCGATCCCATCCCATGCAAATTTCCAACTGCATCTGAAAACAAAGAAACAATTTAACCGGCCCTGTATCTATACTCTATACTAATATAAAGCTGAAGAGTTTGTTTGTTTGCTTGAACGCGCTAATCTCAGGAACTACTGGTCCGAAAAATTCTTTCAGTGTTCGATAGCCCATTTATCGAGGAAGGCTATAGGCTATATATCATCATGCTAAGACCAATAGGACCGGAGCAGTAATGAAAAATGTGACGCAGACGAAGCTGCGCGGGTCAGCTAGTTACGGATATATCAGAAATTTAAGCTTTGCATACCCCACCTCTTTTATTAGTGTCTAGTATAAATAAAACTTCTTTTCTTTCTTCTTTTAATTAGTCGGAGCCAACATTCCAGAAGTTCATAACTTGTACCACAATGAAATAGCTTCATCACCGCTGGCCATTGCAGGATAATATCTCATGCTGTGTCCAGACCTCGCAGGGCGGGCATTACATTCGTACGTCATGGTTTATTGTGCTGTAGATTCGTCATTTATGGAACTGATATTTGTAGTATGAACTGTCATTTCGCCTGCAAAGACCATTTAATGTCATTATAATATTATGTGAAAGTAACTCTGTCTGTCTGCTATCTTTTCACGTTCTACGAATATACAACCTGTAACAGAATAAACGCAATACCTCTTAAGGGGTCATTGTACTCATCATTATGAACAACTTTCACTATGGGACTAACACAGAAATCGCGAAAAAAAATCGACTCCCCTAAACATTTATGTGCGCACAACTCGAAAAAATGTACTGAACAGCTGATTTTTTCTCGCGAGTAAAAGTTGTTCATAATGATGAGTACAATGAACCTTTAAGAGGTATTGCGTTTATTCTGTAACACGTTGTATGTAGATGAAACTCGGCAGACGGGTAGATCATGTCCTGGAGTAAGGTTCGATCGTGTATGGAGTACTGCTCTCATCTTTGGGATGGATCTGCCAGATACCAGCTTGATGCCCTTGAGTGAATTGAGAAACGAGCCAAGAGGATCATCGGCAATGATAGGGAACGTTTTGGGAACACATTCATCGTGCGTACAGCTAAGGAGTGGAATTTCCAGATAGCTACAACCTGGGAGTCTTTAAGTCAAGAGTGAATAGGTTACTTCTAGGCAAGCGTGCTCCATCTTCGACCGTGTGAAACTGTCCCACATGACACTACAAATTTTCCTTGGCCAAAAATATTTTCAGGTTTATCTATTTCAAATAAAGAACTTTCAGTTTGTTTATTGCTTATAGATTCTTCTCTTCATATTTCCTAATAAATTTCATAACGAGACTCCATCAATGAATGGATTTTGGTGTTTTAGACCTTTTTAAAACTTATTAAAAACCGTCAGCTCTTTTTGAAACACGCGTTTTATTACGAGGTGCTATTTTATCTTTATGTCGGCCACTTATTAATGTCACTATGTAGCTTGGGACGGCGGGTTCCGGTTTAAGAGATAGAGGCAATTTCGGCGTTAACGCTCCCACGGAATACCGGGCGGGGTGAGAAAGTTGAAGCGCTAAAATGTTGCACAGAGGGCGAAGGACTATTTTGTTAAGCTGCTGATGTTGTTATATGTATATTTTGATGTAAGAGAACTTTTCCGGATAAATGATACACGAAGTACAACTCATCTAACATGTGTCGTACGATTTTTCTTGTCTTCGCTACATGCCAGCTTCATCTTAGAATTTGGCAGAGTTTCTGTCTCTTGCCTTTGTTTGTTTTGTTTGTGTTAATTTCGTCATCCTCTAAATGCATATCATAGCATAATCAGCCTAAAACGCTCTACTACAGGGCCACAGGCCTCTTTAAATTCTGAAAAACGTTGCGTTTTTCAGAATTTAAAGAGGATTTTCTTCTTACCAGAGTTCTGTTAGGGAGAAAAGTGTTGTTAAGGTTTTTTTAGCAATGTTGCTTATTGTAGCAACATTTTACCGGCCCTTTGAAAGCCGCGTGGTCAGCGCGTCGTGTCCCCGAATACATTACCGTGGCCAAACGACGCCACTGCACTTGTACTACCATGTGACATACAGCCTCCCGGTACAGACGGGCAAGATTTTGGAAAATAATCTGGATTTGTATTTCTTTTCTGCGTCTGAGATTGTTGTTGAGGACAGGAATTACGAATAGATGTTTTTGGAAATCCAGATTAATTTCCACGTAATGTGAATGTCTTATTGGCTATGTTTTTAAATCTCTGTGGAAGCTTGGGTAGACCTCAGCTGATGAACCCACCCAGATTCTACTGGTATAGGCTTTTGACGGGGTGAACCATGGTCTTCCGCATTTTATCTACTTAAGACTACGGACACGAACTCAGCGGCGCGCCGCCCGCCGCGCCGCTGAGTTCGTGTCCGCGACCTCAGTGCCTTTCCATTTGGGAGTCAGAAGACTTCTGTACCATTTACGTCACGTCATCATCTGCCTAGCCTTTTCCTAAATATAGTGGGGTCGGCTTCCAGTCAAACTGGATTCAGCTGAATACCAATAGGTATTTTACGTGGAGTGGCTGCCTACCAGATCTGTACAACCCATTACCTGAGTATCACGGTATCTACTACTTGGCAAGACTGGTGTCAGTATTTCTGGCTTCTGACAATCTGTAACGACTACCAATGATCTACAAATGACAGCCGAGACCAACAGCTTAACGTCCTTTCCGAGACACGGTCGAATCTCGGTATGTTACTATTCTTCAGCCGCGAGCTCCTCCCACAGCATTTACGTAATGTAGTGGCGAAAAAAATCCTTGAATCGATTTGGCAGTTTGAAGAATTCTTACCTTGGATTCGTGTTGTGTTATCATCATCATCATATCAGCCGAAAGACATCCTCTGCTGGACATAGGCCTCCCCCAAGTGTCGGCACAACCACCGGTCCTGTGCGTCTCGCATCCATCGGCTACCCGTGATGGTGAGGGTCACGGGTAGCCGATGGATGCGATAGGTCATCGGTTTTGTGTTATGCGATAATAATTCTTTCTCTTAGACCACTAGTAACTGTGCAAACACAGTTAGTGACCAAACTAAGTAATTGATCTCCTGATGAAGTGTGTACCGTGTTGTTGCAGAGTTCTCTGCGTGCTTCGGAAGCAGACAAGCGTCGTATGATGGATCGCATCGTCAAACTGGAAGACGAATTGCGCGTTCTTAGACTCACTAACGGGTAAGTGAACTTTGGTAATACTTATATCTATACTAATTTAAAAAGCTGAAGAGTTTGTTGGTTTGAAGGCGTTAATATCCGGAACTGCCAACCAGATCTGAAAAATTATTTTTGCACATGATAGCCACATAAGAGGAAGGCTATACGGGAATGGGAAAAAACGGATATGCGCGTACGAAGTCGCGGGCTAAAGTTAGTTAAGAAAGAACAGCAAAAAGAAAGGAAGTATTCTACCAGTATTTCTGTTTTCCCTACACGTACGTTGATATTCGATGAACAAGTATCTACACTAATATTATAAAGAGGAAAGATTTGTTTGTTTGTTTGAATTGAATAGGCTCCAAAACTACTGGACCAATTTGAAAAATTCTTTCACCATTAGAATCCTACATTATGCCTGATGAACATAGGCTACAGAATATTTTCAAAAAACTTAGGGATCCGTATGGAAACTTCGATAATGTAACCCAAGGTGTGAAAAAAAAATACCAAAAAAGATCCTTGTATTGCATACGCTGCGGAAACTATTGACAATAGAGCAAAGTGATGTTAAGTCTTATAGAGGACATTAATATCTACAGAAAATTACGCAAGGGTATATATCTAACTATTATGGTTAAGTCACAATGACCGCTTTTTGTTCAAATTATTCAATAAAAACCCGGGTGAAATGGAATAGTGGTGATTTTAATATCATGATATTAATCCTTATCTATTTAAATTATTTAATAATTAAGGTGGGTTATGAACATGTAAATTACACTTTTAATTATTCAGGACCTTGTGTTTCAAAGTTACGACAGGTATAACGACGGGTATACTCTAAGTAAGAAAAATGGCACTCAACTGTAGGGCAGTTCGCTCAAACCAAAAATGTTTGAGCGTTTAGTCTATCAATAAGTAAGGGAGATGAAGTTCGTGGTGCACCAACTAAATTCGCGCGAACAAAGTCGCGGGCGAAATGCAAAGTCATCAATATACAGGGTGAATTTTTAAAGTGTGCCTGTATGGCCAAATCCTATGATCCAGAAACTATGAGGAATATCGAAAAACACTGAAAGGAGGCTCGAGTCTGATTTTGATGAAAACTAAAATGGAATAATTATTTTTTTAAACTCGTTATTCCTACCCAACGGAGAGGTGGCTCGACGAAATACTGAAAACAGCGGGAAATGACTGGATGGAAATAGCAATAGATAGAGATAAGTGGAGAAAAATGGAAGAGGCCTTTAACTCTGTAGAGAGGTCCTTAGTAATAATGATTTATTTTGCATGTATAAATGTTTTTTTTTTTGTAATGTAAAAATTGTATTGTATTCATTTAAATTCATGCTGTTTTTTTACTATTGTAATTAAATTAAATTTTTTAAAATTTTCGAATTGTTGTAATAATCAAATCATGTAATTTTATTAAGGAATAAACAAGGCTTTATTACTATTATTATTCCTACCCAGGAATCGAATTGCTGGATGCAAAAAGCACGGGTTAGGTCGTTGTGGCGATTCTTGGGGGTGGACTATGGCCAGTAGTGGACGTATTTTGGCTGAATAGTAAATACTATAATGAACGACTGTAATAAAAACGAATTTGCTATTGTGTGCCGTTAGTTTTTGGTTAATACATTTGTTCTTATTTTTAAATATTAAACTCATTTGCGCTTTCAACAGTTTGGAGTCGAACGAGAACAAAATATCGAACGGTAACGTCGAGGACGCGGACGCTGAGCGCATGCGCCTACGCAAGGAACTCGCCGACATGCGCAAAGCTAAGCAAAATGCTGAGGATCATTCTTATAAGTAAGTTTGTAGGGCCAACCATTCGTCTTATTACAAAACAAGATCTATCTTATCAATCATCGATATAATTTTTGAATTTTGAACCTTGTTTCGACAACTGTAGGATTTTTATTTAAATAAAAACTTGACTTCGATCAAGCTTTTCAATTAGGACCGAGAAAAAGTTTCTAATACAAAAAAAAAATCTATAAAACCGTCAACAGTCTAAATTGACAGAGAAAAAAAGAACTTTATCTTAGTTTGAATTGAGTTCAAAATTCAATAGCTTTCTTGGTGGTTTGAGCTTGAAGTTAAAACTCATTTTATGATGACACAGCATCTGTCCTAATTAAAATATTTATAAAAAAGAGTATTTATTTTATTTACTTATCCATTAAATATATGAATTCTAGGTTGCCTGGGTGGGTATGTTGGTCTTGGTGGTAGTATACAAATTAATTATGTACTATGTATGTTTATTTTGCTGAATATAATATTTTTGTAATATATTGCGTACATATTATAAGCTTCATGTTTGGTTTGGATTTATAAAACGACATTTATTTACCCCCGGTTTCTGGGAAGATATCGACTTCAAAAATTAAACGAAAGTCGAGCTTGATGAGATTGGCTGAATATTCGTTCAAACACGCTTCAGCTCCTTGCTGAAGCGTGTTTGACAATATTAATCTTGCGATGTTTTTTCCAGAAACCGGGCTTTAGTGTGGTGGCTGGTTTGAACTACAGCATGAACGCTTATCATTTATTTTCTATTAGTCAGGTTTTAGTAGGTAGGATTTCACGCTGTGTAGATAATAATTAGCATTGCACCTCCAGGTACCTAGTCTAAACTGAACTCGTGTTCCAGACTCGAACGTCTAGTAACACAGCTACGTTCGAAATTCAACGGGCTGCAACTGACGAACGGGCCCGATTCTTTGCCGAGCGATGCCGAACACGACACGAGCGTGCGCGCGCGCCGAACGAGCGTCAATTCGACGAACAATTCCACTGTGGTCTTTGGCCCTGTTACTGACTTGTAGCGAATGGAACTCGCGAATGCGGCCGTTGGCATAGCCGCAGATCTATTCTGGTCTATATTATATAAGTTTTCCTGAACAGACTTCGAAAAACTGTAGTTTTTGTGTCGTTTTGGGAAAAAGTGTTTCGGTTTTTAGAATAAGTGTGTTTTGCTGCACTTGCGTTTGTTTGAGTTGAATCTCAGTCACTGGAATTGATTAATTTTATTTAGTTTTTTAAATGTGCCTTTTACGCCGAATACAGAACAAACAGAGATTGACAATTTTAGCCGTTGATTTTTAGTATTTTTCCAGTCATATAGCTGTTATGAGGATTTAGAAACTTTAAATATTTTAATAGTTTTATTTGAAATAGCATAGTTCCATAAACTTTAAATGACAAAAAACCTTTAGTCTTGCTATACTTTTTACGTCATTGTTTTATGTTTTTACTAATACTCGTGCTCACAATTTTATCACATTGTATTAACATAACAAAAAATCTTTTAAATAATACTTATCATGTGAAAATATATTTGCTCACATTATGTTACCTATGTGATTTTGGTCTCAAAATTAATATAAATTGTAGCTTGCTGAATCATGGTTGTCTAAACAATTTTAATTATTAGTTAATATTATTGATATTAAACTGCAGTATTTGGTTGCGCAAATTGTCGTAAATTAAATACAGTTGCGTACAAAACGGTTTGAGAATAAAATTCTAAGAGATTTTCAGTCCAATTTATTTAAATCATGTTCTTTAATATATGTATGTTTAATCCCACTGTTGGGCAAAGACCTCTCCAATGATTTTTTTATTCGCAATGCGTCCTCTGGTTTGTTGAACAGTAGCTACAACATTATTCTTTATATTTGAAATTCCGAATTCGTTGTTACTTTGTCAATTTGCCCAACCGATTACCAAACCATATTGTCGCGATCATTTAATGATTACAAACACAATAAAGTGATTACATTATCGTTTACCTAGCAATCAGCTCTTATTTACTAACTTGATGCACGCCTGTTGATGTTTGCAATTTTCGACCAATTGCCTTTTCACACCTTCGCATTAAAGCGATATGATGTTTACTAGAAACTAGCTATATTTGTGTGCTAATTATTTTCTTGAGTTTCTACGCAATTGTTACAGTGTAGGGAAATTAAAATCGTAATCATTTTAACATTTTTAGGATATGGTTTCTAGGTTTTTAAGCAAGAGTACTCAACTGACATATCTAATTATATTTTAAAACAATTTTGGCCGTCTTTTAAACATATTTGATGTTGGCTGAAGCCATAGGAGAAAGTAGAACCTAGCAGTAGTATTTTTGCAGACATAGCAACAATAAATAGTCCTATTCAGTAAACATCATGATACATTATGTGCAAATAACACTTAATGTTATCAAAGTATAACATTTTTAATTAGTTTCCATAAAACCATCAAATCTTAGTTTAACTCATCCAATTAAAACTTGCTCTCAAATATCCTGGTTTCCTTAATTTCTGTTGTTTGTTTGTTAATTAATTGATCGATTACAGTCTTTCGTGAATATTTTGTGTCTATATCAATCAGTGAAGTTTGTTTTATCTGTTTAACTAAACGAACTAACTACCATTTTCAATAAGGCGATAAGTTTGATTAATTGTTGCGAAGCTGAAATTGGGCATAGCTACTCAATTTATTTTACAATTATTTAGAAGGAAACGCTTTGCTCAAACGATTGAAAGTTTATACGTATTATTTGACAATATTTAACATATAACCGGCAATAGAAAAGTATACTGGATGATAGATAGGAAGAACAGTAGAGTAGGTAGGATCCGGTTTTTTACACACGAAGTATATTTATTTAAAAGGCTCATATATTGTTATATATATATATATTATTTTGTCTTAAAAATTAACAAGTGGCTCATTGTGATTGTGATGTTTGTGTTTTAATATTTTATTTATCGAATTTAATTCTGTAGTTAAGTGTTTTGTGTGTGATTGTACTTGTTTGCTCTCTAACATAACGTCATGTTTACTTAGCTATGTTAAAATGTAACACGAGTGAAATTATGATTAAAATGTAATATTAATTACTGATTTGTATAGTTTATGCCTGGTTTCTGGGGTATTCGAACTATCCAGTAGTTCTGTTGGTTCGAAATCTATCTCGAACCAATAGAATACTCACGGTTTTTAATACTCACGGCCAATTTCACCATCGAAACTGAATGCGAACAGTACTTATTACTGTGTTCAAGAACTGTGCTTGAACGTATTTTTAATCTGCTAATTTATGGACATAGAAAATCGTCTATGCGTTATCCAACGTAGACATACTATCGGCAAGGTTGAGTTTTCTCATTCTAAGTTTCAGAAAAGCGATAGATTTTAAATTCGTTGAAACTATATCAACACTGAGTCTACTGTTTTTAACGCAGATTACCTACTTATTCAATCAAGGGGCGGTTCAAGAATTACGTAATCAGAATTTTAAGAAAGAAAGAAAAGAAGAAAGAAAAGACGTTTATCCCCCCCTTCCCTTGTCAGCGGCAGTAATCAATGCTCTTACCCCTCCCTCCCATGCTTACGTAAGCATTGGTATAGTTTTTAATCGCACGGATCCTATTTCTCCTACTTCTGTTATTTCTTACTGTAGTTATTAAATGTCGCGTGAGAGTAAAAACCAATTAACTAGCTATAATTATTTCAAATCAAATTCTACTAAGATTTGCAAAGAAAAAAAGTATGTAAATATTGCTGACGTAATCACCATTCGAACCCCATGTCATCAAAAATAAGCATAGTAAAGACCCCCCCCCCCATTGGTGCTTACGTTATACTTGAATATGCAGGAACGCAGGAATTGAAAATGAAACTATTTGACTTTGGATTAACTGTCGCGTTGACTCTTTCCACAGAGTGATGCTTTTTCTGAGGATATTGCTCGGCTTATTCTCTTATGTCTATGGACAAATTTGTTTCGGAATTTGTTCAAAAGAGTCACCGCGGCCCTGAAACGCAAAGAGCATTAGGAGGAATACGGATGGGTTTTAGTCAGTAAGAGTCTGACACTCCCACTCCGACCAGATTGGAAGGAGTCATTAAATGATTTCCCATCCTTAACCTTTTGACCGCCACAGTCGGCTTTAGCCGACAAACGAAAAAGCGCCCAACACGCCACCGTCGGCTATAGCCGACAAGCAAACAACATTTTTAAGTACAAAATAAATTATACTATATCAAGTTTTCTGTGATTACGTTACGAGAGTTATATTTAAAAAATATGGAACGAAAAGAATTGATTAATTGGTTATCGATAAGATGTTGGAATCCGTATTTTTTTTTTTAGATATTTGCGCTGAATTTGTGCTTGGCGTGGGAGGGACGCCGATGCGTTTACGCTCTGGCGGTCAAAAGGTTAAAAAAATGGATAAATTTATCGTGTCCAGTTACATTGGTGAAATTCGCCCTCATGAAGAACTTAGCTTGAATAGATAGAGAAACCAAGGAGGTCCGAAGACCTCAGAAACCTGGTATAAGTCCTTCAAACTGGAGTTGTATATTGTAGTTAAAATAACATATAAACCCGTACTTATACATACTGTAATAATAGTATATGATAATAATAATACTAGTGCAGTCATATAACACTGTTTAAATATAGAAAATAGGTTTTAAAATCGCAAACATGGAATTGTATTCGAAAATATTAGGTTAGAAAATTAGCTAGATGAAACTAAATATTACTAAATTGTAGTTTCTGATGTGTCACAAAAACGAAACTATACATCACATATAAGTTTATAACTTTTGCCTTTGTCTAAATACTCATGTATATTGTATATAAGGATGTGTTTTTGCAGCAGCGGTGCGTGCTATGCCTATAAGTTGCATAAAATTATCTATATATAACATTTAGCGACTTGAAGAACTGAATATTTTGTGGATTTGTGACACTAGGAGATTTTATTTCTGATAAATCTTTGTAGTCCAGTTAACACAAGGGTCAAGACTGAAATCTGTGAATTAGACTGAAAAGAGGCGTCCAATTTTGGCCCCCACTTAATACTGCTGTAGTTCTATAGCAACGTAAGAAATAGGAATATAGTACTTACAAGCTACAGCAGTAACAAGATTTGACCTGATTTGAATGTAAAGCGAGGTAGTGACTTAGTAAAAGGGGAGAGTAGAAAACGCCCGTAACTAAGGCCTAAACTACGGACTTCGGGCTTAGAGAGTAACCCCCTGACCTCGCTTTTACCCATTTGTTACTACTGAAGGCCGAAACTCTCTCGCTCTCAATGCTGATGCGACATGCCTCAAACTAGAATCCAAATCAAACCAAAGCCGGCGAATAGAGTACAGTAGAGAGATATTCTTACAATACACCGACATCTTATTTAATTATGGAAAAGTGGATTGTATAACACTCCCGCACCGCTACCGAAAAACACCGCCTAACATTAAAAACTATGGTTTTCCCAAATTGTACACTTTTGAACATTGAACAACCCCACTAACCACCGACGTCATCGCATTAGACTGATTTTAACTAATTTATTAACTACGTGTAAGACATACCAAATTGGAGATTAAGTAGAATGGTTAATTTATTTAAACTTAGACTTTGTAGTAAACGGCAATACGGTTTTATTTGCGTCTGACATAATTTTATCTACATTTTGGAAACTTTTACAGGTCTTATAAATTATTGATATGTATAAAAAGAAAACATAACTGTGGTACCTAATTCACATTTTAATCTAAACATAATATTTATTTCTTTCATATTATTATAATTGATTTTTTTTTTTTTACCCAGTCTCTCGAATGATCATTTTCTCAAAATTAATGTGACAAATTGTTAAGTGCGCGTTGACATCTGTGATTCGATTTTGACAACACATTCCAGCAATCACAGCGCGTGTAAAATAATTTTATAAAAATAACGGAAATATTATGTTACACACAAAAAAAACTGTATGTAGAAACCAATATCTATGCGAACAATAAAAAATAGTACTTATTAATAACACTTAAGTAATAATTCGGACAATATAGTATTCCAAATTCTTGTAAAAATATATCTTTAGTTCAGAATTTCCAATAGGGATGCTTGTCAGTATGTAAGCTCATATTATGTAAAATATTTAATCATACTACTCAATAACATATTGTTTTGTAAATGGCTCGTTTTGGAGTTATTGGCATTTTTACCAACTAAGAAATCTTAAAGGTATGCTGTTTCATACAACGATAATTGGAACGTAGTTTATGACAGTAAATACTTGGCTTTTCAGATTTGATGAAAAGTTTTCATACTCGTTCATGAGTACTTTACCCCCTGGACGATTGACAGCATGTCAAAACATACCAAAACAAAAAGCTTTTTTGCTGCCTAATTTTATATACGAGAGCAAAAAAATGCGTTAGTTTATCTCTATTATATGTAAAACTCCAAAACAAACCATAATAAATAAAAATGGTGCCTTAACTACGTAACTTTGTCCGCCCATATAAGCATATTGTTGTATTACTGTTATCGCTGTACAGTGCCATCACTACGGTGCACCGCTTCTAATCAACTCCCATAGTGTTGTGAATATTATCGACTATTTTCAGTAGAGCTATAATATAGTTTACAGATTCAGGTTTTCTAGCTAAAATACTGTATATTGTAAAACTCTATGTGCTATTAGACGTTCAGCAATATGAGAATTGTAACATCTTATTACGTAGGTGCATTAAATTTAATAGAAATAAATTGTAAAAAAGTAATAGAGAAAATACGAAGCTTACTGAAATTATTTAACCAAAAATCTGTAATTTAACACTTTTTTACATAATTTCATACACTATGACAATACAGAATAGTTTAAAATATTTAACCAATTTTTCAAAACAGGTTGACATGTTATTATTTTGCACCCAAGTGTACCTAGACATAACCTAACTGCCAGTTGTGATACTCGGAAATACTCGTTGTGTGCTATAAGTATAAAACTCGACATGATTTTTGTTTCAAACACATTGCCTTTGTTTATATTAGTTATTGATTATAGTAAGTTGGGGGTTATAATAAACTGTATAATACAAAATCTTTGTTGTTTTAACTTAAGCATCCTTTCTCTAATCGTCAAACACGTTTGCCTTGCAATGGGCCAATGCGAAGTGGTATATGAATGCTGACTCCATAAATGCCATGCCTTTCGCGCTGATGATTTATTATTTTGGTTTATCACATCCGTTTTTTTAAAACCGGGTGTTAGATATCAAAAAAAATACTGTAATCGTAAAAAAAATGGGTTTTCAATACGAAGCATCTGGACAAATTCTGTAGATATCAACTTAACGGAGTTAAAATCACGAGTAAAATCTTAGACAGGAATTACATTTGAAAGGTAGTACAGAAGAAACACTGGTATGGTCACAAAAACCAGATTTTGGGTAATTTATAGTTTTAATTTTACACTTTTTTCATTCGGCAAAAGACAGAAGTGTCAGTAAATTGGTAGAAAAGTGCCATAGTAAGGTGGCAACTTTATCTATCGCATAATACCTCAAAATTATCTTCACATAAATCACATCCATTCATGTCTTTATGCGTTAATAATGAGCAGTTCAATTACGGTTTAACCCCACCCTTCCGGAACTAATTTATTCGAGAGCGAACCAACACAGTATTGTTTCGATTATTTTTGATCGTTTCCAATAAAAACAGTGCAAGCGTGCTAGGGAGCGCACGCGCAGGTCACGTGACGGCCGCGTGACCGCGCCATCTTGCGCGATGGGTGGGAACTTCCGCAGGAACGCGTCATCGAATGCATTGTTGTGGGAAAACTTATCAGAGGTGCGATGCTCGTTAGTCTAATTATATGTTTCGAAGTATTTGTCGTACTGGAGTGGAGGTTTTGTATCAGTAATTGTGATCAAATGGATTGGGAAGTTTGTGACAAACTGTGGGAAAGCTTAGTTTTTTGGTCAACTTTTTGTAAGGAAAATCTAGACTTAGACTTACCTGTCGAAACTTTAGCTATAAAATGATAGACTCATTGTTGTGTCTCGACCATGTGGCGTACAGCCCACAAGGAGTATAATTGGGATTCTCAGTCAGAAAAGATGTGCATCTGGTATTTGATAAATCCTTTGAACTCCCTGAACGAATTGAAAGGGGACGTAGGAAAACCAAAATATTTATCTACACTAATATTATAAAGAGGAAATATTTGTTTGTTTGTTTGTTTGAATTCAATAGGCTCCGAAACTACTGGACTGATTTTAAAAAATCTTTCACCATTAGAATCCTACATTATCCCTGATGAACGTAAGCTATATTGAAAAAATTATTGATCCTTACTATCAACTAATTAGACTTATATAGGGCGATAGAATAATGATAAGAGGTACAGTCTGTTTGTGTTCTTTATTTTCGTAAAAAGTTTAGCTAAGACTGTAGGCACCATATCACCGCGAAATTTATTAAACACCGTGCATTGTACATTTAGCTTTTCAGCCAAAATGTACATTAATAAATTCTTAAATAAATAATAAATATACGCATGAGTGTCTGCTATTATGACAATGAATATTTGAGTTGCGGTGTGGGTAGACATGGCGGTCGAAACAGTTGGACCGCATCGACGTGGAGGCAACAAATTGGGCACAAATCAATTGCCGCCATGTCGCCACAGCGTATGTAACCTCCACATCATTATTGATCATGAATTAATTACACCTTGTCGATTGTTTGTAGTGATGGGCCGAGTATCGGTAAATCGTTTTTGAGAGTTATTCGGGTACGTATGGATAACTAGGAAATCTGGTAAGAAAACGCACTAGACACCAAAACAAACTATGTACCTATGTGAGTGTAGGCAGGCCAAGGAGGCACTTCACACTATCGATAGCCGCTTCACGAAACAATCAGTTGCGTACAGTCACAGCCGTTATAACTGGTTACAGTTACAGACAGCACCTGCATGGAGGAGGACGAGCCAGCAGCACATCTGCTCCTAATCTGCCCAATGCTCGCTGGATACATGGCAAAGTAACACCAGGACGTTGCTAGCCTTCTTTGAGGTGCTGGGGTGAATCCAATGACCGATTTGTCCCACCCACACGCAAAATACACGCGGAGGATACGATATGGACGTGGGAATTCTGGACATCAGCCCGACTTACATTAAGACTATCTCCAACAAGACCACCGTAGCCCACCTGACATAAAACTTGTCTGGTCGGAGGATTGCCCCTTTGTATGAGGCTGAGATACTTACTTTTATTCCAAAATTACTCATGCCTCTAAAAAGAATGTTTTCCCAAACCTTGTAACCCGTTGTCTGCACTTATCTTCGCAATAGTTCATTCAACATCAGTCTTCCCTTGTAGCTTAAAATACGCTCAAAGTTGCTAGTCCAAAAACATTCCTTTCTCCATTCATTTCTACATATAGTAGGTAAGTACGTACAGCTAGGTACACAAATGTTCACATTTAGGTAATAGAACTCCACAAATTGTGAGACGGCGCCGTCGTCGTACAGCGAGCGGGCCGTCCCTATCGCAATGAATATTGTATGTTGCAATCTGTATAATTTGATTAAGCCCCACCTGTGCTCGGAGTTTCGAAACGTTCCCGTTTATGTAGGTAACGTTATTTAATTTAACTTTAGTTGGAAATATTTTTGTATTTCCAGTTCTGTTGCTGAGAGAAAAAGCTGTTTCTACTTAGTTGAGGTTTAAATAGTTTTCTCATTCTAAGTACTTGGTTTAAATTTCGACAGGAAAATTGGGGAAGGCTAAAGAAAGCCACTTCGGCCCACTCCCTCTCACAGAGAGGAGGCCTGCGTCCCTGTCATAATGAGAGATGTATAAACTAGAAACAGGTATTGTAGATTTACAGGTGTTGCCATCTCAGATACTGAAATGTCAACTTATTTACCCTGTTTAATTTAGCATAATCTGAAAAGTATCATGATACTGGGTGGGATGAATGGAAAACACGCTCAAAGCACAGAAATAAAGACAGCTATTGGAGTCATCACATAACATACCGACCGAGCGAGACATCTGAAAGACGCTTCGTATGTGATCGAGATCCTCAGCAGTGAGAGAACGATGTAGAATAAAAAGGACTTTTCAAACTTAACTACAGCAACGATACTGAGCAGTAGAAATAGGAATCGCGTGGTGGTAGAACTTGCCCTAATGACGTTTTTAGGGTTCCGTACCTCAAAAGACGGAACCCTTATTGGATCACTTTGTTGTCCGCCGTCAGTCAAGATCATTTATCTCGAGAACGCGTGAAGGTATCGAGTTGAAATTAAAACCATATACTTAAGTCTATGGCCCGTTGCAGCTGTGAAAAAATCAAAATTCTAAGTTAACGTAAAAAAAGATACGGTCGTTTATGCCGCAGAATGTGTACATATTTCGACACTCTCAAGGAAATCAAAATGTATAGGGTATTTCCCGTTGACCTAGAACTATGAAATTTGGCACGTAATACCGTTTTATACTACAAGTATAGGAAAAAGTCTGAAAACTATACATTTGTAATTAAATCATAAAAAATATAGTATATAATATATTATATAAGCCTTTAATCAAAGTAATTTGTAGCTACAAATTTGTACGGAACCCTCGGTGGGCGAGTCCGACTCGCACTTGGCCGGTTTTTTAGTAACAGTGTCTTACCGATAAAGCTCTTCTACTACATACCGTAGGTCATAGAAATACATAAGTAAATCATGAATTACGTGACGATTTCTTTGCTATATATCTGGCTAAAGACTTGGCAAGATAATCCTTGTAGGTCACGGGGTTTATCTTACCAAGTCTTTAGCCATTAAATAATTCATTCGATTAAATAATATTCAGTGAAAAAATAATAAGGGATAAAATATATGCGCGTGCCTTTCACCATACCTGACAAGGATTGTGGATTGATTCGTGTAATATTACAGTAATTAAATGACCGTGTGTCGGACGTGAGAGTGCATTTTGTGCAATATGGCGCGTGCGCACTGCTATTATCACACCTGCCTGCTTTTAGTGAGAGATCGATGTTCGAAAGCTGTTATAATATTGGGTACAAACTTCGTGTCGAGTTAAATTGCATGGGCAATGTGTATTTTCATATAACTTTTGTGTTGTTTTAAGACGATATCAATACTAGCGAGGGTTATGACTCATTAAAATTGAGTAAGTGGAAAGTTATGCATGCATGCTTATAGGTTATTTGTAAATTATTCTCGGAGGAACACTGATTTCTAAGATACAGGCATCTGCCTAATTTAGAAGTCAGGGTTACATTGTATTTTAACCCGTTTTTATGTAGGTAGGTAGGTACCTATTAGGTATCACTTAAAACTGTATAGCTTTAATAAATAAATAAATTATAATTATTAATGGAAATAGAGGTCTGTTTCAATACCTACTTTAGCCAGTGCTTACACATCTTTTAATTGAGTTCTATCCAATAGGTACCTAGGTACATCTTTTATTGGGTAAAACAGCTAAGCTTTCCAGATTGATATCTACCTAATTCAGAATTAGAACCAATATTGACCAATAGCTGTCTATCTCAAAATACACACCGAAATCTCCTACTACTTCTGTTTAATCGTTCCATCATTATCGGTGTTACGATCTTTATACACGTCTACACGCATAATTTCCTCCCTTATCATTTAAACACGTTTAACTGGTGGCTATCACACTGCTGCACGCGTATTTAATCAATCAGCCACCCCTAATGCTTATCATGCGTCCCATCCCTACAAATTACATATTAAGTACGCTGGCAACACTAAAAAAGCGCGCGCTGTCAAACTGACAGTTATTGTTTCTAACCCTCTCTGGTTTAGAAAAATATTGCCGTTTGATTAGGGGTTGTGGTTCGTGCTGGTTCCGTATGGCTAAGCATTTGTAAGCGGAATCTATTTTCCATTACTTTTTAATTTTAGCATTGTATAGCTACAGTTTCTACTTAAGTAGGTATTACAAAACTATGCTAAAATTATAAAAGTTATAATAATTTTTGGCTAATCTAGAATCAGTAAATCGTTATTTACGAACGAGTACCTAAAGACTTCGCCTGTATTTAGGAGTTACTTACATTTTACTATAATGAATACCCAAGCGGGATAAGGAGGCTTTTCGAAGCGAATCACAAGTCTTTCTGTTGGGAGTAGGATTCCTTTACTTTTAATTTTTTAACTCAATTTAATTTTTGTAACTTAAGCAAAGTGTTTCGAGACTTTTTCGACCTACAGAACTCTAAAAAACTAGTGATGTTCCAATCACAAAGCGGAAGCCCGAACATACGCATATGATAATAATGATATTTTTACAAGCATTATCTTATAGGGAGGGCACCGTGAGACCGGAGGGAAGAGGGCTTCACTCCAGGTAAAAAAGGGGTGGTTTTAGAGGGATGATTTCATAATGGGCTTAAAGGGAGTTTGATGCGTGAACACAGGACCACACCAGGTGGCCATTGTGAGGATTCGGATGATAAAAGCTGTAACCAATGGTATTTGATACGTTTATTTAGCTGTTGTAAAGTCAGGGTCGTTATCTTGTTAACGTTTTTGGGAATTCCATTGCATTATTTTTGTTAGTTTAACTCCTGTTCTGGATATCAATGCTTTTTCAAGCTTTCATTTCTGATCAAGCTAATGTTGATACTTATTTTGATTCTTGTCTCCAGTTGTAATTTATGCAGTTAGCTGTCCAGACACATAGCATAGCATAGTCGGCCTTATAATGTTCCCACTGTTGGGACTCAGGCCTCCTCTCTAGGAGAGGGAATGGGCCGTAATCCACCACGCGGGCCCAATGCTGGTTGGTGAATGTCATATGTCTTCGAATTTTTGGTTCTAGGACATGCCGGTTTCCTCACGATGTTTTCCTTCACCGTTTTGAGAGCAGTGGTGATGGTGGTAGGTACCTTATTAAGTAGGTAAGTACAGCAAACCTTTCTATACTCTACTCGTATACCTAATATTATAAGACATAAGATTAGTAGATTTCATGAAAGTAATGGTTTAATTTGGACTTTGGTAAGGATTAGCATCCTTACCAAAGTCCAAATTAAACCATTACTTTCTGTCAGTTCAGTCTCCCGTATCTACCTAGGTAGGTAGGTATTTAAGGGGAAACCTTTAGAATAAGGCCGTTTTTCGTTTTAACGTATCTTGTTAGGTACCTCGAACAGGGATGTGAGATTACGGTATATGCTTTTTGACTTTATGATCTAGTATCCAACTGAAGGAATACACGATACGAGGAAATTTTCTCGATAGAAAAAAATTACAAAGTTCGAAATATCATTTTACTTTTTTTAGCTACAAGACGCAACGCTTTAGATTGATCCTATGAAAATAACTTTAAAGCATATAAAATAACCTTATCGAGGTTTCAACTGAACAGATTTCGATATAATAACACTTTTATGTTATCAAATCCGAAAATTTATTTTGGCACTTACGTTTTTTTATTCCGAGCTACACTCTTATTATCTTGATCTCATCTTTTGCCTTGCAAAAGTATTTGCATCTCTCTCATTTGTTCAGTTCTTCAGATGCTCCGTGGAGCTCTTGCAAGCAGGACCTGTATCACTTTTCTGCAAATCGGAGCTGTCAGATCTTCGTAATTTCAATATATTTTTTTACAGTAAATGCTAATAGTTTAGCCGTATGTAGACAAATTTAGTGTTAAAAAATGTCTGCACCATGTGAATGTGTATTTTTATGACCTTGAACAATATAAAACGCAATATTTTTCTATCCACACTAATTTTTGAATTATGTATAAAATTGGTATGAAATAAAAGAGCAAAACTAAATAAAGTACAACGTCGTTGGGACTTCCTACCTGAAGGCGACAATGGACTCGTTTACCAGGAAATGAATAGCAACGGCTTGAAGAAAATAACGTCTCCAAGTCATCACCTTTACTTGTAGATACGTACTGTATCGTCCAATATTCTCATCTCACAAAGCAATATTGGGTAAACATTATGTTTTCAATATTGGAGTGTCTGTTTATTCAACGTTATTCTTACATTTTAACTCAAGACACACGCTAAAATAAATGTTTTCATTTTAGGATTGAAATACGTCAAACATCAATGTGTCAAGAATGTGTTAAATGTCAAAGGCAACAAGCCTAGGGAAAATTATGGAGTCGCGTTTGAACTGTGAAAAATGTGTTAAGTAAATACTAGCTTTTTACCCCGACTTTTCTGCGTGGGTTTTAGAAGTACCTACCAGAAATAAATGAAAAATATTTAATCCTACTAATGTTATAAATCTAAATCAATATGATGTTGTAATAGTTGTTAGGCCAATTTTAATTTATCATAATTCTGGGCTCTTGATATTTTATGAATCTTTATCCCTCATCATTTCAGCCTTACTTCATCTCGTACCACAGACATATTTTTGTAAAAATAAAATATTAGCAACTTCAATTTAATTGACAATGACGTAATTTCAAAGCCTTAAGTTAGTTATGACGCATTTTCAACATCTCATTAGATATATCGCCAATAAAACAGAATGTAAATCAAGTCTTCTCATAAAGTCGGCGAAAAAATTATAGATTATTTTTTAATTTTTACCGTCCAAATTTGTTTAAAACGCTTACTTTCCTTCGCTTTCACGACAATAAACATTACAAACATCAGAATAAGGTTAACATTTTTCCGCCATTCCAACCTGTCAAAAGTCTTGGTAGGTATAGTTTACGAAGATAAAAACAGTACAATACAATATCAGCGTTTTACCTGAAATAAAACCAACCAATTTAAGAATATCTGTTCTAGGTAAACAACATTTTTATTTAGCAATGTTAATCAATTGGATTGAACAATTGTGTGACGTTTTGTGAATGAGTACTTCTCATTATTTCTCGTCTATAAAACTGCTGGAATGTATTAGCTGAACGCCAATTTCCACGTGCCAAGATTTCGTCGAGAGGATAATTTTGAAACCAGCTTTTGGAGCCTACAGCAGACCGGGTGCTACCTGGTGTGGCTGCAATGCCAGCTTCCCGAAACAGGGTCTTTAACCATCCTGCAATGGCTGTACGTGAAGCAGGTTTAGCCACACCTCTAATCGTAATAGTTTTTTCTGTCCAGTATATAGGGTTAAGGTTAGAGCTGTCGGCATTTAAAAGCAATTTCCAGCCGGATTGCCTATAATTACTGCTGTCAGTTTTGGAGCCAAACCGAGGCCAAAATATTATACTGCTATCAGATCTTATGCAATGATTAGGATCAATATTAAGTAGAGTTAGATCATGTATTCGCCTACCAGAGCAAAGCAACAACAAAATTCCAGTTTGACGTGATGTTTGAAATAGATTATTTGAATCAATTGTGTAATTATTCAAAAATGAAATTAATGTATCAATATCCCAAACTGGAGGCTTTGTGACCTTTGGATTTTTAAGGGCAATAGATTTTAAAACATGTCTTACCAGAACGTGTGAACTTAACTGACTTGAAGTTTCAGCGTTGCATAGTGTAGAAATTACCGATTTATGTAAAAGTATTGAATTATACGACAACTTATCAATTACATATAATTCACGTAAAAACTGCGCTAATTGTGAACCAGTGGGATTCATTAAGTCAAGGTTTTTATTACGGCACCACGACGTCCAGCGCTTCCAGGCTACCTCGTAGGTTTTTAGTGTAGATTTTGGCCAAGAATTCTTAAGCAGTGATAGTTGTTGAGCGTTCAATGTCTTTATCGCGTCGGACCACCCCCACACTTCCAAACATCGAGGACAATGTTCTCGACCTGCGGTGGTGGGAGTTCCGTCGACGTGTCTATTAGGTATCTCTGTAGGTTTCTCAGAGTTAAAGGAGCTGCGAGCGCTCGGGCTTTGAGATCGGCACGCCAGAATACCCTCTCCCATCGAGGTACTACTAATAGGAATATTTCTTTCGACTGTTTTAAGTGAGACAGGACTTTGGGGACTAGGAAAGGTGGTGGGAATATCCATGCGAGCTCGTAATTCCATGGGGCACTGAAGGCATCGTGGAACAGAGCTTGAGGATCTCTCAGATGTAGGGACACGTAATTGTACACTACGTGAGCAGTCGCCGAGGCAAATAGATCTATTATTGGGGTTCCCCATTTTGCAAACACTGTTTCAACACAAGTCGGTAGTAAGTGCCATTCTGGAGGTTGGCGAAGGCGTGATAAATGGTCCGCATGATTGTTGTATTTGCCCGGAATGAAGTGTATGTTGAAGTGTATCTGATGTTGGTCTAACAAATTCAGAATTCGATAAGTTATTTCCAACAGGGATAATGTCCTTGTACGTCCTTCCTTTCGTAAGTAGGTGACCGCAGTTCTGTTATCGCTTTGAATGAGGAGCGAACTTTGATGAAGCCATTGAACTTGGTTCTGAAGAGCATATAAAATTGCTAGCATTTCTTTTTCATTGCAATGCAGCTTTTTCTCTTCTTGCGACGAAGTTCCCGACAGAGCTAAATTGTTCGCTTGATCCGACGCATCTGTCGTTAGAAAATTTATTGGAGGAGGGTACTGAAGGGGTGTTGACCTTTGACAATTTTGGGCCCACCAGTTTAGTTCCTCTAAGACACCTTGTGGTAGTCGGTAGGTCTTTGATGGCAGGACTGGCAGCGAATTTACGAACATTAGTAACTGTCGATGATTGAGCCGATCCCGAGGGACAACAAAACTGGCAAAATTTATAAGTCCCATTATTTTATGCAACTCCTTCAAAGTTAACCGCTCTTGTTCGCCTGATTTATCCTGATAGCCTGATTTATCTTTGTAATGATGTCCTGAATCTTTTGTTTTGGTATGATTTTTTTATTTTCCCATGGTTTCTATAGTATCCTAAACACTTTCAGTGCCAAGTGCAAAAGTGTTTTTACATTTTTAGGGCCAAGCACTCAACAGATGGGCCGAACAACAATTCGTTCGTGTGCCCACAACCCGCGCATGAACACAAGTCACATATAGCTACTTAAAACAACGACTCAGATACGGGTTGTGGGCACATAACGAATCACTGCTCGACCCATACGCTGAGTTCTTGGCACTGAATGTGCTAAATAAATTATCTTTTGAGGAGAAACAACAGATTTTTCGAAATTTCTTTTCCACCCCTGTTTTTGTAACATTTGTACAGTTATTTTGACATGCTCGCGAAGCGTGTGAACAAAAATGGCGTGCCACTTTTTTACGAAAACTAAAAACTACCCGCAAACCCCAGGTGGTGCCACTGAGCCGGAAGTATAGAGGGGATAAAAGTACGAAAACTGGTAAGAAATCGATGGGAAACGGAAATGCCATCTCATATGAAAGCTTCCAGTGACGGTTAAGTAGTTTAATACAAGTATTTTTCCATGATTAATGGTATAAGTCTTGAAGATGTTCCGTGGATGAAACAACAATCAGGATGAAACTATTTACTACTTATAGCAATATGGGCCTGAGGATGGAACCAGGGTTATCCTACAGCCCCGGATTTGGAATGCCGCATATAATAGCAGCGGTGCTCATGTATACTTCCGATGGAACTTTACTGAAAGGGTCATTACATCACATTTAGGGTCTCATATCAACCGAAAGACGTCCACTGATGGACATAGGCCGCCACGCTTGGCAGGCGGGTTGGCGATCGCAGTATATGCTTGAGTTTTACAGAGAACGCTGCTGCCCATTCTCTGGCGAGTCCCTTAGTCGCCTCTTACGACACCCATGGGAAGTGATGGGATGGTATTATTCTTTTACGGCACCATACGGCACCGGCCGACACCATACGGCATTTAGGGTCTAATACTGATTAACTATGTCCAGCAGTGGACGTCCTTCGGCTGATATGATGATGATGATGACTGGTTAACTAGGTATTGAACTCAACTAATATGATAAAGAGTTAAAAATATATGTTTTTTTTTATTTGTGATGAGTTTGCTCTTGACTCTAGTCTAGGTCAGAGATGACCGAGACAAAGTCTGCGTTGGAGCGAGCTTACCCAGAAGGAGCCTGTTCACTCTAACTTTGAAGAGAGGCAACTTCAAGATATTAAACTGAGTTCGAGGTCATCTACTGTCGAAATTAGAAATGTCCCGAACAAAGAAAACGAATCGGTTGAGGAGATGATCAATATTGTGTCTCAAATCGGCACAACTATCGACTTTGAAGTACCAGCGTCCGAAATACGCGATATATATCGTTTACCGGCCAAACCTGGCACAAACAAAACTATTGTGGCCGAGTTTTCTACTGTGCGTACTAAAACCAACTACCTGTCGGCAGCTCGCAATTTCAACAAGAGCTGAAAATTAGAGGACAAATTAAATACGCAAGTAGTAGGCATATGTGGAGATAAGAAACCGATATATCTCGACGAACATCTTCCGGGATCAATGAAGAAATTATTCCTGCAGTCTCGAGACTTTGCCAAAAAGAATGGGTATAGATTCTGCTGGATTACGAATGGCAAGATTCTATTACGCAAAGGCCCGGAATGCAAAGAAACTTACGCTGTTAAAACGGAAGACTGCCTGGCAAACATTCTGAAAAAGATTTGACTATTCTACCTGTGCTACATTATTACCCCGTCTCTCTTCTTAGCTATATACTCTTCAAAAATACTACGTAAATGTCTTAAAATTACAATTATGAAATGTTTTAACATAAAATGCAAACTTCGCACATCTAACACTTTGTTCACACGCCGTTCAGCTTACACGTACGATCTATCTCACATGAAGCCCTATTTCACCTTTTTTAATACTACTTTTTCTCTACAGAAACTGACGCAATTACCTCCGCACTACACTAAATCAAACAAAACATCCATTCCAACTACATCAACGCAAAAAAAAAAAAATACTTCAAATAGACTTTCCTTTAGACCTATCCTTAAAATTATTTAATATAAATTATAAATGGCTTGTATAAATAATATTCTTGATGAAATTGATCAACTCAGTGTAAGTACTTTTCAAGTCTGTGCCCCACACGCATATACTTCTTTACAAAATGTAGCGAAATCGTCGATTAAAATTATTCACATTAATATTCGCAGTGTCCACAAAAACCTTAACAGTTTTTTGATTGTTCTTGCACAGATACCTATAAAATTTGATCTTATAATATTAACGGAATGCCGGCTGAAAAATGCTGGTCCAACCCCAACTATAGACGGGTATACCGCGTATTCCACTATAAAAAACCCAATTCAAAATGATGGAGTAGTAATCTACGTTAAAACTAACCTACAATGTACTGTAACAGAACCGCCTTTCTTTGTAGACGCAAATTGCTTAATCTTTCGTACTCAAGACACTGCAATCATCGGCATATATCGTTCACCTTCATACACTAACTTAACTAATTTCTACAATAGTTTGGAAACAGCTGTCTCTGCCTTAAAAGGCTGCACATCTGTTATAGTAATGGGTGACTTGAACGTTGATATTAAACCTAACAACAAGGACCCAGACTCACACGAATATCTTTTACATACATCGACACTGGGCCTTTTGCCGGCTTTTTCACACCCCACTAGACCAAGCTCAAATACTTGTTTAGACCACATCTTACTAAAAACTAAATCTCCATCAAACTCCTTCGTATTAGAAACGAGTATCACGGATCATTATGCCACGGCCTTATGTTTAGAAAGTGTTAAAGTGAACCGCAAATCTGTAACACAGACCACCACGCGTATAAATTACTCTAATGCCGTAAAAGATTTGGAAAAAGCTGACTTAGCCCCGGTGATGGACGCTACTGATGCTAACATTGCTGCAGATAATTTAATCTCTATTCTCAAAAGCATTGTTCTAACTCATACCTCACATATTAAAATTGCAAGAAAGACTAGAATAATCAAGCCTTGGATGACACCTGGTCTTATTCGGTGCATTAAAAACCGAGACAGCATGCATTTAAAGCTTAATTCAGATCCTAAAAACACTGTTCTCAAAATAACATATACTAGATACCGTAATTTTTGTAATCGGCTAGTTAATAAACTTAAACGTTCTTACGAAAAATCTCAATTCACTAGAGCCCAAAATAATAGCAAAGAAACATGGAAGGTCGTCAAAAAACTCACCTATACAGAAATAAATAAACAGCCAGCTACGAATCTCTTAACACTCTCTTCGGACCCTTTATCCTCTGTTAACTTAGTCAACAATTATTTTGCTAATGTGGGTAAGACGTTGGCATCTAAAATAACTTCCCTCCCTACTGACAGACATCAGACATCCAAACACGGTACGCTAAACTCGATCGCGCTTCTCCCGGTTGATGCAAGTGACGTTGAGATAATTATAAAAACCCTTCGGGATGACTGTGCCACAGGATGGGATAACATACCAGCCAAGTTAATAAAAATGGGGCGAAACGTTCTTGTGCTTCCTATCACCCATATTTGTAACCTTGCCATTTCTCAAGGGGTATTCCCGAGGGCCTTTAAAACTGCAATAGTCACCCCTGTATACAAAACTGGAGATAAAAATCAGATCTCTAACTATCGTCCCATCTCCGTCTTAAGCGCTTTGTCTAAAATCATGGAACGAGTTCTCAACAACTGCCTGACAAATTACCTGACTAAATTCAATATCCTCGCCAACAACCAATATGGTTTCCGAAATGGCATCTCTACGGAAGATGCCGTGGTCGACCTTGTACAGTCGGTTGCTGACAAACTAGACAAAAAACTGAAATGCTATGGCATTTTTCTAGATCTCAGCAAAGCATTTGACACTGTCTGTATTTCCAAATTGATAGAGAAAATGCAAAATGTGGGAATACGTGGTCTAGCTCTCGACATCTTTCAAGACTATCTTTCTGACCGTAGACAATCTGTCAAGATAGACAATATAATTAGCGTTGAGGAACAAATAACCTTCGGAGTTCCCCAGGGAAGTATTTTGGGTCCAACTCTCTTTCAAATATATATAAACGACCTTTGTAACTTGCCTCTCGTCAACTGTGATATTTTCACTTACGCAGACGACACTGCACTAGTGGCATATGGCAAGTGTTGGGATGAGGCTAAGTTACACTCGGAAAACGCATTACGGAAAGTAATGTATTGGTTAGCAAGTAATTTATTAACCTTAAATGTTAAAAAGACCAATTTTTTACGTTTTATTCTACCGAATACATCAAAACCAGCTGGAGAAACCGGAAATCTAAAGGCCCATAACTGTTCGCAAAACACTGAAGCTTGTAGTTGTCTGTCGTTAACAATGGTGGAATCCATTAAATATCTCGGAGTGTTCGTCGACGAGAAACTAGATTGGACCACCCAACTGGAGTCATTAACTTCTCGCACCAGAAGACTCATATACATTTTCAAAAATCTTAGGTTTTCAGCAGATAAAGACACTCTCCGAATGGTTTACTTGGCTCTGTGTCAATCAGTCCTGACGTACTGTATCCCTGTGTGGGGGGGAACTCATAAATCTGAGCTATTAAAGCTTGAAAGAGCTCAAAGGGCTGTGCTGAAAGTAATTCACTTTAAACCACGTGACTGCCCTACACATGCGTTATACTCAGAATGCAATGTCCTAACTGTTAGGAAATTGTACATCCTAAAATCCATCCTCTACAAGCACTCTATTATTTCGTTCAGTAAGCAGCTTGTCAGTCAGCGGCGTCGTGGCTTTCCTTTATGTCCAACTGTTTCTTGTAGGACTGCCTTTGCAAGACGACAGTTTAATGGCTTAAGTGCTAGGCTCTATAATAAAGCCCACAAACAATTTAACATCTACACCTTGACTCAACGTGAGGTAAAACACAAGGTTAATTCCTGGCTACAGACATTGACATATAATGATACCGAGGAGCTTCTAACCACTGTACGTTAAAACGAGATAGATTTACACACACTTTAGGCTTAAAAACAAACAAACACAACTACAAACACCATCTCACACACACATTTTGTTTCTTATTTATTTTTTATTTTTTTTAATCTTATCCTATAGTGTACCATAATTTAAGTACTTTGTTCGCCCACTGCACGTACCAATATATTTTGTAACCGCAATAAGACTCGTGATAAATGGATACTCTTTCCTAAGATACAGACAGGTTTCCTGCCTAGTTTAGGAAAGGGAGTCCTATGACTTATTTAAATTCGTTGTACTGGTTTTTCTTTATAAAACTTACATATTTAAGACAACTCTGTATGCCATGTACAAACTACTTATTGAATAAAAATTATTATATTATAAAATTATTATTATATTATAAGAGATTAGGGTTGTAAGCGTTTGAAAACACGGACGCAGGCAGAGAGTTCCACTCCTTTGCTGTGCGCATTATAAAAGACGTTTGGAAACGCTTAGTGCGAATTGGTGGAACAGCAACAAGGTAGAGATGGTAAGATGCAGTGCGTCTGGATGTCCGATGGTAGAATGGGGCCGGTGGGATGAGGTCGTGGAGTTCTTGGGCAAACTCACCGAAGTACAATCTGTAGAAGACCGACAAGCAGGCGACCTTACGGCGATGAGCCAAGCTATGCAGCTTGGCATCCACCAGTTTTACGTCACCGATGAGCCTCTTAGCTCTGCGTTCTACCGAGTCAAGCGCGGCAAGCTGATACTTAGCTGAGCCATCCCAAAGGTGGCTACAATACTACATGCAGGATCGGACTTGCGCTTTATATAGGGTTAAAAGCTTTTTGGTAGCGGTTTGGGCTTTGTACTCGATGGTGGCGCCGAAGTTGAGACTGGATGTCAACTCCATGCCTAGGAGCTCGATGTTTACAGGCCGTTCGATTTATTTTTCACTGATACAAAACAATCTCCGGAAAATGCACGGTTTCTGTGGAAAAGGCTACGTGGGTAAAGCCACGCGAAAAAAAAAACAAATTGACTACTTATCTTTTCATTCGTTTTCATAACTTGTGTACATATTTCAATTACGATTCAAATATAACTTTTATACAACTGGTCTACTCCATACCTTCCGTATGCTTAAAAGTCTCTAGTACTATCTCTATCGCACAATTATGGCCATGTTCTTAAATAGTCAACTGAATTAGTAGTTTTCACTATAATTTGGGGCCATACAAAACATGATATAATTTACCAACGATTGTAAAAAATGAGTATTAAAACAAATCAATATTTTTCGTCGCTCGATATTTTATTAAATTGTATTTTATCTACGTCTAAAATCACTGTTTATAAGAGTGCTGATTTGTGTTAATATTTTGACAGAAGAAGTTTATGAAGTTTGCGTGCGGGCAACACTGAATCAGTTGGCGGTTTGAATTAATTTCATGTTGTGGCGCTAGGTTCGATATTTCGGACTTTGCACATGGAAGCATGCGGGGACTGCGCGGTGCCAGGAGATGAAATCGGTGCTTTCGAGCTATCATTTATTTCAAAGATACGGCCTTAATTGTAAATAATAATTTGTTGAGTCTCTTGTGTCGCATTTTAGGACACGATATACTTATACAGATATACTTACTTATAGGTTTACTTTTTAAAACTGTATCTAAACAAGCATAAAAACAATTAAATTACTAAAACACTTATTTCTAAAACTGTATTACTCAATCTGAGATACTTTACATTGTTCAAAAGATCATTATCTATACCAGACCCCAATATAAACAAAATGGTTGTTCAATTACATGAAGTGTGTGACCCTTTTGAGGTATTTTTTTAAAGCATCGTGCATTATTCTCTGACCACAATTACTTAAGCGTGTGAATATATTACTAAACAGGGGATTTTCAACCCTTATTATATTTAATAGAGTACAAAATTACGCAGTACTATTATGTTTAAAAAATATTTTGCGCGGGAACTTTCCGCGCGCTTTTCGTTCAGAAATCGGCCATCCGAATCGGTTGAAGTGGGTGCGCAGTGTCCGGCACGCGTTGTTTTTTTCTTTATTTATATTTAATTAATTTAACAATACTTGTGACGAATCTTTGGGGTTATTGAGATAGGAAAAAGTTGTTTTTTTGAATGGATTTGTTTATGTTCTGAAGGGCACTTAATTTAGATTGCACTTACTACAATAAGGTCTGTGAGTTTCTTTTAGTGCATTTTTTTTCTTGCTATAAATAGCCCGCTTTGATTTTCATAATCTTACTTCCTTACTAATATTATAAATGCGAAAGTAACTCTGTCTGTCTGTCGCGCTTTCACGTCAAAACTACTGAACCGATTTAAATGAAATTTGGTACACAGATAGTCTAGAGCCTGAGAAAGGACATAGGCTACTTTTCATCCCGGGAATATGTTCCCAGGGGGTCACGCGGGCGAAGCCGCTGGCAGAAGCTATAGGGAATATGCACGCGATTTTAGTATTTGCAAAATTATATAATTATTAACTCTAGTAAATAATCATGAAATAATTTTTTAAATACCTTAATCGGCGATGAAGTTATAAAGTTCAAAGATTACAATTAGAAAGAGAAATACCGATATGAACTTTGACGTCAAAATCCATGACGCCTATACAGCTGCCACTGAAAACATCGTTTTCGCGAGAGGGACAGATATATTTGTTTAAAATAATTGTATTTCGTTTGTCTTCCGAGCAGTTTTAATTCTATTTTCACTGTTAGCATTACATTTTTGTATATTTTTTGATAAACTGTATAGATAATAAATATTTTTTTCATGCATATTCTCTATTATGTTTAGAAAAGTGTCAAACTGAAACTATTATTGCATAATCTCCTTTTTTTAAAGTCAGTTATTTAAGTATCTAAACTATACCATGTAGCAAGAATCAGCATCTATAGATTTTTTATCTTCCAAAGCGTGGACTAAGTGTAAGTAGTTTATGAGGATAAAACGATTCATCCTCATAAACTACTTATAGTGAATTATTCAACATAGAGTCGGCGTTTAATCGTCTCTCTGGATAATAATTAGGTATGTAGGTGTTTAGATAATTTATAATCATTCAAAACCAAATAAAGATCCGATTTAAAATCAACCCAAAAACATCGAAACCAAAAAACCCTGTACCTACTCAAAACCACAATATTGACACAACTCACTATTTTCAACAGCTAGAAGAAGAAAAAAAACTATAGCACGTTCATAAGAATACGCTACGTCATTTGATTTTGAGCGGGCATCCTCGGCCACCCACAGTCTGTTTGTTTTAGCCTCTGTTTAATTGTCTGGGCAAACATTTATTAGGATGCTGTTGGGGCAGGTCGGTTCGACCACTTGCGGATGCTGATAAGGTGGGCGAAAGGACTTGGTTTCAAGTTAGGCTTAGTTTTGAAATAGTGCGTGAGACGTGTCTTTTTGTTGAATGAGGACTACCGTTTTTGTACCCACCAGTATCGAGTGCATCGTAGCATTAAAGTAGTTATTACGCGCATGTGAACAAATATAGAAGGAAAATAATTTATTATGCCGTGAACGTGCGATTAATACAACATCGATATCGCAGCAGTGTAACGTGGACTCATCATAATGAAAAAAAATAAGGACATTTTATACATATTTCCGATAAAGAAAAAGTTCAATGCAGTGGTCGGGAGAACCGTAACATAATCTGCCGTATTTAGTAAAATATTCACAAAAAACAAAACTACATAAGTAAATAAACTCTTGTCAAAAGCCAACAATGAAATTTGACATATCGAAGACCTCACGCTATACTAGCGCCTCTAGCGGTGAATTCAAACGCGATAGCCCTCATTGTGTTGGGCCATTGTTGGCCCTATGTCCTAACTGCTTAAGAGAAAATGCCGGCGGCGAGACTTTGTACGTAAAAAGTCATAATTCGAGGTTTGGCTCTCGACTGATTTCTCCATATATTAGACCGATTTAAGAGATATTTCACAAACTTAATAAGAAGGATGTATACTGCGTCTCTGTTTTCCTTTTTTGATTAGTAGTTGCCAAATGTGTACACTAGGGCTCTGTTGACAGCGATTTATCGGACAATTTTGAGCATTTTGTGAGAGTTCTAGTGCTTATACGGTTAATAAATCATCAAAAAAGAAAACATAGAGACACAGTATATATCCTTCTTATTCAGTTTGTGAAATATCTCTTAAATCTGACCATATTGCTGGAGAAAACAGTAGAGAGCCAAACCTCGAATTATGACTTTTTACATACTAAGTCTCGCCGCCAGCATTTCCTCTTAAGTGCTTTTAATTATAGAATTCAGATATACAATTCAGGTAGGTACGTATCTCCTGCCAGGTTTGCGGAAATTGTTCGAAAGAGCCACCGCGGCCCTGGAACGCAAAGGGCACTAGGAAGAACACGATGGGTTTTATTCAGTACGAGTCTGACACTCCCGTCCGCTCCGCCCAGAGCGGGCGGGTTCATTTGATGATTTCCCATCTTTAAAAAAGGGTAGGTTTAAAAAAACGATGATGTGGTCGGCTATAGAACACATTCGCCCAAAAGTAACTTATTCACTCTTGATTTCAAGACTCTCAGGTATGAGCTATCAGGAAACACAGACTCCAGCTGGGAATTCACCACAAAGGAAGTATTTCTAAAACATTCTATGCGTATAGGGTACTAGATATATTTTGAGTATGAATCCTTACTATCCTTACTATCTATAGTCTACACTAATATTATAAAGAGGAAAGATTTGTTTGTTTGTTTGAATTGAATAGGCTCCGAAACTACTGGACCGATTTGAAAAATTCTTTTAGCATTGGATAGCTACATTATCAGGGAGTAACATAGGCTATATATTATCCCCATACTCCCACGGGAACGGGAAATACGCGGGTGAAACCGCGTGACGTCCATTAGTAACATTATAAATGCGAAAGTAACTCTGACTGTCTGTCGCGATTTCATGCCAAAACTACTGAACCTATGTAAATGAAATTTTGTACACAGATAGTCTAGAGCCTGAGAAAGGACATAGGCTACTTTTTATCCCGGGAGTATGTTCCCTAAGGACCACGCGGGCGAAGTCGCTGGCAGAAGCTAGTATCTGTATAAATCTTTTCATAACACAAAATAGTTTTTCCGGTAAGGAATCCACTCCTTTTTCTTCGATTGTGTGAGAGTGTAATTTGAGTTTTAGGGTGGGTATTTAAACTGAGGATTATGAGTTAAGAACGTGTCGAACCCTATTCTTAGGCCAAATCCTCACACGTATCAGACTAAGATACAGTTTGAGAAGTACACAAAGTCAAATGCTAAATTCAGTAGATAATAACAGTAGTCGCTGGGTTAACAGCCATTGAGAATCAGATCACAAATTCTACTCAAACGCGCGGTTACCTATCTGAACGTCTACCATGAGTTTTATCAATCTATACTCGCTAGCACCACCCGCATTGGGCCCGCGTGGTGGATTACGGCCCATTCCCTCTCCTAGAGAGGAGGCCTGAGTCCCAACAGTGGGAACATTATAAGGCCGACTATGCTATGCTATGCTATACTCGCTAGCGACTGTAGTTAAAATAATGTATGAAAGCTTTTAAAAAACAAGTTTCTAAATTATTTTTTTAATTGTTAACTAAAGTTTTACTTGCAACTTACTTGCTTGTTAGTTAACAACTAAAATAATAAATTAGAAACTTGTTTTTTTTTTTAAGTTTTCATACATTTTGTTAACTACAGTCGCTAGCGAGTATAGATTGATAAAACTCATAGTAGATGTACTTATTGCATCGTTCTGCACGAAAACAATAAAAACTCTGAAATTTCAGTGACAAAAGCTTCAATTCCTGCCCCTCGGCAAATACCTACAAACTTTGCAAATAAACTATCAATAGACTCTTAGGAACTAGACGAGCAAACACATTAAACACAAATACAAATATTAGCCAACAATCTCGGCACAACACAATATCGTTTTCATATCCTGTCTAAAGGATGGTACAGCTCAAAACAACATGGCGTAATACATACCTAGGTATTCTAGCCAGGGTCCCAGGCTGTCGATCTGAGGTCCTGTGTGAGGAGGACGGCTTGGGAGGCGCGGGCGAATCCCGGAGATACAACTAGTCGCTCGAGAGTACTCGAACACGGGTGGTCTTGTACACCCGAACGACAGATTGGATGTCGACGTGAGAGCTATTTTTTGGGAAACAATATATATTAAATTCTTGCGTTACTGAGTGATTGAGTGACTGAGTGGCCTACAGACAATGCACAGCCGAAACTACTGGTCGTAGAAAGCTGAAATTAGGTTCCTTGCGGAGTGTAGGGTAACACTAACAGAGAACTTCCCGAAATTCTTACGGGAACGGGAAAAATGGGTTATGCACGTGCGACGTCGCAGGCAAAAGCTAGTGTTTGTATAAAATTATAGTATGATTTGTAAGTCGAATTGGTAAGTTCCTGTCAAAAACTCGTAGTGTAACCAAATAACCAACAGATTGCGTTTTAAGATTTTGTAGAAGCGATTTTTGAATGTCATGCATTGCTACGAAATACTTACTCTGCAGCCGCCATTACTTTACACCATAGTAAAACATTTTAAATATATTTAAGTGGTGTATAATGAAATCGGTTCTACACAATTATAATTGTTAGACCATTTACGTTAATCTAGGTTTACTTTCATAATTTTAACGACACGATTGGCGCAATGGTTGAGCGATTGGCTGCAGAGCTGCGTGTCGCGGGTTCGATTCTCGCTCGGAACAAATTCTTGTATGGCCTACAGATAGTTGTTCAGGGTTTGGCTGTTTGTGTATGTGAGTTTGTATGTTTGTGAAGCACCCACGATACAGGAGAAATCCTAGTGTGGGGGCAACGTTTATGTAATAAATTAAAAAGAATAAATTAAATTAAGAGTTATTGATGCGTTCCTGATTAAAAAATAATTAAAATAGATATACTTACGTTTGACCTCTACCTGATGCTATGACGTGTTTGAGATGGAACTATTTGCAACTATCAACTTTTAGCGCTTTAAGAATTCCATCGAAGTGAAACGCTATTCACTCTTTTCAACCAGCATCCTCAACACCCTTCCCCTGTACCAGTTATAGCGAAGACACAAGTTTATGATGGTTTTACTGCGAGAGCCACTTAGCGCCCGCCACAGCTACCGTGTACCAACCGACCCCTCCTCCCTGGCAGCACAGCCTCATGCCCCACCCCCCCTCACTTTAATTAGATGCACCACCTCGGCGATGTTTTTATTTCGGAGTCTAACAAGGTAGGACGCGTGGGACAGTGTGAATTCGAGTGGGTTTGTATCAATTAGTTTGGTACTAGGAAGTGTAAGGCGATGTTGAGTGAGTAGAAAAAATGATTTGGGCCTTTTGCTGATTGTTTTAGGGTTCAACTCTGGGGCGAAATGTTTGGGGATTTGTAGATTATAATGAGATTATCGTATCTGTGTGATGAATAATTAATAGGTAAGTCACGGGCAATCTTTATTCTCATTTTTGTATGCTAGTCGGGCTGGTGTCCGCAACTCCACGTCTCCGTCGCGTACGAGTATTTTGGGTACAGGTGGGACAAATAAGTCATTCGATCCACCCCGGCTCCTCAAGACGGCCAGCCATGGTGTTACAGACTATCTCGCGGAGGGATCACAAACACACAGAGAGAAATCCAACCGATGTGTGAAAACTTTATATAATCAAGAACCAACTGTTGATGACATACCAAGAGCACACTCTGTTTCTAAAGAACCGTCGACATCATCGTCCGTTGGAACTGATAAAAAGACAATATAATCCTTCGGGAATATAGGGGTGATGCTATTTTATGTTACGTGTTGTTAAAAAGTCCGTGTTCCTTAACTTAAACTCTAAAAGGAACAGCTTCATTCGTTAAAATAAATAAAAATATTTTGATGATTTAAAAAAAAGGCATTGAATTTAATCATTTAAAGTATGACAAAAAATCATAAATAATTAGTACTATCTGTAAGGATATAACGGTTTTCCTTCTCGTTTAAGAGATATTTAGATTTTTCATACTCGCTTCATACAAATTTTTCGTAAAGAAATTATAATACCTTTGTTTTTGGGCAGAATTATCTCGCGTGTCAATTATGTATATAACTAATAGAAGTGATATCTAGCAAAAATTCCGGCACTTGCAAATTGAAATCCCTAAGTCTATTAAAGCCGATTTTCAGCCCACCGTGCGTGGCGACGAAGTCAAACGCTGCGCGTGAATGCATTTTTTGTGTGTTGCACTACGCGTGTTTTCAATGCAAAGAGAGATAGATATATTCAAGCAACGTAAGAACACGCCGTCCCGCGCTACGCTGCGTAATGCGGTGCAGTGTGCGAATCGCCTTAATGGATTATTTCGAGACAACAAACTTTATTCGTTACTAATAAGTCTACTTGATTGCCATAAAATTGTGAACTCATTCAGAAATCTGGCAGTGGGCGAAAGTCTAATCCTCTACGGATGTATACCTACTAACTGCAGATTTTCTTACTCCTCCGCTGTTCTTTTCCGATTAATTCCGATGCGGGATCCAAAACAGTTCAATCGTGTCTCCAGGACTCTCGACGGCTTCATTGTTTCGGCGTATTTCAGGTGGTCGCCACTGTTGATTATAATCAACAGTATAATTGATGATTAAACGAACTTACCTGTGCGTGAAGTTCAATCTCAATTACTCGAAGAGCTTCGTTCGAAGATATTAGCAACCCTCCCATCCACTCGGGGTGTAATCTTCTTGATTCAGCGTCCACAACAGTATTATCAGAATAACGTATATAATCGGCATGAACCATAATTTTACGCGCTTCGCACCATTTCCACAGTTGTTTTGTAATATCAGTCAAATGAGGAAATTGTACGCCACCCATTTTATTTATGTATGATATTGCCGTTGTATTGTCAATACGTAACAAAATCTGACAATCTTTAAAATCTTGTGCGAAAGATTTAAGCCCAAGAAAAGCTGCAAGTATTTCCAAATAATTAATATGTCGAGTATGATATTTAACTAAAATTTACATTTATATTATTTTTCTGATTTAACATTTGTAATATTAATATTTTTTATTAGTGTAACCAGACAATTTTTTCAGATTATTTTATTGTAACCTAAAAATTACATTACTTAACTTTGATTTTAATTTTGAAATTGAATATTATTTGCATGCCATGCCACGGTAGAATATGGAGGACTTTACTATGTGTGTATAAAATAACATCTATATAACTATTACCCATGTTTGCAAATAAATAAATGATTGATTGATTGATTGAGTATGCTCATGTTGACTCCACGGTCCACTAGCAGTCTCGTTCCCACAGGCGGCGCCCCACCCCGTTGTTGAGGCATCACTAAATATTTCTAAGGAATATGTATCAACCTTTATTTTGCATACTGATTCATTTATAGCATTAAGCCACCAATCAAAGATGGGGGATAATTCGGTTGGTAAATTCATAAATTTATCATAGTTTTCATCATCTTTAAGGTTTAGGTATTTACACCTCTCAAAGTCTTTGGTATACAGCCACCCGTAGTCCACGGCTTGGCATGCAGATGTTAAAAGACCGATGAAGCGAGCAAAATCTCTTATTTTACATCGGTTGAGCTTTTTTATTCTTAACAATTCTGATTTAATTTTCTGTCTTTTATCATCGGGTAACCTAACTTCAAATCTTTTTAAATCTATAATATTTCCTAAAAATTTGCAACAATTTGTTGGCTTAACAGAGCTTTTTTCCGTGTTGATGATGAACCCTAAAGATTTTAATAATTGTTTTGCGTCATTCATATTTTTCAAACAGTCAGTATATGACTGACCAACCAGAAACAAATCGTCTAAATAAAACGTTGATAAATATCCCAAAGACCTCAATAATTTCGCGACTGGTTTGAGAATTTTTGTAAAAATAAAAGGAGCAGTGTTTAAACCAAACGGTAACACATTAAACTCGTACAGATTGCCGTTAAATTTAAAACGTAAATATTTTCTTGAGTTTGGATGTACGCTTATTAAAAAATAGGCATCTTTTAAATCTATAGTTGACATGAAACAGTCGTTTGACACCAGTTTCAAACCTGTTCTTAAATCTTCAAGTTTGAAATGTTGGGTCGGTATAAATTTATTTAATTGTTTTGAATTTAAAATGAAACGATGTTTGCCGTTCGGCTTAGGAACATGAAATATACTGGATATATATTGATCCGCGCATGGTTGACATATAGACACTACCCCAGTACTAATTAGGTCTTGTATTGATACTTAAAAGGCCTCGTGTTCGACTTGCGAATAAATAGGCTCTGATGGAATAGTTGTCTGAATAACTGGGCCAGAAAAAACAATTTTATAGCCAGTAATCCAAGAGAGTACAATAGGGTTATTTGTTAATAAACACCATTGTTCATAGAAACCTGAAAGACGGCCCGCGGGGCTTACCGTGTCTAACGTCGGTGACTTGCTTGCGGCTGACGAGACGATGTCTTGGAAGCGTTGTTGTGCGTCGTCCTGGTCTGCTGATTCGGAGTTGATGGCGCCGCCCGCGCATACCTCGCGCCCCCCGGCGGCGGTGGTGGGAACTGACGGCGACCCGCCGGGGGGGCTCGGTAGTTTAAAGGCCTGTTTACCGCTTTAGCCGGTTTCTGAGCCGTCGACTTCACTGTCGAAGATGATCTCAGATCAGCTCAGATTTTATAATCATTTTCGCTGATTTTAAGGTTTCCGATAGGCTACTGCCAAAAAGCATTTCATCTATTTTGGTTTTCTCTAGCTGATCTTTTAGTTCCTTGTTGACAGTAGAAAGAATGAATGTACGTCGTGAGATCGAGTTCGTGTATTGCATATCACCGAGAATTTAAGCTGTATCCACAGCTTGAGAAGCTCAGGGTTTTTGTGACCTGATGAGAGCAGCGTGGTAATAGCCTCGCTGATGGAGGACAGAGCGCAAGATGTTAATCCCTGCTTACTCTCTATACCCTTATCTCGCTTTGCTTGAGTTTCTATGAGAGAAGCTCGAATCTCCGGATTAAGGGTAGGCGATTTTATAAACTTGCAGTTCACTGGTACTAAATATCTATCTTTTAGCTCTTTGCGGTTCTCTTTAGAGAGGCCGGAGGCAGCAATGTGATTGAGTCTAATCGCCAAATCCCTTTGAATTTCAATCCCGTATTCTTTAGTCGAGGTGGGGTCCTCGCCTAATATTTCCATTAAGTCTGGATCTAATTTGGGGACATCTTGTTGAGGAGCAGGAAGCGCAGGTTCACTCGCCTTCTCTAGAGGTACGGCAGTTGACTCCACGGCAGAAGCCTCGAGTACTTGCGCAGCAGGCAACGCGGCGGACACGGAGCTCGGCGGCAGCACGTTCGCACGCCAAGATGTTGTCTGCAGTGGGGGACTGTGCGACGGGGTCGGACACGACCAGGGCCGGAAACTCCTCATCACTACATTCTGTTGGGGCTTGTTGCCAGTACGAGCATCCAGGTTGTGGATCCATGTCGCCGCGATATGTGCCACAATCGTCATCGATAGAGATTGGTTCGCACTCTGCAAGCAAAATGAGTATTTTGCTTAAATAAACCTATTTACGGATGGGAAGTGAGACTCCTTGTGAGAAACACGCAATCCCAATAGGCGATATTAAATTTATTCCACTACAAATAATGCAGGTAGGTAGATACATGCTACGGAAAAACCCCACAGGTAGATCCGAGTAGCAAGTACTTAATATTGGAAGTGGAAGGCCCCCAAAGGACAATCTGATTTTCCAATTTAATTATTGTTATGAATCCGTTATGAATTCAAAACATAAATACCAGTTTTGTATAACGGTATTTTAAAAAACCGAGCCCTCTAATCCACCTAGTTGCTATGCTATAAGTAACCTATTAGAATATAAACACAAAATAAGTAGGTCAATGACTCACCCTGCAGGCAAGCGGCACTTCTAGGCAAGCGTGCTCCATCTTCGACCACATCATCGCTTACCATCAGGTGAGATAGTGGTCAAACGCGAGCCTATAAATAGTAAAAAAAAAAAAAAAAAGGTTATAAGGCTTAGGAAAATCACCATCCGATGACGAAGTACTTTCATAGCGAGTACGTCGTCCACGTTTTATTTCACGTTTTAACTTTTTAAGTTTTTTACACAAATAACTATAACTATCACGATTATCATTATGTCTTATCGGCACTATAATATCAAAACGCACTCGAATTACTGTGAGACAAAAGAATAGATGCGAAACAGCGAAGCACTGATACGTGAATGAGCTGGCTAGGCGAGACCGTCAAAGTTACGACTAAAAATTTTTAATCTACCTTCCATTATATTAAGTTATTTATTTTTCTCCTAAAATTCAGTGCGGAATGGCGAGTCTGTAAGTAAAACTACATGTGTAATTATGCTTATATCGAGAACGAAGCTTGAGAGTAATACATAATTATGGCTCTTAGGCTCAGTGATTGGGAATAGCGTAGCAGGCTTGTCCCAAGAAAAACTGAATTAAAGAAAGAAAGAAAAATGTTTATTTGGGACTCGCACAAGACACAGTAGTAAAATACGTAAAACTAACAGTTATAAAAATATGTTTACGCAGTTAAGCGGCATCCTTAAATTAATCTGTGCGAGGCCAAAAAGGTCCCTGTCTCAGCATATGCTGCGATATTTAAAAAATAAATAAATATCACAGCGCTGGTGTTATGACAGGGCCTGAATTCATTACTAAGCACCTCCACCTCCAAGTTTTTAGATACTGTTAAAGCTTGACCAACGATTAATTGTATGTATGGAAGGGCGTTGAGGTAATGAGGTTAACCACAAGACCACAAGCCCAATTAAGTTCGAACAGTAAGTGATCGTAATGGGCTGAGAACATGGGTTATGGTGACAGCTGACGAGCGACGGTCATGACATCGCACTTATTGACTGCACGTAAGATAAGGGTAAGTTATTTTTTTGGTATTGATAGGCAAACGTTTGACCACTATTTCACGTGATGGTAAGCGATGATGTGGTCGAAGATGGAGCACGCTTGCTCGGAAATAACTTATTCAATCTTGACTTAAATACTCCCAGTTTATAACTATCAGGAAATACAGACTCTGGCAGGGAATTCCACTCCTTAGCTGTACGCACAATGAATGTGTTCCCAAAACGTTTTGTGCGTGTGGGTTCCCTGTCCACCAAGTACCAAGTCTTGTGGTTTGATAATGGAGCGGGCTTGCCAGAATTAAACTATGCAATTCCGTCGCACACTCCCCAAAATGCAATCGATAGAAAACCGACAGGCCAGCAACTCGGCGTCGACACTCAAGACTTAGGAGCTTCGAATCGACGAGCCTATCATTGCTGATGATCCTCTTGACTCGCTTCTCAATTGACTCAAATGCATCAAGCTGGTATCTGGCATTTATGTAAATGTGGCACAGTGGAGAGGAGCTCGTGTCGAAATAATGACAGCCATACAGGCCGACCTTCAAGGATAGGTAAGCCTTGGTGAAGTAGATTCATGGATGGGTTTTCTCGATTCGTCCGTCTCTCATTGTTGGCCCCGGCCGTCATTTGTAGATCTTTGATAGGTAGTCGTTGCGAATGTCGATGTCAAGAAATCTGTCACCAGTCTTGCATAAATCAAATCAAATTATTTATTGTTCGTCACAGGTGGAGAACCAGTTCTTATCTTAATAATATGTAGATCGCTCTAACATACCCATAGGGCGTACAATCTTATTACTAACTAGTGAACGTCACGCGGTTTCACCCGCGTAGTTCCCGTTCCCGTGGGAGTACGGGGATAATATATAGCCTATGTTACTCCCTGATAATATAGCTAACCATTGCTGAAAGAATTTTTCAAATCGGTCCAGTAGTTTCGGAGCCTATTCATTTCAAACAAACAAATCTTTCCTCTTTATAATATTAGTGTAGATATCTTATTACTAATATATAAAGCTGAAGAATTTGTTTGCTTGAACTACTAATCAATTTCAGGAACTACTGGTCCGATTTGAAAAATTCTTTCACTGTTAGATAGCCCATTTATCGAGGAAGGCTATATGCCATATATCATCACGCTAAGACCAAGAGGAGCGGAGCAGACGAAGTTGCGCGGGTCAACAATAATTCAGAATAACGCGAATAGACGTAACAAATACGTAAACACAGAAAAAATTTCAGCTCTAATACCGTTCGATTCTGATAATGATAGCAAACAGGCTGGACTGTCCTTATGTGCGACACTCGGTTACCTCAAATAAATAATTTTAATTATATAACACTCGATATGATCAGCTCTACATACAATTTTCCATTCCTACACCGTTACCAGCTTAATAATAAATTCATACACAACAAGTAGAAACCCACAGAAACAATTCCAAATCCCACGGCAAACGCAAAACAATCTAAGGGTACTTTTCACTAGAAGTTTTAATATGCTGCAGATAATCTTGCTTCGGGGGCGGTCAAATTAATTCCTTATAACGACTGTTAAATAATCGAGAGAAGCAGGGCCGCCCAACCGCGGGGACATGCGTAAGTCCCGTAATAAAGTTCCCAGAGATCCCCTGAGGCGGCCACTTGTCCGGGATTACAGGCCGGGATTAGGCCGCGAGCGATGCCCGGGATTCGCGATATCAAGTTGTGGTTGGTTTACATGTAGTTGGCATACCAACAGTCGGTCACCAAACGAAAACTAAACTTGGGTAGGTACTTTTTTTCCTGAAAATTCCACTTATTAGTCTACAAATTCCTGAAAAAGAACTGCTTAACTGACTTGGCAAATTTACTTTTTATTTTCTGGCTTCTTATATCAGCAGGTAATTGGTTGAGAAGATATGGTACTCTTTTATCAAGCTTTCGGTCGCCAAAATAATTAATTATTCTAGGAACATCAAATTTACCTGCCGACACTGTCCTAGTTGCGTGGTTATGAGTAACTAGCGAGTGACGCTCCCAGCTAGCTGCCATGACTGTTAACCAGAAGGAGACTTATGTTTTAAACTGATTGAAAGAATTTTGCATATTTTAAATAACTTACTATAATTTTCTTTGCATTGGTTTTTCGTTTTATTATTGACTAATAGTTTTAGGAATTTAATTTGCTGATTCTATTTTATCTAAATTAGTTTTGAATGTAAGTCCATAACAGTCGCGAGCGTAACTTAATATTGGGTCATAATATGTATCTTTAACCTGAATAAGGCTTAGCACGCACTGCGATTAAACGCGCGCGTTAGGAATCGCTGAAAACGCAAAAACGCGCGTCAACACGCACTGCGGCTAGCGTTTTGCTTAAATTTATTTCATTTCACCATGGATTTCTGGCGAGCAGCATGTGTTGTAGCTTTGAAATTGAAATTATCAGTCGAGACTGAATAAAAACCGAAATCGATTAACCGCCGTGCGTGCGCCACAGTACTGTTACTATGGGACACAAAAAAACCGTAACAAGTTGTGTTTTTAAAATCAGTCACTGAAAAAAGTCACTAATGCGTGCGCTTGTATAGAAAGCTATGTGTTACATTTTTTTCCGGTTTCAGACCTGCGGTTAAACGCGGGCGTTTAATCGCAGTGCGTGCTAAGCCTTATAATTTTTAATCAAGAATGAAACTGTTACTTCCAGGCAAGCGTGCTACGCACATCAGGCGAGATGGTGATCAAATGCGAGCCTATCCTAACTGATATTATAAATGCATAAGTCAGTATGTTAAATTTTTCGGTACCTACGCTTTCACGCCTATATAAGTGATTTTAATTAATTTTGTTATAGACTCTGGATACGTATATAGGTCCTTATATTTGCGAAAATCTATACTAACCCGAAGAAGCCGCGGGTAAAATCTAGTTATAATAAAAAATCACCTAAGACCACTCTTCTGTTACTCATAAAACATTAACCCTCCTTTCTACCCCACACCATGTAAGCCCCTCACTGTCTAGTTTGTGGCATAACTTTAATTGTTTTTTAAGTGCGCATACGCCGCCGCCACTTAAACAGGGGGAGCGTGGGACGCATGGGATCCTAAGACTCTATACTCTATGGTCCTTTAGTAAACGGTGCCAAAGAGGTACTTATGTGCTGAATATCAAGTTTATGGTAGAGAAAAAGATTGGTAATATTTTGTGGGGAGCAATGTTCTTGAATAATGATTAAACGTTTGACTTACATTTCAAAGAGTTCCCATATCATGCTTTCGTTTTATATGGTGATGATATAGCTGTTGATTGCATTCTATCAATCATTGGCGGATTCAGGGGGTGGGGGGTCTAAGTCTCATACCACCCCCAAAAGTCAGAGACATCTTTGGTAGTCTACTAACTAACGAAGTCAGTGAGGAATTTACGAAAATTAATCCAAGGAGGCTTGTATCGCGATATGCAAAATAAAATGCTTTGTGCTTTTTTCAGTATTTACTTTGCTAAATTCTACCTTCAGCCGGGTCAAGCCCCCAAATGACAATTCTGGATCCGCCCCTGATTGAATCCTATCAATACATTGATAGGATTCAATATGTTAAATACTATTAGATAGTAAAGGAACATACTAACAAAGCTATAATTTATCATTAATGTTTACTAATCTTGTTTGTTGGCTGAACGAACCCGGATGAAATTTAGCCATGACCTGTATTCTATGTCCTGGGTTAGGACTTAGGACATATAATACTTTTTATCCGGCTGTATGCTCCCTTGGGATTACTCAAATAAAAAAAGAGGAACGTCGCGTTGGTGAAGCTGCAGGCTGAATCAGCTTATATGGAGTCCTTGTATTGTTGTTAATACAATGTTCAACAGAAGAAACGCAATACCTCTTAAACTCTTAAAGGCTCATTGCACTCATCATTATGAACAACTTTCACTATGGGACCAAAACTGAATTAGCGAAAAAAGTATTGACTGCCCTATTCATGTGCGCATAACTCGACAGAATGTACTACTAACCAGCTCATTCTTTTTCGGGGTTGGTCCTATAGTAAAAGTTGTTCAAAATGATGAGTACAATGACCTTTTAAAATGTATTGTGTTGTATGATGATTGTACTATAAGTTGTGTTTTAGGTATTTTATGCATTGCTGGCAATAAAATGTGTATTTCTTTCATTTTGCTGATTTAACCATGTCAGAGGCCCTTGAGGCGGTTTAGAAACTCAGACACTAGGGTGTGTGGGGGCTTTAGACCTTACTGCCCACACGATAAGAAGAAGAATTTTGCTGATTGCTCTGCAGAGGCCCAGAATGGCACTGCTTTTCGTACATTCTGCAGTAATTTTTTTTGTATTAAATCTGCTTAACTTTAATATTTCCGTACTAGTTACGAAAATAACAAAACATGTTTCAATTGTTCAAAAAAAGGTACTACGAACTTAGATCTGTTATATCAACTGTTTTCATAATGTCAACTACATCAATTCAATTATGCCCATCAGTTGAAAAAACCGGCCAAGTTTGAGTTGGACTCGCACACAAAGGGTTCCGTACCAAACGAAAAAAACACGTTTCTTATATGATAGTCTTTAATTTTTATTTATGTAGTTTTATTCTTATTATATATTGTTATTGCGGCACTAGTATTACACAATCTGTGAAAATTTCAACTGTCTACGTATTACAGTTCTTGAGATACAGCCCGCTGACAGACAGACGGAAAGACGGACGGACAGCGGAGGCATAGTAATCGAGTTCCATTGGGTACGGAACCCTAAAAACCGTCAAAATAATTTGTCATTACGTTTTTGCGTTTCACAACTTCTTAGTATACTTACAAGTGGTTCTGCTACTAGTTTTTTGCAAGGAGACGTGCATATCACAACACTGCTAGCCTTGAGCAGTTTCGACAGACAGACAACATGTTTTGATAAGAGCAATCATTAATACCTAGGTTGTGGTCATGTGCTTGTAAGACGTACAAGAATTTATTGCGCAGGGGTAGTAGTTTTTGCAAGCACTATAATACGTGTAACAGAGTAAACTCTACAAAATGTACTGAACAGCAGATTTTTTTTCGCGGTTTCGGGATTGATCCCATAGTAAAAGTTGTACATAATCATGAGTACAATGACCCCTTAAGAGGTCAGAATCAGGGGGCTACTCTCTAACGAAATCTGTAGTTTCGGGCTTAGTTGCGGATGATAACACGATTTGACAGTTACTGTGAAATCGTGTTGTCATTCATTCTCCGTTCGGGTTCGGGACTAATCGTAAGTCTGTAGGTGATAAGGAGTAGAATACGCCCGCCCGCAACTAAGCCCGAAACTACGGATTTCTTTAGAGAGTAGCCCTCCTGAATCAGAATGTTTATTTGCTCAAAATGTAGGTACAATATAAGATAACTTACACAAACACATAGATCAGCTACATTTTACCTTACGGCATGCAAATCGTTAGGTAGAATAATAAAATAAATAGAAAATATCAACAATGCAAATAGAATTAATTATAATAATAAAAAACAAACAAACAAAAGCAAAAAAAAAATATCACAGTCATTAACAAATTAATTTAATGTCAAGTGTCTAAATTAAAAAATCGCAATAATATGTCCTAAGTAATTATAAAAGTCAATTTTATAAAGTTGCATCATTTAAAAAGTCTTTCACAGTATAATAATACTAGCTGACCCGCGCAACTTCGTCTGCGTCACAATTTTCATTACTGCTCCGCTCTTTTTGGTCTTAGCGTGATTATATATAGCCTATAGCCTTCCTCGATAAATGGGCTATCTAACACTGAAAGATTTTTTCAAATCGGACCAGTAGTTCTTGAGATTAGCGCGTTCAAGCAAACAAACTCTTCAGCTTTATATATTAGTATAGGTTTTCTTAAAAGTAGTGCAGTTACCTTGAATCTAAAAATGTGAACAGAATATTCCATAAAACTATGAGGTATTTTATTCTGCAACACGTTGTATACAGGGTTATTTGTAAAACACCAACAACCTCTTAGGCAGTGAAAGTACACATGATTATAAACAACTTGAGACCAACCCTGAAAAGTCGATAAAAATATCAGCTGTTTCATACATTTTCATTGGCTAAATATTGCATTTTATATGAAACAGCTGATATTTTTTCGAGTTTTCGGGGTTGTTCTTAAAGTAAAAGTTGTTTATAATCATGTGTACTTTCACTGCCTAAGAGGTTGTTGGTGTTTTACAAAAACCCTGTATACTAAATATTACTAATTTGCTAAATAATAAAATTATAATTACACGTTATTGAAATATTAGTGGGTTCGGGGCGAGAATAGAAATGACGACCTGGTGCCATCTCAAAATTGTTTTCGTCGTTTTTGGGACTACCAAGCTGAGATTTTACCAATCTAAATTAACAGTTTGGCGACGGAAACCAAATGGTATTTTTCTTCAAAGGTCTCATGGATATCAAACTATTTAGTCACTACATATTATAAAACAAAGTCCTTCACCGCGTCTGTCTGCCTGTTCGCGATGAACTCAAAAACTTCTGCACCGACTTTCATGCTGTTGTCAACAATGGGTAGAGTGGTTCTCGAGGAAGGTTTTAGTATATAATTTGTCTAGAAGTCACGGGCGAAGTGCTAGTTAAATAATAAAACATAAATACAGTCTGGTCCTTGGCCCAAAAGCTTCCCATCGTAAACAGTGAACCTGAAATGAAAAAAAAAAACGTAACCATAATAAACTAGCTAAAGGCAAAACACAAGTAGGTATTAAACCACAAAAAAATCTTCGCAAACCAAAACTGGTCATCAACAAATCTGTTTGATTTTAACTACACCTCAAGTATATTTTTATTTACATTCATACGCATCCCGTACCTATCTAATCACAACACGTATCTGTCAAAAGGGGATTTCGTTCGAAAACCTCGGACTTTACGTCAAATCACGTTTTAGCCAAGTTTGGTGCAGTTGTTGTTTCATTATCGTGTGAAAAGGCAAAGGAAACGAGCTCTTGAGCCGGGACGGGGCATACCTGTGCCTGCGTCGTACCTGACCTAGGAAAACAAACATGGCGGACTGGAGGATTAGTGTGGACATTATCTGTGATGGTTTTAGACAGGTTGTTGCTGTGTTTAAGTTCAAAAACTAGTTTACTTAAGTTTTAAATGCAGTAGAGTGAACAAGTACTAAGTTGATGTGGCCGTGACACAATAGGAAATATGCATGCGATTTTTTTATTTGCAAAATGGAATACTTATTAGCTCTAATAAACAATTATGAAATTATTTTTAAAATACCATCATCAGCGATGAAGTTATAAAGCTTCAAAGTTTACAATTAGAAAGAGAAGTCCGACATGATTGTGACGTCAAAGTTCTTGGCGCCTATACAGCTGCCATAGAAAACAGCGTTTTCGCGAGAGGGACAGATATATTTGTTTAAAATAACTAAATCTCGTTTGTTTTTCGAGCAATTTTGATTCTATGTCCACTGTTAGTATTACATGTGTGTATATTTTTGGATAAACTGTATAGATAATATATATTTTTTTCGTGCATATTCCCTATTTTGTAGCGGGATCTTACATAGTTAAACCTCGCTCGTTAGCCTCGCTCAGCGAAACCCAGCCTTATGCTTTTCGCTGAGCGAGGCTAGGTAAATGAAGCAATTTCATTGGTTCTTAACAAACACATCCCTCGCACATTTCTGCTTGAAACGCAGCCTTACTCTGGGACTCGTCGAGGTTTATTGCCTCGCTTCTGGCTTTCAGGAGTTGCAGTGGCTGGGATATTGAAGGTCTATGAGGTCGTAAAGAAGTTCACAAATCTAAATGTACCTTTCTTTACGTTGACATTTAAAAAAAAAACATTTATTTCAGACAATGTCCATAGCAGGGTTTTCACATTATATTATTAAGAAAACTGAAATTGTTTAAAATTGGTCACATATTAGAAATTAATTTATACATTACTAGTGGACGTCACGCGGTTTCACCCGCGTAGTTCCTGTTCCCGTGGGAATACGGGGATAATATATAGCCTATGCTACTCCCTGATAATGTAGCTATCCAATGCTAAAAGAATTTTTCAAATCGGTCCAGTAGTTTCGGAGCCTATTCAATTCAAACAAACAAACAAACAAATCTTTCTTCTTTATAATATTAGTATAGATGATAATTTATTAATATTTAAAAATTAATAAATAAATTAATAAACAAATAGATTACACATACGTCATAATCCTTGTGAGCAATATGTAGCCCAGAATGACTACCTGCCTGCCGTAACATGAAGCACTGTAAACCTACTTAGCAGCACCGTATCCGGTCTATCACCCACCATTCTCAGCACACTGTTTCGGCTCCCTCGCACACGTCGCACTACCGAAGCAATCTTCTTGCGCATAATTGGGTAAAAATCGTCTACACTAGCATCCGCAAACATACCGGATGCGCTACAGTTGAACAACAGTTCAATCATACAATGCCGCAAAATGGCGGTCGCCAAATAAACCATGTCAGAGGCCCTTGAGGCGGTTTAGAAACTCTGACACTAGGTTGTGTGGGGCCGTTAGACTTTACTGCCACACGATAAGAAGAAGAAGATCATACAATGTAAGAGCTTTCATTCTGAAGTGTTCTTTATGGATAAGTAGATTTTTATTGACGAACAAGCCCCATTTACGTAGTGCCCTGCACTACGTAAATAAAAAACCCTTTTTCATCTCATAAAAAACCCTTTTTATGAGGAAATCATCAAATGACTCCTGCCGCTCTGGGTGAAGCAGAAGGGAGTGTCAGACTCTTACTGACTAAAACCCATCCGTGTTCCTCCTAATGCCCTGTGCGTTTCAGGGCCGCGGTGACTCTTTCGAAAATATATCCCTTCATAACCGGTCCCTACTATAACATTTGTTTAAGTAATCATTTCTCCTTCGTTAAATAGGGAAATATATTCGTTGTCTATGCTTTCATGTTGTTGATGGGGTTGCCTTGCTTCTGAAGCGCACCCGGCATTTTTGATGATTGCTTTTATGCACTAATGCGTAAAAGATGTGCGTCCTTAGTGCGCAGAGTGCGAGCCAGTTCCAACAGCATCCTTGCATGATTGCTGACAGGCTGGACTGCTGTGTAGTAAATCGCTGCTGCAGTATCTCACCTGGGATGGTGAATAAAAGATTATTTTGTTGTGTGTAAATATATTTACTTGATACAATAAATTGTTTATTTATTTATTATTCTCTTTATTCGTTTAACTTAATTTATATTTTTAAATATATATTAAAATAAAACGTTAAAATTATATTTAAAAATATAAAAAATAGTAGTCCGCGTGTCGGGAGCAGGGTCTAAGCTACCGCTGGTTAGGGCTCGAGAGAAAGGAAGCTCCTCACAATACGGGCTGCCTTCTGTATCAGGCCCTTTACCCAACCTCGTAACGCCAGCTTCGAGAGGTGGTCGTCGAAACTATTGGCCATCAGGCCATTGGCCGTAACGACAATCGGCACAATGACAGCCGAGTCCACATTCCACATATCGACAACCTCGTGAGCTAAGTCAAGATACTTAATTTGTTTCTCCTTTTCAGCTTTCACGAGATTCTCATCATGTGGGATGGTAACATAAAAAAAAGAATTAAAAAAAAGAAAAGGAAAATACTTTAATTCCGCCAGAAATGACGCACAAAATCACCAAATTAAATAAAACCAGTTACAAACTAAAAACTAAAACCATTTGCAATATAAACTATGTCAGGACCGGACATAACATCGATTTTTTATTATTATGTAATTGTTTTTATAAGACTAACACAGTTGTAAGTTTAATTTATGATTATTATTATAGCTTCATAACTCTTTCACGTACAATTCCAGATATAATATAAATAGAGTATATAATAAATAAATAATCCTAGAATGGTCTCAAGTCATGGCCAGCGCAATCCTCACGCGGCACATCCACCTTATTCCCTACCTGTTATGAGTGTGATATTTTCATATTTTTTCTAAATGATTTTTTGTGTGACGCGCTAAGTGCCGTGATACAGACCACCCACGGAGAGCAAGGAAACCAGAGGAACCTTCAGCGCGATCATAAAATGTTTAGTAGGTTATGTAGGTATTGGTTAAGCATTTAGAGGTCTATGAAGGCAACCTCTATTCTCTGAAAAGCCAAGAAATGCTGCCTTAATACCTGCACCATTCCTTTTTTCCACACTAGTGGTTTTGAGTTTTCTTTTCTATTTTTTAAACTTTCAAAAACTGTTCATCCTCAGAATTATTTGAGCAGTGAGAGGAGCCGAACAGAATGTTCTTTTCATATTTTCAAAACATGTAAATTAAAAAAATAATCAAGAAGTGTTGGATTTCGACCGCTTAAAACACTCACAAGTCCGACATTTATTGAATTGTTTTCTACATCTATAACAGAGACAACACTAATTGCGTGTGACATCACTCGCAAGTCACGCCATTGAATTTGCGCCATCTAGTACAGAAGATTAACTTCAAAAGCTATATGTAAGTTCCCTATCTTTTCATCGATTTTATGTGTAATGGAAATCATTTTTTTTTAAATAAGTGTTAATTCATAAAGGGATTTCATAGTAGTAAAACACCCTATCTATACTTACTAATATTAATCTATCCTTTTTAATATATAAAGCTGAAGAGTTTGTTTGTTTGCTTGAAAGCGCTAATCTCAGGAACTACTGGTCCGATTTGAAAAATTATTTCAGTGTTAGATAGCCCATTTATCGAGGAAGGCTATAGGCTATATATTATCACGCTCAGACCAATAGGAGCGGAGCCGTAACGAAAATTTTAACGCCGACGAAGTTGCGCGGGTCAACTAGTTTTATAATATTTGATTACTTAATACTATTGGAATGTCCTCCATCTGTATAGACCCGTGTTATAAACACATTAAGTATGCTCATCCAATCAATATTTGTTTTTCTTTCCTGTCCAGCCTTTTTATGGAGTTGTTTGTAAAAAGTTCGTGCGTAACATATAGCCTAGACTCAAGAGCTTTTATAGAATTTAGTACCGTCTGTTGTTGCAAGTTTTTTGGTTCAGCTATTTCTTGTAAACTAGGTACTTGTAGACGTCCAAAGTGCGTCATTTGGGCTGGGCCCGCATTGAATATTTACAAATACAAAAACAAATCTCTTTATTGCACTCTTCACAAAGGTTCACATCGGTATACACATAATTTGTACAAAAATAAGTTGAATAACAAAAAATGCAAAACATGTAATTATGATCCTTTGTGAGAGACTGGAGTCCATACTAAGATACCCTGTGTGACGGATCACCAGGCCCTCACCCCGAATTTGCGTTGACAATAAAATCAAAATTGTGAGAATATTAGCGCTAGGTAGGTACTACACCTATTATACATAACTAAATTTTGAAGCATTGTTGTCTATTTTGCCTGTAGAAGGGAGTCCCTGGTGTCCTGAAATACAAGTCACGGCTTAGTTTAGGCACCAGTCTCCCACAAATGAATATCGTCATAGTGATAATTGTAATTGTTTCCTTAAATATTAGTTTATAAGTGTTATTTGTGGAAGAAAATAAACATTTTTTATTATTATTTTGTTATTTATTATCTTCGTAGCCTAGTCGGCTGTTTTCCCTTAGGCCCTAAGGCATTAGCAGAGGTGGAAATTAGTGCTACTTACGCTGAAATATACACAGTGCCAGTTTATTCATCTTACAAAGGCAGTCCACTTAATGTACCCGCATAAACTACCTCTAGGCACGATTATTTTTTTAAAATAAGTCATTAATATAATAGGTACAATAAAAATAAATAATACATTACAATTACAAAACACGCTGTTTAATGTTTACGTATCAAAACAATATCGCCGTTCCATACCGCGCCGTCCTTGGAACACAAGGCTCGGACTGCGTTCGCTCCTGGATGTTTCAAACTACGTCATGACACCTAATGAATATACAGGGAAATTGAAAAATACCCGAAACGTCTTAACCCTGACTTCATACTTACTTCACCCTGAACAACATTTGTTCTACAACTTTTCTAAATTGTCTAAATTTTGCATATTCTTTATGAGGCGGCCGACGAAAGGCCGCCGCCCGGCCGGCAGCGCGGCACCGAGTGCGCGCGCGCGTAGTATACGCGAATTTTACAGACTTCAAATAAATGAAAACAAATTGTTTTTGACTACATTGTTAAGTTGAGGTTAAAGTCGTAGAACAAATGTTGTTCAGAGTCATTGTCATGTCATACAAAGTCAGGATTAAGAGGTTTTGGGCATTTTTTCAATTTCTCTGTATATTTTATTTTATAAAAAATTCAATAATCAACATTTTCATAAATATATTTTTTTTAATGAATGTGTAGTAATAGTAATTGGATAGATGAAGTGGGCTGCCGCTGTACGACGACTAAAATGGCGTCGTGTATACTGAGGGTACTGAGGCTCTCTAGACAAAGTGCCGTTCGTTATATTAGCGAACTAGCTGCCCCGCGCAACTTCTTCTGCGTCATAATTTTCATTACTGCTCCGATGCTATTGGTCTTAGCGTGATGATATATTAATATAGCCTATAGGCTTAAGCCTTCCTCGATAAATGGGCTATCTATCACTGAAAGATTTTTTCAATTTGGACATTACTTATTTATTACGTTCCTGAGATTAGCGCGTTCAAGCAAGCAAACAAACAAACAAACTCTTCAGCTTTATACATTAGTATAGATGAGATTGTCGAAATGCCAAACTATAAAGGATTGATCTCGTGACATTTTGACTGCGTTTGTTAATCTCATACCTACATATTGACATTTAGGTAATCATTTTGGTCACGCTACCGCTAACAGACAGAATGTTACTTGTCTCTCATAACTAAAGCGCCATTCATGTGAGTTTATCGAACGTTTTGGGGCGAAAAGTCGTATGCGACAATCTTGAGACGATTGTCGCATCCGTACGTTTACATTCAACCAAATAACAAAAACTCGGCTACGAGTATGTCATACGATAGTCGTAAGGTAACTATCGCCTAGAGTTTTGATTACACGGCACAAATTGCAATGCGATATTTGCCTATGATTTTTCGACTCGTCTAAACACGAACTCGTATGACATTTTTTCAAGTTCATGCGAGTATCGTACAAATCGATTGGAATCGATCTGCATGCGAGACTCGCACTTCGAGGTCATAGTCCAGGGTCCAGGGTTCAAGTTTTTTTTTAAGGTTCTCCCATGAAAATGATGCTACTTCTAGTACAGTACCTTTTACCGCTATATTTATATATTCTTTCAAGTATAACTCATCTAATATATAAAATTCTCGTGTCACAGTTTTCGTTGCCATACTCCTCCGAAACGGCTTGACCGATTTTGATGAATTTTTTTGTGCTTATCCGGTATCTATGAGAATCGGCCAACATCTATTTTTCATAAAAAAAAAAAATAGGCGGTAGGAGTAGGGTAGGAGTAGGGTAGGAGTAGGGTAGGAGTAGGGTAGGAGTAGGGTAGGAGTAGGGTAGGAGTAGCGTAGGAGTAGGGTTGGAGTAGGGTAGGAGTTATATTATAGATGAAAATTGTGACGCAGACGAATTTGCGCGGGTCAGCTAGTTTAATATATAACTAACTTCTGCCAGCGTTCTTCTATATGTTATTCCAGACTATAATCTACCTCCGTGCCAAACACTAATTGCACTCATGATAGCGACTGGGTGACCGGTGAACTCGAAGTACGATTTTCTTGCTTTCAATTTTGTTTACACGGTGAAATCCAGTACTCAAAGGCGAGGCGATTATCGCCCTTCCACGTAGGATATCGTATATGATGTTTACATGATCATATTTTTTTTCTCACTTTCGAGAATCGTATGTTCGAGGTAAGAAAATCGCATCGTGTAAATAGCGCTTTGGGGTGCCTGTCCATTTCAGCAGAGCGAGGCAGCTAAAATTTTAACCAATGGAATTGCACGAAATCTCCGCTCCACGTGAGTCACTGACATTTTGTGTGTTCACTTTTCTAAGGATGCATGATTTTATCCAAAATACCATCCCAGCGGTTCGGGTTGTATGTACGTTGTGAATGAATGAATTTATCTAAATATACCATATAATATTATAAAGCTGAAGTTTGTTCGTTTGGTTGAACGTGCTAATCTCAGGAACTACTGGTTCGAATAGAAAACATATTTTAGTGTTGGATAGCCCATTTATCGAGGAAGGTTATAAGCTTGATATAACATCATGCTACGACCAATAGGAGCGGAGCAATAATGAAACGTGTGATGCAGACGATGTTGCAGGGGTCTTCAGCTAGTGATAATATACCTAAGTTGATATCGCAAGAATAATTTACGAGTAAGCAGACATATTTTTTAATGATTACAACACTGATATCGCAACGATGTAGTTTGTAAGGTTTTTTTCTGATTCTCTCATACGAGTGGTCCTTGAATGAAGTATGTACCGAGTCGAGTGGGCCACTGTGTGGACGTAGGTAAATATGTTGAGATGGCTACTGGGTGGGGCTGGCCCAGGTTTTACTCTTCAGTGAATCATTTGATAATTAATTTGTTTATTAATTACATGTTTAAGTAAGTGTCTAGCCAAAGCTCTTCTCTATTGAAGCTTTCTGAGCAAACTAAAAGTGTACTGTTTTATCAATATGTTTTCTTACTTGTTCATATATGTTTTTTTTTTGCTAATGTGTTTAAATTATTGCCATGCTACCACTTGTTGTTGTCAATTTGAAGTAGTTAGGCTAGGTCAATAGTTCTTTTGACTTTGACCTTTCGATTTTTTTTAGTTATTGCTATTTTGCTAAATTATTTTGATTTTAAGGTGGCTTATGGCTCAGACACATATGCATTTGTACCTATCACTAACTTGTTTTTATTTTTTTTTACCATTACTGCACTCAAAACGATGAATAAAAACATCGTGAGGACGCCAGCTTATCCTAGAACTACAATACAACAACCTCTACTGTAGATTTCTTATTTAATTTTTATCCTATGCATGTAATGTGATGTAATATAGGTATAAAATTCTTCCGTTATTGATTGAGTGACTGACAGACAACGCACAGCCGAAATTACTGGTCGTAGAAAGCTGAAATTTGGCATGTAGGTTCCTTGGGGAGTGCAGGGGAGCACTAGAGGATTCCCCGAAATTCCTACAAACGGAAAAAAGCGAGATATGCGCGTACGAAGTCGCGGAAAAAAAGTAGTTAAGCATAAAAATAATAATAATAAGAATTCGAAGACGTGCCAATCACCAATACGCACTCCTAGCCGTGATGAGAGTCTTTAAGTCAAGAGTGAATAGGTTACTTCTAGGCAAGCGTGCTCCATCTTCGACCACATCATCGCTTACCATCAGGTGAGATAGTGGTCAAACGCGTGCCTATCAAAAGTAATCTCTCATAGAGAGGAGACCAGTGACGTCAACATTATTGGTCGATTTTTTTGGTCCAGTTCTGTGTGAATACGAAGAAGAAGAAACTTATACTTTCTTAATTTTTAAAGTCAATTTCCTTTTTTCACAGTAAACCCTTTATTCGTGACAAGAAGCCAGATTTGACAGCTGAATAGAGAGCGATAGAAAATCGCTTTACCTCTAAGTGCGAAAGAGATTTATTTTCATGTCTCTTTCATACTTACTAGTAAAGCAATGTGGTATCCTACTGCCAAATACTATTTCTTAGATTGTCACGAATATAATCCCAACACTAAATATTGTGGACGTTCCAATTAGGGCTTCTGGAACGTCCCGGGATCGATTCAATAAAACAGCCTTTAAGCGATTTAAGAGATCATTATATTGAGCAGGTGCTCTCAAGAAAAACTTTTACAGAACTTTTTATAAAAACAAATCAATCATTTTATGTCAATATTTGAACCTATTCTAAAGTCCTAATACTTCTAAAGCTTTTTTAATTATTAAATTGACGGAGGTTCCCGGAGGGTGAGCCATCCAAGGAGGTTGTATCACAATATCTACTCAATATCTTTATTGCATTCCACATGTATACCTAGGTGGTAAAAACAAGATTAGTTCATGTGGACCCGTCGGGCACATCAAGATAAGTAGGAGAGAGGAAGCATTTTTTAATTATGTAAAATTATTAGCAAACTTAATTATGGTAATCTATTAAGAGATGTAATGACAATCAACAGAATGAGATTTAAAGATTTGGGTAGGTATGCAGTCAAGTTATGATTTTATAAGTCTATCACTTAGATATTCGTTTACCGAGTAGTAGCATTTATTTAGCAAAAATTGTCTAAGTTTTCTTGTCTTTGTCTTATTTTTTATTTTTATTTTCTCTTCTTTTTTATTGATGCATCTTATTATATAATGTAATGGACATTACATTGGGACTTTTAGAGTGCATTTTTAATTGGGAACTTGGTAAGTTTAGCCTAGATTGGTGTCTGAGTAGATAGCGTGTCTGAGTGTCTCCACGTTTTGAATAAAATTCCTGATGTTTCCGTACAAATTTGTTCCATATACATTCGACAGGATTATCCCACCTTCCTCGACCACACACAACTATTAGTGGCTATCCGTTCTTTAACACCATAGAGGTGAAATTTCCCGAAAAGGTTGCTATGGTTAACAGACTATATTAACACGGTACGCCCACGGTTTCCATTAGTGGTGTGGTGGTATAGTTGGAATAGTTCCATTTCGCGACTATATGAGAAAGGTAGGAAGTATTGGTACAGAATATTTGTGTGTTTTAATATAATGTGAAACTAGATGACCAGCCGGTTTATTTTGAAAACCTCATACCGTGAAAGCTTTGGTGAACTGTCATTTCAGTTTGATTACACAGCCGGTCGATTCTGTAAACCTGTCATCGTGAGTACTCGGGTGGAGTGAACGGGAAGTAAACTGCAGTGCGATTTTGTAAACATGTCGAAGTGAAAACTTAGGCGAAGTGAACGACAAGTGAGCTGTCATTTTATCTTGTTAGTATGGTTTGACAGCTCACTTGTCGTTCACTCCACCTAAGTGTACAAGGTGAGATGTCGACAGAATAGACCGGCTGTAATTCCATCTTGATTACATGGATTGACAGTTCACTTCGTGATCACTTCACCCAAGCCTTTATTTCGACATGTTTACAACGAATGAATGAATCGATCGGCAGAATCGCAACTGCAGAATTTAAGTTCACTTCACCTTAGCTTTTGAGAAAGGTAAAAAAAGAAACCAGTCAAATACATTGTTTATGCTTTGCGATGTCTGTGATTTATAGTAAACTGATCTAAATAATGTGATATGTTTGTGAAGGTGCCTACTACTAGTGCCATCTAGATAACAAAAAAATCTGAATATCCGAATTTATAAAATTCTTCTGTTACTCGTGACTAAGTAAGTGACTGACACAGCCGAAACTACTGCTTGTAGAAAGCTGAAATTAGGCGTGTCCTTGGGGAGTGTAGGGGAGCACTAAGAGAGGATTTCTAGAAATTCCTACGGGAACGAGAAAAAACGGGATATGCGCGTACGACGCGTGCAATAGCTAGTAATGTCCTATAATACAAGCTTTACTTAGTTTAGGAGTTAGAGAGTCCCATAAATTCTATGTGGCAGTGTACAATCTCTAAACTTAAGATTTAAATTGTTATTAGATTAAGAAATTGTTGTCCCTACCTTGATGAAAATAAAAAAATATTATTATATTATTATTATTAATGTAATAATGGCCTACAGCTACAGTAAGTAACAGAAGAAGCTTTAGCTCTGAAAGCTTGCCAAGATTATATTAATTACGGCGAAGACTAACAATTAAGACGGTAGACTTTCTTCGAAATTAATAACTAGAACGATCCGCGGAAGTTGCATCAGAGTTCGCTTTCGTTGGTTCTTTACGTACTTTACTTATTATTTTTCTGCTATTTAATTACACAATGTTTCACTTTCCTTCTAACGCAAATACTGCCTATTTTTGAGAAATGTTACAAGACCCGAATTGCGTTGTTCATATAATGCCATATCCTTTTATAATCGAAAGGAACTTTAGATCCATTGCTAATCCTTACATATTTACTAATATTTACTAATTACTAATTTACTAATACTAATGACTAATTTACTAATATTACTCATTACTAATATTTATTAACTTTACTAATTAATAATTTACTAATTTTGCTAATATCCTTACTTCCTTACTAATATTATAAATGCGAAAGTAACTCTGTCTGTCTGTCTGTCTCGCTTTCACGCCAAAACTACTGAACCGATTTAAATGAAATTTGGTTTAGAGATAGTCTAGAGCATGAGAAAGAACATGCTACTTTTTATCCCGGGAGTATGTTCCCTAAGGACCACGCGGGCGAAGCCGTTGGCAGAAGCTAGTATATAACAAAAGAATCATCGGATTGAATACGTCAAAAATGCAATGGATACAATTGCAATGCCAAAATGAATGCAAATGCAACTCGCTTCTATTCATTGTACATACGCAATTAGGATGCTGTTTTCTGGGAGCCTGTAAATCTTCACTCCCAAGAAGTGCCAGGATTTACCACTAGATGGCTCCATTAATACCATAAATTGAAAAGATGTCATTATATTACAAAAATCACAATTCTCTTTATATTAACACTAGCAATTCACCCGCGACTTCGTTCGCGCGGGTTCAGTAGATACTCCACGAACTTCATCTCCTTGTCCTCCCTCTATAAAGGCTAACGTGTAAATTACTTATTAATTAACTGTATATTTGTGATTGCCAATTAATGTTATCCTTAATTGTAAATATGTCGTTGGTGTGCCATACTTAATAAATAAATTAATAGACCAAACGTAGAGCTGTTCGCTTAATCCGCGACATTTTTCTTACTTAGAGTATTTTTATACCCGTCGTAATTTTTAAACGAAAGGTCCGATTTGCATTATTTATAATTTACGTATACATAACCAACCTAAATAACCAAATCATTTAAATGGGTAAGGATTAATTAATATCATGATACCAAAATCACCACTATTCCATTCCACCCGGGTTTTTATCGAATAATTTGAACAAAAAGCGGTTATTGTGACTAACCATAATAGTTAGATATACCTTCGCGGACTTTTTTGTGGATATTGATGTTCTCTATAAAACTGTAGTTCATCGCTTGGTTAATAGTTTCCGAAGCGTACGCGGTTTATGGATTTTTTTTCACACTTTTGGTTACATTATCCAATTTTTCATACGGATCCATAACTTTTTTGAAAATACTCTATAGCCTATGTTCATGAGGGATAATGTAGTATTCTAATGGTGAAAGAATTTTTCAAATCGGTCCTGTAGTTTCGGAGCCTATTCAATTCAAACAAACAAACAAATCTTTCCTCTATATAACATTAGTGTAGTCTTTTCATAGTGCTGGTGCAAAACAGAATTTTAATAATATTAGCAATACCCATACTATCAGCTAGCTATCTGCTAAACAACACGTCCGAAACCGCGGGAGGTCTACCGTTATTCATATCCAGAAAAGGATTCACTCAGCATCCTACACTCCTAATTCTCACGTCAATTTTAGTTCGATCATAACGACAATAGAACACATTTGTGACACATTACTATAAAAAAAAAAAATACCTTTGAATAGTGCCATTATACCTTGACCTGTCATAATGGCGCCACTTGTTCCAACAAACGTCAGATTCGATACATTGAGCTTAGTTCCTCTTTTTGCCAAGGCACAAGTTAAATTGGATTGTTCAAAACGTGATAGTTTTCTATGACCGTGGCTTAAATACCTGCCGTTATCAGCGACGGTGTTAATGCAATCATAGCCTTTGTCTAACTCTATGCTTTTGCGGGATTATCTATGGTTTTTTTTATATAAAGGGTTAGCGTTGGTCAGGATTTTGTTGAAGGTGTAGTTTTTTTTTGGCAAATTGCGTTAAGAGTTGTCGTGAATGAGCATTAGTGTTGAATGTTCCATGTTTTTTTGATGTACATTATTTATTTTAGGTGATTGATTGGAGGATTTTTTTCGAAAGATTTACTGCAGCCCTGGAACACGAAGGGCGTTTGGAGGAACACGGATGGGTTTTAGTCAGTAAGAGTCGGACACTCCGTTCCGCTCCGCCCAGGGCGTATGGAGTCTCAGATTTCTCATCCAAAAAAAAGGTGATTGTTCGTGATTTTTTTTTTTACTATTTATAGGCTCGCGTTTGACCACTATCTCACCTGATGGTAAGCGATGATGTGGTCGAAGATGGAGCACGCTTGCCTAGAAGTAACCTATTCACTCTTGACTTAAATACTCTCAGGTTATAGCTATCAGGAAATACAGACTCCGGCAGGAAATTCCACTCCTTAGCTGCACGCACTATGAATGTGTTTCCAAAACGTTTTGTGCGCGTGGGTGGGATGTCCACCATGTACCGGTGGCGCATCGCCGTTCGTCTTGTGGTCCGATGATGGAACGGGCTTGGCGGAATCATATTAATTTAGACTTTCTCTGTTGCACTTGCACAGTAAGTTAATATCTTCTTCTTGAGTAGGTCTCTAATTACTGAGGATCGTTGTCACTGAACTTTAAGCGGACAAACTGTCTCCATCGATTCCGGTCCAAAGTTGCCATCACCACCTGCTGTAATTTGCTTGAGGATGTAACTTCTTTCACTTTTTCAGACCATCGTGTCGGCGACCGGCCTCGTGCTCTCTTTCCTTCGGTATTGCCAACAATTACCAGCTTTTCAAGGCTGCTATCTCCCCTTCGCAGACAATCGGGTATTGATATTGAGTTGGCAAAGGACGGACACATTTTTTCGTTTGGCTGTCCATGGGATTCGAAGCATCCGTCTCCAACACCGTACCCAGTTTTAAACACCAACCCAATTCAAGAAGGTCCAAGAAAGCAACAGGCCCAACGACAGACCCAGTAAACTAACCGTTCGCTGACTTATCAGTAATAAACAAAACATTAATAAAGTACACAGTCTCAGCAAACAGTGCTAATTAGCCGACTGCCGTAATCGTGAACAAACAACAAAGTTCACAGCTACACTGATACTACGATACTGTTGCTGCTGGTTATTTAGATATTTTTATTTACATCTCCAACTCGGATTTGTGCTTTATTTAAATTTTATTCATTTATGGAGAAGGCCTGACGCAGACATGAGGTAGCCGAGTCTTTAACAGGCCTATTGTAATGCAATTCGCACGTTAACAAGTGTACTGAAATCAAATGACAAGTGACGTCACGCGATATGTGATTTTTTTAGTCCACTTCTATTTACATACTTTCAATATTTCTCCGTTTCTCCACTCCGCTGCCTCACTCCGCGCAAATGGATAGGTACCCTTACACTAGGTACAACAGAATTATGTCTACCTACACAAGACCTATGCTTAGAGCTTTTAGATTTGTATTTAAGATTTGGGAAGCAAGCAGAACAGATTGTCGATGGGGCCGAAAAGTTCTGGAGTGACGACCGCGTACCGGAAGACGTAACGTTGGAAGGCCTCCCACAAGGTGGACCACCTGGTGAAGGTCGCGGGTAGCCGAGTATATAATTACATTATATCCATACTCTATGAAAAATTTACTGTGAAAACAGGCCGATTGAGTTCGAAGTAGCTGTCAATCAAGCAGGCCAAAGACAATGGCGATACTATCAAGTTGGCTGTATGTGCCGCTCAAAACCATAAAAATACTCTGGCCTCCAGTTTTTTTTTATTTGTGATGGGTTTGCTCTTGACTCTAGTCTAGGTCAGAGATGACAGAGACAAAGTCTACGATGGAGCGAGCTTACCCAGAAGGAGCTTGTTCACTCTAACTTTGAAGAGATTAGGGTTGTAAGGGTTTGGAAACACGGACGCAGGCAGAGAGTTCCCCTCCTTTGCTGTGCGCATTATAAAAGACGTTTGGAAACGCTTAGTGCGAATTGGTGGAATAGCAATAAGGTAGGGCTGGTAAGATGCAGTGCGTCTGGATGTCCGATGGTAGAAGGGGGCCGGTGGGATGAGGTCGTGGAGTTCTTGGGCACACTCACCGAAGTACAATCTGTATAAGCCCGACGAGCAGGCAACCTTACGGCGATGAGCCAAGCTATGTAGCTGGGCATCCAGCAGTTTTACGTCACCGATGAGCCTCTTAGCTCTGATTTCCACCGCGGCAAGCTGATACTTAGCTGAGCCATTCCAAAGGTGGCTACAATACTCCATGCAGGATCGGACTTGCGCTTTACATAGGGATAAAAGCTGTCCAGGCCTGAAGTATCGCTTCGCCCTATTTAGGATGCCCAGCTTTTTGGCCGCGGTTTGGGCTTTGTACTCGATGGTGGCGCCGAAGTTGAGACTGGATGACAACTCCATGCCTAGGAGCTCGAGCCGATCAGTCACAGGAACAGATGCACCCCGAAAAGTAGGAGTTTGGTCAAAACGACTCCTTTTTGCGGTAAAAAGACAAGCCTGTGTTTTGGTGGCGTTAAAAGTGACCACATTGTCATCACCCCACTGGGAGACAAGGCTTAAGATCAAATTTGTCCGCTCTACCATGGGCCTTTCTCAAGGAACGAACTCGATCCCCGCTGGTTGTTGCGCTGGGCAAGTATCTCTCTGAAACCGTACTGTCATCTGCGTACCCAACAAGACCAAGCTGAAGTAGGTCATTGATGTGCAGCGGGAAAAGAGTTGCAGAGAGAACAGACCCCTGAGGCACTCCGGCATCAATAGCCATGAGATCAGAGGAGCAGCCGTCAACGACTACTCGGATCAACCGTTCACTCAGGAAGTCAGATATCCAGCTACAAAAACCAGCTGGGATGCCATAAGCAGGAAGCTTGCTGAGCAGACCTGCGTGCCAAACCCTGTCAAAGGCTTTCGAGATATCGAGCGACACGGCAAGTGCTTCGCCGTGTCTCTCGATGACCTCGCCCCAGCAGTGCGTGACATACACAAGAAGATCGCCAGTTGACCGTCCCCGGCGAAAGCCATATTGACGGTCACTGAGGAGATCATTGTCTTCAAGGTAGGTCAGCAGCTTACTGTTTAGAACCCTTTCCATAACCTTGCATAGGATGGAGGTAATGGCGATTCGACGGTAATGTGCAGGGTCAGCACGGTCTTCCTTTTTGGGCACCGGTTGCACATTCGCAAGCTTCCATGATTTCGGCACCGTTCTTTTTTCAAGAGAGGCGGTACAGGCGTGCCATGTTACCATACTTATAGATATGTGGTACATTACCTTTTTTTAAGGATGGAAATTCATCAAATGGCTCCTCCTGCTCTGGGCGGAGTGGAAGGTAGTTTCAGACTCTTACTGACTAAAACCCATCCGTGTTCCTCCTAATGCCCTTTGCGTTCCAAGGCCGCTGTGGCTCTTTTGAACAAATTCCGCAACTCTGGAACAAATTCTGCAACCCTGGAATAAATTCCGCAACCCTGGATGTGGTACATTACCTAAATCCGTTATATAGTGGTATGCAAATATTTTGGGCGAACGCCAAGCTGACAAGCCAGCAAATGAGGCAAAGCTGGTGTAACAAGTTACATACGTGTTAGTAAAGCATATATTATGGTCAATCCTACAAAGACAAAGACCGACGTAAAATATGTCAATACTTACATATATTCGTGACAATCGCCGTATGGTGTTGGCCGGTGCCATATGGTGTCGACCGGTGCCGTATGGTGCCGTAAAAGAATAACACCATCCCATCACTTCCCGTGGTGTCGTAAGAGGCGACTAAGGGACTCGCCAGAGAATGGGCAGCAGCGTTCTCTGTAAAACTTAACACCATACACTGCAATCGCCAACCCGCCGGCCAAGCGTGGCGATTATGGCAAACCCCCCCTCTTTCGGCTGTTATGATGATGATGATTCGTGACAATCTAAGAAATCGGATTTGACAGCAGAATACAACATTGCTTTACTAGTAAGTACGAAAGAGACATGAAAATAAATCTCTTTCCCACTGAGTGGTTAAGCGATTTTCTATCCCTCTCTACTCAGCTGTCAAATCTGACTTCTTAGATTGTCACGAATACGGTACAGGTCCTTGTAAACTGTTTGTCCCCATACTGTAAAGTATGACCGTCGCAGTTATAACTTACCTAGCTTTAAACCAACTACCTAATTAAGCCATTACTCCGCCAGTTGCAAGATTTTAACGACATATTACAGTGTCTTGCTCATTGTGACGCGGGGTACTAGCCAATTAACACCAAGCAGAGGTACCTATGTAATGAACTGCGTACAATCTAACGCGGGTACAAAGATCGACTGGCGGTCGTTTGAGAGCTGAGCAATTAGCAGATTCAATGGATAAGATATGTATGGAATGTTGCTACTACATTGATAGTTTTGGTATTAACTTGTGAAGAATGAAAGGTGTACTTACAATTAAGTAACAATCAGTGATAGTGCATAGGTAGTGCTATTCCCGGGATTTAGTGACCGTTATCTTAACATGGATATGCCTTCTAAATCCCTGACCAGTATGTAATATGGCAAACAACACCATGCAGGACCAGTTTATACCGAAAATGAGTAGTTTCATATGTCGTCGTGCGTACTCACAGTATAAATTCATTTAATACATTGCAATTCAAAAAAATATTTATTTATTTATTTAAACTTTATGTACAGTAGTGGTACATGGGCGGACTTAATGCAACAAGGCATTCTCTACCAGTCAACCTTTGGGTTAAAAAGACTACACTGTGGTAGGTGTACAACAAAAAAATAAAATCAAATGGAATCTTTTGGGGAACATTACACAAATAATAAATTTAATACTAATAAAATACATATATAAGCTAAAATAATAAATCTGATGTTTTATAATAATCCTTCTGATCAAGAGAACTCACAATCATGACGAAGACCAAACTAAGAAAGACAGGCTTTTAAGTAGTGTAATATTCTCGGGTATCCTGGGGCATGTCCATATTAACATTATCATTCATATTCATTGACCCAAAATAGCACTACCTACCTCTAGTAATAATACTTAGCTAGCTTAAAAGAAGCTAGCTAGCTTTTGCTAGTGGCGAAAATTATCCCAAGGAAAATTATTCCCGGGATAAATTATATCATATATCCTATTCCAGGAACTGCTCTACCCGTGTGCTAAGTTTCATCCAAATCCGTTCAGAGATTACGATGTGAAAGGATAACAAACAGACAGAGTTACTTTCACATTTATAATATTATTAACTAGCTGTTTCCAGCGGTTTCACCCACGTGTTTGGTTACTGCTCCGCTCCCGTCGGTCGTAGCGTGATATTATATAGCTTACTAGTGGACGTCACGCGGTTTCACCCGCGTAGTTCCCGTTCCCGTGGGAGCACGGGGATAATATATAGCCTATGTTACTCCCTGATAATGTAGCTATCAAATGCTAAAAGAATTTTTCAAATCGGTCCAGTAGTTTCGGAGCCTATTCAATTCAAACAAACAAACAAATCTTTCCTCTTTATAATACTAGTGTAGATTAATATTTGTCGGAAATAAGTCAGTCAATTTAACAATCGGGACGCCAACGCCATCTAGTGGTATTCGACGGAGTCTAGGACGTTGTGCTCGACAGAGGCTGAGCGCAGTCTACTGGTGGCGGTCGAGCAGTGCAGACGTGCACACGTCTAGAAACCGCCACGTGTTCCGAATACTTGTTGATATTAATTAATAATACTAACAAATATTTACACTATACAAAAATAAATCATGTAAGTTCAAATGTGTAATTGCGTGAGAGATATGGCATGTGACCACACATGGAACGCACCCTTTCACCGTCCATGACCACAGTGCCCTCCTAGCCCGCTCTGAGTACGCACGCCAAATCTCGCTCGCAAATCTAGACTATTGATATGTGTATGATAGAGAATATTGTAATGGAGACTTTGAGTGTGAATAATAATTTTATTTAAAAGCAAACGGTGTTTCTATTGCGCAATTACCAAAACTTCCCATAGTACGCCCACTGCAGTTCCACCAGTTCGTTACGACCAGTAGTTTCGCCTGTGCGTTGTCTGTCAGTCACTCAGTAACGGAAGAATTCTGTGTATTAGGATTAGTAGTATGGATAATTATGGAAGTATGGATTAAGTGTAAATAATTGATAAGAGTTCCTTCTGCCTCATAAGCCTATCGTTATTTAGTCTGTTGTTGGGTGATATAATTTACTACCAATTATAACTACTGGTTGTTGAGTTCTAATCCTTGCAATCAATGAATATATACCTGACCTCCACAACCCATTAAATTAACTGGGTAACACGGTACTCCTTGGCAAGACTGGTGTCAGATTTACTGGCGTCTGACTATCCGTAATGACTGCCAAAGGTCTACAAATGACAGCCAGGACCAACGGCTTGACGTGCTTTCTGAGGCACGGAGGAGTCTTGGTATGTTAAGATGGTCACCCATCTACAGACCAACCTCGGCATGCGATGCTTAACCTTGCAATCATGAATGAAATCGTCAATCTGTTTTTTTTTAAGATAAATAAACAGGCCGTCTGCTCTAGAATTAAAACTAGTTTGTTCTGGACTAACTCAGACAGATTTTATCGTGTAGTGGGCAGACGTAAAGTACTAGGTAGGCAATTAACAAAACACGTACAAGCTGTTTTATTAATAACAAGTCCTGACCGATTTCGGCCGTTGCGGCCAATCTTAACGAGGCTAGCCATCGAACGGCGTCATTTATCCAGCCTATGCTTCTAATTCAACATTTAATGAATGGGCTGGCAGGTGCATAGGCTGTTCATAGAAACGAAAAGATATTTTTGTCCTAGCCATATCTTGGAATTGGCAATACCATCAAATGTCCACGTCAAACCTAACATCGACGATGGGAGCACCGCGCGGGGCTCCTATTTCTGTCTGTAGGGTTTAAAGTAACCTAACCTAACTAATCCGTTTCGGGGTGCCCCAAGTTCCCTGTGTCTTAAGTTCCCCAATAACTTATAAACGATATTTAACCAAGTCTAGTTGTTGTCGACCTTAATGTCATCAAGCGACTGATTAAAGCAGTTAGCTGGCCTCCTCTCTCATCTGCATCCCCTCTCACTGGAACAGACATTAGAAACACAATATACTTAATATTGAACACATAAACAGTTAATACTTTACGGTTATAAGGCCGGCGACACACGTAGCGACTACAGTTGCCGCGAGGGCGCGACACGCATCCACCATTAACTGGGATCCGGTGTCGGGTTGCACACATTTGGTGGGTTCCTTTTGTAACTCGAATGTAACATGCTATGTCCATTTAGTTCGAAGGTAAAGTACTTATTGATTTTATCTCTGCAGAGTGTTTCAGAACGGCGTAGTCATATTTCAGGGTGATTTTCTGCAAGTACACAGAAAAGAAACAATAGGTAGAAAAGTGTTTTATTTGTAAGTTTTTGTCATTTCATTTTTGTCAATTTAATTAAACTTTATGTAAAGTAGTGGTTAATTTAGGTAGACAATTTTTAATCACAATGCTGATTCTTTGACCAAAGAAAAAGGCCAGGCCTATAGAACTTACTCATCCGCGATTAACTGGAGAAGCATTTCCATATAACTACAATTTTTTCTCTTCTATATTGGCTTTTCCGACGAGTAAAACTTGCCTGCCTGCAAAATGAATGTTTGAATTCGGTCCAATCCTACTTTTTTTTTATTGGCCCTTACATAAGGTAGTTACAACAATTTGGTAGACAAGTAGATACTCCATGATTTTAGTGCGGTGAACTGTAAAGTAGAAACTTTGGTTAGGACTGGCGAATCAAAACACATTTCAGAATTTACCATACAATAAATATTTGGTAAGTACAATAATTGTAAACAGCTTTCAGTCTTGGACAAATAAATATTGTTCTCTTTTTTGGGACCTGCCCGCCGCACATTTCCAACCATTCCAACTCCTGAAAGCCAGAATCAACAGTGGACCACTAGAAAAACGCCGCGCCAGTGAAGCCCTACGAGTCGCGGAGAATCGATTCAACTGTCTTGGATCCCGCAACGAAATTACAGCGGAAGAAAAGTACAGCGGAGAAGTAGGAAAAAATATTGTCTATTGTTTGTTTATAGGTACTCACACATGACATAGGATGTATATTCCCGGCCCCACATGGAACCCGCCAGTCTATTGCCTCCATCGGCCGCCCGCGCGGTCGGCGTAATATTATCTCTTTCCATTTACATTACATTCATATTCACATACAGTGCTCTGTGGGGTACATTATGTACAGTGAATGGGGTTTTGTTTCAGATAGAATAATATATTGTCTTCGTTGCTAGGTAGCAGAGTTGAACAACATATAAGTAGAAGGCTGTGAAGCTTTTAGGGTTATCACCATCTGATCAATATTTTTATAAAAATTGACTATGGCTTCCTTGAAGAAAGTTTTTTTGGAACGAAGTTCCTTATCGCGCGTTGTGAAAGGGGGCTAGACGGAAAAAATTCATCCGAAAAGTTGTAACGACACTTTTTGCTATAGTTGTAAGCCGTGCGGCGTGCGCGTGTTTCTGTCTCTCTCTCTCATAGAAAGCAAGCCAGTTATTTTCGTTTCGTCGTTCTATTTCTGTTTACATTATATTTGTTAATAATAAAAAAATATTATTATAACTTAAAAATATAAAATTTTATTACAATTCCTTCACTAATTAATCGAAAGGAACTTCGTTCCATCCGGGTGTCCCTTGACACCTCTCAAGTTTTTGTATTTTAGATGGGTTTACTTTTGACTCTAGTCTAGGTCAGGTGTGACAGAGACAAAGTCGACGAAGGAGTGAGCTTACCCAAAAGAAGCTTGTTCACTCTAACTTTGAAGAGATTACAGGTTTTCATCTACATGGACAGAAGCAGTTATGAAGTATGAAAAGTCCCTTTAAGTATTGTAAAAATCAATAAATACATGTATGAAAGATACATACCTACCTTAGAATGACTTGACCGATTATTTATATTGTGTTGGTTGTTGACATATGAAAGAAAATTTATGTAAAAAACACCATTTTTAGCGTCCTTACAGAGCCAAGTAGTTGTAATAATAGTTAGTTTGTAATAAAACATGAACCTTCTGATATATAAAAAGCTAAAAATAAATCAGTGAAGTTTAGAATAATCTTTGCCATGGTCTAATCTAATTTTGCCATTTAAAATGAATTCTTATAAGAAAAATCGTATGAGATGAGACCTACAATTTTGCAATATAAGTTACAAAATGGCCCATAAATATTAATGCTATTAAATTTTGAAAAGAACATATTTAAGTAATATACAACTATTTTACTAACAAAAGGTATGTTTTTTTTATGTAATTGGTCCAGTTGCATAAAAATCACCAAGTTACCTACCTACTCTTAGGCTTAGCACGCACTGCGATTAAACGCGCGCGGTTTAGGAATAGCTGAAAACGCAAAAACGCGAATCAACATGCACTGCGGGTAGCGTTTTGCTTAAATTTATTTCATTTCACCGTGGATTTCTGGCGAGCAGCTTGTGTTGTAGCTTTGATATTGAAATTATCAGTCGAGACTGAATAAAAACCGAATGCAATTAACCGCCGTGCGTGCGCCACAGTACTGTTACTATGGGACACAAAAAAACCGCGCGTTTTCAAACCGCGGTAAAAACGTAACAAGTTGCGGTTAAACGCGGGCGTTTAATCGCAGTGCATGCTAAGCCTTAAGGCTTGTATTCATGCCAATGACCTTGTGCATATAAACGGAGCAAACTACCTTCTACCGCGCCACTTCGCTACCGCATTTTAAATTTTTGTAATAATAAAAATAACACACATTTTTAAAAAGTAACAAAACCAAATCATTTTCGTTAGTATTGCAAAGCAGTAAATATTTTTTTTATACTCTTTTGATAAAAAATGAAGGAGTAAAACGGTTTCATCTCAACGATTTGGAGGTGATTTGGTGGGTTTTTTTCTTATTATGTGATACCGATAGACAAATTCTGGCTAAACCAAACTACGAAACATATCATGTAGATTACTAACAATTTTTTTCAGATGTAATTTCTCTGTTAGTGCCGACGAAAAGCTACTTCATCTGCACACTATTTTAACCTTTTTTCGAGAGTGCAGCAGTAAGTAATTTTCAAATACACAACTGCGACGGGCACGTATAAAACATATACCTATTCCCAGTAAATCAACACCGTGACATAACGAAGCCATAAAACAAAAAAAACTATCGTTTAATAGCCCATGGTCTGCTCATGGCCATTTCCTGCAGCTTTACGAGCAGACAAACATGGTCGTGTATGTTCACGGACAAACATACGAGGTATGAGCAGGTTTGATGGGTGCAAGGCCTTGGTACGTTATGAGGTAAATGGGCAATTCTATGAAAAATTGAAGACGCATGTTGTTTTTTAATTAATTGTGGACATAACTAGGAGTACCTAGTGGCCTAGTGGAGGCTAGTGGCCCCGACGGGATACCGGCAATTGTTCTGACACCTACTTCGCCTTTCGTTTGAGACCGGAAAAGTGCCGAAGGCTTGGAAGCAAGCTTACGTGCAGTCCGTGCCTAAGAAGGGTAGCCGAGCTGACCCGTCGAATTATAGACCGATCTCGTAACGTCCATACTCTGTAAGAATATGGAATCATAAGCTTCTGGCATACCTAGAAGCGAATGATATTAGTGACCGACAATACGGGTTCCGCCGAAATCGGTCAACTGGGGATCTTCTAGCGTTTTTTCACATCTGGAGTGAGGCCATAGAGACGGGGAAGCACTAGCGGTCTCCCTGGACAGGGTTTCGCACGATAGCCTTATTAGTAAGCTTCCTTCCTTTGGTCTGCCCGCCGGATTGTGATTGGATCGCAGATTTCCTAAGGGATCGGTCTATCCGAGTGGTCATAGATGGCTATATATAAAACAAAGTCGAGTTTGTTCGAACACTTAAACTCGAGATAGGCTGGATCGATTTTCATGGTTATTGATTTGTTGTATTTGTCTGTCCCGAATAGCAGATTAACTATTAAAAAAATTGGAAAATTAGCGTAGGGTAACCTACCCTACGCTAATTTTAGCACCTACCCTACCTTGCTACCTACCCTACCTACCTAGGTAGGGTAAACTAGACGTTTGGAGCTTTTTGGTCGATAAAGCGTTTGCCGTTGATCAATGACATTATTATGAAGCCATTTTATAGAAAATTTTACAAACGTGCCGTCTGTATTTTACCAACATATCGTCCTCGAATGAAGGATTTTTATGTTCTTTTTTGGCTGCGTCACGCGACGGCACTGCTCCCGGCGCGACAGGGTCGCGGTCGCGCAGTCGCTCGCAGGCCACGCCCATTGGTCGTGCGACTCGGTCGCTTGCACCTGTAAGTGTCCTAAATTAATTCATACAAAGCAGTGGGTCGCGGTCGCACGTCACTGTCGCCGGTCGCGGTTGCGCGTCGCTGTCGCCAAGATCGGAATTGTACTTTGACGGATGCAGCTGAGTATCAATATTTTACACTAGTGGACGTCACGCGGTTTCACCCGCGTAGTTCCCGTTCCCGTAGGAGTACGGGGATAATATATAGCCTATGTTACTCCCTGATAATGTAGCTATCCAATGATAAAAGAATTTTTCAAATCGGTCCAGTAGTTTCGGAGTCTATTCAATTCAAACAAACAAACAAACAAACAAATCTTTCTTCTTTATAATATTATTATTTTACATGGAGCATGACATGTTCATCACAGTTACTGGGATGTAAAGTTCAAATAGGCTTATTTGAACTTTACATCCCAGTAACTGGGTTATTCATGCATAAAGTTAATTGCCGACGTATGAAATACACGATTCGATTATCTAAGAGTAGCACTTCGCCCGCGACTTCGTCCGCTCTGCAATTATCTTAAGGATCCCTAATTTTTCTTGTAATAAATATAGCCTATGTTACTTAGGGCTAATGTAGCATCTTAATCGTCAAAGATTTTTTGAAATCGGTCAGGTAGTTTTTGAGTTAATTGGTAGCAAATAAAGAAACAAAAAATCTAATCTTGCTTTTTTATATTATTAGTTTAGATTAGCGTTTCCTATTGTAGGCAAGTTTATATTTATGCACTATGTAGGGATGCTTCAACTTAAAAAAACTAAACTAAAATAAACTGACTGATAGCAGTTTAATTTTGATGGTTGTTAGGTTGAATTTTAAACAAGCCGCAAGAATTTTTATTTTACTCTGCCGTCAGATTGTCGACGAAAAAAATTAGTAGTATTGCCCTCAGAGGGGCAAATATGAGGCTTTTTTAAGCAATTTTTGGGGTACATTTTCGTATTTTTCTAAGGAGCGTTCGCAATCACGACGGTCAAAAACATCTCTACTGTCCCTTCATTTTGACAAGTTGTTGTATGATAATATTAAGTAACTACATAGGTGACTATGAGCACGTAACATATAGAAATTCCACACAGGAAAAATTTATAACGCATTGCCCGGCCCGGGAACAGTATCGTGTGCACTAGTTAAGTTGTTTTATAATTTCAATTTATTGTAATATGTATTAATTTATTTATATTTATTGTTTTATGTACAATGTACATGCATTTTATTTAATGGGCCCTAGATGCCTGAAATAAAAGATTAAATAAATTTTATTAAATTAATAATGCAGACCAGTTAAAAAGTTAGCTTTAGTATGTTGTCAAAATAATGAAGTACCTAATACTTGCTACATCACTGAGGGCCACAACTGGGAAATTGATAACCTGTCATAAAATTAAAAAATCGTTGAATTTAGTTTTAGTGTAATATTTTTTTGTATTGTTTTAGAATTTAAAGTTAGCGAAACCAGTAGCTAGTCGATAAATTTTACGAATAGCGAAGCCGTTGGCAAATCTATTAAAGTAAGTAAGCCTCTTTTTAACAATAGCTAATCAGTAGCCCACCTCATTAACAACCCCGCATTAATGAAGAGGCAACATTAACAATTCCTACTTAAAATATATCTACTTAGTCGTAATTAAAGAATAAACACCATCAAGTGCACTTAGCTAACGACTATCGCTTGCTAATATGTTTGTCTCGTATTTACACAAACAATGTCGCGGGATGATAATAAATGTACTTATTAGTTATTAATGATTATGTCTGTCTTTTGGCGTGGTTTTAATTAGGAGATGGTGTGGGGGGAGATGGCTTGTGAATGATGGACGCAGTATAAAATATCTTGAAATTGAATATTAAAACAAAATCTTCTTAACTAAAACTAAAAATAATCTAAGTGTATGTGGACCGATGGCATAGTGAATGAAGGCCAGGTAGTTTAGATTATTTTTCATCGTCTTCTTCTTTTCAGCCGTAAGACGTCCACTGCAAGACATAAGCCTCCTCATGAGTCGACTGGTCCTGTACGTTTCGCATCCAGCGAAATTCGGCCTTCACCAGGTCATCGGTACACTTACACGGCACCTAGATTATTTTTTAGCTTTAGTTAAGAAGAGTTTATCAAATGGTTCATTTTCAAGACTTCGACTGCATCCACCATTCCCAAGCCATTGGGACACCATCTCCCACTTAAAACCGCGTCAACAGGCAGACATAATCATTAATAACTAATAGACACATTAATTGTGCTCCACGAAATTTTTTGTGTAATTGCGAAACAAATATAGTAACCAATAATTGAATTATGTACAACTAACTATTACTACACACAAAAAACACACACGACTGAGTATGTAGGTACCTTCGTATGTATCATCGCAATTTTAAATACCTACCTACCCTACCTACCTACCCTACCTACCTACCCTACCTACCTACCCTACCTACCTACCCTACCTACCTACCCTACCTACCTACCTACCCTACCTACCTACCCTACCTACCTACCCTACCTACCTACCCTACCTACCTACCCTACCTACCTACCCTACCTACCTACCCTACCTACCTACCCTACCTACCTACCCTACCTACCTACCTATCCTACCTACCTACCCTAGTTTTTTCGCGTCATGTTTGAGAGTCATGCGCAATGCTTAATTTGGTCGAGTCATAGGTAATGGAACAGTACGCGGTCGGGTTATATGACGCGCAATGCAACAATCTCATTACTTACACAAGTCTAATATAAAGTATAAAATAACCTTAATTTCGGAAGTCGGTGTTTTTGGTTTTGTTTCTTCGTTGTTTTTCACTTTTAAGTGGTGATATATGGCCGACATCTTGGTTTACGCAGAAATTGAAATAAGCAAAAATGCTCATAAAATAAAAACTACTGAACCAAACTGTATCAAATTTTTACGGGACCAAATGGCAAGTTTACCACATCGAACTAAAATAATCACAAAAATCGGATCAGATACCACGGAGTAATCGGTGTACACACGTAAAAAAATACCCACCGAATTGAGAACTTCCTCCTTTTATGGAAGTCGGTTAAAAAGAGACTTACTTTAATAGATTTGCCAACGGGTTCACTATTCGTAAAACTTATCCACTAGCTACTGGTTTCGTTAACTTAAAATAAAAAATCAAAGATACAAAAAAAATTACAGTAAAACCAAATTGAACGATTTATTAATTTTATGACAGTTTTTCAATTTCCCAGTTGTGGCCCTCAGTAGTGTAGCAAGTATTAGTTTATTATTTTGTCAAGTTTACTAAAACTAACTTTATAACTGGTCTACCTTATTCATTTAATTTAATTTATTTAATCCTTTATTTCAGGCATCTAGGGCCCATTAAATAAAATACATGTACATTGTACATAAAACAATAAATATAAATAAATTAATACATATTACAACAAATTGAAATTATAAACAACTTAACTACTGCACACGATACTGTTCTTGGGCCGGGCAATGCGTTATACATTTTTCCTGTGTGGAATTTTATGCTACGTGCTCATAGTCACCTATGTAGTTACTTAATATTATCATACAAGAACTTGTCAAAATGTAACTAGGGACAGTAAAGATGTTTTTAATCGTCGTGATTGCGAACGCTCCTTAGAAAAAATATTATTTGTATAATATTTTTTTTATTTTTATATTGTATTTGTTTGTGATGGGTTTGCTCTTGACTCTAGTCTAGGTCAGAGATGACAGAGACAAAGTCTACGATGGAGCGAGCTTACCCAGAAGGAAAATACGAGAATTGCCCCAAAAATTGCTTAAAAAAGCCTCATTTTTGCCCCTCTCAGGGCAATTCTACTCATTTTTTTTCGTCGACAATCCGACGGCAGAGTAAAATAAAAATTCTTGCGGCTTGTTTAAAATTCAGCCTACTATCAAAATTAAACTGCAATCAGTCAGTTTATTTTAATTATTTAAGTTGAAGTATCCCTACATAGTGCCATAATAAATATAAACTAGCCTACAATAGGAAACGCTAATCTAAACTAATCGTATAAAAAGGCAAGATTAGATTTTTTGTTTCTTTGTTTGTAACGATTTAACTCAAAAACTACTGGACCGATTTCAAAAATTCTTTCACGATTAGAATGCAGCATTATCCTTGAGTAATATTGGCTATATTTATTACAAGAAAAATTAGGGATCCTTAAGAAAATTGCAGAGCGGACGAAGTCGCGGGCGAAGTGCTAGTCTTAGATAATCGAATCGTGTAATTACATACGTCGGCAATTATCTTAATGCATGAATAACTCAGTTACTGAGATGTAAAGTTCAAATAGATTCCATGACATGTTGCTCAATGTAAAATATTGATACTCAGCTGCATTCGTTAAGGTACAATTCCGATCTTGGCGACAGCGACGCGCGACTGCGACGGGCGACAGTGACGTGCGACCGCAACCCACTACTTTGTATAAATTAGTTTAGTACACTTACGGGTGCAAGCGACCGAGTCGAACGACCAATGGGCGTGGCCTGCGAGCGACTGGGCGACCGCGACGCTGTCGCGCCGGGACAGTGCCGTCGCGCGACGAAGCCGAAAAGTACATCAAAATCCTTCACTCGAGGACGATGTTTTTTTTTTATTTGTGGTGGGTATACTCTTGACTCTAGTCTAGGTCAGAGATGACAGGGATAAAGTCTACGATGGAGCAAGCTTACCCAGAAGGAGCCTGTGCACTCTAACTTTGAAGAGATTAGGATTGTAAGCGATGTTGGTAAAATATAGACGAGACGTTTGTAAAAGCTGACCTATGAATGATGCAAGACTCTAATCGAATAAATATTACATCATGAGGAAATACATTTGGGAAGAAATTAAAAAAAATCTAAACGGCTTCATAATAATGTCTTCAAATAAAGATCAACGACAAACGCTTCATCGACCAAAAAGCTACTACGTCTAGTTTAGCAACTGCAAGAGCACTCAGCCAGTGTTACATCGCGCGCCTCGGTCGCGTAGATTCGTATGCTATAGGTCGCCTAGCGACAGACGACCGAGATCGCCTGGTCGTCCGGTCGCGGTCGCGCGTCGCCGTCGCCAAGATCGGAATCGAACCTTTATAGTAAAATCTGACCCCAACAAAATTGGAAAATAGCTAGTCATATATCTATTTATACTAATATTATCAAGGTTAAGTAACGCTTGTCAAGGTTGGTCTGTGGATGGGTGACCATCTTAACATACCGAGTTTCCTCCGTGCCTCGGAAAGCACGTTAAGCCGTTGGTCCCGGCTGTCATTTGTAGATCTTTGGCAGTCGTTACGGATAGTCAGAAGCCAGTAAATCTGACTCCAGTCTTGCCATGAAGTACCGTGTTACCCAGTTAATGGGTTGTGGAGGTCTGGTAGGCAGCCGCTCCATGTAAAATACTGGTATTCAGCTAAATCTGGCTTGACTGGAAGCCGACCCCAATGTAGTTGGGAAAAGGCTAGGCAGATGATGACGACTAATATTATAAAGCTGAAAAATTTGTTTGGCAATCGATTTGTTCGATAATCTCAGGAAATACTGGTTCGAATTGTAATATCTTTTAGTGTTGGATAGACTATTTATCGAGAAAGCTGTAAGCTATGTAACATTACGCTACGACCAGTGTAAATACAGGCCTTGGCTTAGTTCAGACTCCAGATCTCCCACAAATTACAATTGTTTTGCCAAACTTTCTGTCAACTTAAATAGTGTAATTTTTGTGGAGATAAATAAATAAACATAAAAAAAAAATGGAAGTGGAGCATTAATGAACAATGTGACGCAGACGAAGTTGCGCGGGTCAGCTCGTATATAAAGGCCTAGCGGACTACGTCACGCGGTTGCACCCGCGCAGCTCCAGTTCCCGTGGGAATACTGGGATAAAATATAGCGTATGTTTTTCTCTGATAATGTAGCTATCCATTGCAGAAAGAATTTTTCAAATTGGTCTAGGAGTTTTTAAGTTTAATCGTTACATACAAATGTACAAATCTTTCCTCTTTATAATATTAGTATTGATATAGACAAAGGACATACTTATTTTTAATCTCCAGACTTGGCTATCAGACTAGTGATTGCAGTTTGTATAGTTACACGATCAACAAAAAAGCCGATGAACACTTCAGTTACTTTAATCTTATTTTATCGGCAAAATATTTACAATAACTCTAAACTTACATACGTTATGCACCACTAAGGTATTTTATAAAATAACTAGCTTTTGCCTGCTAGCAAATGCGCATATCCCGTTTTTTCCCGTTACCATAGGAATTTTGGGAACAAAGTCTCGCCGCCAGCATTTCCTCCTAAAAGAGGATTCTTTTAGGAGGAAATGCTGGCGGCGAGACTTTGTATGTAAAAAGTCATAATTCAAGGTTTGGCTCTCGACTGTTTTCTCCTCCAATATTAGACCGATATAATAGATATTTCACAAACTGAATAAGAAGGATATATACTGTGTCCCTATGTTTTCTTTTTTGCACACTTTTTTTTCACAAAATGCTCAAAATTGTCCGATAAATCGCTGTCAACAGAGCCCTAGTGTATAAATTTGGCAACTTTAATCAAAAAAAGAAAACATAGAGACACAGTATGCATCCTTCTTATTCAGTTTGTGAAATATCTCTTATATCAGTCCAATATTGGAGGAGAAAACAGTCGAGAGCTAAACCTCGAATTATGACTTTTTACATACATAGTCTCGCTGCCAGCATTTCCTCTTAACGCTCCCCTACGGAGTGCAGGAAAACCACATGCTAAATTTCAGCTTTCTACGACCAGTAGTTTCGGCTGTGCGTTGTCTGTCAGTCACTCAGTCAAGAATGGAAGACGTTTATGTAGATTGACATCTAATAAACAGCTATGCACCGGAATTATTTAGCAGATGAAAGATAGCAATAATCGAGGATTTTATTTAAATTATGTACATGGCGAACTTAATGCAACAAGGCATTTTAAACGAGTCAGCCTTTGAGTTAAAAATACTACACTGTGGAAAGTGTACAACAAATAGATAAAATTTTAAATACAATTTATTATTGGTGGGTTTTTTTATTGCTGGTATACGTAAAATACACGAAACTTGTAGAATACTATATACCTAGGCCTACTTATGGATTTCGGATTTTGTTCGAAAGAGTCACTGCGGCCCTGAAACGCAAATATACGCCACAATGCTGGTTCTACAATGAACTATATACATACTAGCTGATCCGGCAAACGTTGTTAAGGAACATCAAAAAAAAAAAAAAATTGTATATTGTGTTGTAATATTTTTTTCAAATGGACAAGAAAATAATATTATCCATGATTAGTTCGCTCATATTTTATTCATTTCAATTAATTGATATGCTAAAATACCATTAGTTACGGGTATACAATTATGCATTACCTACCTACTTATGTTATCTACATCATAAAATGTATTGTATTATGCACCATTACTATTTATGCTAAAGATCTAATAAATCAAAACATTAAGTAAAAGATAGTGTAAAATGAAAAGATTATTATACTAGTACTTTGTCTTATCGTTTCGTAGCGACGCGTAGCCGTGTAGCGTAGCGCTACGCCGATTTAATTGGATTATAAAGTTGATGGTTAAATTAAGAACTGGTAGATTTTTGGTTTAAACTTATGATTCTTATAGATTACGTAGGAGTTTGTAGAACAACAATACCGTAAAATGTAGAGCACATTGAGTAATTCGTAGCAATCTGTTAACTGCAAGATTAGGCCCATTTTAATGAAGGGTAGAAAACTCAACAAAATAACGCACATTTAATTCAATCTGGAACCTCATAGAACCACAACAAAGGACAGTCGAGCACGCGTCCTGAAAACATCAGCAAACGATTCGCGAGCATTACTTATCTCTGAAAAACGTTTTCTAAGAATCGGATATGAGCGCACCGTGTGTTACTTCTAGAGCCTTGTTCGAATGTGCGGCGTCCCAGTCACAAGCACGCATTCCTGCCGAACACTTATGATAATTCCATGGTTTTATCGTAGGAGCTGAGCTGCGGTATTATTAGCGGCGGAGCGCACGGAGCGCGCACGGAGCGCGGGGGCGCGGGGTGAGGGCACGGGGCGCGGGCGGGTGCGCGGGCCGCGGGCGGGTGCGCGGGCCGCGGGCGGGGGCGCGCTGGGCGGACCCGCAGGCCCCGCCCCGCCGCGCGCCAATCCCCGCTCGGTGGAGGGGCGCGCGGGCCCCCGGCCTCTATTTACTCTTTCAATCAGTGCGAGTGTTTGCCCCTGGCCGGCGTGCACGCGCGGGTGATGCGCTAGCCATGATCTCGCAGAAGCTGTCGTACGGCGACGTGCCGACGTCCGCGTCGCTGTCCTCGCTGTCGCCGGGCCTGGCGCCCCCGTACGTCAACGGCATGGGCTGCATGCCGGCGCAGCCCTACCCGAACCTGTACTCCAACAACATGGTGGCCGGCAGCTCGTGCATGGGCTCGCCCGGCGTGGGCTACAGCCCGCCCAGCACCATGGCGTCGTGCATGGGCGGCGGCGGCGCCGTGCCGTACGGCGCGCTGCCCCGCGAGCAGGAGGCCGCCTCGCCCACGTCGGCGCTGCAGCGCGCGCGCAACGACAAGACGTACCGCCGCTCGTACACGCACGCCAAACCGCCCTACTCCTACATCTCGCTCATCACCATGGCCATCCAGAACAACCCGTCGCGTATGCTGACGCTCTCCGAGATTTACCAGTTCATCATGGACCTGTTCCCCTTCTACCGCCAGAACCAGCAGCGCTGGCAGAACTCCATCCGGCACTCGCTGTCGTTCAACGACTGCTTCGTGAAGGTGCCTCGCACGCCCGACAAGCCGGGCAAGGGCTCGTTCTGGACACTGCACCCCGACAGCGGCAACATGTTCGAGAACGGCTGCTTCCTGCGCCGCCAGAAGCGCTTCAAGGACGAGAAAAAGGAGTCCATCCGGCAAGCGCAGAAGGCGCACACGGGACACGGGCACCACGCGCACGACAAGCGTGAGCACGCGCACGAGAAGGGCGCGGGGGGCGGGGGCGCGCCGCCAGAAGACAAGGAGATGCGCGACGAGCTGCTGGCACAGCTGCATGCGGCGCCCGAGCTGTGCCTGCCCGAGCACACGCCGCTGGCGCTGGAGCACTACGCGCAGCTGAAACAGGAGCCCACGGGGTACGCGCCGGCGCAGCACCCCTTCAGTATCACGCGCCTGCTGCCCGGCGCAGACACCAAGGCCGACCTGAAGATGTACGACGTCAACTACGGCTACGGCCACGCCGCTGACAACTACTACCAGTCGCCGCTATACCACCACCACCACGCGCACGCGCAGCCGCCCTTGTGACAGTATCCGCTGGCGTAGGCGGGCCGGCGCCCCTGGTGCCAGCCGCCCGCGCCCAGCCCTCAGCTGGCTCATCTCAACCCCTGATATTGACGGACTCTCAGTGAGCGTGTCGTGTTCTGGTGATATTACCGCGCCCGCTGCTCGCCCCGACCCCGGTGTATATTGTGTACATATTTGCGATTATTTTAAACAAGTCCATTTTGTGTGCGTTTTATTAGTAGGTATAGATGTTTAGTGCACGGTGGACGATATGGGCGATGTGGGCGATGTGGTCGCGTCGGGGCGGGCGGCGGCTGCGCGACGTTAGGCCTAAAATTGTTTCGTGGAACTTCTGAGAAAGTGTCCTTTATAGTCATTACAATCGGTTTCCCCTTGTATACCAACTCTTAGGCGAGCGGTTTTGTGTGAAACTGACGGAAAACTAAGTGGAAGCTTTGCCCGCCTAAGTCAGCGTACTCCAGTTAGATAAAACCGTGAACATATCGCGATCAATACATTATCGCCTTGTTTATCTATTGTTGTTTAGATAAATTGTTTGTGTCACGCGTTGATGTCTTTTACTTAACTAAATGGCGTGATTGATTCAATACAAATACAATTTCATCAATTTCATCAGGCGTGATTGATTCAATTTAAACACTTCTCAATAAAAAATCAATTCATGAAAATGAATGAAATCCATTTGATGAAAAGTGAGAATTCATTTTCATATTTAAACTTGACATCGATTGCTGGAAGCCCAGTGAAATCAACCACTATACAAATGTGTATAAAATATTCAACAATGATTCAATAACACAACTTCAATTCAAACTATTCATGTTACACAGCTACTGTTACCAAAACAGAACAAAAACGATTATCTCTCAACCCAACTGCAAAAAAGGGGTTAAAACAGCAAAAACAATAGTTAAGAGTTGGTATACGACGGAACGAGAAGTGACGTCATATCGTGGACGGTTCAACTGTGCAATGTCTGTGTAACAAATCGTGTATAAAATTTAAAAATACAATATAAATATATTAAAATTAAAAATTAGCTAGGCGAAAATGGAATCTGAGTTCTGTCATCGACCATCGGTAGGAGTGTAGATAAGTTTTGTATATATACTCGTAAGTTAGTTGTATGACTCTAAATAACGGTGTTCGGTGTAAGATAGGTAGGTACCTATCTCGGCTTCTGCACATTCCATTTGAATATATATTTATATGCAAGCGTCAATTTAGCATTTATGTCATCGAAGACAATTGGCAAGCGCGTGAGGTGAGTTCTTTCTTTTTTTTTACTAGATTATTAAATCAGGAATGAATTAAATCAAGAATGAATAAATCATGAATATGTTTTAATGTTGTTATTTTAAAATATATTCCTGATTTGAATGTTTTCCTGATTTTGTGTTGTTGAAAACGCGATAGTATTTTATAATTATGTTTGATTGTCGCGGTAACAGGGTTAAGTAGGGTTTTCTGATTTCTTTTCATTTTTTATTTTAAATTGTCGCTAATATTACTACCCTACTCTTATTTTATTTCCATGGTAACTGTATATTACCGTGAAATGTATTCAAATAGCAGAATTAATTTGATTTGATAAACTATCTATAATTATGTTTTTCTACTTTGTTGTAATTTTTCTCAACAATCAGTTTATGTTGCTTTCAAAGCAATTTCAATTCCATTGATAGCCAGAATGTGCTGCCATTTATCAACTTATATCAGCAGCTAATTATGACTAAGTCCAACTCATTCAAAAATTTAAGTTGACCCAGAAATTATTCCTCTCTTTTAACACATAACGTGACAAGGATTTTGTCAATAGTGAAATAACTCGATGTGACCGGAGGCTGCGGAAATTGACATGATGATGTTTGCCTTGACAAACCGATTTAGATGAAACACCTTGAAAATAACCTTCAATGACAAACAGAGGTCTTGCGCATTATGTGAGGTATATATTACCTACCTTCTCTGTAAATAGCCGTAATATTTAACCAACGGCTAGCTTTTATATTGACTCTGTATTGGAAATATATTTTTTCGTTCATTTTAAAATGCGCATTGCAGTTGAAGAAGTTTGAAAATTGTGACACAATATTTTGTTGAAATTGTATTTTTCAATTTTAGAATTATGACGTTCGATTTTCAAAACAGTTTTGACGATCGCTATAACGTCAAATAATTTTTAAATTGAATAGATAATAAATATGTATTGTCTAACAGAAAGATTGAATGACTTTTATATTTTGTTGAATACCACAAAAACTAATAAATACTTGCTCTAAAAATATTTTAACTTAAATAAATGAAGCGATTTGTTCATTTAATGAAAGAATAAAACTAATCAAAAGAATGGCACAGAAGTTTTATATCAATTATGTTTTTATTTATCATCTTGATCTATTTTTGTATAAAAGATATTTTTACTTTTTCGAATTATGTTATTTAAACATTTATATGCATTGCTCAACTTAAGTTTATATTATTAGTTAGGTTCATGAATATATTGGAAATGTACACATTTGTTTCGGAACCTCACACGCTTACCAAAATCCTGGAGATTTTAAGCACTTTTTTGATAGCTGTGCTAAATTCATTCTTGTAGCTATAAATAAATATTTATGTCGTACTACTCGAATCTAGATAGGATACTTATATATCATCTGTTAGTTTCAGAATTAATAAAATTAAGTATTTACAAATCTCATTTGTTTTTCTTTTTTTCATTTACAATAATCCAAGGTACCTTTGGGAGCCCGATGGGTGATTCCTTTTCGAAATATTCTTCGATATATCGTTATCAATACATATTGAAGACATAATATAACTTTATAAATGTCAATCATTTTATATAACAAAAGTGTTATATTTGTAAATAATTATTATTATTTAGTAATAATAATAATTAAATGCTACATCACACAGAACTATTATCAATTAAAACATTTATGGAATGGTATGGGAAGTAACACTGATTGACTTACATCCATGCATAAATTATTGCATTAACAATAATTTACTTAATTTAATTAAGCTTTTGCTGGTGAATCATATGATCTACATCGAAAAGCATTTTGTGCACCAGGATTTACCACCGACACTCATTCGAGTATCGGTGGGAAATCCTGGTGCAATAGTGGGATAGTAAAAAGTAATCCATATCGCCATATACTCGTCGAAATAATTATCAAAAAAAAAGAAGAAATAACCCTTTCTTGACGAACAAAGGCAGAAAACGCAACAAAACTGGTAAAAAAAAACGACTACTTATCGAGCAACTTTTACTGCTGGACATTTTCACTTTTGTCGGCTTGCGCAAGAGTCGCTCGACTCGCTCGGCTATCTCTTACCGACGACAAAGACCAACAATAAAGTCATAAAAGCCTACAAAAGGGCCAACACGTGGACGCTGGTGTTAATTTGTTTAAGAAATCGGCAAAAACGTATTGAGAAAAAACGTTTTTGTTGAACAAAATTGTCAATGAAACAAAGTATCGATTTGCTTTGTGTTCATTTCGCACTTGAGATCGTGCAACATGATTTTGCTTGTCAATGTGTTGGTAGCAAGTTGCAGTCCTTATGACAATGTGATTCTTTATATTTGAATTATTTTGTGTTAATTTGGTGATTAGCAAAGTAATTGTGAGTTGAAATAGCTTTTAGCACTTTTACGGCGTTACCTACGAGTATACTATATTGTAGATGACTCTTTTTTTTGTACTCTGGTAATCTCAAAGCATTGGTTTCAAGTAAAACATTTTCAGGCACTTTTAATTGTCAGGGTCAGTCAGTTAAAAACATGACGCTAGTTGCACGTTCCTTAGCGTGATCTCTATAAAGAAGAACGTGCAAAAAACACCACTCTCTTTTAAATCAGTATACTTGTAGTTACAAAATAATGATTATCTTCATCTTGAAATTATTTAAGCATAAAATTATACCTTTAATGTTACAGAGAAATACTAACACTAAATATCTACAAATTTTATAGAATCCTAATTCTGTAATTCCTTTCACCTTAAACTTAAAAAAAGATTTTTAAAAGTAATTAATGAACTTAGACATTGAATATTAATCAAAAGTGTTCCGAGGCGTTGCCTTCGTGTAAAATTCAATCAAGTATCAAACTTACTGCTTGAGACTCATTTTCGTATTAAACTTTATTTTACTCGCTCGCGTCTTCGTTAGCGCGGTTTTAGTATTGCAATTTTCGTAGGGATCTCTATTTTTTCGAAAATAAATGATAGCCCATGTTATCTACACTTATAATATTATAAAGAGGAAAGATTTGTTTGTTTGTTTGTTTGAATTGAATAGGCTCCGAAACTACTGGACCGATTTGAAAAATTCTTTTAGCATTGGATAGCTACATTATCAGGGAGTAACATAGGCTATATATTATCCCCGTATTCCCACGGGAACGGGAACTACGCGGGTGAAACCGCGTGACGTCCACTAGTTCAAGGATAAAGTAGCATTCAAATGGTGAAATATTTTTTTAAACGGTACAGTATTTATTTTAGTTTATTTGTCACAAACATACAAGAATACAAATCTTCCTCCTTATAATGTTGGTCTAGATGAAGACTCTTGCCACGTTCGTTTAATGAAAAAAAAAACATGTTTTCTTTTGCCACTTCGTTCTTAAAGAATCTCATTCATCTTGGTCTCAAAACAATCTCAATTTCATACTCAATTAGTGAATGCATTCATTTCATTCATGTTTCCCAACTATTTAGCACCCGGGACTCGAAGGTGGGACTCCGCGGGTGGTATACAGCCGTCATAAAGTTAACCACAGCACTGCTGACCTACTGAGTGGACAAAGCGTGAGGGACAGGCTCCATTGTACCACGATACGATTGTTGCACCTTTTTGATATTTTTTGTTTTTGTTGGAGGCTTTTTAGTAGGCCCTTTTTTTACTTTCGATGTTGTCTATTTCATTTTTTACTCATTCATTTAATCAATATATTGCGCGGTTTTTTTTTCTGAAATGAATGAATGAGAAATAGGTACGCCTAGATTTAAAACCACATTTCTAAATGTTAATAGAAAACAATTGGTTTAGTTTAACTGTATTTTATCTGCTGTCACTGTAATTAAAAATAATTTAAATAAAATATAACCAAAAGAAGCCGTAGTTAATCGAATGACTAAAGCTTACTTTGACTAACAGAGTCAAGTTGCCGCCCGACGGGTTGACTAAAGACCGCGGTTGGTCCCTAATGGGCCTAAAAAGTAGAAGATTATGTCTCCACATTATGTAGTATTCGAATGACTCACACATTTAGTTATATGACTTCTTATAGACATTTATAACCATTGCATAATCATTTTAAAAATAAAAAATATTATATCCTCACATAAATAAATAAATAAATAAATAAATTATTATGATTAAAATACGGTACAAAAAAAACAGAATCCAGAATGGACACGCGTCCCTCAATGTGTGGGCGATACATTTTTATTTATCCGTCTTTTGATTTTGTCTGTCATTCTATTCATCTTGTTACAGGGAAGCTACTGCGCTACCCACCTCCCAAGGTTTTACAAGTCAACATCTTTAAAGTCATCACTTAAAACCAACTTAATTTGGAAGCCCAACGATGTTTTTCTAATTATGAATCACAGCTTTATCCAAAGAGAAATACGGTCTAAATCTTATTGGGAGATGAGCCTTTTTAGGTGTCATAATAACTTGGTCGATTTGTAAGTTTTATAGTGAATCGCTTGAGTTTTTTAAGGGTTTTTTTGCGTGTGTCGACGTTTTAGTTTTGTTGTAACATTTATTTGGATACGTGTGATATTATGTCAGTGGTCGTAGTGATAATAAACAGCTTCATTGTCCAGGTAACGGCGTGTGTTTTGAATTGTGAGGTGCATCGTCGCATCGAGGAGTTAGGTCGAGTTGGGTTTTATGATTCGTGATTGAGTAATATCTTGATATTGTCATGTTTAGAGAAATTGCTTGGCGATTTGTGATAAGGTTTTGCTTTTAAACTGCTCTTTTCTTGTGAGTTTATTTCATTATGGGTTCCAAGGCTACTGAATCGATTCTTTGACTTCATTATCATCATTGTTGACGTTTCACTTGCGGTCGTCTCATTAGTTTTTGGCTACTACTGAAGTTCAATGTGTGAATTTAGAGTAGCAGACTTTTTGCATTGAAAAACTAACTATCATAACTCTTATTATCGTGGTCAAATAGCATTATAAGCTGCTCAAAAGTGAAAGTTTCGTATTAACAAACTGTTTTGTGGTTTTTTGAATAAAAGAATGTCCATTAAAATAGGTTTTTTCATTACGAAGGCCACAGAAAAAAAAACGAATTTAACTTACTATCTATTAAAGATTGGTATGGTATGTACTTATAGTAAAAGTGTGATTAATTAATGTCCAAATATACATACAGATTTTCACCTTTATGATATTACTAGGATAGCAAGTAAAATTCAGAACGATTTAAAAGAGCCAAACGCTAAATCAGTAATCAAATTTAGTTAGTCTTCAAGATGGTAGCTAGTTCTACGTTTTACTACTAATATCGATGCATTGTCTGATGATTAACATAGACAACTCTAAACGAATATAATATTCATATTTCTAAAGGCTGAATGAAAGTGTTAATTCAGAACATGTTCTCGCTAGCCTCTTCTCGGAATTATGAACAACCACTTAGCGGAACATGTTCTTTTTACTTGTACTTAGGTATTTAGCAAAAAGTCTTTACGTGGAACCTAGACAGGTGCTAAGAGCTAGCTCACTGTATTGTTCCTAGGTCTTGTGGTTTGGAATTTCTGCTGGAATTAGTGCTAAGTGCTGTGGTATGCTTAACCGGGAACGAACTCTTTAAATAATAGGCGTATCAGCGCTAGAATAGGATTTTTCGTCTATACTCTATGAAAATAAAGCTGAAGAGTTTGTTTGTTTGTTTGCTTGCTTGAACGCGCTAATCTCAGGAATTACTGGTCCGATTGAAAAATACTTTCAGTGTTAGATAGCCTATTTATCGAGGAAGGCTATAGGCTATATATCATCACGCTAAGACCAGTTGGAGCGGAGCAGTAATGAAAATTGTGACACAGACGAAATTGCGCGGGTCAGCTAGTATAGTACTTGTTATCATCCCTATAATAAATAAATAATAAATTGTTTATTGGACTAAACAATGTACAATCAAACACTTACGAACAACTATTATGCAACAAGAACAAAAACATATTAGAGAGTAATAATCGTATCAGTGGTATTTGTATTTAATTCCCGTACCAAGGAAAATAGAGAAATTGGAAGTTTAATTCCAGTACCCAAGGAAAGATTAAACTTGTGTTATGGGTACCAGGATTCTCACGCTAGTTTTTTACATTAGAAGGTCAAAAGCTGGACAAGTGATCATTTGAGAAAAAGCCCGCTTATGTGTGTGAGTGTTTTGAATGAGGAGTTGTGCTTTAGTGAGTTTGTGTGATAATGATTCACTGCTGAGAATATGCCTCTTTTTTATTTTGCTGGTTCCTGTGCCGAGGTTTTGTCTACGATGCACTTCTTCTGCACTTCTTCTTCCAGTCCTTTTTCGTCACTCGGTCACTGCCTTACCCCATCTATTATCGTCTCTTACCAGGTATCCTTGTCAATTTATATCCATTTGTACATTATTCTTGAAAACTGCCTGTAGCCCACCGGCCGTCTAGTGTCTGTTTTAATTACTATTAATTAAATCTGTAATTATATATGCTTACCAATTGCAACGAGGCCGATTGATCACCTTCTCAGTAGAGACCTATTACAACTAAGCGACTGGGAAATTTTATGTAACTGTCGGGAATTCATATTCGTTTAAAGCTTTTATTCCTTTACTAGCTTTCGCCCGCAACTTCGTACGCGCATATCCCGTTCCCGTAGAAATTTTGGGGAATCCTCTCTTAGTGCTCCCCCTCACTCCCAAAGAAACCTACATGCCAAATTTCAGCTTTCTACGACCAGTAGTTTCGGCTGTGCGTTGTCGTTGTCTGTCAGTCACTCAATCAGTCAGTAACGGAAGAATGTTATACATTTGAATGATTATTTTATTGTCTCTGCCATTGATATATAAAAAACACAAGATGCACAGTCTCGAACAAATGCAACACTCGAAACTGTCGTCAAAAACTGATATGTATCAAGTGTCATGTGTGAGTTGTGTGTAGTTATACTATAAACACTTTTTTTTGCAAATTTAACTTTACACGGATCGCTTAACGTTGTTTTTACAAAGCAGTGCAGTATGGCGAGCGATGCGAGACTGTTTGAAACTAGCGCACAATTATAAATAGTGCGCTTCTTTTATGCGGACGTTTCTGAGATGCTGAGTGTGTATCTTGGGTTTTTATATATCAATGGTCTCTGCTGAAATAAATTTGTTTGTTAGGTGTCTGAACTGTATGTTTCAGATTTTCATTTACATGTGTTCTGTTCAGTAATTTTACCATTGGAATGCTTTATTAAATATTACCAATAGTAGCTTGAATGAAAGAAGCCAATCGATTTAATCAACTCGTCAAGTATTCTTTATTCAACTTTCATTTTCGAATCGTGAGAGCTTCCTAACTGTGTCATAACATAAGCTACTTGTAATAATGTCAAATGATTACAGTACTCGTTGCGTTATCTGATAGGTTACGTTGTAGGCTTAGCATTTAGTTTGCAGGCTATCCAAACATGGCCACGGTTTCGCTTCTTCCTTGGAGCCACAGACCACGGAATTACTGAGCTGGCAGCTACAAGAAACGCCACTACCTAATCGTTACACTGTTTGTAATGTTGGCATCCTTATCAATAAATAAAAATAAAATATTTGTGCCCGTACAATATACTCTTTATTATGTACACCATATAAGTTACAGAAAAAATAACAAACACAACAACAACAATATGCGCTGAGCAGAGAGCACACGTTTTGCCTGCCATAGCCATAGTCAGAATTGTCACGGGTCATCAAATGACACTGACTAATACGCAAAACGGGCAATTAGGGTAGACCTGTCCATTACAGAGGAGCGGGGCAGCCGAGCGAAGAAACGGAGAAATTTTAACCAATGGAATTGCATAAAATCTTCGCACCACGTGTGTCACTGACATGATTGGTTAAAATTTCTCCGTTTCTCCGCTCAGCTGCCTTGGACAGGCAGTCTTATACTTCCCATCGTTCTCGGTTCAGCGCCATGTTTTTCCAATTCCTAAGAAAGACATGTAAGTCATCCATCCGTCTTCTTCGTGGTTGGAGTGCCAATTCTACAAATTCTTAAGCAAGGTTTGCACTCGCACCTCAGTCGCAATCTGTCAAAAATGAAAAGAAATGAGAGCTTTTTAGGGTTCCGTATCCAAAGGGTAACCAACGGAACCCTATTACTAAGCCTCCGCTGTCCGTCTGTCTGTCAGCGGGCTGTATCTCAAGAACCGTAATAGGTAGAAAGAAGAAATTTTCACAGATTGTGTATTTCTATTGCCGCTGTAATAACAAATAATAAAAAATTTGGTTTATGGTACGGAACCCTTCGTGTGCGAATCCGACTCGCACTTGACCGGTGTTTTTACAAATTGGTATCAGTAGCTTTGCGTTGCTTAAAAATTTGTAGAATTAGCCTTCTGGTCTTGTTTTGTGGTTTCAAGGCACAAGTCTTGTTTTTCCTCTGGAATATTTCCACATTTTTACATAACCTCTATTCCAAGGAGGTTTTATCTCGGTATCACGAGGGGATGACGTCACCGCATTAATTTGTCTCTGATAGTGATAAAAAGCTCGTTTGTCGGTTAACGCCTACAAGGAGATAACTCGCCGTAGATCGTAGATACCTGTTTTGTATGTAGATGCAGCTATACTTACTTAGATTTAAATTAGGCAAGTACTTACCATTATGGTTTACTAGGCTCCGTCCGCGTCATCATCTGTCTCGCCTTATTCCAACTATAGTGGGCTCGGCTTCCAGTCAAACCCGAATTTAGCTGAATACCGGTATTTTACGCGGTACGGCTGATTACCAGACCTCCACAACCCATTAACTTGGTAACACGGTACTTCATGGCAAGACGAGTCAGATTTATTGGCTTCTGACTATCCGTAACGATTGCCAAAGATCTACAAATGACAGCCGGGACCAACGGCTTAACGTGCTTTTCGAGGCACGGAGGAAACTTGGTATGTTAAGATGGTCACCCATCCACAGACCAACCTTGGCGAACGTTGCTTAACCTTGAATATCGATCCGTGTTGCTGTTATTATCTAGCCACGAGCTCCTCTCTGCCCGCGTGACTGTCGAAAATCATTTCAAAGGAATATATTCCCAGGATAAAAGTGTTATATGTGCTAATCCAGGTTATAACCTGTACTGTACGCATAGTGAAAGAATTCTGTAAACGGTTTGCGCGTATGGGTACCAGTGGCGTATGGCCGTACGTCTTGTAGTCCATGACGGGAAGGTTTAGGCGGAATTAAGTGGTGCAATTGATTTTTAATCTACCATATATTTCTGGCATAGGTACTGACACTAAGAATATTAATAAGATTCAATCAGCAGTTTTCTAGATATGGGTAAATCAAACATGACCCAACAGACAGACGATCCTCATTTCAATAACTGATAGTGATTTTAATATCATCATGATCATCTCAAAGTTGTTTGCTTAGCTACGGTCGAATCTCTCACAAGTACCCAGAGTTACGTCACCTGTCTTAGACAGTTTGACGTATGCGTGAAATTTCGTAATACTGCTACCTGTGACTTTAGTTAAAGTTACATACGAGCCACTTGCGGCAACTGTTAGTGGTCAACAACGGCTACAATCTTTTATCATCATCATCGCACGCTGCACTGCACTGCTTCTCTCATTGCTGAGCATGGGCTCTCTTTTCATGTGCCAATCCTCACGTTTCTGCCTGTCCCCGCCAGCCTCAGGTTCTATCCGTGATGACAACCATGTCATCTGCTCATCTCACCAACGGAAGACCCACATTTCTTCTTCCAGTTCATGGACGCCATTTGGAACCGTCTCTTCTATCGCCACTTAGGGGCCACTGAACGCATTAATATAACGAATTTAAATCATCTTCTATACCTATTTGTCAATATTTTGAAGATGAAAGACACAGAATGGTTTTTTTTAATAGGCTTAAATCAATCTGTCCAGATTTATTCGCTACTTTTGTTGGGGATGACTTTTGTTCTATCCGGATACACCATAGTATCAATAATATTTTACATGGAGCGAATTTCTATTCAGATAGAGAAGGTAGTTGCTTTATGTTAAATCAGCCACACAGCTTCCACAGCTAGCCAACTACCACCTCCACAGGTGAAACGTTAAAGAGTGATTTTTGGTGCAAGTGGACTATTAAAAGTTGATGTTGCCGACTACTAGCGACGGTCGCGAGTAGCTCGTATGCGGAGAGCCTAAATTATCGTGGATTGTCCTCATCATCGCATCATTGGCTCATTGGGTCTATTTCATTGGTATTGAGTTTCTTAATCGTTTTATAATGAAATGCTCAATAAATACAGGGTGTTCCAGAAGTGGTTAGTATACTTATGACAGCCAGCCTTTAATAAAATGCATTGATAAAAAATTGCAATCAGTACCAAGAAAAACATATTTTGGAAAACTTTAGATTAACAGGTTCCTGATAAGTTATATCCGGTGAGGTAAATAATATTGTGTATTGGCTTCTTCCGGTGGGTGTTTTCTTATCGATAAGCTTTGTATTATCTCAATATCTACCTACCTACTCAATATATTTGATTAAAAGGCGCGAATTAGAGAAAATGTTATTTACAAAGTAACCATAGATTTTTTAACGATTTCGTGAAACAACTACAAACACCATAGTTGCTTGTAGTGTTGGTTGTTTCACTAAATATATTCTATACTAATATTATAAAGCTAAAATTTGTTTGTTTGGTTGAACGCTCTAATCTCAGGAACTACTGGTTGCAATTGAAAAAATATTTTAGTGTTGGATAGCTAAGTTGGTGCTGATGGGGCTGCCTCGCTATTGCAGTGCGTCAGCGATGTTTGCAGAATCACTAGTGGATGGCTATTATAATAAATAATTATAATAAGAAAAAGAGCAGCATCATTGATGCGCAGAGTGGACTACCTGAGGGTCATTGTCAAACATCTTGAGAGTCCTATCTGGAGGCACTGGATTCGCCTACATATAGTATAATTATTATATTGATTTTTTAGTGTGTATTACTAACATAGTTTTTAATTTTCAGGGTATTACTAACAATCGCCAACCCGCCTGCCAAGCGAGGCGATTATGGCAACCCCCCGCCTTTGGGGGAGTCCTATGTCCAGCAGTGGACGTCTTTCGGCTGATATGATGACTTACAATCTACGGACAACAGTGTCTGAAATTAATTATAATAATAATAATAGCCCATTTATAGAGGAAGGCTACACGCTAACACGTAACAGAATAAACGCAATACCTCTTAAGGGGTCATTGTACTCATTATTACGAACAACTTTTACTATGGAACCAATCCCGAAATCGAAAAAAAAAAATCAGTTGTTCAGTACATTTTGTCGAGTTATGCACACATAAATGTATGGGAGAGTCGATTTATTTTTGGCGATTTCAGTGTTGGTCCCATAGTGAAAGTTGTTCATAATGATGAGTTCAATGACCCTTTAAGAGGTATTGCGTTTATTCTGTAACAGGTTGTATAACATCACGCTATGACCAATAGGAGCGGAGTATAATTGAAAAATGTGACGCAGACGAAGTTGCGCGGGTCAGCTAGTATATTTTAATAATGGTTATTTGAATAATTATCATAATATATCAACTTTTCAATACTTAACGACATCTAAGTATACAAAAAAGTTACCTACGCATGACTATTTATCAGAAGAAAAGCCTGTTTTCCGATAAGTAGACATTTATAAAAACTACTTTTTACTACGGCAGATAAATCTTTTCTCCGTAAATAAAATTTCTACTGCCTCGACCCTAGTGAAGCCATGGTCGTATATAAGAGGGGTGTTTAGGGGGGATGCTCCCATCGCATAAGTCGAAAACAACAATCTCTTATAAATATTGGGCAGACCGCATGTATAATTCGTGTCCAAAATTTACAGGGTTATTTAAAATTAAAAAAATATCAGCTGTTTCATTCAAAATGCAATATTTGGCCAATGAAAATGTATGAAACAGCTGATATTTTTTCGAGTTTTCAGGGTTGGTCTCAAAGAAAAAGTTGTTTATAATCATGAGTACTTTGACTCCCTAAGAGGTTATTGATGTTTAACAAATAACCCTGTATTAATTACTAGCCCTGTCGAAAAAGATTGAAGTTCCAAATTGTGCGCAAAGACTAGCATATTTGGACATTATTGGACCCTTACGAAAGCTATAGCTACGCGTGTGTGAAGCTAAAACACAATGAATTGATTAAAGCCGTATTTCCTGGCTGTCGTATGTTTGTACTATACCTACTTACCTACAGGTACGTACAGCTGGAAGCAATGCATTAGAAGTAATATTGCAGTTGTACAAACAAAGACACGTTCCTTAGCGGACGTTGGAATATATTTTGTGGGTAGCTATGTGCGTACGGTCAGCTGATTGTTTCTTACAGATATTTATAAGTTTAAAAACAATCATAATAAAGAAGCGTCCATTAACAATGCAAAGGATACAATAGAAAACGTTTAAGAGAGGACTCTAGTCGGTTACTCTTGGGCCTTTCTCCATTAAAACACATTCCGCTGTTTTCTTCGTGGATAATGCTGCTAGAGCAATGATTTTATTCCACAAAATCTAGATCGAATTAATACGTGCTTCTATCATTTTCTTTTTTCCAAAACATAATTACTTAAAAAATTATGACAATACAAAAACCCGAAAAAACGGCTCGTTTATACCGCCATGTTCAGACGACTTTCAGACAAATTTGATAAGTTTTTAACAAAATAGAAAATTATAGAAGCATAGATATAGTCTTCCTCTAAATTTTGATTTATAATCTTTATAGATCAATCTAGTTTTGAAGAAGAAAACAACGGAATACGAAACGTCTTTTGGTCAAGGTTTTTATAGGTAAAATCAGCTTCTGCTGCAGTTGTCGCTTTCGCACTTTACTTGATAGGGCGTAGCGTCGCGCTACGCCCTATCAAGTAAAGCATCGGCAATAGTTTCTTCAAATACCTATTATTCAAATTCCTCGGGACTAGAGTCCCCTCTTAAGGCCTACGCACCCCGGGACGGATTGCTAATAGATTTTGCCACCGGTCAGCGGACACGAGCCGCTCAGATCCCGTGGCAGGATGCCGCGGCTCTGCCAGAATGCTAATTGTAGCATTCCGGCGGCCTACCAAGACATCCCGCGAAGTGCCACGCATCCCGCCGCGGGATCCCTTAGCGCGCTCTTCAATGCCGTGTCTAGAAATTCCTTTTGATGCCTCGGAATCAATTTATAACATTGGCATTATGTAGTATTCCTACTAGATAACTTCCGACTAGTAAGAATGTTCCACGTTGGCCATTATTCGACTCAATCAGAACACAAAGTCAGCTAGCACATACCCAGTAAAAGAGAAGAAGAATATTACAGATTTAATACAGTGAAATTGCTGTAAAACTGTAGATAAAATATTTTAATTTTTTCAAGTAGTCGTAAGGACAAAAGAAGAAGAAAATATACGATTTAGGAATAAATATGAGAGCCGTAAGAAGAGTATCATTGTGATAATCATCAGAAGACTACGGTAAGTGACTAATCTATAATAACTTGGTAAGTTACGACCTTACGATGATGCACAGGAAGGCCTCCCACAAGGCGGACCGATGACCTGGTAAGGGTCGTGGGATTCCCTTGGAGGAGAGACGCACAGGACCGGTTATTGTGGCGACACTTGGGGGTGGACTATGTCCAGCAATGGATGTCTTTCGGCTGAAGGGACGATGACGAACCTCTCCTGTTTAACTAACACAACACCCACTACACTACACACACACTCACTGGACTATGTTATTGGTACACAACATGAGAGCCAATACAGCTACAAGAATGTCTAAATGTGCCTTCATAAAAGTTGCCGTCAAATGGTTGAAATTAGTACGAAGTTAGAAAACGCTTTCAGGGTCTTTGTTTAGATTGGTTGAAATAAAACGGGGCTAAGGATCAATAACTAGAACAACTGTCCCAAAAGAATGCCAATCACTTATAGCCTTACATTAGTCGAGTATTTTACACCTCTGCAAAGATAATGAGGGTTTCTTTACAAAATAAAACTAACCATGAGCCTTCAAAAAAAACAAAACACATTATTAGTTTGAATATTGACTAGTAGATTCTTATTTCAAATTTTAATTTAAAATCTGCTATTTTTCGGAAGCCCTAAAGGAAATAGGCTGCATTTGATACTGGCTAGCAGATTCCACATTCAAATTATTTATTGATTATCAGGTACATACGGCTGGCTGCACTCTACTAAGGTACTAACGTTTTTCATTCCAAAGGTTCCGATGCTCTGAGAAAAGAACGGGCTGAAAACTTTTTCGTTCACCTTCTCAAATCCATATAACTTTCCAAGGCTTACAAAATCGAACATAAAACGGAATATGTTAAGAAAACCCTAACATAAGCGAAATCCAGCCGGTCGGTCCGGTCCGCAGACGAACCGAGTGCGGCACGCCTTCGTAAAATTGAAAACTATTTGCGGAACAAACACCATCCATCATGGGACGCCACTTGGTCGGCTTGCCGGATAACCTGGCCGGACTAAGAAAGTGGGTATAGTCGGTGCGTTGTAGTAGGGCTTTATCGGTCATTGACCCACCAACATTCAAATGACATTAATAATTCAAAAAAAACAACGTAGATAAAAGTTCCTTTTATGAAGTATTTAGTTGTTGTTGTGTGTGTGTGTGCCTATTTGGACTATATTGTCTGTAGTAATAAATAAATAATAATAATAATAAAAAAGACGAAATACCTGCCGGTGGTCTTAGTTACTGGATCACGTTAACGTATACTTTAATTTTTACTATAATGCAATTACGCAACAGGCGCCGTCGGGTGCCAATAATTTAAAAATCTATACATTTTGAAGTAACTAAATAACGCGATCGAGTAATTAAAAAAACACATAGCTATTTTTCGGATCCATACGTAGATTTATAATAGGCAAAGGGCAATGACCGCTACTACCGTTCTAAAACGAGGCAACTATACTGGACGTTCCGTTGCACTGTACCTCCTCCTAGCAATTTTGGTAATGGATTTTGAGTATAATTTCGGGTAGTTGGTATGTTGTCAAGTAAGTGGTGAAGCGAAAGTGTTCGTTTGATTGAAAGAGAGATTATCGCATTACGTTATATAATTTTAAGTTTGAGGAAATTAAACCAACTGTCGTTCTTGATAAGGCTCCTTTCTATAACTTAGTGCAAACTAAAACTAATTTAATGTTTGAGTACTTCTGGTGTTATGATATGTTTTTTTTTTCAGGCAACGCGAGTTTTCTGTAAGACTATGGAGACGTGGATGTTTAGTTTTTTTTTTATTAGGCTCACTATCTCACCTGATGGTTAGCGATGATGCGACCGACTCTGGCCTAGAAGTATATCTTTTCACTCTTGACTTAAAAATCCTAGTTGTAGCGAAGTCCAGTAGGGAATTCCACACCTTAGCTGAGCCAAATAAAAGTATTCCAAAAATGTTTTGTGCGTACAGTGGAAGGTCCACCATGTTCCGGTGGCGCATCGCCTTACGTATGTCTTGAAGCCCGATGTTGGAACGGGCTTGGCCGAATCAAAATGTGTTATATCGTAGATGAAGTGAAAATACACATTAAAAAAATACTTAGACTTCGAGAAGTTTTTCTCAGTCTGAAAACCCCTTTTCAGCAAAACTTAACTTGCTCACCTTTCTCTCCACAAATTCCAATAATCCAATAATGTAACACAAATGAACTTTTCCCTACATCAATCCTTTACAAGTACCAATCATGGCGGGACATGGTCAGCCATGATTTATGACTCCGGCCAGATACCTAGTCGAACGGCCCGTGTCCACAAGATGAATTGCTTTGGAAAACTTTGGCTCTATTAGGGTCGAAAAAAAGGATTGAACCTTTTCTTTTTGAAAGTTAGATAAAGTAAAAGATTGAATTTCACTTTGGTAATTTTTTATATTATTCTAGGGACATAATATAGAAAGAAAGAAAATTGTTAATATACAGTTCCTTTTTCATTGAGATTTAAGAAAATATACCAGAAAATATGCCTATATTTGTTTATTTTTAAAGCAATACTTATAACACTGAAAAAAGGCAGACTACTGAATTAGGCATTTCTAAAAAAAAAACCAGTACAGTTCAGTACATTTTGTCGAGTTATGCGCACATAAATATATGGGAGAGTCGATTTTTTTCGCGATTTCAGTGTTGGTCCTATAATGAAAGTTGTTCATAATGATGAGTTCAATGATCCCATAAGAGGTATTGCGTTTATTTTGTTACAGGTTGTATATTGGACACCAATATATGTAGTTAGGAAAAGGGAAAGATAACAGAGGAGTTTCAAGGTATTTTTGTTAATAGTTCTATGTATTTCTACTGTCTAATAAATTGACGTTATTACTGTGCGAGTGAGACCGTTCATTTAAATACTAGCTGACCCGCGCGGCTTCGCTCCCGTCAATTGGCTACTCTACCTACCGACCCTAACCTACCTACCTACTTACCTACCCTACCTACCTACCATAGCTACCCTACCTTACTTACCCTACCTACCCTACCTACCTACGCTACCTACCTACCTACCTATCCTTCCTACCTACATACTCATTTTTTTTGTATTTTAATTCTTATTATGCTATTCTGGACGAAGACTTATTCAAAAACACAAAAACTATGAAAATCGCTCGAGTTAGTTAGATAAGTGTTCGAACAAACCCGACTTTGTTTTACTTATATATTAAGAAGAAAAAAAAAATATTCTACTCCGTATCACCTAACCACTGAGAACTAATGATAACACGAATTGACAGTTACTGTGAAATCGTCTTGTCATTCATTCTTAGTTCGAGTTCGGGACTAATCGTAAGTCTGTAGTGTGATACGGAGTAGAATACGCCAGCCCGCAACTAAGCCCGAAACTACGGACTTCGGTCCTAGAGAGTAGCCCACCAAAATCGATCGTTCCCGTCACCGTGACCACCTTTGGTACGGTACCTTATTATAATAAGCCTTGTTTATTTAAATATTGCTAAGTTAAAGTTTAAAATCTTTTAAAAAAGAAAAATTAGTAAAAATCATTCTCAAATCACAAGGTGGACCGATGACCTGGTGAAGGTCGCGGGTAGCCGATGGATGCGAGACGCACAGGACCGGTCGTTGTGGCGACGCTTGGGGGAGGCCTATGTCCAGCAGTCGACGTCTTTCGGCTGATATGATAATTCTGAGTTTGAAATACTTCCTTTACGCTCTTTCTAATTACATAATAAACAATTTCCCGTTACTAAAGTTTGTGGTAATAACGTTGTATTTCGCAGTCAAACCATGTTGATAACAAGACATGTAGCGTTGCTTTTGAGTCATAGTTACACCTACATTGTTTCGTTCAGGGTCGTCTGTCGTGGGATAGGCCTACCCGTGCAATCTCTGATTTCTATCACGCTTTTTATTTTTAGACTAGCACTTCGCCCGCGACTTCGTTCGCGCGGGTTTAGTTGGTACTCCACTAACTTTATCTCCCATCTGACCCCTTCAAGGGTGTAAATTACTTATTAACAGACTAAACGTAGGGCGGTTCACTCGCAACATTTTTCTTACTAAGGGTATTTTTAAAACCGACGTAACTTTTAAACGAAAGGTCCGATTTGAATAATTTACATGTACATAACCAACCTTAATTATTAACCAATTTAAATAGATAAGGATTAATATCATGATACTAAAATCACCACTATTCCATTCCAGGTTTTGATTGAATAATTTTAACAAAAAGCGGTAATTGTGACTTAATCATAATAGATACATACCCTCGCGGACTTTTTTGTAGATACTTATGTCCTCTATAAAACTGTAGTACATCACTTTGCTCTATTGTCAATAGTTTCGGCAGCGTACACGATATATGGATCTCCTTTGGTATTTTTTTCACAACTTGGGTTACATTATCGAAGTTTTCATACGGATCCCTAACTTTTTGAAAATATTCTATAGCCTATGTTTATCAAGAATAATGTAGAATTCTAATGGTGCAAGAATTTTTCAAATCGGTCCAGTAGTTTCGGAGCCTATTCAATTCAAACAAACAAATCTTTCCTCTTTATAATATTATTAGTGTAGATTTATCACTGAGTGTGGCGTTTCGGCGACAGAGAAATGGCTAGGACCTGATTAAAAAAAGACATCCGAATAGAGAAGTTCCTCCTTTTTTGAAGCCGTTTAAAAAAACTTACCTACAACATCTGATGAGTAATGCAGTTGTCATTAATTGGTATATCCGGACTCTATTGGTGTAGTTCTCCGGCTTTGACTCTTAAGATTCTAACTGGCTCCGCTGGGCAGTCTGTGCCAAAACACTCTATGTAGCGTTATTATTGACAAGGTGCTATCAAATAAACCAACCTATTGATATGAATTACAAATAGCTTCAATTATTCTTTCAGGAGTAACGGTTTTTCTATTACTTAAGTATCTGAACTCTTTAAGCCTTCAAGCCATAAAACCTATGTATTTATCTACTCTAAACTTAATCCTATATGAATCCAGCAAATTAGGTATATTGTTCTCAGTACAGTAACACTATAAGCTTGGTCGCAAACGGCGCGGGAGCAATGACCCGGCGGCCATTTTGTGATATCTCTAATTATTGCATCATGGCGGCGAGCTAACAGTTTTAATGGATGCTTGCTAATAAAGACTCATTAATACCTATGTGTATGATACGCGATATACCTAATTTGGTAGCGTACAATGCACTGTGATTGATTTAGAGATTTATTTTGTTAGTATTGTTTTTTGCAATCGTTCTGAAACTTCAACTGACACTTCTTCTGAAGTCTCCAGTATAAGACCTGGAATATACTTAGGTATAATATACATAGCTAGTTTTAAGTAGGTGCACCATAATCGTAACATAGCTTTCAGTCAATGTCTTTTCATGTTTTTAATTCATATTATCTAGAGTTAACTTAAGACATTATTAATGTTATCACCGTGGAGAAATATAATCTATGTGGTCTTTAATTTTAATAAAATTAATACACCAAAAGCCTGTTCTTCAAACGTTATTAGATACAGGTTAAATATATAAGACTTTAAAAACTATATTTACCTATAGATAGAAATAAAGTTTTCAATTAGTTTCATAACCGTTACTCTAACTTTGGCTGTTTTTAGGGTTCCGAACATCCGTAAAAATCGGAACCCTTATAGGATCACTCGCGTGTCTGTCAGTCCGTCTGTCACAGCCAGTTTTCTCCGGATCTACTGGGCCGATTCTATTAAAATTAACAGTATGCCTATACCTATACCTAGTAAGTATATGGTACTATAAGTTGCAAAATGAATTTATTGATTATTTCTCAGCAGAATTGATTGACATTAACACTGAAATTAGTTTCCGTTAACTATCCCAGTTGTGACATTTTTCAAGCTAAGGTCCTGATAGGTGTTGAAGGCTAGATATCTTCAAGTTAAAGTTGTCTGCGGACTGTTAGCTTAAGCTGATTAGATTAGCACGTTTCAAGGGTGATCGCTTCACACATTGAAAAGTTTTATGAGTAAGAAGGTACCTATTTATATACCAAGCCAGTACCTAATAGTATTCTTACGCTATTGTACTTATTTTTTAATCTGGACATGAGACAATTTGAGCTAACGCGCAACCATCGTGCTAGTAATGTCATGTACCTATAGTTTGTTTTTTAATCCCAATGACATTAGCACTTGTCATTTTTTTTTACAAGATTCAAAAACGAACTTTAGGCAGGAATACAATAATTAAGTAGGTACCTGATAAAGTGAAATACCGGGTTTTTCCAAAAAAAAAAAATCTGAAAATATTATTTGACTGCTGTCCCAGGGGAGGACAAAGGCATAAATATGAAAAACAGAAATTGAAAGGGTAAATTCCTGTCTTTCAATAAGTCTACGCAGACAAAATTCGGTGTCGTGTGGGCCAGTTAGTAACGCTATCTCCACCGAGCCTACCACGACGCCTGATTCCTGTTGCATAGGTAGAACTCAACCAGTCTGCCCTGAAAAGAAAACAGAAAAAATAATTAGAAATCCGATATTTCTACAAATTTTTACTTATTCTTGGAAAATCTTGAGACTTAGGTAGGTAACCTAAGTCTCAAGATTTTCCAAGCATAATATGTAGTTCTATTATCAAAAGACGATCAAATCGGCTTCAAACAACTCAATGCTTCTACACCAATATTTGTTTTACCGATTAGTGTGGATCATATACCTACAAAATATCGCAAATCATCAAAACAGTCTCATCGACGGTTAGACAACATTTAAATCGATAACGATCGCAAACAGACTGATAAAGAATTAAATTCTTTATTTGTTAGTGTGTACGAATTCGTATTTCGAACGCTCATTCAGAAACTTTCGCGCCTTTTTCTGTATAAAATGGCGGCAAACTACGCTGTAATAATGCTATGAATTTATGAGACCTGTTTTTTTAATGTCAGAACTTGATTGAAAATGAAGACTTTAGAAAAAAAAATGGTTCTCAATTCTATACCTTAAGCTTTTAAGTTTGTATAAGTAAACAAGCAAGAACCAATAAGGAATAAGGACATACAAGTCACACAACAAAGTTATGGCGTCCTCAATGCCCCAAACGTTATTGAAAATTCAAAATAAGAACATGCATTCGTCTCTGCGAGAGGTGCGTTCAGTTTTTATCACATACGTTATTTGCCGATCGTCGCGATATCGGGTCAGTATCGATTCGCGTCGTGGCCCTTATCGAATAGTCGATATATTTGTTTGCACAGGCCCATCAATGAGAGAGGTTCGAGTGTATCTTGCGTATTTGAGCAATAACTTGTTTGATAACGCTTTACAGTGCTTGCACTGTGATTAGTCTCGGCCCTCTAGATTGTGTTCATGATTTTTTTGTTCTATCTATTAGAGCTTGATTGCGGGCGATTTGTAATGTTTGTTCTCTGTTATCGGCGATGATTTAACTATAAAAATGTTTAACACGTTCTCCTATCATTTGTGCTTCATCTCTGATGTCTACATTCATTTCTAGTGACTCATAATAGTTGGTAGAATATTTGCTAAACTTTTGTATGAGCTAGACTTTATCACCAATTAAAAAACAATAACACGTTAAGTTGTCGAGATCAAAGCTCCACCTTTATTTAATAACCAAATTACCCTAAGCCAAAAACAAATGGAACAATAAAACAGCCTAAATCTCCACACATTATCCATCCTAATCGGGCAGCAACAAGAAGCGGCGGCCGGCCCCTTTCCCACAGGCGGCCCGGCCACTCAAGACCGCATTTTGGTAATAAAATACCTCCATGTAATATAAAAGGCGATCGCATTATCCAAAGGAGCCATTATTAAAAAGTATCGAGTTTCGGAACGCACCGCGGCTGCGCGCCGGCCAATCACAGTCTCCCGCCAACCCGCCAGCCAATCAGAACGCGAGTTGTTTTCTTTTTTATTGTAGATCCAGTTAATGGATTGTTCTTCATTTTGATTTATGTATTGTTTCTTTTTTTGGCGCCGTGTTGTTTTTAACTGCTGCCGTTACGGTTTTGTGTTTGTTAAATAATGACTAAGCTTATGTCGATGTGAAAAGTACCTATAAATATTGTGTGGTTATCTTTGTCTACTATAACTAAGCTAAGTGTAACTGTAGCTTATTTATAGTCTTATTTATAAACTTTTGTCTTCGTGGTTTGTGAAATACTTATTAAACAATAGAAATAAATTGGACTGTGAACTGTGAGACGGAGTTTTACTTACAATTTACTCAGTAGTTTTTTTAGGGTTCCGAACAAAAAACGGAACCCTTATAGGATCACTCGGGTGGATGTCTGTCCGTACACGTCTGTCTGTCTGTCTTTCTGTCCGTCTGTCACAGCCAGTTTTCTCCGGATCCACTGCACCGATTCTGTTGAAAGGAACACATGTGGACTTCTGTGACCCAAACACGAACGCGTTATATAAATCATTAAATTATTAGTATGGGGGTCACTTTTGGGGGTCAAACTAGAAAATTTCAAAAAAAAGTTTTTTGAACAATATCTTGTGACATATTAAATGAAAGGGCTTTCAGTGAGAGTCTTAAAAGTATTTTTTTCATAATTTTAAAATAAATGGTTTTGAAGTTATTCAAGAAATTAGACGAAAAATGACCATTCCCCCCTTATCTCTGAAACTACTGAGCCTAAAATTAAAAAGATAATAGATCTTTACCTATAGATTACAGGAAAACCTATAAGAAGTCTATCGTGTTAAAATAACACGTTAAAAAAATAAAATTCGTTCGGAATCCTTTGCACGCGAGTCCAACTCGCAGTTTTTTTTCTAAATTTCGACCTAAATGCCTGAAAAATACAGTGACCTATTTCGACCCACAGGGGCCCTCCAAGCAGAATCATTTTTAAACCTATAGGTACTAAAAAAACACGCCAGAGTTTCTTCGGTTACGACACCCGTCCTCAAGCGCTGCGTGAAGATCCTGGCCTATCGGTCTTAATGAATCCTGTAAGTATGACAGAAACATAGTTTTCATGAAATAAAGATTAAGAGACCTGAATTATAAGCATTATACTTGGTGGATAACTTTTCTAGAGGAGTGTGCAGTAGGTACTACGCAAGAAGTAAATTTCGGTTAGTCCCCCCGATACTTTAGTCTCGCTATGCTCGACTCGTCTCAATCAAAATCGCGGGCAGTGATGAAGAAAACTGTTACAGTGTAATATTTTATTTAACAATTTAAAAAGGAAATTAATAAAACCTAGTATACAACGTGTCACAGAATAAACGCATACCTCTTAAGGGGTCATTGTACTCATCATTATGAACTACTTTTACTATGGGATCGCGAAAAAAAAATCAGCTGTAATGATGAGTTCAATGACCCCTTAAGAGGTATTGCGTTTATTCTGTTACAGGTTGAATAAATATGTTATCCTATTCTTAATCACCATTAAGTATATTAAAACAGTTCAAGCTTGCGGTTGTTAACTAACTGAATCTTGGAATGTTTATAAATTAATTAAATTTTTATAAATTAATTGGACAACCCCAATAAGTAGTTGGCAAAAGGATAGGCAGATAATGATGATTTATCATTTGATCGGATTGCAAAAAATATTTCGCTGTAATATTTTATCACGGAAAATTGTTAGGTTCCTGTTGGATGGTCCACGGAAGCGAAGCCGCAGGAAAATGCTAGTGCCTAATAAAAACATACTGGAATCATCAATTTGTCTACAAGTTACCATTTAACCTTCAGTTGGCTTGATAAAACCTATTAAAAGTACTAAGACTTTTGCCTTACACATCAATGTTGTTATTTTCAGTTTATCTACGTGTATATTTTAACCCAGTTTAGTCTCATCATACTGTGCCGAATGTTGAGTTCAAACAGCGATGTAAAGAAACTGGAAGAGTCATGTTGTACGATGTAAGTACCACCAATGTCGACGCGGCGACGTTGGAAATTTTGTTCCAGATTTTTTTTCAAAATCCAAGCCTTTCTGAATCATTCGTCTTAAAAAACAACACACCGATACAGGTACACGGAGTATTCCAATACCTATCTATTTAATTGTCAAGCAAAATGTTAGCGTTCCTGATGCTACTTATTTGAGAGTTGTTTACTTTATCTTTAAGATCCGTCGGCATTTTCATCATTTCAGCTGCTGTTAAACATGGGCCTTCCCACGAGCGTCGCCACATCTTGTACTGGCTACATCCGTCGGCATGTTAATATAGAACTATCCATCAAACAACCGTTGTTCTTAATTTTAAGAAAGTCAATAAAAAATATTGTTGATAAGTAGTAAGTACAGGCCTATGTTTTAGAAGGGAAATCATCAAATGACTTCTGCCGGTCTGGGCGAAGTGGAAGGGAGTGTCAGACTCTTACTGACTCAAACCCACCCGTGTTCCTCAAATGCCTTTTACGTTTCAGGGCTGCAGTAACTGTTTCGAACAATTCCGCAGAAAGTTCAGGCCTTACAGGAAAATCTCTCATCAAAGCCTTGGTAGAATGGAAAGATAACGTCACTCTTTAGCATTAAAAAAGTATCTGCAAATAACTCTTCCGTTACCCCATCCAGTCCCCGAACATCCGTTCTAAACCCGTTGCTGGATAGGCATGCGCATTCGACTCAGTCAATACAACGCGTGCTGCCTGGCCTCCCTCGTGACGGGTTGCCTCGTTCACTGGCTAGTCCGTGCCTTTGTAGGCACGTACTTTGATTTCAGGGATAAAGGGTACAGGGAATTTTGGTGCTAGCTAAACTATTTAATATAACAAGCAAAGCCGATGTCGACTATTCTGCCATTGTCTAAAGTAATTTGGTGCTAGGTTGAATGTAGATTAGAATAGGGTATTTTACTGGATTTTTTATTACATTTCTTAAAACCTAGTGAGCAGACAAGACGCAGTAAAAATACAGAAGAATCCGCTTGCAATGACATCGAAGGGAAGTGAAAAAGACGTCATACTAAGCGGACGTCACACAAAGCATAGTCTTATAAAATAAATAACTTCCTATTTTTAAGTATTTGATGTAAAAGAGATAAATACTACAAATGGTATGTATCTTTAATTAAATCCAACCAAAAACGAGAGATCTACCAAAATAAGGAGCCCAAACGAATCATGTCAATCCATGGAAACGAATATATTTTAAAAAAATACGTCATAATAAACGACACGTCAATAAACGAAGTCATTATACTCGAACCATTTATTAAGAGTTTTATATGAAAACCAAACTTCGAACTGTATTAACTTCATATTAAACGGTTGGTCAGTATAGGCGGAGTATAAACGGATCCTGTATTGCTAAAAAATCTCAAAAAATGGCGCTGCTGTCAGCGTTTTAAAATCTTTGCGACATTTTGTGTGACAAGGATAGAAACCTAAATTCAAAAACTCCTTCTTGTTTTTCATCAATCGTACTGTTTTAATAACGTCTATCAAATAAGTATTCATACATGAAAGAACCCCGTCCTTAGGTCACCAGAGAATGGGCAGCAGCGTTCTCTGTAAAACGCAACACCATACACTGCGATCGCCAACCCGCCTGCCAAGCGTGGCGATTATGGCAAACCCTTTGGGGGAGGCCTATGTCCGGCAGTGGATGTCTTTCGGCTTGAAAGAATACCTACTTATTTGATAGATATTAGATACTAGCACTTCGCCCGCGACTTCGTCTGCGTAGACTTTAGAGGTGGCGCGCAACTTCTTTGTCCCTTATTCTCATTCTCGGATATTCACCTTCATGATTCTTTTCTGCTAGTTTGCGAGTCTTTAATGTCCGTACTTTAAGCTCCAGAACTACTTCGACATGTTTCTGGTATTCTGGTACTTGTGAATCTTTAGCGCTCATAACTCCAACCCAGAAAAAAACTTCGAAATGTTTCGGTTCTCCTGGTATTTTTAAATGTTAACCGCCTCACAATTCCAGCTTCGGAAATACTTCGACATGTTTCTAGTATCCTGGTACTTGTGAATCTTTTACGTTCATAATTACAGCCCGGAAAAAACCGCAATATTTTTCTGTTCTCGTGGTGCTTTTGAATCATTACCACTCAAATTTCCAGCGCCTGAAATATTAAAACATGTTTCTGGTCTCTTAGTACTTGTGAATCTTTAGCGCTTACAATTCCTGCCGAAAATATAATTTGACATGTTTTTGATCTCCTGCTATCTATCTACGTGTGAATCTGTAGCGCTCATAATTACAGCCCCGAAAATACTTTGACAAATTTCTAATCTCTTGGTACTTTTGAATCCTAACTGCTCCCGACTCCAACCCTGGAAATATTTCGACATGTATCTGGTCTCTTGGTACATAATGAATCTTTTACGCTCTTAAAACCTGCCCGGAAAAACCCTCTACATTTTTCTGTTGTTCTGGTACTATTGAATCCTTACCGCTCATAATTTTTGCTCCGGAAATATTTCGACATGTTTCTGGTCTCCTGGTCCTTTTGAATTTTTTGCATTCACAATCTTAGCCACGAAAATACTTCGACATGTTTTTGGTCTCCTGGTACATAATGAATCTTTAGCGTTCATAATTCCAGCCCGGAAAATACTACAACATTTTTCTGTTCTCGTGATACCTTTGAATCCTAGCCACTCACGATTCCAGTGCCGGAAATATTTCGACATGATTCTGGTCTCCTGGTACTTGAGAATCTTTAGCGCTCACAATTTCCGCCAAAAAAATACTTTCGACATGTTTCTAGTCTCCTGGTACTTGTGAGTCTATAGCATTTACAATTACAGCCCGGAAAAACTCCGACATACATAGTTCTACTTGATTGTTAAAAAAAACAAAAAATATTCTAGCTCAAAAATACTTTTACATCGTTCTGTCCTCCTGGTACTTGTGAATCTGTAGCGCTCATTATTTCAGCCCCGAAAATACTTCTACATGTATCTGATCTCCTGATGCTTTTGAGTCCTAACTGCTCACAATTCCAACCCTGGAAATACTTCGACTATTTCTGGTCTCCTGGTACATAATGAATCTTTAGCGCTCATAATTCCTGCCCGGAAAAACTTCCACATTTCTATGTTGTTTTGGTACTTTTGAATTCTTACTGCTCATATTTATAGTGCGGAAATATTTCGACAAATTTCTGGCCTCCTGGTACTTATGAATCTTTAGCATTCACAATTCTAGCTCCAAAAATACTTCGACATGTTTCTAATCTCCTGGTACTTTTGAATTCTAACTGGTCACAATTCCAGCGCCGGAAAAATTTCGAAATGTTTATGGTCTCCTGGTACTTGTAAATCTTTAGCGCTCATAATTTCAGCCAAAGAAATACTTCAACATGTTTCTGTTCAGCTGTCACATGTGAATCTATAGCGTTTACAATTCCAGCACGGAAAAATCTTCAACATACATATTTCTGTTCGACGGTAAAAAAAAAATATATTCTTGCCCAAAAATACTTCAACATCGTTCTGTTCTCCTGGTACTTGTGAATCTTTAGCGCTCCCAATTTCAGCCCCGGAAATTCTACGACATGTTTCTGTTCTCCTGGTACTTTTGAATCTGAAGTACTAAGGCAGCAGAAGCGCTGGGTTTCCACTTCCTCCTCAGTCTTCGTTAAGCTTTGCCTTTTACCGGGATAAAAAGTAGCCTATGTTTGATTCCAGGATGTGAACTATATGTGTGCCAAATTTCATCCAAATCCCTTCAGCCATTTTTGCCTGATTGAGGCACAAACATACAAACATACAAACATACAAACATTCACATTTATAATATTAGTAGGATTTTTCATAGTAGTCAATTACCCAGTAGGTGTCGATACTAATTCTGGATTTAGGTGTTTTTGCTGATGTTTCTATGATGCATGAAACAGAAAAAATACCTTGAAAAAAAAACTAGTTTTCGATTGCGTTGATGGTGTAAAAGATCACAATCGTTCCACGTTAAATACTGGTATTCAGCTGAATCCGGTTTGACTGGAAACCCACCCCAATATATTTGGGAAAAGACTAGGCAGATGAGATGATGGTATAAAAACTCAAAGTGAAAATGTGATGTGTGTGAGTGTGTTTGTGTGTCAAAGTGAATAGCCTAATAATTCTATTGCGGAATTTGTTCGAAAGATTTACCGCGGCCCCGGAACGCAAAGGGCATCAGAAGGCACACGGATGGGTTTTAGTCGATAAGAGTCTGACACTATCTTCCGGTCCGCCCAGAGCGGAAGGAGTCACTTGATGATTTGCTAAAAAAAAACCTAATAAATTATTCTGGGTTATTTTTGTATGACTTTCAACGATCAGTTTATGGCTTTATCGTTATTTTAAGTTAAATACCGTTACTTTAGCTAGTTAGGTACATCTCACTGATTCATCTTTAATGAGTAAGGAATAAACAGACACGATGCATCATCAATTCATCACATACGTAAAATGGAAGAGCTACAATTGTATCCATAGATATTAAGGCTGCTCTCTCGAGAAATGCTTAAAAACAGCGTGCAGATGAAGCAACTTTTCGTCGGCATTTTCTGAGAAATTGCATCTGACAAAAATAGGTAGTAATTTACATGATATGATGCGTAATTTGGTTTAACCAGAATTTATGTATCGGTATCACATAATAAGAAAAAAAAAACACCAAATCACCTCCAAATCGTTGAGATGAAACCATTTTACTCCTTAATTTTTTAACAAAAGGCTAAAAAAAAAACTACTGCTTTGCACAACAAACGAAAATAATTTGGTTTTGTTACTTTTTTGAAATGTCTGATTTTTTTTTATAATAAATTTAAAATGCGGATAGCGGAGTAGCGCGGAGAGGAGTAGTTAGCTCCGTTTATATGCACAAGGTCATTGGCATGTATACAAGCCTTAAACATGTAGGTACTTACCTACAGACATAAATACATTTGATGGACACAATTAATCTATTTGTGTTTAGTCAACAATTATAAGTTGCGCCGTTTACGTTGGGATAACAAAGTAAGATAGAAACATTTGACAGTTATTCGTCTCTCATCATGACGCGATATATTCGAATACGACCGTCTTTTGTATACAGGCATTGATATATAAAACCCAAGCTGTCGTCAAAAACAGACATGTATCAAGTGTCATGTGTGAGTTGTGTGTAGTTATACTATAAACATTTTTTTTTGCAAAATTCAACCTTGCACGGATCGCTTAAAGTTGTTTTTACAAAGCAGTGCAGTATGGCGAGTGATACGCATATTTTTTTGCAAATTCAACCTTACACGGATCGCTTAAAGTTATTTTTGCAAAGCAGTGCAGTATGGCGAGCGATGCGAGACTGTTTGAAACTAGCGCACAATTATACATTGTGCGCTTGTTTTTTGCGGACGTTTTTTAGATGCTGAGTGTGTATCTTGGTTTTTTTATATATCAATGTATACAGGCAATTGCGTGTATTTCCAGCTTAAGGGTGCTTTTCCACCAGAGAAGTGCTATGCAGCTATGCTGCGAGAATGTAAAAGCTAAGCTATGTAGCTGTGCGAGGAAGATGCGCAGCTCGAGTTATGCGATGTATCGACAATAGGGAGGTCACGCACTGCTCTGCACATAGCTACATACATAGCACGCATCCATAGCTCGCATCCATAGCATGCATCCACTGCACGCATCCTACCATATAAAAAAACGTAGCTTAGTTGAATCATTTTCCACCAGTGCTACGTTATGTGGACCAATGAATATGATTGGTGGAAATCAAACGCATCCATAGCAACGTTGCATAGCACATCTCTAGTAGAAAAGCAGCTTTAATATGGTGTGCAATAATTCACAGGTCTGAGTTTATATATATTTCCAAAAAAACTTTTTACAAAAAAATATAACCAACTTCCAAACAAAACACTACAAAGAATAAAATAACCTTAATTTCGGAAGTCGGTGTTAAATGACAAAGAAATAAAACCAAAACATGAAGTATTTTTCGTTCACTTAAGTGGTGATACTTACTTGGACGACGTCTTAATCAACGCAGAAATTGAAATAAGCAAAAATGCTCATAAAATAAAAACTTCTGAACCAAACTGAATCAAATTTTTACGGGACCAAATGACAAGTATATCGCACCGAACTAAAAAAGAATCACAGAAATCGGATCAGAAACCTGGGAGTAATCGGAGTCCATACATAAAAAAATAACCGCCGAATTGAGAACCTCCTCCTATTTTGGAAGTCGGTTAAAAAGTTATAGTAGTCTGTAACGTGAATAGTAACGTTTTATTAGAGTTGCGTTCCATACCAGAATGGTAACCAACGGAATCTTACAAAGCCTCCGCTTTCCGTCTGTCCATCCCGCGTCCGTCTGTCTGTCAGCACGCTGTATCTCAAGAACCGTAATAGCCGGTGGACAGTTGAAATTTTCACAGAGTGTGTATTTCTATTGCCGCTATTACGACAAATAATAAAAATTAAATTAATTTAAATCCCATACAAGAAACGTACTGTTTTCGGTTTATGGTACGGAACCTTTTGTGTAAGAGTCCGACTCGCACTTGGCCGGTTTTTTTGTAGCATAAGCCTAACTATTGCGGTTTTAAAGATCGCTACGACGATAAAATGAAACTAGAAGAGTTAGTCTACGTATATTTATTTCATAAACAAATTACATTACATCTAAATATTTATACCGTAAAATATTTTGAAGATAAATAGAAAACAGTAAACAACATTAATTCTCTATTATAACAGCTTATGCCAACCCGATAACTACTGCAATCAGCGCAATTGTTGACAAATACTTTATTTAAAGGCTGACTATCTTTCCATCCTTCTACCCGCCAAAACTTTCCACAAATCCCAACACTACGCATTACGGATCCGAATCCCAACGCGTACGACCGTCACGTATACGGCCTTATATTTATTTTTATCACGGAAAACGTGACGGTGTCGCCATCTGCCGACAGAACGCAATACTGCGCTGTTTCTTTGCCCAGCGGATATATCCGATGGCCGGTAGGTATAATGTACGCTTTCCCCGCTCTATTGTTTCATCATTAGGGTATATTGTGCGGATAAGTTGGTTTTATGCGGATACGGGTAGAGGTGAGTCTTTGGGCTACACGATAAGGTGAAAATAGTTCGGTTTATGTAGAAATAGTAGATGTCCATATCCGAAATAATTCCCAAATCAAAAATAGTGATCCTCATTTTCAGATACAAAGGCGGACTAATGCCCGGTTGCTGAGGTTTTTATCGATCGTCTATCTGTCCGTTAACGCTATTGGTTGGTTAGTGGTTAACGGGCTGATAAACGACCGATAAAGTGCTAACCTCAGCAAGCGGGCATTAATGATTTAGGCATTCTCTATCAGTCACCCAAGGTTGACCGCCGTATGGTGTCGGCCGGTGCCGTATGGTGCCGTAAAAGAATAATACCATCCCATCACTTCCCGTGGGTGTCGTAAGAGGCGACTATGGGGCTTGCCAGAGAATGGGCAGCAGCGTTCTCTGTAACACCATACACTGCGATCGCCAAGCCACCTGCCAAGTGTGGCGATTATGGCAAACCCCTTTGGAGGAGGCCTATGTCCAGCAGTGGACATCTTTCGGCTGTTATGATGATGATGATGATGATGAACCAAGGTTGGGGAAACAGATAATATAGTAGTTGCATAAAAAATTAAAATAATAGTTAAAATGTTATAATTAATATTTTATGATTAACACGTAATCTGAAAAATACGTTCATATCGCATTTGATGACATTGCTCATGAAATCCTTGGAACTTCCAAGCACTTCATTTCTGAAAAATCTTTCCAAGATAAGAATTACAGGGATAATATTTCAAAGCATTGAATAGTATGGTCTATATAACTTAGCACTATAATTACCTAGAGATAGCTAAGTACCGATGTTAAGCTGAGATTATATGGAGCAACTCGCACAGAGTTAGTTCAGCTTGTTATAGAGTATGCTTCTATGCTAACTTCCATCTTATTCTCGGTATTGATGTACATATATCTGTTTATTACATATCTATACTAATATATAAAGCTGAAGAGTTTGTTTGTTTGTTTGCTTGAACGCGTTAATCTCAGGAACTACTGGTCCGATTTCAAAAATTCTTTCAGTGTTAGATAGCCCATTTATCGAGGAAGGCTAGGCGAGGAGGGATATATCATCACGCTAAGACCAATAGGAGCGGAGCAGTAATGAAAATTGTGACGCAGACGAAGTTGCGCGGGTCAGCTAGTACCTTATAAGAGGTACATTTCGATGAAGGTGTATACACTTGGTCACTGCAGCTGATGCGGAAAAGTCACCCAAGCCGAAGACGACGCCATTTTGGAGTCGCGAAACTGCAATAAGAAATCCCCGCTTGTATCAAACGACGTTTCTTACCCAGTTGCATTAAAAATAACGATATTATTCGGCAACTAAAGTCACCAAAATCTAAGAAGTCCGATTTGACAGCTGAGTAGAGAGGGATAGGAGATAGCTTTACCACTAAGTGCGATACAGATTTATTTTATGTCTTTTTCATACTTACTAGTAAAGCAATGCAAGCAATGTTGTATCCTGCTGTCTAAACGGGCATTTTATTTTTTGACAACTATAGAAACAGCATTTACGTAATTTCTAATTTCAATTAGTTGTAGGAGCTGCCTTGAAATTGGCATCTAATTTTGTAGCAGTTATAATGCTGCAATGCATAACTTTACAATTTGGCGAAATAGATAGATACACCATAGCACATAACATACAGCTTTTAAATAATAGGGTAAAAATGTAGTTAATGTAATCAATTTATCAGGGGAGAGTAAACATACTCACTTCTTCAAGAGTCCCACATAAGACAGTTGCAAGCTTATGAATAAAGGATCCAATTTCTACTGAAACCAGTTTCTCAAAAAGCAAGACTTTTACCACAAAACTACTCCATCGTCATCATCATCATCATATCAGCCGAAAGACATAGGCCTCCCCCAAAATGGGGGGGGGGTGTTGCCATAATCGCCACGCTTGGCAGGCGGGTTGGCGATCGCAGTGTATGGTGTTGAGTTTTCAGAGAACGCTGCTGCCCATTCTCTGGCAATTATTTCAGAATCATCTGTAGTCTTAGACTTACCCAAACCACAAATCAATTTTCTCAATTTATTTCGTCAACTCTCCTAATTTTATCGCAATGTAAATCCGTAGACGTGACGAAACCAACATCGTTTATTAGCTATCAAGAGTCATAATCAAATGCAAGCTTATAACATTTTAATTGAAAGCACTTCCTCAAAAAACAAGCTTTAATTCTACACTAACCAAGAAGATACATCATGCCTACGTTCTACAATCCCAGGTTATATAAAAAGTTTATTTTTTTCCTCAATTTTTCCTCATTTCTCCTAATTCCGTCGCCATGTAAGTCCTCCTCGTTTGTAGACGTCGCAAAGCTAACAGCGTTTAGTTGGCATCGTTTAATAATAAATAATTAATTTGAATCATAACAATTTGTACGATTGTGTTGAAAATTATTTTTGCAGCAGTTCATCACAAAAACAGGCTTAGTTATATACTAACCAAGTAGTTTAACTATATCAGAATACAATTCTACTATCTAAGATAATATCAAAAGATTATATTTCCCTCATTTCTCCTAATTTCATCGCCATGTAAATCCTCCTCGCCCGTAGACGTCGCAAAGCCAACAGCGTTTGTTGGCTCATTATTGTTTAAGACCGTCCGAGCTTAACTCGCCTTTAATATTAGCTGTTTTTTGCAAAGTATCGTGTTTTTCCACAATCGTTTTCATATTTTATTTTCGAAGTTTCTGCAGAGACTTTCTATATTTAGGTGTACTCAGCTATAATATGATTCAATTAGAGAACGAGAAAAACAGTCTAAGGCTACATTATGTCTTATAGTTCTAGCTTAGTATCCTGATTTATTAATCAGTATAAAAAAGTCTATGACGACCTTTTTGTATTGATTAATACTTAATATTTTACTTGCTTTAAATCTCGATTTCCGGAAAATGCATTACGTAGATACTTTCTCAGTTTCCAGTCCAAATTATTAGTTTAAATATTTCCACCAAATTATTAATGCCCACTCGAAATCATTTTTTTTTTTGCAAAAATCACAGTTTTCTACAAATACATCTTCCATCGTCCACTGATTAGCCCAATGCACAAACGAGCGACAAAAGCGTCGCAATAATAAGATCAAACAATGATTAAGCACCCACCAGACGGACGAACAACTGCGACACGACACGACGACGCGACGCGACGCCCGGCACTTTTCATAAGTTCAATTGAGTGGAAGAAATCGCCGGAGACTAATCACAACGGTACTTGGACTGGACAATGGCAGAGTGAAATATTAAATTCGATAAGTAACAAGAGGATATTGAAGAAAATGGTCGAACTTTTATTGAAAGATTAAAAACCTTGAACCGATGTAGATACTAGATAGGTACCGTAAAGTTGGTCTGCTAAGAGCATGCAAGCTGCCAGAAAAATAATGTTGGCTGAATTTAGAAAAGTTAAATACGAGTATTACCCATACTTAGAGATAGCATCTATCTACTATTTTATGTTACGAGTATGTTTTCTTCTGCAAGATATGAAAAAAATCGGCCAAGTGTGAGTCGGACTCTCACATGAAGGGTTCCGTACCATAAAACAAAAAAAAAAACTTGTTTCTTGTATGGGAGCCACTTCAATTTTTAATTGTTTTTTTTTTGGAACGAAGTTCCTTATCGCGCGTTGTGGAAGGGGAAAAATTCATACGAAAAGTTGTAACGACACTTTTAGCTATAGTTGTAAGCCGTGCGGCGTGCGCGCGTTTCTCTGTCTGTCTCTCTCTCTCTCTCTCTCTCATAGAAAGCAAGCCAGTTGTTTTCGTTTCGTCTTTCTATTTCTGTTTACATTATATTTGTTAATAATAAAAATATTTTTTTTTATTTTTTTTAGTACTATTATAACTTAAAAAAAAATATTTCATTACAATACCTTTACTAATTAATCGAAAGGAACTTCGTTCCATCCGGGTGTCCCTTGACACCTCTCAAGTTTTTTGTTGTTATAGCGGTAAAAATTACACAGATGTGAAAATTTCAACTGTCTACCTATCACGGTTCTTGAGATACAGCCTGCTGACAGACAGACAGACAGACGGACGGACGGACAGCAGAGGCTTAGTAATAGGGTTCTGTTTCTGTAAGCTAATTGTAAATAACCAAAACAAAAACAAATCTGTTCAAACAAGTGGATATTCCTAAGTTCAATGGAAAAAAAACCGGCCAAGTGCGGACACGCACACGAACGGCTCGGTACCATTAACCTTATTTTTTAGGCTTAGTAATAGGGTTCCATTGGTTACCCTTTGGATACGGTACCCTAAAAAGAGTAGACACTAACCTAGGGGTATAAATATTTAAACCTAATACACAAATATTTGCAAACAAACACAATATTCGTCCTACACCTATTTTTGGGTAAATGACAATAAGGTTAAATTATATTTCTAAGAAATAAAATATCGTTCTCCTTATTTGATGACTAGCATTGTATTTATTTTGCACGTTTGTGTCTATCATCTATTCATTTACCGATGATCTAAAGTACCCACTTTATAGACGTACGAGCGCGTACGCGCGACGACCTTTTTCGCTTGTGTGTCACCATAAGTACGCGTTCATAAAAACAAGACGCGTAGAGAAAAAGTTCGTCGAGACATAACTACGCGTACTTGCTCGTACGTCTATCACCCACTTAATACAGTAATAAGGATGGACTGGTGGTGACGTATGTATGTCACATGTCATCGGAGTTTTGGTTGTAAAATATACAAATCATGGACATGGTTGGAAAACTATGGGGGAGACCTCTGCCCAGCAGTGGGGCAACATAAAAAACCAGCCAAGTACGAGTCGGACTCGCAAACGAAGGGTTCCGTACCATAAACCTTAATTTTTATTATTTGTTGTTATAGTGGCAATAGAAATACACAATCTGTGGAAATTTCAACTGTCTAACTATAACGGTTCTTGAGATACAGCCCGCTGACAGACAGATGGACGGACGGACGGACAGCGGAAGTTTAGTAATAAAGTTCCTTTGATTACTCTTCGGGTACGGAATCCTAAAAAGGAGAACTTGTCGCTACTCTCAATGCTTTCCTTCCACGTTTTAAGACATTAAAATTGAATTATGATTTCAAAAATATTCTCCACATTCTTTTCCTGCCTCACTTTCGCAGAAAACTCTTCAGCCAGCAATTAAGGTTGAATTTAAAAAATCTCCTTTATTTAAGAGCGCCTTCAGATCGGTAATTTGTTCAAATTTTTTCTTTAAATTTTACCCGATGTCCGTTTAATGGAGTACCCTGGGCTTATGTTTATTCTAACTTCGGAATCAATTGAATTGTTAAGAGTTACATGATTAGATTAAAGCTTAATTTTGTTTTCTTAATTACTTTACGAATAAAGTTCGTTCGGGTTGTTTTTTTTTAAGATTTTTCTAGGAATTTCATTGTTCAAATAGGTAGTTATAGATTTCATTCTATTTTGGTCTAAAAATAGGCAACATCAACTGTGTTTGTATTTCATTAGAACAGAGAAGAAGGAAATAGGTTAATTTTGTATGAGAACAGGCAAAACAACAGCATCGTCTGTGGCAGCCAGGGTCGTATCCAGGATTGTCGTTTGATCATGCTGAGGGTAGGTTTTTAGCAAAATAAACAATAAAAAGTACTAAAATTTTATGTTGCTAAACGCATGTCAAGCCTCCTTGGATTAATTGTCGTAAATACCTGAATGACTTCGTTAGGTTGTAAACTACGAAAAAAATATCTCCGTCTTTTGTGGGGGCTTGAGCCCCTTAGCCCCCCCCTGGATCCGCCCACGGTGGCAGCCCAAACGTCCCTTTAACTGTAGCTTTCGGAGAACCTGTAAAAGAATATTCCTTATTATACACCCTTAACAACTGGACAAGACATCATAATTTTAAGGGTACCATGGCGGTCTTTTTGCTGACAACAATCTCTTTAGACAACCTTTGGATGAGCTGAAAAACATAAAATGCTAAAAACTAAATCATCCGTTTAGAAGCTACGATACAAACCACAGACAGACACACAAATACACACGTCAAACTTATAACACCCCTCTTTTTGGTCGTGGAGATTCAAAATCAACCAAGAAAATGATTCCAATTCATTATATAATACATATTTCAATAATTCATTAAAGTTTTATAACAAGGCGCTCATAACGACAGTTACAAGGAAACCGCAGCAATATCTCGGTGCATTAGAGCTGGCGAGTCCTGTTATCAGTTCTCATTAGATAAGGCCGGCGACATCCCGGAACCGACGAGCAAACACGCTTATCTGGAAAGGGACGGACGCAGCTCGGTAATAAGGGGATAAGTTAGTATTCTGTGTCGTAGGTGTTAAAGAAATTATGCAGGTGTGTAATCTATACTTGTAAAATCATTGGTACTGATTCTGTGTGACTGTATCAACGCACAGCCAAAATACTGAGTCTAGAAAGCTGAAATTTGTAATATTTTTAGGGCTCCGAACAAAAAGCGGAATCCTGATAGGATCACTCGGGTGTCTGTCTGTCTGTCCGTCTGTCACAGCCAGTTTTCTCCAGAACCACTGGACCAATTCTATTGAAATTTGGTACAAATATGGATTATTGTGACCAAAACACGGACGTGTATGCGTAAATTATTAAATTTTTAGTATGGGCGTCACTTTTGGGGGTCAAACTAGAAAATGAAAAAAATAATTTTTTGAACAATATCGTGTGACATCAAATTAAAGGGCTTACTGTGAGGGTTTTGAACTATGTTTTTTTTTTCATAATTTAAAATAAATGGTTTTGAAATTATTCAAGAAATTAGGCGAAAAATGACCATTCCCTGCCCTTATCTCTAAAACTATTGAGATGCTATTGAGCCTAAAATTTTGAAAAAAATGGAGATAATAGGAAAATCTATAAGAAGTCTATAGTGTCAAAAGACCATGTTAAAAAAAATTCTTCGGAACCCTTTGTACGCGAGTCCGACTCGCACTTGGCCAGTTTTTTTATTTAATATCATAAGCATCTGTTAATAAAGGAATTTAAGGAGAAGAAATCGGAGGGGGAACATCTACACGGACAAAGTCGACGGGGACCAGTTAGTGTGACAAGATTGCATGCACTCAAGAAACTCTAGCCCAATGTATTAGGCCCCTGAAGTTTTGTTCTGTTTTCAGAGTATTTTTGGAGCCCTTCAAATGGTGATTTAGTTTGATGTTGATGGATGAATCTTAGCCATCTTAGCTTCGAAGCCATACTTAGGTTCTATGAACGACCCTATGTGTGGGCGTGCCTGCCCAGGTTGCGGAATTTCTTCGAAAGTGTCACTGCGGCCCTGGAACGCAAAGGAGGAACACGGATGGTTATTAGTCAGTAAGAGTCTGACACTGATTTGATGATTTCCCATCCTTAAAAATATATGTGTGGGCGTGGGCTGAATATAATCGTGTTTTCAGGACTCAAGTTAGACAAACAAGTACTGAGTAAAAGAGGCAAATCTTCTTTCATAATTATACTTTAGCACCTTCTAATAAAAAGTAAGTGAGTTTAGATATTATTTACCGAAATCTACACACCTAGGCACCGCAAAACAAAAGTAGTCACTTCGAAAACCCATCAACATTTTATTGTTTAGCACACAAGTGGACGTGCGAATGTCTTCACATACGATATCGTCATAACCAAATAATTCTACAGTACATATACAGATTTTCGTAGGTATCTAACAAATAGCACTTCGCCTGCGATTTAGTCTAATCGTCGCAAATTTAGTACCTACAAATGATTTACCCCCTTTTTACCACCTTTTTTTTAAGGATTGGAAATCATCAAATGATTCGTTCCGTTCTAGGCGGAGCGGAAGGGAGTGTCAGACTCTTACTGACTAAAACCCATCCGTGTTCCTCCTAATGCCCTTTGCGTTCCAGGGCCGCGGAACCCTTTTGAACAAATTCCGCAACCCTGGCAGGCACTGGCTCTAGCGGGAGCACTGGCCCTAGCGGGATCGGGAGCGGGAGCAGCCTTGAAGAATAAATTTCTAAAAATCATATTTTAGTGCTTACCCTTATAAAAGAAAGCCTTGCCCAAAATTTCATGTTCCTGATCCCAGTAGTTTAAATTTCGCATTGGTATGTCAGTCAGTTTTCCTTTAACATATACAGATTGTCGTAGGTATATATCAAATGGGAATGTCTTATGTCTGTAGCCAGTCGGCGGCGGTTACGCGCCGATGCACCGCCGCCATCTTGGATATATAGGTACCGATAGCAGCGCAGTTGTAGGAGGAAAATTTTATTGAGTTTAAGACGGTATTTTCCTGTTGTAGCTCGTAAGGGTGATAAAGAAATTGCCCTGAAATGGAAATTATTGCGTTAGTATTTACAAGAAAATTCTATTAAGATTTTGTTTGATTTTTAATGGGGGTCTAATAGTTCGTCCCAGCATGTAAAATACTACACAGCTGCGTTCGACTGGAAGCCAAGCCCAATATAGTTGTTAAGTTTGATAGGGGAAGACTGACTGACTGGGGGTTCATTGTTTAAAGTAGAATGTGCCCTTTTTTAGGGTTCGGAACATCCACAAAAAACGGAATCCTTATAGGACCACTGGGGTGTCTGTCTGTCCGTCTGTCACAGCCAGTTTTCTTCGGATCTACTTGACCGATACAGTTGAAATTTTTTATACATATAGAGTTTAGTGACCCACACACGCATTGAGCCCGCGTGGTGAATTACGGCCCATTCCCTCTCCTAGAGAGGAGGCCTGAGTCCCAACAGTGGGAACATTATAAGGCCGACTATGCTATGCTATGACTCACACATGGATGCTTTACGTAACATACGGGTCACTTTTGGGGATCAAACTAGAAAATTAAAAAAAAAGTTTTTCTAACTGTATCGACTGTATGACATGTCAAATGAAAGGGCCTTACTGCGAGGGTTTTAATTATAGTTTTTACATAATTTTAAAATAAATTGTTTTAAAGTTATTCAAGAAATTGAACCAAAAATGACTATTCCTCCCGAAACCACAGAGCATAAAATTTTGAAAAAAATCCAGCTAATAGGTCTATACCTAAAGATTACAGAACATGTTAAAAAAATGAAATTAGTTCGGAACCCTTTGCACGCGAGTCCGACTCGCACTTGGCCAGTGTTTTTTGTATTTGTCACTATTTTAGCACTTAAGTAGTATTGCAGATGATTCTTGGTTCAATCATGTTGTTATGTCAAACCAGGAAGAGGAAAACGACGAGTTTTGATTGAGTAAACAAAATATATATTGTGCGATTATTGTGGGAACACCACCCATTCTGAAAACATAGATGAAACAGAACAATTAAAAGTCATTTATTAAAATTAGGCTTGAGTGCCAGCACTTTTTGAAAGTTCTACAAAAAAGACAGTCCCCCAAAACGCCCGCCCGTCACCTCTTCCTATTTTAGCTGTGAGCAATGTGTTATGCATCACCAATTAATTCCAAATGAGCTACTTATACCGATTCAAAGTTTTGGTTTATATTTAATATATATATATATATAATATTATAAAGAGGAAAGATTTGTTTGTTTGTTTGAAATGAATAGGCTCTGAAACTACTGGACCGATTTGAAAAATTCTTTCAGCTACATTATCAGGGAGTAACATGGGCTATATTTTATCCCCGTACTCCCACGGGAACGGGAACTACGCGGGTGAAACCGCATGACGTCCACTAGTATTTAATAAAATTGCCTATAAAACTCTAAAAATGGATGTTTTTGCCGCCAGTACTTCATATATCATAAGAAATATTTTCGAAATCGTCTGTAGAGCCGGTTTCGGCGTTTTTTCGTCTCCGCTCGCCATCTCAGTTGAGCAAACAAACCAAGCGTACGCTTCGAGACACGCACCGATACAGAAAATGGCCTTTTTCTGTACAAAGCAATACCAACTTACCTATATAAAACATTTATTTAAAATCATCATTAACTGCTCACTCATAAAGTTCAAAATCGTCTGTGTTTTTTCAGTTTTCATGCAGGCAACCTTATTACAAGGTTTGGCATGAGTTAATTTCGAAATGTGAAACGTATGTTTAATTTAAATGGTATTTTAAAACGTTATGAAATGGGTAGGAGCAATTGACTCATATTTCGAAGTTGGCATTAACGAATGGTTATTAATTTAATTTTATATTAAACTTGTTGGTAGCTGGATTTGTCTCTTGAGTATCGAACGACCATAAGCCTCTACCAAATAACTTTTTGATACAAAATTCTTGCTTGTAAAGTAATCTAAAATCGTGCTTTGCCTAAGACATGTTCGAGTGCAAGGAAAAAACTGACTTTAGCACTAAACTTAGGATAATTTTAGGAAAAGCAAAAATTTTATCAGCCTAAGGCAATTTAGGAACAGTCACGTATGATGCCGTAGCTCTGTCATTAAAGCCAAGATGTTTATTCATACGCCACTTCTGGCTCTCTCAAAATGTTCAATTTTCAGAATGTTCGTGAATTTTTATGGATTTAATTTGATACTCGGTGTCTTCTCTTGACAAGTGGTTTGGTTATCGCCGTAAACTCTGTAAATGTTTACTAAAGAAGAACTATAGAATAAGAGCAAAAGAACCAGTTTCTCCTCCGCTGTAATTTTCTGATTAATTTCGTTGCGAGATCCAAGACAGTTGTATCATTTCTCAGAGACTCGTCGAGCCTCATTGACTCGGCGTTTTTCAGGTGGTCGCCACTGTTGATTTGGCTTTCAGGAGTTGCAGTGGTGGCGAATGTGTGGCGGGCTTGTCCCAATTACAAAATAAGAACCAGTTTCTCAATCGAAAATCATCACAAAACGATCGTGACAAATTGTTAAACGCGCATCTAGCTGTGATTGGTTGAATGAGTTTTCAACAGCCAATCGTATTAGTCGACTTGCTTTGAAGACTCGACAATTTCTTTCAAGAAACCGAGGTATGATAAAAAGAAGCACGGTATTCCAATACGAGAATTTCTAGAATAAAAGAGTAGCCCGCGGCTAAATAATAACAGCCGCATGGGTCGCTCTTCAAGGTTTTACAACGCCTGCCAAGGTTGGTCTGTGGATGGGTGACCATCTTAACATACCGAGTTTCCTCCGTGATCGGAAAGCACGTTAAGCCGTTGGACCCGGCTGTCATTTGAAGATCTTAGGCAGTCGTTACGGATTATCAGAAGCTAGTAAATCTGACTCCAATCCTGCCAGAAGTACCGTGTTACCCTGTTGATAGGTTGTGGAGGTCTGGTAGGCAACCGCTCCACGTAAAATACTGGTATTCAGCTGAATCCGATTTGACTGGAAGCCAACCCCAATATAGTGGGGAAAAAGCTAGGCAGATGATGAGAATTTCTAGAAAAACCCCGAAAGTTCCATCTACCTGTAACACGCACAATTCGCCATATTTGCCACAAGAGTGCAACGTAAATACGTTACTAACCAACAGATAAGTGAAGGATAAGATATAATCACTCAAGTGCAGTAGACGCCTTGGTAGTAAACTTCGTTGATATCGCAGGTTCGATGCCCGATACAAGCGCGTTGCACAATTATACCGGTGACACTGAATTGTGAATTACGTTTCTAATTTAAACCGATATCACTCTTGTATCAGGTTATTTTTGATATTATCGGATTGTGTATTTTTACGAATTATCGGTTCACGTGTTTGGGCTTTTAAATTAATGGGGAGAGTACGTCGTTTCCTTTTATGTGGCCGACGTAACAGAGATGTTTAATTACGAAATTATCTCTCGATTTGTGACGAAATTCGTCACTTACTTAGCTCTTTATTTGGGGTTGCAGTACAACTTTTTGATGTTGATAAGCTTTTTGTTGGAGTAACTAAATAAATACTTACTGCCAAACGATTTTTTTGGATGTCAATTTTGTAGATTATAAATGCACTAGCACTTCGCCCGCGACTTCATTCGCGCGGGTTTAGTAGGTACTCCACGAACTTCATCTCCTATACCTCCCTCTTATAGGGTAATGTGTAAATTCCTTATTAATTGGCTCAACGCAACATTTTTCTTACTTAGAGCATTTTATACCCGTCGTAAATAAAGAATGAAAGAAAGCGTCGTGAAAGAATCTTTCAAATCGGTCCAGTAGTTGCGGAGCCAATTCAATTAAAAAAACAAACAAACAAATCTTTCCTCTTTATCTATATACTAATATATAAAGCTGAAGAGTTTGTTTGCTTGAAAGCGCTAATTTCAGGAACTACTGGTCTGATTTGAAAAATTCTTTCAGTGTTAGATAGCCCATTTATTGAGGAAGGCTATATATCATCACGCTAAGACCAATAGGAGCGGAGCAGACGTTGCGCGGGTCAACTAGTAATAATATATAGTAATGATTAATGATTATTTCATTGCCTGAAATGTTTCATATACAAACGTTTCTTGGTAACAAAAACCAACAACCAAGTACCTAATTAGGTATCAGTATTACCTCTTATAAGCTTTAAATAATGTGAGAGAATTCTGTTGGACACATTTACTTAGGTACTCATACTGAACACTTCTAAACTTTGAAGAGATATACAGGGAATGGAACTCGAAGAAGTTCCAGCAAGGATCTATCAGTAAAGGTTTTGGTAATATTTGATTAACCCAAATTCTGTTCCACAACCGGTTTTTAGGTGTCACAGAGACAGTCGCTCCAAGTACAATTCCGATCCCGGCTAGGCTTGAAGCTTAAGAGGAAATGCTGGCGGCGAGACTTTGTATGTAATAAGTCATAATTCGAGGTATGGCTCTCGACGGTTTTCTCCTCTAATATTGGACCGATTTGAGGGATATTTCACAAGCTGAATAAGAAAGATATATACTGTGTCCCTATGTTCTCCTTTTTGATGATTTATTAACCGTATAAGCACTAGAACTCTCACAAAATGCTCAAAATTGTCTGATAAATCGCTGTCAACAGAGCCCTAGTATACAAATTTGGCAACTATTAATCAAAACAGGAAAACATAGAGACACAGTCATTGATATATAAAATACCCAAGATGCACAGTCTCGAACAAATGCAACACTCGAAACTGTCGTCAAAAACTGACATGTATCAAGTGTCATGTGTGAGTTGAGTGTAGTTATACTATATACAATTTTTTTTTGCAAAATTCAACCTTACACGGATCGCTTAAAGTTGTTTTTACAAAGCAGTGCAGTATGGCGAGTGATGGGCATTTTTTTTTTGCAAATTAAACCTTACACGGATCGCTTAAAGTTGTTTTTACAAAGCAGTGCAGTGTGGCGAGCGATGCGAGACTGTTTGAAACTAGCGCTCAATTATACATATTGCGCTTGTTTTTTGCGGACGTTTTTGAGATGCTGAGTGTGTATCTTGGGTTTTTTTATATATAGCAATGGACACAGTGTACATCCTTCTTATTCAGTTGGTGAAATATCTCTTGTATCGGTCCAATATTGGAGGAGGAAACAGTCGAGAGCCAAAACCTCGAATTATGACTTTTTACATACAAAGCCTCGCCGCCAGCATTTCCTCTTAAAGACAAGGCAGATGCCGCGCTACTAAATGAATTATCTCTTCTGTGTAGATAACATTGATTGCTGAGTCGAAAATGCAATATTGACGGCACGGTTGGCACAGCGGTTGAGCGATCGACTGGTGCGCTGCGTGTCGCGGGTTCGATTCCCGCACAGAACAAATATTTGTATGGCCTACAGATAGTTGTTTCGGGTCTGGCTGTTTGTGTGTGTGAGATTATATGTATGCAAACGCATCCACCATACAGGAGAAATACCCAGTGTCCCAACGTTTAAAATTTTTTTATTAAAAATCACATGACTAAAAGGGTGGGCCAAAATATCGAATATGTAGGAGTAGATGTTTTAAATTAAATAGCTGGGCCACAGAGCAACCACTGATTGCTGGGTTAGCGTTTTCTTTTCCATTCAACCTTAAAACATAAAGCTCATGCACTATCTTTTTAGGGTTCCGTACCCAAAGGGTAACCAACGGAACCCTATTACTAAGCCTCTGCTGTCCGTCCGTCCGTCCGTCTGTCAGCGGGCTGTATCTCAAGAACCGAAATAGGTAGATAGTTGAAATTTTCACAGATTGTGTATTTCTATCGCCGCTATAATAACAAATAATAAAAATTAAGGTTTATGGTATGGAACCCTTCATGTGCAAGTCTAACTCGCACTTGGCCAGTTTTTTAAATAATTTTTTGTCCTTGGATTTCATTGTTTGACAACAACGTTGAATCCATTAGACTTTCTCGAATGCAAGACGATCCGAGCATTTACTATCATCTCTTAGTCACATTTACCATAAATATAAGATACTAAATACCACAATAATAGTATTTACATACGAAAAAACCGCTAATAGTCGTTCTGTAGACATGTAATTATAATTTCCGTTAAGTGGGTGCGGGCGGAGCCGCGCGACGCGGCTAGCGGGGGCGGATCAAACGAACCGACTGACCGCCGTAATAGGAGCCTATTATCTAAGTTCCACATGTAAAAACTTTAATGGCTTTATGGTTAAGTTTTCCTATGTGATTTTTTTGTGTTGAAGAACTATGTGTATATTTTTTTGGTCGTGGGTGGTGCCAGATGATGGCAACTTGATTTAACTATGTATTTCGACTACGTAGGTGTAAAAATGACTTCCATAATTTATCTCAATTACAGGCGACTTTATTTAAATTTTCGATTGCCGTAATAGGAGCATATTATCTAAGTTCTACGTGTAAAAAGTTTAATGGCTTTATGGTTAAGTTTTCCAATGTGAATGTTTTGTGTTGAAGAACTATGTGTATACTTTTTTGGCTGTGGGTGGTGCCAGATGATGGCAACTTGATTTAACTATGTATTTCGACTACGTAGGTGTAAAAATGACTTCCATAATTTATCTCAATTACAGGCGACTTTATTTAAATTTTCGACTGCCGTAATAGGCGCCTATTATCTAAGTTCCACGTGTAAAAAGTTTAATGGCTTTATGGTTAAGTTTTCCTATGTGAATTATTAGTGTTGAAGAACTATGTGTATATTTTTTTGGCCGTGGGTGGTGCCAGATGATGGCAACTTGATTTAACTATGTATTTCGACTACGTAGGTGTAAAAATGACTTCCATAATTTATCTCAATTACAGGCGACTTTATTTAAATTTTCGATTGCCGTAATAGGAGCATATTATCTAAGTTCCACGTGTAAAAAGTTTAGTGGCTTTATGGTTAAGTTTTCCAATGTGAATGTTTTGTGTTGAAGAACTATGTGTAGGTATATTTTTTTGGCCGTGGGTGGTGCCAGATGATGACAACTTGATTTAACTATGTATTTCGACTACGTAGGTGTAAAAATGACTTCCATAATTTATCTCAATTACAGGCGACTTTATTTAAATTTTCGATTGCCGTAATAGGAGCATATTATCTAAGTTCCACGTGTAAAAAGTTTAACGGTTTTATGGTCAGGTTTTCCTCTGTTATTTTATTATGTTGAAGAACTGTGTGAGTTTTTTTTTGTTGTGGGTTTTTGACAGCTAGATTTAGCTACTTATGTAGGTATTTCGACTATAGTAGGTGTAAAAAAGTATTTCATATTTTATCTCAATTACGGGTTATTTTATTTAAATTTTTGGTCTTCATGGTTTCATGTTTTGAACAAACACATTTAAAAGCTGTACTGAATATATAACCTAACATGATGTCTGTTGTCCCGAAAGGTTATGCAGAAGTGTACCTATATCTTTAGTATATCAAGGTTGAGGTGATTCATCAGTGAATCACACATTATGCACATACCTCTGGCTCAGTGCATAAAATTATCAAAAACTAAAAACCATCGATTTATAAGGGCAAGGTTTTTTTTTTTCTTTGACGAAAATATTGGTAAATTGGCCCGTGATTTGGCAATCCAGACCTAAGCGAACTCGCCACGCAGTCGGCAATCTTCGGAAACGGTCGTGTGTGCAAGACATTGAAAATGCCGTGTTCCTTATACGGTATAGATATATCAAAAACATACATTCAATAACACTAGACGAAATATTCAGTGACCCATCTTCAAAAATAGTCACCCGCAAACTCCAGAATAGTCCCCCAAGACGGTGAAGTACAGACACAGGGAATATTAAATGGCTCAATTCTAAGCCAAGAGCAGGCCACGCCGAGATGACGACCACAGCTTTGATGCCGACTAGTTTTGGAATAGCTAATGATGGACTGGACCTGGGGAGCTCGGGGACCCGTGTGTGCAGGGCCGACTGTCGAGTGGTTTTGAGGTTTGTAGTTTGCTGTTAATTTTGGATGAAGAAAATAAGATATTAATTATTTAAGGTTTTTTTTTGTGTTGTCTGATTTCTGAATTTATTTATGATAGGCGCCAGATAAATGTGGAATAACGGTCATTGACCCACACATATTTATTGACTTTCCTAATATAAAGAAAGGCATAAAGCTGTCCTGAAACGACTTCTATCGTAATCCTTTACTTTCTCTAGTAACGAAAAGCGGTTCAAAACTTATTGTTCGGGTATCTACGAATGGATATTAGGAAAAGGTCAATGTACTTTATTGTAAGTTAATCTGGCGCGTACCATAGAATCTAGTTGGATATAGGATTGTTGTCAGCCGTATGGTGTCGGCCGGTGCCGTATGGTGCCGTAAAAGAATAATACCATCCCATCACTTCCCGTGGGTGTCGTAAGAGGCGACTAAGGGACTTACCAGAGAATGGGCAGCAGCATTCTCTGTAAAAATCAACACCATACACTGCCATCGCCAACCCGCCTGCCAAGCGTGGCGATTATGGCAAACCCCCCCCTTTTCGGGGAGGCCTATGTCCAGCAGTGTACGTCTTACGGCTGATGTGATGATGATGATGATAGGATTGTTAGAAAAGGAATAAGTATGATCCGTCGGTTAGTTGTTATTTTAATTGTCAGTGTTTCCCAATCAAGGTGAGATCAATAGCAGTGGCGTGCGGTAGGTGCAAGCCAGCAGGATTCCCTGGTCCCTATCCACGGTGCCATTTTAGTCTCTCTAGGCTCTAATATCATTTACGTTATAAAATACTAATAGGTTGAAAAACTTTTGATCTTGCTCAGCTGTTTTAGTTATTTTAATTATGTTATATTTCGATGTTATTAATGATATAAGAAATAAACACGTAGCAATTTAATATCACTATAGCACAGAATTCAGTACAGAAACAGCACGGTGCAGTGGGTCGGCGCGATAGCGATGAGTTATATATAAGTTTTCTTTTTAACCAGTTTTCTTATTACCTATGCTAGTCTATGCTGGCTTGCACCTAGCGCACGCCACTGATCAATAGATATCTGGTTAATTTCTCAAGATACTGATTAATTTCTTACTAGAATGAATAGGTACCACCTTATACCTCTAGTAGGAATTCGTTTGTTCTACACATGGCATAAATCTTAAAGCAGCATTGCTATGCATATTTCGTCCAAGTGGTAAAAAGGCATGATTACGTGGGCCTTAAAAAATGCAATCCCCACTTTGTACCATTTGCGTCATAATTTTTGAGGCGTGTTTTCCTTGCGTCCACCACGTTTAGAACCAATCTACACATAGCTTACAATCTTGTTGCAACTAAGCAGATTCTTAAAAACTGGAAGTGTCTCTTGGAATCTAAAATAGCAAGGTAAAAAATAAATATATTGATCAATGACTCCCACGGCGTTGTCTAAGTTTGGTGAATTCTGCAACATAGCAAACGAGGCTAGACAAGACATCCCAGAGTAAAAAAAATCTTAGTAGTTTTAGATCTTGTCATCATGTTCGGATGTACTGTTTGGTTTATAAAATCAACTTTCGGTATCCAATCAAAAGAACATTTATTTCCTGACACATCCAGCCACACATAACCCCATTCTAAGCTCAGTTGTATAATTTTTAAGTAAAATTGTCCTCAGTGTCACACATACTCGCTAACGACGCGCCAGCTCTTCGGAGAAGCTACGTGATGCGTTTGTTTGAACACCATGTACATAATATACATACACCATGTATTTACATACCCCATATACTGAGAATGGAGACGTGTCTTACCTTAACACGGAAACTAAGGAATTTCTCACTTGGTCATGATGTCGTTGGGTAGGTGTTTAAATCTGATATGGTGGTCTGAAATGGTGAAATTCTTTTGGTCCTTCTTATGCATAACTACTGACCCGAGCAACTTCGTCTGCATCACATTTTTCATAAATGCTTCGCTCCTATTTGTCGTGATATTTAGATTATAGCCGATAGCCTTCCTCGATAAATGGGCTATGGAACACTAATTTTTCAATCCGAACCAGCAGTTCTAGAGATTGGCGCGTTCAATCAAACAAATAAACTTTCAGCTTTATAATATTAGTATAGATAAGTTTTTATGTATGTACACCGATTACTCTGTCTGAGGTTTCTAATCCGATTTGTGCAATTCTTTTTTCGTTCAATGCGGGTCCCGTAAAAAATAATTGAGTTTGGCTCAGTAGTTTTTATTTTATGAGCATTTTTGCTTAATTCAATTTCTGCGTAGACGAAGACGTTGTCAAAGTATCACCAACTAAAAGTGAAATTTAAAATACTTAAAAAAAAATAACAGACTTCCAAATAAACACTGCAAAGTACAAAATAACCTTAATTTCGGAGGTCGGTGTTAAAAAACAAAGATACAAAACCAAAAACACCGACTTCCGAAATTAAGGTTATTTTGTACTTTGTAGTGTTTAGAAATAGATTGCGCCTATCTGATGGCTACTACGTAACCTTTCTATGTTGCTATTGCTCTAAATAGTTGCACGGCCCTGGAGCGCAAAGGCACTTGGAGAAACACGGCTGAGTTCTATTCGGTAAGAGTCTGACCTCTGACCTGAGCGGAAGCAGTCATTTGATAATTTCCCATCCCAAAAAAGGCAATCTTTTCAAATGGATATGTTATCATCATCTTTTTAGCCAATTGCCGTCCACTGCTGAACGTAAGCCTCCCCCAAAGAGCGCCATGCATCCCGGTCTTGAGCAGTCAGCCACCTTCTTTAAATCATCGATCCATCGTGCCGCATAGGATAGGTACTACAAGGTAATCTTTCTGTCTAAATGGTTATAGTTTATAGGTGGGTAGACTAACCTAACCACTTGACCATGCTACGCCATAGGAATATCATCATATCAGCCGTAAGACGTCCACTGCTAGACATAGCCTCCCCCAAAAGGGGGGGTTTGCCATAATTGCCACGCTTGGCAGGCGGGTTGGCGATCGCAGTGTATGGTGTTGATTTTTACTGAGAATGCTGCTGCCCATTCTCTGGTAGGTCCCTTAGTCGCCTCTTACGACACTCACGGGAAGTGATGGGATGGTATTATTCTTATACGGCCGACACCATACAGCTGATAGGAATATCAATTCCTACATAAACATAATTCGTGTAATAGATACACATTGGGAGCAGGTAAGCTTGTAGACGGTCGATATCTCAGATATCACATGACCGTTCGCGAAGACTCTCATGTAGAGGAAGAGATCCGTCGGTAGGTAGGTATAGTCGCCTACACAAGTAGCACTGAATCTTTGTTCTTTGTCTTTGCAAATTTCACTGTCATTTAATCAAATTTTGACTTTTCCTACAAAATTATTTAGCGAAAATACCTAGCTAGCTATTTATATGATTTTTCTCTTCGTATTAATAACTTTTACTTCTTCATATACTACTACAGTAACAATGAGCTGATGTTCCTTTTGCAGGAGGTCAATTCTCGTATGGCCAATTCTCAGCGCCATTCAATGACACTTGTCAAAATGTAAGGAAATTGAAGGTATTTTTGACAGCAAGGAACTGCGATGCGAATGCGAACAACCGAGAGAATTGCCCCTTTAGTGTCACACTACGTCAGAATAGTTTCCTGATTGTTCTAGCCATACTTAAAGCAATCAATATTTATAGTATAAAGCCTGTTAGGTTTCTAGGAATGTTGCAGAATTTGTTCGAAAGAGTCACCGCGGCCCTGGAACGCAAAGGGCATTAGGAGCACGGATGGGTTTTAGTCAGTAAGACACTCCCTTTTGCTCCACCCAGAGCGGGAGGACTCATTTGATGATTATCCTTTTTTTTACTATATATAGGCATACGTTTGACAACAGCGATGATGCGGTCGAAGATGGAGCACGAAACAAAAAAGATTTATAGGAATGGCAAAAAAAGCAGTTAGTAAGCAAGATACTCAAAAATCATCCCAAAAAGCAGACAAGATTACATTCCTGCACTAACCGCTCGGATTTACCCAGCCGCCAATAACTGACTAAAATAAATATTGACGGAAGCGAGACAACGCCGAGGTTTTTGAGAATTTCCAATGAAGGTCTGTCCGTGTTGTGTTTGTGTGTTTGTCCGGTCGACGGTATCGTGTAATCTCGCTATTTGTCCGGACAGGTCGCGTTGTCCGCTGTCCGGGTATCCCGTGCGGTATAATACCGCACTATTGGTATTGTCTCCCTCGTTGTTCGTTATGTAACGTGCTTTTTCGTGCGTGAGTTTTCGTGGTGATGGGTTTTCGTGGTGTTTTGTTCGGCCGGTTATTTTTTGACAATAGCATAGAGCAATTGATTAGGCTTCTGGTAATTTGGTTAGCAAGTCATAGTTGAGACGTTTTCTTACAAAAAATCACTACAAAGTAAAAATATCTTTCATTTTGGAAGCCGGTGTTTTTGGTAGTTCATATTTTGACACCGACTTCCGAAATTAAAGTTATTTTTTTCTTTGTAGTGTTTTTTTATTTGGAAGTTGGTTGTATTTTTTTTTTTAACTTTTTTAAACACTAACACAACCTCTGGAAAATCGCAGGAAAGCCAAATACGCAATTTCGTTTACTTGGATGACAAAAAACCGTCATCCAAGTGAATGAATTCCAGCTATTTTGATTTAAAAGCCAAACTTCCATTGATAAAATAAGATTTTCATATCAAATCGGTTCATAAATGACGGAGTTATGAGGTAACGAACATACAAAAATACATCCGAATTGAGAACCTCTTCCTTTTTTGAAGTCGGTTAAAAAAGAAGCTGATGTTTTGTTTGATGAAGGTTTTCGCACACCTCCTTTTACTTCAATTTCAACACTATAACGCAATAGGTATTTAATTGCGGAGTTACATTACCACAGGTAATTCCCCCACTCAGCTAAATAGTAGGTAGGAACACCTATGTTTATTTTGTACGAAGTCTTACTCAATGCTCAGAATTTATAGCTTAGCGACCATCCGAACGATGTTTGTTTTACGAAGACTTTCAGAATATTTATTTATCATATACTTTATTGTACACCTCATAAAAATCACATTAAAAACGCTTATAAAAAACTAGTGTACAATGGGTGGTCTTATCACACAGGGCTAATATTACAGAAATAAAAAAATATATATATATATATTTTGTTTGATAATAAGTAGGTAAGTATGCTGGAAGAGATTTCTTTTGAAATAAGCATTACCTTTGTACCTATTTTTCTGTTTCCTTCTATTTACCTTTCAATGTAATGTGTGTACATAAATTGTTATATAAATAAACATAGTCATAGATTCACATCTAAGAAAATTCCCATTTAATTGAGTATCATTTATAAATTGCATTACCTACATAGTTTTGATTCAAAGGATCAACGATTGCTAAAGAGTACAATGCTACTAATCCTACATCCTACTAAATATTATTTATTTAAAATTAAATGCGATAGTATACGATTTTATGCGATAGTTTGTGAGAAACCACAAATAATTTATTTTGCGACGAATGTGGGTATACAAAAGAAGATGTCGATATCTAATATATAAAATTCTCGTGTAACAGTTTTCGTTGCCATACTCCTCCGAAACGGCTTGACCGATTTTGATGAAATTTTTTATGCTTATCCGGTATCTATGAGAATCGGCCAACATCTATTTTTCATAATAAAAAAAAATAAAAAAATAGGCGGTAGGAGTAGGGTAGGAGTAGGGTAGGAGTAGGGTAGGAGTAGGGTAGGAGTAGGGTAGGAGTAGGGTAGGAGTAGGGTAGGAGTAGGGTAGGAGTAGGGTAGGAGTAGGGTAGGAGTAGGGTAGGAGTAGGGTTGGAGTAGGGTAGGAGTTATAGATGAAAATTGTGACGCAGACGAAGTTGCGCGGGTCAGCTAGTTGTAAATAATAATAGTTCCAACACACTCTACCTTACGGCATGCAAAAGTAAAAAAATACTTATATGTATTCAAACAAAAAAAAAACAATTTTACAGATATTTGGATCATTTATCATACATATTATTAACACCAGACCACCACATTAGTTACACCTGAAAGGCAGTGAAAGGATCTTCATAAAATTTGGCACAGAGGTAGATTATAGTCTGGAATAACACATAGGCTATATATATCCCGGGAATATGTTCCCTAGGGATCACGCGAGTGAAGCCGCTGGCAGAAGTTAGTCCTATACTAAGCATTAGAAACCTACTTACCCGCGGTTCTTGAAGTAGGAATTGAAGTTGAGGACACTGTCAAACTCTACTTTAGTATGAAAAACTCTCAAACTTTGGCAGAGTTTAGAGTTAAAAGAAATAGGGAATTATTTATGTTTCTTTTACATAACAGATTACACCTCAAATACACATCACGCAAACCTGCGCCAAATTAGTCGTCGAGTGAATATCCTTGCGACTTTATCAGTCGCTCACGACCTCAAGTCTTCGAGAGGCTAAGTGAGCACAACGAGGTGCTAAAGCGGGCCACTAATGAGACGACGCTAATCGTCGACAAAGTAAGTGCGCGTGAGTGCCGCACTTGCCATGGGACACTTTGCATCCGATATTGCTTGTTAGAGCCTAGAGGTCGTCAGGTGATGAGAGGTTCAGAGGATCGTAATAATGGGTAATTTGCATAATTGGGATAATTTTTTGCAAATACTTTGGCATAGCTTTTAGTTGACAGTGCCTGTCAGGGTTGCGGAATTATTCGAATGAGTTACGCAAAGGGCATATTTTGAAGGTACACGGCTGATTTTGAGTCAGTGAGAGGCTGATAAACTCTTCTGCTACGCCCAGAGCGGGAGGAGTCATTTGATGACAGCCCATCCAAAAAATATAAAGGCTAAGACGTGTAGAAGTGTTTCAACTAAAGCCGACCTCATTCAATAACAATAGACAATGCGATTACTATGTAAGTCAAAGACTGGAATAAGGTCAATTATTCTTATTGCTTTAAAGATAGTTTTGTATAAAGTTTTATGGAGATCATTGGTGGACGGTTAAAGCCTTCAAATATTCAATAACATCTTTTGTCTATTGCTTACTTCCTATTTTTAATGTGGTTTTCACTAATAGAAAGAGCGATAAACAAGATCTATACTAATATACAGGGTTATTTGTAAAACACCAACAACCTCTTAGACAATGAAAGTACACATGATTATAAACAACTTTTACTTTGAGACCAACACTGAAAACTCGAAAAAAATATCAGCTGTTTAATACATTTTCATTGGCTAAATATTGCATTTTGTATGAAACAGCTGATATTTTTTTCGAGTTTTCGGAGTTTTCTCAAAGTAAAAGTTGTTCATAATCATGTGTAATTTCACTGCCTAAGAGGTTGTTGGTGTTTTACAAATAACCCTGTATAAAGCTGAAGAGTTTGTTTGTTTGTTTGTTTGCTTGAACGCGCTAATCTCAGGAACTACTGGTCCGATTTTAAAAATTCTTTCAGTGTTAGATAGCCCATTTATCGAGGAAGGCTATAAGCTATATATCATCACGCTAAGACCAATAAGAACGGAGCAGACGAAGTTGCGCTCGTCCACTAGTTTGTGAATAAAATTTGCAACTGTACGTATCCGAGGAGGGTTGCTAGTAAGTAATATAATATGGCAGCACGTTTAGGGGCTCGATGCCACTTCAAGAAGACTTTTAGATCATCTTTGTCTTGCCTAGCTTTGTTGCCATTAACCACGATGGGTACCATTAACCTCTTTCAGAAGATACTCAGTACTACTATTTCTGTTATATGCACAGCAAAAATGGACATTACGTCAATTACACTACAAAGCAACTCAATTCCTCAGACAGCCACCAAACATGGCGTCCAAAAGCAACAATTTCGCTGTAGCAATTAACCTAATTCTCTTCGACACGACATACCTACATAGCGAAATGCACAAGGAGCCATATTGATCAATATGCCGTCGGAGACTGACAAACAGCGCGGTTGCTGGAGCGGCGCCCTTTGATCATGGCGACCCGTCCGTGCGCCACTTGTTACGATGCCAGGGGGAGGTAGATGACAGAAGGTCTGGTAAATAAAGACTTGGTTTCTATAAGTCGCTGATCAATTAAGTTGCTGTGAAATCTATGAAAATCGATACCATTATTCTTAGCAGAATTTTGTCGTAGTTTTAGGGTTCCGAAAAAAAAAACTCGGGTGTCTGTCTGTCTGTCCGTCTGTCTGTCTGTCCGTCTGTCACAGCCAGTTTTCTCCGGATCCACTGGACCGATTCTGTTGAAATTTGGTACACATATGGACTTCTGTGTCCCAAACATGGATGCGTTACGTAAATCATATTTTTTTTAGTATGGGGCTCTCATTTGGGGGCCAAACCAGAAAATTAAAAAAAAAGAATTTTGATCAATATCGTGCGACATATCAAATAAAAGGGCTTACTGTGAGGGTTTTAATTATATTTTTTTCATAATTTTAAAATAAACAGTTTTGAAGTTATTCAAGAAATTAGACGAAAAATGTCCATTCCCCCCCCCCCCTTATCTCCGAAACTACCGAGCCTAAAATTTTGAAAAAATGGAAATAATAGATCTTTACCTAAAGATTACAGGAAAGCTTATTAGAAGTCTGTAGTGTTAAAATAACATGTTAAAAAAAATTAATTCGTTCGGAACCCTTTGCACGCGAGTCCGACTCGCACTTGTTTTTTGTGTTTTTTACTTACTCGCATTCAACTACATAACGCAGTCGCGCTTTATGGCGCTCAAACTCATCACAATCCTCCTGAAAGTACTCTATAAATATCATCGTAAAACTTTGAAAAACACAACAAAAACAGATCTTTACAGCTACATGCCATTAAATTCGACCCACCAACTCACTAAACTGGTTTTACAACTGAAAAATGTAGAAGTAGATGACGCATCATTAACATAAGCACGTTTTTTAGGGAGAATTCCAAAGCTCTCTCTAAAAATATACAGATGAACGATAACGCGAAGACTGTTTTAACTGCTTCCGTGGTCGAGTGATTTAGGCGTTTGCCTTGTGATCCGGTGGTCGTGGGTTCGATTCCCATGGGAAGCATACTTTGTAAAGTTATTTCCAGTTTGGCTAGGACATTGCAGGCCTAAATCATCTGATTGTTTGATAAAAAGATGATTCCATGCTTCGGAAGGCACGTATAAGCCGGTGGCCCCGGCCGCCACATGGCGGTCGTCCAATTAACCATGTCAGAGGCCCTTGAAGCGGTGTAGAAACTCTGACACTAGGGTGTGTGGGGTCGGTAGACCTTACTGCCCACACAATAAGAAGAAGGGCTATTTCGAGCCCTAAGAGCTTAAGACAAACTGACAAATGTGTGCCAAAACATTTTATGTAATAGAATGTAACTTTTCTTAGAGCATCAGGCCACTAGGTAACAAGACAAAAGCCTATCGCCAATGGTTGTTCCCAATGAACCTTCTGCTCATCTCTCAAACGCCACCGCTGTCTCATGCGGCCCCAACAAAGTGCTACGTATGGCCTGCTTTGATGGGAAATGTCCACAGTAATGCAGTTTTTGATACGCCACTCTGCGCCATCTTTGTTCCTGGCTGAAGCTTTGTGATTATAATGTGGAGGCTTGCAGGGACCTGGTGCAGGGTACTCCAAATATATTATGAAAGGGTATCTATCTTCTGTTTCCATCTTCCTTTGTTTGTTTTGTGAAATAAAGAGTTGGAAGGGAAATTGAAGAAAAATATGTATTTACTTTCACTGTCTACTGCGTTTTCTGTTGGTTTGAAAGGGTGTACCTGAGAACTTTAGGTATGTATCTAACTTTTATAGGTAATCATGTAATGTTATGTTTATGTTTTTTTCAATGAAGTCATTGTTCGTGATACTGGATATCACATCCATACATAATACAGTAAAATACACGCTTATGTACTCCTAAAACATAGTTATTTATTCATTTTGTCAGTAGTTAAATCTGTAATATACACATCATCATGATCTTAGCTGTCACCTTTAACCTACATAAAAGATACCCTCGCAAAACCACCAGTAATAAACAGTGTTTCAATTAACCTTAGTTGACAAAGACATGATAAACGAAAATGTACGCTTAAATTGAGCTACGAAACACTAAAGCAGTCTAGTTAAGTACAAAACAGAACACTCCAAAAACATTAAATCTGCAATCAAATAAAATAGAACATACAGCAAATAGCCAGCAAATACCTACATAGGATAATCTGCTCAGGCTTTTTAAAAAACCGAGGGTACATTGAAACAGCAGCTTGGTTGCAATAATGGCAAACAACGCCCTCTCCCGGTGATTTGGGCATTTATTAAAAAGCACACAATACCCGGCCACTACACTGAGATCGCTCTTTTCTATTTTATTTTTAATATTAAACCCCCCGGCTACTGCTCGTCGTGTAGAGCAGTGCGAGGGATAGAGGTTACAAATCCAGGAAGTGTTTGGGTGAATGATATTATCCAAATTATTATCACTGTATATTTTTAATAACCGACTTTAAAAAAAGAAAAGGTTCTAAATACGCACATAATATTTTCAAATGGTTCAGTGCACAATAAATGGTGTGTTTAAGTATGTTTTACTTCCAAATAAAATTATCATCATTTATTTGCAATTTTGTAGCTCATAGACATTTCGTAGCAAGTGCTACGAATTTTCGTAGCACACAATTGCTACAAAAAAAGTTAAAGAGAATAAACTTTGTAGTCATATTAGCGTTAAAAAGCAATAAAAAACATAATAATTGTATTTTATTATGAATTGTATTACAAACACACCAGTGAAAACAATTTGACATTAATTAACAGCTCTTATCTCGTAGCAAAGGTTGGCTACAACGATATAAAAGTGCTGTCAAAACGATTATCAAGTGAACACAGATTGCCCGACTGACTGTACCTACTGCTCAGTGCACATAAATTCACAGAATAAAGATTCAAATGAGAAAACAAAACCGAAAAATCGTTACTTTTAAGTGGATTTTTATGACTGCAAAGAAATATTAAATTGTCAGTTTTTAATCAAATTAAACTAAAACAAAACACAAGCTATGTCTCTGTCCTGGAGTACTCTGTGGCACCGCTTCCCTGGGAGGCCGGCGAGGGCCCTCCACAGCTATTATTGAGATTCAGACGGCAGACTCTTCATCATATCTACTCCTGCTGAAATATGTACTCTTGCAATAACTGTTTATGTAATTCACAACTTTGTTCTTATATCTACGAAGTTGTTCGGTATATAGCGCTGTTTTGAAGTGAGTTTGGCTTAGATGGCGTACTTAAGGAGATATTCGTGATTTGAATTTATGTGTCATATAATTAAATTCATTCTCCAGGCAGTTGTAAATTTTTGTAAAAGGATTCTGTTGGTTGTCCTGAACACAAAATACAGACTACTTTTTCTTGGGTGACCGATTTTTATCTTTGTGTGACAAATGACTAAATAAAGAAATAGGTGGAAGCTTTTATAACCAGGTCAATTAATTGAAAGAGTACTGCCATATCTTTAATTTTTTTTATTTTTTTATTTGTGATGGGTTTGCTCTTGACTCTAGTCTAGGTCAGAGATGACAGAGACAAAGTCTACGATGGAGCGAGCTTACCCAGAAGGAGCCTGTTCACTCTAACTTTGAAGAGATTAGGGTTGTATGCGTTTGGAAACACAGAGGCAGGCAGAGAGTTCCACTCCTTTGCTGTGCGCATTATAAAAGACGTTTGGAAACGCTTAGTGCGAATTGGTGGAATAGTAACAAGGTAGGGATGGTAAGATGCAGTGCGTCTGGATGTCCGATGGTAGAAGGGGGCAATTTTGCTGAATATGTTTGATTTATGTAAGTGAAATCAACGAACACAACTGTCACCTTCGGCTATTGTCGATTACGACCTCTTAGACGTTTGTGGGATAAGGTAGAAATGTATACTTAGGAGTGAAATGCCTTACCGAAATGTCACGATCTGCGATAATGTTGCATGAGATAGAAACTCATTCAACATTTTGGCAGATCGGCTACCACTATCGCGAATAGAATGTAACTTTGTCTAGCCGGTAGCTAGAGGGTTCGGGTTTGGTCATTTCTTCAGACTTAATTCAAGTCGTTTCCGTACTTGCCTCATTTTTTGTAACAAATCACCGCTGCGTCGCTGGTGGTAGCGCTGGATGAAGACAGTGCACCTCATTGCAGTGGTATGTCCACACGTCGGCCGAACAATTACCGAGCGCAGCCGATTCTTATCCGCTTCACTGGACATCGCGTGCCAGACCCGTGCTGCAGTGTTAGGGTCAAGATGTAAGTGGAAGCGGCTTACGAAGTACTGATTCAGGTTGCCGATTTGAAGAAAAATTGGCCATCTTTATGGCTCATATAGAGATTAATGAGCCAAAAAGATGACCAAATTCTTCACATAATTAGTGTAGTCGTATGTGATATATCTTTATTCCTAGATGAAAGTTAAAGTCTACAAATTATGTATTTGGTAAAAAGACAATGTCTTATCATCGGCAGGTACAACTAGATGGTCGATGATGGTATGGTAGATGTGAAAGTGCTGGAGACTATTTGGAGGACTATAAGTCAAGCTTTTTAAAGTCGCTGATGGTTTTTATGATGTCATGGTTATAAGATATTGTTGTACAGAAAAGAAAACATTAAGAGATTGCCACAATGAGCGATTAGATGTACAAGACACATTATTCATGTCGATTGATTTGTTTTTTTCTATCATCAGCGTTGTGGAATTGTCATGAGTATTTCACCCTGAGCCGAAATATTTTTACAAACCCTTTGCCTGTTATTACAGAAGGCTTTTATAACTTGGACAGTATGATAAGTAGTAAAGCAGGCACCATATAACAAAGTCAATTATAAGGGTTGTGCAAAGTTTAACAGAGGTTGTTTGGCGTTACCCTGCGCTGTTAAAGCATGGCAGCATCTATTAATCACCACGACTACTGAATGCGCGGTAACTAGAGCGTTAGCCATGCCTTTTCATATAAGTTATTTTACTTTTATATCTTGGCTTTTATATGTAACATTGACTCGTTCATATAGGCATATTTGATATTTGTACGCTTCACGGCAAAACATAGAGAATCGATCTAATATAATTACATCTCACTTACCTATGTTTACAACTAAATATTCTAATTCATATCTATGAGTCCTCAGGATATCTCCAAAGTATTTTGTGGTACCTTAGCAAATAAATTATTAGTATAAAAGATAGTTAACTAGTCAATGTATTCAAGAGGGGAAATTCGAAAATTATCCCAAGTGCACATACCTACCCATGGGATAAGAAGTATTCTATGTCATATTTCAGGACATGGTCTACCCGTGTGCTATGTTTAATCCAATACGTTGAGCCGTCAAGACGTGCAAAGGTAACAAACAGACAGACGGAGTTCCTTTCGCATCTATCATTCCAAAGTATGTATATGGATGAGCCAAATACCTTGAAAGCTCGCAAATTCTCCATGGCTTCAAGAGTTGCGCTTGCAAGGCATGTAAAATCCTTAATTCCTTACTAATATTATAAATGCGAAAGTAACTCTGTCTGTCTGTCTGTCTGTCGCGCTTTCACGCCAAAACTACTGAACCGATTTAAATGAAATTTGGTACAGAGATAGTCTAGAGCCTGAGAAAGGACATAGGCTACTTTTTATCCCGGGAGTATGTTCCCTAGGGACCACGCGGGCGAAGCCGCTGTCAGAAGCTAGTACGTTCTATAAGACAAAAATTACTATACAGCACGAGAGTGATTTAAGATCGTTTTAAAGCAGAATTTGCTCTTCAATCAATACATTCCCACAGATCACACCTCAACCACCCCGGAAGTATACACCAAACAAAATTGAAAATTCACACCGAGTCAACTTGTTCTACACAGAAGTTTATCTGCAAGTTATTGAGGCCAGCAAACATCGACAGGTGTGGGTATGGCTAATAGTTGGAAATTCAAAGTTGTGCTCAAACAGGGTAGGGTAAACACTAGGCCATCTGCCGGCTTTGCCCAACACGCGGAGTCGCGTACTTCGAGAGTCGGAGTGTTGGGTCTTGTGCCGTGTATAGTGTGACTACATCGGTTTTGGCGTGAGGGGTTTTAAAAGTTTAATTGAATTGATTTAGGGGTTTTAAAACATTTCACCAATTCTACTGAGCGCTTCCAAACGTCTTTTATAATGCGCACAGCAAAGGAGTGTAACTCTCTGCCTGCGTCTGTGTTTCCAAACGCTTACAACCCTTAATCTTTTCAAAATAAGAGTGCACAGGCTCGTTCTGGGTAAGCTCGCTCCATCGTAGACTTTGTCTCTGTCATCTCTGACCTAGACTAGAGTCAAGAGCAAACCCATCGCAAATAAAAAAAAAATTGAATGTTAGTGAAATTTTGTTGTCAGCTTTGGTAGAGTTATTTTATCTTAATAGATAAAACCAACTAACTTAATATGAACTAATGTTCATATTGAAACGGTTTTTGAAATCATAAATAGTGAGGATTTTCGAATCTGAGCCTGAAACCTTGAGGTTCAGGTAGAGGATTTTGTTCTGCAGCTAATTAAAAGTGAAAAAACAAACGTTAGGAAATAAGAGCACATTCTCAAATATATTTAAAGCTGTAATTGTATTAAAACTTTAAATAGGTTTTGCAACGAAAAACTCATATAAAAATACAAGTTTGTGTGAGTTTTCAATCAACTATTAACGTGTTTTTTGTTGCGTTTTGAACCATCAAATGTGGTCTAGTAATATTAGACAGTCAATTGCTTTACTCTCCCTAAATTATAAAACAAAACCTTGCATTATTACTACAGCTATCCTCCAGCAACCTTTCAATGTGTCAAACAGCAACCACCAACCCCAAGCGCTCAAACCAAACTCGTCACGCTACACGACCAAGTGCGTGCAACACTTGTCTTCAGAGGGAGAAGTAATTGACAGCCACAAGGAGCGCCTGGTGGAAAAACATGGCGAATTTTTATTGCTGTCAAACCACTTGTCCGCGCAAGCAATAGGCCGTGTACCCTGCACTTGTACGGAGGTAGGGTTCGTACTGCTGTTGTGGTGTTAATTGCTAGTTTGAATTATTCTTTTTGTAGTTTGTGAAACTGTTGGCGGCGAGACGTAGTACCTATTATATATTGGTTGTGTGTTTGGTATTTATGACGTGACACGGTTGGCGCAGTAGTTGAGCGATCGGCTGCTGTGCTGTGTATCGTGGGTTCGATTCCCGCACGGAATAAATATATGTAAGGCCTACAGATAGTTGTTCCGGGTCTGGCTGTTTGTGTATATATATATTTATATGTTTGTTTTAAACGCACCCACGATACAAGAGAAATTCCTAGAGTGGGGCCAAGTTTAAAAAAAAAGGACTAGCCGCGCAGAAGATGGCGGGATAAGCTAAGCACACAAACACACAAGGTACGCACTAAACGTTTAGAAACACTTTTATTTTGCGTACAGCTTAGAAGTGGAATTCACTGCCGAAGTCTGTCTGATAGATACAACTTGGGGGTGTAGTAATAAAGTTTGGCAAACTTGCTCCATCGATCGGCGACCAGCTAGTCTGTTCTGTAAACAACTAATTCGATATCAAGCTTCACCTGACTGACAAAACTCACAAAATGAGCTTTATTGCGCACAACATAAAGGTCTTAATTTGAAACTCACCTCGGATTCGACTGTCGAGATACGAAAATGTTGTTACAGAATAGCACTACTGATCATCACTTTGCATCAGGTTAGATAGTGTCAAACGCGAGCCTGTCAGTAGTAAAAGGAAAGAAATATAATGTTATTCCATCATGCTAATGAAATAAGTGGGTTTCCTTAAGGTACATGTTCGTAGCCGACTCCAGTACGTCTACCATGAGTTTTATCAATCTATACTCGCTAGCGACTGTAGTTAAAAAAATGTATGAAAACTTAAAAAAAAAAACAATTTCTAATTTATTTGCCTAAGTTGTTAACTAACAAGCAAGCAAGTTGCAAGTAAAACTTTAGTTAACAACTAAAATAATAAATTAGAAACTTGTACTTATTTTAAAAGTTTTCACACATTTTTTTAACTGCACTGCGCAGCAGCGGCAAGCGACGTGTCGCCGTATACCTTACGTCGCTAGCGACGCGTCGCCGTATACCTTACGTAGTTAGCGACGCGTCGCTTGCCGCTATTTCATAGTAATACAAAAAAACCAGTGCTGCTCGGCGACACGTCGCCTGCTGCTGCTGCTGCCTGCAGTCGCCTACGAACTTGTACCTTAATAATATATTTTTTTTACTTCTAATGCATCATTAGTTTTACTGTTCTAAGCATCACTTCATACAAAATAATATACACAGTTTTACAGAACTATTTTGTATTACGTAAGTCAAGCTGATACTTAAACTATTCAACAAACCATACTGTTTCGATGTCCTCATTATCCTCGGGTGTACTCAACCAGAAATACTCTGATAACATAACCATAAAATACTTTTATCGTCATAATAATCACAACTTACGAACTAAACCCTGCTGGTTAACCGGGGCTCAAGTGTTCCCCACGGGGTCGCGTGTACCCCGTAGCGTGGGGCGTAGGGTACTCCTGTACCCCAGAGGATTCCCCGGTTATTGCTAGGCCCGCGGGTACAACCCTCAAATTGAATATTTTATTAATTTAAACTTGCCCAAAAATTGTCTGTTAATTTTAAATTGGTACGTTTTAGTTCATTGTAATGGAAGTTGCGTCGTATCTTTTATTAGCCTTCGTGAAATAATTTAGTTCGGTTTTATATGCTAATGTCTATTCTGTTTACATACCTGCCTGAATATATGAAGGAATATTTAAGTAAAATGCTCTTTCGTAGCTGATGTATGTATATTCCTCAAAATCAATTTGCCCAACGTTGACTTTGCTGCGATCCTGTGAAAAATAAAATAATAACAAATGGGTGAGTATCTATTTTTTAGTCTGTTAATGTAATAAATTAATAAACTAGATACCTACTAAAGAAAAAAAATTACCACTGAGCAAACGTACATTGGTATAAATTATGAAATTATTGGCTTTAAAGTCTTAATTATATCTCGAATACTGTTTTTATCCATTCAATGAACAAAGTATAAAGAAGCGAGATAAGTTTTCACACATTGCATAGTCTAACTATGTAATCGGCGCTGACCAATTATTTTTGCTACTTGAAAAACGCCGAGCCAATGAAGCCCGACGAGTCCCGGGGAAATGATTCAACTGTCTTGCATCCCGCAACAAAAATAATCAGAAAAGTACAGCGGAGAAGTAGAAAAGTCCATAAGAGCTTATTAGTGTTTTACAAATAACCCTGCATAGTCGGAACTGACCAATTCTTTTACCCAATTCCATTTTAATATACGCGAAAATCATGATCCCAGATTTTTTATTCCTTACTTAATGTCCATCAAAATCAGACTAAACAGTTGTGCCACAATAAAGGGTGCAGACATACGGCTAACATTATGGCTAGCTTTTATTAACTTTGGCTGCCATAGATAAATTCTGAATAATAGAAAACTGTATTTTTAGCCCATTAAATGTACAAAGAATAAAGAACAAGAGCAGTCTTCGCTAGACAAATTAGTCGTATTCGAAAAAAAATCAGCTATTTCATACGAAATGCAATATTCAGCCGATAAAAATGTATGAAACAGCTGATATTTTTTTCGAGTTTTCAGGGTTGGTCTCAAAGTAAAAGTTGTTTATAATCATGTGTACTTTCACTCCCTAAGAAGTTGTGTTTCATAAATAACCCTGTATAGTCGGAACTGACCAATTGTTTTTTTCCACTTTCATTATAATATACGCAAAAATCATGATCCACGGTTTTTTATTCCTTACTTACTGTCCATCAGAAATCGGACTAAACAGTTGTGCCACAATCAAAGAGAGATAAGTTTTCACATATTACATAGTCTAACTCTGTAATCGGCGCTGACCAATTATTTTTGCCACTTGAAAAACGCCGAGCCAAAGACGCCCGACGAGTCCCGGAGAAACGATTCAACTGTCTTGCATCCCGCAACAAAAATAATCAGAAAAGTACAGCGGAGAAGTAGAAAAGTCCCTAAGAGGTTATCAGTGTTTTATAAATAACCTTGTATAGTCAGCACTGACCCGCTTCCATTTTAATGTACGCAAAAATCATGATCCACGGTTTTTTATTCCTTACTTACTGTCCATCAGAAATCGGACTAAACAGTTGTGCCACTATCAAAGGGTGCAGACATATGGCTAACATTATGGCCAGCTTTTATTAACTTTGGCTGTCACTCAATTTGGAGTATTAGCAGTGTAGCGCCGCGGGCTGGCTCAAATGTATACAGGGTGAGGCGAAAACTTTAATGAGGTTTTATTAGTTTGTTTGTTTTAGATTTTTGGTATGGAGTAATGGTTGTCATGGTTACAGAATTATATTTTAGTTTCTGTTTGTCTTGCCTTGTACATTTATGATTTTATGACACTTAAAACTGAACTAATAAAAAACTGGTGAACATTATCGATTCAAACATAAAAAAAAGTTAATGATATGTTATGTTATTTTTCCCGTTGATATCCCGGCTATATTTCCCTAAATAGCCCTAAATAGGAATAAACACTCGTGAAAATTTTAACCATCTACCTATTACGGTTCATGATATACAGCTCGTTGACAAACAGACTTAGTAATAGGGTTCCGTTGGCTACTCTTCGGGTACGGAATCCTTAGAATACTCAATTATAAATGATGCTAATGCTAAAAACTAAAGCCTTTTATCACAATGAGAATACATTTCGTAGCTTTACTTAAAAAAAAAACTAGCCAAGAGCGAGTCGGACAAAGGGTTCCGAATCAATTTAATTATTTTAACACTACAGACTTCTTATAAATTTTCCTATATTTTTAGGTATAGAACTATTTCCTTTTTTTTTTTCAAAATTTTAGTCTCTGTAGTTTCGGAGATAAGGGGGGAAATGGTTATTTTTCGTTTAATTTCTTGAGTAACTTCAAAACCATTTATTATAAAATATAAAAAAAAATATAATTAATATTCTCACAGTAAGTCTTTATTTGATATGTCACACGATACAGTTCGAAAAGCTTTTTTATTTCTTATTTTGTAGTTTGACTCTCAAAAGTGACCCCCATACTAAAAAAAAAATATTTACGTTACACTTCCGTGTCTGGGCCACAGAAGTCCATATGTATACCAAATTTCAACAGAATCGGTTTAGTAAATCCGGAGAAAACTGACTGTGACAGACGGACAGACAGACAGACACACGAGTGATCCTATAAGGGTTCCGTTTTTACGGATGTTCGGAATCCTAATAATACATTTAAATTTTCCCAAATCATCCATTCGAATCCCAATAAAAATATTCAACACCATCTTCTAAAAAGCGCCCACAAACAGCCTCTGTTTCCGCTAATTCCCGCTAAGCCCACTAACGCGCCCGTATTCTCGCTAATCACAGGTCGATAACACTTCGTTAGCAAAATTAAAGTACTTCGCACTCCAACCCGACGACTAAAGCTTCAGAAATGTTAGGAATTTTAGTTCCTTTTTTCCTTTCTCTTTGGTTATTGGTTACAAGAAATCCGATAATGTTTTTCGCACGTCTATGTTTGTGTAAGTGAGTGTGCAAGTTTTTCTGCAAGTAACTGTAGATGTCTCAAGATTTAAATTAGTCTTTTGTTTCTTAAATCAACTACCTACAGTTTTGCTTCTAGCCTATTAATTACTAGTAGGTTTTAAGAAGATGGTTTTGACAGAAGTACCTATACCTGATAAAACTTATTTAGCAATTATTTTGTCTGAGGTATTTCTTTTGTAAGAGAAAATCTTTGTCTTACTTTTAAAAAGCTTTACTTAATGCTATTGGCTACTTCTTATGCCGAAAAAATGCATGGTTTCTGTGGAATCAGCTGCGTGCGTGTCGCTTTTGCGCGAGGACTAAAACCGCGTGACAAAAAATTACTAACATAGTTTTAAGTGTTACTAACAACAATATGAATATTTTGTGTTCGAAATAAATAAATTATAATAATAATAATAAAAGTCACATTTAAACTAATTACATAATTAAAATTACCTATCTTTTTTTTTCTAGTAGAAAGCAAGAAATCCAACTGAAATAATAAGTTTTGTTTGAGCTTCGATAAAAATATATTAATATTTAACTCACCCCCTGTATCACATCAATAAGCCGGAATACCGCAGGCGTTTAGCTGCTGACATGCATTGTCCCGCCCCAACAGTTCATACTATTATCCGTATGCGCGGGAGTCGATGCGAGTACCGACCCCGAAATGTTGTGCCTACCCGCGAATAATTGATTAAGTTGCGCGTGAAATTCCATAGTACCCGGTTTGTTTTGATTTTATTCGCTTCGGTTAATTATTATAGTAAGTTATTTTGTGAAAAGTGACGTCACGCGTAATAGAGCTGTTATTCATAATTATATATTCATAATGATTTATGAATTTTGATGTAAATGTTTATACGGTGATGTGGAGTACGAGTATATGTTTTCATTGTGTATTGGTAAATAATAAATATGTTAGCTATTGTTATGATTAAATGGATGTTTATTTCTGTTACAGAGAGATTTGCCCTATCCTCATGGGTAGGTAGATAATGTTGTAACCGGAAGAATCACAAGTTGTAATGAGATTTTACAAGCATAAAAGGTGAGAAATAAAGGTAGGTTTATACAGGAGAAATATCAAACTTAAATACGAGTAGAGTATAATGAAAACTTAAATGAACAGTAAAATTACCTAATTACCTACCTTAAATAGTTTTTTTTTCTATTTTACCCATGTACTATACGGCAAAGCCAAAAATAAGGTTTGTGATTTTTGTTTCATATTTAAAACTAAACCCATTACAGTAAGCTCTACCTAATCAGATCAGCAATCAAAAAAAGTAAAAACTCAATTAAATTAAAAATAAACAGTATCTGTCACATATGGCACCTACAAAACAACCCTCAAGGAAACAACCCTCCCTCACATCAACAGTTACCAGCGCCCCAATAAAACACCAATAAATAAAATTTATTCAGCGAAACGTTGCATTTATTCAATGAAATCCGAATAAATTTATTCAATGAAACAACGATAATAATACTCTGTTTTGTCGCGGTAATCCCTGAATAATAAAAATCTCGGCACTCCGCCCTCTGCGCTCTTCGGAGGGATAGAGGATAATCTGCAGTTTAGGATAATCGTGAATGTGGGTGGGGTTTGTGGGCTTTGTCTACTGGGTATTGCTAGAAAAAGAGCAATAATGAATGGGGCAAAGTACTATACAAAAATAAGAAACATACCAGTATGTTGTATAACGAAACACCTAAATTACAACCAGTCCCAAACGTAAGTCAAAAATCTCTTCTCTAAGAGATGGAGCAATTCTCTGTTTTTTTTTTAATTTGCTTAAATAGTGTAATTAGCTTTTGAAAATTTGAAAGAACTTCAGGAATCTCTCTCTTAGTGCTCCCCTACAAGTGTACTTGCAGCTTTTTTCGACCAGTAGTTTCGGCTGTGCGTTGTCTGTCAGTCACTCAGTCATGCAGCCAGTCTGCATGAGTGAGTTACTGACAGACAACGCAGCTGATTATTTATATTGATAAAGTCCCTGTATATCTGTTTCTTCGCTTACTTCTTCTATTACGCAAAGGCTTTTGATACAGTTATCTTTTTTTTTTGTATGTGTTCGCGGATAACTTCCTCGTTTATGATCCGATTTCGATGAATCTTTTTTTTATATGAAAGGGTATGCTTCCGAGATGGTCCCATTGTCACCTCGTCAGGATCTGATGATGGAAACTCTGAGAAAAAAAAATACGCTGTCGAATTGAGAATCTCTTTCTTTTTTAGAAGTCGGTTAATAAACGAGAAAAGTTTTTGCAAGTCATTTGCACCCTGTCAATGCGTAGCTGGAACGGATAGCTCGTTAACTATAAATATTGTTGTATTATAATATACTAGCTTTTGACAGCGACTTCGCGTACTCGCATATCCCATTTTTCACGTGTCTCTTGAATCACTCCGTCTATTGATGAAAACCGCATTAATATCTGTCGCGTAGTTTATCTAATCAAATATATAAAAATCTCGTGCCACGATGTTTGTTACCGAACTCCTCCGAAACGGCTCGACCGATATTCATGAAATTTTGTGTGTATATTTGGTAGGTATGAGAGAATAGGTTGTAGGGTTTTTGTGTGGCAAAACAACGTTTGCCGAGTAAGATAAAAGTGTTCAATGGCGAAAGCAACTTTTTTTAATACTATTTAAAGATTATGACTGTACAATCTGATGATCGAGAAACAACCAAGAAATCTTACAATTTGAAAACGCAATCCAAAATCGCGGCCGTCGTCACATGGCGTAAAATCCTCCTCAAACTACGAGGGTTCGCGCAGGGGTGCCAACCGAAAACAACACGATTTGTATTTATATCTAAACCGTGCCTTTGTCGTGCGATTAGTAGCGTATTGTCGCGACAAATGTGCGCAAGTGTGCGGGGGGCGGGGGTACTTAGAGGCTTAAACTGGGGTTAAATGTTATTGCCGAAGTCTTGGTGTGGGTGACGAGATGATGGCTATCCCGATGTGCGATGGTGAGTTATTGTGATTAATTGTTTGATTGATATTGGTAGTAAAAGTTCGCTTTGTATTTCGAGCTTTCTACTCATTAGTAGGTTGATTGTGATTCGAATGAAATATAGTTTTTATAGAGAATAAATTTCGTACAAACTATAGCCCTGTAGATTTGTCCCATGCTACTTTTTTTGAAAAAATCTATAGTAACGCGGGCGAAGCATTACAGCACTGATAATCTATCGGTCATTCAAGGTTCCCAAAATTCTTAAAACGAACGTTATTTTGTTCATCTCGAAGATTTTGAATTGTTGAATTGGTTGATCCAGATGTTTATTTTTTTTTTTTTGTTTATTCCCCTACACCTTTCATATGTCTACAACATACTATTAGAAAGCTGGAGCTATACATTCCCATACCTACCTTTAAATATGTCTATAACAACTATACCAACAATACAATAGTACAATCTTATCCAAAACAAAACTACATTAGCTACAATCAGCGCGGGCGCCCACACCATCACTGCAGGGCTGTCACGCACGGACGGGCTCTCCTCTTGCTAATGAGAGATAATCCCGGGACTCAGCCTTGATTTCTGTTGCACTCCCTCCGAGCATACTATGGGAAGGTAGTAGTTTCACTCCGAACAACAATGTGAAAAATCATGCAAACCATCCACGAACCCTCCATGAGACACAAATTTCATAAAACTAACAGGTCGTTCTTCTTGGAAATGAATAAACGGATTTTAGATAAATTTATTAACCACTAGTGGACGTCACGCGGTTTCACCCGCGTAGTTCCCGTTCCCGTGGGAGTACGGGGATAATATATAGCCTATGTTACTCCCTGATAATGTAGCTATCCAATGCTAAAAAAATTTTTCAAATCGGTCCAGTAGTTTCGGAGCCTATTCAATTCAAACAAACAAACAAACAAATATTTCCTCTTTATAATATTAGTGTAGATACGAAAGATACCTACGAAAGTTTAGAGAACTTTTCAAAAGAGAGAGACAGAGATAAAGTTCTCTCTCTTTTTCTCTGAACTTTATCTGCGTAGGTGTCTTGCGTATGCGTCTCAACTTTTGATTTAAATCGATTAATTAGTTAATTAATTAAATTAATTTCGCTCTTAACGGCTTGTTACCAACACTTGTACAACGTAGAACCTATTGGAGGTCACATATAAGTATGTACTGGCCAATGACTGGCCAGGTGTAAATAATCCTAGTTACACATGTCTGTCAAGATTTTAAATAAGCATAGTTACGACTTTTTTATGTTTTATACTTGCCACTTGCATGTAAAATATTGACCACAAATATATCTTGTAACTATCAGACCATTGCTGCTCTTGTTATTACCACCAATAGAACCCATGGCTGAACGCTGACCCCCAAAATACGGGTTCAGGCCTAGTTTGGGGGTTAGGATCAGATTTGTGGCAATACATTCGTATGCTATTTTGTTATGACTGGCTTGTAACATAGGTATAGTATAGGATAAGTGTCAAATAAATATTTTTATTTTTTTGTACAATGTAGAACAATCTCTCTGGCAACGTGACTTTACCCTTCTGTACGGTCCTGTCTATTGTACCTGTCTCCCCAAGTCTCCCCAGTTGGACTCGGCGTGATTTCTATAGCAGTGATCCCGCTATCCCGCCGTCCCGCGATCCCGCCGACAGCACAAGGGTTGTATACAACACCGTGTTTTTATTGCATAAACGTGCCGTTACAATTAAATGAATCGGGGGTGTGGATTACAGTTTTAATTAGACTTTTGTGACGGAAAGATTACAGTGTGAAATGTTTTTAGGTGTGGAAATTAGAAGAAACAGCATCTGCAGACATCGAGTCTATATTTATTCTGCAGAAAAGAGCTATCAGAGCCATTTACAATCTCCGCCGGCGCGATTCCCTAAGGGAACTGTTTAAGGATATTAACATCATGACGGTACCTTGTCAATACATATATGAAAACATTATGTATGTTCGGAAAAATCTTCATCTTTTTAGTAAAATTAGTGATAGGCATAATTTTAATACTAGAAATCGGAACAAATTAGATCAACCCCGATTCAGATTAGCTAAAGTACACACTTCTTTTATGGGGTACTGTGTTAAATTTTATAATAAAATACCACTTAATATTCTCGAACTGAATGAGAGAAAATTTAAAACATGTATAAAACGCACATTATGTAGACAAGCATATTATAAACTGGAAGATTATGTCCTTGATAAAAATGCTTGGCTAAATGCCGGTCCTGCTCCACAGCCACAGCAGCATGGGTCCACTTGTTAGGTTTTCGATAATTGGAAGAAATGCTTACCCTTTTTTGTTCTCCTATACAATCATTTATTTATCATTTCTTTGCATTATTGTATTAGCAAAGTATACACAATAAAGCAGCCTTCTTTTTTTTTCTTTTCTTAGTTACTTGAAACCATAGTTTTGTATAACGTAGAAGCATATTTTCAATTTTTTGTAAATGTGAGCACTATGGAGCCATTTACATATGTAATTATAGATTTCGTTATTAAATTAGTTTGACATGAACGAGCGTGGCAGTTGAGAGCTTGTCACGCTCACACAAATGTTTTGCTGATGGTGGCGCGTGTTTTGGATCATTTGATTCCCTTCAAAATGGTTGAGTTAGATGGTGCTGATGCACGCGTCATGTTCGTGAACGGGCGCCGTCAGTTGAAACTGGTCATCTCTTACCTGCCCCTGGCTTATTTTAATCTGTACCTGCATTTTGAATTGTTTATATGTTTTCTTGTTCTTTGCATTGTCCTCACATATAGAAGCAATCAATGTTAATGTTAACAAGATTTTTGTAACACATCACATGGTTTAAAAGAGTGTCCGTGGAGTTTCTTGCACGTTCTTCTCCATAGAGATCTACGCTTTGGAACGTGCAAATAGCTTCATGTTTTTGACTGACCGACTTTGACAATTCAAAAGTGCCTGTAAATGGTTTATTTGAAATATACGATTTGATTGATTGATTGATTGAAATAAACGTTACCATTGTTGGTATTAATGATGAGTAATTTCGTCGGTGCGCTTACCAAATCTGATATGTGCATTTCGATGATACTTTCTTGTCATTTAATATCCTTTAAAATCAAGTATATTAACAATACATTTTATCATTTTCACTTGTATCTCAGTTCATACGGCATTTAGAAATTATGAATTAGTCAATTAATCATTAAAAAATCATCAATTAATCATTAAATAAAACAGATTATTGTCTCCCTTGTCAACTTGATGAAAAACACATATCAGATTTGGCAAGCGCACCGACGATTTGTTACTTTTTAGGTGATTCTAGTTGAAAATTGGGAAGAAGTTCGATCTTGGAACTTTCATAAGCTGTATACTGCTTTATCTTCCAGTCAAGTGGTGAATATATATAATCCTCTTGTTTAGGGAGTTCCTCTAAGAAAACTATTTAGTTATCTTAAGTCTGCATAAATTTACGATTCTTCATAACTTACCACCACGCTCTCATTCACCGAAAGGTTAGGCGGTACCTATTGTAAGTACATTCTCATTTCCCCACATAGGTTTTATGTCTCATGTTCTAGATTACAGAGGTTACAGAGGGCGAGCCTATAGAAATTGACCGGGCTCAAATAAAGAGACTGAAAGAGTCTGTCTCTTTCCAAAATACCAAAATCTATCATTTGTCCGACCACGCGACCAAAGCAGCAGTTAATTCCTTGTACACTCCCTAACCTATTACACACAACTTGGCGAAATGGGGTATCATGACCCGGTGGATACCCAGGGCGAGTGCGACGCCACTGTTCAGAACATGAGCCACACGTTGATGTACCCCAAGTGCCCAAACGCCTGCACCTGGTGGCACTTAATTAATTCCAACGATGCAATGCTGCAATAAATTAACGTAAAACCTACTGGGCCTAAATAATCTAAGGAGAACCATTGACTCGCAATGAAGCAGAGTATTCTTCGAAAATGTCCGACTCCTACGATACAGGTCTGCGTACCTAGTTTAGGGGCCGGAAATCTGTTAATGTTCTTGATTGTACAACCTATTGCCTACCTACATGTGCTATGTATTTTGTTTGTTGTTGTTGTTGTTTTTAATAATAAACTAGTAATAATAATAAGTTCTAAGTTCTTGAAAATGGCAATTGCACGTTGTATTGGGATCGGTCTATCATCACTGACAGGACTATTGTTGTCAATAAGCCGGACATAGTGGTGATAGACCGACTAGAACGTCGCGCAATGATTGTTGATATAACAGTCCCTCATAACGAAAACCTCGTGAAGGCCGAGAAAGATAAAAAAACTAAGTATCTTGACTTGGCTCGCGAGGTTGTCGACATGTGGGATGTGAACACAGCAGTCATTGTGCCGATAGTCGTGACGGCCAATGGCATAATTACTAAGAGCCTCGACCAACATCTCAAGAGGCTCTCGTTGGGCAGCTGGATCAAAGAGCAGCTACTAGTACTCCTGGACACGGCGCGCATCGTTAGGAGGTTCCTCTCTCAGGGGCTCTGACCACCGGTAGCTTGGACCCTGTTCCCGATACCGATGGGCTACTATTATTTGTATTTTTAAATGTTCTTTTTTATGTTTTTTAGAAATATTTAAAAATATAAATAACTAGTGGACGTCACGCGGTTTTACCCGCGTAGTTCCCGTTCCCGTAGGAGTACGGGGTTAATATGTGGCTTATGTTACTCTCTGATAATGTAGCTATCCAATGCTAAAAGAATTTTTCAAATCGGTCCAGTAGTTTCGGAGCCTATTCAATTAAAAAAAAACAAACAAATCTTTCCTCTTTATAATATTAGTACAGATAGTATAGATATGTAAATAAATAAATTAATGGAATAATAATAAACTAATTCTATATAGAGACAATATACATGCTAAAATATAGATACATTTATAACGTTTAGTTCTATATTCTATTTTTGCAGCGTCGGATAAGTCTTCCAAGGAAGGAAGGGTGTGTCTTTTTCATAAAGAAGAGAATTTAATATTTGAAACTTAATTTCGTGAGATGAGACTTGCTCTCAAGCGGCGAGGACGTGTAATAAAAAGTTTTAGCTTAAGCGAAGATTGTAGATTATATACCTACGTACTCTTGCGTTACCTGTATAGATAGATACTTGGCAGGTGTATAACGCTACACAGGGTGGAATTTTGTAATGCCACCTGAAGATAAAGTACTCTTAATACTGTAGATAGAAAATTTTAGATAGAAAAGAAAACATTCCTTTATTTTTGAAAAGAACGAAAACTGGATTCAGAGATTTTCGAAGATTCGCTTGCCACACGTTTGTAATGCAGACTCCTTTTTTAGATGCGACATAACTGCGTGAGTGAGGTAGTTTAAATAATTAAAATAATTTAAGATTTCATGGTTTTTCTTTCATTTAATTGAACCTAACGATGTAATGTGTACGGTAACGTAACGGTGTAATTTTTAAACATTTTAGTCGGTTCGACTCCCGGGTGGGGCAAGCGTTTTCGATAATCTTTGAATGCAGTTTTCTTTCTTTTCAAAAATAAAGGAAGATTTTCTTTGAGTAAAATTTTCTATCTACACTATTAAGAGTAAGTACTTTCCCTTCAGGAGGCATTACAAAATTCCATCCCATATATAGATATAGCGTTATAGCTCTCTCTTCTTATACTCTTGTTCCAAAGGTCGTGATTTTAACGGTGTTATAAGACCATATCTATTAGTTTCTTATAAATGTGGCCGCATAGTTGAGCCTAAGTTCGATTAAAAAAAACTGGCCAAGTGCGAGTCGGACTCGCGTGCAAAGGGTTCCGAACGAATTTATTTTTTTAACACTACAGACTTTTTACAGGTTTTCCTGTAATATTAAGGTAAAGATCTATTATCTCGACTTTTTTCAAAATTTTAGGCTCATTAGTTTCGGAGTTAAGGGGGGAATGGTAATTTTTCGTCTGTCTTGAATAACTTCTAAACCATTTATTTTAAAATTATGAAAAAAAAATATCTAATACCCTCACAGTAAGCCCTTTGATTTGATATGTCACACGATATTGTTCAAAAAACTTTTTTTTTAATTTTCTAGTTTGACCCCGAAAAGTGACCCCCGTAATAAAAATTAATTATTTACGTAACGCGTCCGTGTTTGGGTCATAGAAGTCCATATGTGTACCAAATTTCAACAGAATCGGTTTAGTAGATCCGGAGAAAACTCGCTGTGACAGACAGACAGACAGACACACAGACACCCAAGTGATCCTATAAGGACTCCGTTTTTTTTTTCGGAACCCTAAAAAAATAGTTTTTGCTTTTGAAGCCTCTCAGTACCAGCCCGAAATCTAGACGTTAGCTCGCCTGGTGACAATGCGGTCGCTCTCCATTACTTAGGACTTACATAATCATCATCATCATCATCATATCAGCCAAAAGACGTCCATTGCTGGACATAGGCCTCCCCCAAGCGTTGCCACAACGACCGGTCCTGTGCGTCTCGCATCCATCGGCTACCCGCGACCTTCACCAGGTCATCGGTCCACCTTGTGGGAGGCCTTCCAACGTTGCGTCTTCCGGTACGCGGTCGCCACTCCAGAACTTTTCGGCCCCATCGACCATCTGTTCTGCGAGCAATGTGCCCTGCCCACTGCCACTTTAGTTTGGCGATCCTTCGGGCTATGTCGGTAACCTTGGTTCTCTTGCGAATATCATCATTCCTGATTCTATCAAGCAAGGAAACTCCAAGCATTGCCCTCTCCATTGCCCTTTAATTATTTGTGTTATTATATAAGGGCATCCCCCTTATATAATAACTGGCTGTATTTCTGCGTAAATCTTTTGGGTATACTAGCATGACGTTATGTTACGTTTGATTTATTATATTGAAAAAAACTGCAATCGCATTCATTAAAACGGACAGAGGAATATAGACTTTATTTTTTATGACCCACTGTTTAAATACTCATAGACCATAATCATTTACCTCGATGTCCACTATAAAAACCAGTCCGGATTTCTATGAAAACGCTACCCAACCATTATAAAACAATTCCGCCCTACAACTATGTCATTAGGTCACAATTAAAATTTATAAGCAAACACGCGGTACCGTACCTATCTGTTGATTTTATCTGCCGGCCGACCAATGAGCAAACAGAATTTGAATAAAGAACTGGACTAATGGAACGGGCGATGTTTGCCGATGTTTGCCGAGTCGCGCGATAACGAATAGATGCGAGTGCGAGTTGCGAGCAAACACTGGCGCAAGTTAGCTAGCTAGCGAGTAAACTGTGACCTCGCGAATAAATACCATGAACGTGTGACGGGCTGGTGATAAATAGAAAAGATCTGCCTTTTATTTTGTTTGTTAACTTATTCATTATTCATAGCTACGCAGTCGGCAATGGACAAAATTTTCCATCACAATGTACTATCCTCTCACGGCAGTACGAGCTGCTAAATTGCTTGATTAGTCAGTCAGCAATGTTGGTAGTGGAGCTGCATACCCAGATTATTGAATATCCCAAAAATCTAGTTACTTACTCGTAGAGGCTCCTCCAGTAACAGCTTCGCGAGCGAGGTACAGAAATAAATTTAACCTTTACTGGATCTCCAGAAATTCGAGTGTAGTTAACGTTTTAGATTAAGTTCGTCGTGTTCATTTGATCGGCAAAACCGAAAGCCATCCTCTGTCGGCGCGATAACGCAATCGGCTTTGCCATACAAATGAACGCGACGATCGTTTATTTACGCGACAATCGCATTGTATTAGGACGACACCTTCAATTTCTACTTATTTAACATCTATCATGGTACTTACTGCTGTTTGTAAGGGAGAAATGTGTCGCTACTTCGACCGGTCTAGAGGCTATAGACGGGACATTCTGTTGCCGGTAGCGTTGCGAAGATGATGGTCTAAACGTCAAAAATGTATGGGTTTGACAAGCGCTGTCAAAATGCCACGTGATCAATCAATATATTATTCAAAATTCTTCAGTTACTGACTGAGTGACTGACAGAAAATACACAGCCAAAACTAGTGGTCGTAGAGAGCTGAAATTTGGCATGTAACTTCGTTACACTCCATACTTAGAGGAGCACTAAGAGGATTTCCCGAAATTCCAACGAGCACGGGGTACGAAGTTGTGGGCAAAAGCTAGTCCCTTATATTTTGGCATTTCGACAATCGCATTCTCAAACAAAATGGCACTATGTTTAGAGCCTCTGTGCTTTTCGAAACCAGTGGACTCGTTGCCTTAAGAGAAATGCTGGCGGCGAGACTTTGTACGTAAAAAGTCATAATTCGAGGTTTGACTCTCGACTGTTTTCTCCTCCAATATTGAATCGATTTAAGAGATATTTCACAAACTGAATAAGAAAGATATGTACTGTGTCCTTTTTGATGATATATTAACCGTATAAGCACTAGAACTCTCACAAAATTCTCAAAATTGTCCGATAAATCGCTGTCAACAGAGCCCTAGTGTACAAATTTGGCAACTATTCATCAAAAAAGGAAAACATAGAGGCACAGTATATATCTTGCTCTCTGCCTGCATTTTCGCTTACCAACATCCACCTTATGAGGCCTTAACACTGCATAACAACAAAAAACTACATTTAAAAACGTAGCCATCTCCTTCAGTTTCAGCCAGCAGTCGGTATTTAGGTTGACGCGCACCTGCACAAATATTCAATGAATAATTAAACAATTTGCCGCAACGTTGCGTGTCAGTCAGCCATCGCTGGTAACCTCGGGAACTTGGGCGGAGTGAGTAACGCTTGGAATTCATCGTAATAAATGTAATAAGTACTTAGGAACAGGTCAGATAATTTAGGTAAATGAGCTGTAAGGTGTATAAGCTCAACTGATCTTAAAGACGATGCACAAAACGTCACGCCTATGTTTATAACGGCGACAACGGTTGAGCAGCGGCTACGTAGAAGCGTCAATTCTAGTCCTAACTGTAGGCTTTAATTTTTATTATGGCCGCAACAGACAAGTCCAGTTGTTTAACCGGACTTTGTGGCGGCGACAAACGGAAACATCACAGCGACCTGTGAGAGGTCACTCAAATGAAACGCTAGGAAAATGTAAACGATAGGAAAGACACATTTTGTTAGGGGCAACTGTTATATTCTCTATGGTTAAGGGGCTAGCCTACTGCCTATTACTTGGCACAAATACACACACAAGACTACTAAAACATCCTGATCAATTTCTGGTGATCGAACCCCAGATTCATAAATTGCTGGCGCAACTCTTGAACTTAGGAGAATAGATGCGCTAGCAATCTCAAGACGAATACAGAATTTCTAGTATTGTTAAAAAGCTCAACGTTTTTTGTTTAAATTTTAATTTGAAAACTTAACGAAATCGAGCTTTTTCACTATCCTCTAAACAAATAACAATTATTAGATAGTGAGTAAATAACAGATACAAAAAGAGGGTGTGTGTCAGTTTACCCTAAGGAATAGTAGGCAATGTTTACGCCGCATCTCATTAAGACGCCGCCTACGCCCACTCTCCCCTAAGCTGCGAGTACCCGCGAATTTGTTCGACCATAAAAAATAAATAAACCCATGGCCCCTAACTATGCCTTTGATTGTTAGGATTTTCGCATTGCTATGCATGGGAAATATTTATAAGGGAATTTGAATCATGGAAATCTAGAAATAAGAAAGAGTTTCGATTGGGGTTGCATTTGCAGGGTTTTCGAAAGGAAATCAAAGTAACAATGCAGTAATAAAATGTAAATGCGATGCGGACGAATTTTTTGACGCCTTGTTTTAGTTAGGATTTTTTATTTTAAGTGTATATATTTAGTATAGTTTAATTGAATAAAATTAAGTATATTCATTCATTAAAAAAAAAAGTACATTTCCTTTTATAAAATGTTGATACTTAAAGGTCTTTGAATTAATTGCGATGTGGCAATAGAGATAAAATAACATCTTTTTTTTAAGGATGGGAAATCATCAAATGACTCCTCATGCTCTGGGTGAAGCAGGAGGGAGAGTCAGACTCTTACTGACTAAAACCCATCCGTGTTCCTCCTAGTGCCCTATGCGTTCCAGGGCCGCGGTGACTCTTTCGGACAAAGTCCGCAGCCCCAGCGGGCCTAGCGGGCCCCGCTTTTAATGCTAACAGCTCTATGAGGCACGCGTGGAACACAGCGCGCCGTTGACCCGGGCCTGGTTCTGATCAGACGGCGAGCCACCCAATGCTCGCCGTCCGCAGGCCCGCGCCTATGGTGGCCGAGAATCGCCCTGCGACTCCCGACGCCCGGGGTGTCTTCTTCTGTAGCGGCGGCTGGGGCGTGAGATTTCCCTCTCTCTCACGCGTTCGGCTTCCTCCTTCGCTAGCATTACTGCTTCGCAGACGGAGGTGACCGCTTCCCATGTCTCCTCGCTCCGGACCATGGCTTGAACCAGGACCAAACGCGAGAGGTCGCCGTCACCGATCGCCTCGACGAGGACACGGCGGCGCTCTGCCCAAGCAGGGCAGACCTCCACCGTATGCTCCACCGTGTCTTCCGGGTGAAACTCGCAGTGTTGACACCCGGGCGTATCCTCCCGCCGAATTCGAAACAGGTACCTCCCGAAACATCCGTGTCCGGTGAGTACCTGTGTCAAAAAGAAGGTAAGGACGCCGTGGCGCCGCTCTAGCCACTCCTCAAAGAGGGACTTATCGCCTCAATTGTGGCGTGCCCAGCGCTGGGTTACGACAGTCGTTGTCTCCATACTGCCATGAGATCCTGAAAATAACATCTTAAGGTCAGGTTTTAGAAAAAGACAAGGTATCGCCCACTCACACAATCGCTTTACCGCAATCTCACCTGATGGAAAGCGATAGTTGACGATGGAGCATGCTTACCCAGAATTAACCTCTTCACTTAAGACTTAAAGACTTAGACTTAGTGATCCTACTGAACCACCAAATTCCACTCCTTAGTTGTACGCACAATGAAAGTATTCCCAAAACATTTAAAGGACACAGCATGACAGCACACACATCAACTTGGAAAGGAATCGTAACCGTATCGCCTTTTGCCTCGCCGTCAACCTTACGTAAGCCTTACGTAACCAAAGCGGATCAGCAGCCTCGGTACGTCGACTCGGCTACGGCTAAGCGTCGCCGCGCCTACGGCTAGCCATCGCCTCGCTTACGGCTAGGCATCGCCCGCTTGCCGCGATTACGTTACGATTCCTATAAGTGTGCGTTGCAGTAGGGAGTATCATACAAAGAATACTGTACGGCTCGTGTTGATACGATTACGATCCCTTTCCGAGTCGGAAATAAATATATATATCTGCTATGTCCTTTAAGCGTATGGATAGGGTGGCAGGATGTTTTATAAAAAACAGGCGTTAACTTAAAAATGAGATGATTTGATTAATAATCCCCCAAAGAATCCCCACATTAAATCGAATGTCTTAATTAACCAAATAGAACATTATACACCAGACCTTTTGCCGAAACATCAATAAAATTTAAAACTAACAATCACGGCCGTTATAACCATAACGATAGCTCAATAAATCGGTATCACGAAATGTTCCGAATGGTACGGTACGGACATAAATCTCGGTACCAATCCCGTGAGGCGAATCGTAGAGGATCTACGAATGCACATATAATACCCCTTAATAAAGATTAAAAGGCGGGGTGCGAGCAGGATGGATATGAGGACAGGATTCTGCGAGACACTGCTTAAGATTTTTATATAAATAGTCGCTTTGACTTTATACCGTTATCACCACTAATACATGCCAATTTAATAGTAATAGCGCGGGATGCTACTGTATTTCTTGTCTTCATCTGAAATCTTATAACGTTATCCGAAATTAGGAGACCAGGAGTCCCACAGCACAGGTTCTACTTAGTATGGGCTCCTGCCTCCCATCCTCATTGCTTGAATTACTCTGTTTTTTTGCGTAATTGGATTTGCGGGAGAAAAAAATAAAAAATAAATTGATGGCTGACTTGTCCTGTTTTGACCACAGTTTAAGGTCTTTTCTAATAAGAAGACTTACATAGTTTCTGTCGAAGAACAATCTCCAATGTAGCCCCAAATTTGTCCTAAAAATATCCTCGCCAAAGTGGTGACCCCACTTTATATGGCCTTAAACTGCCATCAGCACAAAACCAAAACGTCATAAAAACCTAGCACGTGCCTCCAACATTGCTCTTTTCACCCCCGACAATGTAAAACAGAAAAATTTACAACATTAATTGTGATGGCGGACAAAAGTACCCATGTTGCGTCCTTTTGACAAGCTGTTTGATCCTAATGTGTCGATTTAAAGTTACAAATAGTTGGGGTGTTAATCACTGGGTCATTTTAATTTATTGTAGTGTAGGAGTGGGAATCAGCTGTGATACATGTGCTGCGTTATCGTTTAATTGTGATGCGTGAATTATTCATACCTATTTTTTTCTTCTAAGAGAACATCGGTTGCCTAAGGATGGCCGGCGCCGTCGAGGTCGGCCTAAGAAGAGGTGGCGAAACGACCTAGACGAAAACTATCAGGGTTGGTTCGAGGTGGCTCTGGACAAAAATATCTGGAAGGAGTGCAGTGAGACAGTACGGGCTGAAAAAAAAAATTCAAACTCAAATTCAAATTTATTCAAACCATGTGAGTAAAACAGTATTTACATTTTTGCTTAAATCTATGTCAAGTTGACTAAAATCACCAAAATCTAAGAAGTCCGATTTGACAGCTGAGTAGAGAGGGATAGAAGATTGCTTTACCACTAAGTGCGAAGATTTTTTTTTTGTCTCTTTCATACTTACTAATAAAGCAATGTTATATCCTGCTGTCAAAACGGGCCTTTTATTTTTGACAACTATAGTGTATTAAAAAAAACACCACACCAGTATGTCCCGCAGGGTTAAGCAGAAGTGTGCCAATAGGATTCCCACATATTACTAGATATATTTAAGTACCATGTGAGAGGGGACGCCACCAGCAGAAAAAAACAGACTCCAGCCTGCAATTGAGAAATTCCAGCTGATAAACCCAAAAACAGTTTTCCCGACCCTGGAATCGAGCCCAGCGCCTTAGCTTATCAGTAACGCTTGTGTTATAGTGAGCTTTCTTATTGAGCATCAAAGAGCAACTGCCTTCATCATCTGCATAGCGTTTTCTCAACTATATTGGGTGCTTCCAGTCAAACCAGATTTAGCGGAATACCAGTATTTTACGTGGAGCGGCTGCCTACCAGACCACCACAACCCATTAACTGGGTAACACGGTACTGTCAACAAAGAACAACTGGCCTCTAATCTAAAAATACACGGGTAGGTAGGTACTTACATGAAACCCGTATATTTTCAACTACGCATTACCTGTCGAGTCGGCCTTCACTCCATAAACATACAAACGTACATCTGTAGGAGGTATGTATGTAGTTACACAGGTATTTACGAGTTGCGCCATTATACCAAATGGTTGCTGGTTTATGAATTATTAAATAGCCAAAGCTTTTTACTTACGTTTAAAAATACGATTATAAACTTTGTCTTCTAAAGTTCATGTCGTGTTTACAGGCTGAAAGAGTTCATCAAAAGTATTTGACATAACGTACTCGAAGTAGTGTTCATTAAGCCCAGAAAATGAATAGAATAAATAGAATAGAAAACATTTATTCGACTCAGACACAACACATCAGCAAAAACCACATTATAAAAAATAGAAACAAAAACACAAAATAAAAAAAACGATAGGTACAGTAAAAATTGTGCTGAGCGTGCCCATGCCGAAAGGGTTACCATCTCAGCATATGCTGGGCGTCAGACACCCAGCAGTGACACACGGACGAGGGTAAATAAAATAAACACATATGTACTGCTAAATAAATACATGCTATTAATGTTATAATGTAGGAAGACAAAAAATCGACACCGGGCGTAGCATGCGAGCAGCGAGCGCCTCGTTGCTCGCTTGTTCGTGTTCGTATCCACGTACTGACCACGCGAATGCTCGCTTTGTAGCATGTTACATTACGCTCCGTAATATCTTTCAGTACCCACCTTAAGACGCTGGCAGAAAAAAGGGAAGAGAAAGAAAAGTGTTGTTCGTTAACTTGGTTCAGAAGGATGCCCTGTTTGAATAGGACTGGTTTGGAGATGCCTGCCGCATGCCCATCGAACGGTGAGCCCGTAAAACACAATATTGGTGGCACTAAACCAGGAATGATAAAAAGAGTGGAGGAAAGCTTTTGCCCAGGAGTCGGACAGTTCAGGTTATTTATTTTATAATTAAAACTAGCTGTCCCCTGCGGCTTCGTTCCCGTCAACTGGCAACTTTCTTACTTTTTAGGGTTCCGAAAAAAAAACGGAACCCTAATAGGATTACTCGGGTGTCTGTTTGTCTGTCCGTCTGTCACAGCCAGTTTTCTCCGGATCCACTAAACCGATTCTGTTGAAATTTGGTACACATATGGATTTCTATGACGTAAAGCATTAAATTTTTAGTACTGAGGGGTCACTTTTGGGGGTCAAACTAGAAAATTAAAAAAAAAAGTTTTCTGAACAATATCGTGTGACATATCAAATCAAAGGTCTTACTGTGAGGGTTTTAACTGTATTTTTTTTTCATAATTTTAAAATAAATGGTTTAGAAGTTATTCAAGAAATTAGACGAAAAATTACCATTCCCCCCCCCCCTTATCTCCGAAACTACTGAGCCTAAAATTTGGAAAAAATGGAGATAATAGATCTTTACCTAAAGATTACAGAAAAACCTATAAGAAGTCTGTAGAGTTAAAATAACATGTTAAAAAAAAAATCTTTCGGAACCCTTTGCACGCGAGTCCGACTCGCACTTGTTTCTTTCATAAGAACCTTCTCCTGACAATATCAAACTCAATAAAAAAAAGAATTACCGAAAACGGCCCGAACGGCTGGGCCGTTTTTGGTTTTCGGTTTCTTTTTGACGCGTGATGCGTGACCAAGGGAAATAGGGATTCATTTTATAAATAAAGAAAATATCATAATATGTATAAGAAGTGGCAGACAAGCTGACAGCCAACGACAAAAAACAATATCTACCGTTACTTTAGCCAGCTATAAATTATTTTAACAAAATTAATTATGATGCTAATTGGTGTATGTTCATTGGGCCACGTCAGTAAACAAATATGTATGTGTGTGTGTATGCGGTGGCTCCAGCCTTGATGCGGCTGCAATTACTGACGCTGGGCGGAAACCGCCCGCCCGCACGCACATCCACCCTGATTATAATATTGTTACGCTTTATATTACGCTTAATAATGCTACGAATGCGAAAGTTTGTGAGGATAGATGGATGGATGTTTCATACTCTTTCACGTCAGAACGCCTGAAGGGATCTTTATGAAATTTGGCACAGAGGTAGATTATAGTCTGGAATAGCACATAGGCTACTTTTTATTCCGGGAGTATGTTCCCTAGGGCGAAGCCGCTGACAGAAACCAGTATGTTATAATTCACAGTTTTATCATCTGTGAATTTTTGTTGTTTTTGAGCTTTAAGAAACACATAGAAAATCCGATCCAAGATCCATAAATGATAATGATAAATAAATGATATTTATTTTGTAAGTAGGTTGTAAATAACACCTTTACACGTCAATGAATGATCAGATCTTGATTATCATCTAGGTATATGAATTTGAATTTAGAATATATTTTAGTCAGGTACAGTCAGCGACATAAATCGATTAACACTTTTCGATCTATAAATTAAGAATAATAGTTAATTCAAATCGAAACACAAGTACAAAAAATTGATAACTGTTACTATATTAGTAAACTAATATGTATATGAAATGCCAAAAAGGCAGATATAGAATCATTTCATGTCATGTCAATTTAGATGACATGTTTGTGACGAATTGCAGATCCTACCTGATATTCGTATTGAATTTCTGGAAAAGGCCTTTATTCGAGTTTATTAAAGAGCTGTAAGAGTTTTCCTACACTCAAGCAATTTTATCACCACATACCTAAATAGCGCATAAAATATTTACAACCTCATTTCCATACTAATCTCACCGTTACATAGACATCGCGTCACTTCCACCCCCAAGATATAATAGACATACCACCCCTACTAAAAACGGGTTAATTTTCACTAATAAAACAGAAGGAAATTAAACGCTACCCCTCGCCGGTAGATGTCGCTGTTGGCTAAGAGTCTTCTTCATAATTACCACTCGCTCTTGGCAAATACTTGGACTGTAATTATATTTTTTTATTACCCTCTTTCTAAGGGAGGGCAAACAAATAAATTATTAACGGAATTGTGTGTTGGTAGTGGATCTGGACTTTTTTACGTGTTTTTGGAACGAAGTTCCTTATCGCGCGTTGCGAAACGGAAACAATTAAGACCAAAAGTTGTAACGACACTTTATGCTATAGCTGTAAGCCGTGCGGCGTGCGCGTGTTTCTCTGTCTCTCTCTCTCTCTCTCTCATAGAAAGCAAGCCAATTAAATTTTGACAAATTTAAAATAAATTTTGAAAAGCCAATTATTACTAAAATTGAGCCTACTGATTAAGTTTATATTAAAATTTTATTACAATTCCTTCTTAATTAATCGAAAGGAACTTCGTTCCATCCGGGTGACCCTTGACACCTCTCAAGTTTTTTTTGAAATTATTATGTTTGGTTAAAGTAATATTTTCGTTCTAAATAAAGTCTGATAATACCACCAGGTTCTATTTCATCAAAACCGGTGGCAGATGACGATTTGTCAAGTTTTTTTCGGGTTCCGTAAAAACGGAACCCTTATAGGATCACTCGGGTCTGTCTGTCTGTCTGTCTGTCACAGCCAGTTTTCTCCGGATCTACTGGACCGATTCTGTTGAAGTTTGGTATACATATGGAATTCTGTGACTTGGGTCACGGAAGCGTTACGTAAATCATTAAATTTTTAGTATGGGGGTCACTTTTGGGGGTCAAACCAGAAAATTTTAAAAAGTTTTTTGTATAATATCGTGTGACATATCAAATGAAAGGGCTTACTGTGCGGGTTTTAATTGTATTTTTTTTTTCATAATTTTAAAATAAATGGTTTTGAAGTTATTCAAGAAATTAGACAAAAAATGACCATTCCCCCCCCCCCCCTTATCTCCGAAACTACTGAGCCTAAAATTTTGAAAATATACAGATAATAGATCTTTACCTAAAGATTACAGGAAAACCTATTAGAAGTCTGTACTTTTAAAATAACATGTTGAAAAAATAAAATTCGTTCGGAACCCTTTGCACGCGAGTCCGACTCGCACTTGGCCAGTTTTTTGAAATTATTATGTTTGGTTGAAGTAATATTTTCGTTCTAAATAAAGTCTGATAATACCACCAGGTTCTATTTCATCAAAACCGGTGGCAGATGACGATTTGTCAAGTTTTTTACGGTTCCGAACATCCGTAAAAACGGATCCCTTATAGGATCACTCGGGTCTGTCTGTCTGTCCGTCTGTCACAGCCAGTTTTCTCCGGATCTACTGGACGGATTATGTTGAAATTTGGTATGCATATGGGCTTTTGTGACCCAAACACAGACGCGTTACGTAAATAAATAAATTTTGAGTATGGGGTCACTTTTGGGGGTCATATTAAAAAAAAATAACTAAAATAAACAGTTTTGAAGTTATTCAAGAAATTAGACCAAAATGCCCATTTAGGGGGGGAATGGGCATTTTTGGTCTAATTTCTTGAATAACTTCAAAACTGTTTATTATAAATATATTATAAAAATAAAATTTTTCATAATTTTAAAATAAATGGTTTTGAAGTTATTCAAGAAATTAGACAAAAAATGACCATTCCCCCCCCCCCCTTATCTCCGAAACTACTGAGCCTAAAATTTTGAAAATATACAGATAATAGATCTTTACCTAAAGATTACAGGAAAACCTATTAGAAGTCTGTACTTTTAAAATAACATGTTGAAAAAATAAAATTCGTTCGGAACCCTTTGCACGCGAGTCCGACTCGCACTTGGCCAGTTTTTTGAAATTATTATGTTTGGTTGAAGTAATATTTTCGTTCTAAATAAAGTCTGATAATACCACCAGGTTCTATTTCATCAAAACCGGTGGCAGATGACGATTTGTCAAGTTTTTTACGGTTCCGAACATCCGTAAAAACGGATCCCTTATAGGATCACTCGGGTCTGTCTGTCTGTCCGTCTGTCACAGCCAGTTTTCTCCGGATCTACTGGACGGATTATGTTGAAATTTGGTATGCATATGGGCTTTTGTGACCCAAACACAGACGCGTTACGTAAATAAATAAATTTTGAGTATGGGGTCACTTTTGGGGGTCATATTAAAAAAAAATAACTAAAATAAACAGTTTTGAAGTTATTCAAGAAATTAGACCAAAATGCCCATTTAGGGGGGGAATGGGCATTTTTGGTCTAATTTCTTGATTATCTCCGAAACTACTGAGCCTAAAATTTTGAGAAAAAATACAGATATTAGTTCTATACCGAAAGATTATAGGAAAATAAATAATAAGAAGTCTGTAGTGTTAAAATAAGATGTTAAAAAAACGAAATTAGTTCGGAACCCTTTGCAGTCCGACTCGCACTTGGCCAGTTTTTTTTTTAATTTTGACAAATGTGTCAGAATTATCAGTTTAGCTAACATATTGTAACAAAACAATTTACAAATGATTTCAAAATATTAACTGACTCTAACTATGTAAAACTACGTAAATAAAAATGATTCGCCAAAATGTATGTTTGTATGTATGTGTGTTACTTCGTAACGACTGACTGAAATTGAATAATTATTTGTTGGTTCTGTTCGTAATTGTCAGGGCGAGGTTTGTATGAAAGAAAATTTTGAAAACAAAAACACTAGTATACTAATACAAAAAATAAAGCACACTTAGGCGTCGAAATACTCCTCTACGTCGCGGTTATCTGGGTCCGTGCCCAGAATAATCTATAGGCCTAGAAATAGTCAGTCCTTTGGTCACGCCAAATGTCGATCATGCGGCTAGAAATATTCTTGAAAAGGAGACGCGCACTCGGACCTCATGACCCAATCGTTTCGACTACAAACGTATCAAAACTATAATTATCAACAAATTACTTGCGCCTCTTCAGGGCCTCAGCAGTTGCAAAAGCAGAAATACAGAAATAATGTCGAGTAAGGTTTGTTTCACACGTACCACAATCACACCACCACCACAAGGGGGCGGGTGCGCTAATTTGTATGAAAATGAATTGTTGAATTTTATCGACCACATCGCAACATCGCAACCACAACGCAACCACCAGTGACACTGCGAACTAGCTTACATCGAAAACACATTTACAATTTGTAGGTACCACAACGCAACCGCAAGTAGCCGCAGCGACACTATTCCCACGTAACCACAGCTTGACCACCTTTTATCGCGACGGTGTGGTTTTTCTTTTTACTATTGATAGGTACGCGTTTGACCACTATCTCACCTGATGGTAAGCGATGATGTGGTCGAAGATGGAGCACGCTTGCCTAGACCTATTCACTCTTGACTTAAGACTCCTAGGTTGTAGCTATCAGGAAACACAGACTCCGGCAGGGAATTCCACTCCTTAGCTGTACGCACTATGAATGTGTTCCCAAAACGTTTTGTGCGTGTGGGTGGGATGTCCACCATGTACCGGTGGCGCATCGCCATTCGTCTTGTGGTCCGTGGCGTGGTTGTGGTACGTGTACAACAAGCCTAACAATGCAATAAAAGTTAATTTTACAAGACCATGCTCAATTTTTCATAAGTCGGTTACTAGGTCCTTAATTCTCGAGTTTATCGTCCTACTTTAAGAAACCTTAATTTAAGTAAACTGCATAACTACCCGGAAATGATAATATTAAAATAAATTATCGTTTTTAAATTGCATCCATTGTCCCAAATACCATTTCCTATTGGTACAGTTGTATACAGCTTCTGCTAGTAACATATTTGTTTAAAAAATGTCAATATGTACACGGAAAAAATATGGTTGCAATTATTAATGGTTATATAAAATGATAGCCCGTCGATATGACGGTCAAATGACACAAATATTCGGTAATATTCGCAATTATTTATTTTCTACGTACACTGTGAATACACAGCTTATGTAACCTACACTACAAATTTATATGTGAAAAATAAAGTTATTTTACAAGAAAATAGGTACGATAAAATAATATGTTGTTATATTTAAGAATGCGAAACGGTAGCCATCTAGTGTCGTGGAACCTAAAATAATTATAAGTCCATACATATAAAACTTCTGAAAGAAGTTGTAAGAATTATTATCTAAATGTTAGCGAAAACCTTATCAAAAATGGTTTAATAGAAAAATAAAGTCACTTACAGGCAGACAAAAATAGCTACATTATTTGATTGTATTTAGTGAAGATAATAATTTAAAAAATTATTCCTATATTTTTTCTTCAATACATTCAGCGCCTACGGCGTAGCACTTCCCGACCGCGTAGCAAAAGACGCAAAACTTGCTACGAAACTCTTCCCAATTCTCTCATACATAACCAAATACACGTATAAGTAGGCACGTTATATCTATCCAGTAAGATGCGGCTGCGTGCCGGCGATAGCGCAGCCGTGCCGGCCCGTTCAGCGGCCGGATTAGACCCGGGTCTCCGGACCCCAGCACAAGAACCCAACTTTATAAGAGCGAGCGTGATGTTCCCAAGATATCGGGACATCTCTCATTTATAATGGCTGTAGGTAGGTAGGTACATACTTGGAAATTTAGGGAGGTATGAAGAGGAGTATTCAGTTGGAAGACCAGAAGGCCAAATCTAACCCTTAAAAAAAAATTAGTGGTATCTTTTTGGTTTTTTTATTTTTAATATGAAATTTTGGGAATTGCCTCTCTGAAAAGTTCTTGGAAAACATGTAGTAATAGGAAAAATCCATGCCTGTATTTGAAAATATAATGTCTGTTTTTTTACTATTTATAGGCTCGTGTTTGACCACTATCTCACCTGATGGTAAGCGATGATGTGTTCGAAGATGGAGCACGCTTGCCTAGAAGTAACCTATTCACTCTTGACTTAAAGACTCCCAGGTTGTAGCTATCAGGAAACACAGACTCTGGCAGGGAATTCCACTCCTAAGCTGTACGCACTATGTCTATCTTAGAATTATCAACTCCTTTTTTTCCAGTAGTGCTATTCTCAAATAAAATCTTACCATGAAAATCCCTGCTAGGATCAACTGGATTGATACTTCAAATAAGCTTTTTAAAACTTACTTTTCTGAAAAATGTCTCAAGAGATGAGCTAGCAACCTTGGAGCAGACTCGTGGAAGTCTTATAGATGTTATAAAGCACCTGTCCAAATGTTTTATATAAACAATTTCACTTAAACAGCCATATTTTTCATTTTCGCGGTTAAAACATCTGATAAAACCTTACAGCAACCATCCTCTTTATAAAACTCATACTTTTCTTTTTCTACACACCTTCAGTCTTATCTTGCTTTTGAGCTACTCTTGACTACTTTAAGGCTTGCCTTACGAAACTTGCCCACGGTTTCTATGAAGAAATAGGGTATTTAACTTGATTTTTTATTTAATTACTCAAAACTTAGGGAAATGATAAGACTCAATTTAAATATTCATATTTAAAAAGAGTTGAGAGCGTTTTTAAATATTCGAAAAAGAGAATCAGCACTAATGCGTGTGACATCACTACCAATTCACTTTATATTAAATTTGAGCTATCCAGTACAAAAGATATTTTGCATGACCAAGATATTTAGAAGAAAAAATAAGTAGAAGTAACTTCTCTATTTTTCCACCGATTTCATTTATCTTTCGACTAAGCGATTTGCTGTTGTAAATTCATTCAATCCCATACCATTCCCATCAAAACAGCTAACAAGATTATGAAAATTAGTGTTGTACCTAATGTATACTAATATTATAAGAGGTAAAGTTTGTGAGGTTGTAGGGGGTAATCTCTGGATCTACTGAACCAATTTTGAAAATTCTTTTATCAATAGAAAGCCACGTTATTTGGGAGTGTCATCTATATCTATATCTATACTAAAACTAGCTGACCCGCGCAACTTCGTCTGCGTCACAATTTTCATCTATAATATAACTCCTACCCTACTCCTACCCTACTCCTACCCTACTCCTACCCTACTCCTACCCTACTCCTACCCTACTCCTACCCTACTCCTACCCTACTCCTACCCTACTCCTACCCTACTCCTACCCTACTCCTACCCTACTCCTACCCTACTCCTACCCTACTCCTACCCTACTCCTACCCTACTCCTACCCTACTCCTACCCTACTCCTACCCTACTCCTACCCTACTCCTACCCTACTCCTACCCTACTCCTACCCTACTCCTACCCTACTCCTACCCTACTCCTACCCTACTCCTACCCTACTCCTACCCTACTCCTACCCTACTCCTACCCTACTCCTACCCTACTCCTATCCTACTCCTACCCTACTCCTACCCTACTCCTACCCTACTCCTACCCTACTCCTACCCTACTCCTACCCTACTCCTACCCTACTCCTACCCTACTCCTACCCTACTCCTACCCTACCTACCTACCTACCTACCTACCTACCCTACCTACCTACCTACCCTACCTACCTACCCTACCTACCTACCCTATATACCTACCCATTTTTTTTGCTTTTAAACCTTCCCTGTATTTTGGCGAATCCAACAAAAAAAGAATTATTAAAATCGGTCCAGCCGAGCGAGACTAACGAACAGCAATTCATTTTTATATATATAGATTTAAAGCTGAAGAGTTTGTTTGTTTGCTTGAACGCGCTAATCTCGAAAACTACTGGTCGGATTTGAAAAATTCTTTCAGTGTTAGAAAGCCCATTTATCGAGGAAGGCTATATCATCACGCTAAGATCAATAGGAGCGAAGCAGAAGAAGTTGCGCGGGTCAACTAGTAGGCTATATATTAACCCGAAAATACCGCCCAACGATGTGGGCACGGGTCAGCTAGTCTGCACTAAAATTATAAAGAGGAAAGATTTGTTTGTTTGTTTGAATTGAATGGGCTCCGAAACTACTGGACCGATTTGCAAAATTCTTTTAGCATTGGATAGCTACATTATCAGGAAGTAACATAGGCTATATATAAGGCAACATAGGCTAATATTATCCCCGTACTCCCACGGGAACGGGAACTACGCGGGTGAAACCGCGTGACGTCCACTAGTTATTTATATTTTCGTTCTGGGTCGTAGTCCTTTAACTACCCTCTTTTGGACAAAAAATAAATAATAGCAACTGATTGAAAGGCGATTGGTTTTTGACCGGTCGTGGCGACAGTTTCACACTATTGAAGTGGTGACGACTGTTGGATGACGTTAAGTGCTTCAATGTTACACGAATAACAATGTAGAGTATGTCTGGTGAAGGCAGCCGGGATTGAGGACTCAAGGAGTTGTGTACCTATAGGGTGGAGTCAAAACATAACTGTGAAAAATTAGTAGACTTTAATCGATGGTCTGGATGGTGCAGTATCACTAACGCCTGAATTTCCGAATATAAGAAAAGAAATATTTTAAAACCCTTATTCTAACCAATATGAAATTGTATGGAACATTTAGAATAAGGAATAAAAAGATTTTTTTTACGAAAAGCTGTGTGTGCTAAAATCCTATGATGATTAATTAAAATACATCATTGGCATTAGAATCGTAGAATCAATGTATTAATTAATTAATACACAATAGTACTTTCATTTTACAGGTAAACTCGATACTGCGGCAATTTGGCTTCAAGAGAAAAGACGTGAAATGAGTTAAAACTGTTAGGATACATAAAGCTGCACAATGGTATAGCACCCATGCCGTGCATGCAGGACGTACAAAACCGGATGTTGAACTCATACAAAATTTATCATTAGTTTAAAACAAAGCATTAGTAAACTGACCCAACAGTTTTACTCTACTATCTTTCCCGAAACACTCTATATAACATATTCCTTTTAATATTGCTCCGTGTTGCGTGCGCACGCGCTGGTGTTTGCGACACGCGGTCCACACGCGGTCGCCACGCGGTCCGCACGCGTCCCGTCGAGGGTTACGGCCAACACTAATTTCAACTAACCCTGCAATGAGGGTGGATGTCACACTATTGTGTTGTGGAAATCGTTTGCTCATTTTGATACGGTTTTTGGTCTGACGAGTTTATTAGTACGCGGGTTATTGGTAACAATTTGGTATTTCAGTTTTGAATGTTTTTTTTGTGATTCATATTTGTATATTGGCTAGATTTTTCCAGTTTGTTTGGTGTTAAAAAACCTCATGGTCATTCATGATATATTTTAGGCGTACAAAGTATACAGGTACTATGTACGCCTGTACGTGTATACAGGTACTTTGTACGTGAGGACTTAATTTCGCCAACATTTATTTATTTATATATGGTTTATTGTACAGCAAAATATAAAAATCGCCAAACTAAAGTGGCAGTGGGCAGGGCACATTGCTCAAGTTCTGAAGTGGCGACGGCGTACCGGAAGGCGTAACGTTGGAAGGCCTCCCACAAGGTGGACCGATGACCTGGTGAAGGTCGCGGGTAGCCGATGGATGCGGGACGCGTAGGACCGGTCGTTGTGGCGACGCTTGGGGGAGGCCTATGTCCAGCAGTGGACGTCTTTTGGCTGATATGATGATGATGAAAGAAAACCTTAAACAAAAACATATACAATTGGCGACGGTTTTGTTTTAGTTTGCAGAAATCCTAAGCTCGTGTCTACTGCAGAAAGCTGAACCACCGCGTTTATATCAGACTAACCAAATGAAATGATGAAAAATGTTGATGTTGTCTTATTGTTACGGTAGGTTCAACTGTCCTGTAAAACATAGGTAAGGATAAGAAAAGGTATTTAACTGATCCAGTTTTTCAGTCAGTAAATACTTTCTTATATATTCCCGTTACTAAATCCAGGTAATCCAACAGTAAACTTCACACCAAAAACAAAAAAAGACTCCACAGCCATCCCCTAATGTTTGATTCGCAGAAAACTTCGGGCTTCATCCCCTGATTGATACGGGCAGCTACAATGGGCTGTTTACTTTCAATTACACACCCCGCCTCGCCTCCAATACATGGACACATGGATGTAGACCTGCAATAATGACGTCCGTGATCGTGGTCCAAGTGGTCCGGATTTGGAGAGATCTTTGGTCTTTTGGTCCGGAAATGGGGACAGTTTATTTGATTTTAATTAGTGTGTAATCAGCTCTCTGATTTTGTTATCAGGAAATAAAGTTTGAAAATGATATTTTCTCATTTTATTACCAGTACTTTCTATAGTAAAAAGATATTATGGCATAGCGGGATACAGCTATGCCACAATGTTTTTCAATTCAATTACACACCCCGCCTCGCCTCCAATACATGGACACATGGATGTAGACCTGCAATAATGTCGTCCGTGGTCGTGGTCCAAGTGGTCCGGATTTGGAGAGATTTTTGGTACTTTGGTCCAGAACTGGGGACAGTTCATTTGCATTTTAATTAGTGTGTAATCAGAGAGGTGTTTATTACTCAGAAAAATGTAGTGTAAAACGGATTTGCCGCCATCACATACCAAAGTGGTACATCCCATTTTTTTGGTTTGCCTTAAATTCAAATCGTCAATAATGAGGTGTCGAATCCATTTCATCATTCATATCATATAGCTTGGTTTCAGTAAAAGTGCTTAAAGGAATTAACCAAAATCATCTTCCAGAACAAAAAAAAAGGAAATTAAACTTCCAGAGAGAATTTTTTCATTTTCGGGAATAATTATTAGGGAAAGCTTTTATTTCTGAAGAATTTGTTTCTTCAGAAATAAAAGCTTTCTCCACTCTGTTGAACTAAGTTTCAGTTGTACCTGGGGATATCCTTTTGTGGAGATGAAATTATAGTCAAGGTAGTTCTTATTGAAAAACCATTTTTTTTACTTATTATAGTCATAAATGAAGATCTAATAAAACTCCTGTTTCAAGGTCATTGTCACATCTATAATACCCCTTACATCCATGGTAAGCCACACGCGCCATCCGCGCCAAGCCGCGCCATTACGCCAATCACTCAGTTCACTGACTCTCGGTTATTCCGCGTCCTTTGCATATCCACACACTATCCACCAGTTTACGTGATAAGTTGTGGAAATACCTGTTTTTTTTTTGTTAAAAGAATTGTGTGTAAAGCGAATCTATTATATTTGTTGTTATAGGGGCAACAGACATACACACTCTGTGAAAATTACAAATGTTTTCATATTACAGTTCATGAGTACAGCCTGCTGACAGACAGACGTAAGAGGTGGCTTATTAATAGAGTTCCGTTGGTTAGCTATCAGCTACGGAACTATTAAAACCATCCTTTACCAATTCAAATTCGATTGATGGTACATGGTGGACATCCCACCCACACGAACTAAATGATTTGGGAACACATTCATAGTGCGTACAGCTAAGGAGTGGAATTCCCTGCCAGAGTCTGTGTTTTCAAATAGCCTTAAAAAAAAAATGTCTTTTAGACAAGAGTTAATAGGTTACTTCTAGGCAAACGTGCTCCATCTTCGACTGCATCATCGCTTACCATCAGGTGAGATAGTGGTCAAAAGTATGCCTATCAATAGTAAAAAAATTAGCTTTACCAAATTCAAGTTCTCATACAGTCAACCCAATTCCGCGTGATTCCGACGAGCAGTACGCAGAAACACATCCAGCTGCATATCAAATGACGTTCCACAATCGACCACAGACTATATAGACAGTGTTTTAACTAGTTAGACATAGAATCATAGTTCTATTTGATTTATTTTGCCAGCGCTCGCCCGGGGCTTGCGCCCAACTATTTTAATATTACATTACAACTAGGTACTCGCTCTAATAGCTTTCCATGTAAGGTTTTTATTGTAGTTAGCTTCCACCACTCACAATTTGACTTTTGAGTTTTTGAACAGTTCAATTTTGCCGCTGAAATATTGAATTGTTCGTTCGTTGTGCGAACGTTTTAGCAAATGCCAACTGTGTTTGTTGTATCCAGAAATGTATATTGAATTCGTTTGACATTTGTTATTGCATCTATTGTATCGTTGGCAATTTAGTTTACTACAGTTAGAACTAACATGGGATACCGTAAAAGGTTTTTTATCAGTTTTGTGGGAAACTAAACGCCAGGAATATCCTTTTAAACGTGCATGGACGCCATTTTGTAACCCCCATAAGCAACAAAATAACGATCAGGACCACACATAAAATCCAACATAAAAGTGCTGTAAGCAAAACTGAATGTGCCTACTACAGGGGTAGTGAGTTCGAGTCCGGGCGGGTAACCCCATCGTATCGCGAGCGCGCCTTATTTAAAACACAAATATTTGCCGCCGATGAAACTTTTCCACCGTCTACGGGCGTTTATTAATATTTTATTATTTTGTCTTGTTACTCCGTTTCGGAAACTCCCAACTTCCCTTGTTACGAACTCCGGCTCTAAAGCGATTATATTTTAAATTATTTTAATTAAAACACTGTGCAAACGTCTAAGTACGGGCATTGCTTTGGGGAATTATTAAATGAAATGTTATAATGCTGGGATTTAGACTCATGTACCTCAGTACTGGTCCTTTGGAGCTCTGTCAATAAGCGAGCGAAGAAACGTTTTTAATAAGTGTTGACAATATTTCGTAAAAGTTTAATTACTTCATGTCGTGTAATCTAAAGTTCGCTATTTTCGTTCTGTGAGAAATAAGGACAAGCAGCAATGTTTCAAGTTCTTATTTTCTTCTTTTGTATATCATTGCTTCTCTTAGGAGGGTACATCATCAATTTTTAGGGTTCCGAAAAAAAAACGGAACCCTGTCTGTCTGTTCGTCTGTCACAGCCAGTTTTCTCCGGATCCATTGGACCGATTCCGTTGAAATTTGGTACACATATGCACTTCTATGACCCAAACACGGACGCGTCACGTAAATCATTAAATTTTTAGTATGGGGGTCACTTTTGGAGGTCAAACTAGAAAAATAAAATAAAAAAGTTTTTTGAAAAATATTGTGTGACATATCAAATGAAAGGGCTTACTATGAGGGATTTAACTATATTTCTTTCATAATTTTAAAATAAATGGTTTAGAATTTATTCAAGAAATTAGACGAAAAATGACCATTCACACACCCTTATCTCCGTAACTGCTTAGCCAAAAATTAAAAAAAAAATATAAAGATTACAGAAAAACTTATTAGAAGTCTGTAGTGTTAAATTAACATGTTAAAAAAATTTAATTCGTTCGGAACCCTTTGCACGCGAGTCCGACTCGCACTTGGCCAGTTTTTTGTTATAAGTGAAGTGTTATTAGGAGCTTTCCCTAAGATCGGTAACCCACTATGAATAACATTTATGAAAGTTAGAGCGAAGGAGCGTAACATTATACAAATCAAAGTGACCGACCGAATCCATAATGACACGGTTACATTAAGTCGATCTCCGTATGTGGCGATCGCGTTTGGTTTAACACCTTTGGTGCCAAGTGCAAAAGTGTTTTTAGATTTTTAGTGCCAAGCACTCAACACATGGGCCGAACAACAATTCGTTCGTGTGCCCACAACCCGCGCATGCATGAACATAAGTCACATATAGCTACTTAAAACGACGACTCGGATGCGGGTTGTGGGCACACGCACGAATCACTGCTCGACCCATACATTGAGTTCTTGGCACTAAAAGTGTTAACCAAACGAATACTCGAATTGGGCTGTTTACATTAAGTTGGTCACCGAATACGGCGACAGTATTCGTTTATGTTGTCGGTTTACCGGACTTGGCGACCGCACTTGTGTGGCGCGTTTTAACAAATCAGTCGTGTTTAGTCGCCGAAAACGGTTTGCGGCCGAACACCGGTTAACACTAGTCGGTGACCGAATACGGGCTGCAACCGAATCGGTCAAAACGACCTAATGTAAATAAGCCATATCACAATACATAATAGAGGTACGCTCGAAGACGCTCGAGGTGATTCCTTCACCTACGCTAGACGGAGCCTCCTAAATCTAGGAGACTGAAGTAGAACTGGACAGGTCACACTTACAGAATGCATGGGAACAGGTGAGCCAGACCATCACACGGTGACTGGAGACCGGTGTAGTCACCGAGGCAGGGTTAAAAACGCTGGCGTGAAGATTTGATGTGGACCCGTTCTTAACACGTTGACCAGAGAAGATAAGACAGTTGGAAAAATATTGGGGAGGCCTTTACCCAGCAGTGGAAGCGCTGGACACACCTATAATGGGTTACAGCACGCTTTTGCTCACAGAAGATGTCGGATTCCCAGTACTGGAAATATTATAGACTACTAGCTTCTGCCAGCGGCTTCGTCCGCGTGATCCTTAGGGAACATGCTTCCGGGATATATATTATATAGCCTATGTGTTATTCCAGATTATGATCTACCTCTGTGGCAAACATGACGATCCTTTCAGGCGTTCTGACGTGAAAGAATAACAAGCATCCATCTTTCCATCCTCACAAACTGTCGCATTTATAATATTAGTAGGACATAATCGTTATATATAATTTAGGTACAAGTAAAAAACAATATTTGCGAACATTTCCAGCAAAAATATCGACTTATTCGCTACAGGTTGTCTTAGTCTGTTTTTATTTCGCGTCGAGTTTCGCTAAGTGTAAGCGACACAGTTTGCCGAGTCGATTAAAAATATTGTTTACAGCCGCCCCGGTGTTGCCACACGGAAAATACTGTAAATATTTATCTCCCCTCCCCACGCTGTCTTACTACTCGAGAAGAATGTTTAGGAAAACAACGGTGAGTTTACAAATAAGTACTTGTGGAAGTACGGGGTTGGACTGGGTTAGTGATTGCAGCTGATGGATGAAAAACAAAACAAGTTGGTTTTGGCTACTAATGCAGCTATTGTCAAGACCTATGCCTACTATGAGGTAGGCATAGGTCTTAGCATCAGGTCATCCTACTGACCAGTGGCTCTAGTTACGACACATTCTGTCCGTGGTAGAGTGACGAAGGCGACTTTCAAAAATGCATGGGAATAACAAACGCTATTTGCACTTTAACTAGCTCCTCAAGTCTGATTTTAAAGTCAGTTTTGTAAAAAAAAAGCGAGACATGTTAAGTTTTAAATATTATTGGCATTATTTTTATAATGAGTAATATAAGACAGATTGACATAAGCGATTGCCAAAGAGGGAGGAGGAAACTTTGTGCCCTTGCAGGAAAAAAAATGTGAACAATTTTGATGCAAATTAATTGAGGTTTTTCTATTAGATGCAACACGCTCGGAGAACGCCAGAGTGGTGATGACTATAGAATAAGATAGTATGGTACTTAGTAGTGGTTTGTAGAAATGTAAAAATGGTTTCTTTTCAAGGAGAAAATGTTATTCTTTAATCACCAGTAAAGACGCCGCCGCCAACAATGAAAGTACCCGTTATTTAAAGCTAGCCAACAATTTAGTTACATAAAACTGTTCAATATTACAACATTAATACCCAATAAAATTAATATCCCGATTAGATACTCCTACGCGAACAAAGTAAACGTCTGTAGCCGTTCAATTAAAACAAAAGGAACACAAACATTAATAACCGTTGGACCGATTGTGATTTCAAAATTACACTGTAGACAATTTAAATATTCAAAGTTTAAACCTATTACAAGTTCTCTACTCAAACTACTGGCTCGCGCAGACGGCTTAAAGTTTTTGTGAATTTTACACTGCCAGCAAGATTAACGTTTTCCGAAGGCCGACGGAACTTTCTTGTTCGTTAATTAATTAAATTGCTTCGTAGAAATATTGCTGGGATTTTAGTAGAAGTTAGAAACGAGGAAAGTTTTTATGATTTTCGTCGCGAGTACGTAATTTCAGTTAAATAAGTATTTTAGTTGACTTTTTTTTGCTTAATTTCCTTTGTGCCAAAACCTGCGGGTTTCCTTGTATTCCGCGCAATTTGGTTTTCTCAGAAAATCTACATGTACCTAGTTGAACATGACGTGACGTGAGTGACGTGAGTGGATACCGACCGGTGGCAGTGCTGTCTGCGTTCGCCAAGGTATTCGAGTCAGTATTGCATAAGAGTATCTATACGCAAGTGAGCTCTCGGTTATCGGATGCACAGCACGGTTTTCGGCCGGGTCGCAGTACGGGGGGCAACTTGCTGTCTTTTGTTACTTACTTGTCGCCCGCTATTGACGGCGGGGGGCAGGTGGATGTGGCATATTTTGACTTCCGGAAAGCTTTTGATACTGTGGATAATGATGTACTTTTATGCAAGCTCGCTGCTGTGGGGTTCACACCGCACTTGCTTAAGTTTTTTGCGAGTTACCTTGGCGAGCGACGACAGTACGTCGAGTATGCAGGACATGACTCCAGGCCCTACTTCACGTTCTCAGGGGTAAGTCAAGGGAGTAATATCGGGCCATTGGAATTCATATTGGTAGTGAACGATCTGCCAACTGTGGTCAAAGAGGCGAAGTGTCTGTTGTTTGCGGATGACTTAAAGCTATTTTTAGCGGTTAAAGATGAGGCAGATTGTAATCGGCTCCAATCAGATATTAATAATGTAGTCCAATGGAGCAAATCTAATAAACTCCATTTTAATATCAACAAGTGCTGTGTGATGAGTTACAGCCGTGCGCGTGCTCCATTACATCATCAGTACGAGATGGACACCGAGGTACTGCCGCGTGTCACACAGGTGCGGGACCTGGGCGTGCAGATGGTGCCGGAGTTGACGTTCCGCAAACATATAGTGGAGGTGTGCGGCAGGGCTTTCAGAAATCTCGGTTTTATCTTGAGACAATGTAAGGATTTTAGCGATATGGCTGCTGTGAAGGTTTTGTATAATGCTCTGGTACGGAGCCACCTGGAAACCAGTGCAATTATTTGGAATCCTCATGAGGGAAAGTACAGCCTCATGTTGGAGAAAATACAGAACAAGTTTGCGAGGTTTCTGTATTTAAAGGAATATGGGGTTTACCCTTTTTATCCCCTCATGTACCCGAGTCTGTTCGTCCTGGGCATGGTCGGGTACACCAGGCTGGCTGTAAGAAGAGACGTGGCGCTGGTCAAGTATGTGGCTAGCGTACTACTAGGTTTGCGGCACCACCCAGAGGTGCTGGAGGCGCTGCGGCTGCGCGCGCCGGACGGGTGCGTGGGTGCACGCCGCCGCCCCGCTCTGTTAGACGTTCCATTGGCGAGGACGAATTTACTCAAGTTTGCCCCTATGTCGCGAGCCATACGTTTGATTAATGATATATCAGTCACATCGGAAGATATATTTTGCCAAAACCTGCCGAGATTTATCAAAGCAGCGCAAAATTTAATTGAAAAAGGTCTGGACATTTAAATAATAATTAAATGATTGCTGTAATGTATATTTTTTGTAATATATAAGTTATAACATCGTCTTGGAGCAATCTGTAAAGGTGTTATAATAATTCAATGATAAAATAAATAAATAAATAAATAAATGTTTTTGCGGTTTCCAAACAATTCGCTTAAGGAGTACCTAAATTCTCAGAATGAAATAACCTTACCATAAAATGACAGCTCTATTTTGCGCGCTTTATTACAGAAAACAGTGTTACTGTTGCCAAAAAAAAGCAATACTTAATCCTTATTATTCACAAAGTATGATATTGTCACATAATAAGAATCAAATCAAACAAAAATCCCTACTTCAAATTGCGGGAACACTTAATAAAAGCGGTTAAGGTATAATCCCCCGCCATTTTGTTTGTTAATTTAGCTAGGAGCCGTCAGTTTGCGCGCTATTTTCAAGGGCCCTTAATGCTGGCAACACATGACATGGCAAAGACATCGAGTGATTGTGCCTGAGAATGTGAAATGCATGTTTTTGTATCTTTATTTTTATAGGACTTGTTACTAGCTGACATTTTCATAGGGTGAGTTCATGCTTTAAGAACATTCATATAATAGTTATAGTTATTCAACATTATAGATACTTAGGTCTACGAAAAAAAAAACATTATTGTGTGTGACAATGAATATCAGTATGATTCTTAAACTTTAAAATATTATTTTTACTACTTTAATACTATTATTATTTAAATATATTATAAGTAAATCTTTTTGTACCGAAGGCCATTCAACATAACCAATGTTATAAGTAAATTACAGCATAACCAAACCATTAGAGGCGTATGGCCATATCACATAATGAATGATTATTATACTTAGATAGGTACCTGTAATATGTAACTTTAAGCCACCGCACAGTTATGTAATGATAACGCGCTCTAATCCCCATATAAATCACGGGCTTGCGAATTTATGAGCCCACTGAGCACATACGTACATATTATACGTAAATTATCACATGTCACGAGCGCTTAAAAACACAGCACCCTTTTGATATATCGTCTATGATAACACGCGAATTACGCGCACCTACTATTTATAGGCTTTACTTTTAATTTTTATACATGGCAAGTATTAATGACATTAGAAAAAAAAACAAACGTCAAAAGAATACGTTTTCGAAATTTGAAATCCTATTGTGTTCTAAACACGTGGCGGTGTTGTCATATCTCAAAACTTTTTTTTCAAGTCCTACCGGCCAACATGTGTTATTATTATTCAGTGCTTCATTCACCTTTCTTTGTGCGGACAAAGCCTGGTCCACGGAACTATGGCCCTCTTGTAATGCGTGACATTATGTTCAAAGCATAAAAGAACTGAGAATGTTGGAAGAAATATGTTACGCGTTTATTCAATGTGTATTTCGGATGTAAAACAAACTGACATCGAATGTAAATACTATTGTTGAGTGTTGTCAGACGTAAAATAACATTCATAATGGTTATCTAATGGTCTTTTTGATGAATGGACAGTTTCTCGGTGGAACACTTTCGTGGACTACGTGTTGGTTAAATGCATAGATTATTTATTGTTTACAACAGAACAGACTGTATATGAAACATAACATTGTGAATTACTATCATTAAGAATGACTTACCTACTTGATACGCATTGTTTCTTGTGTATATTATTTATGGCCTGTCTGTAACAGTAAAAGAAATTTCAAACCAACCTACTATATATTTTTATCTTATTCCTAAGGAATAATTAGAGTTTCAGACACATTTATTCAGTCTTTACAGTAAAATATCAAACAGTTGATAAGTTTATTACAATAAAACAAACCTCGTTTAATCAGTTATTATTCATCACGCTGCCAAGGCTCACAATAAAGTAGGGCAACAGAAAAAGAGAAAAAAGTAGTTTTCATCTGATTGTGTATTTTATCGCTGTGCATATTCAACGCGTTGTCTGTCTGTCCGTTTATCCACGGTAGCACAAATACGTCACGGTACTTTGACCGACAACATTACCCATGCAAACCACCAACAACATCTGCATTCGATATTGCGCCTTATTTTGAAATGCATAAGTAAATTGAGCGATTTTTCAGGCTGCAAAATAAAGGTTTCGGTCCTCGGTACACGGATCTGGAGACTCCGTTGCCCAATAGGAACCCTGCGCGTGAGTTGAAAACTTGAAATCGAATGTATTGTCTTTCGGACTCTTATGTTAATATACTTTGTCATAATAAAATATTATTTTTTATGGAAAACCCCGCTGACTAAGATAGTTCTTGGAGACGTTGTTTCATTATTTCAAGGATGAAAATATCCGTTTATGAATGACTATGTTGTGACTAATGAGACGTGGCTAATGTATGCTAGAATTTCTGCGGACCAATGAAATGTGTCGATTTTTGCAACATTGTATAGTTCAGTCAGTAGTAGTGTGCCGCCTGAAAGGTTTATAAAATACTACATAATAATAAGTACCTGATATTTCAAAAATCTTAAACTATGTACCTAACATATAGGTTGCAGCTACTACCACTTAACTTCTATTATTTTGTCATTAAAATACTACTACTAAAACCGGGAAATTGTCTAAACAATTACCCATTCTTTTTAGTTTTTGTCAACTAGTTTTAGTTCACAGTCAGTAAAGAATTTTTATGTGCAATTACTAATTTCATAGTCAAATTATTCATACCTCTAACTTGTCAAGAAACCTTTCATTACTTTACAATTTTATTTCTCCTTACACAATCATTGAAGAGTAGTAATAAGTATGCAAAGAAACCAGCAACAGAAGCGAATCGACATTGAACATAATTTATTTACAAATATTAACCATTTCAGCACAGTTAACGTCCACAATGCGCGCCTCTTTACTTCAAATGGAAGTCCTAATAGGCGTAACGCAAACACAAGTGTACTAAACTCCATACATTCCATACAAATGTACCTGTTACAAGACATAGTCGTTGCTAAAACTTCCTGCAACCGACAAAGGGAATCGCGAATTCGCCACGCCCAAATCAAAATATATTATCGAGTTATTCCGGAATAAAAACTGGCAACATCGAAAGAAAAAAAAAATTTGCGTCGGCGTTCGCACAATCAATCAAGCGATAAGCCAATAAACCTCAACGATGCGCTTTTGAATCGCGAATTCGATTTTTGAATCGGTCTTTTGTTGTCATGGCCGGCGGCGGCGCGCGATATCCCGACTTGTACAATGAAAGGGCAACCGGAAGCGAATGCCGGTGTCTCCTTATGAATGGGATGAGGCTGATCGTTCAGGAACTGTTGGACGATGTGCGTCAGATCACGTACAGTCGGCAAAAGAATGGGACAGTTTTAGATAACTTTTGGAATCGAGCTGAATGTTGGTCGTTTAGGCGATTTTTCTGATTGTAGTTTTCAGTGTTTCAGAGTTTTTCAGTCTAGCATGGAAAAAAGAAAGCCTATCATCGAAAATTGTAGGTAGGTGGTGCAGTTTTTGTGAAAATATCGAGTGATCAATTTTATGGCGCACTGAAATTACCAACATATTTTGATTCATACTTCATGTAAAACCGTACTGCTCCTTTCATAGAATATTCAAACTGGTTTGTCTAACCATACCTACATGATTATAAAACTATCTATCAACAAAAAAATAACATTGTACAACAATACAACGCCCCCTATTGTCAAACGGTCTGGCATTGTAGCATCGTAACATGGCCTTATAAAAAAAATACGTCCGGGGTTGCCACAGCAATAAAATTAAGCACCATAAAAGGTGGAAATTAATAATGAAATATGTATTACATCGGTATAATGTTGTTAGGGGTCCCGTTTAAAATGAATGGGCTTTGTGACCGTTTGACTTGTACCTTTTATGTGGGATTGTCCGTGAAATCGGTCGAGATGTATGGATTCAATGAACGGTGGGAATCTGTCTTGCTAAATGTTTGATGATTTTACTAATTACAGGGGCGGGGTCGTTGTTCGATTGTAGAGACATTGTCATCTGTTTGGTGTTATTAATATCATAACACGTATTGCCGATAGATAGTCGAAGTTGAATTTGTTTGATGACAAAGAACATTTGATTAACAACTCATAGTAGCTAGAACTTTAGTTTGAATGGACCGACATGCGGTGGTTGCCAGTGGACCTTTTTGAAATCCTTTATCATGATTAAACGAACTTTTAACATGATGCCAACTTTTTAGACAATACTAGACATAGTATAGGTGCGATAAAGAGCATAGCTGCAGTCCAGCACGATCTATACCAGAATAGCTTAGAGTTGTAAAATACAACCCAAACAGCAAAACTATCAAAGAGATTGGCTGCTCAACTGTCTAGGGTGTGTCTGTAAAAGCAGACGTAGGTAACCGCAAAACCAACACGAATTATATGCTAGTTAATGAAAAACCTTAAAATGATAATCAATCAAACAGAACCAAATCGAAAGCAGTCAATATTTCAGCAATAAATTAAAATTATGACAAACTACGGACTTGTAGAAAGTTACTTTCTCCATCCCACAAATTGGGTTTACAAAACCAACTTAAAACTGCGATTTTGAAAATGAATTTTGGATTTTATTTTCAGGATAATACGAGTGTTTGATGGAGGTTTTTATCTTGGTTTGAGTGAGAGCGCTTTCTTTGCGTTCGCCGGCGGATGAGGCAAAGCCGGTTCGTCTAATTAGTGTTAATCAAATAATGTCCTCTTTGGCTTTAAACTAGCATTTTGTGTGTACTAATGTGGAATTTGTACCTCTCTGTGGGTGGGAACAGTTTGTGGAGGTTTGGCGAGTGTTCGACCTTTGGATCCGAGGAAACCCTTAGAGGTTTTGTTGTTTGAAAATGGCTCTTATTTCTTTAAAATAATATTGAATATAATTTGGCAATCGTAAAGTACGCGAGAAAACTTTTCCTAGACAAAGTGATATCCATAGGTGCATGCGAAAGTAGCTCTGTATGTCAGTCTGTTTGTAACGGTTTCCCTTCATAGAGGCTGATACAAATCGATTTGTAAGAAACTTGGCACACGGGGAGACCATGTCCCAGGATATTTGGTTTATTCCCGACTTTCACGCGGGCGAGGCCACAGGAAAACTATAACTACTTACAATGTCTTTGTCCTATTTGCTTATTTATGTCTTTTTGAGCCAAGCCACGCCCGATCAAATGAAGATGCTTTGAAGATCACGTTAATGTTCCTTTTGGAAATCCTAAAGTAGATTCTGGACTGGCCCCTGACCACAGGGCTCGTATCTAAAACTTTTCAGATTTCTCAGAAAAGCCGCACTTACTCAGTTATTAACTATCCGCCCTGGGAGACCTGGGAGGTTTTTTTCTAATGAGCGACAACGAATTTTAAAAGTTCAAAATATTCCTAATTTATCTAATATATAAAAATTCTCGTGTCACAGTGTTTGTCACCGAACTCCTCCGAAACGGCTCGACCGATTTTCATGAAATTTTGTGTGTATATTTGGTAGGTATGAGAATAGGTGGTAGGGTATTAATTTTTTTATGGAAAAACAACGTTTGCCGAGTCAGCTAGTAATGTATAAAATTCCTTGTAGGCTTGTAATTGAACAATTAATTTGTAATTTCTGTTTTTTTTTTATATATTATAATCTAATTAATCATTTGTAATTGCATAGGAATCCTTAAAGCTAACCATTATTTTGTCTACACTAATACATATTATAAAGAGGAAAGATTTGTTTGTTTGTTTGAAATGAATAGGCTCCGAAACTACAGGACCGATTTGAAAAATGCTTTACTATCAGGGAGTAACATAGGCTATATTTTATCCCCGTACTCCCACGGGAACGGGAACTACGCGGGTGAAACCGCGTGACGTCCACTAGTTTTTAATAAATTTGTTCAAAATCTTTATTCTTATTCAGAAGTGGCCACGTGATATTTCCGGTAGCGCGTTCCACTCCCACTTCGGACATTTTGACAATGTCTAAACCCTCTTATCACAATGACGTAAGACTGAAAAATAAAGATGTACACACCCTTTTTCCATCTAAATTTCGAACAAACTTTAAACAATAGTTCTATTAATAGTAATGAGTCAAACACAATAAAGTGACATTTACTTAATCTTCTACCACTCTTTCTGGGCAAACAGAGGAAATCAGATGTTATCAGGACTTATACGAAACAAAGAATTTACACTGGCGTCAGTCATCAAGATAAATAAAGACTGACAGGTATTCCTTATCAGCGCATGATGATGATATGTTCGTGGAAAATTTTCTTTTAATTACTCATTAAGGGGATGTCATTCCGCAAAATCTCAAAATGTGCTGTGTGATCGGTACAATTTATGTACCTTCTTAAATAGACATACCTCTGTATGTCTTTATTAGATTTAGATAAAATTTGACACACCATAGGGTAGACCATATCCTGGATAACGTATTTCGGATACTATCCGAAATACGTTTTAGAAAAGAATCTAGATACAAATTATCGGCAAACTTATCTACCTCTTACTGTAATGAACGAACTAGATCTTCAGAGCGTTTAATCACTGTATTTCATAAACACTCGAAAGATTAATTTAAAAAAAAAACTTGATATTAGCAACATAGCCGCCCATGTATCACTATTATACATAAAGTTTAAAACAAATAAATAAATAATACTGCTTTCTGGATTAAGGGCTTGATCCAGAAAGCAGTAGGTACACCTGGACACGGCGCGTATTGTGATGAAGTTCCTCTCTCGGGAGCCCTGACCACCGGTAGCTTGGACCCTGTTCCCGATACCGGTGGGCTACTATTTTTTATATTTTGAAATGTTTTTTGTATTTTTTATAGAAATATTTAAAAAATGTAAATAGTATGTATATGAATGAATAAATGGAATAATAATAAAAATGTTTATTTATTTCTCTTCACAAAAAAACAGCCCTTACATAATTACAATGTTACTTATATTTAAATACAGGTATCTGGATAGTCTAGAATATGTGAGAAGCTGGTGTCTGAGGTAGGCAAGAAAATGCCTGTATTTCAAATCACCAGGTCGCAACCTCCACCCACGGAAGGAACAAGACCAGTTGTATTTGAGTGGTAGTGATATAATAGCACTTTTGATATAAGGAGCGATTACATAATATTACAGTAGGAGAAACATGGGTAGGTAGTTAAATTATAGCTTTTTAACTAAGCATAAAAACTAAAATAAATAAATATAGCTCTAAATAGTAAGGCACTTTTTCGAATGAAAATTTAGTTAATTGCAAGCTTTTCCATGCATTCCAGTAGTGATCACCCTTTACGTCTTGTATATGAGCCATCTGTCGCGTCTAGATAAGTCCAAAGACCTGGGCAAATATGGAAGCTGAATGCATGGAAACTGTTGATAAAAATACTGATGAAATTATGTCGAAAAGTTGGATGAAACCTGGCAATGATGTAATTAATACCAACTGTTTTAGAGTGTTTTCATACGTTAAACATAATAAGTTTTGGAAAACAAATATAGTAACGTATAATAAAATAAATCTCGGGAGTATATTTGCAACGTATTTTTACATGAGTAAAATAAATGACTAAAGTCTTTTGCGTCGAGCCATTACGGCGAAGCAAGGAGAAGAAAAGAGGCCGAAATGTACCCATAGTATCCAGATTTTGCTTAAAAAACTGGCCAATTCGGACTCGCGTGCAAAGGGTGCCGAACGAATTTCATTTTTTAACGTGTTATTTTAACACTATAGACTTCTTATAGCTTCTGTAATCTATAGGTAAAGATCTATTATCTCCAATTTTTTTTTCAAAATTTTAGGCTCCGTAGTTTCGGAGATATGGTAATTTTTGGTCTAATTTCTTGAATACCTTCAAAACCATTTATTTTAAAATTATGAAAAAAAATATTTAGAACCCTTACAGTAAGCCCTTTCATTTGATATGTCACACAATATTGCTCAAAAAACTTTTTTTTGAAATTTTCTAGTTTGACCCCAAAAGTGACCCCATACTAAAAATTTAATGATTTACGTAACGCATCCGTGTTTGGGCCACAGAAGTCCATATGTGTACCAAATTTCAATAGAATCAGTCCAGTAGATCGGGAGAAAACTGGCTGTGACAGACAGACAGACACCCGAGTGATCCTATAAGGATTCCGTTTTTTGTTCGGAACCTTAAAAACTTGAGGATTGTTGCTATCGTGAACATTGAGTTTGGTGTGTACAATTATCAAGTTCACGCCAACCTTTTGTCTGTGTCAATGGAGACAAGAAATTAAAGAGTACATGTAAGTACATGTATGTACCTATGATCCACAATAAAGATGATTTGATTTGATTTGATGTAAATGTGTTCTTTAGCCCACTTAGAAGACTTGAATTCAAAAAGGAAATTGAGCATTATAAAAGGTTGTTAATAGTCGAAGCCCAATCTGCAACTTATTTTGCAATTCCGTGACCATGTTTTGGTTTTATTAAAGGTTGTAGATAACCAGATATTACACCAGATTGATTTTCTTTTATTGTGTTTAGTTCAAAAAAATCAAAAGGCATTTATTCAAATTAGGCTGAAAATCAGCAAAATGATTTTGATTTTGATTTTGATTTTGACTCCCCAGCAACACAACTGTCTGTTAAGTTTAAATTAGTCGCAATTTTATTTGTCATGAGGTTTAGTGGTCAAATTGCAAAAACAAATAAACCAATGCTTTGAATAGAACAGATTTACTGAGCACATAATCCGAAGCTCGATAAACTTCAGGTTAAGTTATGAAAAATTATGGTTCTTATAAAAAACCTCTAATCCCAGTTTTTTATGGGAATAGACGATGCAAAAACGTATCGTGAAAGACACTGAATCGTTTTGGTTATCACTGATACAATTTGACTTTGGGAATCTGGCTCTAAAGAGGCTTTAACGAACATTTTTTCTGCCTTTTGGATTGCTAAAGTAGCTACCGAAACATCTGTCTACCCTACAAAAGTCAAAGCGTGACAAAACTATTTTCGTCCCACAAATATTTGTCCAAAACTTATCGGTCAAATCCTAAAAATTCAACGACAAAATATTCCTTATAATGAGACAATATACGGCTCAAATATTAAATATTTACACCAATAAACGAGAACTCAATGTTTACAGGCAAAATAATTCCTTAGTCTGAAGACAAATTAATTTATAATGTTGCCAGAATTGAGCACAGATAATTAAAGCGAATACAGTTACGGTATGATAATATTAGTTGATACAAATATTTACAGTTTGCTGTGCTATTGTCATCGTTGACTACCTATATAAGTTTGATTGGCCATGTCAAACAAAGAAGATATGGTTTAGTTATTGGACGGGCATTTATTGTTCTATTTAAGTTTTAAAAACGGATTTTTGGTCAAAACCCTGTGTTATGTTGAATTTCTAGAGTCTAAAAACGGTTTCTAGGGTCTCCTTAAGTGTGCTAGGATTTAGGAGGGTGCAAATCTACCTCCTTTACTTTTGAAAAATGTCTTTAAAACATTCCAAAAAAAAAAAAATATGCCAGGGTTGCGGAATTTGTTCGTAAGAGACACCGCGGCCCTGGAACGCAAAGGGCACTAGGAGGAACATGGATGGGTTTTAGTCAGTAAGAGTCTGACACTCTCTTCCGCTCCGCCCAGAGCGGGAGAAAGCTTTTGATGATTTCCCATACTTTAAAAAAAAGCCAGTCAAGTGCGAGTTGGACTCGCACACGAAGGGTTCCGTACCATAAACCTTAATTTTTATTATTTGTTGATATAGCGGTAATAGGAAGACACAATCTGTGAAAATTTCAACTGTCTACCTATTACGGTTCTTGAGATACAGCCCGCTGACAGACAGACGGACGGACGGACGGATGGACGGACGGACGGATAGCGGAGGCTTAGTAATAGGGTTACGTTGGTTACCCTTTGGGTACGGAACCCTAACAAGAGTCTACACACGGCGTGAAAAGTCTTAAAACGGTTTCTAGAGTCTAAAACAGTGTCAAAATCTAAAAACGGGTTGAAGTCTAAAAATGATGGTATAGTTAAAGATTTACTGTATGTATTTTTAAATTTGGTACATAATAAAGTATATATTAATATAAATAATGGTTTCTAGCGTCTAATACCCGAGTTTGGGAGTCTAAAAGAACGTATTTTTGATAGATTTATAATTCTCATTACACAGCATACTTGCCAATCTTAGTTTGTGTAGTTCACAAGGTATAATAAACTATATTGACAAACACTAAAGTATATTATTGCTTTATTGTATTTATCGTACAACCCACGCCTCCTGAAACGTGTAACATGTAAATCTTGTGAGAAACACGCCTTGTTTGACTGAGTTTTATTTCAGTCCAGAAAATGTAGCAAGTACAGTCAGCAAACTATTCGGTATACAGGCAAAAACGTTAATATTTCCACTGTACTGCCAATATTTATTTCTAACGTGTACATTATAACTTTTTAAGCTTATGACATACTTACGAGTGTGGTGTACAATAAGTCTACTCAGCACACTCACAACATTGTTTAAAAGTAGTTGCCTCCATACCAAATAGATTTGTTGACTGTACCATAAAAAAAGCTCATAAGGTTCTACCTACGATTTACTAAGTACTCATTGACTCATAATCTTATTTACCTACTATCTATAACTAAACAAGAACTGTTTTCAACTATTTGTCACCAGTGAATAGGTAAAATCATCAAATGATAAAAACATCGCAAAGTGGCGAGCATACATTTAACATTGAAACATTCCGTGTTTTAGCTATTTATTTGTAGTTTTCATTTTAGCACATACTCGTTCAAGTTAGAACGAACCTTACATATAAAACGATCCGTGACTGGCTGGTTTGTTCTTGAGTAGATGCATGACTGACAGACACACATATTCACAGTCTAAACCAGCCGTACTCAACCTTTTTTCTCTCTGGGCCACATTGCGCTTCTATTAATGTCATGATGGGCCGCCATCACCCACAGTAAAATAAAAATCTACATAATTATTTTAATAGTATCTACAATAATCTACATGAATGACAATCAATCAATAGTCTTTATTTGTAAACATAGGCTACAATAGTGTGTAAGATGTTACAATAGATATTTTATAGTTTCTCTATGTTTTGCCATTTGGCGTACAAATATATTAAAAATTTTATGGGATGCCAATTATGTATCTCTAAATTAAGCTATTACAATACAGTAGGTATTATCAATGTCAATTACTACTTGTTTATTACTTTGAATTTGTGAAAAAAAGACTGTTTTCGTATGGCATAGGCCAACTTTTTCACGTTAATAGTGGGTGTGGAATAGTGTAAGCACATCGTCAAGGAGTGAATGAGTACATTAATGCTACATGCATATTGATACTCTGACTAAATATAGCAAGTATCAATAATGTGTTAGGCTACTGGGTTACACGGAAAAGCTTGAAGGGCCCGCGGGCCGCAGGTTGAGTATAGCTGGTCTAAACCACTGAAGCAAATAAATGAAAGAAAATTAAAAAAAAAACCTTTGGTTTTATGATGTTTTTTTTTCTTTTAATAAAAACTGAGCTAGTCTTCAGTTTACTAACATATCCAATATGATACATGAAAACGCGCGTCACAATGGGGCTCAACTTGTGTGGCTTTTCAGACCACATTTCACTATAAATGTATTTAAAATGGTTTACTGATAATAAGCATAAAATGTATTATCATAATTTACATTGGCATAACGAAATTCAGCATAATAATCATTGTGCAAAATATTATTAGACATAAAATCCTGCAGACAGAAATAGGAGCCTCCTGTCTGCATGGTTTAAAGAACCTAACATGAATGGCATGACGGGAGCCGTCATGCCATTCGAACCTAACCTATCCGTGTCGGGGTGCCCTAAGTTCCGCTACTTGGCTAGGCAAGTCATTAAGACGCCGATTAACATTATGCGAATTAAAATTGTGCCAAAACAAATTAGACCATATGATAGTATCCATAATGCAAAGGTTACCACAACCTTTGCATTATGTATTCAAATTTTGTATGAAGAAAGAATATGCTAATCAGAATTTAAACTAAACATACGATCATGATCAAAAAGTTTTTATTAATAAATAGGTCTGCATGTCGCAGGCAACAGCTAGTTATATTTATTACGTCGGGTATTTGATTCGTCTGTGATTTTCCATAGAGCGTTTTGTCCGTGGATCGACCAAGATGGCGGAGGTCGGCGGCTCTAACGACTTCAGCAAACATAATTATTGAAAGTCGCACGTCCACGGCACTATTTGATCTTGCTTATTGGCTAACACGACTCTTGGTTACAATTTTCATATTGTCCCAGCTATTTAGTATAAAATGAATTGATTTTCAATGTTTTTCAACGCTTAGTACTTGCATACATAAGTGTTTATATTTATTTTAGTGTTTATCTGTTATTTTTCTTGTAAATGCTTGAAATTTTCGTGTACATATTGATGGTAGATGCTGTAATAATCTTTTTCAGTCATTGATTCTTGATATAGGTGGATATAGATATTCGAGTGATCATTCAAAGCCGTTATTTTTATCGTAAAAAATAAAATCGAATTACTTGATACCGCCTGTTCATGAAGGATTCAACTTTCAATCTAGATTAAATGACACTGACACAATGAAAATGCCTAAGAAATCTCCAGAAAACTATGAAAACAAGTCCTACCTCTTAAAATACCATTGTTCTTTACCCTTACAAACGAATCTACACTAATATTATAAAGAGGAAAGATTTGTTTGTTTGAAATGAATAGGCTCCGAAACTACTGGACCGATTTGAAAAATTCTTTCAGCAATTGATAGCTACATTATCAGGGAGTGACATAGGCTATATTTTATTCCCGTACTCCCACGGGAACGGGAACTACGCGGGTCAAACCGCGTGACGTCCACTAGTCTACACTAATATTATAAAGAGGAAAGATTTGTTTGTTTGTTTGTATGTTTGTTTGTTTGTTTGAATTGAATAGGCTCCTTAACTACTGAACCGATTTGAAAAATTCTTTTAGCATTGGATAGCTACATTATCAGGGAGTAACATAGGCTATATATTATCCCCGTATTCCCACGAGAACGGGAACGACGCGGGTGAAACCGCGTGACGTCCACTAGTGAGTTATAAAAGTGGTTTTACACAGAGGGTCAATTATGTCAAAAACGTAGGGAGGGTTATTGAGGTGTTTTTGACAGATTTATACTGAAATGCGAATGCAAACATTGCTTAATAGCATAAATAATTAGCAGAATGGACCCTCAGGTAGTTATATGAAAACCTTTTTTAAAAAAAACCATGACCGTCATTAGCTCTCAAGTTGAGTGACACCTTTTTAGGGTTCCGAACAAAAAACGGATCCCTTATAGGATCACTCAGGTGTCTGTCTGTCTGTCCATCTGTCACGGCCAGTTTTCTCCGGATCCACTGGACCGACTCTGTTGAAATTTGGTACACATATGGACTTCTATGACCCAAACACGGACGCGTTACATAAATCATTAAATTTTTAGTATGGGTGTCACTTTTGGGGGTCAAATTAGAAAACTTCAAAAAAGAGTGTTTTTAGCAATATCGTGTGACATATCAAATGAAAAGGCTTACTGTAGGGGTTTTAAATATATTTTCTTCACAATTTTAAAATAAATGGTTTTGAAATTATTCAAGAAATTAGACGAAAAATGATCATTCCTCCCCCTTATCTCCGAAACTACTGAGCCTAAAATTTTGAAAAAAATGGAGATAATAGATATTTACTTATAGATTACAGGAAAACCTATAAGAAGTCTATCGTGTTAAAATAACACGTTAAAAAAATAAAATTCGTTCGGAACCCTGTGCACGCAAGTCCGACTCGCACTTAGCCAGTTTTTTTAAGGATGGGAAATCATCAATTGAGTCCTCCCACTCTAGGTGAAGCAGAATGGAGTGTCAGACTCTTACTAACTAAACCCCATCCGTGTTCCTCCTAATGCCCTTTGCGTTCCAGGGCCACGGTGACTCTTTCGAACAAATTCCGGAACCCGATCAAATTCCGCAACAAGTTGAGTGACACCTATAACACAAAAACAGGATATTTTCGTCCGACGTAACATGGCTGAAGTAGTAAATTAACACAGTTGCACGACATTCGGCCGGAGCCATCAATTACATGTGTATCGCTAAACAAATACGCGTTAGCTATACGAATCTGTACACGTCAGAATTGGTACAGCAAACAACTGGACTTGCGCTTTTGGTGCTGGTGCTGCGTTTACACGCCATTGTTGAGCCAGTGACTGGAACAAGTCTTAGTCGTACATAGTTATATATACTACTGGTTCGTCAAAATTTTGAAGCAATATTGGAAAAATGCTGTTTAAGCTTTGAGCAGATGCATAGATGGATGCTAAAAGGGAAGAAATATTATGACTAAACGCTTTTAGACTTTTCGGCAGTCGCTATCGCCGATAAAAAGTCATTTTGCCTAGAGCCTCATGTTTGGAATTTAGTCCGCTTTTGCGCCATTGAAGGTCAAAGTTTTAATAAGTAAATGACACTGCAGATCTTATTATGGCCTCTACCATAATATAAACTTGAACTTTAATTCAACCCCATTAAAAAAAAATAGGATCTCAAAACCGCATAGACAATATCAACATAACTTGCCTTTAGACAGCACTACTCTACTGTCCCAAACACTATCTCAACTAAACGAAGCACAGCACGTAAAAGGGTACGAGAGGGTCACATTACAGTGTGGCCGATAATTTGTGCAGTCTGGACTGCCGCTCATCTCATTAACACCCAGCCCGCGTACAAGATGCTATGACGACTTGAAACGGACCTCGGACTCCAACGATAGTTTTGTTATCTAACCGGGGAGCATTCAGAGTGTCGTTTTAATAGACTGAGAGTACTGAAACTAGAGGCTTCAAACAGAGTAGGAGGCTAGAGCGGTGGTGACAGCGCTACTCTCTCAAGCACTATCCCAACTAAACGAAGCACAGCACGTAAGAGGGTACAAGAGGGTCACATTACAGTGTGGCCAGTAATTTGTGCAGTCTGCACCGCCGCTCATCTCATTAACACCCAGCCTTCGTACAATATGCTATAACGACTGTGAAACCTCGGACCAACGAAGTTATCTAACCGGGGAGCATAGTTATAGTGTTACTTTAATACACTGAGCGACAGCGACTTGATACCGTCTACGAAAAAAGCGAAGAGACCTAAACCCTCCTATACGTATACTTATAACTCCGCCGGTCAGCTGTTTTGTCTTAGCTCTGACCGGGTATTTAAACCAAATCGGTCTTGCGAGTCATGCTACACGGTAGGAAATAGTGTCATGGGGTCGCCGTGGTCGAAATCGGCAAGGAGGACTATACAGGGAAATTGAAAAAATACCCAAAACCTCTTAATCCTGACTTCGTGTTATAACCCTGAACAACTGAACATTGTAGCCAAAAACAATTTGTTTTCATTTATTTGAAGTCTGTAAAATTCGTGTATACTATGCGCACGCACCCAGTGCCGCGCCGCCGCGCCGGTCGGGCGGCGGCCTTCGTCGGCCGCCTCTTATAGAATATGAAAATTTAGACTATGTTTATATTTTTTGTATAGAAAACAAATGTTTTGAATTTTGAAAAGCCGTAGAACAAATTGTTCAGAAGTTGTTCAGGGTCAGGATTAAGAGGTTTCGGGTATCTTTTCAATTTCCCAAATATACATTGAGAGAACTGAACCTTATAAGCCTCAAACAGAATGAGGTTATGTGACTTTAACACCTCTGCCTAACCCTCCGGGTAAAACAGGCGTGATGTTATAAGTAAAAAATATATTTTAAACCAAACACTCCACATATTCGAAGCCTGATATTAGGCTTCAGCGCATATGCACTACCCGGTGACTGCGTCTCCTTAGTGTATCTCCCTCGGAAAATGATTTTTTTTACTAATAATAGAACTTACGCATTGCATTAAGAGGAAATGCGGGGGGGATAGACTTTGTATGGATAAAATCATTATTCGAGGTTTGGCTCTCGCCTGTTTCCTCCTCCAATATTGAACCGATTTAAAAGATATTTCATAAACTGAATAAGAAGAATGTCAACTGTGTCCCTATGCTTTTTTTCATTTATTGACACTGGCTCTGTTGACAGCTGTTTATCGGGCAATTCATGCTCCAAGCATTTTTTGAGGGTTCTAGTGCTTTTATGGTTAATATATCATCAAAAAGGAAAACATAGGAACACAGTTTATATTCTTCTTATTCAGTTTATGAAATATTTTTTGAATCGGTCCAATATTGGAGGAGGAAACAGGCGAGAGCCAAACCTCGAATTATGACTTTTTATTTACAGTCTCTCCGCCCGCTTTTCCTCTTAAGGCTTAATCCAGTGTTACTAAAAACGGGCATAAGGACTTGTAACTTCATTGTGTTTTGTCTTAATCCTGTGGTGCGGAAGCTAAGAAAATTTACAATTTTGCATGCAGCTGTTTAGCTAATAGAGTATCTCTTGTCTCTTAGTTCGTAAATATATTTTTTTGTTATGAGTTATGGTGGGGCTGACATGGTTCTGTGTGATAACCAAAAGCGTCTAAATAAATAAAGATAAAAAAACCTGCCGACTAGCGACGCCGCAGGACTGGTAATGTTTTATAGATGTGCTACAAAACTATCGATCAGTGCTACGCTCGTAGCCTCGTAGCAATGAGTGCTACGAGTTTTATTTATTACACATTTATGAAAAGTATACTATATTTTTTTAGAATATAAACTTTAAATATTATATTTATAAGTTTATCATCCAAAAAGTGTCTAATTGTGATTTTCATGTCTCCTCTCGTAGATCTATTGAAAGAAATTTCTCTAGAAATTAGCAGTAGACCTTGATTCTAAAAGTTAGGGCCGGCGCACATATGGCGAAGCGCAGCGCAGAGCATTTTTCACTCTCAAACTATTATCGACATTGTCCTCATAGAAATAATATCTAAAATCAATTAACACAACAATTCATTCTTGAAGAGCATCTAACACACCTGCGCGAGCATGCGAGCTTCTCCGCGCGCATCCGCTTCCATTCGTAGGTACACGTTTGAACTCTGGAAAAATTGCAAAACAAATGACGACGGTGTGTCGACTAGGCGCAGTCTAGGGCATACTCGCGCATCTACCTGCATTCTCGGGTAGAAATTCGCCTAATAAACAAACAATAATAATAAACATCGCGGGAATGCTCTGCATTGTGCTCCGCCATATGTGCGCCGAACCTTAGTTTAATTAATTTCCTTTTAAATATATCTGCGCGTACATTAGTGATGAATAAATACATTCATGAACCACAGCTCTTTTAAAACAATAGCACGTAAATCATCGAAACACCAGCTGCAATCAAGTACAAAACAATAGGTATACGTATTAAGCAAAAACCCGGACAAAAGGACAACGAAATCGTTCGTTGAACTTTACACTGCAATGTCATGAAATGTCAACATACTTGACGTTGTACGTGAATAACTCTGAAATCACAAGCGTATTAATATATTATTTGACCAAGAGAAATCGAGTGGCAGGTAGGTGGGACATGTTTTCTTGCATGCAGAGAAGCCAATGAAGATTTTTTTTTGGGATTTTGTGTTTCTGTTTATTAACCTAACAGCTAAATGAAGCAAAGGATATTGATAGCCAATTACAAGTCTTCATTTATTTAAACTAGATAGGTTTAGTACCTATACTTAAACAACCACTCAACGGCTCATCTAATTACATACACTTTTTAGTTTATTTACATTTACAAAAATTTTGGCCAGTTACTTAACTTTTTAACCGACTTCGAAAAAGGAGGAGGCTCTCAATGTGTTGGGATTTTTTTATGTTTGTTCACCGATTACTCCGAGGTTTCTGATCCGATTTCTGTGATTATTTTTAGTTCGATGCGGTCCGTTTGGTCCTGTAAACGTTTAATTCAGTTTGGCTCAGTACTTACTTTTTATTTTATGAGCATTTTTGCTTACTTATCACCACATGTGAAAATAAAAAAAAAAAAAACTTTTTATAAGAAAAAAAAAACAAAATACCTAACTTTAATTTTGGAAGTCGCGACACCAGAAACACCGATTTCCAAAATTCCCTTTCCAGGAAGCTTCTGAAAGGAAAATCCTTTAAAACAATGTCTTCCATATGTTCCATCTTGTAAAAGTTCGCAGAACTTTAACGTAAAAAAAGAAAAACTTTTTATTACCCTTCCCCCAAATAAAACCTCAAAACCAGCAACAAACAAACTATGACGTCACAAGTACACATAGACACACAGATTATCAGTTTCAGAGACAAATTACACAAGTGCTCCTAGTAAGCGAACCAAAAGCGCTTCATATATAAATATTATGTTTATATATTGATAGAGTAGAGCGTTTGTCAAACAGTTCAGTGTACGCTGCCAATATTAACTCTAGTTATCGTCCGCGGGTGAACCCAAGCCAAGGTCACGGTCAAGGGCGAATGGTTTACATTTACACAGTCAATATTTTGATGTGTTTTCTACGAGTTTACACCTCTGAAATAAATTTTTGGTTGCGTTTATTTGGGATGTACAGACAATTAGGCTCGTTAGGAGCTTCTTTTTGGGACTGGGAATGTGCTTTTTGCTTGAAGTGAATAGAAGGAGAATGGATTCCCTTGTTTGGTTCATGAGGGTTCCAAGTCGCATGAGGTGTCAATACCTGATCCGTCAGGATTTCACGCTTGAACCATCAGATTTCAATATTTGGGTCCATCAGGTTTCCATATTTGGTCGATCTGGATTTATTCATAGATCATCAGATTTCAAAAGTTGGTCCAGCAGGTTCCAACCCTTGGTCCATCTAGTTTCCATGCAAAGAAGGATATATAACTCTTGCTTTCTTCTTACAGGCCATCATTGAAGACTGAATTTCTACCAATGAAATGAAAATTGCAACAGAAAATGTTTCAACATTACACATTTTTCTGATATGGACACTTGAAATAATGAGCCCTCAGTGATTGCCATTTTGATATCTGCTACAGAATACTGATATGGATGTGTAAAAATAACTACATAAGTGGTACTTTCAGTTTCATTCGGAACAAAGAACCTGTCGACCTTCAAAGTGAACAGGCATCTTCTGGGTTCGGTCTATCCATCGTAGACCTCATCCATTGCTTACCATCAGGAGGGATTGAATTCAAGAGCGCTTTTCTACTTTGTCTGTTTGTCATCTCTTCACGTCTTAAAAGCTGAACGAATTTCAATGAAACTTGGCCCACGGGTAGAACATGTCCTGAAATACGACAGGAAACTTTTTCTCGAGAGAACAGGGCAGGAAACGTTTCCTGTCCTATTTTAGACCTTTCATTCCGTTGCTCCCTTGGAATAATTTTCGACTTTCGCGCCGGCAAAGTCACTGGCAGAGTCTATTCAGTCCGGGGTTGCGGAATCTGATTGAAAGAGTCACCGCGGCCCTGGAACGCAAAGGGCATTAGGAGGAACACGGATGGGTTTTAGTCAGTAAGAGTCTGACACTCCCTTCTGCTTCACCCAGAGCGGGAGGAGTCATTTGATGATATCCCATCCTTAAAAAAAATGTGTCTATTCAGTAATACAAAAAAGACAAGTTGACTACTATCATTGATATAGGAATTCAAATTAATCGCAAAAAATACACCCAGAAGGTAAGTACACAGTCACGTACCCACTGACTTAGATCGTCTTACTAGCCAAATATTTAAAAGATTTGCAAAGAAAACAAATTCAAAATCTAATAGGTCCGCTACAATAGGCATTATCTCTAGGTATATTTAATTTATCAAGGTAAACCTCCTTGGATTACATTGGCTGTGTTACCAAATATTTTCCGTGCAAGCGCTGTGTGTGCTGTGTACATATTGTGTATGTTTGTGTGTTTGTGTGTAGAGCACATATTTAGCTGGGCCCAATACGAAGCCCCCTTGGCCTTATGCGACAGAGAAAACTTGGTTTGCTTTGTAACTTTTGAGCAAATGATTTTTAAACTGGTTAGGGGTTTACCTAGTTGTGTAATGTTGACAGCTGATGTGAATGGGTTTAAGGAAACCTTAACGATGTCAAGTATAATTTCATTATGATAATATCCAACAAAAAGCTCTCTTTTAAGCTAGGATACAGATTATTAGGTACTTGAACTGCTCAATTTTCATTAAAAAATATTTAAACGTATCTAACCTGAATCTACCTAATAGTTACACACTTTATAAACTTTTCAGTGTCACTCAATCTGAATCGAAACTTATCTTCTAGCTAGAAGTATAAACAAAGAATATCACATTTGTAATACTTCTGAAAACTTTCCATCAGCTCCTTCCAAAAAGTAGGTACAAAACCTCAGGCAATCAAAATTCAAAGTAGGCACCACCCATCCGAGATATTTGTTTTCAAACGTAACGCCTTCAGCCTGTCACCTCCACGCTGACCCTGCAAACACGGAGCTTAAAACAAACACACAAAAAATACGCAAATAAAATACTCCCAGTGTCCTCATTAATATTCTAGAATAATTTATTATAAAGGTCTTTGTAAAACAGGTCTCCAGAGAGCAAACTCTTGCGCAGCGCGCGCGGCCGCTCTGCAAACAATATGGCGGCGATAAAGCGACGCCATCTTTCTTTTATCGAGGTTACACACACTGGAATTTTAAATTATTATTTTATTACTACCGTTTTAACTCGCTTAGTTTGTTAAGCTTTATTGGGTGTAAAAGTTTATGTTTTTATTGGTTGTAAACTGAGATAGAAATAAAATAAGATAATAAGATTTAGAACATGAATTAACTACATATCTATAAGTCTTTTACTGAGGAGTTAGCTTACTCGTGTAAGTATTCTTTTAAGCACCCATTACTTTACATTTTATGATATAACCACACATCGAAAATCGACGAATCATTTATTTGCAGTCCATCCCTTTTGCTGCGTTGTTCAGCAGCAGAAAATCTCTACATCTTTCCCTACCCATCATGTATCGATTTATAATAGTTGGATTCACAGATAGCGTTTAGGTTAAAGATACCTAGCTTACTATAATCTATACGCTATCTTTGAATCCAATTCAAGAAGACGTTCTGTATGCATCACAGCCACAAGTAAACCAATAATAATTAGCTACGCAAACTGTAACGCATCAACACTGCACCGCGCGTCTGTGCGTATGTGCGTCAGTTTCGCAAGACAAACATGTACAATTAACATTCCCCAAGATAAAACTGTTGTGTTTAGTATAAAAACAGGCTAATCCACGCGGGGTGAGACGAGAACAAATTTACTGTGCCAACAATCACCGGCACCTAACATCGCATCGGTACGTATGAATAAGGGTGCGGGCATATCTCGCGACGAGTTGCGACATTTGAGGGTGGTTTGTTTGGGCCTAGTGTGATCTGGGACTATCCGTAAACCTCGAACGCATAAGGCGTTAGGATTTTTAATGTATGCTTAGGCTTTTTTAGGGTTCCGTAGCCAAAGGGTAACCAACGGAACCCTATTACTAAACTTCCGCTGTCCGTCTGTCCGTTTGTCTGTCAGAGGGCTGTATCTCAAGAACCGTAATAGGTAGACAGTTCAAATTTTCACAGATTGTGTATTTCTATTGCGTAATTGAGTCCTTCTGCACATACACCACACATCCACATCCAAAGGAACATGAATGGGTTTTAACCCATCCATGTTCCTTTTAAATTGCCTTTTGCATTCCAGGGACACGGTAACTCATTCGAACAATGCTTTAATCCTGGCAATGTATACTTAGCCTAAAATTGAACTGTCCTTAACGTATACCCTCAATTTATTGAACGTCACACCATCTTGTCTATAAGTATATTTTCCTTCTTTCTCATTTTTGGACCAGCTAAAAGACATGACTCTACACTAATTTGCCTGTTGTTTTGAGGACTGGAACGCCTTTCCACCAGCTAGCACCTCAAACGTAATTTGGTGGAGCTTTAGCAATCAGTGCAACCTAGCTCATTCATTTTATCACGTATCAACTCTTGCCCATCCTAAAATAGACCTTACATACCACGCAAGATAGCTAGAACACCCCAGTTCCTTTCTCGTCGATGTAGTCGCACCCTTACTGCGAGTCACCGCTTACACTGCAAATATTTCAACAAAGATACAGGGGCCGCTCAACTCAACTTTGACTATCCCAGTGCACACACGGCTTAGAACTCCGCGACATAATAATTTATATACGACTGTTTAATTGCAATTATGACTCAAGTAGTATAGTGCAACCGTGCTGCTAAGTTTTCTTAGAACGCCTTGAGTCATGCCTTTAAGATTTTTTAGGCTTCGGTACCCAAAGGGGTTACCCTTTGGGTACGTACGGAACCCTATTCCTAAGCCTCCGCTGTCCGTCCATCTGTCCGTCCGTCTGTCTGTCAGCGGGCTGTATCTCAAGAACCGTAATAGTTAGACGGTTTAAATTTTCACAAAATGTGTATTTCTATTGCTGCAATGACAACAAATAATAAAAATTTAATTAAAATTAAAGGAGGCTCCCACGTAAGATGTTTTTACGGTTTATCGTACGGAACCCTTCGAGTGAGAGTCCGACTCGAACTTAGCCGGTTTTTTGAAACCATGATGTCTTGTGTTTTTGGTTTTTTGAAACCATGATGTCTTGTGTTTTTGCAGGATGGTGGACGGTGTGAAAGTAATACGAGTAGATTATGGATTTATAAAGAACTTGACCGACGGCGACTTTGGAACGGTTCCGAGCTTCAAGTGGTGCCGAGTGCCGACGGAACAGTTCGATGCCTAGAGATTCGATTTCAGTTTTGAGAAATTCATCTGTAAGCATCGCGGTAGACTATAGAAAGGAGTTTTTTACCAAGATGAAATGTCTGGAAAAGAGGTGCCTTTTGAAATGGAGATTAATAAACAAGAGATGAATCGAAGAAGAACACATGCTGCGGCGACCTCAAGTTGATTGGAATCAGGGCAAGGGAAACACGGTGATGAGCAATTAAACATCTGAATACATTATCAATATCTATACTAATATTATAAAGAAGTAAAGTTTGTGATGTTGTAAGGTATAATCTCTGGATCTACCGAACCGACTTTGATTTTTTTTTATCAATAGAAAGCCACGTTATTTGTGAGTGTTATAGGCTATACATTATCCCGAAAAATAAAGCCCAACGAAGTGGGCACGGTTTAGCTAGTTTACTGATAAAATCGTTTGTCTTGAAGACAGCCAAAACTACATATTAAGGATGGTAGTTAAAGTCTAGAAAGCTGATATTCTGAATGTACGAATAGGTTTATTTTATAACGTAGTCATGAGCTATGAAAGGATTTTTGGATATTTCAGCAATTAGGTGAGGAACGGGGGGAGAAACTCTGTGTGATAATCTTTGTTCTTTAAACCGTCATCTACGCGAACGTAGTCGCACAGTAAACAAATGACAAACGATATCTCCATGGTTTCATCTTTCATCACCTGTACAAAACTATTTTCATAATATAACTATCTACTTAATAATCATCCGTACAATTGTAATAATAATTGCATCCCATGCACAATAGATCCAATTTACTACCGACGAACGGCGTCGGTGTTTGCACATATGCTTTCGAGTCGACGGATGAAATATCGCATGTATCTTGAGCAAGTAAAATAATGTAAATAAGGTACCTACAATACATATTACTTTACGAATATTGGGAACATTCTAGAATGAATATGTTTTTGAGTTGCATAAACATATAAAGTAAGTCTTAATTCAAGAGTGAATAAAATAGAATTCTCTTTATTATGTACACCATATAAGTTATTGAAAAGATAGATGAAACAAGGTCGACCTTATCGCTAAAAGCGATCTTTTAAAGATTAAATAGGTTACTTTTAGGTAAAGTTGCTCCATCGTCGACCACAACATCGCTAACCATCAGGAGAGATAGGAATCAAAATCAAAAGCTTATCAATAAAAAATAATCGCCTTTTGAGGAAATATGGCTAAAAGAAAACCACTTCCAAGATTCCTACCTTCTTCCGCGTACATTCTAGCAGCATCTCTGTCGCCGTCGCATTGATTTTCTCTACGAATTCTTCGTTACAAGTCTTTCAACGAAAGTAGCTAAGGCTAGATGTAATTTGGTCAATAAAGAACATCGGTTTCGCTATGCCAAAAAGTTGAACTAGTAAATAAAGATCTTCATGTCGAAATTAACACTCAAGTGGAGTGAGCGCGAAGTGAACCGTCATACCATCTTGATTACATGGATTGACAAGCTCACTACGTGATCAGTTCACCCAAGCCTTCACTTCGACATATTTACAGAATCTCACTAAATCTTTGTAAGTAGGTGGGTACTTATTTACCTATTACTATTTTCTTTTTAAGTCGAACAGATAGTAATTTCTTAGTAAGTAAGTAAGTCGTTGACGCTGTAAAAATGTTCTTGAATTAGCCATTTCTGTAAGAACATGCAAAATTTACGATAGGGTAAGTCAACTATCCTCTTAGGAAGCGAGTTATAAATTAATGGTGCCATATATAGGCAGCTGTGTCTGAACAACTCTATTCTAGGTACCGGTAATTCTAAATATGAATGGTTAACTTTACGTTTATTTGTGTTATTGACTTGATAAGATATACATATAATCCTCATCATTCAACAAGTATTCCCATTTACTGACACAAAACCACAAACAAATTTTAAAACACAACCAAGACAACATCATTGCGGGCACCACATCTATACCTAGGTATCTCCACCCATCGCACATGCGCAATCCACCCATGAAGATCACACTGTAATCGCGACGAGCTTGGTTTTCAAATATTAGTGTTTGTCAAAGAAATCAAGCCGCGGCCGGCCGGTCGTTTGTCTGTCTGTTTGTCCGACACGACCCCGGTCGAGCTGTTAGCACGAACAACTATATTATCCTGACACTCGACTCGACCACGGTTTTGTTTGACCCTGCTATGCAAAATAGGTGAGGAGGTCTCAGAATTTGATGGTTGAGATCAGACAGAAAGAGGTTTTCATTTAGGATCTAGACAAGTTTTATTTTATCAGCGGTAGCGTGGCGAAGGAAACTGTCAAAACGATAAAAATGTATGGGATTGACAAATGTTGTCAAAATGCAGCGAGATTAATCAATATCATCCTTAATATAAAAAATCTTTGAGTGAGTGACTGACAGAGACAGACAACGCACAGCCGAAACTACTGGTCGTAGAAAGCTGAAATTCGGCACGAAGCTTCCCATACACTCCGTAGAGGAGCACTAATTCCCAAGGGAAGGAGAAAAAACGGGATACGGTACGGAACAAAAAAACAAAAGAAAACCTACAAATTATTCACCTCAGCCATTAAACAGTTAATCCTTTAAAAGCCCATAATGATCCGAAAGATGAAGTACAAGTAAAAAACTCAGAAAAAAAACAATCAAATTACGATAATTAAAAAGTATTTCGGAGTCAATTAAATATAAAATTCAAACATTTCCGAAGGTTCCGTCTTCGATTAATCCGTTTGACGGGAAGTTAAAAATCGTTTAAATGCTACCTGAACGGGCCAACCAATTGAATTATTAATGCTGCCTCCACAAACGGTGAGGGTACATATTTACTCGTCGCGTAAATAGATGCGCACACACCCAACACGCGTTTTCTGCACAGTATATGTTAGGAAAACAGATAAATATAAGCCGGGAAATGAAAGTCTTGCGACCCAAATTTGTTTTTAGTAAGAACAAGCTGTGTCTAAACGAAAGCTGTTTAAATACCTTTTCAGTGAAACAGGAAGATGAGAGAGGTCTTGAATGTATTAATAATGATTAAATATTGTAACAGACTGCTCTGTGCATTAAAACTTTGGTACCTGCTTACAATATAATAAGTACTCAACAATACATCAAGAAATAATTATTTTCAGACGCGGCAACAGCATAGTTATGTAAGCTTCCCTTTTCCTAGGAAAACTGCTGTAACTAAGAACATTATTATGCGGAAAACCTTGTACTATATTAATCATATTTTCCTTAAATATACTATAATCGCGTTCTTGTACACAATACGTACGTAAAAGGCCGTAGTTTTCCCGGTTGCGCGCGCTCCTTGTGTGTGTGTGAGTGAGTTGTGAATGTGCGCGTAGGGTTGGCCTTTTGCGACGAGAGAGGGGGTAACGAAGGGGGGGAACCTTACCAGGAACCGTGGAGTCGCTCTCTCTCCTAGTATTTGCCGACTTGTGCAATTAACAGCTCTTTATGAATATTCAACAAGAGTCGAGATGCGAGTTTTTATATTAATTGATGTGTAACTTACACGAAAACGGCTTTTGTGGGCCACTTTTGTATGTTTACTGTTAACATTCGACGCGTTACCGCATTTTATTGTGAATTAATATTTCGTTGGTGTTTTTAATGCTCGTAATTTTGCATCTGTTTTTGCAACCACTTTATCATTTTCAGACGAGTTTTCGTGTGAAATATAAGCTCCAACCATCCCATTACTTTCATGCTACCTTTAAATGTCTACACATAAACAACATGTCATGAAATTTAGAATAGAAAGAACTCAAAATCATAGAACAACCTAAGTAACCATACTAACTCAAGTAACTATACTAACTCAAGTAGCTATTCGTCCACAGCCAGCTATCTCAGAACAAAACACATCCCATTAAGGTCTCGTTACCATAATCCATTTTTCCGATAAGAAAATGGTACATAATGTATGATTTGTACAACCAAATCCACATACCGGTGCTCCACGCACCCACTGGAAAACTGCGTTGGAAAGAGACCACATTGCGTTCGAAGAGAAAGCAACAACTGGGGATGAGTCCACAGCTTTGAGATTCAACAAGTCATAAGTACACAAGAAGACGACGGAGAAAATGGAACTTTACATAGCAGCGTTATAGTTTGATTCTCAATGGGGTTGTGTGTGTGAGCATTGTGCGTGTATTAAGGCAGAAGAGTACGGACAACAAATATTGATTCGAAGGAGGGTGTGAGCGGGAGTTTGCGGGGTTTTCAGGAGGGGTGAGGGGGCCAGGCGCACATAATTTGGACTAATTCCCTGTATGTTGACTCTGGCTTGTCTGGTCGCTCGCTGCGGCCGATCAACTCAAAACGTCTTTTACGAAAGTTTTCAGCTGATCGAGGGTTGAAGGACAGTGTATAAAAACCCTGGGATTTAGTGCTCAATGTTTTGAGTTTGACACGAGATTTTGACGAGCTTGAATCAATAACGGGCGTTAAGGATTAAGTTAGCTTTGAGAACTTAAATTGGAGACTAAATAGGTTTAATTAGCTCGTTGGCTTAGCCCTGTTATATCATGCATCTAAAACAAGAACGTTCATCTACTTAAACAGGCACAGCTTCACGGCAATATCGCCTTTGTTTATAAAGAAATCGGTCTCTATTCCTAAATGTTTCTTTGTTCGTATCGTGCAGATGTAGATGTCTCCAGAAAAGAATTAGGTGCAGAAAAACATGTAATAGATACTTTTAGTCAACCTTAGTAGCGTTACAGAATCCTTTGACAACGATCAGTGTTCTACTAGCTCATCTTGTAACTGAACTACAAGTACCGACATAGTGTCAAAGGACATCAAACTATGTGGACAAAGTATATGTATCTAGTAGCTACCTATAGGTAATCGTACAGTTTCGTAATCTAAATCTATACTAGTATTATAAAGCAGAAGAGTTTGTTTGTTTGGTTGAACGCGCTAACCTCAGGAACTGCTAATTCGAATTAAAAAAACTTTTAGAGTTGGATAGCGCATTTCATTATCATGACTACTAGGAGCGGAGTATTGATGAAAGTAGTGATGCAGATGAAGTTGAGCGGTTCAGCTATAATGGTCATAATGCGAGATTGACTGTGTCCGTCCTAAGGCTTGTATACATGCCAATGACCGTGCATATAAACGGAGCTAACTATTCCTCTACGCGCCACTCCGCTACCCGCATTTTTAATTTATTATAAAAAGTAACACATATTTTAAAAATGTAACAAAACCAAATTATTTTCGTTTGTATTGCAAAGCAGTAGATACTTTTTTTTTGAACTTATGTTAAAACGTGAAGGAGTAAAATGGTTTCATCTCAACGATTTGGAGGTGATTCGGTGTTTGTTTTTCTTATTATGTGATACCGATACATAAATTCTGGCTAAACCTAATTACGTATCATATCATGTAGATTACTACCTATTTTTCAGATGTAATTTCTTGGTAAATGCGACGAAAAGTTGTTTCATCTGCACGCTGTTTTTAAGCATCTTTAGATTACACCTGCTATGTTTTTTTTGCACCAGTCTAAGATCGACTGGTAGAAAATGCCTAAGGCCTGACGGCCTTTGTATAGAGGTGTTTACTAGTGCATATATGTAGTTTTAATACACAAACCAGTACAATTTTACCAGTGAGAGAGGATCTCACTACGAAGTAGAATATTATAGACAAGCACAAATTGGCAGCCAAAAGTCAATACCACATACCATAAAAACAATTTCAAAATCCTACACAGCTAAAACTCCGAAGGCAAACGAGCTAATCTAATTGATATGCACGCAGGTAGGTACAGTAGAAGCCTGCACCACGCCCACAAATATGAGAACAGAAAACATGCCATCAGTAGCACTTAGTGTATGCTTACAAACACATCGGCATACATGTTCATGTTATATGTCGCAGTCTGTAGCTACTCGTTGGGATGTTTGAGGTTAGCCTGATTTTACAGACGTTTGGCGTGATGAATGGAACGGAATCTTTGGTTGTTGGTGTGTCTTCTGTGATCATTCCTGATAAAAAATTATAGATGAACAAATTCGTTTGTTTTTCTTTAAATCTGGATACTACCAGAGAGAAAATAAAAATGAATGGTATCAAAACGTTAGTATCTGCCAGTTGCATTATGTACACAGATGTGGAAATTCCTTGGTTTGAGGTTATTTGTTGTAAGTACCATGTGAAAGTAGGTAGAGTCCATACCTATTGATTTGCTTAAAAAATATAAGTGTAAACAGCAACAATAAGACTCAACAATGAACAGCAAATATAAAACAGCAAGACATGAAAACTACTGAAAATAGTATCCACTAAGTTGTGAAAATCCAGTCTTGAGATTGGGTTTTCACAACTTACTGGGCAAGAGTCACAATACTATTAACAATGCAACAACTCACAAAGAGCAATTCATGCTTGCAGACATTTTCAAATTGTAACACATTTAGGAACAAGAGCAAGGAGGAGGTAAGTATAGGTACTCAGAGACCCACCCTTACAAATGCACAAGACCTTATGAAGAAATTGAATATCAAATTCAATTATGTACAGGGTAATATATTATAATTCTATTATGTGCTAAAGCATACTCCACGCAACAGCCGTGCCCGTGTATGTATATATAACTATACATGAATGCAAACAAGCCGGCATCCGCTACATCGCTTATCTCACTGAACAAACTTCGCTCGCTGTATCTTAAAATATTTCCATACACCTCGACTAACGTAAGAAATTCTTAGAACTCAGATAAGTATTAAAAAAACTCGGGGAAACTTACCCACGACAGATTATTTTCAACCTTTCGAAAGGAATTTTGAAATGTTCGTTGGCGGCCATTTTGAGAAATCGTTTTTTCGTCGTAGGCAACAGTCATTCGTTGTTCTGCATCTAGTGTCATTAAAAAACCGGTGAATTTCAAATAATTTTGCATCAGTTTTTTTTTTGTTTTTATCGAAAATGCGTGTAAAATGTGTAAATAGACAACTCTTTTAAAATCCGTATACGTTCCATTTTAAAATTCAAAAACTATTTTTTCAGTACGCGCGTGCAAAATATGAATTGCCTAGGTTTTTATTTACCGTTATGTATTTCCCGTGATGTATTTTTGGACCTACCTATATCTTTTTTCTGGTAACCGGAAAAAAAATAGTTTCACAAAAGAAATCCGAATTTAATATTCCTTTGTTCTTTATAACTATGCAAGCACAATTATATTAGAAACGCAACAACGATAACAGTTTGTTCTCATATAAAGAACGTTACTCAATAAAATTCGTATAAGCGATGTGGTGCATGAAATCGCTTGTTTAGCCCCCCGGCTCCGCTCCCTTACTTGGGATGATCCGCGATCTTGGCGATATTAGCACCGCGGGCAATAAGGGCCTATAAATAAAAAATACTTATTACAATCTGTAGGGTGGGTTCCGGTATTTATATGTTCCAGGATTTTTTATTTTTGCTTTTGCAATTTTGAAGGGATGTTTTGATGAATGAAGGTTGTGAGGAATACATAGGGGCTTTGGTATACATTATTGTTGGTATCTTTCTACATAGACAACGTGCTTAAAATAAACATGATGATTATTTGCGGGTCTATACATTTATCCGTAAAAAGGAGAGCCTCTTCAATGGCGATAATCGAGGAGATATGTGTCATTAGCAGTTATAAATACCTCAGCTATTTCAACATCACCTAGTTGATTTAATCAAAGGTTTGATAAATTAGACTATCATAAAAAGGTGAAGGCCTATACTCAGTAGTGGGCTGACAATGATGATGATAAAAAAGAAATCAAACAACCTGAGGAAAACCTGGAACAGTTAATACTACAAAAATCTAACAGCATCTTAGGCAATAGCTGTACGTAGGCTAGTCTACAGATCGCTTAAGTGAACGACATACAGTATCCAACATACCTAGATCTAGGACACACAGCCTCTTAAATCGAAATCAATCTAATCAATGAAATCAATGAAAAAAGCAGATTGAAGCCAGAATTCTGGGTCAAAAAGTTTCAGTTCGACCTACTCGTGCAGATCGGCTATGTGAAATCTATTGGCATCACTCCTCGGCAGGCCGACATACATTCGATGCCTCCCATCTCTATTTACTTTAATCGCTAGTTCGTTCGCAAACACAGCTCGCAGGCAAATCCCAGATTTCCGGTGTAGTTTTCAATTTTTTGACCGGTCTTTGATTTGCAATTTGTAATAAAGGTTTGTTGATTCAAAATTGCAGTTTTTCGCAATATAATAAATAATAAATAAATTTATTTCACACAAAAACAACATTTGCATTATAAAACTATGAACATATAGACTTATTAGGTACAAATATATTGGTAGGTACTCTCTAGGTGTGGGCCTGTAACTTAGGAGTCAGTGATTATCCGTAACAAACAAAGCCAAAGATCATATTAAAAATAGGACAATTCAAAATTAAGGAAGTGGTTGTTAAAAACAGAAACTAAAACAAATATAATGAGATAACTAAACTATATGGTGAGTGTGTGATATGTTTATAGTTGTAATGGAATCTTATTCTTCAGTATTAGTGGGCTATAAGATTAGCAGAGCCAGCTAATTTCAGTACAGTTACCATCAAGCTGGCTTTTTTCAATAATTGCAGCACAGTTGGTTCTGTGCAGCTGGCTTTCTTTGATAGTTTAAAGAAAGTCAGCTGAGATGAACCAAGTTCAGCAATGATTCACCCATTACTTCTAAAACAGAAATGATTCGACTCTTTATCGACCAACAGTTTATTCCGCTAATTTTAAATCCACCATTATTTGCGCCACAACCAACAACTAAAGCCCTCACCTGATCAACAAACAATAAACTGTCCACTTCCGTACCTAATTCATAATGAACGGTCGAAGCGCCGCGTCGTAGGCGCGCGGTTCAAGATGGCCGCCGGGTCACGTGACCCCGCAATGCGTTTTTAATTGCAATCATTCCGTGTTTTATGTTGTTTGCGCACTTTCCGTGTGTTTGCAGAAGCGAGGCCTTTATTTATGGCCGGTGGGAACGCTGGGGAATTAATTCGATGGTGTACGGCCAAGGTATTAGCTGCGATTTTTCTTTTAACCGTATTTGATGTTGATTAGAAATTATGGGGTGTTTCGGGATTAAGGATTGTTTCTGTTTTGTTTATGATAGTAGTCTCATTTAGATTAGCAGTAGATATAATTAGATTTAACATAATATCACGTTTATATTCCCCGAATGATTAGGCACAAGCGTACATATAGTACGCATACAACCGCTTTTCACCGGATCAGTAGTGCCTCTGGCGTTCTCCAGTCAACCAAGAGTGGTGAAGAGAAAACGTAAGTATGTCTTATAGGAGGCGAGCCTATTACCATCAACTGAGCACAAATCCAGACTCCAGTAATGCTATTCTATAACAAAATTTTCGTGTCTCGACAGCGGAATCCGAGGTGAGTATCAAATTCGTATTAACATAATACCTTAATGTTGTGTGTAGTAAAGGTCACTTTATGACCTTTGTCAATCAGGTGAAGCTCGATATCGAAATGTTTATTTACAGTATAGACTAGCAGTAGTGCTATTCTGTAACATTTTCGTGTCTCGACAGCGGAATCCGAGGTGAGTATCAAATTCGTATCAATATAAGACCTTCATGGTGTGTGTTATAAAGCTCACTTTGGTGAAGCTCGATATCGAAATAGTTATTTACAGAATAGACTAGTAGGCATACTAAAATGCACGACAGATTATCGCAGAGAGAAGACAATCGTCTGACAGGCACTGTCACTGTTAAATAGTTCACTACATAGCATGAATAGGTGTTACAAAGTCGGCAACCAAAGTAAGTACTTACATACTTAATCTACTTAGTACAGCGAACAGTTAGCAAGTATTACCGAGTAGTGTGTTTGAACATCGGCGGGGCCGTTTTACATAAATTGTAGATTCGGCGCTTAAGGCCCCGCGACTTACTTAAGTTTCGAAAATTAATGAAAACGTGCAGGCTCAGATGTACTTGGAACTTAAGGTTGTAATAAATTAGAATTTGTTCTCTTGGAATTGTGTTGTGTTGTGAATTGTGTTGCCTTGTTGATAAATCAAGAATAAATAGGGGGTAATACGAAGCTTGCTCGTTATTCGAATAGAAAATGAAAATAGGCGTCTTATAGATTAGCTAAGAAATAATTGTCTTTTACTTGTGTACTTTTATAACGTACTTTGTCACATGCCTGGGGAGTTTGTTGCGCCACTTCTTCCCAGCTAAAACATTAGGAAGTGGCCAGAACGTTTTTTTTTTGCACAACAGATTAAAATCAACAACTACACGGAAAATTACAGCTACAAAAATTCCGGTAACAAGCCAACGGACTATAATCCTTAAATTCCGTTATTTATGACGTTCCATCAATAAATTTAGGTGCGCATCGAACTTTCAATTATTCTGTCAGGCGTGTGCGATCAAACGAGTCCCCCAGACATGCATAGCCCTGATAAAGCGGGCCACGCAGCCTAAGTAAACATAGAAACTTCAACGCATCTGCTCTATGCGGCCCCTACATAATCTACCGAACGAAGTTGGCTGTTGCTACGGCAGGATGATTCTTGATAGATATTGCTTTGCTGCACCGTTTTTATTTATTCCAAGATTGCAGTTTTTTTGCGCCATTTGCACCGCAAATAACTAAACGCTTTTAATGCTAAACGCAACAGTAAAGCTAGCTAAACGTAGGCCTGTACCTATTTAGAACATCATTTAGTCGGTTATTTTCAGGGCCGGACTTACCATCTAAGTGTCCCGGGCGAGTCACGCATTTTTCAATCTATACTATTATATATAGAGCTGAAGAGTTTGTTAGTTTGTTTTTTTGCTTGTTTGCTTGAACGCGCTAATCTCAGGAACTACTGGTCCGATTTGAATCCGAAGTATTTCAGTGTTAGATAGCCCATTTATCGAGGAAGGCTAAATATCATCACGCTAACCCCAATAGGAGCGAGCAGACGAAGTTGCGCGGGTCAACTAGTATGTCAATAAAATTAAAATAACTTATTTAGAAAAACTTTTACACCCAACCCCAATCGCTTCACCCCCACCCATCAGTATTTTTACGATGTTGTTTAAAACACCATTCCCGACAACTATGCCAAACTTCGCTTATTAACTAATTATTTCCCCTATTTGGCAGTTTTTCGGTTGTGGAGGTTCTGGTAGGCAGCCGCTTTTCGTAAAATACTGGTATTCAGCTTAATCCGGTTTGACTGAAAGCCGACCCCAATATAATTGATTGGCGGTTTTTGGCTTTCGTTTGGTGAGCTTAAAGTTTAGAAAAACTGCGTGAATTCGCCACTTGCAACAGTCACTGGTAATTTTAGATTGTTTAGCAGAATACGCAGCGGTCATCATCATCATATCAGCCGAAAGACGTCCACTGCTGGACATAGGCCTCCCCCAAGCGTCGCCACAACGACCGGTCCTGCGCGTCCCGCATCCATCGGCTACCCGCGACCTTCACCAGGTCATCGGTCCACCTTGTGGGAGGCCTTCCAACGTTGCGTCTTCTACGCAGCGATATCCAGGGATAATTATTCCTTTAAGATTGTGCTTTTTAGTAAAGCTGTCAATTGTTGTGTAGGTAATGTCTTCGAGATTGTGTTGCCGACCTAAAATTTCATCGCACAACAAATCACCATCAATGTCTGAATTTTTCTTTATATCGAAAGAAATAGGTAGGTACACAAATTACGTGCAGCGCCCTGAATGACCCAGCGCCCTCCAGTTGACGACACCCCAGGCAGCCGCCCATGTCGCCCGGTCCTAAAGCCGGTACTACTTATCTTCAAATTATTGTTAGAAATACAAGTACTTACTGGTACGAAGACTTTGAATGAATTCCGATGGATGCGAGGCGCACAGGACGTTGTGGCGATACTTGGGGGAGGCCTATGACTCGCAGTGGACGTCTTTCGGCAGGGTTAGATGCAATTACGAGTACCTAAAAAATTCTGAGCCTCTATGTTTTTTGAGTACTTTTAAAGACGCCTTTTGTGTGTTTTCTAAGAAGGAAAACACCACACGGCCAAATTTATCGCTTTCCATCAGGCGAGATTGAATTGAAGAGCGAACCCTGAAGTAGGTAATTAGGCTGTTTTTGTAAAGCTATAAGGAATACCAAGAATCTGATATTTGAAAATTTCCGTTGATTCAGAGAATTTATTTCTCAGCTAACATTACCTATGGTGGGCACCAGATAGATGTGCAAGAACGGTCATTCATCATCATCATATCAGCCGAAAGACGTCCACCGCTGGACACAGGCCTCCCCCAAGATTGAGGGGGGCTTGCCATAATCGCCACGCTTGGCAGGCGGGTTGGCGATCGCAGTGTATGGTGTTGCGTTTTACAGAGAACGCTGCTGCCCATTCTCTGGCGAGTCCCTTAGTCGCCTTTTACGACACCCACGGAAAGTAATGGGATAGTATTAGTCTTTTTACGGCACCATACAACACCGGCCGACACCATACGGCTTAAGAACGGTCAGTGAGTCACATACATTTATTGACTTTCTTGATATCAAAACTGAAATCTATACTAATATTTAAAGCTGAAGAGTTTGTTTGTTTGCTTGAACGCGCTAATCTCAGGAACTACTGGTCCGATTTGAACAATTCTTTCAGTTTTAGATAGCCCATTTATTGAGGAAAGCTATAGGCTATATCGCTATATATCATCACGGTAAGGCTAATAGGAGCGGAGCAGACGAAGTTGCGCGGGTCAGCTAGTAAAGACTTAAACCTGTCCTGAACGATAGAAGTCGACTTCGATCGTGATCCTTGAAAAATGGTTCATAATTTATTTTTCTGGTTCTACGAAGGGATATTAGGAGTACTTTATTGGAAGATTATCCTGCGCCTACCATAGCACGCTTGATCTATATCTATCTGTACCTACTAATATTATAAAGAGGAAAGATCTGTATTTTTGTATGTAACGAATAAACTTAAAAACCACTGGACCGATTTGAATAAATATTTCAGCAATGGATAGCTACATTATCAGCGAGTAACATAGGCTATATATTATCCCCGTACTCCCACGGGAACGGGAACTACGCGGGTGAAACCGCGTGACGTCCGCTAGTCTTTTATAAAATAAGTTATAAAAGCTATGTTTAGGTACCAATAGCTGATATTTGAAGTACCTAGGTAAGTAAATACCTAATAAAGCCTTTCTTGTATCTAATAATTTATCTACGTATAGAAGTTTGTGTGCAGATCGATTCGAGGAAATACTGGAATATCTGTTTACTTAGGTACAAGATATTGCATTGATTAGGGACAATCCAGACGGTATCTAGATTCTTTGGAACTGAATTGAAGATGGATGGATAGTAGTTATATCTATACTAATATTATTAAGCCGAGCAATATGTTTGTTTGGTTGAACACGCTAATCTCAGGAACTAGGTACCTACTGGTTCGCATTGAAAAAATCTTTTAGTGTTGGATAGCCCATTTATCGAGGAAGGCTATAACATCACGCTACTACCTATAAGATCAGAGCATCAATGAAAAATTTGACGCAGACGAAGATGCGCGGTTCAGATTGTTGTTATTAGATACATTCAAAATATAAAATATATACTGAGTAACATTACCTACATTAATATTAACTGCTTTGGTAGTGTCATAAACTCTTTGGTAAATTAGGTTATTTAAATCAACTTGGGGAGTTTTGAGCCAAGAAGTTTTTATTAAGTACTTACCTAGGTAAACGCGCATTCCTTTATTTGGCAGAGCCTGAATAGTTTGCCGTCGGACTGCTTTCCTTAACCATACAAATAATAAACACGCGGCCGCAGCGCGGCTGCAGCGGGGCTGCAGCGCTGCCGCCGCGCGGCTCTTTGCGTTTATTATTTATATGGATTTACAAAGCAGCGCGATATATATTCAGGTAACGCAGATCAGATAGAAACTTAAGAGGAAATGCTGGCGGCGAGACTTTGTGTGTAAAAAGTCATAATTCGAGGTTTGGCTCTCGACTGTTTTCTCCTCCAATATTGGACCGATATAAGAGATTGGCAACTATTAATGAAAAAAGGAAAACATATAGACACAGTATGTATCCTTCTTATTCAGTTGGTGAAATATCTCTTGAATCGGTCTAATATTGGAGAAAAAAACAGTCGAGAGCCAAACCTCGAATTATGACTTTTTACATACAAAGTCTCGCCGCCAGCATTTCCTCTTAAGGAATAGTCACATCTATAGGAACATAAATTTTGTCTAAAGGGCATACTTATCTAATTATAAAATTAGCTGTTTCACTATTAGTTATTATTTATTTGTATTTTAGGTAAGTACCTACTAATTAGTAGGTAAGTACGTACTAATTAGAGGTACGTATTAGTAGGTACCTGAAGATATTCTTTGTTCCCATGAGATTACTCCTTATTTACCTAGATACTTCGAGTCTGGTTAAGGTAGATAATTGAAAATGATTTATTAAAACAATGGATATAATTCAACTTGTAACTTTACCTAGGTACCTACTTACTTAATACCTACCTTTTTATAAGAAATAAACGTTGGAACAGCCGCATTAGGAACTCGTAGATACATAAAGATCTGTCTGATCTCTACCTTTTTATTTATTAATTTTTGTTTTGTAAAATTTTTGTGACACAGTACCAACATGTTTCAAGTTTGGCGCCAAACAACTTACTAGATACCTTCTATATTTCCATTTACACAACTGAATAATGTTCAATTTAAGTCCCGTACGTAAGTGGCCGTACGAAATTGGATCTTCCATCTCCACCCCACGCTGGTCCGCGTTTAGTCTGACCAATCCAAGGATTATCTTTCTTGCTTTGAGCGCCGAGCGCTACCCTAGTGTAATGGCGGGAAATACGAAACAAGATGGCCGCCCAGCCCGCTCGTTTAAGATATTGCTTTCATTAATACACTTAGCCCTGCTTTAATGGTCTTTAATTATCTTAAAACGGTGGAAAAGTAGACGACGCATGTTATGCGTAACTAAGTAAATGTAGTTTTTAAAGATTCGTGGTTTGGGATACCTTTGGGAATCAAATATATAGGTAAATCACATTCATTTCATTCCTTTAGGCAAATCTTTCAATTAGGTAGGTACGTAAGTAGATAATAATAATTTGAAGTGTCTCACATTTCGTGTCTTTCATCATCAAACATAACTACCTAGTAGATACAAAAACGTTACTTTTGCATTTCTATAATAACTTCAGAAATAATCCCTTATAATAATATGATTATCCTTTGATTAACCTCTCAAGAGCAATATCGTCTACAAAAACAATACAAGTAGCGCCATCTATCTTGGACTACTCAAGAATATTGACTGAAGGATCATCAAGCACAAAACTGATTCACCAATTTTCTTTGTTTAAATCCTATCTCTTTACCCGGCGAAGCTTTGTAGGCGGATACATACGGATACATGGATAATGATGTTGTACAGCCTCCAAAATCACGTTGAACGTCCCATTAAAGCGACAAAGCTCATGGTCGAATAACGGGCCGAAAAAAGTTTCGCACACATTCGCGCCGGCTCTTGTCCACAATTCTATTTGCGGAAGCAATTTCGCGAAATGCCACAATTTATTTAAAAATTACGCCCTTGTTTGTGTGGGTAAATATTGACGTGTTTGGTTTATGATAATGGCAACACCGAGAGCAGGTAGACTCGGCTAGCGACAATATTATTTACCTGTACACATATTATTTAATATTTACCATGTCAATGTAAAGTTTACAATATAATATTTGTTAAGTATGCTCCTCTTTTGAAAGTTAGTGTTTACTTCTTACATGTGGTTTTTAATCATAGGTAAATTTGAAGACTAAACATAGGTGAGATTAATTGTTTATTCCATTTTTCTTATTGGATTCTAAACAGTTGGCACACTTGTTGTATTTATTTATATTTAACCCAGTTTCTGTAAGTTAATCCTTTGTCATAAGTGTTTATAAACACTAATTCCGAAGATATGAATCTTATTAGACATCCAATAAAACTACTACCATCAATAAAGACTACCCACTTTCCATTTTAACAAGAATCCATTTTGATTTTTGTTTTGGTAGGTACGTACCTATTTCAAAACCCAGGAAAGGCCTGCAGTGGGACAGAACAGGCTAAAAATAAATTAGTTACTAATTCAAATAATTTCAAATAGGCACACTCCAGCTTCTGTATCTCTTAAACAGATACACACTATTGAGAAGCTACCAGTGTCAAAAGCAGACAGTAGCACGGCGATCATCATAATCAATATACAAGTGTTGACTTATTACGACGTCGGCACTAGCCTGCCAAACAAACTCCTCGATCGAACGCAAAGTCAAACTGCAAACAATATCATCGTAGTATTTGTACTGAAACAACAAATTTGTAGCTAGCTTTAAATGCAAGCCTAACACGCGGGCACACACTCACCTTGTGTACTGAGACAATATGTAGGAGACTACTCCGATCTTAAGCAACGCGACAAAATGAATCTCCGCTAGCGACTGATACGGCCCAATTCAAACACAGTCAGCGCCATTTTGTTTTCACAAGCGGCTATCTCGACGAATGCGGCACACTCCAAACTTAACCGTAAGAACATATCACTTAGAATCATTTTAGGACAATACCCCGATGGTGTAGAAACATCGGAAATTAAGGGAGGACCAGACACGATTCTGTTTGCCGTCTAACGTGGTCCCAGGACGAAGTTACAAATATTTGACGTGTCAATTTTGTGAATGTTGACCGAGAATTGCGGTTAATATTCCCGACCCGAACAACCTGGGTGTGCGCGGCCACCCTTTAATTAAATGACTGAAATAGTCCAATTGTTAATTTATTAAGTCTACTCTCGGGGTGGATATTATTAGGTGTTCAATTATTAATTGTTACTACAGCGTGATTGTCCCAGTGTCTACTTTTATCTACAGAAGGCTCAATTTACATAAGGAAAGTAAAACTTCCAGGTCTCTACTAATAAGGCACCTAATTGAGTCCGCCAAAGAAAAGCTGCAGCACTTTCCTATGAAGCTCAGATATCACCTAACTACCCACTTATCCCATCATAACAAGTTAACAACTACCCACCCGCAAAGTCATCTCTTTATTCATTAACGATCCAATAACCTCGTTGTTTTCCAATTGGCTCGCGATTCTACGCGAAACTCAGTTGTTATCGAGGCGAGATGGAACAATAACAAACAATCGCGAATCGATTGTAAAGACAAAACGTCGTTACAGCTTGTTAGGCCCATATTGCTCGTTACCGCGCAGCTATTTATTTTCGAGTGGCAACATCGAAGAGTCTATAAACAAAAAAACACTCTGGCGGCGACTGTTTTCATTGACAACAATGCGTGGGCCACTCCAAGCGTAGTGTTAAGAGCTATGGTTGGAGTAGCGGAGTACGCACTTACTTTTCGCGACATAGGTATCGGAGTAGGGGCTCCAGTGCTGTATTTTCATTGTGTGCTTTTAATTTTGAGTGCGCGAACTAGCTCGCTCTCTCGGGACGTATGTTTGCGAGGGTAATATTTGCTTCCGTTGTATAATTCAGCCAGCCGCCATATTTGCCAAAGAGCAATCATTTTAATATCGTCAGGCATCACATTAGGGCTGAGTGGATACTTACTTTGTTGAATTAATTAATTTTACAAATTTTAATTATGGTTTGTGATGTTTTCTTTGCTTTAGCACTATTGTCGTTTGGCATGGATATTTTGAATTTGGGAGCATAGATAGACTATACTATAGGTACTTAACTAAGTTTATGGACAGGTTGCTGGAAAAGCATGTCTGAACCAGATCTATCTAAAAAAATATATATATCAAAATAAATATATCTATCTGTCTATCTATCTATCTACCTACCTAAACGATGACTTAGGAAAACCTAGATATGAAAACAGGATAAGCACAATGATCACACCAAGATTATCTCTTACTTGAGACTACTCCCTATACAATGCTAGCTAACCGATTGATAGATTAGTAGGAAAAGCTAGTGGGTTAGTAATCCAGTTAAGTACTAACTGGTACTGAGGACTCGCAAATATTTTCCGTGATGACATTTTTTATGAATCAGCAATTTATGGGTCGAAGAAGAAAAGAGCAAGAGCAGTTTCGTTTTTTGTAGGCTTCTACGAATATTTAGCTACCAATTCGAATAAAAATTATGGCTTATAATATGGCTTATAATTATGTACCCATATTTTTCTGTAAGTGGGGTACCTTAGGAGTAGAATACGGAATCGCGACGCACAAAATATCGATAAATGTCATTGGCGTATCTAGGGTTTTTTTCTAGGGGGGGCCTGGCCCTCAACCTGAGATGCGAGGCCCAATCATAAATATTATTTATTTTGTAAATAGGTTAAACATAACAATTTTACACGTCAAGAAAAATCGTTGCGGTGTGCACGATTAATAATGGTATTTAAAGCCAGTCATAGTTAAAAGGACGATATAAATAACTTTGTTGACTGATGCAGGAAAACTCAAAAATATATGGAGTGTATCACGCACGACCGAGCGAAGCGAAAATTTTTATACCCTTTATCGGATAGTCTGATTTTCTGCCTTAATATCTAAATAAAAGTAACGCCGAGTTGCTGGCCTGTCGGTTTTCTATCGGTTGCATTTTGGTGAGTGTGCGACGGAATTACATGATTTAATTCCACCAAGCTCGTTCCATCGTCGGACCACAAGACGAACGGCGATGCGCCACCGGTACATGGTGTACATCACAAAACGTTTTAGGTACACATTCATAGTGCGTAGAGCTAAGGAGTGGAATTCCCTGCCAGAGTCTGTGTTTCCAGATAGCTACAACCTGGGACTCTTTAAGACAAAAGTGTTACTTCTGGGCAAACGTGCTCCATCTTCGACCACATCATCGCTTACCATTAGATGAGATAATAGTGGTCAAACGTTTTGCCTTGTACAGGAAAAATCAAGAACTGAGAAATTTAAAATTTGTTATGATGTTTGAAGTGCTGTATCTCAACACCTATTTAACCTACAGAGTTACGATGTATGGTGAAACTGAAGCAAGCTTGACTATGCATCGTTTACAAGTAAAAAGCCGAAATGTAAGTTTTTTCATGCCAATATATACGCCTATGATAAATGTTAATGTGACGCTACAAAATCGCGATGCACGTTACTGCGAAAGATCATTTCTACGGAGCTAGGTACTTGACTTCGAGAATCTATTGCGAAAGATCGTTACTGAGAAACTATTAGACTTCGATATACCTACTTGTTGTTCGTTAAGCTTAACATACCAGTACTACTACTATCGACATTTATTTTATTTATTTATTTTTAGGGTTCCGTATCAAAATGGTAAAAGGAGACCTTATGGTGTGACTAAGTCTGTCCGTCTGTCACAGCTGGATATCTGAAGCTATCAACTAGAAATTTGGAAAAGTTTTAGATGACGTTTGCTCAACTATTTTACAAATAAGAAAAAATAAAAATCTTTATATTTTTGTTGCAACAGGGACTGAAATGGTTTCTTGAAAATTTGATTTAGGGCTACGAGGACATGTAGGGTATCATATGAAAAAGCGCTATTTGCACATTCTCCAACCTAGAGCCTATGTCCTTTCTCAGGCTGTAGACTATCTGTGTACCAAACTTCATTTAAATCGGTTCAGTAGTTTTGGCGTGAAAGCGCGACAGACAGACAGACAGATAGACAGACAGACAGAGATACTTTCGCATTTATAATATTATACATATATGTTGTAGGTAAGGATTAGTTTGGTGATCCTTCGGGCTATATCGGTAACCTTGGTTCTCTTGCGAATACAGCGGATATCATCATTCCTGATTCGATCACGCAACGAAACTCCAAGCATTGCCCTCTCCATCGCCCTTTGAGTGCCTTCTGATGAGGCCCATTGTGAGCGACCATGTTTCAATTCCATAAGTCATCACTGGCAACACGAACTGGTAATAATTATCACTTATTAGAACGAAAATATGTTTTGAATGGGCTTATTAAGTTATAAACCAAAACGCATAGTGAACAAAATAATATGTATTCCATAATAGCTTGTACAGCACCTAATAAACAATCATCTATACTTCTGTACGATCTATTATTACTAATATATAAAGCTGAAGAGTTTGATTGTTTGTTTGCTTGAACGCGCTAATCTAAGGAACTACTGGTCCGATTTGAAAAATTCTTTCGGTGTTAGATAGCTTATTTATTGAGGAAGGCTATAGGCTATATATCATCACGCTAAGACCAAAAGGAGCGGAGCAGTAATGAAAATTGTGACGCAGACGAAGTTGCGCGGGACAGCTAGTAATATTATATAACAAAATTTATCATGTTATACTACTACTACTGCGATACTACTTCACTACATCGCAGCGAAGTAGTATCGCAGTGAAGATCTATCGGGGTAACGTGAATCGCAGTGTTGTGGCTTCGCAGAGGCGGTCTTTCGCAATAACGTGCATCGCGATTTTGAAGAATCGTATTGACATTTAACGATATTTTGTGCGTCGCGATTCCATATTCTACTCTTAGCTTAGAGTATTTGAAGGTAGTGTGACGTGTGATTACGTTTGTGGGTCACAGCAGAAATGTTATACCTAACTATCTTTGCACTAAAAATACAGTTTTCATTTCTTAAAAGTTGACCTCCTTTATGGACAAGTTAATAACAAGCTTGTAAAAGGGATATTTGAAGGGTAAAGGCGAAAAACAAGGAATGTCACAAAACCAGTTTTTGTGTAATTTACATTTTAATTTTCCAAAGTGTATGGACTTTCTTCTACGTATCTAATCTTAAATATTACTAACAGGAGCTAAAATTTACCCCACTGAGATTATCTTTAGGTACAAAGAAGCCTTAAAATGGTAATAGGGAATATGCATGCGATTTTTTAATTTGCAAAATGAAATACTTATTAACTCTAATAAACAATTATGAAATTATTTTTTAAATATCTTCATCAGCGATGAAGTTATAAAGCTTCAAAGTTTACAATTAGAAAGAGAAGTCCGATATGAATTGTGACGTCAAAAATCTTGGCGCCTATACAGCTGCCATAGAAAACAGCGTTTTCGCGAGAGGGACATACATTTGTTTAAAATAATTATATCTCGTTTGTTTTTCGAGGAATTTTGATTCTATTTTCACTGTTTGTATTATATTTGTGTATATTATTAGATAAACTGTATAGATACTAAATATTTTTTTCGTGCATATTCCCTATTGTATAAAATAAATAAAAGTCAAATGAATTTTATGTGACATTCCTTGTTTTTCGACTGTACTCTTCATTTGTTGAACGACATTCGAGGGAAGGACAATTCTCGAATCCTCCTATTTCAACCCCATTCCATTTTTTAATAAAGGTATTACTAGCGCCACCTTGTGATATTTATAAACACTGACACGCTCCTGACACACATTGGCAAACCGCGCCATCTATCCTGAATAACATGAAACGAATGCCAAAAATTGCTGCCGTGCCGTAGTGTTGCCAGAATGAAACGACGGTATTTGTTCGGTGTCGTTATATGGATGATTTAATATTAGACCGATGATGATTTAATAATACTGAAAAAGGATCGATTTGAAAAAACTGTTTTCAATCTCATTTCCTAATTACAGCAAAACTATTTGAAAATTGCACGAACTGAAAGGTTATCTCATTTCGGAGGGCCAAGTGCGGCTACATTTTGGAGTTTTCTAATAACATTTTTAATAAACATCGAATTAGTGGAGAATAGCTTGCCTTTGAACCCCGCAGTCCCACGGGACGTGTTTTGAGCCAGACCCGTGACACATTTTTTGAAAAAATCGCGGCGCAGTTGTGTAAAATATAAATGGCCCATAAAATGAACAACAGGAAAAAGATGACACTGAGGAAAATTCAGAAGTTCGGGCAAAATATGTTGATAGTGTATTATTGTTTTAATACACATTGTTTTCATTGAAAATGATAATATTTTTATTTGATTTGTTGACTTTTTTGACATCTGGCAATAGGGCTGGACACATTTCGAAATTTTATCGATACATTAATGTACCTATCATAAAGGAGTTTCAATACCTTTTTAAATTCTCTATTATATTATTATTTAGATACAAAGATTACAAATAAACAGCTTTCCAATCAATCTCCTATTTTTCAAGACCGATAGTGCGGATCAACCAAACACTACTTGTGTGAATTAAGTTTTTTTTTATTATTTTTGACTTCATAAGGTCATGGCACTATACCGGCACCGCAACGGCATCGCTCCAACCCAGCAAATTACATGTAATTCAAATTAGAGCCTTAAATCGTGTGTCGTAAAATATATTTCATAATGTCAGTATGAAAAAGCCAGCAGCGGGCAGTCAGCCCGCGCACTGTTAGGTGATTCGTGTTTTTAATACAAATAGAGATACTTTCAAGCAACGTAAGATCACGCACTCCCGCGCTACGCTGCGTGATGCGCTGCAGTGTGCCAATCGCCTTAGCGAGCCGACCGCGTGCTTGCAGCGCGTCGACAGCACGTCGCTATCGAAACAACGTCGTTGCGCCGTCGCCCGCGCACCACCATCGCCCCTCGCGCCTCGCCTCGCGCGAACGGCGAACTTACACCTAGCGGCCGGTGCGCGGACGGCGAGCTTGCTCCTCGCGGCCGATGCGCGGATGGCAAGCTTGCACCTCGCGGCCGACGCGCGGATGGCGGGCTTGCACCTCGCGGCTAGTGCGGACTGCGAGCTTGCACCTTACGGCCGGTGCGGACTGTGAGCTTGCATCTTGCAGACGACGCGTACATAGCGCGCTGATGGCTAGACGTAGCCTATATTCGAGGCAACGCCGTGCTTCTGCTGTGCCGTTGCGATGCCATTATAATGTGATATGACCTATACCACCGCCTGACCTTTTTTTCCTCTTGAGACCAGAGGAAAACTACTTTATCAGCTTACTCACAGGTCTCGATTACGCACAAACAACGACGGTCAAACAGAAAAATATGCCTGCTTTTAAGTAGGTACTGCTTTCTTCTTTGAGCTTTACCTATGCTACCAGAATATACATCTAGTACCTAACTAAAGACAGACCTTGCCTGGTCTGAATAACCCGGCCAAGTGCGAGTCGGACTCGCCCATGAAGGGTTCTGTAGCAGCAAGTAACATAATATAAAAGTTCTTGTAGTTGTAAAACGGCATTTCTTCCGATTTTAGGTTTTCGAGGGTCAGTGACAAACCCTAGATCGAGACCATTGTGTCCATCATCAAATGAAGAAACCGAAACATTTTATGCCAGAATGAAACAAAAATTGTTAGAAACGCTTATTTTTATTTAAAAAACTTGTGTCTGTAGGCGAACATAAAATCAGAGACGCGAAAAAACCAGCATTAAGTCACGTAGTCTCGAAAATAAAACGAAAATCTGAACAATATAAAACGACGCTTAAGAAATAAATTTCAATTATTTGCTTTTAAAAATAACATTAAAACTAAATGTCCAAGAGATTAAAACCAAAAATTAAAATCTTAATTAAGTATTGAGGATTCTTATTAGATTACATTAAAAACCGGGTTTGCTTTACCTGAAATCGCTTAAAAACAGGACTTCAATATCAAATTGAGGTAAATACTTGTGTTAAAACTAAGAGCTTTAAATTAAATATGGTCTTGTACTAAATCTATATGGAAATATTTCTTATTATAATAAAAATTACCATTATTAGTTAACAATAATTATGACTTTTAGTAATCTTCAAAAGTTTGCCCAGAAAAGTTCTACAGTAAACCCATTCATCTTTTTTATGCTACATTTTCTTAATATCTTTCCATGTCATAATTACTGACTATCAAAACTGTGTATAAATTAAATCATTATTCTAACTTAAACTTAATTACAAATTAAAAATGTCATGTAGAAGTCACACTTGCTAAACATAAAATGGCAAATACGAATGGCCACAATAAAAAATTCTTGATTAAAAACTTGTACTTTTTTGAGGTACACTTATCTCATAATTAAGAATTATCGCTAACTTATTATATAAATTTAACTTCAGAATATTTACACAAGAAATACAAAGAATTAATTAAATACAGTTATTTTGAGTCCATGCTTATTTTTTGAGATACCTTATTTGTGTGCCTAAAATTTCACTTTTCTCATAAAAGGAGTATTTTAAGGTTAAAACATATGATTAATTTACATAATTACTGAATTGTAACAATAACTTTGAGTATGAATATTGTCATGATTAGTAAATATTGATTTTACTCAACTAGTAGGGGGAACTCCTCTATATCTTCACACATTGAGTTGAAGTTTGCTGCCCACACTTCTGCCTCTTTTTCCTGTAATTGAAATTAAATTTGTTAGTTATTATTAAGCAGATCATGATGGCTCAGAAAGCACAAATTAGAAAGGACAAATAAAGAGTATTTCACAAACCCAAGATACACACTCAGCATCTCAAAAACGTCCGCAAAAAAACAAGCGCAATATGTATAATTGTGCGCAAGTTTCAAACAGTCTCGCATCGCTCGCCATACTGCACTTGTTTGTAAAAACAACTTTAAGCGATACGTGTAAGGTTGAATTTGCAAAAAAATGCGCATCACTGGCCATATTGCACTGCTTTGTAAAAACAACTTTAAGCGATCCGTATACGGTTGAATTTGCAAAAAAAATTGTTTATAGTATAACTACACACAACTCACACATGACACTTGATACACGTCAGTTTTTGACGACAGTTTCGAGTGTTGCATTTGTTCCAGACTGTGCATCTTGGGTTTTTTATATATCAATGGACTGTACTCATGAAAAAACCTGCATCATAAATTTTCCATTTTGTTAAAATGGGTCAGTCTCTAATCTATTTTGTTCATGTTATGCTTACCACATGCAGAGTAAATAGTTTGTAATAATAAAAATATAATTATGATAGTAAAAATAACTGGCCAAGTGCAAGTCAAACTCACATACAAAGGGTTCCGAACCAATTTCATTTTTTTAACGTGATATTTTAACACTACAGACTTATAGGTTTTCCTGTTAAGGTATAGAACTAGTAACTGCTTTATTTTCAAAATTTTAGGCTCAGTAGTTTCAGAGATAAGGGGTGGTAATTTTTGGTCTAATTTCTTGAATAACTTAAAAACTCTTTACTTTAAAATTATTAAAAATTAAAAATTTAATTAAAACCCTCACAGTAAGTCCTTAAGTAAGTAACTTCGTAAGTCCAGTAACGGGCGCGTGTTTGGGTCACAGAAGTCCATATGTATACCAAATTTTAACAGAATCGGCCCAGTACATCTGGAGAAATCTGGCTGTGATAGACGGACAGACATCCAAGTGATCCTATCAGGGTTCTGTTTTTTACAGATGTTCAGAACCCTAAAAATATATAAAAATGACAAATATATCGACACCTCCATGCAATAACATCGTAACTCACTTTTTTCCAAAAATTGAGTTACAACGGCATTGTTATGTAAAAAAAAAAATGCATTTTTTCTGTACTATCAGTGTAATTCTATTCCCTTTCATTTCTAAAATAAACCAACGTCAAAGTATTGTAACTAATCCAAAAAATATTTTTTGACAACAATATAATTGCAACTTGATTAACAATGTATAGAAAATATTATGAGTAGCTTGTTTATCAAGTACAACAAAATTGTAACATTAGATACAATCTATGTACATGATAAAATTACGGTTTATGATCATAAAATGTACTATTACTGCATTGTAAGTTGAGTTACAATGATGTTGCACGGATCTTTACGTTAGTTTTTAGTGCATTACGTCAAGTTAAGACGAGTTGCGATGTTCTATTTAGTAGTTTACTCCCGCTCATAGAATTTCGGTGTTGTTACGTTGCTTGGTTATTAGAAGTGAGAAGGTGTACAAGTGACTATTGCGGTGTTTATAGTGTAAAACCATAAGAAAATGAAGCGTAACCAAAATATCTTTAATTTGGCATTATCATTAAGTGGAATTTCAACTGAAACACAAAAAAACAGAAAGTATTGACTACTCCCCAATCTGAAGTTTCGCTCTTTTACTAGAAAAGGAAGTTTGCGGTATATAATTTTACTATATATGATATAGGAAAGGCCAAAGGATACTCGTACGTCTGGAATGAGACAATTGGCAAGAAAGGATCCTCAGAAATTAGTAGCGCTGTGTTTCTTTTTATTAAAAAGAAATACGAAGAAGGATTCCGTATATTTAATTTCTTTTCCGATTGCTGTGGCGGACAAAACCGCAATCGAATAATAATAGCTATGTACTCGCATGCATGTAAACTATTTGGAATAACAATTACACATAACTATTTTGAAGTAGGACACTCACAATCTGAAGGGGATGCTATGCACGCGTTGATAGAACGCCGGAAGAAAAATCTGATTATTTTTGTACCAGAACAATGGATCACCCTGATCAGATGTAAAAAACTAAAACTACGGGGACTTCTTATGATGTTACTGAATTAGATCAAAACCTGATTCTTGATTATAAATGTCTTTTAAAGAAAAAACTAAACTGGGACTGGAATAGTTCTGGAAAAAAGATGACATGGACTAAAATACAACACATTAAAATAGAAAAGGAAAACCCTGATTTAATTTATTTTCAATACGATTTTCTCAGTGATCAGCACTTATCTAATAACCTTGCTATGAAACCTACTTCACGAATCACACGAACGAAAAGAGCACAAGAGACTGTTCAGTGTGAACAGTTAAACGAACGACAAAGTATTCCTTTATTGTACAATAAAGTGCTCCCAATATCAACAGCAAAGTATAAGGACCTTGTAAGCTTGTGTCAATGTAAGGCAATACCAGATATTTATCATAGTTTTTATTTAAATCTTCCACATTCAATGAAGACAATGACATTAATGAAGAAAATTAATATTTTTAATAAGTTTTTTTTTTGTTTTTTTTAATATGTTTAAAAAATTGTTACTTACGTTTAAAAGATACATACTTAGTGTCTTAATTTTATGTGGAATAATATAAGAAGGTATTCAGTTAAGTTCTGCTATTTTGTAATTTCTGATTCTGATTTTGTGATCTCATTAAATAATATTTAAGTACTACAAAATGTTTCTTTTATCTTTCAAATTAATAAGACAACATAATAACAAACACAAAAATAGGTATAATAATAATACATTATCGCATTATGAGATGTGTATTTACAGATTTGTTTTGGATTGCATGAATTAACTTAATTTTCACTATATAAAAACATTTTATGTAACTTAACACCTTGGAGTTACAATTATCTGACCACAAAAATAAATTAAACTACAAAAAAACTAAATTGTAACTCAGACACACAATGTTTGTCCTCGTAACTTATATGTCATTTCACTGTTTTGTTTTTCACGTAAGTCATGAAAACCCATGAAAACAATTTTTCTTTTACAACTTAACCATACCTATTTATAGTCCGCCTAAACTATATTAAATAGAGCCAGCTTCAAAAATTGTACGGGGTGTTTTGAGTTTGCTATAATTTTTCAAACTTTAAAATCACTCTCCTGTAAAATCACAAAAAGTGAGTTACGATGTTATTGCATGGAGGTGTCGATATACCTCTTTCTTAGTCCTCAACTTCTTAGACTTCTTCTTAGTGATTTTCTTTTCCTTCACATCAGGGACCTCAAACGTTAGGTCTCCCAAATCATCATAATCACTTGAATCATTTTGTTCAACTGCCACAGGTTCTTGGGTGTCACTGTCTGATGTGGAACGTTGTTGGAATGTCACCTTCTTGGCTTTCCCGTAGCTTTTACGTGTAGGCTGGAAATATAGACAAAAAACCTATTAGATTTTGGAAGAAATGTTATCTTGACTGTCTTGACTTGAGGTTAGAGATGGCAGAGACAAAGTCGGCGATGGAGTGACCTACCCAGAAGGAGCCTGTACACTCTTACTTTGAAGAGATTACACAGGGTAACACAGACACGGGCTATGAGTTATGTTGTTATGTATTCCACGGATTCCACCTATTAATTTAGTAACCATAAATAATATAACGGAAAATCAAAACAAGCAGGAATGGATTACCACAAAAGTCTAGTTAGAAAATTAAGAAAACTTTTTAATTTATTAAGCTTATTATAATTATCTGATTACTTCATTATTTACTATATTTTATATAAAAAATATAAGGTTGAATAATATACAATGAAGTTGAAATAGATCTGAATTTATAATCAACTTTAAAAGAGTAACATACCTTCACATGATGTACAACTTCAATATCCTCAAACAAATGTACAGACTGAGAATCATCATTCATTTCTAGCTCTTCAATATTAGTTGCATTATCTTCAACATTCTTTTCTGGGAACACTGGAGCATCAGCAGCCGATTTCAACTCTTCATAAACCTTATTAACTACCTCAGAACTTGTAGCTATCTTGGTCTTGGCAGCAACTGGCAACACTGCTCTTGTGGGCCCATTGATTTCTTGAAGCACAGCTTTTGATCTAGGTCTTAAAGATCTTCCTTTTACAGGATTATTTTTCTCTTTAATTGGAGAAACATTCTCATCCTGATTCTCACTTTCATCAAAGCCAAAGAATGTGACATCTTTGTCTTTCTGCTTTCGAGGTGATTTTGCAGGTAAATGACATAAGTTTTCGTCATTCTTACGCTTTCTAGTCTTTCTTTCTTCCTTTGAGTTTTCTTTGTCGGTAGAAGCATCATTAGCTCTACTTGAAACCTCTTCAGAAGTATTATTGCTAGGTGGAGCTGCTTTATCTTTTGTTACTTTCTTAGCAAGTTTCTTATTTTTATCGTCTTCACAACTAACATCAGCCACATCTTGATAGATAGCTTTCGTTGGTGAAACAGATCTCCCTCTTTTCTTTTTAGCACTCTTCTCTGCCATTTCTTTTATGAAAGATATTATACTAGTCTGTTTAAGATTAAGTGTGTCAGCCACATCAGCAAACATTTCATTTGATTGTGGTAGCATGTTTGTGTAGACATGTTTCTTTTTATTGATGGAATCCTCAGGGTTTATAAAGGAGGACTCAACAGCTGGTGTCATGTTAGCCTTTACATAGGCATTGTTAGGCCATTTTATTGGTAAACTACCAAATTCTACCCTCCATGGACTAGCCAAAGGGTGTCTTACAGACATATTCATACTACTGCTGGCTACAGGCTGCTCATCAAAGAAACTTAGTTCTTCTAATAAGTTAAGAGGATCATTATTGTGTACTGATTTTTCTGGACTTTTCCTATGATTTACAGACTCATGAGCATTAGGAGTGTTTAATACATTAGGCCTTGGTGAGTTAACAGGTGAATAGTTTATATCATCATGGTGATCCACACTTGCTTCTATATCTGCTGCTATATCTTCCACTCTTATTGACGGATAGTTACATTCATGTACAGAGTTCTTGCCAGTATCATTAAAAGCCATATTATTTTCTTTTGTGACATTAGTGGTTTGTACTGAATTTAAATTATTAGCAACATTGTTTTCTTCATCATCACTAATTTCAGCAATTTGTGTAAGTTTTGCAGCTTCTTTAGATTTGCCAGGTTTGACAGCATTCTTTAATGCTGCTAATGCTTTAGATATATTCTGATCATAAGTACTTTTGTAAACAACCTTTTTAGGTTTAGCAACAGGTGCTAGAGTAGACTTCTTTGTTGCAGTTCTTTTACGCTTCTTCTTCTGTGGTTTTGGTTCCTCATCTGGGTCAAATGTAAATTCATAAATGTCATCTCTATGCTCATTATTGTCACTTTCCTGGGAGGTTTTCTTGCTTCCCAGTAATTTAAATGATAGATTCTTGTCTGATTTCTTGTTATTGGTAGGCTTCTTCAGGCTTATTTTTTTGATTGGTGACTGTGTTTTGTTTGACAATGATGAAAATCTGCTCATCGGGGTCAGAAATTTCCTTATTGGTGATTGAGCTTTTTTCAATGGGGACGGTTTCTTATTAGCTGATGGTTGAGTTTTCTTTCTTCTCATTCTGCCTTTAGCATTATTATTGCTATCAGGACTACTTTTATCAGATGAGTTATCAGTTGCTTTCTTTTGCAGAGCATTGATTTTAGCTAATCTAGTAGGCCTTGCTGTAATTTGTCTTTTTTCTTGTTCCTTACCTACATTTTTGTTTACATTTTCTTTGACATTTTGCAGTACTTTTTCGTTTAGGTGAACCACAGTTTGTAGTTTTTCTTGATTGTTTCCTACATCTTTGTGTGCATTTACTACTGGCTTAGTTTTACTTTGCTGTATAGGAGTACTGGCATTTGCAGGCTGTATTGGTATGTATTTATTAGGACTAATGGAGTGTTCTTCAAACCGTGATGGCAAGCGACAAATTCTCCTGGGACGGTTAGCAAGTAAACTACTGTCAGCTTTAGCTGGTGTTTTGAAAGGAGATAGTTCAAGCTTGTTGCTGTTGGATAAACTTTCTTTCTTAGTTGGTGTTCTGTCAGGTTGAGGGACAGTTGCAGAACTGTTCAGAGTCACATTTGGACTGTCTTTACTGTTTGATAAATTATTTAGAACGATATTTTCAACAAACCGATTTGGTAATCGCCTGTCTCGATGTGGCCGTACATCATTTACAGGTTCTGTATTTTCTTTCGATTGTGCAGTCACAGTATTCTTTTTAAATATTACAGTTCGTTTCTCTTTCGGCTGTTTCGTTTCAACATTTTGCTTCTGTTCGCCATTCCTGTCTGATCCTGTCTTCGAAGTTTTTGTGATTGTTTTCTTAGTTTTATTTGGGATTTCTAAGGACGGGTCATCTGATGCCGAGTTTGTTTTGTCAGCTAAAGCTTTTCTTGGTGCTTTGGTGGTATTCTTTACAGGTTTCAATTTGTTTGCGGTGACATCAATGTTTTCCTTCAAAGCTTTGGAAGCTCGCGTTCTAATTCGCGGCGGCATGACGCTATGTAAAAACAAACATTTGACATGTATTTACGGCACTTTTACACGTCTGAAAGAATTAAATTATAATCAGTTTTCTTTTAAAACACGCTATTTAAAAAAAATCACACACGTTTGTCAAAAATCCACAAAACACAAAATAAATGGCGCAATGTGTGGAACTTTCTTTTCGTTTTCGCTCGTTTTTTTGACACTGCATGTTTTGACAACTTGTCATAGATCAAAAACATTCCTCGTCATTTTTTAATTTGGAATTTTTACCATCGAGCTTTGAGTCCCTGTCGCTTTCGTAGAATCTCTGCACGTTTTGCAAAATGAAAATGACAAATAACTAAAATTCTTACTATTATCATGTCATTCAACCTTTTCTCTTTTCAAATATTTTGATAAAACTCGCATATTTTATTTCATACATTCAAGGATAGCCACTTTATATTGTAGTTGATCAAAACTATGAAGTAGGAATTGATATCATTCTTTATTTATGTAATAGAATTCAAGTCTATAAACTGATGTGCTCCTAGCTGAACTTCACATAGCTGCCAATGTGGTGAAGCAGTTAACTGCCTCGGACACCATAGCCTATCCTCCAGTAGAAGCGCGGGTCAGATAGCGTGGGACGCTACCTTTAATGACATCTCTCTCACCACCGCCCGAGCTTAGTGCGTGACAATGGGAAAAGGCCAGATGGGATGACCATTATGTCTTGGAAGCTGGATAGGCCTTTGGTGTAGGATGCAACATGTGTCGACACCTTTTCGCCATCATTTCCCCGCTGCGGCGGGATGGGGGCTATGTAGAGGCTGCTGCTATATAAAAATCTCAAACAGCACAAATACAATAATGGGACGAGCATAATGCGAATTATAATAATAAAATGTATTTGAGCCATTTGGGGTTGAAACACTAAGTCCGAGACTCCTAGTGCTCATCAAGTTTTTCGTGAAATCAGCAAGACGTTGAGAGCTGTCCTTTTCTTCCGCCAATAATCATCATTGGCATTCAACAGAGTAATGCTGCCAGTATTTTGCGCCTTCTGGAACAGATTTTCGTTATTTGCTTTACCTGTAAAAACCGGCCAAGTTAGAGTCGTACTCTCGTGCAAAGAATATTTTTTATCATGTATGTACTTTTAAATCATAGACTATTCTATTCTATTCTCTATTCTATTCTATTCTTATAGGTTTTCCTGTAATCTATAGGTAAACTAGCTGACTCGGCAAAATATGTTGTTTTGCCATACAAAAAAAATATATACTCAACCACCTATTCTCATACCTACCGAATACACACTCAAAACATGAAAATACAAAACAAAACACTACAAAGAATAAAATAACCTTAATTTCGGAAGTCGGTGTTAAAAAACAACGAAACAAAACCAAAAACACCGAATTCCGAAATTAAGGTTATTTTATTCTTTGTAGTGTTTTGTTTGGAAGTCGGTTATATTTTTTTGTAATTTTTCACTTTTAAGTGGTGTTAATTGGACGACGCCTTTGTCAACGCAGAAATTGAAATAAGCAAAAATGTTCATAAAATAAAAAACTACTGAACCAAACTGAATCAAATTTTTATGGGACCAAATGGCAAGTATACTGCATCGAACTAATAATGAATCACCGAAATCGGATCAGAGAAACCTCGGAGTAATCGGTGTACATACATATAAAAAATACCCGCCGAATTGAGAACCTCCTCCTTTTTTGGAAGTCGGTTAAAAATCGGTCGAGCCCGTTCGGAGGAGTTCGGTAACAAACACCGTGACACAAGATGTTTATATATTAGAAGATAAAGACCTGTATTTTTTTAATTTTTAGGCTTAAAATAAGGAAGGGGAAATAGTCAATTTTCATCATTCTCATTTCGGAACAGATATTTAAAAAAAAAGCATTTGGGGCTCTTATACGATGAACCCTTTGTTTTGATATGACACACGAAACAGTTAGAAAAACATTTTTTTATATTCCTAAGTTCCCTCCAAGAAGTGACTCCACTACTTTTCTTATTTGATTTGATTTGGCCAGCTGCTTTGTTGGTGCACTGTGCTCATGAATACCTTCATGACTATGCCGCTGTACGCTAGTGTTATATTATCTGTGATTGTGTAGAAAAATGGTGAGCACTGCGCAGGTTGTCCATAGATTGGTTCTGTTTTGTTCTTGGTGATTTTTGTATGCGGTAACCCTAAATTTGAATATGTCGTTGATCCTGAACCGTTGTATTTTTAAACGTTTATAGTCGTGATTTCTGCTGTTTGAAAGTATAAAAGTTAATTAGAATCACTTATACAACCGTTTTGTGTGTCGACATTTGTTATTATTGTATTTGGCTTTGTTTTTGTTTTACGGTAAGTTATCGTTTAAATAGACCTTTGCATTTTATAAAGATTGCGTCGCCCTCAAGTAACAGCCCGGGATCTGTTGATATAACACTTAAAAAACATGTTCAACAGTTAAATTCGCCAATCCTGCGTGCTTATTATTACCTTTAACAGATTATTATAATATTTCAAGTGAATATGAAACCTCTTTACAGAAATTGACACCAATGTCAGGCCTAACGAAACAGGAAGCCACGAACTGGACATAAAAATAAAAAACCTGACAACTGACTGTTCCCTGGTCATCCTGAAAAGCAAGAAAACGAGGGATATGCGAGATTTGTTGTTGATATAGGAGAGGAGAGGTGTTTTTTTATTGGAATTAAAAAGATTTCAAGATGGTAGAGTCTGACAACAAGGGCACAATTGACACAGTGCAGGTTGCACTTCGGATCAGACCGTTGATGCAACTGGAGACAGACAGAGGATGTGATGAGTGCATTGAAGTCGTGCCTGGACAGCCCCAGGTCCAAATTAAAGACTTGGCGTTTACATATAATCATGTGTTCCCGCAGCACATAACTCAGCAAGAGTTTTATGATACTGCAGTCAAAAGTCTCATTGGGAGACTCTTTCAAGGTAAGCAATGTCTGGTTATTAAGTTTTAAAGCATTTGATATGGTCTAAGGTCTGGTAATAGAAAGTACATTAGAGAGGAAGCTAATTCTGATCATACTTGCAACAAACTTAAAAGCTTAAGTAACTTTTTGGAATTGATTTTGATAGCTTTTTAACTGTAAGACAAAGTTTCTGAATTTACAAACACAAAGTATTTGTATCTATTTAATGGTAAATATTAACTAGGTACAGCATTAAAGTACTAAATATATACACTTAAAATAAAATATCCTAACTAAGATAAGGCGTCAAAAAATTCGTCCGTATCGCTGTCCACCGGAAGTGAGCCCAAAAGACTGGCAGCATTGCCACGTTGTATGGCAATGCTTATCCTCTCCTTATTCTCTATTTAATTAAGTATGTCACTGTCCCATTGCAGATCTCATTTACTTACTGTTCAAAAAGCTGAAAAAATCACTTGCACATTTAAGTTAAATCATAAATTAATTAACACACATTTTTTTTATTATTTATAACAATTACAAAAAAAAAATCTGCCCTCAACTATGTTTGGGTCTGCTTCAAGTCTATCAGGAGCTGGATATCAATATTTTACATTTAAGGAGTGACTGCTTAACTGACTCTATCTAGGGTTAGGTAAGCAGTCCAATCAATACAATTGGAATCTTCCAATTACTGGGTATCATGTGCTTCTTGATGAAGAATATGTGAATATTATTTAAATGTTCTTCATAATTTCAGGTTACAATGTGACAATATTAGCATATGGCCAGACTGGTTCTGGCAAGACCTACACTATGGGGACCAACTATTCCGGATCTGATGGTGACTCCACTAAACTGGGTTTGTATTCAATTTCTTTATTTCATACTACTTCCATGCCTACTTCATTGGGTGGTATTTTTTGAGTTAATATATAGCCTATGACACTCACAAATAATATGGCTTTCTTTTGGTAAAAGAATTTTCAAAATTTGTTCAGTAGATCCAGAGATTACTCCTACAACCTCCCAAACTCACAAACTTTACCTATTTATAATATTAGTATGGATTTAAAATGAGGAGCAACTTAGATTATTATACTTAGCCTATCATGCATAATATGATAAATTCTTTGAAAAAAAAAGAAAATTTGAGAAATCAGCAGCTATTTTATATGCTACTCTGCATCTTGAAATACCTTAAAAACTAAAGCTTTTTATCTCTTCTTTTCACTGCATGTGTGAGCATCTGTTCCTAGTTAGGGATTTGGTACTTTAATCAATGGCACTTGATGGGCATACATCCGGTGATGCAAACTTTTTCAACGACTTGATATTGTCGTGCCTGCCTCCTAATAAAAGGCCATCTGGTCATTAGTAGTCTTGCAGGTATGCTTTGAAGTAGCAACAAACTGACATAAAAGAAAGCAAATCTTCAGCCATCTCCCCCACCCAAAATTTTTAGCATTCTTAATTTACTAACCATCATAATAATTTATTTTTCAGGTGTAATACCTCAGGCCGTAGCAGACATATTTGACTTCATAGAGACGCATGAGGAAAAGTTCATATTCAAAGTGAATGTGTCCTTCATGGAACTCTATCAGGAGCAGTGTTACGACTTGCTCTCCGGCAAGGAGAGGGGACACAGTATTATAGAAATTAGGGAGGATATTAATAAGGGTGTTATTTTACCTGGTGAGAATATCTTTTTATTGTTTTTAACACAGAATAGATAAGTGAATGTGTAAAGCTTCTAATAAGAAAAGAGTCTTTTTTTGAAAAGGATACATGTAAGAATTGGAGGATCTTGTGGGTAGTTGTAACAGATAGACAAAGAAAATTAGCTCTCTCATTTATAAAATTAATATTATTTAATAGAAACATTATTTGCTTTGTTTATGACTTATTTTAAAAGTTCATAATTGGTACCTGCTGGTGTAGCGTTATCTCTTCCAATTTCCACTTCATAACTACTATCGAGTTCACATCACAATGGATTCACTGTCACTGTCAAGCTGTGAACAAACTGAAGAAGTTGTTTCACACGAGGATCACCCCATCACAGCTCCTAGCCTGGAGTTTGCTACGTTCCGGGCATTTATAACAAGCTCTACCCCTGCTGTTGTAGATGTCCTTAGGCAACAAATGGAAGGCAAGAAACTTCTATCTTTGAGTGAGCAAAGCTTGGCTAGTGATCATGGGCGCCTGCAGGACTATTTTCAGGGGGTGCATCTTCAAAGATCCGCCTCGAAAAGGATGGCTTTTCTATCACATTGACACAGATATAGAACCTTTTTTGACTTGTGCAGAGAAGCTTGAGAACTAAAGAAGATGGTTGCAAGGGTGAGCTAAGCAAGCTCGAATATATGCACCTCATCTTGGATGTGCTAGTTTTATTTAAAAACTAGGGGGGTGCAAGTGCATCCCCTTGCAACCCCTTCCGGCGCCCAAGCTAGTGATAATGTTTACCTCAAAGATAAAGTTACACCAAAAGGGAAACAAACATCATACAATATGCATGATAGAATCTGGGCGATTAAATTCTACCACTGATGGAATTTGAATTTCATAGAGTGCTTTCTCTTGCTAAACATGGTCACACAATATTTTTCTCCATCCCTTCCAGGCATAACAGAGCTACCAGTGACTTCCACAATGGAGACCATGATGGTGCTAGAACGAGGGTCATCAGGCCGAGTGACAGGCTCCACAGCGATGAACCAGGCCTCCAGTCGCAGTCACGCCGTCTTCACCATTGTTATCTATAAAGAGAGTAGGACTGACAAGTAAGTTAGATAATTTAGATATTATTCATTTCCTAGAAAAATAAAACATATCTAACAAAATAAGATTAATATTCCAAGATAGCTATATCCATTGTAATTTACATGCTAAGTTTTCTTCAATCAATCAAATTGCCCCAAACCAGTCTTTCTTGATCATAGGACTCTCAAGTTTCTCTATAATACACATGTTACCTGCATTTGTACTTATTTTCTGGTATACACTTCACAGCACCTATATTAAAAAGGTTTAGGTAGTTAAATAGAAGTAAAAAATCTTGATGTGTCTTTTTAGTGTTTTTTTATTTAAAAACTCAGTTTAAAAATAAAATGCAACTAAAAACCAAAGTAAATACAATAATACAATTACTAAATCAATTGCACCATTCGGTCAAGCAGTAGTTTATTTGTTTAATATGTGTTTGTGTAAAAAGCAACATAAATATTGTTTACTTTATTTAACCATCTAACTACTACTCTGTCACTCGCTAGCCACGTACAGGTCCTGGAATTTGCAGGTTATTGAGCATAAATTAATAGAAAACAAGGCGCAAAATCGCACGATTTTGTGTCGCCAACTGCTTAAATCAGCCGTTTAATTCTAGCTCCCGTCGTCCCATTCGAACCTATCCGTTTCGAGGTGCCTTAAGCTCACAGTGTCCTAAGGGTATTGAACCAAGTCATTTGCCTAGTTCAATTCAATTAAATGCCGGGATGTCACTTAGGCCGCTGATTGAACGGGGCCGTTCAATGAAAAGGCTAGACCGCTAATGAATCGGCTGAATAAGCTAGTTGGCTGCGACATCGATACAACAGCGCATTTTTTATTTTCACCGCGCTGCTTAAATAAAATTTGGAAATGGTGTTTTTTCGGGGTTCCGTACCCAAAGGGTAACCAACGGAACCCTATTACTAAGCCTCCGCTGTCCGTCCGTCCGTCCGTCTGTCTGTCAGCGAGTTGTATCTCAAGAACCGTAATAGGTAGACAGTTGAAATTTTCACAGATTATGTATTTTGCCGCTACAACAACAAATAATGGAAATTAAGATTTATGGTACAGAAACCTTTGTGTGCGAGCTCGACTCGCACTTAGGCGGTTTTTTCTGCTTGCTTGGTTTTTTCTTTATTAATAAACCATTACAAAACTGAATCACTCTTCCACAGAAACATAGCCACAACATCAAAGTTCCATCTGGTAGACTTAGCAGGATCTGAGCGTATCAAGAAGACAAAGGCGAGTGGTGAACGTCTGAGGGAAGGCGTCAAGATCAATCAGGGACTACTCGCGCTCGGCAATGTGATCTCAGCCTTAGGAGACGGCACTAACAGGAGCTTTATCAGTTATAGAGATAGCAAGCTTACTAGACTGTTGCAAGGTAAGAAATAAATGATTATATTAATTAGCTTTATTTTATTAAGAATGTAATAAGTTTTGGTTCTATGATAATGCCTGCTAAGATTTTCCTAGGCTTTTTTTATCGCAGTTAGGAATCTTCTTGCTCTGCAATTAGTGAAAGGCGTATATTTTTTTTTTATTTTTTTTATTTGTGATGGGTTTGCTCTTGACTCTAGTCTAGGTCAGAGATGACCGAGACAAAGTCTACGATGGAGCGAGCTTACCCAGAAGGAGCCTGTTCACTCTAACTTTGAAGAGATTAGGGTTGTAAACATTTGGAAACACAGACGCAGGTAGAGAGTTCCACTCCTTTGCTGTGCGCATTATAAAAGACGTTTGGAAACGCTTAGTGCGAATTGGTGGAATAGCAACAAGGTAGGGATGGTAAGATGCAGTGCGTCTGGATGTCCGATGGTAGAAGGGGGCCGGTGGGATGAGGTCGTGGAGTTCTTGGGCACACTCACTGAAGTACAATCTGTAGAAGACCGACAAGCAGGCAACCTTACCGCGATGAGCCAAGCTATGTAGCTTGGCATCCACCAGTTTTTCGTCACCGATGAGCCTCTTATACTTATTGTGTGTATGGTGATGGTATGTGGTGGATGAGTATATGTATACTTATTGTGTGTATGGTTTGAAAAGTGGAATGGTATTCGATAATACATGATATACTACCTAGAGTGTTTGTTCATTTTAGGTCATAGCTGATCTCCTTGCGGTATTAGTTCTTTGGAGTCTTACTGTAGTGTTTCCCGAGACATCTTTGGGAAGTGTACATTTTTAGGGTTCCGAACAAAAGACGGAACCCTTATAGGATCACTCGTATGTCTGTCTGTCTGTCACAGCCAGTTTTCTCCGGATCCACTGGACCGATTCTGTTGAAATTTGGTACACATGGACTTCTGTAACCCAAACACGGACTCGTTACGTAAATTATTAAATTTTTAGTACGGGGATCACTTTTGGGGGTCAAACTAGAAAATTAAAAAAAAAAAACAATTTTAAAATAAATGGTTTTGAAGTTATTCAAGATCCTTTCCTTTCCTTCCAGACAGTTTAGGGGGTAACTCCCTAACCCTGATGGTGGCGTGTGTAAGTCCAGCTGACTACAACTTGGACGAGACTGTCTCTACACTACGATATGCAGACCGAGCGAGGAGGATACGCAACAAACCCATTATTAACCAGGACGCTAAGGCTGCTGAGATTGTTAGGTAAGTCATTATTGCTGTTCTGAAGTTCAGTACTGCGTTGTTTTCTCAAAGATTGCTTCGATTTTAGTCAGAAACTCACAAATTACATGTACAATCAAACCTAATGGCGGCTCGAAACACTCGAGTCACTGCACATAAGCAAATTCATGTGAGAGGTTTTAGTCAGTAAGAGTCTGACACTCCCTTCTGCTTCACCCAGAGTGACATCCCATACTTAAAAAAAAATACTATCTTAAAAGCGTAGTTCTTATGCAACACACCGCTGTGTAGGCACAGAGGTCTTGTTTTTACCAGCAACCTTGCTTATGTAAAAGCTGTTAACTGTGGTTCAATGCAACAGCAAAAACATGATCACACATACACCTAACACCGTCCACAAGATTCAAACTAAAGAAACTGTTATTCCTCATTTAGGTTGAACAACTTAGTAAATGAACTAAGACTACAACTCATCGGCAAAATGCCGACCGTCTCCGAACAGAACAACGAACAGCTCCAAGAAGAATTAGAAAGAGAAAGAGGTCGGTACTCTGAACTATTGAAAAAACACAAACAAGTCACAGAGCATTTGAGCAACATGTTGATAGAAAACACGAATCTCTGTGAAAAGGCTTTGCTGGCCGAAGCAGCCAAAGACAAGATAGAACGAAAGCTGAATGAGCTGACAGAACAATGCAATCAGACCATAGAGAATTTGAATACCACAGACAAAGATGATGAGCATCAAAAGACAACAGTAGTGGACTATTTGAAAGAAATAAAAACGAGATTGGAAGATCTGCAGTCGGTTAACTTGAAGAGTAATGAGGAGTTGATTGACCATGAGATTAAGTTGTCGTTTGTTACTGATGGCGACCACGAGAAGGGAGATGATGAGATGCCCATGAATGAGGACCAGGCTGTGCTGGAAGAGGAGAAGAGAGCTATGGGACAGGTATGAAGATGTTTCTTTATTATTTTTAAACTTACCATACTGCCAGTTCTATACCATCGTAAGAATAGGTTTTGTGTAGCCCAGTTATAAGCGGGAACCAAGAATTTACTTCGAGGGGGAGAGGAGGGGGGCGTCGAGCTCCGCCTGAGAGGGAACTAGTGACCGACTACGCCCATCAGGGCCCATGGCAGTAAAATCAAATGGGGTTCCCCCCCCCCCCCTCCCCAGTAGCTGTTGCATTCTCGATTATAATCGGTCCAATTATAAAGCAGAATGCAAATAGCTCATAGGATAGAGAAATGGTAGATATTACAATACATTTAAATAGTGTATTTAAAAAGCCTAATATAAAATAACTTCGTTCAGTTGCATCATTTTTATTTTTGCTGCAAGACTGAAAGAAAACAACACAGATTTAAGTGTGTGGAAAACATAGTAACGTGAACATCACACCACAGAATAATTCCTGTATATGTGATTATCTTTTGCCTGCGACTTCGTACGTGCATATTCCGTTTTTTCCTGTTCCCGTAGGAATTTCGGGAAATCCTCTCTTACTGGTCCCTCACACTCCCCAAGGAACCTACATGCCAAGTTTCATCTTTCTACAACCAGTAGTTTCAGCTGTGCATTGTCTGTCAGCAACTCAGAAATTCACTCATCAGTTAAGGAAGAATTTTATATATTAACAAAAACTTTTTAGTCCTCTAACTGGGAATCTCTTAATCAACAGGTGGCACTAAACCAAGAGCTTCAAGAGCTGAACCGCGCGATGGCGATCAAGGCGTCCGTCGTGCAAGCGATCCTCGCCAACAACAAGGACATGCTGGAGAGCCACAAGAATCTAAGAGACAATGAGGAGAAGATCGCGCATCTTGAGAAGGAAAGGGATGAACTGTTGCAGCAGTTGAAACAGACTAAGGTGAGATTAATTATGTAGATTTATATTCATAGCAGTAGTATTTATTATCTGCCAGGGTTGCGGAAATTTTTCGAAAGAGTCACCACGGCCCTGTAACGCAAAGCTGGAAATTGCATGGGTTTTAGTAAGTAGGAGTCAGTCATTTGATCATTTCCCATCCTTAAAAAAAATCAGTAGTAGTTATGGTATAGGCGACGCGACTCGCTGCGCGGTAGTAAATTTATGTGACAGCGGGAGTGAGGGTACTGTGCAGCGAAATTCAGCGATAGAGGAGCTTGGGGCTAAGTTATAACAGGCGCACGATTCGGATCTTCGAGGTTACGCGACGCTTGCTGAGGTCCACCCCTATGCGGTCCACCCGTCCACCCGTATGTAAGGGTACCGAGACTACTGCGTGCTTCGGAAAACAAACGTGCTCTCCGAAGCACGCAGGCCAAGGCTTAACAAAGCCTTTTTCTGGATGGCATGACCAGTCTTGTCAAGGGATATTGTGTAACCCAGTTACTGGGTTGTGGAGGTTAGATAACTCAGCTGCATTTGGTTAGACTAGAAAGCCAACCCCAGTATAGTTGGAAAAGGCTAGGCCACTGACCTCTATTACACTATAATAGAGGTCAGTGGGCTAGGCAGGTTGATTAGTTATGGTAGAAAAGACTGCATTGATTTTAACATTAGGGAATGTGCAAGGCGAAGACTGCGCCATCTAGTGTTTAAGAATTCGGAACTTTTTCCTTATAAAAACTTGAATTTGACGCATCTGTACTGCCATTTAAAGCTCCTACACAGTCTGTTTAGGGAAACATTCACATAGTAGACTGTGCCATCTAGTGTTGTGAATTCGGAACTTTTACCTTATAAATACTTGACATCGACACTTCTGTGCTGCCACCTATAGTTTCTGCATGCTCCCTATCAGCAACTCTGCGAAGAAAGGCCATCACTTCACTTTGCCAGAGACTTTCTACCTGTAATTCAAGGTTATCTTATAAACTGTTTGTCTCCGCAGAGCAAAGACCCATCCCACGAGGAGCGTCGCACGAAGGTGTCTACTCTTGAGCAACAGATATCCGACCTCAAGAAGACGTGCCAGCAACAGGCGCACATCATCAAGACTAAGGAGAAGAACGAAGCCAAGATCGCGTCGTTGAACGCTGAGTTGCAGGCGATGAAGGCTACTAAGGTAACCTGTTCTGTTACTACCGCGTTAGGCATTTGTATCGCCGAAGATTAGCAAGAAGCGAGTAAAGCTTGAAACTCGAAACGAGTTTGTGAGCGAGTAGCGAGTGTGTAATTCTGATAGTCGCTCGGCTATGAGCTCTTGTGTGACGAGCGATTACTCGCTCCACTTGCTCCGACCTGTAGGTAGAAATGACCACTGGTTGGTCTCTCAGCGTGAGTTCTGTCTGACCGCCAAGCGAGCTTCGCTAAACGAGTGTCACTGAGCGAGTACTATCTTTGATAGCTCTTGTCGCTGCGACGAACTAGTAGTCACAGAGTTCTCGCCGGCAGTGTCAACAGCCAGCTATCGACTATAAATGTATGTGTCTCTTTTATTCATACGGGGACTATATCTTATATCCGTTTCCTGAACGAGAAAATAGTCGATAGCTGATCACTTCCTCGTCGGCGATGAGACAAGTGCCTTATGATTTAGACCATGATGTGTTAGCATAAATCATCTTCAATCATTTTACTGAACTCGGTTAAAGGCTGTTAACAGAAATCGGGGCCATGTTTTGATAATTTTGGGATTTTTAATCTTTTGGGAAATTTCCTATTGCCTTGATAAAAGTTATAAAATCGTTATAAAAGCGCCATTGCAAGTCTCAATTTATATTTTTTGTGGTACTGCTCAAAATCTTTCCTCTGTGCAAGCATTGATAATTAAAACCAAAATGTTTTTGTCGCTTCACACACAATCTCTTCGATAAATTATTATAAATCCTAATAAGTTGTACACCACCAGCAAACATTCTGCACAATCTCCCTACCTTTTCGCAGTCGATACGTTATTGATAGGTGTTGTCTGCTCTGTGGTTGTCATGTAGTGTTCCGAGCAGTTGTGATTTTCTTCACAATTTCTCGACATCTTTCCCTATAAAAGTATTTAATACCCCCAGGTGAAAATAATAAAACAAATGCGTGAAGAAAGCGAGAAGTTCCGCAAGTGGAAGGCGGACAACGAGCGCGCCATGCTGCGCCTGCGCAACGAGGACCGCAAGCGAGCCACCGCCATGGCCAAGATGGAGAACTTGCACGCCAAGCAGCAGAACGTGCTCAAGCGCAAGATGGAGGAGGCCGTCGCTGTGAACAAGAGGCTCAAGGTTAGTCAAAACTTGCGATTGCTATAAACTTTTATGTTGATACTAAATCGTAGGTTGAGTATAGCTGCTCTAGACACCGCATGACTGATGTTGGATTTCTGTCATAATATCTGGCTGCAAAATCGGGTGTCGAATTCCGTGAGGATTCAATATACAAAGCATTTATTTCAAATAAACTGTTTACAGGTATTTTTGATTTGTCAAGGTTGGTCAGTCAAAAACATGAAATTATTTGCAAGTTCAAAAGCGTAGATCTCCATGGAGAAGAACGTGCAAGAAACTCCGCAGACAGTGTTTTAAGTCATGTTATGTATTAGGACCATCTGTTCTTTACTAGAAGTGGATTCTTATCAAAATTACGAGGGGCGCAAAACTCCATCTTGACTTGGCCGCAGTAATGATAGTCATTCTGAGCTTATGCTCTTCTCTAGTATCTAGCTTATAGCTAGCATGAGCTTATTATCGACGCAGAACCAACGAATCCGGAAATCGCCATACTTAGTTCGACATCCTGTTGCAGTGAATGGCAAAAATACTCTATGTTACCAAACTTTGTTTTTTAGGGTTCATACCTCAAAAGAAAAAAACAGCACCCTTATAGGATCACTATGTTGTCCGTCCGTCTGTCTGTCAAGACTCGAAATCAAATTAAATCATATAATCAGGTCTACACTCCCTTGATGCTGTGAAAAATTTAACTTCTAAGTTAACGTAAAAAAGATACGGCCGTTTATGCCGCAAAAATAGTATACAATTTCGACACTCACAAGGGACTCCAAATTTAGATCTAGAACTATGAAATTTGGCAAGTAATACCGTCTTATACTACAAGTATAGGAAAAAATCTGAAAATTATAGTCTTTATTTAAAGTAATATGTACTTACGAATTTTACGGAACCCTCTGTGGGCGAGTTCGAATAGCACTTGTTTTCCATAAAATAACTTACTTACTTTATCAATCCTATTGCTCACCACCACAGGAAGCTCTAGAACGCCAGAAGTTCTCTCAAATGAAGCGTAGCGCTAAAGGCAACGTGAAGGCCGGTGCTGTGCAACAATACATTGAACAGGAGCTGGAAGTGCATCTCAGTATTGTGGAGGCCGAGAAGTCGCTTGAAGAGTTGATGGAGTATAGGTATGTTTAGAAAATAAGGTCAAAACGAATGTTTTTAACAGCATAGTGTTATCATAGCGTCGTATATGTTTTTATCGTAAGAGCAGTTTTACGTAAGCAGAAGCGCCTGTTTATGGACGCATGTATTATCGTTAATAGGAATAGTTTGTCATTGCTTAATTTCGAATGAACTTGATTGCAAAATGGCGGATGAAAGTGCTCCAACCACACCTCAGTCAACACAACCTGAGTTTGGGGAGATCGGAGGGCTATGTCGAATTCCTACCTTCTAAACCCCCACGATTCCTGTCGCTACCATAACTTCCGAGGCATTAGAGGTGTGGAAGATACTTGTTAACTCGCGCGCATCTCCTGTAGAAGCATAATCCCATATAATTTTATTGCTGCGTACTTTATCACAGGACAATGTAGCATACAAAAAGTATTTAGAAGGCAACTTCTACTAACGCCTTTATCTTCAGGGCCTGGATAACCGAGCAAATAGAGAATCTACGTAACAGCACAGACGAAGAAACGAACAGAAAGAAGATTGCAGAGCTAGAAGATGACCTCGCGCTGCGTAAGGCGCAAATATCTGATCTGCAACAGAAGATATTGACTGCTGATCAAGGTAAGATTACAGTATGTATAAGTATTCTCTAAAAAGAGTAAGTACAAATATGAGGCGCAGTAAACCGCAAGGCTATGGAAGCAATTAGACATTGATAGCGCCCTTAAACCATAGCAGTAAGGACGGTTTTGAAAGTTCAAATGTCCGACTGACGTACGTACTCTTCGGCAGTTACCTTTGTAAAGGCAGGAGGACCTTAACAATTAGATTAATTCTAGGAAAACGAAAATTTTATCAGCTTAGGGTAACTTAGGAACAGTCACATTTGGTGCCACTGACGTACGTACTCTTCGGCAGTTACTTGTAAAATAACGATAATAGAAGCTTATATTTGAATTTTTTTGTTCCATACTTGTATTTTTTTTTTTCAAATAAGATAAAGTCATGTAGATACTGCTGCTAGGTTATAAGTAGCGTTATAATTAAATGGAAAATAAAGACATGGATTTTAGGCATTAGTCTCGTCCTAACAAGGGTTTTTAAGCCTAAATCTTTTTCTTACTTGCTTATAAATCTTTTCCAAATGTATCTTACGCGGACGTAATATTAAATATTATTATTAATTCACAGAAAACAAATCCCGCACACAATGGGACAACATACAATCGATGCTAGAAGCTAAAGTAGCCCTCAAATGCCTGTTCGAGTTACTAGTGGACGCTAAGAGAGAGTTGACCAATCAGAGCGAGAAAGGCTTCCAAGCAAGATATGAGGAGGTCAAGGAAGCCCATGACAGGCTCGCTATGGAGTTCGAGCATAGCAAGGCTGAGTTTGAGAGGCAGTTGTCTGTGGTGAAGCTGCAGAGTGAGCAGAAGGTAAGATTACTGTGCTATTGAATTGTTATAAAGATTGTTTCAGTGGCTGCTTTTTCCTCAGCTGGTGAGACTCAGTCAAAATAGGACTTTAATGTCTATTGTTTTGGTCCTTGTGTCGATGGGAACTTCAAAGATCGAATCAAACCATACCGATTTTTAAATAATGTTTTTTCATTTTAATTTACCTCACTTCTTTAGGACTGATTCTTGTCTCTGTGCTTGTCTTGGATTGTTTCTGTTTTGCACTATTTAGAAATAAATGACTTCGAATGAAGAGAGGGGCTGTAACATTTCATTGTTTGATGCGATAAACAAGCGCCTCCACCTCGGACAACATTAATCAACCATGGCTAATCTTTAATTGCTGCATCAATTAATATGGCTGAAAGTCACGGGAGAGGTATCTGATAGACATACGTAATGCAAAAGTAACTCTGCCTGTCTGTTCGTTAGCTCTTCACGCCTTAAAAGCTGAACGGATTTTGATGTCCTCAATTACTTGAATACAACTTTTTCCCGAGAGTATATTCTCTTAGGTTGATTTTTAACTTGCTGGCGAAGCCACATGCAGGAGCTAGTATGGACATAAGAAATTAGTAATTGTAAATTGTATATTTTTTCACAGTTATCAGCCCTAGTGGCTCTCCAACGTGGCGTGGTCGGCAAAGGCGACAAAAGCGAAGCCTGCAAACACTTACAGAACGTGATACAGTATCAACAGGAGAAACTGGAACAAGTCGAGGAGGAGAATGTATGATGTACCTTATTGCTTTAGCATTAAACTCCGTTTAGATTGTGACATGCGCGTTTTATGTCGTAGTTAGATTGTATAGGGAGCTTAGGATAAATTAGTATGGGTCACTCGATTGTGATCTTAAAGCAATTCTTTACACCAATCCAATTTTAGCGCATTCTTTAACGTAGATTCGGTAGGACCAACAATTTTCTTAGACTATACTTAGATAGGTATTTCATAAACAACATTAAAATTACACTAATTTTTGACACTACACTCACAGCTCTTTTTCTTTCTGTTAACATTACATTAGTATTCATCCGACTGCTTCAGAAAGAAAGTTATGTTTTTTACGCCAACGTAAAATCAATATAAAAATATCTTCAATGTCTCATCTTTCAACAGAAAAAGCTAGTAGACGAATTAGAACAGCTGAGATCAGCTGGCAAGAAAGTGAAAAGGAAGCCAAAGAAAGAGGAGAGGGAACCCAAGGTGGAGTCTAAAGTGGAGGATCTGCTACCCACTGATGAGGAGGATGATGAGTTTGAAGACAGGGACAAGGACCCTGACTGGAGGGCTACTCCATTATTTAAGCGTATACAGGTGAGCTATTATACTGTCAAACTATTTTTGAATAAAGAATATGTTAATCATTAGTTAAACTAAGCAAATTTTAACAGTCAAAATGTTACAGCTGGACTGGAGTTGAGTAGAATAGGGACTCCATTTTCCGTACTAGACTCCCTCGTTCTGCTCCTGATAAGTTCCCGCTGCGCCCCTAGTGCTCGATTCCAACACATACCTACCTACTTGCCAGTATCATCAAAAACATCTGTAAAATTAGACAAAACATCACGCTCATGTTTTTGGCAGCTTACGAGCGTATTTGTGTTTAGTGGAGTTAGCGGCCGGCCGGCTACACGGTCAAAAAACAAGGGCGCAGTTATAGAAGCTCGCACAGGGCGCAGAAAAGACTATTTGCGGCACTGCTGATTCTTCGGCGTCAAAGCAGTCCCTGCAGATTGAGCGGTCTGTGGCGCCTATGTTAAATAGATCTTTGTTTAGAGTGCAATGGCACGTGCCATTGCCCTCTAAAAAAACTTTTATTTTTTTGACTATTTTGTTATTTTTCTGAGGTTTATCTACTTAGGCTGAGTAGTCGTTTTGTTAGTCGTGGATGTATACTTGGCATTGCCATTTTTGACTACCTGCAGTCTGTAGCCCATGACCATTTGTTCTTGTGAAGTTCATTTGATCACTCCAAAGTTTAATTTGCTGTTAGTTTGTGTTTCTAGGGCTTTGAGCACAGCTAGGCTAACTGGATTTCAAATAAGAGAAGTTTGTTTGTGATTAGAAACAACACTAAAATCCCAGTGTTGTTTCCAGGCGCAGCGCTCCCGGCTCACGATGAACTTCACGCAAGCGGACACGTCGCTGGCGGACAGCACGGCGCGGCCCAGCAAGCGCGGCTCGGACGGCTCGCCGCACTGCACGTGCAAGGGCGCGTGCTCCACGCGCATGTGCGGCTGCCACAAGTCCGACAAGGGCTGCAGCAGCGCGTGTCGCTGTGCGCCGCAGGTCTGCAAGAACCGACGCGTGTCGTCCGACAGCGAGGATAACAAGGAGAATAATGTGAGTATCTATCTTTTCGGAATTCAATCAGATCCGCCTATAAAAAGGTATGCGGAACAGGGTGTGAAGTCTCGCGAACCTCCGTTGAAAATGAAGAATTCCCCGACTAGACGGGTGTTGTGTCTGGTGGGCAACTGCTCGATAGTATGATCGAATCGAAATAGGCGGTATAGTTGCCCCTACAAGCATCTTTCTTGACGAGCTTTTTTAATCACTTATAGAAAATGTTTTTATTACAGCCATCAAGCACGGAGTTATCACTCGACACGACGCCGCCGCCGTCATATTTCGACAAACGGTAAGTCCCCACACTTACTCATCCCTTCGAAAACCTCTCCTTTCTAACTCCCTTCCCTCTTCAGATTTGAAACATCACAAGAACTAAACCTAACAACAGAAGAAGAAATCGTTGACGAAGAAAACGATAAACATTCAGCAACAAATCTTCCTAAGCTTCCCGATTCAACGAAAATTGTCGCGCCACTTCGTCAACCGCGTCCATTGCGGCCTATTCCCAGCAATTCGACTCAGAAATGGATGTATGCGCTACTGGTATACAATAGTTGTGTTGCCCCGATGTCAGAGTACTGCGCGAACAATATACTCCAGTACGGCATGGATGTCGCGAAGTATAACGTGATATCCAACGTCTTCAAGTACCTGATGAGAGAGGTTACTTGTTAAGGTTACATTTGATTGGATTGTGGCGTGGCGTGTGTTTTTAATTTAATATTTTAAAAGGTATTCTATCAGTCGATTAAAAATCGTAGTTGTGTCGGTACAAACTTTCGTTTTTGATGCAAAGTCAGACAGAATTAAGAGCTTTATCTATACTAACATTATAAAGAGGTAAAGCTTGTGAGTTTGTGAGGTTGTAGGGGGTAATCTTTGGGTCTACTGAACAGATTTTCAAAATTCTTTTACCAATTGAAATACACGTTATTTCTGAGTGTCATAGGCTTTATATTAACCCGAAAAATACTTCCCAACGAAGTGGGCACGGGTCAGCTAGTATTAAATAAAATCTTATGCGTGAGACATTCTTTTAAGGTTCACAAAGAACACCGAGGCGACGACGACGTTGGCAAAACTTGACAAACTCAGCCTGTCAGTGAGCCACCATTTACTCAGTAATGATTTTGAATTTGGCTATGACAGCCGAAATTACTTTTGTGCGGGCACAATAAACTGGTTAGTAAACTAGTAATGGAGTTTCTCTCTAAAAGCTGCCGGCTCCGGCGATTCCGTGCTATGTGATGGCTCATATGCTAGACTATAGTATAAAGATCGCAGTGAAAGTCCAAAGGAGGTTCTGAGGTTCCCTCCTATTTTCTCCAGCACGACTCCCAATCTGACACAAATATAAAGTTATTCTCACAAAATTATTGTTTACTAGTGGACGTCAAGCGGTTTCACCCGCGTAGTTCTCGTTCCCGTGGGAGTACGGGGATAATATATAGCCTATGTTACTCCCTGATAATGTAGTTATCCAATGATAAAAGAATTTTTCAAATCGGTCCAGTAGTTTCGGAGCCTATTCAATTCAAACAAACAATCAAATCTTTCCTCTTTATAATATTATTAATATATATATATAATATAATAATAATAATTATATATTATACTGTACACTAGCTGACAGGGCAAGGGTTGTTTTGCCATATAAAAAAAAATTGCCTACGACCTATTCTCAGACCTACTAAATATACAAAAAAAATGTCATTAATCGGTCAAGCCGTTTCGGAGGAGTTCGATAGCAAATACTGACACGAGATTTTTATATATTAGATGTTATAATCGACTGATAGAAGTGCCACTTAATTTTTATCAATGTTTTTGAAAAATATTATTCGATACCAATACGCCAGGTCACTATCTACGTAATAAAAAACCCCTCAACCATAAACTTGCGGACTATGCTCTTACAAAAAGAATTTCACGAAAAAGTTTATAAAACTTTAACAAACTCCTTTCTTGTTTCTTAAGGCTCCCAAAGAAGTACTCGTTTTATAAAAACCTTTCTGGAATTTGGCACATTTTTAAGAAGAGGGATACGCTTTAACAAGGCTTCCTACGTAAGTGCATAGTTCTGCAATGCGTAGATATTTCTTAGTTGAATAGATATTTTGAAACAATATATAGATATCATGATTTGAATAGGTAGCGGTTCTGTACAAATATCGTAGTGTTGTTAATGCTTTTCGGGTATTTAGATAATGTTTTAAGTGAGCATAGCTTTAGTGGTTCAATGTTTGTTTTTTTTTTTTTTTTTAATATTGCAGAACTATGTACCTACTTGTAATAAGTTTCGCAAGAAAACACTCTGAAATGATATCCCTTGTATAAAACATAGTAAATTATTACTAATGACAAATTTTACCCATGAGTAGTTCCTGAAAAGAATTGATTGACACGTAAAAAATTAAACGCAAGTCATACCAATGGTATAACCCATTGGTTTGACATTAATTCAATCAATAACAGCAACTATCTGGCGTTTGACATTTTGTGACATGAATAGGGTATTTGACTGTTTTTTTTTATTACATTACTCAAAACCCAGAGAACAGACAAACGCTGTTAAAAATATTTTTAAAAAATCTAAAAAAATGGCGGTGTTGTCAGCATTTTAAAATCTGCGATAAATAGAGACGGCACTAATTGTGTGTGACGTCACTCGCAAGTCCCGCCGTATTGAATTGTAGCGACCCAGAAAAAATACGTTTTGTGTGACAAGTATAGAAGAATAACTTCAAAAGTGTGTAGCGGCAAGGCAAATCAATGCCGCCATAAGAAAAACCAACGGAACAAATCAACATCGCAACAAAAAGAACTGCGACGCCGTATAAGCAACTAGCAGCGAACTACTACGTCGAAATCCTGCATCGCGCAAGCAGAGTTTACTGCGTGATTTAAACATATACATCAGCCCGAATATCAACTATCGGGCAGTTGCCCGCCAGACACAACAACTGTCTGGTAGGAGGGTCCTCCCTTTTCAATTGAGGTGTGTGGGACTTTACTCTCTGTTCCGCATCCCTCTAAAAGTGTATAACTTCTCTGTTTTTCAACCATTTTTTTTGACATCATCTATCAAAAAAGGTTTCATTCATTAAGATTTTTCTTACTGGTCAAATACCCTTTCGTTCAGGCAACTGTGTTTTAGTTTCTCTCGTTTCCTATAACTTTAATTGTATTGGTGACAGCAAAACGATGCCTTATTCACATTATAAACGACTCATTATTTAAGTTAATATCTTATGTTCTTTAGCTTGTATTGTTGTTTTAATTAACTAATTATTTATTTGCAGAGGACACCTTGATGCTACGTACGTTAAGAAGAAGAAAAGCTACTTTTTCCCGCATGATCAGGGAAATGGCGACCTCAAAGCAATGAAAGGTACTTGAACTTGGTTACTTTAAGTAGGTCTTTTGTCTGTCGTTCATGCAGCGGATTGGTGATCAAAGTTTTAGTTAAGCTCGTGTTCTGAGTTGAGTAACACATCACTGATTGCGCGCACTGACTGGTTAGCTCCCCTGAAAGACGATTGCAATCACTACTTCTTTACTTCAGTGTTTATTCTAAGAGGAAAATATATGTTTTTTTAATCGATGTACAGTAATAACCACCATTTACCATAATCTTAGCTAACAATGAGGTTGGTATAGTCCAACCGGGATCGCTGTACCGCGCCTTAGGAAGGTGAGGTGAAAACTGCTTGCTGCCGCTCGAGTTGACGGCGGACTGACAGAGTAATCGGCCTGCACTACCCCCCGTCTCACCGCGCACATACCTAAGGCACGGTACAGCGGTCCCGGTAGAACTATAGACGAACTGCAGGTCGATATTGTAAAAAATCCTGAAAACACCTAGGTGAAGTGAGCTGTCATTCTAATAGATGCTAGGGATTGACAACTCACTTAAAGCCACTTATGTTGTCTAACAGAGACCTTAGTGCGAGTTTTTTAACGTTCTCGATCACGTTATCGTAAACGCCGATTTGTATTCAAACTGAATAAGCGCTGTCTGGTGACAATAGCGGATAACCTTTTTTTATACAATTTGACCTAAGCAAACGTTTACGTTAATGAGTACGTTAAAAAACTCAATATAAGCCATCAGAATGAGGCTAGGTTCTAGAATAGCACTACAGGGCACCCGTGAAGGTTGGTACAAGTTGGCGCTTTCTTCCTAGGAGGCCTTTGCTTAGCAGTGGAACAGTATAATAAGCATTCATAAAGGTTAGAAAGCAAGATGAGCCATCGCCCAGCATAATGCTGGGACTCTGTCCGAAATAGAGCCATAGCGCTGGTATTCTGCTCCAACCGGCGTTGCCAAATAACGTCGATCGGTAATAGGTATAGGTTCTAATAGGCGCTTTATAGTCCTACTAAGTATCATTTTAATTCTCTGACAGCATCTCATTTCGCCAGTTGTCCCATTGGACGGGGCGATTAAAAAAATAACGACTACTAAACTAATCCTTTCATTTTCTTTTTCAGACTGAAACACATTCCTGGACCTATAAAAAATAGCAAGAAACTAATTATTAAATATTAATTTTAGTACTTATACAATAATGCGAAATTAAAGTGCCTAGATATTTATAATATTAATTTACACATAACTATTTTTCTCAATATCTCTATTGTAAACTAAATTAGGTGTGAAATGTATTGACCTGTAATTTAGAACTATTTCTTTACTAAGGATTTGTACAGCCACCATTTAAATTTTGCGTGAGTGAAATCCAGTCTGATTATAACATTTTGTTTTATAAATTGATGGAGTAAAGCTCCGAATAAATATTTATTATGTACTTTGTATTTTAATTAAGAAAAAATGAATTTTCCTAATGTAGACCATAAGGAATGATGATATCCGCTAGAGAACGAAGGTTACCGACATAGCCCGAAGGATCGCCAAACTAAAGTGGCAGTGGGCAGGGCACATTGCTCGCAGAACAGATGGTCGATGGGGCCGAAAAGTTCTGGAGTGGCGACCGCGTACCGGAAGACGTAACGTTGGAAGGCTCCCACAAGGTGGACCGATGACCTGGTGAAGGTCGCGGGTAGCCGATGGATGCGAGACGCACAGGACCGGTCGTTGTGGCGACGCTTGGGAGAGGCCTATGTCCAGCAGTGGACGTCTTTCGGCTGATATGATGATGATGAGACCATAAGGTTGTGTTTCCATTAGAGATGTGCGAGGATGCGTAGCGAGGAATGTGTTTGTTAAGAACCAATAGAATTGCTTCATTTACCTAGCTCGGCGCAAGCGATCCTATTGGTCCTTAAGGGCGCTATTACAATATCGAGCGCTTGGCGCGGACTAGAAGCTACAGACCTAGTTTCCCGAGATTTATAGTGATTGTAGCCCTGCTTAGAACAATTGTTAAAAAATATTATTTTAAATTCAAACAGATAATTTTTATTTTTGCAAGCAAAGTAGGAAGGCCTCCCACAAGGTGGACCGATGACCTGGTGAAGGTCGCGGGTAGCCGATGGATGCGAGACGCACAGGACCGGTCGTTGTGGCGACGCTTGGGGGAGGCCTATGTCCAGCAGTGGACGTCTTTCGGCTGATATGATGATGATGAAGGAAGGTAACATTGTAACCTTAGTTATAAGTTTCGTTTTGTTTGAATTTTATTTTCATAGATAAAAGATATAATTTCGGTCGAAGAATTATCAGTAACTCTCTGTTTTACGGAATTATTTTTGGTGTATTACTGTATGAAATATAATAAATTAAATTAAGCATTCCAAAGTAGAAGAATCAGTTGTACCATAAACATAATTTGGACTTAGCCACGAAAGTGTTAATAAAATAGAAAAGTATGTTTTTTATTTGCAAAGAAAATTAAATGAATGAATGATGAATAATTGAATGATTAAATTATTATATCTTCAATGTAACAAAGCATCTAAAGATGCCTAACCACTCACCCGTCCACGGTGAGTATAGTCACCACAAAAATTCTTGCCTGTACTGTCCATGGTGACTAAAATCACCAAACGACATCGTTGAATTTAAACGTGTACAGTGCTTAAGTTAGCTCTTAATAATACAATAAAAAATTTTTAGATGGCGCTATATGAAGTTTGTCATCCGTGAGAGTGAATTTTATCCGTGCAATGGCAACAAAATATTCAGAAAAAAAAATGCGGAAATGACAGTTCGCCATTTTTGTTTGTAAACTGTTAAAGTGTGTGGAGATGGAACAAAAATGTGCTAAGTTTTCTGTCCTTATACGTTATTTCTAATGTTGTTTCATATCAAGTTAATTGTGAAGACATATTCTTTACGAAATTTGCAGTATTATGACAATTCCAAAACGTTTATATATAATAATTGAGCTGCAAAAGTTATATAGTTTTATGATTCCTACGCGATCATCGTTTGATGATTAAACGTTGTTTAAAATGTATTCTTTTCGGTTATTTATGTTACATAAATGCTAAATATAAGAGAATATTTTACTATTATCACGTTAATAGCCATTTATAAACAAAATATGTTAAAACGCAACTCATTATCCATCATTTGAGTGTTCAGGAATGCAGTGCCCGTGGCTTTGTTTTCTTTTTTTCACAGAAAACTAACTATGAATATTAATATATTGGTATCATTTCAAAGGATATAATATGTACTATTATAGTATTTAAAAATGTTTCCGGTAAATATTATACTTTACTTGTAAAAGTCGAAACAAAAAATAAAAAGGATATTTTTTTTCATCCTATTTTATTAATTTGAGAAATTTACTTTTAACTAAATTAAATTCTAGATCCTTTTAGCTTTCTGTGAGTATTTTTTATTCGAATGTAGCTATAGCAGTTTTTTAGTAGTAATCGATTTTGTTAAAGGAAATTCGCGCAGTCGTAAAAATCAAGTGATATTTAATGCTCGGACAGGTGGGCCGAGAGTAGCTCGCGCGGCTGGACGCTTGAGTGGCTAAAGTAAAAATTTATGAAATATCCTTTGTTAAGAAAGGTTTTTACTAATTTATGTAAACAAATTAAAATATTTATTTAAAGCACTCCCAAGAAAAAACTCCAACATTTCTTGGCCATATATATTTTTTAAATTTGTGGCTATATCTATACTAATACATAAAACTGAAAAGTTTGTTTGTTCGAAGTTTCGCAACTTCGTCTACGTCACATTTTTCATTACTGCCCCGCTCCTATTGGTCTTACCGTAATGATATATAGCCTATAGCCTTCCTCCATAAATGGGCTATCTAACACTGAAATAATTTTTCAAATCGGACCAGTAGTTTCTGAGATTAGCGCGTTCAAGCAAACAAACAAACAAACTCTTCAGCTTTATATATTAGTATAGATTGCTATATTTTTTTATTTATACAGAATATTAAAAGTATGCATGGATAGCTAAATCCGAAACTATGAGGAATATCGAAAAACATTGAAAGGAGTTTCGAGCCCGATTATGATAAAAACTAAAACTGCATTATCGGATTTTTGAACAATCGATATTACAATCCAGGAATCGAACCGAATGATTAAAAAAAAACACGCTGTATCAACGTATCACGTGTACAACATCCGAAAGTGTCGATACTAAGGATCAAATTCTGGGAAGTACACTTTATTGTACACCAAAGTTAAAACTTAAAAGGAAACTCACGTTGGGCGGCCTTATCGCATTCCGCGATCTCTTGAGATAGACATAATTTTGGTAGACAATTTCTATACTGCCTAACTTACATAGTTTAAATAACATGTTGACAAGATTTTGGAAGTTCTGACCACTTGACAGCCTGATTAAAGACCTCAAATGCTTAAGGCGGTGGTTCCGATCACAAAACGACAAACCAAGCAAAGATGCTTTCTATGTATAATGTCGTTTGATGGTATTTACTGTAATTAAAATTATCTTCACAATAATTATATCTAGAGTTTCTATTCCTATTAAGGACTAGCTGACTAGTGCCCACTTCGTTGGGCGGTATTTTTCGGGTTAATATATAGCCTATTAGCTTCTGCCAGCGGCTTCACCCGCGTGGGCCCTAGGGAACATACTCCCGGGATAAAAAGTAGCCTATGTCCTTTCTCAGGCTCTAGACTATCTCTGTACCAAATTTCATTTAAATCGGTTCAGTAGTTTTGGAGTGAAACCACGACAGACAAACAGACAGTTACTTTCGCATTTATAATTTTAGTGTGGATGGATAGTATGGATGACTCTCACAAATAACGTGGCTTTCTATTGGTAAAAGAATTTTCAAAATCGGTTCAGTAGATCCAGAGATTACCCCCTACAACCTCACTAACTTTACCTCTTTATAATATTAGTATAGATTATTACAATGTTACGTTGTTTACTGTACTCTGTTATCTATATATTATACAAGTATACCTACTATGGGTTTTGAGAACCAATGAAAGATACAGTTATAATTTCCATATAATTATTTATAGGAGAGCTGTGTACCTACCGCTGTGCTCCATCAGGACTAAGCGAGAGCGCACACACCTAATTATAATAAATAGGTATATTACGTAATATAGTAAAGCTGAAGAGTTTGTTTGAACGCGATAATCTCTGGAACTTCCAGATTTGGAAAATTCTTTTTGTATATGATAGCCACATTCATGAGAAAGATTACGGCTGGGAATAACTACAGGAACGGGAAATACTGGATATGTACGTACGAAGTCGTGGGCAAAAAAGCAGAGCTCCGCAAAATCGATTACTTTGGTAGGCGCCAAATAAGTTTGCAATAACGGCCATTGACCCACCCTATACATTTATTGATATATTTCAAAAACGCAAATTAAAACAAAGCAGTTTTCATTTTCCAGTAGTGAAAAACGATGCCTAACTTATTTTTTGGGTACATCTGAAGAGATATTAGGAAAAGGTAGTGTATTTTTCATTACTCATACTCGGAAAGTAAGCCTGAAGTTGCCTGAGGAGCGGGTTGAAAGTATTATTTTTCAGCCCTAGGGAGAATCGTTTTCAACTGACAGCCGTCAAATTATAAAAAAAAAACTTGTTGAAAATTTCTATTGAACCATGTCCCAACTTTCTATACAGCCAGTCAATTCCAGAGCGATGTAAAATTGAAATAATATAAAGATGAGTATTAACTAAGATTGTATTTTTAAATGACTTTAATATAATTTATTTTCAACTATAATAACATAGATATGGGCGAAATATTTACCATTTTTTCAATGATGAAAATGAAAGGTGATGAAAGGTCACAGAAAAAAGAAAACAAATTAGGCGGGAACGCGGCAGTCCGATCTTCATTTGTTTCTTCGAGTTGTAAAGTTTTGTTCATACTTTTTACGTACCTATAGCAGAGATTTGTATTGACACGATGACTTAGAATAATAACGCGTTCATCAGATTCAGATATGGATTTTTTCTTTAGCTAATTCGTGTTTTTATTTTTACTTTCCTTGTATTCGTAATGAAAAGCACAGTGTTGACCTCGGATGAAAGACTTATTTAGTCCCTCGAACCATTGGCGCCCTTGCTACGTTCGGGCGCCAAACGCAGTCTCGGGACTAAATCAGTTAATGTTCTATTATTGTGCCGTATGGTGTCAGCCGGTGCCGTATGGTGCCGTAAAAGAATAATACCAACCCAGCACTTTCCGTGGGTGTCGTAAAAGGCGACTAAGGGACTCACCAAAGAATGGGCAGCAGCGTTCTCTGTAAAACGCAACACCATACACTGCGGTCTGCGATCGCCAACCCGCCTGCCAAGCGTGGCGATTATGGCAACCCCCCCCCCCCCCCTTTGGAGAAGGCCTATGTCCAACAGTGGACGTCTTTCGGCTGTTATGATGATGATGATGATGAATGTATTCTATTGCAAACTTATCTGGCGCCTACCATAACGCCTGTACACCGGTTATCGTCCTTCCACAGAAGTTAAGCGAATAACTCGCCTTCACTACCTAGATGGGTGACCGCTTAGGAACACCGCATTACATTGTCTTTTGTCTTTGCGCATCTCACCAATCATTGTTTTGTCCATCAACGAAAATTTCATGTTTGTAAATAGTTTTATTTGATTTCTCGGAATGATGAGATTTTGATTATTTCCGACTATTGTGTTTGTAAAGAATTTCGTTGTGTATGAAGGAGCATTGACAATGGTCTTGTATGTCTTACTATGTAGGTATAGGAATGCTATTAAGTGAAACATACCTACTTTTGGAGATGATTGTTGTCTAACAAAGAAGTAACTCCAAAACTTAAACCCGAATACTGCAAAATCACGCTCTAAAAAGTTGAAACAAGGAAATATTCATATAGTTATATTCAGAGGATAGCCGTGGTCGTATGGCACTTTGCCCTAAAGCTAACTCGAAGAATTTATGAGAGAACGGGTGAGCATTAAAACATACAAAATCACAACCCTCCTTTTTGCTTCGCCGATGTCGGGTAAAAGGGACTCGTAACTATATCTGCTACTTATAATTTTTATTTTTTGACTTCGTAGTTGAGGCACCCTATAAATCCTGGTTTGGTCAACTCTAAAGTGTGAATGAATCAAATATTGATGCTGGAATCGATCATAATCCTTCTAAAGTGTAGGCCGACAACACACAAAAATATAGTATGTTGTATTAGTGACTTTTTAGGGTTTCGAAAAAAAAACGGAACCTTATAGGATCACTTCGGTGTCTGTCTGTCCGTCTCACAGCCAGTTTTCTCCGGATCCACTGGACCGATTCTGTTGAAATTCGGTACACATATGTACTTCTATGACCCAAACACGGACGCGTTACGTAAATCATTAAATTTTTAGTATGGGGGTCACTTTTGGGGGTCAAACTAGAAAATAAAAAAAAGTAGAATTTTATTCTTCCTTTATTTGTCGGTCATAACCACTTGACCATCTCTGGTCCTAGGGTTCGCAACATCAGATGTTCTGAACCTAGACCGCTCTTTAGTTTAGTCGCTGTCTCTAGAAAGAAAGAGAAGAAACAAAGTTTTACCCGCTATGGTAATATAACTTCAAGTGCATTTCTCCGCGCCGCATTGCATGACCGACAATTCTGCTATCAGTCCTTGGCATTTCTTGGGCGCCACTTGGGCCATAAAAGTCAGACGTTAGTCTACCCTAATTAAAGCCTCATTAGTGATAATTACCGTGTAATACTTCCAACCCCTTTCTTAGATTACGAACAAAACGTTTTTGTTTTGTCGACAAAAAGCATCGTGACTCGGTCAATGAACTTCCGACGTCTGTCCATTCATCAAATTGATACCTATTAGCTAGTCGAGATTTAGCTCGAAAGTTTAGAAAGTTATAAAATTGAATAACTGCGGTATTAGCGCAGACTTTAATACCGGTTTTTGTTCTAATAGGTATATTTACAAGTCTCATGGTATGCAGAATGGTAATACCGCTAGCAATTACGATCTCTGATATGTCCTTGAGTAACCCATGTTAACCTTTTGAACGCCACGGTCGGATAGCCGACAAATGAAATCGTGCCCAACACGCCACCGTCGGCTATAGCCGACAAGAAAACGACATTTTTTAAGCACAAAATAAATATACTAAAGTAAGTTTTCTGTGTTTCTTTTTCCTATTATTTAAAACTACATTAATCATATAATGTAAAATGGCAGAAAGATACATCCATAACTTACATTTCACTACAAAAAAAAATCATCAAATATTGCTTATCGAAATCCGTAAAAAAGTGTTCCTCCACACGCCACAGTCGGCAAGACACGACAGCTAGTGATGGGTAAGTAAGGTAATTTATATTTAAAATTTGTGAAATATTTTATTAAAAGAAGCTTACTATTGCTTCAACAGATATTTTTTTATGACAACTATTCGTATCTGAATATTCTAGATCAATAGAGTGCCAGAAGAGAGGCGTTCAGTAACTTAAGTGAATAAACTGAACGTTTTATGAAAAGTGCGACAGCAGAAGTACTTAGATGACATAAGTTTGCCACGCTATGAAGAGTCAGTCTAATTATAAGTAAATAGAGTATTTTTTTGTTACATACTACCTTTATGATTATTATTTATTCTGTCCCACAACGTCACATCCCTACTCGCATGCGAAGAAGTTGTCAAATGTCGTGCCAGCCACGCCAGAGTCGGCTCTTCCCGACAGCGCATGACGTCACGAACGAGATTAGTGATGTATCTTATCCTTATTTGATTTATTCGTTTGTAGTTCTAATGTCTGATTTTAGGTTGTTTAGAACTTTGTAACCGCTTTTTAACGATAGTGTGATACGAAACAGGGTCAAATTAAATAAAATAGTAATGTAATAAGTAATATTTTATTTCAAAATATGGGACGAAAAGCAATAATTAATTGGTTTTCGATAACTTATAGATCGGATGTTGGAATCCCTATTTTTTTTGTAGGTATCTGCGCTGAATTTGTGGCCTGGCGTGGGAGGTGCGCTGATGAGTTTTCGCTCTGGCGTTCAAAAGGTTAACCCTCTTTTTTTTGGTGGGGTGGAAATCCTTCCCGTATGTCCTCCGCCCTGGGGCGGACGGGGGGGGGGGGGTCTGTCAGACTCCTACTCACTGAAACCACTTCGTGTTCCCTCGCACACTTGCACCGTTGGCTACGGGAGCCTTTAAGCAATCTGCCCCTGACAACCCATATTAACCCTCTAACCTAAGATCCGGTGTTTGAGTAAAAGACGGAACCATCTTTTTGGAGCTCCGAAACTGCTGCAGTAATTGTAGGAACTGTTGAAATGGTTGCATATTAGAAAATCAAAACTATTCTGAGCAAATTTCAAAAGAACAACGTACAAATCAACAAAGTTAAATAACGATGGTCATTTGATCAAAAGTTCAGCTGACCAAAGTCTGGAATATCAATGTTTATATTATTTATTACACTATTGACCAAATCGAACCAATCGTTTAAAGGACAAAATGGATTACTGGCGACTCACCGTAGTTCTGGGTGGTTTAAAAAAAAATAACCACGAAGGCTAAGGCGGGAGCTCCAACCAAACCTATCCGATTCGGGGTAGTCTGCGTCGGGGATATTTTAAAATTACATCTAGCAACTTTTGATCAGTCGTTCATTTGATGTCACATACATTGGGATTCTAAAATTTTCTAAATAAAACAGTTGGTCATTTAAATTTTGTTATTTCGTTTACTGTTCTTTTGAAATTTGCTCAGAAAAGTTTTGATTTTCTAATATGCAACCGTTGAAATTGACTCAGTTACTAGTTAACCCTAGTATTGTTATAGGCTAACTTTTCACGCTTAGGGTTCTGGTGATGCTAATGCCATGAAAAATTTGCTGTAAAATTGATGAAGACCGATAGTTTAGACTGATAACGGTCAGGCGTATCGGGGTATCAATCAAAAGTATGAATGAACGTCAAACCACAATGTGGATGCCTATACCTACATATGACCGGCATAATTATGTCTACATTAAGGTCAGTGGCAGATCGATCGATCAAGTCAATAACAATAAACAGAACTACTTATCTAGATTGTTATAGATGTCGGTAACAGTAAGTCAAGAGAAAATATAGCTAGTAAAAACAATATCCGACCTACTTCAAGAAAACCTTTTGAACTTTCGATCTTTATTTTTATTAAATTGTTAAATTAAATTTTCTTTTCTTTAAAACTCGGTATTTTTGTTGTTATACCTCATCGCAGGTCAACAAAATTTTTGGGTCTTCGAGCCGGATTCGAGCATTGAACTTCCAGCCCATCTGTTTCGACAAGAATACATTCTCAACATTATTCCAAAGTGATATGATTACAAAATATTATCAACAGATCCTCTTAAAATGCCACCTCGAATGATTCAATAAAAACTAAATTTTATCCTTTTTATCTCGAAAACTTGATTTGTAAAATGTAAAAACTTCGGCGAGTGTAGGTGGTTGGGTAATATGTAAAATTTGCATATTTTTAGTCATGTGTCGTCTCCACCTTGACCGAATATGTGGATCCTGAGTGCATGTCTCGCGTCATCGAATGTTGTGACTCAAAGACTCAAATGAAAGCATGAGCTCTACTACTTGTCTTGGTATGGGAAGGTCCGTCAAAGCTAGTACCGGAGTAGGATGTAACATTCTATGAGTACGTAGTACGTGACGTTTCTGGGATAAACCCCAGCGAAATCGACACGGTACGCACTGACCATGGTACGCAAACTCTGAACACTAAACCTGACTTGAAAATTTAATAGAATACGGGTTGGTAAATCAGAACTTCTCCTAACTTGCCGACATAGTTCTGAAGTTCATCAGCATCCTAGGCATCGAGCCTCTGCCTCTGTTTTTTTTTATCCGCAGCTAACTCAAACAATGGTTAAAAATTGTGTGTAAATTTCGTTAAAAGCGTTTCTCGATCAATTGTTAGTTGTTAACTAGTAGTTATTTATTTGACCATTGGTCAGCTAAATACAGATAAAAAATCTCGCCCTTAGTCAAACCATAATTTCTAACAGCCTTTTTATAATAAAAATCTCAGTTATTTAATGTCAAAAACGGTACGAACACCCATTTATTTCGAGTATTTCCCTAGAAGGCAAATCGGAACGCGTCGAGAGCCGTTAGTAGGGGCTCTTTCTTGTTTCGCCACGAGTCGAAGAAAGGCTTGGAGGCTCGCTTTCGTTGTTTACGGGGAGAAATCTCGACCGGTCGGCGGCGCCCGCGCCTCGCATCAGTCCCGCGCACCGCGTCAACACTCTACCACGCACGCGACTGCGCACGCGCACACCAAACACCTTCTCGTGTCATCATAAACACTTCTTAACCAAACCCTTTAAAAATTTAACAAAGTTTTTTGACCCAGTGCTGTGCCAGTGAATGTGAACGGACTGTTAAATTTTTTTTTTTGTCAGAAAGTGTTCCTACCTGCCAGGAGTGTGTTTTTCTATAGTCCACCGGTATGTTGTTTGAAGTTTTAAGCGTATAATAGCGGTATTATTTAGGGACGCATCGCCGTCAACGCATGGATCGAGTTTGGGACGAAGCCTCTCACTGGCGCATCTTCGAGTCTAAGCGTTTACAAATGGTTACAAACATAAGAAACTTTCCACTTCCTAAGAAATTGTGGCCGTTCTAGCGGTCAGAAATAATGTGGAATTTAATCAGCTTTTTTACATGATGATTTGTCAGTTCTTATAAAATTAACAAATTCATAAGATAATTGCAAGTCGTACTAATCTCAAATATCATTTAAAGTTATTTTGGTCCTTTGACCATCAAAAACAACGCCGTTTTAACAATCATCCACAATATTTCTTCCGTAAATTGAGAACGATCATTTCCTCATACAATAGACATCAACGAGAGCATCGATCAAAGAAAAACTCTGAAAATATTTGATTACTAAAATCATAGAAAACTCTTAACCTACTTGGTTATAACCAGCAAATAGCGAAAGCCACCTCGAAATGTTGAGAATAACATCGCTGTCGACACCGATAACCGCAATGCACACACAATGCATTATTTTTTCTCATTTCCTATTAAGGTGCGTTAACCCGCGAATCTATTAACACGAACCGTTTTTATGAGCGGCGTTTACATAATGTGCTAGGAATAAAGACGTAACTACATGGCCATATAGGTTACCTTTACCTTATTGGACGGGATTCCGTCAGAGAGTGTTATAATTGAACCCATTTTTCCCGAGGGAATGAGCAGCATCTTCATGAAACTTTGCAAGACTAAATGTTTAGTTTTCAATGCCTTAGCGATATGTTGCCATAACCAATTAGGTTACAAAGCATGGTGATTAAGGCATTTTCTGTTAACTAACATTCCAGTTCACACACTGTTTGTTTTAAAGAGATCTCTACTCGCGATAAGTTCACCAATTTGTACATTTTATTGTTTGGCACAAAACGTGTTAATTTTTGCTAAACAATAAAAATGGTTTCTATTCAATTTTGGGCATTGTTTAGTGGTGTATTCGGAGGTCCATGTTTAGCACTGATGACATAGTTTCTCTTCGAGTCGACGGTTAACTTTTTCGATAATTTGGGCCAAGTAGATGGCCATGTCTATCACAGCGTCAATGGCTTGGGTTCTCAATAGTGCAGGTGTATGGGTAGCTGGGTCACACATTCTCCAGCGTGTGGGTTATGATTTCGACAACGGCAACTCACTCCTATTGGGTTTGCAATCTCATTACAAAGTTAGCAAAAAAATAAAGAGAGCTAAGTATAGGTTATGTAGCAGAAGTGGGATTGTTTTACAAGTGACCATATAGTGGCGCCTGCGCATAACGTGGGAGAAATGCTATCGCGTTAAATGTACCGGTCGATTGGCACGGTAGGGTTGGCACAGCAGTTTATGTGATCTTTGATTATGCGAGGTTATTATGTGAAGTAAGAAACGTTTTATCTGGCATTTGCTGTGTTAGAAGGTAAAAGTAAAATATATAAGGCTATATAAAGCAGAGTCGGAAGTGGGTTGGAAACGAAAATCTGTGAGTAGGCAGATTATTTCAGTCTATATATTTTATTAGAAGTGGTCTTCAAGTAACCGCTCCGGAGATGAATTGAAACTCCATTGTTTTTCTAAAAACTAATAGTAAGCACCTACCGACACCTATCCCATAGGTTCTTTGAATATTTTCTCGTAGTTTTTTCTAAATCAGACTGAATGAAGACACCGTTCGCCTATCTATTAAAAGTATAACTTCCTAGGCAAACTTTTCTTTATCAAATCATCCTCTTTGATGTCCAAATCACCAGTCACTCGTCAGCCCTACCTCAGTCCTTTACATCAATATTCCACTAGCTTGCGACGACGGTTCCTTGCGCTTGCGACGAATTTACATGCAAATGTGGTGAGCGCGAAATTGCGTCTAATACAAGCATACGATACGGCTCGAAGGACCAAGTGGTCTTGTTTCACGTAATGTGTTGAAATTATAAACAGTGATGTTAAGTACGTTTGATTGACACAACCCGTCTGTAGAACGAAAATTAAAGTGGCAAATTGTCATACGCAACACCTGTAATGATTTATTAAAATGAACAACAGCAAATCACATCGCTGGCGTTTGACTCAATGACTCGTCGATAAATTCGTTTAAAAAATCAATTGTTAGTCTAGGAAGGCTTCGTATTCAGCCATGGGTCCTTCATTTAATTACTGATTAAAACTAGAAAATGGTGTTAACTTAGACAGCAAAATAGGTAGAGTTCCCTTCTAACATGCAACATTTTTTTAAGTAAATATTTAGGCGAACTAGTTCAATCATTAAAATCGTGTTTAGTAATTCGTGAAAAACTTGAATTCTACATTTCGCCACTAAAGGAAATATGAGCAGTTAAGAATTCGTTTAATAGAATTAAGTAGAACGTTTGAGGTCAACGGCTACATAATAGGAATTGAAATCAATAATTGCTAAAAGTTTTTAAACGTTTTTGCAATTTCAAATCATCGTCTTTACGACAAAATTAAATATTTTCCTCCTACGAAAAAGTCATTTCAAAGATTTCACATACTTATTTAGGTGCTAGACCAATAAATATATGGCTAACAGTAACCTATTTTTTCGTCATTTTCATAATACTAATTTTTCACTCTTTTGTTTCTTTTTTTATGGTATGCGTCATTTTGGCGCTTTTTAACCGAATTCCAAAAAAGGAGGAGGTTCTCAATTAGGTGGTTATTTTTTTTTTCTTTTTTTATGTTGTACACCGATTACTCCGAGGCTTCTGACCCGATTTCTGTGATTATTTTTTAGTTCGATGCGGTATACTTGCCATTTGGTCCTATAAAAATTTTATTCAGTTTGGTTTAGTAGTTTTTTGTTAAGAAGTATTTTCCCATTTTAAAATAAAAATATGAAGTGCCACAAGCAATATTTTTAAGTAGCTTTTTATATGGCCATCGAAAATATGACCGGTCACTTTTGAAGGCCAACCACACATCTGCTTACGACCGCCCTCTCAAGGTTATGGCTATTTGGCCTCAAGGGTCGAAGGGCCAACATAACTCAGGTAGGCTTTTTTAACCCGTAACCACCTTTGTTCTAAATCCGGCCTCTTTTTCTAAGTGGCCTTTAATTTTGTGTGCTTGTTTACGACACCAAATAGGTTTCTTTGAGCTTTTCCATTTAGAAGACGCCATTTTTTCTTTTTAACAGTTAGAATGATGTGGGCATGTAATCGACGCGCTGAAGATTTTTGCAAACCGGTCAGTTAATGTAGCCTTCACTATAATAGGTTAAATAGGTGACCTGATGTTGGTCAATCTACGGCTTTTTCCTGTGTGGTGGAAACTGTACATGTTAGGTCATTAGGGTTCCGAAACAAAAAAGGAACCCTTATAGGATCACTCGGGTGTCTGTCTGTCTGTCTGTCTATCTGTCCGTCTGTCACAGCCAGTTTGATCCCGATTCTGTTGAAACTTGGTACACATATGGACTTCTGTGACCCAAACACGGACGCGTTACGTAAATGATTAAATTTTTTGTAACGGGGTCACTTTCGGGGGTCAAACTAGAAAATTAAAAAAAAAAGTTTTTTAAACAATATCGTGTGACATATCAAATGAAAGGGCTTACTGTGCGGGTTTTAATTATATTTTTTTCATAATTTTAAAATTAATAGTTTTGAAGTTATCCAAGAAATTAGACGAAAAATGACCATTCCCCCCCCCTTATCTCCGAAACTACTGAGCCTAAAATTTTGAAAACAATGGAGATAATAATAGATCTTTACCTAAAGATTACAGAAAAACCTATTAGAAGTCTGTAGTGTTAAAATAACATGTTTAAAAAAAAAAAAACGTTCGGAACCCTTTGCACGCGAGTCCGACTCGCACTTGGCCAGTTTTTTTTGAATACGAACTTCTAGGTACCAATAGCTAGGTGGTTTTTGCATGTCTCCCCTATGCTTGGGTATAGCGCAACTCGTGGCTACATAATAAATGCTGCACGGTTCGATCTTTGCGGTTAAGCGATGCTTGCCGAGGTCGGCCCTTGGATGGGTGAGCAACTACTACACACCGACCGGGACTCATCTGTACCTCGGAAAGCATATTAAGCCGTCCCGGTGGTATTTGAAGATCTTTGACAGTTTCGTGACAGATAGTCTGTTTCTCTCTCTCTCTCTCTCGACGGTTATTCATGTCTGAAGATTGTGGTTATGGTGGGCTTTAAGTCTGGAGCGAACAAATTGACTCCATCGGCTTCTTTCAGGTGCAATATTAGCTGACTGTATTAAACGGAGTAAATTTTTCGAGACTGTCTCATTATATATCCAAAGTGGTAGTAGCAGAAGCCAGAAAATCTGACACCAGTCTTGCCAAGGGTTATCGTTTTACCTATTGACTGGGTTGTGAAGGTCAAGTCAACAGGAGGGGCCACCACAAGTGTAGGTACTAAAACCGGGCCAATACCTACAATCCAAAATAGTTTCAACTAATAAAATAATCACTCTTGTCTTGAACAAAACATCCTCTGGAAAAACGCGAATATCAGCTGAAATAACAAACAAGTACTATTGCAACCGGCCTCATTCTAAACGCTCCAGTTTCGTAGTTTTCTCCAAAACGGTACTCTAGCACTGAGCCGTAATCACTAATTGATAATCTGTGTTAATTAAAATCTTAGTTATTGTTTACAAAGACTTCTCTTTATACCTATAAGAAATAATCATCGTCTGCCAGCCTTTTACCATTTATTTTGAGGTCGGCTTCCAGTCAAACCTGATTCAGTTGAATACCAGTATTTAGAGCGGCTGCCTACCAGACCTCCACAACCCATTAACTGGGTACGGTGCTTCTTGGCAAGACTGGTGTCAGATCTTTTGGCTTCTGACTATCCGTAACGACTGCCAAAGTCTACAAATGACAGCCGGGACCACAGCCTTAACGTACTTTCCAAGGCACGGAAGAAACTCAGTATGCTAATTATGTTCATCATCATCATCATAACAGCCGAAAGACATCTACTGCTGTACATAGGCCTCCCCCAAAGGGGGGTTTGCCATAATCGCCACGCTAAGCAGGCGGGTTGGCGATCGCAGTGTATGGTGTTGCGTTTTACAAAGAACGCTGCTGCCCATTCTCTGGTGACTCCCTTAGTCGCACGACACCCACGGGAAGTGATGGGATGGTATTATTCTTTTACGTGCACCATAAGGCACCGGCCGACACCATACGGCGGTTAAGTATGTTACTATAAGAGAATAATATTTACTAAAAAAGATTTGGTGGTAAATCAATATTCAGTTATGTTACACATTACTTTTTGCCAGCAAATTATCCCAAGGGAACATACTCCGGGATAAAATCGGTGATAATTGCGGGATAAAAATGTTATACCAGTGTGCCAAGTTTCATCCGAATCTGTTCAGCCATTTAGACGTAACAAACAGAGTTACTTTCATAATCACGAGTATTTATAATATTCAAATATTATGGATTTTTATTAGCGATCAACTATGCACTCACATTGAACTGTTGCTGTCCCATACTTATAAATGAAAAAATCTAAATGAGATGGATATAAAAAAGAGCTGTCCTGTTTAACATAAAGCCTAACCTTGGTTTCACGAATACCATTGACAAAGTTAATTAATTCCTTACAATAGTAAAAACAATAGCGCCATAAAAATGCTTTCTCTTTTGTTCACTATTTTCCACAATGAAAACGTAATTTTTTATGACTCTATGTCAAGTTTAATTCACTTATATTGTACCGAATTGTATGTCATCGTATTAAAAATTGTCGAAATGCTTTCACTTTGCATACAAACGACGCTTTAGCATGAGGAAAACGTCTGAATCGTCCATTAATTTATAAAATGTTGATTAATTACAGATACAGGTTGTAAAAACGAGATTTTGAATCATAAATCATGAGCAAAACTCATCATTTCAACATTATCGTGGCTATAAACGGTAATCAGGCGAATTTACAAATGATCAGTTATTTTTTTTCGCTGAAATACAAGAGAAACTACTTATTAATAAAAATACGGCTATAGTTGCACAGAATTAACTTCTGTCAGTGGCTTCTCCAGCCGAAAGACCGAAATCAATCCAAGGGAACATACTTCCGCGATAAAAAGTATTCTGTATTAAGGCTGCTCTCTCGAAAAATGTTTAAAAACAGCGTGCAGATGAAGCAACTTTTCGTCGGCATTTCCTAAGAAATTACATCTGAATAAATTAGGGAGTAATCTACATGATATGATACGTAACTTGGTTTAGCCAGAATTTATGTATCGGTATCACATAATAAGAAAAAAAATCACGAAATCACCTCCAAATCGTTGAGATGAAACCATTTTACTCCTTCATTTTTTATCTAAAGTCTTAAAAAAATATCTACTGCTTTGTAATACAAATGAAAATAATTTGGTTTTTTTTACTTTTTTAAAATATGTGTTTTTTTTTTTAAATAAATTAAAAATGCGGGTAACAGAGTGGCGCGTAGAGGAGTAGTTAGCTCCGTTTGTATGCAAATAAAGATTCTATTCTAAGCCTTAATCTAGGCTATTTAATCTAGGCTGCGCAGGTATGTGTGCAGTGGTGAGGGTAGCGGGTAGCCGATGGATGTGAGACGCATAGGACCGGTCGTTGTGGCGACACTTGGGGGAGGCCTATGTCCAGCAGTGGATGTCTTTCGGCTGATATGATGATGATGATGATAGGTATGTTTGCCAAATATCATCAAAATCAGTTTGGTAGTTTGTGCGTTAAAATTAACAAACATCCACCCATCCATTCCAACAAACGTTCAAATTTATAATATTAAGTATTATGTGTGATTGAACTACCTAAAGGAGGTTATAACGCGTTCTTTTTATAATAAAACACGTTCCAAGACCGAGTATTTACCCAAATGACCCGCCAAAAGCTCCCTGAGCTGTGAACATGACCCCGCGTGCGACTCAAAGCCCACTCCACAAGGTCAGCTTGCGCAAGCAACACGATGGGAACCTTTGTATAATCGACCATTCAATTACAATTCACAGAAAAATGCTTTGGTAAATCGGGAATGTTATACTACCTAATAATAATTCTTAAAATTGTTCAGTTCCGATTTTTATAACGGGCATTTTTATTGTTCGCGTTCGCGGGAAGGTAAGTCATTGGTGTGGTTTAAAAAAATATCATTGATTTCTAAACAATACTACAATACTATTGGTGTCATGTAATTAATATGCAGCCGTAGTCATGGAGATTCCCCAGTCGCTGCCTGTCGTTGTGTTATTTTTAGATCCAATTCCCATAGCGGCTTTTGATTTCTGCGTGTTGGATTCTTGTGTTTTCCTATTCGAGTAGTAGCTCATATCAATTTTTTTTCCTCTATAGCAGCTCTAAGGACCGAACTATCCATGCCTAGAAGGACCAGCGATATAGTGATATCTTCAGGGACAATGCACTACAAACCACGCTTTGGTTGGTTAAAAACGGATTCAATTTATTGTTGCCTCACAGTGTAATGATTCAGCTTTTAAAATGAAAGGGTCGAGAACACTAAAGGAAAAAGAATAAGCCTCAAAAGGAGAATTCCATTCAACGATAAGATGATTTCGCAAATAGCGGAGAACTGGTTGCGCTCCGTTTATCCTCCCTCGCTTCAAAGATAAGGGATCTTGACGTTTTTGACATCTCTGGCATTATGTGCATACCTTTGCTTGGTCGTGTGCTCTAGTAAAAATAGAGTTGAAGGCTTTTTGGCGCGAATCGTGGAAGTTACAATGGCAATTGTGTTCAATTTTCAATATTCTAATTAGGTACCTATTTTTATTACCTCTGTAGCTTTTTCCTACTGAAAATGTGCATTTATGGGTAAAAATAGCCTATGACAATTCGCTATTTTGTGGCTTTCTATGAGTGAAACACTTCTGATGCCGCGATAAATATCACTTTCTAGGCTCTAATCTTAATACAACTTTGCGAAGGTACCATCGACAATAAAAAAGCAAGAATTGAAGTTGTCGTTATCAATAAATTATTAGGTTCAGAGATTACCTTTTACAAACATAAGCAAACAACTTCACCTATTTGCGCATACAGTGATTCTTAATGGTTTAATGTAGGCTGTGTGTGTTTCTTTCCCATTGCATGTGGAGGAATTAAGGATGTCAATATAAGGCATGCTGTCATTATCTTTATGGATTGGTAGTCCTGTACCTACCGGCGTGATTCCCGTTTCCTGTCACCTGCGCATGTGTTAAAGGAAGGGACAGACAAGTGTGGGCCCGGCAGAGTCTAGCCGGTTTCGGCACTCAAAAAAGTCAAGAATAAAAATAATATCGATTTTTTAGACACTGAATTAAAAATTTGAAGTTGAGAACTTGTCAAAATTTACTGCAAAATTTTGATAATATGTCATTGCACTCCCAATTCATGAACCAGGATCACCTCTCCCTCTTTTAGTGGATGCCACCCACCAAGGCCTACCTCCGTCAAATAAGAAATTAACTAAAGATATACCCAATAAAACAAAATTTATCGATAATTATTTCATACATTCTTGAGCCACAATGGACCACCCGTACAAAAGGCGAAAGAATGTAGAAAAATAAACCTAGTAGGTAAGATAATAATTTAACGATCTAGGGAGTTGTCCATCGATTCGAAAAGAAGAAGAATATAATAATTACTCCATACTCAAACATAGCGGTGTCTTAGAATGATTGTTGGCGCAATTAACACGAACACTGATTACTTAACCGCAGTTATTTATTACAAGATATTTATTTACCGTTAAGTCGTAAAACATGGCTGATTTACTAGTTAAATAATTTTAATTTAATTGGAAAAACATGGAAATCTGTGCACGGTTGGACAAAGATATCCTGGCTACCGAGGAGTTACACTCTAGACTTCCTGCGGTTAAAATATATGATTTAATATTAAACTAGCGACTCGCCCGGCTTCGTACGGGTATAAATTATAGTGACAAACAGTCTTTGTTTATTGCTCTTTCTAATTAGTGCTTGCATGGTTAAGGCGACAACATACGCCAGCGACCTGAGGGAACAAAATGCGCACTCGTTTAACACCCGCTTGACCCAAAATTCAGTAGTTTTGTTTCTAGGTTATCAAAATGTAGGTAATTAAATTGTTTTTTCATTACTCATACTCGGAAAGTAGGCCTGAAGTTGCCTAAGGAGTGGGTTGAAAGTATTACTTTTCAGCCCTAGGGAGAATCGTTTTCAACTGACAGCCGTCAAATTATAAAAAAAAAACTTCTGTACGACTCCTCTGTCGACCTCTCAATTACAGCGCGATGTAAATTAAAGTAACAGAAACATGAGTATTAATAAAATATTATATTTTTTTAAATGACATTTTTATAATTTACTTTCAACTATTTCTTTAAAATAACATAGATTTGAGCAAAATATTGACCATTTTTTCAATTATGAAAATGTAACATAACGGCTGAATAGCTGGCTGGTCACAAAAAAAATAGGCAGGAAAGCGGCAAACCGATCTTCATTTGTTTTATCGAGTTGTAGTGTTTTGTTCTCATGCTTTCGTATAGCAGAGATTTGTTTTAACACGATGAGTTCATCAGATCCAGATATGGATTTTTTCTTTAGCTGAATCGTGTTTTTATTTTTACTTTCCTTGTATTCGTAATAAAAAGCACAGTGTTTACCTCGGGTGAAAAACTTATTTAGTCCCTCGAGCTATTAGCACCCTCGCTACGCTCGGGCGCCAAACGCCGTCTTCTTAGATAACAATGTACTATTGAGATAGTGTAAATTCTAATAAAAAACGCCTGTCGGTTTCGGTCAGATTGTCGTTTTTATGTCCGTGTTCTAACACAACAACAACGTGACATAATGTTATTTGTAAAGTTATATTACACTATGTTGAACGAATAAAACTCAAAATTTTCATATATCAAATTATTAAGAAAATAGTCTAATGTAACATTTATTTTTTCCAAAAAATTACGACTAGCCGTTTAGACGTGATTCTTATTTTAAAATCAGCTACTCTCAGGTATCTTCGCCTGTAAGCGGAAAAATAGACAGAAGCAGATAGTGACTTTGTTTAATACCACATTTAGATATAGAATCGAGGAGGATTTGCAACTTCCTTCAAGTCGTTCATGTTTTAAATTTTTTGGTTTAAAAGATAAGACTATCGTAGTTACCTAATTATGTTGTGGCGTCTAGTAATAAAATATAGGTTTTTATTTTCAATATGGCTTTCGATCAGGCGTTGGGACAAAGTAGGCTAGATAGATTTCTCATACAGTAATATAGATCATCTATCGATCAATACTTACATTCACGAACGGCCCTCGATAAGAAGTGCGTATACGCGTTTCTACTGTCGCAATAGTCTTTTCGAAGGTGCTGTTCACTTTCTCTGACGTCATGCGGGCATTTGATGGATTGTGCAAATACGGTGTTATGATGGTATCGTGTCATAATACCAGAACACTACTAATGCGTATGATCGTATCGAACGTAGCAAGATAAATCAATAACACTTTTCACACCATCTGCATGAAAATGTCAGATTATATGTCTTGCAAACTAATCCTAAAGTAAGTCGTTATTGCCGTTATAATGAAATAAGGGTTATAATGAAATTCAGTACAATATTATTTCCGGGAGGTCAATAATTTGATTTGAATTTGGAACTCAACTGGAGATTGACGGGAACCGCTCGCGGCCAGCCACTTCTCTATATTACTTGCGAACAATTTTGTCGCAGTAGGTGTGAAAAGCAGAGTATGCTCCGCAGGGTTAAAAAAAATCCCTCGCTGCATTGAGGTTTTTTGTATTAATTCTAACTCCCTCGCCACGCTTGAACTTTCGAATCTTTTATTAGGTTCGGGATTCAATATGATGCTCGTGACATAATTCACTGCTTTATCCCCTCGGTGCATAATACTATTAAATTCATTTTGGTAACTATAAGCTACCAATTCGCCGTACACATTACGACGTATTTGTGATTAAACAATGCAGTTTCCTTACAAGAAAACTTACGTATGCACACAATAAGTTACGAAACTAGTGGCCGATTAGGCGAGAAAAAGACTGGTGTAGCAAAACTATTGTTCTATCGTATATACGTGGGAATAAGGCGTGTGGCAATGCATGTTAGGGTGCAGTTATAATGACGATTGTGCACGCAATCAGGCTATTTGGTACCTGGGATTAGGTCTCTGTTACTAATCATGTCATCATCTTCCTAGCCTTTTGCCTCTTTCTGCGAAGCAGTAATGCTAGCGAAGGAGGAGGCCGATCGCGTGCAACAGGAGAATACGCCCCGGGCGTCAGGAGCCGCAGGGCGATTCCCGGACACCGTAGGCGCGGGCCTGCGGACGGTGAGCATTGGGTGGCTCGCCGTTAGATCAGAACCAGGCCCCGGTCGACGGCGCGGTGTGTTCCATGCGCGCCTCAAAGAGCTGCCAGCATAAAAGACGGGGCCCACTTGGGCCAGTACCTGCCGAGGTTGCAGAATCTGTTCGAAAGAGTCACCGCGGCCCTGAAACACAATGGGCAACACTAGGGAGGGACACGGATGAGTTTTAGTTAGTAAGAGTCTGACACTCCCTTCTGCTTCACCCAGAGAGGGAGGAGTCATTTGATGATTTCCCATCCTTAAAAAGAGCCTTTTGCCTATGTGACCTCCACAAACACCAGAATAAAACTGTATGGCAAGACGAGGTCAGGTTTTTGGGCTTCAACTTACTTAAAACGACTGTGAAAAATTTACGAATGACAGCTGTGAAAATCGGCTTAACGGATTTTCCGAGTGCTTGGAGCGATCTCCACGTGTAATGGACAGCTTATCACGTGGCTAGATAAAAAATGATAGGCTTCTTAAGCTCCTAAAGACAGTACAAGGAGGACCTACCTTCTGGTATAGCACAAAACGTTGCAAAAAGGTGTTGTACCTAGTCAGCAAAGATAGTCACAGACTTGTATAATCACAAAGAATCGTCATTAGGCTGTATTTTATCGAAAAAATCTGCAATGATTTGAAGTTGTATGCGATACAATCGACGAGCTATGTTTAGGCAATTTTATTTTTTCTCTGGTGCCTTGCTCTTTGCTTACTAGTTTTCAAAGGCTATTGAACTAGAAAACTACTCTCAAATGCATGCTGTCGTACCAGATCTAACATATCCTTCAAACCGAGAGTTGACTACTGGAGAAAGATTAATGATAGACATCGGACTTAGAGAAATGGCAATGATGGAGTAGTCACAGGAGACTAAGTGTTAGTAATTATTGAAGAGTTAAGACATCCGTATGAACTGCGTATGTTACAGCCATCACGACAATGTTTTCTGGGAAATATCTTCAAGAGTAGACAAGCAATGGTAGTAAAGGGTGGAGGTAGTCTTGGGGTTGTTTCCGTAGCACATGTTTCATGTCGATTAGAAAACATGAGTACACGAAGCGCTTAAAGATCTTATTTCAAGTTAATTAGCAGCGGTATAAAAAAAATAAGGATTATAGTTGAAAGAATAAGCTACAATTTTGTCGTAACTATTATAAATTAAATAGACCCGTTTTAAATCATAAACGGTTTTGTATTTACCGATTTTTGCTAACAGCTAAAATCATCAAAGAAGAAGACAATACTAAAATCATCAAAGAAAACTCGCAGTGTGTTAATTATTGAGCTTTAGTTACTTTGAATTTAAACCTTATCTTTTTTTATTTAAGATGGGTTTGCTCTTGCCTCTAGTCTAGGTCATAGGTGACACAGACAAAGTCGACATGTCCTTAGGTTAACGCTATCTATCTACTCACATGATTAGGCATGTCCTGATGGTTGGTACCTTTTAGTAATAAGCACAATGTGAAGGCGCCCTAACCCTCACGAATCACACAGTGGCTCAAGATTACTGTGAGCAAACGAATTCCTTGTTAACTGCTATTGCGCCGAGGAGACATTAGTTACGCTTAACTTAAACGTTAGCCGAATAACTTGGACGCAAACGGTGGGACTTGACATTGTGAATTAAAACGTTTATAATTATATTGTCTTAGTAAGACAAATGGATTCTTTGTGAATGAAATATTTAAGATTATAAAGATTATAAGATTTCTCTCATTGATTAAGATTGTATAGCTAATTAATAGAGCCTGACCGGTATTTTAATTACTTAAGTATTTCTTAAGAATAAAACGTCCAATTAAGTGAATAAATATGGAAGTTTCTAACAATTTGTTTTCTTAATAGTGCCAATAAGTCTTGTTGGTTCAACGTCAGTTCTTATTGGCTTTGTAAATGTCTATGGCAGACAATGGCACAGTTTCGTGTGTCACGCCTCTATCTAGTCTATGGGAAGACGCTTGTGAAGAAATCGGGCCGGTTCGATGCGCCTGCGTCTTTTCACGAGATCACACGTGGAAAGTAGATCTATACTAACAATGATTGGTGATTAAGATGAAGCATTTTTAGTTTTTCTTTTTGAGAACAATGTTAGTGCAATTAGTGTGGCCCTTTGTGGCCTTTTGAGCAATGAATGGGTTTCCTAAGCTACGTTCAAGCTTTCGTCATCATGAGGGAACTAACAATTTAATTTCGAGTAGGTTTGAAATGTTTCTGACTTATATAAGTCAGAGGAATTACCAGAGAATATGCAAATCCAGATAAGGAAAATAAGTACCGCAGTAACTTTAAAATTGCGTTTTCCGGTAAGAAAATAACTGTCTGCAAATTCCAATTAAAGTTACAATTCGCTGCGTTTAGCTCTGTTTTTACAAAGGACTTTTTTAATAAAAAAAAATACCATATTTTCATGAGACACGGTGGCAGCTTATAAGGCTCAATCGGAGCTCTATAACGCCGTTATATCAATAGGCAGTACGTCTACCATGAGTTGTATCAAACTATACTCGCTAGCGACTGTAGTTAAAAAAAAAATGAAATCTTTTAAAAAACAAGTTTCAAATGTTTTTTTAGTTGTTAACTAAAGTTTTACTTGCAACTTGCTTGTTTGTTAGTTAACAACTTAAACAAATAAATTAGAAACTTGTTTATAAAAGTGTTCATACATCTTTTTAACTACAGTCGCTAGCGGGTGTAGATTGATAAAACTCATGGTAGACGTACTGACCTTTCTGCTTTTTATTGCTCCTCTCAATGAACTAACATCTGTGTGAAACATTAGAACTATTACGTGAACATAACTACATAACGCTACCTACATAGATATTCTCAAGTAAATCAAAGTGAGCAAGCGACGAGAGTGCGATGCGCTACACTGTGACCTGAATATGACGCAAGCGCAGCAGTACCATGGTACCATAGAGCACGGAATAGTCGCGCTGGCAACAACTAAAAACTTGAATCTTCTCTTCCCTTCTCTTCTCTTCTCTTCCCTAAATATAATACATAGTATAATACAAAGTCACTGTCTACCTCGGTCTGTTTCTTCGCAACTCCTGTAATGCACATAACTAATTTTGACTCGGCTTTTAACGACCGTCCATCCAAGGACCAACCTAAGTAACCGTTGCTTAACTTTGGAGATTGAAGAGCGTGCGGCTGTTTAAAAAAAAACATTTATTTCAGGTAAAGTACCATTTTGGGTTGTGCCACCACCCAGGTTGGGTGGTGGTGGGTTTTTATTTAGCTCTTCTAGCTCCGCAAGTTTTAGCTGCCACAGGCATAGTTAGAATTTATTGTCACGGGCTGTCAGATTTTATCACCGATTGAAGACACTCACCGACAAGCTTGGCTTGTATAGAAAGAGTTGAAAATGCGTCTAGCACTGGCCGCAGAGTCCCCTCCTTGGTCTGTACTTAGTACCATCATCTCGCGATCTACCCACGGTGTCATGCTGGTTGCAATATCGATGTGGTGTGCTGTTTTGCAATGTAAACATGCCTTTTTAGTTGAGAGTAAAGATAATATTTGTAGAAGTATAACTCTCCAATTGTTCGGTATCTACTGCATACTTGTGTTAACAAAATATTGTTATCTATTGATATTATGATATCAATAGATAACAATATTTTTTTTACTTACGTAGGTATTAGTTATATCGATCGTTAGGAACTCAGCATCTATTGACCTTTAGCCTTCCTATATCTGTGCGTTGGTCTGTGAGACCGACAAAACACACTTTCTTAATTTTTCCTTCATCAATGATTAGGAATCGTTGCTAAGTTCATTTTAGGGCACTAATAGTACCACGTAGGTATGGCGATAATCGGTCTGTGGGACCGACGAGGGACTTTGGTATATGAAGGTTAAAAGTGTTTGGCTTATTTTCCACCTTACCTATGCTTTTAAATTGTATGAGACAAATTGACAATCGTTTAAAAGCCATTTACATGTTTAACGAAACCGTAAAGACACGTTTTTTAATATAGGAAAACTAAGTCGCGATTATCTCATGCATAGGGGCGACGTGTAAAAAGGAAACTATAAAACATGTAAATGGCTTTTATAAAAAAATCCTTAGGTTTTTACGTAATTCTATACAGTATCTTAACAGCAGCTGGGCGGGCGTATGCAATTTTTATGAGGCAGGCAGGAAGGATAAAGCCTAAGGTTATCACACTGCGACAAACGAGTTTGAAACCGCAAGTCATTTCTCTTCCACCCGATGGCAATGATTATGATTTTATGTGAAAAACGATAAAAATCTTTCAAATAATTTTTTGTTTGCAGACACTTCTCAAATGGGTTGATGTGACCTTTCGAATTTTAATGTGGGCTTTTTTGTAGCGATGATGTTACTGTCATGCAGCGAGTAGTGGGTATACTTAGTGATTCAATTAATTATATTAATCTTGCTACTTTTGGTTTGTCTATAGTTCATGAACTAAGACTTTATTGTTAGCATTTTTGTTGTTCATTTTGAAGCTCTATAGGTAAATAATTTAGCAAATCTGGGTAATTAAAATGATGCCAAAGATTTAGGTTTATCCTTTATTAAGTCGCAAAGGATATTCTACGCTTCTGTCAAAGTCTCACCGTATAAACATAATTATGTGGAGTGAGCGTGTAGTGAACTGTCTTTGTTCTTGTTTGTATAGATAACTTCACCTAATTCTTACATGTGAATTGTTTACAGGAAGACTTTGGTTTATGTCTACAGTTTATTGTCCTTTTTTATTAATAATTACCCAATCCACTTTAGACATTGGCAGAATAGTCGACGTCAGCTTTGTTTGCCATATAAAAATATAGAATAGAATAGAGTTGTTTACAGAATCGCACTGCTGTTTTGCTGACTTACTTTTCTCTACTTTTGTAAGGTCAGAGCTTTTTCAAACGTTCTTCGTCTCACGGCCTACAGGAAACACTTTCCATGTGTCAAAACACCTACAGCCACCTTTTTCTTAACCCTAGACACAAAATATGCATTTCTATTTGAAGATAACTTTCTTTGAACTTAATAGCATAGCATTATTATGAGTCGCTTCACAATTCCGATGAGGCGGCAACCTGCAACTGAGCACAATACCAACAATACGCTAATGTACAAGCTCATAACGGAAGATTTTGAGACATTTTTTTCCTTCTTCTTAAACTTCTCTGCAGCGGTTGTTGACATACAAAATAGGTTTGTAGTGTTTTCTTTTGTTGTTTCTCAAAACAATAGACATGCAAGTGGTTTTTTTTGGGGTTACATAATCGTATTTTCTCTTTTAAATAAGTATCATTAAGTTTTAAATTGGGAAGACCGGAATCTGGTTTTTATCATACCGTAATCCAGAATCCGGGCTTGTGTTGGGAATAGTTCCTCCTCTGTTACTTAAAAAAGGGGTGTAATTCCCAAAGGTAAACCTTCTAGAAAGCAAGCCATAACCTTTCATAAATATGTATATATGAAACTTTTCATAAGGGAATCAAAGATAAAACATTTTACTTTCCTAATTTTTACTCAAGTATCAACATTTAACTACAATAATCATAGAACCAAAAAGCACGTAAAGGCGCTGGTCCCGGCTGTTATTTGTAAATCTTTGGCAGTCTTTATGGATTGTCAGAAGCAAGTAAAATCTTACTCCAGTCTTGCCAAGAAGTACCGTAATACCCAGTTAATGGGTTGTGGAGGTCTGGTAGGCAGCCGCTCCTCGTAAAATACTGGTATTCAGCTGAATCCGGTTTGACTGGAAGTCGACCCCAATATAGTTGGGAAAAGACTAGGTAGATGATGATGAATCATAAAACCCTGGCCATCCCTGCCTCATAAATTCTTCAAACAAGTGTCATTGAATAAACCACCGCTGTAGAGGTGTGTCATCTGTACCTACACAGCACTTGTAGGAAGCCCAAGCGCCAAAGAAAGTGTCCTTATTTAAAGTCGCAGCGCGAATCGAGCCAAATATGTATGTGTGCTGTATTTACATAAGTAAATAATGAATTAATAAACATTTTATTATGTAAATAAATCATTACTGTTGAGGTGCTTGCGTTGAATGGGTTAGTTACACTTTCTTGAATGAGAAGAGATACTACACATATGTTTTCTTTAATGGTTTAAGAAAATTTCATAATGGCTTAAGGAAATTATTATTGTATATATTTATCTATTATGTATTTATCTGTATAAATGTTTAAATAGTACACCTAAAATTACCTACAGTGCTGTCTTTCCTTTTTCTTTTTAAAATCCATCCAAGGGTTGTTCTGAAAAGATCGCTTTTAGCGATAAGGCCGCCCATTGTGTCACCCTATGTTATATTTTCCTTATGTACCTTTTCTGTACCTTATATGGTGTACATAATAAAGAGTATTCTATTCTATTTGCATTTCCTAAAGTTACTTGGTTGGAACAGTTGGAACTTAGTTACCTAAAATTGTCTAAATTATAAGTAGGTCGATTTTTAGGTATTTCCCTTTGTGGTTGGCATATAAAAGAGCAATGAAAATGATTGGGTGTAGTAATAATGATAAGGATGATGCATTACCAGACCCTTATTCTTAGAAAAGAGATGAAAGGCAGAAGGGCCAGATAACGTTAGGCACTGTATCTACTATTGTCCTCCATACCAGTGCGAGTCGGCCTCTCATACGAAGGGTTCCGCACCATAAACCGATAAAAAGACGGTTTTTTTACGGGAGCCCCTTTTATTTTTTAACTGAATTTAATTTTTTGTTGTTATGGCGGTAGTAGAAACACACACACTGTGAAAATTTAAACTGTCTTGTCTACCTTTTCTTGAGGTACAGCCCGCTGACAGACAGAAGGACGGATGACTGGACGGTCGGACGGACAGCGGAGGCTTAGTAATAGGGTTACGTTGGTTACCCTATGCGTATGGAGCATGCGTCTATGTGCTAACCTGGGGGGCTAAACAGGCCACTTTAGGAGAATCACATTATAATCATAATATTAATCACACAACAATCTGTCAAATTTAATTCTCATCTTTATCGCTAACGCATTAGGTTCAAGGTTCATTGGGAAAGTTTGACAGTGACGGGTAGCGTGATTTGCTTTCTGATTCTGTTAAATTGGGCTTTTTAGGCCACCTGTACGCTAAAAGGTTCCTATTTTCGTTTGATGTAAAGTACATGGTACATAACTGAAACAGGTAGACAGATAAAAAACTGAACAAAGTAAGACATAACATAATAGACTGAGATCCCAGAGCTGCCAGACCGTCGTCGGCCTAAGCTAGCAAGTACCTATGCGTATGTTCAAAGTAAATACCAACACTACTCTATACCCATTGATATATAAAAAACCCAAGATAGACACTCAGCATCTCAAAAACGTCCGCAAAAAACAAGCGCACAATGTATAATTGTGCGCTAGTTTCAAACAGTCTCGGATCACTCGCCATACTGCACTGCTTTGTAAAAAAAACTTTAAGCGATCAGTGTAAGGTTGAATTTGCTAAAAAAATTGCGCATCACTCGCCATACTGCACTGCTTTGTAAAAACAACTTTAAGCGATCCGTGTAAGGTTGAGTTTGCTAAAAAAATTGTTTATAGTATAACTACACACAACTCACACATGACACTCGATACATGTCAGTTTTTGACGACAGTTTCGAGTGTTGCATTTGTTCGGGACTGTGCATCTTGGGTTTTTTATATATCGATGTCTATACCACACATTTTGTTAGTGAGAAAATAAGAAAGGTCTGTTAGCCCTGGGATCTTAGTCCATAAGCTATCCTAAGGCTTAAGGCTGCTCTCTCAAGAAATGCTTAAAAACAGCGTGCAGGTTAAGCAACTTTTTGTCGGCATTTACTGAGAAATGACATCTGAAAAAAAATTGGTAGTAATCTAAATGATATGAGACGTTATTTTCGTTTGGCCAGAATTTATGTATCTGTATCACATAATAAGAAAAAATATCACCAAATCACCTCCAAATCGTTGAGATGAAACCATTTTACTCCTTCATTTTTTAACAAAAGTCTAAAAAAAATATCTACTGCTTTGCAATACAAACGAAAATAATTTGGTTTTGTTAATTTTTTTAAATATGTGTTATTTTTTTACAATAATTTAAAAATTCTCCGCGGGTAGCGGAGTGGCGCGTAGAGGAGTAGTTAGCTCCGTTTATATGCACAAGGTCATTGGCATGTATACAAGCCTTAATGATTCTCGTTTATTCTATAAACCTTCGCCCAAAGGATAACAATGCTGATGACACCTTGGTTCCGATCGATGGCCTAATTATTTTTTGTGTCCCAAACTCGTGCGAAAGCGAAAACTGATTTTAATACAATTATGTAACACCACGCTAAACGAACAATGGTGTTCTTTTAAGTGGGTGTCAATGAATCATTGTGACGTCATAATCAGGTAAATAAAGGCTTATATAAAGGTTAGTAGCTGCCGAACTGATTAACATTTTAAAATTGCTTGGCTTTAGCTTGGCTTATGCAATTGTCATTTCTTTTTTTTATTTGGATTATCTTTGTTTGAATTTGACAGCAGAAAGATTTCTTTTTTCTGAGCATCTAGTCTATTCTGTAAATAAGTAATTCGATATCGAGCTTCACCTGAGTGACAATTGACAAAGCTCACTAAGTGATCTTTATTACAAACAAAATCAGTCTTATATTAATACGAATTGGATACCTCACCTCGGATTCCGCTGTCGAGACACGACAATGTTACAGAATAGCACTACTGGTCAAAATCATGAATAAATTGATTCTTAGCCATTGATATACCTATAAAAAACCCAAGAAACACACTCAGTATCTCAAAAACGTCCGCAAAAAACAAGCGCACAATGTATAATTGTGCGCTAGTTTCAAATAGTCTCGCATCGCTCTCCATACTGCACTGCTTTGTAAAAACAACTTTAAGCGATCCGTGTAAGGTTGAATTTGCCAAATAAATTGCGCATCACTCGCCATACTGCACTGCTCTGTAAAAACAACTTTAAGCGATCCGTGTAAGGTTGAATTTGCAAAAAAATGTTTATAATATAACTACACAACTCACACATGACACTTGATACATGTCAGTTTTTGACGACAGTTTCGAGTGTTGCATTTGTTCGAGACTGTGCATATTGGGTTTTTTAAATATCAATGTTCTTAGCCCATCAGTAATCAATTAAAATAACAGTCATAAAGAAACTTAACTGAATAAAAAAAATAAGTAAATAGCCACCGATTAAAAGTCATAAGATTTCTTTCAATGAAAACCGTTTGTTTTCTTAGAGAACTGCCGTAATTACAAGTATCTGTAATTGTTTTATTCGAGGTCTTCAAAGCTCCATTGTTTTTAAAGTAATCTGATCTTTAGTTAGTGTGTATTGTATTATTTTGTTTTGTACAGTTATTTGAGACCTAGTCCGCACCTGTATCGAATGGTCACCGAAGTCGGGGCAAAAGCGAGTTGTGGTTTGTGGTCACATTTGTGGTCGAAATTAGGTGACAAATATCATAATTTCTCTATGGTCTTATTCGCATTTGGAGTAGGTAATCGTAATTGGTACATTTTAGATTGGTTCAAACCGTGGTCGATCAATTACTTTTCATCTCTTTTGGTTTTGGCGAAACCTAGAGAGAGATATGAGAACTTTCTCTTCTTTTACACTGAAGGAATCTGGATTGTTTATTTGTGTATTTATTTGAGTACATGTAATCTAATATATAAAAGTCTCGTGTCACAGTGTTTGTTATCGAATTTCTCCGAAACGGCTTGACCGATATTTATGAATTTTTTTGTGTACATTTGGTAGGTCTGAGAGTAGGTCGTAGGCTATTTTTTATCTATATGTATACTTACTAACATATAAAGCTGAAGAGTTTGTTTGTTTGTTTGCTTGAACGCGCTAATCTCAGGAACTACCAGACCGATTTGAAAAATTCTTTCAGTGTTAGATACGAGTAGCCCATTTATCGAGAAAGGCTATAGGCTATATATCATCACGCTAAGACCAATAGGAGCGGAGCAGACGTTAGTTTATTTATATGGCAAAATTTCGTTTGTCCGGTCAGCTAGTCCATCTTCTAATATATGTAAAAATCTCGTGTCACCGTGTTTGTTGTCGAACTCCTCCGCAACGTCTTGACCGATTTTTATGTTTCTTTTTTAGTGCATATTTAGTAGATCTGAGAATAGGTTGTAGGCTATTTTTTTTTAGTATTTTTTGGCAAAGCAACGTTTGCCAGGTCAACTAGTATTTTAAATTATTTGTATTCATAGTTTAATATTTGCAACTACTTAAATAAACTAGTGGTCGCCCAGTGGTGAAAATTCGATAATATATTTTTTTAAATTAATTTAAAGTATTTTTTAAGCATTACTAAAAAAATATCTTCTCTTCTTTAACTGTGCCAAATTCCATACTACTCCTCGAAGTCGGTTATATCTTATTTTTTTAAGTATTTTTCCTCGTAATATGTCTTCTACAAATACCTATTTATCTTAGGTAAACTGGTTGAAAATTCCTAATACATAAAGTATGAAATAAATAAATAATCGCTTTGTAACCCACAAACGCAAGCGTCATCAACAGTGATTTATTATCTTTATCTATAGTTACCTAATCACCTTAACTCATCGAAGAGTGTAGGTAACAATAAGTACATGACAATAAATATTTATCATTAACATCATACAGTTCAGGTGCTCATCTTAATCGAGTTTCCTCTGTGCCTCGGAAAGCACGTACGTTAAGCCGTTGGTCCTGGCTGTCATTTGTAGTTTTTTGTCAGTCGTTACCGATTGTCAGAAGCCAGTAAATCTGACTCCAGTCTTGCTAAGATGTACCGTGTTACACAGTTAATGGGTTGTGGAGGTCTGGTAGGCAGCAGACACTGGTATTCAGCTGAATCCGGTTTCACTGGAAGCCGACCCCAATATGCTTGGGAAAAGGCTAGGCAGATGATAATCATACAGTTTAGGTGCAACATTATTAAAATGAATTCGCACTAAGCGTTTCAAACGTCTTTACAATGCGCACAGCAAAGGAGTGGAACTCTCTGCCTGCGTCTGTGTTTCCAAACGCTTACAACCCTAATCTCTTTAAAGTTAGAGTCCACAGGCTCCTTCTCAGTAAGCTCGCTGCATCGTAGACCTTGTCTCTGTCATCTATGACCTAGACTAGAGTCAAGAGCAAACCCATCACAAAAAAACGGTTCCGAACGATTTTTTTTAACATGTTATTTTAACACTACAAACTTCTAAAAGGTTTTCCTGTAATCTTGAGGTAAATATCAATTATCTCCATTTTTTTCAAAATTTTTGGCTCAGTAGTTTCGGAGATAAGGGGGGGGGAATAGTCATTTTTCGTCTAATTTTAAAATTATGAAAAAAGTATAATTAAAACCCTCACAGTAAGCCCTTTCAATTGATATGCCACACGATATTGTTCAAAAAACTTTTTTTTTTAATTTTCTAGTTTGACCCCTAAAAGTGACCCCCATACTAAAAATTTAATAATTTACGTAACGCGTCCGTGTTTGGATCATAGAAGTCCATATGTGTACCAAATTTCAACAGAATCGGTCCAGTGGATTCGGAGAAAACTGGCCGTGACAGACGGACAGACAGACAGACAGACACCCAAGTGATCCTATAAGGGTTCCATTTTTTTTCGGAACCCTAAAAATCTATGAAAACTTTAAAAAAAACAAGTTTTTAATGTATTTGTTTAGTTGTTAACTAAAGTTTTACTTCCGACTAGCTTGCTTGTTAGTTAACAACTAAATAAATCAATTAGAAACTTGTTCATTTTTTAGTTTTCATGCATTTTTTTAACTACAGTCGCTAGCTAGTATAGATTGACAAAACTCATGGTAGACGTACAGATCGCAGCTTTAAAAACGCATCGTTGTAATATTCATATGTTCTCGCTATAGCCGTGGTCGCGCCAAGGGGGCCATGACCTTAATGTCTCTGTTACAGTGCTGTGTTCAATGCACATCTGTTAATCTACTTCAGAGGTGCTGACTCAGCTAATGATTATACCGTTTAGTTTTCTCACTCTTCGGTATAAATTCTAAATTCAATTATTCAAATTGGGCTGAGAGTCAGCACTTTTTGAGCTTCGAATTTTAAAACAACGACGCCAAAACGCTCGCCCGTCACCACTTCCTTGGGTTTAGCTGGGAAGTGGTGACGGGCGAGCGTTGTTGAGTTAAAATCTTTAAGACTAAACAAAAAACTAATTATAAAAGATATCGTTTGCTAAATATGATTTAATCGTGCTAATGTGCAATACCATCTTTGATAGCTTAGCTACTCGCCCACAAAGATTATAAACATTATTAATGAGAATGACATAATCAACGCGGAGTGCAGGCGTAAAATTAATTGCAGTATCAGACGCTGCTGCACAATTTAATGCTTTATGTCCGAGTTTGTATGAGACGGCTCTGGTATCAAGATTATGATGTGCAGGCAGACGAATTATGCACAGGCTGGTTCCTGAAAATATGGAAACCCATTATTTTACTAAAAACCGGCCAAGTGTGAGTCAGACTCATTCAGACAGATCTATTATCTCCACTTTTTTCAAAATTTTAAGTTCAGTAGTTTCGGAGATAAGGGGGGGAATGGTCATTTTTCGTCTAATTTCTTGAATAACTTCAATACCATTTATTTTAAAATTATGAAAAAAATATAATTAAAACCCTCACAGTAAGCCCTTTTATTTGATATGTCACACGATATTATTCATAAAACTTTTTTTTTTAATTTTCTATTTTGACCCCCAAAAGTGACCCCCATACTAAAAATTTAATGATTTACGTAACGCGTCCGTATTTGGGTCACAGAAGTCCATATGTGTACCAAATTTCAACAGAATCGGTCCAGTGGATCCGGAGAAAACTGGCTGTGACAGACGGACAGACAGACAGACACCCGAGTGATCCTATAAGGGTTCCTTTTTTTTCGGAACCCTAAAAAAGAAATTCATCGTCACATAATCATTAGTTTGTTGTTTATCTGTGTTCCCATTTATTTATTACAAGCTGACCCGCGCAACTTCGTCTGCGTGACATCTTTCTGTAATGCTCCGCGCCTATTGGTAGCGTGATGTTATATAGCTAAAGCCTTCCTCGATAAATAGGCTATTCAACACTTGAAAATTTTCTCAATTCAAACTAGTAATTCCTGCGATTAGCGCGTTCAACCAACCAAACAAACAAACTTTTCAGCTTTATTATATTAAATACCAGTGACCCGCGCAACTTTCTCTGCTCCGCTCCTATTGTTCTTAGTGTGATGATAAATAGCCCACAGCCTTCCTCGATAAATGGCCTATGCAACACTTGAATTTCTGAGATTTTTGCGTTGAAACAATCAGACAAACTCTTCAGCTTTATAATATTATAAGTATATCAGCGATGGTACAACTCTCCAGGTTACATCAGCCAGAATATTGGAACCACAGTGGGCGTACTTTGGGAAGTGTTGGTTATTGCGCAATAGAAACACCGGTTGCTTTTAAATCAAATTATTATTCACACTCGAAAGTCTCACTTACAATATTCTCACACAATAGGTACACTGAACAAATATTCGGAACACGCGGCGGTTTCTAGACGTGGGCACGTCTGCACTGCTCGACCGCCACTAGTAGACTGAGCTCAGCCTCTGTCGAGCACACCGTCCTAGACTCCGTCGAACGCCACTAGATGGCGTTGGTGTCCCGATTGTTCTATTGATTGACTTATTTCCGACAGGTATTAAAGTATAGATTATTTAATTTAAACCTGTTCTGTGCCACTGCATGGAAGAAAGAAAAGGAGGCAAAACCCTCGCTTTACCTCCTTTTCTTTCTTCTATTCCTCCCGTCCTTGGGCAAGTGTGAATGAGCCCATTTATGCCATAATAGCAGCATTAAGTCAAACTTATTTCTGTCTCTTCCAGATGGCGCTACGGTGACCAAAAATGAGCGCAAGCGCAGTGGCGCTATGGTGCGCGCTGGTGGTCGCGGTGAGCGTGCACGCCGCTGCCTACACCGTCGACTGCAACCACGAGTATACGGACTGTGATACTGAGCTGAGTAAGTATTTCTTTTCTTCTTAATGTGGTTCAGAGAGGCTGGTAGAGGTGTAGTAAAATAACCTGTGTCTAGTGCAACTTCATCTTATTTGTGCGACTGAGGGTCTGCAAAGTGCGCGCCCCAGAAGGTTACGCCACTGGCACCCGCCAGCCTACTAGCCCCTAGCTACGACGCTGAAAAATATTCCGGGAATACGGCACGAATAGACTTTGCATTTGCGACCAAGATCAACGATGTCAGTCTTTTAAGTCAGACTTTTAAAAGGTGTCTCATAGAAATTGAATAATCATCAGATTATTGAATGACAGCACGATATGATTATCATGCTGTCATTCAATAATAATAATGATATGATTATCATGCTGTCATTTTGATCCTTAAGCTCTTAACTGAGGTAGGTGAATCACGTCAGAAAATCTCGAGTGTCTCTTTTAAAAATGTTGAAATTGTGTCGAGAGTATTGGTAGTGCCTTTAGGTCTCCATCTGTGGGAGGTTAGTTAGGAGTGGATGTTAGTTAGAGCAGCACTTTTTTGCTCTAAAAAATAATAAAAACAACACGTTTATTGGCGCTACTTCCTAACACACGCGCTATAAAACCAAAATTGACTCAGCAAGGGTTCCTAGAAGGCCAGGCTACATCGTGACCTAAGGTCTAACCTCTGACGTAATAACCGGTTCTCATAATGCTCAGCAAGCTATCGAGCGACCACCTAAACAAAAGAGGGACCACACATGCTTACAACTATGTATCATCTACATATTATTAAAATTATTATTACTTTTCTGTTATACTAGGGATTTTAAGTAAATTATGGGATTTCTGTAAGCCTATCCGCGGGTTTGGACGTCAGGATTGAGAGAGCTTAGTACGAGTTATTTAACGTACTCGATCGCGGTCACGTAAACGGTCACTTATGTCAAACTAGCTTTTGCCCGAGACTTCGTACACGCATAGCCCGTTTTTTCCCGTTCCCATAGGAATTTCGGGAAATCCTCCCTTAGTGCTCCCCTTCAGTCCCTAAGGATCCTATATGCCAGATTTCAGCTCTCTACGACCAGTAGTTTCGTCTGTGCGTTGTCTGTCAGTCACTTAGTCACTCAATCAGTCAGTAACAGAAGAATTATATACACATTGATTAATAATGATTGATGATTGTATGAAAATAACAGGTTTTCCGTTATTGTCACCAGACGGCGCTTATTCAGTTACAATACAAATTGACGTTTACGCTGACGTGATTAAGAACGTTAAAAATCTCGCACTAAGCCCACTGGATGTTTTCCACAGAAATAGGAATAGCACATAGGATCCTTTTTATCCTGGGAGTACCTATGTTCCTTTGGGATAATTTCCTACTTCACGGTTAAAGCCATTGGCAGAAGCTAGTTGAAAATAAATGTTTAAATAATGAACTTGAAATTGTAGTCACTAGTGATAAGTATAAGGCATGAAAAAACTAATATTTATGGTGATAATTGTGATAAATATGCAATCTTATACCTAAGGTGCGTTCACATATGCACAATATGTGACGACACAAGTCACCGCGGCCCTGGAACGTAAAGGGCACTAGGAGGAACACGGATGGGTTTTAGTCAGTAAGAGTCTGACACTCCCTTCTGCTTCACCCAGAGCGGGAGGAGTCATTAGATGACTTCCCATCCTTAAAAAAAGGGTGATAAATATAGCATTTCAAGTAAATTTATTTGCCTCACAGCCTAAAAGCTGATTTAGAAAAAGCTACGTTTGAGTCCAAAACTATTACGGAGTAGTTACTTAGGCCATTCTTATTTTTCACGTTTTATCCATTGTAGTCTTTTAACTTACGTAAATCCTAACCATACAGGTACTCATGCAGGTACACACCTATATGTATTAATTTAAAAGTCATTGAACTTCAAATTCATCAATCTCATAACTAAACTTGTTTAATTAATGTACAAATTATAAGTAGTTGAACTTATTTATCAAAGTATTGAATCTATAGCGGTACTTGAATACTTTGGCAAACTCATATTAAAAGCTGAGATATTAAAGTTTGAAATCGATTAATATAAATTTACTTGCGACTAGTGGTCCGCAGCAGATTTTCCAGGGTATATTTCCATAATAGATACTTGTACCAAATGTCCATCTGAACTAATGTACCTTCCAGAATGTGAAACATTTTTTTAATCAGGGGGGCTACTCTCTAAGCCCGAAGTCCGTAGTTTCAGGCTGAGTTGCGGACGTATTCTACTCCGTACCACCTATGGACTTACGATTAGTGCCGAAACCGAACTAAGAATGAATGACAAGACGATTTGACAGTATCTATCAAAACGTGTTGTCATTCATTCTTAGTGGTTAGGTGATACGGAATTACGAATAGAATACTACTACGTAGAAAATACGGACTTTGGGCTTAGAGAGTACTGCCCTGCACAAACTCACAAAATTCGCACTCTCCTTTTCTTTTTCTTCTAATATTATAAAGAGGAAAGATTTGCATTTTTGTATGTTTGTAACGTATAAACTCAAAACCTATTGGACTGATTTCAAACATTCTTTCACCATTAGAATGCTACATTATCCCTGAGTAACATAGGCCTTTTTATTACTAGGAACATAAAGGGATCCTTAGAAAAATGCAGCGCGGACGAAGTAGCGGGCGAAATGCTAGTATTTAAAATAATGATTTAAAAATGATAATTAATTAATCAGTTTAATTCAATCCATACAATTACAAATTAAAAATCAGAGAAATAAATAAAATTAAAATACTTATTAAAATTACAATTATCAATCATTATCGGTACCTATTGTGTTAGTAAATCTGAAGTACTATGTTAGTCAATACCCATCAAAATGAGCATCCATTTGTGCTGGATAGGACAATCCGCACGAGATACATCCATCTGCAGAATCGCACGCGCTGCTGTAAGGAGGCCACTTTCTTTTATTGGCTTGGTTTGTTTTTTTAATGAAAAGATCTTATTATTGTACCTATATTTTGCAAACAAATAATTTGAATTTGAGACTCTTATCGTTAGTGTAATCAGTACCTAATCTTAAATGCACGAAAATACCAAATCTCAAATTGGTTATTAAAACAGCAGAAATTACAGTTCGACCCCGCGAATACTCGATTTTGACGAAAATTCCGTGTTTATGGGTAGGTAGCTATTAACTTTAGCGCTAACTTAAGCTTAACTTAAAAGCTTTTTTATGGAAGTTTAAAAGTTATCACTTGTTTACATTGTCCCCATAAAAAGTGTCATTGACTCAGTAATACAATAAATCAAGTTTATATTCTTTAATGTCTTCATTTGTGAAGGTTAAAAGTATATTTTTGAAATCAGAGCAAGGATTTCAGGAAAAAATATTGTAAAATAAAAATTAGGTATACATATAAGTGTTTTGAAAAAACAGAATCACAGAAAATTGCCAAATACATGGCCTTTCTGGACTGCTATTAGTTTTTAATTTATTAATCCTCACTTAATATTATAAATGCGAAAGTAACTTTGTCTGTCTGTCTGTCTGTCGCGCTTTCACGCCAAAACTACTGAACCGATTTAAATGAAATTTGGTACAGTGATAGTCTAGAGCCTGAGAAAGGACATATGCTACTTTTCATCCCGGGAGTATGTTCCCTAGGGACCACGCGGGCGAAGCTGCTGGCAGAAGCTAGTAAGATATAAAACAGCTACAAATGTTCAAAAAACTACCCAAGAAACTAGAAACTGTCAATATAAATCATAATATATTCATATTATAAATCAAATCATCCATCATCCAATCTATAAAGATAAAAATTCCCATGTCGTGTATTTAGCGGTTATTCAATACGTTATAACGGTAGCTAATATAAATTATATTGGTGACATCACTGTCTGCTTAAGCGCTGGTGTCGAATATCAGCTAGCGAGATAGCTCGGGAGGTCATCGTCGTACATACTAATATATTTTTTGTACCGGTCATATCTACGTGATAAAAATGTAAACACACATAAGGTTTTTATGTTGTATCTCAGGTAGATTCTAGTCTACGATTGTAGTTTACTGTAGCGAAAGAGTACTCGTATCTATTATCTATTCTCGTATATTTGATACGTCTGTTGCTATTTGATAGAAGGAAGATCTAAGATCATCTAATGTCGTTAAAAATACTCATGGTTACAAGAAAGATGGGTACGTAGCCCTCTTAGAATAGTCTGACCAACTGAATGAATCTGGACGTTAAAATATCCGATGCACCTCAACAGAGCAAACGACTAAAAGTGGAGATGAGTTGGACTAGCTAAATGCATTATAAACATTTAAACTATTTTAAAGAAACATTCAAATTCACATGTCAATGCAATCTGTCAAAAACGTCAAAAAAAATAAATTAGGAACTTGTTTGTTTAAAGTTACGTACTGGTCTTAAGTGAGATGACGGCATGATGCAGATTAAAACTCCTTCGTGTCCTTTAAAAAAAGGTGTTAAAGTCGTGTCCTGTGCATTATTATGGCAGGTGCCAGATAAAGTTGCAATAAACTACCCAATATCCCTTCGAACAAAAAATTCTGAACATTTTTCATTACTAAAGAACGTAAAGGATCACGATAGAAGTCGATTCAGGACAGCTTTATGACATTATTTTTTGTTTTTGTTAATAAGAAAGTCAATAAATGTGTGTGGGTCAATTACCGTTATTGCACATTTATCTGATCTACCATACGAACCTATCTTATCGAACAGTTTGATTGATGGTTTAAAGGTCAATACTTAACAGCATTGAGTCCATCCGTTACTTTGAATACTAACACTTTATTAGCGTGAAGTTACGATCTAATAAATTAAGCAGTGCGAAATTAAATTAGTTTGACGGCGGAAACGTTTCAATCAAATGAGCAATCAAACGGCTTGATTTATAGAGCTTTAATGGAGATATGCTGTTTGTTAGTATGTTTCTTACAAAAATTGTACCTACTCTTGGTCCTGAATGGTGTCAGTTGAATTAGTAGTTTTCAAAATAATTTGGGGACTTACAAAACATGATATAATTTACCGACGACTGTAAAAACTAATATTCAAATAAATAATTATTTTTCTGCATTCAATATTTTGTGTTATTGTATTTTATCTACGTCTAAAATCACTGTTTACATGAGTGCAGATTTATGTTTTTGACAGAAGAAGTTTATGAAGTTTGCGTGCGAGCAACACTGAATCAGTTGGCGGTTTGAATTAATTTGATGTTGTGGCGCTAGGTTCGATATTTCGAACTTTCTGCGCGGTGCCGGAAGGTGAAATCGGTGCTTTCGAGCTATCATTTATTTCAGAGGAACGGCCTTAAAACCTTGAAGAAGATGGCCGATAGGTAGGTCTAAATGTTAAATCAATTTTATTGTATTTCAAACATAGAAACACTTACACTAATCATTTGTACGAACAGTTAAATTGTCAAGAATAAATCGAAAAGCTGACTAAAATTGAATAATCAAATGATATTTGTCAAGTCACTTCTGACTTCGGTCAAAAATGAGTCTGCACAGTGAGGTTATTCATCATTGCAAATTTTCAATTTCCGATGGGTATGAAAAACCAGATTAACCAGATATTTCAAGTCATCATACTCCGAAAGTCTGAACAAAAAAGGTACTGGTCTTGAAGCCGAATTGGCTGTGGTGAAACGAGTTCTTTCGAAATTCGCACAATCGTAATTTTTGCAAGTTATTCTTGTTTTGAAATAAGATATTTTTTTATATTTCTATGGTTATGACTATAGATATTGTTAGACCACTTCCTTTGATATTGAAGTCATCGGTCTCTTGCTCTTATCTGAACTTATTTGGGGTCTGCTCAACATGGCTTCTTTAAAGCGCTACTGCCTATTTGACCTCCACGACCACCCAGTAACTGCGTAAAACTCTTCACATTCTTCTTCTTCTTGATAGGTAACTTAACTATTTTTGCTGTGTTTGTGTGACTCAGGAATGGGATATTATACTGAAAAAATCGAATAAGTCAGTTACATAGATTTTGAAAAAATATTGGACACGTATTTTTACTCTTTTCACCTAAACAAAAAAGAAGACGACACGAGTATGTTGCCTATTGGATTTTTTTATGTTATTACTTGTGGACGTCACGCGGTTTCACACAGTTCCCGTTCCCGAGGGATAATATATCAAAGCCTATGTTACTCCCTGATAATGTAGCTATCCAATCCTAAAAGAATTTTTCAAATCGGTCCAGTAGTTTCGGAGCCTATTCCATTCAAACAAACAAACAAATCTTTCTTCTTTATAATATTAGTGTAGATGTAGATTTGTGATGGGTTAGCTCTTGACTCTAGTCTAGGTCAGAGATGACAGAGATAAAGTCTACGATGGAGCGAGCTTACCCAGAAGGAGCCTGTTCACTCTAACTTTGAAGAGATTAAGGTTGTAAGCGTTCGGAAACACAGACGCAGGCAGAGAATGCCACTCCTTTGCTGTGCGCATTATAAAAGACGTTTGGTAACGCTTAGTGCGAATTGGTAGAATAGCAACAAGATAGGGATGGTAAGTTGCAGTACGTCTGGATATCCGATGGTATAAGGGGGCCGGTGGTGGGATGAGGTCGTGGAGTTCTTGGGCACACTCACCGAAGTACAATCTGTTGAAGACAAGAAGCAGGCAACCTTGCGGCGATGATCTAAGCTGTGTAGCGGTATCCACTAGTTTTACGTCACCGATGAGCCTCTTAGCTCTGCGTTCCACCGAGTCGAGTGCAGCAAGCTGGTATTTAGCTGAGCCATCCCAAAGGTGGCTGCAATACTCCATGCAGGATCGGACATGTGCTTTTTATAGGGTAAAAAGCTGTCCAGGCCTGAAGTATCGCTTCACTCTATTTAGGATGCCCAGCTTTTTGGCCGCAGTTTGGGCTTTGGACACAATGTGGCACCGAAGTTGTGACTGGATGTCAAATCTATGCCTAGAAGCTCGAGCCGATCACTCACAAGTACAGATGTACCCTGAAAAGTAGGAGTTTGGTCGTAACGACTCCTTTTTGCGGTAAAAAGACACGCCTGTGTTTTGGTGGCGTTAAAAGCTTAAGGTTTAAGGTCAAATTTGTCCGCTCTACCATTGCCTCTATTGGATACGAGGCTTTACACTAAAGTTATATACGAGCACATATTTGCAGCAAACATACCTATTCATCATTTTTAAAACCATCATAAGTATCAAGAACAAAGCTTACCAATTCAACAGACAAATAAATAAAGCACTCCGTACCTGTGTTTATGGGCACAAAAAATGTCTAAAGAAGCTCGCAAGTAATAAGTGTGGTACTGACAAAAAATGTTCTATGTACTAGCTTCTGTCAGCGGCTCCGCCCGTGTGAAAAGTGTTTTCATTGGCCACGAGGCAACTTACTGTGTCTGTCCTAAAATAGAATACTATATTTTCCGGTAGTCAGTTTATCTAGTAGGGATACAGCCTAACAAAAACTCAGTGGAAAAGCCTCTCATTATGACTATATAACAGTTCATTGCCTGATTCACGTTATAGAACAGAATTTTTCAAATATATGAAGCAATGATTTGAATACATAATTCGTTTTGACCCTTCCTTTCCCCCCTGGTTTTCCCTTTTTTCCTTGTTCCCCTTTTTTTCTTTATTTTTCCTTCTTTTCCTTTTATCCTTTTGTTCCTTTTTTTTCCTTTTGATTTGAATTTTGACTGTAAGTAGGGAGCAGGTTATAATCATATAATCTTTTGTTCACCAAAAACCGATCAACGGTTCAGACGTCATAGCGTAAGATACAGACAGACACACTGTCGTATTTACAATATTGATTTGTATGGAAGCATGGACGTATGATAGACAAAACTATGTGAGTTTGTACGCTCCAAAGTTAGTCGTATTTTTTATGGTATTTGTAAATATTTAACAGCTTCGGCTGTACGGTTTTGGACGATGATTCTGCGTTTATCTTTAACCACGTCGTTAGAACATGTCTGTGAAACGTTTGGTTAGCATGGATGTGCACTATTGCAATTTTTAGTTTTGTGTTTTAACAAGTATAATTTGTTTTAACACTAAGATTAAGAGCCCTGTCACAGAGTTGCGTTTTCACTCACTGCTGTCTCATCGCATTTTGTAGAAATTAGGCAGTTGCAATTACGTTATTATAGAGTTTATTTTTTATTTATTTAATGAATCTTATGAACTACTTATGATTTATTTTAGTATAATTTTTACGTTCTGAGCGTTTTTAGTAGTATTTATGGATTTGAATGGGATTTTTTTACGGATATTCCATTTTTATTTTAAACTTCTAAAGGGAATTCTTCTAGAAGGATGTATATATTGTGTCCCTATGTTTTCTTTTTCGATGATATATTAATCGTATAAGCACTAGAACTTTCACAAAATGCTTGAAATTGTCCGATAAATCGCTGTCAACAGAGCCCTAGTGTACAAATTTGGCTACTATTAATAAAAAAAGGAAAACATAGAGACACAGTTTACATCCTTTTTATTCAGTTTTTTTAATATCCCTTATATCGGTCCAATATTGGAGGAGAAAACAGTCGAGAGCCAAACCTCGAATTATGACTATTTACATACAAAGTCTCGCCGCCAGCATTTCCTCCATATACTCGAAAAGAAGAAGGCCATGTAGGTGAAGGTTCATTCATTTAATGGCTAAAATAATAGCAAACTCGAGATACAATTTTTTTTTTGTTACTCCGCACTTATGTGTCCCACTGTTGGGTAAAGGCCTCCCCTTTCTCCTTCCAAATCTCTCTGTCTTGTGCGATCTCTGGCCAAGTTAGTCCCGCAAACACGATGAGATCATCACACCACCTTCGCCGCGGTCGACCTCGATGACGACGTCCTTCTTCAGGCGTCCAGTGTGACGATCTTCGCCCACCTCGCCGGATTCAAGGCAGATACAAATTTATATTAGGAAAATCCAATTAACAAAATAATTGAGTAAGCTACCTTTTTTTTGTTAATTTCTTTATTACCCCGTTTCTTCCAAACGGCTGGATGGATTTCGGCAGTAAAGATGTCGTTAGATTTGTGTCAAAAAACCAAGTGTCCTTAGATAGGTTTGAAAAAAAAACCAATCAAAATGGCCGATTTTTAGCACTAAATTGTTTTTTATATATCTATGACAAAATTATAAGTCGTTAGTATTTTCTTTTTAACCAAACCTGTCGAGTAGGGTATCAAAATGAAGGAAATTTAAAGGAGATTACATATGTTTCGGTATTTGTAGTACATTGCTTATGAGTCGAATTTTTGCAGTCGGGTTTTTTGATATTTTTAATCTTTCACTTGTTTGCGAATCCTTTTCATCAACAAACACTGAAATCTTACAAAATTGCTTAATTCACCCAAAAATCTTAGTTTCTCTAAATATTTGCGTAACAACAACTTCACGGTTAATACTGTAAAATGTTTAAAATAACGTATCCGAGGTCTCACAGCCTTTACGGATATAAGACCAATAAGAACGACCGGTTTTGTCCGTTACGCGATGTTCTGACACAATAAACTTATAAATGATTGCAAAACATTTATTTATTAATACGCCTGACTCATACGTTATAAGAAATATCTGTTTTATAAGGCTGTATAAGGCGTTATGAATACCTGTGCATAGTTTGGAATTTGTGGAAAATACAACAGCACATGAAGCATCTTTTGCCCGAAGAATTAGGCAGAGGTGTTCAACTCAAGTTGAAACGTTTACTTGTTGCTACCTCTCGATAATGAGGTATTAATATTCTATATCGTTTACCCGCGGCTTTGCCTATAACCGTCTTTCCGTGGGGGGGGGGGGGGGTAAACGATGTAGAATATTAATACCTCATTATCGAGAAGTAGCAATAAGCATAAAATCAGTTCGGTGAAAATCCCTTCCGCATTTGTAATTTTAGATACAATACTTGCTCCTCCATGTATTACTAAGTAAATAGATATTCAAATTCATCGTAAAATAAATGAGACGTTAAATCTTCCTTCCTTCATTTCAAATTAGATTGCGAGGTTTAAAATTAAAGGTACATACCATCATTCCCACCTACTTAAAAGTCTAATTAGAAACCATTTAACTTCCCATAGTCGCCGAATCCCAAATATTTCAACCATTTGTGACTCAGGTGGCCATTAGTTCGGGCCCGAGGCATGTCCTCCCAATTGGTAACGCTCATCTAAAAGTATGGCGGCCGTGGATAGTCGTGACTCCGAACGCCTTTTTCGGAGACCGACGTATAGGGATGTGGTGTTGTAACGAAACTATCGATACAAATGGTCTTAGACGGTCTCGCTAGATATAGGAATTTTTAAAACAAGTATCGGTGTAAAAACATTTCCGAATTTTATTTAATCTTATCTGCTATTGTCTATATCTCGATTTAATATCTGTTGATTCGTGAACTAGATACAGCTTTTCTCATTCCTAGGTAGGCTTCACTGGAATAATATTGTAGATATCCAGACTAAAATACCTTAGTTTTTACATCATCTCTATTTCTTTACCGCAGCACCTCTGAGTTCGTTTCCGTGATTCTTCTCAGAGCAGTCAGATAAGGATCACCGACCTCATGTTCTTTTTCTATTTCTCTTGTTAAAATGTTTTTAACTGATTTTCAGAATTAAACATTATTTATCATTCTGAGAAGGAAATAGGGGAAACTTATTATTAGGACCCTAACCCATCCGTGTTCCTTTAATTTCCTTTTGTATTCCAGTGCCGCGGTAAGTTTTTCGAATAACCCCGCAACCTTGGCAGATTTTTAGGCCCCATGTTTCAACACGTAACCACAGAATATCGATACTCTTAAAGTATCGATACTTTTCCCACATCTCTAGCGACGCATTCTCAGCCTCTTGCTCTTTTTCTGATCGGGCTCGTTTTGTGGGATGATTGTACAGATTCGATGTCAACGGACTTCATATCAGGTGCGATGACGATGTTAGCCTCGTTTTTAGTGCCAATTCGGTAGTTGAGAGATCAGTTGTCTTTTTATGTGAAGTTATCTTTCTTTTCATAGTTTTTGTTACCGATTTTTGAATTTTATGGGGTTTTTGTTTTATAGTGGCAAGTTAACCTGAACTAGGTTCACGTGGTAAATATTGGTCAACTACGGGACTTCTTCATACAGAGAGAATTTGGAGTTCCATCCAGGAGTCAGAATATTTATATGTGGGTGATTTAGTTATGTATGTGCCTATCTTTTAATCTAAAAAACAGCTTTTGTGTGAATTTTATCTTTTTTTCGGAAAATTTAATACGTAGTACCTTCTGGGGTTGTTAGACCGTACTTAACTACATACTTTTGGCATGTTTGTAGTGACGACATTCCAACTAATTTATGCAAACAATATAATTAGCCGACACGTAAAATACTTGATGCGTGAAAATAACATGAGTATTACTTTAACTAAAACAAAGTCGATGTTTTTAACTAAACATTTCCGTATATCGTTTGTTAAAGTATTTAGAAGTTTTATTTAAAGCTTCCTTCCCAAGTCAATGATCTTAAAAACTTGTGTTAAAAAAGTTACTTATATTTTTTACCTTGTTTTTTGAGTTTTGACTAATCGGATTCTTTTGTAAAAAAATATACAAGAATAAAAGACTATGAAGTAGTGTTGTAATATAAAAGATCCACGGGGCTGTACCACAGAGCATTGAGATGTCTCGGCGGCCACTGTGAGAGATTATCTGTTAGACTTTTCATATATACATTGTGTGTCAGTGAATGTAATCTTTTACTCATAGAAATTGACTACCCATTAAAAAAGGTACTGTGGCTTTGGTAACCGAAAGAAGAACGGTCAAAGCTCTTACAAAAGCTGAATTGCGGCAGGAATTTGACATCCTTCTCTAAACAAAGAAACTGGCCAAGTGCGAGTCGGACTCGCGTGCAAAGGGTTCCGAACGAATTTAATTTTTTTAACATGTTATTTTAACACTACAGACTTCTAATAGGTTTTCCTGTAATCTTTAGGTAAAGATATACTATTTCCATTTTTTTTCAAAATTTTTGGCTCAGTAGTTTCGGAAATAAGGGGGGGATGGTCATTTTTAAAGAAAAAAGAAAGAAAGAAAAATGTTTATTTGGGACTCGCACAAGACACATAAAATAATAATAATATAATTTCTTGAATAACTTCAAAACATTTTATTTTAAAATTATAAAAAAATATAATTAAAACTCTCTCAGTAAGCCCTTTTATTTGATATGTCACACGATATTGTTCAAAAATCTTTTTATTTTATTTTCTAGTTTGACCCCCAAAAGTGACCCCCATACTAAAAACTTTAATAATTTACGTAACGCGTCCGTATTTGGGTCATAGAAGTCCATATGTGTACCAAATTTCAACAGAAACGGTCCAGTGGATCCGGAGAAAACTGGCTGTAACAGACGGACAGACAGACAGACAGACAACCGAGTGATCCTATAAGGGTTCCTTTTTTTCGGAACCCTAAAAACTATAAAACAATAACCAAAAGTCGTTCGCATTTCAGTCCCAAACTGTCAAAACGCCTCTAATTTTTCTGCATTTTGACAAGATTTTCACATTGATAAAATGATATTTCGACTTGAATAAATGGAATTAAGTATTCCTAGAGACAGAGTATAGAAATAGTAAATTAATATTTCGCATATAGGGACGGTACACGGTGTTGACTATGCCATCTAGTGTCGCATATTCGAAGTTTTAAGGGTCAGAATTGCCTTCTTCCCGTCATTGACGCTCCTGTGCTGCCACCTGTGGTTCCTGCACGCTCAGTTTAGGGGAACGTGCGCGAAGAAGACTGTGCCATCTAGCGTAGCTATTTCGAACTTTATACTTGAAACATACTTGACAGTGACATTTCTGTGCTGCCACCTATAGTTTCTGCACGCTCCCTATTGTGCGGGCACGAATATTACAGACTAGGTGAGCCGCGCAACTTCGTCTACTCCGCTCCTATTGGTCTTAGCCTTCCTCGATAAATAGGCTATCTAACACTGACAGGATTTTTTCAAATCGAACCAGGAGTTCCTGAAATTAGCGCGTTCAAGCAAACAACTAAACAAAAAAACAAACAAGCTCTTCAGCTTTATATATTAGTTTAATAATATATGGATAATGGCGCTTCTAGTCCCGGTTGGCCCAGTTCCCTGTTCTGTGGCTTGCGCAGGTTCTCGGCATCTCGAGATATGAAACAAAAGAACGTTATTATAAAATGTAACAATCATTTTTTGTTGTTCTCTTGTTTTGTCAAATCGTGCTCGGCATTATTCGTTTTGGTTATATTATTATAGAGACGAAAGCCATAATCTGGTTTAATGTTTTCATTTTTTTGTTGTTCTATGGTACTCGTAAAATAAACTTGTTTATAGAATTCTACAGTAGTTTAGATTATTTCTGGTAGTATCTTATGCTATCTAAATGCGTGACAAGAGGGCTGGCTCCATTTTTGCCCAAAAGAATGAGCATTGCCATTCGACGTGGGAATGCTGCCAGTCTTCTTGGCACGTTTTCGGATAAGTCTGGAGGACTAATGTGATACTCGTACCTGTGTATATTTTGTTAAGTTTACTATAAATATGTTTACCTAAAATTAGGCTAAAATTGATAAAGTTAACCTTGATGACAATCAATTGACGCGTTGGCCTCTGGCGACCAAAAGCTCTTAGCATTCAAAACAATAAACTTCACATATTTTACTGAGGTTAATAAATCGAGCATTCAAAACCACAATTTATTACGCGCTACGGTTAATTTTTATTGATGTTTTGCGGAATTCCAGCAGGAAAAGACATTTTAATCATCAGTATTTTTAGTCACCAAGGTTTCCAAAGTTATCATGAAAAATAATTGTTTAAATATAAATATCAAACAATAATGAAATGTAGTCCTAATTTTTAGGGTTCCGAAAAAAAACGGAACCCTTATAGGATCACTCGGGTGTCTGTCTGTCTGTCTGTCCGTCTGTCACAGCCATTTTTCTCCGGATCCACTGGACCGATTCTGTTGAAACACGGACGCGTACTAAATAAACCCAATACTAAAAATTATTACATTTTTAGTATGGGGTCACTTTTGGGGGTCAAACTAGAAAATAAAAAAAAAGTTTTTTGAACAATATCGTGTGACATATCAAATGAAAGGGCTTACTGCGAGGGTTTTAATTATATTTTTTTTCATAATTTTAAAATTAATGGTTTGAAGTTATTCAAAAAATTTTACAAAAAATGACCATTCGCCCCCCCCCTTATCTCCGAAACTACTGAGCCTAAAATTTTGAATAAAATGGTATTAATAGATCTTTATCTAAAGATTACAGGAAAACCTATAAGAAGACTGTAGTGTTAAAATACGCGCACGCGAGTCCGACTCGCACTTGGCCAGTTTTTTTTAAATCAGACAGGCGATGTCTTCTATTAAAAGGCGATATTAAAAAAAGGCGATGATAGAAATTACAGAACAATTTTTGCCAGTAAAATTCTGTCAAATCGCGAAATAGTATCGTTATCGCATTTCCACGTCTGCAATATAAAAAGACATAATATAGTACCTAAGTAAATATACACATACTAGAAAAATTTAGGTAGTTGAATAAAAGTAAACAATCTTGATGTGACTTTTTAGACAAACACATATTAAACAAATAAACTACTGTTTAAAAGAATGGTACAATTGATTTAGTTCGTTATTGTTCTAAGTATTTACATTGGTTTTAGTTGTATTTTATTTTAAAACTGAGTTTTTAAATAAACTTATTGTTAACCTTAACCTTTCTAGTATAGGTACCTATATTTTATGCCAATATGTACTAACCGTCTAACCCGACCATTGTCTTCGGCCCACAGTTCTTCAGGCCTGATTAACGCCCAACCCAACGCGTAGGTGCTAAGAACAGGACATTGTAGGCATGGCCTTCTGCCACCCCGTACTAAAACCCATAAAAGGCACGAAATAGGTTTTTACACCTACCATAATAGCACCATAAATTGAAGTTGCTAATTGTACCCAGTTTGTGTTTCAATAAAATTAAATTGAATGAAATGTTGGCGAATAATGGAAACGTTGGCAGAATCGAGGTATTTATGATGGTGATTAAAGGAGTACATTTCGTTTAAAGACGTTAGAACCCACACATTTCTCTGAAGATTTAGATTAGAGACGTTCTTCTTCTTAAATATCTACATAAACTGTGCAGACAATGATACAGTTTATGAGGTGGTGAAAAGGTTCAGGTGTCTTCGAGGTGGTCTGCAATCATATTTCTGAAGATACGTTGACCCACTCCTTGCCTCGGAAAGAGCAGCTGCTTCTGCTTGCAGCAGAGCTGTTGGTGACACCTGTCATTTGTAGATCTTAAACAGACTTCATAGGTAGCCAGGAGCCCGAAATCTTGACTGACTTATCTAGGGTACATCTCATGTTACGTTGTGGGGGTTAGATAGACACTCGTCGCTGCATGTAAAATGCCGGTTTCGGCTGAATCTGGTTAGTCTAAAAGCTGAAGCAGATGATGACGATTTGAAGTCAACACTAATGACTAACGTAAGCAAGTTGATTAACAGCCAACCAATGAGGAAGCAGCAGTGGACTACTAAGATTACTTGCGAATCCGGAAATACTTTAAAACACTTAGATAATAATGTAGTCCAACTTTATTAACCCCAGCAATTATAAACAATAGAAACCTAAAAACCAATCTATAGTCAATAACCAAGTCGGCAGTGCATCGGAAGACACGTAACGTTGACATAACTAAGTACTAACACGCTTCTGTCATGCGAGACCGCATCGTGCGCCCGCGCAGCATTGTTCGCGCGGGAAAGTCTGCGCGAAATAAAAACATGCTATATTCAACCTTATTTCGCACACAATAGAGGTGGGGGTAATTAAGTAGTCTTGTCACATTGTGTGATAATTTTTGCGTGATGCAATATTTGTGTCGGATGAACAAAAAGCCGTTTAGTTAGCCTATAGAAATGTCTGCGGGTTTGTCCGTTTGCGAAATTGTTGTTCTATCCGTGTTTGTTGGTTTGGCCTTTTTTGGTTACGGTCTCTTTGGTAGCTAGTCGCATTACTGATGAATGAGTAATTCATACTAATACTAGCTGACTCGGCAAACGTTGTTTTGCCAAAAAAATAAAAGAGCCTACGACCTATTCTCAGTTACTAAATATACAAAAAAAAAACATAAAATCGGTCAAGACGTTGCGCTTGCGGAGGGGTTCGATAACAAACACTGTGACACGAGATTTTAAATATTACACTAGACTAGCTTCTGCCCGCGACTTCATACACGCATATCCCGTTTTTCCCGTTCCCGTAAGAATTTCAGGAACTCCTCTCTTAGTGCTCCCCTACAGAGTGTAGGGACACTTCATGCGAAATTTCAGCTTTCTACGACCAGTAGTTTTGGCTGTGCATTGTCTGTCAGTGACTCAGTCACTTATCAATGAGTAATGGAAGAATTTTATATATGAAAGATTATTACTCTGTCTGCCGTTTGCTTGTAGCCTCTTTACGTCGTAACAGCTAAACAGATTGGCATGAAACTTCGCCCACGGGGAGAACATGTCCTATAGGGAGCGTGCAGAAACTATAGGTGGCAGCACAGAAATGTCACTGTCACTGTCTGTCTACGCTAGATGGCACAGTCTTCTTCGCGCACGTTCCCCTAAACTGAGCATGCAGGAACCACAGGTGGCAGCACAGAAGCGTGAATGTCAAGTATTCTGACCCTTAAAACTTCGAATTTGCGACACTAGATGGCATAGTTAACGCCGTGCACGGTCCCTATATTAGGACATAGGATACTTTTAGTCTCGCGAGTATGCTCCCTTGGGTTAGTTTTCGACTTACACGCGGGTAGAAGCTAGTACAATTACTGGCACGAGTCGTGAGCACACTCTCCATTAGTTGGTTTGACTAGGACAGCTCTGACACTTCAAGTTATTGGTTCGTCAGTCAATGCTCATCTACTATTGGGCTTGCAAGTTTCGTTCGCCCACCGGACATTGGTGAAATCTACCTGCTGCATTCATCTGCGCTCACGACTCGTGCCGGCTACTATAGGTATGTAATAAAGATTTCAAAATTCATAGGAAGCTGTGGTCACCTAGTTAACTGTAACGAATTCATTTCACACCTGATGGAATATTATGTAGGTATAATGTATGTATTTTCCGACTAACTGATTTACATAAGAATGTGACACATATTTTACGTTAGTATTGGGTTTTACAAGTTATGACTGTTTAATTTAATGGTGTTTCAAATGCCAGCATAATCACAGAGCTAAACGGATCCTAACATACCGAATTTCAAAGGTGCGAAATCACAATGTTGCGTAATGAAAATAAAGAGGCGTTCAAAAAAAAAAGTAGTTTTGACTGGAATTTTTGTTTATTTTTTAAATTTCCTTAAATTGAAATTGTCTTTTAGCTCAAATAACCTATCATATTAACCTTTGTGTATCAATTCATGTTAGTTAGCTTAACACAACAAGAGGCGCAACATACCAAACGTGCACCAAAAATATTAAGGAGACTCTCGAGAAATGCTTAAAAACAGCGTGCAGATGAAGCAACTTTGCGTGCACTAACAGAAAAATTACATCTGAAAAATAGTTAGTAATCTACATGATATGATGCGTAATTTGGTTAAGCCAGAATTAATGTATCGGTATCACATAAAAAGGAAAAGCAAACCACCAAATCACCTCCAAATCGTTGAGATGAAACCATTTTACTCTTTCATTTTTCATTCAATTATATTTTTTGCTTTGCAATACAAACGAAAATAATTTGGTTTTGTTAGTTTTTAAAAACATGTAATATTTTGAATTATAAAAAAAAAAATGCGGGTAGCGGAGTGGCACGTAGAGGAGTGTTCATATGCACAAGGTCATTGGCATGAATACAAGCCTTAACACTGATCCTTAATCTTCGTAAGCCATCTGTCTCCACCAATCATTAAGCCGTAATTGATTGAATATCTATTGTTTAACCGACCTTGTCCTCGTTATTTACCATCTATTCATACATACAAACAGGTACATAGGCAGTAGACTCATATAGTGAAAGTGTTCGGCCGTGAAAGATGACACATTGCTGACGATTTCCAATTACACACACACACTGGTTGAACGAGGATGTCCGACTTTTGATATGACGAACAGCTGTTGTATCCGCGATTGAGATAAGTTTACAGTGCGTAGAGGATGTGAAATTGTGTCTAGCTAAACTTAAAAGGTATTTATTGATTTTAGTTAGATACAATTTCACATCATATTGATTGCGTACGGTCTAACATGCTTATATGGGTAGAGGACAGTTCTACAAACAAAACTTGCATGGTGCCCTAAAATGTCACGTCGCCTAGATATTTCGAGGTAAAGTCGTCATGTGACAATCATGATTCATCATCATCATCATACCAGCCGAAAGACGTCCACTGCTGGACATAGGCCGTTTGCCATAATCGCCACGCTTGGCAGCCGGGTTGGCGATCGCAGTGTATGGTGTTAAGTTTTACAGAGAACGCTGCTGCCCATTCTCTGGCGAGATTCAATCATGATTATCCAATCATAATTATGATTTTTGATTATTAAAAATGACTTAATAATGAGCTTATATGCTTTAAATTAAATTAAAATAACAGTCCCCGGCTTGATTTAATCATTGCCAGCTCACATAGACAAAAGTTCGAACCCCTTTGGGGAAAATCTTATAATATATACTTACGAGGCTCTAAACATAGTATTTAGTTTGACTCCTAACTATTCTAAGAACATCTTATTTTCTTCTTCGCTAGTGCTTTACTTCTGAGGATCGAAACCGCGTCACCAAAGTATGTGCTCTTCTGCAGCATGATACTTGGTCCCTCCAACCTCCTCAATTGAGAACCAACTCGCTGGTGCTTTGTCTTGAGCACATTTTCCTTCCAACCGGTTCAGTATGATGGCCATCTTCATGTGTTAGCATTTACGTGTTGAAGTCAGTTATTTATATTTTAGCATCTAAGCCCAATTGTTCCAGATTTAAGAGCAAGTCTTAAAGTATTCATAACTACCTAATTAATAATGCTTCCTTATCGCGTCCTACCAACTCTACTATACTAACGTTACTGCTTCTAAAATACCCGTATTTCTTGTAATGCAGAGTCCGCACCTGCACCACTAAATCCGGCTCAGATTTCGACAAGTTTTTGAACGACCTTGGACTTGGAATTAGGTTACAAACTAAGGTTACATAATATTATAAAACCAAATCCGTTACAGCTCCGATTTTCCAGTTTGGCTAACACGCACCTGTTCTCGCTGGTGTCCAGTGAACTGTTTAAGAAGTATCAGCTGCTTAGTGCACTTCCCTTTCAAAGTCAAAAACCTTTATTTTCCATCACGAAACATCACTTTCAGCGTGCTGACCTTACCCCAAATTGGGAATAAAATAAATTTCGATCAGGACTTATAGCAGAGTTGAGTTCCATAGAGAGTTCCATATTGGCCGTTATCATCCCAGTATTCCCATCCCAGTCATGATCAGCTCATAGCCAGAAATTATCCGTTGCGGCCTTTACTCTCCAGTGGATCAACGGGAACTGTAGATCCCTAGGCATTGACGCCACAGACAAACTCGCGAAGAGAGGTTTCGAGATGGTAGTGCTGGACCTATACCCACTCCCCCTTACCTTTTCCACAACTCTGGAGGAGGCTCTGACTGGAGCCTGTGTCAGCACAGGCTCCAGTCTTCTCCTTCTCTACAACTCTTTAAAGAATAATAAAACCTTTATGGAAAGCATTCGATTACCTCTTCGACTTGACCTTCGGTACCACCAAACGCAGAATTTATGACTGTCCCAAATATGTATCGACCTTAAACATCTACTTTAGGCTCTTGGAGTTTAATCGACCTTCGTGATTCCGCAGAGCATTGAATGCATCTAGTTCACCTTTGATTTGGTTAACGAAAACTATATTGTTTCCATTCTCTTCCTTTTATTTGAGGACAAATAGCCAAAAATGATTTGGAGGCTTGAAACAAAAAATATATTGTATTGATTCTTGTTAAATAATTTGATTGGAGTCGGATCGATGACCTGGTGGAGGCTGTGGGAATTCGCTGGGTACCCCAGGCACACAGGATCGGTCGATGTGGCGACACTTTGGGGAGGCCTATGTTCAGTTGTGGACGTATTTCAGCAGTTCACCTGGAAACATGATAACACTATGTCTGCTGCAAAACATGTGATTTTTACTTACTTTACGTTCTTACAACGATTGTCCAGTGGACCTCCCTTCCATCTATGTCAGAAGTTATTTGTATGAACAGGCTTGGAGCCAACAAGTACATGGTATCAGCATATTTAATTTTATCAAATTGAGAAAACTCCTATAAATCTCTATACCTACATTATTTCATCGCTTCCACTTAAGATCAAACCCAACGACATCCTAGATACCAGCTACTTCTAACCGTGTCAGATTAATCAAATTAACTTTAAATGCTAAACTTGTTAAACACATTATCATTATGTTGTTTAATGAACTTGAACAGATGTTTTGAAACAACTCGGAACTTCCGATACGTAATCGGTCGTGTACAACAGGTGATCCCATTCAGGCATGAGATGTCGGACTTCCTTGAGAAGCGATCCATTGAGCGGGTAAACAGAGTATCCGCTTGGACGCGTGTGTTAAGGGCTTGAGTACATTGGCGCGGTGGAAATTTGGTGCAATTATTTGGGGAAGGCTTAGGGAACAATAGGGGTCATTTAGGCCGCAGATTAAACGGTACCGTCCAATGAAGAGGTTAGTTAGGCTGTTAATTGAACAGCTGATTAAACCAATTGGCTACGACATAAACATTTGTGGTTCACAATTCAAGTACCTGAGTGTGTAAGGGGGTGGACTGTGTGAAACATGATATGTCTATGGTAGGCGCCAGATAAACCTGCAATAAAGTACACTGACCTCTCCCTAATATCCCTTCGTAGATACCCGAACAATAAATTATGAACCGTTTTCAACGTAAAGGATCACGATAGAACTTCATGAAATAGTCGATTCAGGACAGTTTTGTGTCTTTACTTCTGTTTTTGATATCAAGAAGGTCAATAAATGTATGTGTATGTTATTGCCTGCATTTATCTGGCGGCTACCATAGAAAGAGGTAAATATTGAGATGGCGGCTCAAGTTAAGTGGTTATGGAAGAAGAAGACGTCTAGCACCCCAGCCCAAATAAAATAAATTTGCGTAAGAGTGTGATGAAAATATGTCATAAATCTACGATTATTTTTATCTATTTGGACTATACATAAGTCAGTTCGACGACACGGTTGGCGCAGTGGTTGAGCGATTGGCTGCTGCACTGCGTGTCGCGAGTTCGATTCCCGCACGGAACAAATATTTGTATACCCTACAGATAGTTGTTCCAAGTCTGGCTCTTTGTGTATGTGAGATTGTATGTTTGTGAACGCACCCACGATACAGGAAGAAGTTCCTAGTTTGGGGCAAGTTTTTATAAAAAAAAGGAAAGGAAAAGACGAATTAGATCATCATGATGAGCTGAATGTATTTTGTAACTTTTTATTGATTTCGATGGCACCTATTGGTGCTCTCTGTTTATAGTTAACGCAGGTACCTATTAATTACTAAATATGGCTCTTTAACCCTACTTAACAACCTATAGTCGTGACAGATGCTGCCCTTCATTCAGCAATCGACATGCAGTGACGAGCAGAGTCGTGAGCTAATCCATCATGTCCGTTGAACCTTAAGGCGAATCGTGCGGCACTTCGATCGGGAATATCTTATTAAATATCTGTTATTTTCTAGTAACGGCCTTGACAAAGTACATGGTAAACGAACAGACTAGCAGTTTAAATATAGTCATTAGACTATCTATTGAATAAATAATATGGAACTAGCTGATGCCGGGCCTCGGCTACGCCCGCGTGAAAAGTATGTTCATGGGTTTGTTTTCGCACGGAACCCTAATCCTTTTTCTAAAATATATGCCTAAGAGTCTCCTTATAATATCAGTTTTTTCATGGTGAAAGTTCCTTCAAAATCGGCCCAGCCGTTTTGGAGATAAGCTGGAACAAACAGACAGATAGATAGACAATTTTTTTTGTTATAAGTACCTATCGCTTTCATAATGCATTTAGTAAAAGGCTGTTTTTGATATAACAAACAGCAATTTAGTTTAATTTATATGTAAAGATAGAGATAGATGCTTTTGGCTTATACATATTCTATGCTGCAGATCCTAAATCGTAGACCCCGTCGCTTTATTAGCAGTCAAAGCGCGGCGCTCTTGACATTGTCTCACATTGTCGCGTAATCTTGTGTCTCGTCGCGTGAGTGTGTCGTCGCCCTTAGCGAGGCGGATGCTACACGCGGTTTACGCAACACGTATCGGGTAAGGCCACACTTGCGCGACTACTTCGTCACTGGAATTTTGTGAGGTGCATTTTCGGTATGCGTGGTGAAGCGTGGCCCACTTTCTCGGTAACTGTAAGCGAATTTTCGTACAAGTTCAAGATGATAACGGTAGCATGTTGTTTTACTTTGTTGGGAATGTTGGAGGACCAACAGGTATGGGAGTCGCTCATTGTTACTAGGCCGGTTCCAATATAGTTGGGAAAAATCTGATTGAAATGACTGATTTACTGAAAGTGTATTTATTATAGTTTTTGTTTATTAGTGTGTCCAGGATTAAGAAATATGATTTTATTTCATTCGTTACGTTAATTATCAAAAAAATTCGGACACTATTTTTATTTTCTTTAAAAAAATTACAAATTTACAACTCATCGATTCGGCTTTGTTACGGAAACGTGTTAATCACGTGAAATTTGCATTCACAGTGCATGCAAATTTCACGTTACGTCTTCATATTTTGTTTTCATGAAAAAAGAAAAAAATCGTGTCCGGGACAGCTTGAAAATGTTTTTATACGTTTCTCCTCAGTTTGAATAACGTCTATTCTTCAATTAATTACCTACAAAGTTTTCAAAGAAAGCGCTTCCCATGAGAACTAATAACAAGAAAGAGCACCCGACAAAGTGAAATAATGTGAAACTAAAGATTTAGTTACCACACGGAGGTCTTAATTTAATCATTAGTGTTAATAATTGATATGGCTACTGAATAGGCGAAACTTTTCACCGTGTGGAAATTATACAAGGCACAGTTTTGCAAGTGATCTTTTCTCGAATCATCAAAAGTTCAATAATAAAGGCTAGATTCTCGTTAGGCAAATGGACCAAAGACTTGATTCAGAAAGCGGTACTTCTGGATACGGCTTATAAGGGTATGGGGGTTCCTGTCTCTGGCCGTCTCCTAAGTCTGACCGCCACTAGGACCTGTTCTCGATAACGGGGTTTTTTTTTAATACACTGAGCTTATAATATTTACAACGAAAACATTGTCTTGCTCAAAATTTTGTTTCAAGACATGTACCTACATTAATATGTACATGCACATGGACATGTGTATGTGCATATATATGTAGGTTATATGGACTTGCAAGCTTTGATCAAGTTCTGAGAAGAAACAACACTTAATGAGGCCACATATAAAAGCTACGTGAGAACGAAATAAACTTAAATGCACTTCGAAGCGAGGTATCTGTACTATTAAGGTCATGCAGCTTTGGTGGTGCCAGTGGGTGTGCCTACATAGGTACCTAGGTTGTGCCTCATTCGGTCTCATGTATTCAGTGGCGGGGCAAGACTAAAATTTGATGTGGACAAGATGGCATTTTGCGAGGTCTTACCTGGTAATAGAGTGATTTTTTTAGGTTTTCAGAGGTTGGATTCTACGATTGAGGGTGAGATGCGGCGAACTCAATTGCACCCCGCCACGAGTACCTAGTATTAATTTTCTTTTGACTATTTGTGCAAAAAAAGTAAATATTGGGCAAATGCGGGAAAATTCAAGAAGAATCTAAACTAAAAGAACCTATAATGTAAGAGCGAGCGTAGTTAGCTTGTACGAGTAAATCATAGAGCCTATCCTGCCGCGGCTAATATGTAGACCAAACTTACTGAAGCAAACCTTAACAGTAAAAAGAATTAAAATAGCAAGAGCAAGCCAAGCGAGCTCAAAAACATTTGAAAATAGTCACCGATACGTTGGCTTAGCTACGATTTTTATGAACTGAAAAAAAGCCAAAGTTGCGAGGCCCTTCGGACCGCAAGTCCGTAGGCAGTGGCCCACGTCATCCACGCCTTGCGCCGCCTCTGCATGTAGTTCTAGCTAGTGGCTAATGTGGCCATGTCTTGTCTAGACGAGAGAGGTTATAAATCAATCAATGATGTCGCTGTAGTGTATTGCTACACGTGTTTTGCTTGTCTTCCCGCAACCCACGCACTTCATCGCTGGCTGGGCACGTACCCTTAGGCGTGTAGGCTATCTGTCTGTTTAACAAGGAGCTTTGTTAAGTCGCCAGTTTATAAACCACTGCCCACAACTTCTCAAAAAGAAAATGTTTCTCTCCATATTTCTTAATAGGTAATAAAAATCTCAAAGAATTTTAAAGACTTCATTCAGAAATCGAGAATGCTTGCATGCCCTCGATTTCTGAATTAAAAATTTGGTGGTGACTTTTTTTCAAATGAAAACCTGGCTTTGGTACTAAAGTAGTGTTTGAAATGTAGCGGCATCAATACCGCTACAAGAAAAAAAACCAACGAAGCAAATCTACATCGGAGCAAAAAGAAACCGCGACGCCATCTATCCAACTAGCAGCGAACTAAAATCCTGCATCGCGCAAGCAGAGTTTACCGTGCGATTTGAACACATACATCAGCCCGAATGTTAACTATCGGGCAGTAGCCCGCCAGGCACAACATCCGTCTGGTCGGAGGATCCTCCTTTTCAATGGGGTTTGCGGGACTTTACTCTCTGTACCGCATACCTCCAAAGATACAGTCGTAACTGTAAATACTCAATTGAAAAATTGGCCCTTAGCCTCGTATTTACATGTCTATGGCAACAGTTGAAATACCTAAATGCTTCCCCAAATACCGTCCTCTGACAGTCCTGGGAGATGATACCACCTTGCAATATAATACCACCGTAAAAAGTACAATATTGAGACAAGCCCGCCATACTATTCCACATCATGGCATCTCCTGAAAGCCAAAATCAATAGTGGTGTCCATCGAAAAACAGCCGAGGCAGTGAAACTCGGCGAGTTCCAGAAAAGCGATACAAATCTTTTATCGCAACGAAAATAAATTAAACCTAAGGGCTTATACAAGTCATAACACAGTTCTAATTAAAACACCAACTGAAACAATTACGACATTCAGATCGCCATTGGCATACTACCTTCGACTTCCAAGCCCCAATGAACGTAAACATCGCCCGGCACCTCGGCAGACAGCCTAGCTCCGTCCTGCGCACGCGCACACAACCGGTCCGGCGCTCCGTCACCCGCGTCCTCTGACTAACCTACATCCAGCTGAGGTCAACTGGCGGCCATCATTCACTTACATAAGGATATCCGCTAGGTATCGATTACTATTACACTAGATTAATAGATTCGGTTATTGGTCGCAGATTTTTAGAGGTCACAATGTTGTGCCTTGAAGGACTCTGGTGCTTTGATAATTTTAATACAGAATGAAAGCTTCGAATTGTAGTTTGCGTTGTGCTGTTTTTTCTATTATTTTTATGGGTTATGTCAAATCGTGTTGTCATTAATTCTTAGTTAGGTGATACGGAGTAAAATACGTCCTCAACTAAGAGCGAATCTACGGACTTCGGGCTTAGAGAGTAGCCCCCCAGATCTTTCTTTGTGTGAATGACAACGGTGTGATAGATGAAGTGGAAAGGAAGACGGACGATTTTACACTGCAATGTGATAATATGGGCTAATTCGAATAGATTTCCAATTTTCCATATATAGGGAAGAAGAGATACACTGATGATTAACTAGAGTGGCGAAAGCTAAGCGGTAATAAAAGAAAACCAATAGCGAAATCACACATCGACAATACCAAACCTATGCACGTCAACTTAAAATCATTAATGTTTGCTATACTTAAGTGCAATCATAACGCACCACAGAATAAGCCAACACAAATGATTGATACACATACTCGTACCTACATGTTGGGCCATACAGGGCGAGCAGTATGCTAATGCAGCCCGCAGGTGCACACGAAGTCATTACATCACATTACATGTCATTTATTTACTGTTTGACATTTTGTAGAGTAATGACAAGGTTTAGGGGTCTAATCTCTTGGGTGCGCCTTTTGAATTGAATGTAAGTTAGATTGTTTCCAAGAGCTTACTTTTTCTCTAAACTTGCTGATTCTTTGGAATCGCCAAACCGATTGTCTATTTACTTTTAAGCAAAGTTTGCATTCGCATGTTAGTCGCAATCTGTCAAAAAAGCCTCATTTACCATACATTTTTAATTTCAACATTGCGTAAAAGTTATTAGAATTGGCACTCAGGACACCTGGTGAAGGCCGTGGGACTTCGCTGGATGCGAGACGCACAGGATCAGTCGATATGGCGGCACTTGGAGTGGCCTGTGTCCAGCAGTCATGCCACCAGTGGATGTATTTCGGCTGAAACGATGATGGGGATAACACTTGCTAATAGAAGAGATGCTCTTTTAGACAATTGGCGCCAGTCCAATACGAAAACGGGAACCACGGTTCGAAATGTATTGATTTTGCTATAGACGAAATGGTTTAAGTAATCCTTTTAGACCCGCGGAAACTACAAGTGACCTTTCGACATCAGAAACATGTCTAAGCCACAAATCTTAATGCAAAAAAATGAAAGCCTTTCTGATATCATTGCTAAGATAAAATAACACAATCACAATTTAGAGATCCACCAAAATTTAACACTATGTACTAAAACCAATCGACGCGTTGAACGCCTATCGTAAGCCAATATTTAGAAAATTACACTTATTTTGCTGAGAAAGTTCAATCAAAGTACTTAGCGGTTAGCAATGGAAAGATGAGATCCATCAATGTCGAACGTGTGAAGTCAAGGTCGGCTATAGTTTCAAATATTAGGACTCACGTTTCACCTTCGACAATTTATAGGAACCGAAGACAATAATCATTTGTTTTAATACCAATCACGGCCAACTTTCTCACGTTCAACAGTCATTGTCTTATGTTCCGCATCGTCCTAAATCCATCACACATTTTTCTTGGACAGCTAAAAGCAAAATCTATTCTTATGTTTAGAGCTTTAAGGTCAACAATAGCTTGACAAAAGTTTGGAGCACATAAATTGCTTTATCGTAATCGATGTTGGTTGACAGTTACAATGATTTCGATCGACAGGTCGTTTACGAGTGGTTCCGATTTCATCTTCAGGTTATTTAGTTATAGACCTTATATCTCTGTAATAAGATTTATAATTGTTTAGAGTGAACAGAGTGAGTCTAATGGTACATGACCAGTATCGCCTACTGACCCTGCCCCAGTTTTGAGACTAGTTATGTTACGTTTTTGCTAGGACAAACGTTTCCTGCTTGAGATTAACCTCCGGTCATCATGATATTACCTACTTTTCATGATTTTAATGTAAGCATACTCTTATAAATTAGTTTCCACGTGGCTTTAATTATAGTTCTTAATTTTTAGTCTGTGCCTTGTTGATATACTTAAACAAAACAAATTTACTAATACAGCTCCATGAAATAGTAAAGGCATACTTTTAATTTAAGAAAGATCCTTTTTAATCATACGTCCCACACTTTCCCTCACACAGAGTCTAACATGAACTAATTCTCTTTTCCAGGTAAAATAACAGGGGAAGAAGATGATGGGCGATCACAGACCGTACCGCCTCGAGACTCAACATCAGAAGCAACGCAAACACAGACAACCGCCTCAACATCGACGACGTTAACTACAACAACCGAGGCAACAACAGAACGAAAACTGGATGAAGAATCAGACCAAAAAATCCAATCAGAAGTGGGAGACTCAGTCTTACCAACCCAAGAAACAATAAAACCTAGGGCTAGACTGCTAAATCTAAACGTAGATGAACTACAAAACTTTGCTATAGCACTGCACAATGATACTAATGCAAAGAGCCAAAAGAAACATATGTCAGATTTAAGTGACGTCAATTTAGATATGGATGAAGATGATGATCCGAGGTTGATAACTGTAGAAAATAAGCATAAGGATATACCTGAGAAGTTTTATGCTAATCTACAGGCTCCGTTCCATCCGTTGATGTCGGTCGATAGGGCAGGATCAGAAGAGGTTGAGTGTAAAGAAAACGAGATCTCTTATAAGGTTGGTAAAAAATATTTAGTAGCTACCGATTCCTGACTAAGATTTTATTTTTTACTAGCCCACGAGTTCGTACGCGCATATCGCGTTCCCGTAGGGATTCCGGGGAGTGATCTCTTAGTACTCCCCAAGGAACATACATGCCAAAATTCAGCTTTCTACGACCTTTAGTTTCGGCTGTGCGTTGTCTGTCAGTCACTCATCAGTACGAAAGAATTTTATATGTTCGGATTTATTTGTTTCATTAATTCAATGTCATCCGGCAGCGCCGTTTTATCTGTAATGGAATTATAAAATGTCTGTCACTCATTTAAAAGATTAGCTTTTTCGAATCTTGAGACTAAATAAGTATGTAAGAAACCCCTAACGTTACGCATTAAGTGAATCAAACTCTCGGGACTAATTCGATGACATTACTTGTGATATTAGAAAGTTAACGGCAACTTATTTATGGAGAGAAGCGCAAGTGGGAAAGACGTTAAGTTACGTTTACGACCCCATAATTTATTACACTCATTAAATACATCAACGCTAATGCTTAAGTACTTTCTATTTCAATATATGCTTGCCTAAACTAGTGAGTCAGATTCCCCCAGTCTACTTCAATGATTAATTATAAGCGTGTTACAAGTGTAATGGTGGAGTACTGATCCAACATTTGCTTACTTCACCAGCTCGGCGAACGAATGGACCGTGGATGCGAAGAAACTTGCGAGTGCGGTACTAGCGGAGTATTCGACTGTTCTCCTCGCTGCAAGCATCCCTACATCCGTCGCGGCAGAAGACTGAACGATCCTCTTTGCTTCGAGTCCCCTGTCGACGAGTGCTGTTCTATTATAGCTTGTGCTACGAATAATGCAGGTCAGAAATAACCTATTCTTCACGCTTTAGATTGTCCATATGGCAATTTATCATCTTCTTTTTTGCAATCAGATATTCGACCCGACCAGCTATTTTATTTCCCATCCAATGAAATACTTTATTTTTTAGTAGTAAGTAGTTGTAAGAGTCCAGCTAAAGTTATTTCAAAGAGTTATCATGCACATATTTCCCTTGCAATTGTCACATAGTATGGGGCAGTCAATTTTATATTTTCGCTGTTTGAGGGTTGATCTGATAGAACTTGTTCAGGATGATGACTGCTTTTCATGTTTTGCGTTTATTCTGTGACACGTTGTGATATTTATTTCCTTAATTTTCTTGATGTTTTAGACCCGAAGATATCCAAGGTAGAAATGTGTCGATACGGGAACGAATCGCACCCGGTCGGCAGCACGTGGCACATTGGCTGTGAGCAGACCTGCTCTTGTGAACCAAAGTTGATTGTGACGTGTAAACCTAGGTAAGTTTCACACATTTCAGACTTGGATGCCATACTAAGTCCATAATTATAGTGGACCATTGTGCGTTAGCTATGGCGGCATCCATTATAACTAGCCTAGCCCAGTTTGTTTAGAATGTATGCAAGAGGATTCGGTAATCCTATGGTTTGTTTACATATTTCGGTGACGCCTGTGCGCTCAAGAAGCAGGTGTGCAATTATTACCGGCGCCTCCATATATGTTCTGCACAGAGAACTGACCGTGAAACCCATCCTGTGGAAGCGTTTCATTAGTAAGCAATGCCCGGTTATAGTCCCCGTGACCAGGCGCAGACTGCCTCTGTCCAGTCGCAGAATACTGCTGCTTATTTACTACAAGCCACTAGAAAAAATATAAATTAAAACAAGAACTTCCAACAGATGTAACCCCCTGCCGATATCAGACAAATGCATCAACGTGCAGGATCCCAACGACGCCTGCTGCGAGGTGCAGGTCTGTGATGTCAGCCATGATGTGCATGAAGAACCAGACAACTCCACTACATCCACTACTACTACTACTACTACTGAGGTACGTTATACTTTACTCTTAAGAGGATAAGCATTGCCATACAACGTGGCAACGCCGCCAGTCTTTTGGGCTCACTTCCGGTCGACAGCGATGCGGACGAATTTTTTGACGCCATATTTTAGTTAGGAGTTAATTTTGAGTGTATATAGTTTGTTATGGTAAATTAACTATAGATTGTGAATACAGCCTTTGCTGTTACACTTTGTCGATAGTAAAAATCTACATTTTAATTTTCTCGTGTATATACCTTTGTCATTATTAGTCATCTCTATACAATTAACTTCGAGTCATGTCTTTTTTGATTCAACCGTCTGCTATTTCTCTAAGTGTAGTGATAGAAATATCCTCAATTTGTGTAGTTTAATTTTTACTTGCTAACTGCTTTTAACTGCTAAGTTAATTTTTGCTGCATCCAGTTACTGTGTAAGCCGACCCCAACATTGTTTGGAAATTACTAAAAATATACCTCGTCATGTAAATCTTCTTTTCTGATTCACAAATAGTACTGACTATTTGTGAATCAGAAAAGAAGATTATAGAAGAACCTATAGCCAGTGAGAACCTATTGTCAGTGAACCTTTAGTCCCTAAATTAAGAGTTTAGATTTGAATCATTAAATTAAACCCTTCTAACAGTAATTTATTTTTAACACTTTGTTTCCCACAGCAAATGAGCAAAGGTTTCGAAGATTACGACGACCAAGCAGAGCACATTCAAACCAGACCTCTAGTACTGAGCGAACCCATAGGCTCAGTCAAAGTACTCCAGAACAACTCGGTCCAGGTCAACTTGATGCAACTGAACCAAAGCGAAGACCCTATCCACCTTCTCCTCAGTAATGATGGAGGAAGATCCTTTCGTGATGTAGAACTGAAGTACTCCAACCTGATATTAAATTTGGAAGGTGGAAAAGACTATATCCTGAAGACGAAGGAGACTGGAACGAAGTTTAACTTTACTATCACGACTTCGGATAGTGGTATCGGGCAGAATGAGGTCCCGAATGAAGATATACATAATGGCTCGAAGGTTGGGTGTTACCATGGGGGCCAGTTTTATGCAATTGGTGAGTGATTTTTTAAATTTTAATCGTTTAGCTGGAAAATAGGACAAGATGATTTTTTTTTACTTGGATTATTCTGCTCAGTAGGCAAAGCTATATTGTAATTCGACATTTAAATTCTTAATAGATGAGGTAACTTGCATAGTAACTGATAGTACCTAACGAGTATCCTGGTTTTCTCATGCATAATTTATAACAATGTAATAGAGAAATGCTCCCGTGAATTTTAAAACCGTGATTGATCGAATACTAAGCATTTTGTCTGGTAGACTGAAATAGAACCAGACTACTGTTAGATTAAAAAAAACGTATTTTTCCAGGTCCTCTTGTTTTTTATTTTTTTATTTTATTTGTTAGGGACAAAAAACAGTTACATGCCAGGTATAACAAAAGATTCTTAAATTAGCCTTACTTAGAAATACAATTATGCATAACCTATTCCATGTTTATGTTACTACACATGTAACCCACACCATTGTCCACGAATTCACAGAAAAAAAAGTTAAAAGAAAACAGACATACAGTATGCATTATAAAATATCATGAAGAAGAAGTAAAATAAATAGATGTATATATATTTGCCTAAGAACTAAGTAACTCTATTGCTCTTGCTTGGAACGCTTTTACTGAAATTTTGTTAAGTTACCCAGTTTTACCCTAAGATTTTCGAGATTTACCCTAAGTTATATTCCGATTTTACGAGTTTTACGCTTACATTAAAACTATTCAGAATTTGTTTAATCAATCAATAAAAGTCAAGATTTGTAACGTATAAGTAAAAACATTAATTAACATTTTTAAAACATTAATAAACATTTTTCTTGCTTTCTTTCTATGCTAGATGACCTTTTTAGGGTTCCTTACCCGAATGACGAATGGTGGCTATAATTAAACCTCTGCTGTACACATCAATTTTACATTATATTGTTCAACCCAGGCGCGGAGTTCCACATCGGCTGCTCAGAACTATGCGAGTGCACAGGGCCAGACGAGCATGAGTGCGCGGCGCTGGTGTGCCCTTCGCACGTAGGGCTTGAGCTGGTGTCCAAGGGTTGCGTGCGCTGGGCCCCCTCCCCGCCTGCCACCCCGCCTAATTGTTGCCCTCGGTCTGCCAGGTGTCTAAGCGATGGAACCTGCCATTATAAGGGAGTTGCGTGAGTACTCATTATTCGAATCCTTGTTATAGGCCTGTGTGAGTGCACAGGGCTGGAAGAGTACGAGAGCGCGGCTCTGGTGTGTCTCTCGTTGGAGTTGATGTTCGAGGGTTATGTGCGCTGGGCACCCTTGCCTCCTGTGACCCCCGCCTAACTGTTGTCCAAGGTCTTCCAGGTGTCTGAGTGATGGGTGATCTATTATGACGGTGTCGCGTGAGTAGACAATATATTAACTTAGGGTCTTGTCTAAATAGCCTCTGTTTACTGAATAAATTAAAAAATGGAAGATAATTTTATGAATCTTTATATTACTGACAAAATGTGGGTATGCTCTAAATAAGCAGCTCTCCCTAACCCGCCGGGGAATACAGGCGTGTGCAATCGTCATTGTGCGGCTTCTTCCCACTGATAAGTTAGAAGAGGATCCAAATTGGCCTCAAGAAAAATTGTGATTGATGATGATTATCGACAGTATCATTACTGTTGCTTATAGTTTCAGCAGTGTTAGTCTGTTTCTTAAAAGAAAAGTCCACCAAAACCAAAACAAATAGTGTCCATTCAAATAGTGTATTTTTTGAGAAGCCTTTTTGTTCAATCGATAAAAAATATTCTTGCTTTCTCCCCACTGGACACTAATGGTTTTGTTCGAACACTGACCATTTTTTTCCAGTGTACCAAACTGGAGTGAAGTTCCCATAACCCTAACCGGTTGTGAGCAACGCTGCTTCTGTGAGAACGGTGACCTGGACTGTCAGGAGGTGTGCTCGCCCCTCCCGGACATTCCTCCTCAGACGCTACGCTGTCCTCCCAACCACCGGCCCGCCGCCGTGAACATCTCTGATGAGGACTGTTGCAAGCAGTGGGGATGTTTGCCCAATACTGGTAAGGAATGCTGTTCTAAGTATAGAAAACTAACTTAATCTGATGAATAACTTCCAACAGAAACAATAATTTTCTGAAAAGAAAACATCATTCGTCATTCATTCATTTTAAACCCTAATTTTCATTGAGCCTTTAGGCAAAGTGACGTTCTTTCAGCGATTGAGATTGTGTGAATGCCAAAATGTTTGGTATTGATTGACCACGAGACACATGTCGATCAAAAATCGATTTTAAACGAATGAAAATTCGATTAAAATCCATTTTTGACATTTTACCCGACTGCTAGTAAAATGTCAAAAATGGAATGGAAGGGTAATTTTTATCGAAAGTATGTATGCCTATTTCTTTGGCACGGTCTTTAGCCTGTATAGATTGTAATAAATGAGATATCTTGACATCACTTTGTCTACAGGCTCTTAACAAATTAAAATCATTAATCAGCTTCATTAATCATCATTGTTCATCTCACAATACCACAAGCTTGTCACTCATACACATTATTGCTTGCAGCTGCAAATGGATCGACTTTAAAACCTTACAGCATGCCGGTTCTCGGTGAAGTTATGAACTTTGTCACGCCTCTAGATCCTGACAGTCCGACGTCAGTTCCCGTAATGCCCACACCCCCCCTCCCCACTGACTCTTTAGACTTCTACAAACACTTGAGCCCCGTCAAATCCTTCCCTTTGGTCTTTAGAACTGTCTTCCCTGTCACCGCGACACCTACACAGCATGCAACGGAAGCTCCTGACGTTCCCACTTATGATCGTGGAGATAATATCACAGTTTTCACTCTAGACGATATCGAGTCACCATTCAAAACCATACATCCCGAACCGCCTTTAATGAGTTTCCGTGATAACTGGCAGGTACAGCGCCGCAAACCGGAACTGCCACAAGTAACAAACCCTTTCAAAAAAATGCACTCGTCTTACAATCCCCCTCCGCATATGCACGCTGAACATATTGCACACATTAACCGTGTGAATGAAGACGCCAAACTGCATGACTACCGTTACAGACAACCAACTTTTACCCAAAGACCCCCATCACAGTCCAAAGACTCTCAAGTGGTCCCAATAAGACTCTATTCACAGTCCATGGACTCTCACAAGATCCCAGTAAAATCAGTTTATGAGAAAATAAAAAAAATACCAATCTCAAAAGTTGATAACCTAAATTTCTTCATACCTTCACTAGAAAGGCGACTCATCTCTGAATCTTCTTTTTCCAAAAGTCACAATGGAATACCTAAAACGAATACCTGGCCAGAGTTTTCAAAGCACCAACAGAAAATGTTCGAGCCTTCTGTGAAGAACAATACTGTCGACTACCATGTTCCCAAAGTTATCCTCGCCAAAAGTAGTTCCCGAGACCCGACTCAGCTTAGGAAACACGTGACTCTACTGAATACTAAAGACTTGAAGAGCTTGAAACCGACTGAGAGGTACCATGAGGTGTTGTGGCACGACGAAACGAAAGCTCACCATGTGTTGACTAAAGAACCTAACCCTTATGAGACTGTGCTACTAAGACCCGTGGCTAACGCTAAACCTGATGCTCTATCATCGTACTCGCAGAGTTCAAGGGCTAGAACGCCTGGTAAATCGCACTCAGCATTGAATTTTGAGCATTTGCTCAACCAGATGGAGGTGGAATCTGTAGTGAATAAGAACCTGGGACGGTCTGCAGATAAAGACCCTGGAGACTCGGCAGGTTTGTTGCCTCGCCTTAGTGTTAGCTTCATGTGTCTCCTTGATGTATTAACGACTGACTCCAAACTTTGACTGATTTTTTGGCCTTTTTTCTCTCCCATTAATGTTGTGGTTTTTGCGGCAAGTTTAGGAAAGAACGCGGAGGTAATCTTCAGAATGACGCTAAACAGATGCCATTTCAAATGTACTCATAATGTCACTATACTCTTAATTTGACTCTTATCATGAATAACACAATCAATCAATCATTATTATCACCTCATTGTACTAACTCTCAATAATTACAAACAGAAAACTGTCTATTCGAATCAGCTGGAGAGACATTGCATAGGAACTTCTACTAGTGATGGTGTAGATTTAGCTGGTGTTAATTTCTTATAGAAACGTGTCTTAAGTTCTCGCTACGAATAATTTCTTCAATATCAAAGTCTTCTTCATGTTTCAGGTCAACCAATGTCAGGGGAGCCCCCTCAGCAGTCATTCCTTCCTACTATCCCTCCAGAGATCCACTTCCCTCACGACGAGAATATCCCTGATTACGACCAGAACAATATTCATCGTCCTCCACATAATGCAGCTCCACCAGCATTGGCTGGTCTCCCTCCAGGGCTGACCTTACCGCCAGGATATGGGGACATGAATAAGAAGCTGACTGTGATATCTCTCCAAGCGGATTCACCTACCAGTGTTAAGATGCTGTTCGGTCTTCCGGCTGTGCTGGTCGGATTGAGGGGTAGCGTGGACTTGAGATATACTGATAAGGCGTAAGTATTTTTACTCAATATAAAAAACCGTAGTCTTTTCCCAACTGTATTGTGGTTGACTTCTAGTCTACCCAGTATTTTACAAGGAGCGATTACCTAACTGTTCTCCACAACCCAGTAACTGGGTAACACGATATCTGTCGGCAAGATTGGTGTCAGTTTTTCTAGCTCTAGTTGATACGTAGTTTTAAAATTTTTAAATGTCAAAACTTTTATTCCCGGCCACAAATTTAAATGAAACACAAACTAAATGTTGCCCAAACAGACAGTTTTTTTTTGTCGCCCCTACCCGATTTTTGGTATTTTTGTTGAATGTATAGAATTTATGGTTTCTACTGTTTTATTATATGTATGGATTTACGGACTTACGATGGAAATATGGTAATTTTTCCATCTATCTAATATCTTTCGTCTCATCATTTCCAGTGACGAGGACGTCTCCCACTGGTACTCGCAAGTGTTCGCGCCCGCAGACGAGGTGCTCACGACTCCTCGGCTGGAGTTCCGCCTCACCGGCCTCACGCCGGCCACCACCTACAAGATCCGGGGGAAGCTGTACCTCCACAACCTGCCTGTGGAGCCGGAGAGCGAGATCTACACTGTGCGGACACTGGATACGAAGACGGTATGTTAAGAAAACCGTTGTTTTTAGGGTTCCGAAAAAAAAGGAACCCTTATAGGATCACTCGGGTGTCTGTCTGTCTATCTGTCTGTCCGTCTGCCACAGCCAGTTTTCTTCGGATCCACTGAACCGATTCTGTTGCAATTTGGTACACATATGGACTTCAATGATCCAAACACGAACGCGTTACGTAAATCATAAATTTTTTAGTATATGGGTCACTTTTGGGGGTGAAACTAGAAAATTTAAAAAAAAAAAAGTTTTTTGATCAATATCGTGTGACATATCAAATAAAAGGACTTACTGTGAGGGTTTTAATTATATTTTTTTCATAATTTTAAAATAAGGTTTTGAAGTTATTTAAGAAATTAGACGAAAAATGACCATTCCCCCCCTTATCTCCGAAAGTACTGCGCCTAAAATTTTGAAATAAATGGAGATATTATTAGAAGTCTGTAGTGTTAAAATAACATGTTAAAAAAACTAAATTCGTTCGGAACCCTTTGCACGCGAGTCCGACTCGCACTTGGCCAGTTTTTTTTTACTAGGCTACGTTTCCACCTGCAAGCGTCTCGCAAGCAAGTTGATTTAAATTGCAGGGCATGATCGAGCGATTGATCAAGTTATACTTCAGTAGGCTGCAATGTAATGCGAGCATGCGAGCTGCATGCAAGTGGAACTGTCGCCTTAAGTCAGTTAATTTGGGCCATACTTAGAGACATCTCTGTTTCAATGTCTTGATAAAAAAACAACTTTTTAACAAAAAATTGGTGTTTTTGGTTATTTCGTTTTTTAACACCGACTTCGAAATTAAAGTTATTTTATACTTTGTAATGTTTTGTTTCTGAAAGTCGGTTATAATTTTGGTAAAAAAGTTTTTAATTTTTCAATTTTTAGTGGTACCTGCGTACCCATTCCCAGCGTACCGGCGTGATGTTATGTTATAAACTGGAGCATATTTAATAAAACTTACTTAGTGCTTTCGGTGTCTCGTCAATACGAATGAAATTAGCCCAAACACTTCGTAGTACCTACATACCGATGTGGAGTTCCCTTGACTCTCTATCGTCTCCATCATCAGGTCTGATCCAAACCTTCATTGTTTTGTAGTATCACCCGATATACACACGAATATCAAGTTTCTACCAGATGCGTGCCTACAATTTTCGAGAGTTGCCCTTGATTTCTCAGGGTTTCTATCATCAGTGACAATGGGACCACCTCGGCAGTATACCCTTTCATATAAAAAAAAGATTAATCGAAATCGGTTCATAAACGACGAAGTGATCATCGAACACACATAAAAAAATAAATACATACGCGGTCGAATTGAGAACCTCCTCCTTTTTTAAAGTCGGTTAATAAATGGTTGATTTTAATAACAATATTTAAAATGTTCAAAGGGTCAATAGTAAGAATAGATCCGAAAAATCTTAAATTTCCAATCTTATTTCGGGTGTTTCGAGATTTTCTTTTTGTCTCACCTGATGGTAAGCGGTAATGATGTTGGCGAAGATGGAGCACGCTTGACGGAGAGTAGAAGTAATTTAGGCAAGCGTGCTAGCCCAGTCACTGTTCACTTATTTTTGCTTGCTTTATACATATAATTATGCCATGGCAGAGGCCCTTGACGCGGTTTAGAAACTGACACTAGGGTGTGTGGGGTCGTTAGACCTTACTGCCCACACGACAAGAAGAAGAGAAGAAGTATTCAACCATTGCGGTTTCTTGAATTTAATCCACCAGTAGGTACTTAATTGCTGTTCTTCTCCAGGCCACTCCAACACTAGAAGAGAAGCGCAAAGAGATCGACAGTCGCCTGACGATCATGGACGTGAACGACACCACAGCACATGTGACCTGGAGGCGGTTCGGAGAGGACGAGCTGCAATTCATCGATGCTATACAAGTCCGGTAAGACTGATTTGGAGAAGTAGAAAACTACAAAAAGTATTCTTTCTTCTTCTTCTTTATAATTGCTCAAAAAAAGTTATAAATTTTTCGATCATGAAAAAAAAAATAAGCCAATCAAGGTGAAGGTCCAGGGCCTATTGAGAAAGCAGGTTACTAAGTTCGAGTTTGTAACCAAAAAAAGGGGTAATAAATCATTCTATTATACCCGCTGACGTAGGTCCCTTAATGAACATGACCCATAAGAGACCTAAGAGTGGTTAGCCTTGTTAGATAACATCGAGCTCTTTTGATGATTATTAAATCAAGATACAAACAAACTGCTACCTACTGAAGTCAATAAGGGTACTGCCCATCAGTTGTCCTAATTTCCTTAATATCTCGTTAACCTCTTAACCATTCACCTCCCCAGATATCGTCCAGTGGGTACTCCAATCTACAGCATGACAGAACTCCTGCATCATAGCCGATCCTCTGCTGAGCTGCACGACTTACGTCCCGGCAGCAGATATGAGGCGTCTCTTGTACTCGTACCACCACCGAAGGCTACCACTGAACTGACAGACCCGGGCATGATCGAGTTTAATACTGCGCCTTATGTTGGTGAGTGAACACAACGATTTTTTTTGGACAACACCTTAAGACGATGCTTTACGACGCCTTAGCACGAAGCCTTAAGACGACGCCTTAAGACTACGCCTTATGACGAGGTTTTAAGACTACTTTAATTGAATCCTATGGTCTTCCTTGAAAGCGGAATAGATGTGGCGATCAGATTTCTGTAGAGCTGTTTAGATCCCATGCTATCCATCGGTCAGAGGAAAACGCTGCTACGGACGATTTTGGAAAACCATATCTATCGTTCAATCAACGCTTCTTTCATGTTGTAGGAAACGCTTCTTCCAGGTTGTAGGGGGAGTCCCCTCAGTACAGGACACATAAGGTTTTAATTTAATTTATCCGACACTATATGCTTTCCGGCGCTAGAGGGATCATCCTACCATGCTTAGTAATTGCGCTTTTAACCCTATAAGCCATATTTCATCATCATCATCTGTGCCTTTTTCCAACTATATTGTGGTAGGCTTATTGTTTAATCAATCGAATACTAGTATTTTACCTGAAGTTGCCTAGACGTTGCAATCGATCTGAAACACCCGTTGGTAGAATAATTTAGTTCTAAATCCCATTTTGTCTCCCGCAGATCCATACAACTGGACGGTGACAATCGAGGCTCGCTCCATAGGATCCTCAGCCACCGAGGTGCGGTGGCACGGCATCCCTTCGCCGGCAGAGCGCTGGGTGCGCGTGTACCGCGGGGCACACGCGTGCGGTGCTAAGAGGGAGAAGGACGAATTCCGCCTGGCCACCAGGGATCTGCCACCCACTATCACGCTGACGGGACTGCAGCCTGACACCAAGTAAGGCTTCAAATATGATCATGTTACAACGTTTCCATTACTGTGGCCCAGCACATGCAGCCTGACCACTTCTACTCTTCTCTACGGAGACAGTGACATTTGAAAAAAATCTACAGTCTGGTCAACTACGCGTTCAAGGTTCCTTTCAGAATGGAGAGCAAGCCGCAATTCATTATGGAGCGCACTCTGTCATCCGCGTAAGCCTCGTCCACGGACTAGGTTATTGGTGCACCTATTGGGGAGGATAGCTTATGTTACATTTTGCCAGACGCCATTCGTGAGCTAAACTTTTTGATCACTTCAGGCGCTTTTCTGATTGTAATGATAATAATCTATTGCCACATGGACTTAGTAAAAATATCAAGGGGTCGATCACTAATAAAAAATGTGTTTTTCAGATGTCGTGTATGGCTTGAAATGTTCCTGACTAACGGAAAAGTGAAGACTAGCAATGTTTTGGAAATCAACACAAAATCAGAGGACTCGCCAGAAACAATCGACAGTGAGTATTTAGTGTAGTGAAGTTTTGTTTGTAAAAAAAAATATTCAAGGCGACAATGATAGTTCACTAAAATAATTAAGATGAGCTGGTAATAGTAGACTATTCTGACTTGATAAAATTTTTACTCAAGGAAGCGAAAATAATCCTTGAACTTATTTATTAGTCAAAGAGTGAGTGAAGTGAACTCATGAACTTCGGGCACTCTGTTGGAAGGGTTAGGTTCGAAAGGGATGACCCCCGTCATCCCTTTCGAACCTTAGGTCTGAGCTTAGGTGCCTTTTAGTTTGTGCTAAATGAAAGTGTTTCGTACTTTCTTTCTTTAGAGTGAACGAAAAATTTTCAAATGTCATCACATTTCTAATTTTTTTTTCAGACGAGATAGAAGCGTCATCAGTAGCCGGGCGGCACCGCGGGGACTACTACGGCGCGCTGGTCGGCGTGGGCGCAGTGGCAGCGCTCGGAGCTCTGACGTCACTGCTGCTGTTACTAGTGATACTGAGGAGACACCGGCCGCGCTCTGTGCCCATCACCAGTACGTATTGATGTATCTAGAGCAGTCTGTAGGTAACTATTACGGCGCGCTGGTCGGCGTGGGCGCAGTGGCGGCGCTCGGAGCTCTGACGTCACTGCTGCTGCTGTTAGTGATACTGAGGAAACACCAGCCGCGCTCTATGCCCATCACCAGTACGTATCGATGTATCTAGAGCAGTCTGTATGCGACTACTACGGCGCGCAGGTCGCGTGGGCGCAGTAGCGGTGCTCGGAGCTCTGACGTCACTGCTGCTGCTGTTAGTGATACTGAGGAAACACCAGCCGCGCTCTATGCCCATCACCAGTACGTATCGATGTATCTAGAGCAGTCTGTATGCGACTACTACGGCGCGCAGGTCGCGTGGGCGCAGTAGCGGTGCTCGGAGCTCTGACGTCACTGCTGCTGCTGCTGCTGCTAGTGATACTGAGGAGACACCGGCCGCGCTCTATGCCCATCACCAGTACGTATTGATGTATCTAGAGCAGTCTGTAGGTGACTACTACGGCGCGCTAGTCGGCGTGGTAATAAAATAAAGAAAAAGCAGAGCGTTTCCAAAAACAAAATATTTGCCCTAGACCCCCATGCCATTACTTTTTGTGGTATCATAGTTGTGGATTTTGAAACTTGCTGGCAATATTATCAAACAGAACCACTAAGAACAAGTCCATTTCCTCAATTTAAAGAAATTACTGGATCGTCACCAGGTTAATATTTTCTTTCAAATGAGACGTCAGTCGGTGTACTCAAAAAAATGCAAATTAACATAACATTTTTTTTACGTTAACAGCTGTGCCATCCGCTCCCCGAGAGTCTTCACTCCCGCCTTACGACAATCCGGCGTACAAACTAGAGTTACAGCAGGAAACCATGGGTAAGCACCATTAGGAACTTTTTTAACGAGTAATCACTTTCAAAGTTAACGAGTTTTACCCTAAGCATTAAAAATCTGTTTTAACTTTTGCCCTTAACAGTTAACTGATAACATAGAAGTTTTTCTTTGCTTATGGCAGTCCTTTGACACAATTTATCTAAGGACTTATTTTTTCAGTTTGGCCAGTCAGAAAGGTCTGTACCGTTACTAACAGCTGCTTCATATATGTACAAGTTTTTGCCCGCGACTTCGTACGCGCATATCCCGTTTTTTCCCGTTATCGTAAGAATTTCGGGAAATCATAAAACGACCAGTAATTTCGGCTGTGTGCTGTCTGTCAGTCACTCAGTACGGAAGAATTTCATATATTAGGATATGGTGCGCTAGGCATCTTTAAGTTTCATCACTTGTAAAGACATACTTTGTTTTGTTGTGTTAGTTGTTACATTTTACCATACTTTACCAGCATTTCTCGTTCGCAGACCTCTGACAGTTAAGTTCCCGTGGGCACGCTAATGGGCTCAACGGGATCTCGGAGCGCGGCGTTGATGTAGACATGCACAACGGCAGGCCATACAACGAGATGGGTGTATGAGTCCATACAACCAACAAAACGGATTTAACTACCAAATCTTTTATCATTATCATAGAAAACATGAACTTTGAAAAAAGCCTGTGTATGAGAACCATACAATACTTATAAAAATGACTAAAAAATGCATACGGTAGCGTACAATATGGATTGTATGACCAGTAAAGTGATGAAGTCATACAAAACTGGTATGGGACCATACATAAATGAGTGTGACTGTACCAAAATAAACTGTGAATAAGTGAGACGGTGACAAACGTTAGTGTATGTATTTGTACTTTTTACTTTAGTTTAAGCGTTCTGTACCTTAATCTAATCATAAAGTACGTAAGGTATACAGCAGTCGTAACGATATATTGCTTGCAGCTGGAAATATCGAAGTAATAATATGACATCGCTAGAGATAGACATTTGTATGGAATTTATTGTAAGTATCTATTGAATTTAAGCGGTATCAGTGATTTGACTTTGATGGCTCTAACAATTCAATTTTTAAAGAAACTTAAAGACAAATATGTGTAATAATATAGTTTCCCAACATGAAAATGCATTAGGTTAGCTTTTTATTTAAATTAATAATTAAAACATATTTAAATAAATACCTGATGTGATATCCATTAAAAAGTTAAGCTATATCACTTGTTGCTTTTTTAAATTATTGTATTTAGATCAATGATTAATTTCAGTTACTATAATTGTGCCCATACTTTCATATTCAATCTTGTACATATATTTTCAGACTCCTGTATCAATTTACTACCTGCACTTTATGAATAAAGCTAAACCGTCGTTTTTCTTGAATTAAGCACACTATTGTAGTATAGCCGTTTTTTAATTTATAATAAATTTATATTAAAATACGGCCTCAAAAACACGAAGTATAACCCTCACCCTATTTAAAGTTGTAAAATACAATGGAAATATTATATTTATGAATAAAACATTTATCAATTATATATAATCTACAGAAAGAAACCTAAAGTAGTTTTAAAACTTACCTATGTTAGTATAATTGAGGCTGGCCCCTACTATACCCAGTTTTTTTAATATTAGATTTCTATATTCCCTGTAGCTCTTTCCTCGACGGTTTGGCAAGACTAAGATATATTCTATAATATATTTGTATATAGTGTAATAAATAGTTTTTATACTCAATTCCACTACACTTGTGTATAGTTAATACTATTGTAAGATAAACAAACTGCCCAATACCTACATTTGTTAATGAAAATTAAATGTTAAAATATGCTGCAGAGTTTAATTTGAATTACCACCTAATTAAAAGAAGGCTTTAGCGTGAAGCCGATATTATTTATCGATTTAAAACTATTATAATTTAAAATTGTTAGGCCTCATAAGTTCTGTACCTACAAAGTGCATAACATTAGGGCAAAAAATGATGTACCTACAAACTATTCTAAAAAGACAACTCGACAATGTAATAATAAATGAACTATATGTGGTAAACATGGATTCAGATTGCAGAAAACCATTAAAAACCCCCTCACATAAACTCTATAAAAAGGGAAAGGAGTAGTAATTACAAAAACGTCATTTAATTCAAATACAACACCAAATCACATTATATTTTCTATAATAGTAGTACATAATATATTTTTTCTTTAATATGATTTTTTAAATTTCTTAACCATTATCCTAACGACTTTGTAATAAACCTACGGTTATGCCAATAAAATGTTAAATACATAATGTTACTTGGTTAATATGGAAGTGAAAATGCTTGAAACGTTATTTTAATAATAAATTTTATTCTTTAAGAAAATAGATGCAGAGAGGCTGTTGATAAATAACCATATTCAGTATTAGTGGGCCCCAAAAGGAAGTTCAATCATGTTGTCATATAAATAGCTTTATTATATCTTACTCGATAACGATAATTTTCTAATATATTCTTTTATAAATACTCTAACATACGTATCTTTCGACACATAGTATTATCAAACACAAAAGTATTCAAATGAGCTTTATTTAGCTGGGTTAAATCAAGGCCATTTGAATTTTATAAAACCTAACGAACAAAACATTAAAAAAATACTGAAGTTGAACTAACCTTTCTACAAATAATTTTGCTGTTAAACACTAATAAATGCCAAAAATAATACGTTATTTTAAATCTTGTTCAACTTCGAGTTTAAAATAAATATATGATATTTGTGAATGTTAAGTTCGGCACATTACGTCGCTACCTGATATGTCCGTCTGTCTATGAAACTTATAGATTTATATTGAAGATGAACAACATTCATAGAAAATAAAAACATTCCTATTTTACGACGAAATTTGTTACAAAAGTAATGACATACCAATTTCCAATGTGGGAAAAATTAAATTTATATTCTGCTCTCAAAAGTTTTACTCTCACATTACTGAACTTTTGTGTAAGTTATCTTTCTTTTTTAACCATCCGACATTTCAAACGCATTTTTTTATAATATAGTCTTCACATTTTTCAAAAAAGGGTGTTTTTAATTTTAATTACTACAAAACCAAGATTCAATAAATTAATAATATTAAGTGACTAGAATAGTGTTCCAAAACAAATAAAATCATGACTAGTTCAATAGGTCAAATTAATTTAAGAGACAGTCAAAGTAAGGTTTTCAAAAAGTTAAATACCACAATCAGAGAAGTAATTTATCCTACTTTGACCGTTTTCAATAAAAATGGCAGCGAATTGGTGTGATAAAATTGAAACATAATAAAAAAACATGCAATCCCAAAGAAAATAACGCAAGGAATCAATCCAACCTTATCAATTCCCATTTTAATAACACATAATGAAACATTGCCACCATTTTAATCGTCCCTTTCATATTTTATAACAAACGGTAACAGCAAACGATAATAATCCAATTAAACGAATAATTAAAAGTATATTATTAAAAATAAATTCTAAAAATATTAATCTAAAAATAATGTATTTAAAATTTGTGCAGTTACCGTTCATTAAAAATTAAATTCATAACAATAATTAAAAAAGAATGCCTATGGCTTCTGTGAAAGCTATGTACAAAAATACATAAGTTTTTACAGACACTAGAACTCGGCAGGCATAACATGAGCAACTGGCCACGACTCAGGAGTTTTAACAAATTTAGAACAAAGTATGTAATGGAAGATAGAGGATATTATTATTATAAAAGCTAAGTACAATGAATCCTTTGTCGTTGCTTGGTGGTCTATGTTACGCCTACAATTTTGATTCCAGGTTTTAATTCGCTGATCATGGGTGGTTGCGTTCTTTAACTCTCCGTCTTTTTGTTCTTAAATATTCTGCTAAAAATATATCCTTTCCTTCCTTTTCTGAACCCAAACTCTTCTTGACTATCATTTTAATAAAATTAAATTTTTGTTCGTCTTTTGTTTGTATTTAACACTCAATTACTATTAGGGCAAAACCATTAACTCGTCGGTAGGGTAACAAAGATCAACTCACATTAGGGTAAAATTCATTAACTCGTCATGCGAAAATTACCCTCCAATATTATTTAACATTAATAGAAATTGATTAGATGAAATATCTTTTTCTAGAAACTCACTGATAGTCATTCTAATCAAGATACTGTTCAAAAACATGTTCCTTTCACACCAACCCTGATCAGTTGATAAAACCTGGAGCTGTTGGTCTATTAGTTGATCGCGTTGTCTTCATGAGCCTTCTTGACGACGGCCAGCTTGGAGTGCGGGTCCTGAGGCTGCAGCTGTGCGTAGGGCGGAGCCCTAGTGCCGTGCAGCACGAGCGACCAGCCGCGAAAGAAGCCCGACCAGTCCGCTGGGTTGCTGTTTGGACCACCGTTGTAGCGCGCCTGGAACGTAATAAATCTCTTGAATTTTCTTTTGAGCATTTAAGAAATATCCTGTTGGCCTAGGTACTTGAAGAATACTTCAAAAAATGATATCACCGAAGGTCCAATATTTTTTGGAAATATATCTGACGTACTAATTATTTTTTTTCAGTTAAATACCCTATTACGTGAGCCGTAATCAATATCATGCAGTAAGAGAAAATACATTTACCTCTAGTATCCACGTGCCCTGCGGGTACTCCCCCCATGTGTGCGTGGTCATGAACGGCCACTTGGTGAAGCCGTCGCGGGAGTCGTCGTCATTGGCGCGCCTGCTCAGGATCATTGATCTGGAATTGATAAGAAATTGTGTCTGTAGAGAAGGTTTATGAAACATAGAATTTCTTCAAATATATCTAAACAAGTTGTTTAGATATTTGATCAACAGGTGGTAGTTTTTAACACTTTCTTACCGGGGCAAAAAAAATAACACGCCATCTTCTAACAATGAACGCATGATATATGCCATTTAATTGTAAACTGAGGACACATTTCGACGTACTGGCGGTACATGGTGACGCATGGTGAAGGGATGACAAATGCTAGTGAAGAACATCACGAGGTCTCCAAGTCTGACGGCGAAGGCGTTAGCGCTGAACACTAGTGCCTGGGGCGGTGAAAGTTCTTTCCTGGTGTAGGACTAGTAAGCAACAGCTCGAGGTCTCCGCGTCTGCCGGTGTTGGAGCTGACGACTGCCTGCACGTGCTTCAGGTAGCGCACCTCACTGTGACAGTGAAGGTTTTCACCTGGTGCCCATAGGACTGGTGAGGAACAGCTCGAGGTCTCCGTGTCTACTGGCGTTGGCGCTGACGACTGCTTGTCATGTTCTAGGTAGCGCACCTCACAGTAACAGTGAAGGTTCTTACTTGGTGCCCATAGGACTGGTGAGGAACAGCTCGAAGTCTCCGCGTCTGCTGGCGTTGGCGCTTACGACTGCTTGCACGTGCTCCAGGTAGCGCACCTCACAGTAACAGTGAAGGTTCTTACCTGGTGCCCATAGGACTGGTGAGGAACAGCTCGAGGTCTCCTCGTCTGCTGGCGTTGGCGCTGACGACGGCCTGCACATGCTCCAGGTAACGCACTTCACTGGGCGTGCCGGCACATGCCGACGTCTCGATCTTCATGGTAAGCATGCCTTCGGATTGGATTTCGCTGTAAAACATAAACAGTTTCTAAGTAAGAGCATATGAGGAGCTCGTGGTTGAATAATAATAGCCGCACGGTTCGAACTTCGAGGTTAAGCAGTGTTCGCCGAGATCGTTTCGTAGACCCAAGACTCCTCTGTGACTTGAAAAACACTAGTCGTCGGTCCCGGCTATCTTTTGTCGATATTTGTCAGTCATTACGGACGGACAGAAGTCATAAAATCAGACACCAGTCTTGCCAACAAGGGGTACCGTATAACCCAGTTACTGGGTATTGAAGGTCAGATAGGCAGTCACTCCGTGTCAAATACTGGTATTCACCTACATCCGGTTAGGTATGGTTAAGTTCTCAACATAGCCAGGCAGACTGATACGTTGATACACACTATTGTTGAATTCGGTTGTGACAGTGAATACAGAAGTGGTAAGTACTTGCATTTACCAGTTTGCTGTTGGCAAATAGCGCTCCTACCAACTTGTTTTATTCTGTGTTCCTATAAAAATCACGGTTATTTTGGAAACTACTTACGTGTGTGTATTAACAGATCCAGCCTCACAGTGGTACCGCGGCGGCACGGATCGCCAGTTGGCTGCAAGCGCCGTCATGGCTCCTGCGTCCAGCACGCCAAACCCAAACAGGTGGTTGAACTCCAGGCCTACGCCGTTCATCGTCCAGTGGAAACGACCCTGCGCATACGCAACAATATAATTCGTTTGATTATAAAGGGAAAGTGATTAGATTCGTAAAAATAAACAAAAAACTAGGAAGGTTTTCCGTCGGGCTACAGAGGTGAGCGGATAGGTGTAAAGTCCCGCAAACCTTCATTGAAAAGGGAGGATCTTCCGAGCAGATGGGGGTTGTGTCTGGAGGGCAACTTTCCAATGGTTGATGTTTAAGCTGTTGTATATTCTATGTTCAAGTCGCGCGAATAACTTTGATACCGCGATGTAGGATTTCTGTGATGTCAGATCTGTATTACGTGTGTAGATGTACATAGATTCCGTTACAAGACTTATCAAATTGTGACCGACGATCCTAAGATTTACAATTCCTAGAAATTTATATAAGCCTTTGGTAAAAGGTTATTTTTCTGGTGTGACACAAAAATATTCGCACCGGGTGTCAGCCATGCTAGCTACGCCACTGTATGGCAGTGTTAGTTTTTTGGTTAAACCATATTAACTACAAACGTAAATATTTGCGAAATTTGGTTATAATAAGAACTAGATTACACTAAAATAATAAACAACTAGATGGGAGAAAGACGAGCGACGTCAAAGGAGCCGAGATTTTTTTAATCAAAACAAAGAAATATTAATTTAAAAGACGAGAGCGGATGGAAATTCTGGAAGAGTTTAAAAGTACGGTTTGTTTTTGACAACTTCATAATCTTAACGAAATTTCTTTTAAGAATATCTTGCATATCTTAACGAAATTCCTTTTAAGAATAATCTTGTGAGATTTCTTTCATTAGTACGAAAAATATTTCTGTGCTTCGGAACTGTTGGCCGACCCTTTAAGACTCATAAAGCTTAAATCAATATTGTAAATGATATTTCGAACTCTTAGAAATACAATGAAACTCCAATAATTAAAATAATGACTTCAAAAACAAATCCCTAAGACGAAATACAAATTGATTTCCAGAGATTTCTCTCAAACGACCAACTTTTCGGCCTAAATAACACCCGAATGAGATTTTAATTTATGGAGTTCACCCACGCCAAGCTTTAACAAAAGCACGATACAAAATCAAAGCGGAAAGATCAATAAAACAAAATCAAATTTAACAGTGAACTTGGCTAAATCTTAGCTTTAGAGTCTTCGTAGCCTTGACATTTAAACTTGACGACTAAAATATTAAACTAAAAGCCTTGAGGCTTCACGCTTTCAGGTATAATAACAACTAGTAATTCGAGTGATGTTTATGTTTCCAAATTATACAGCCAGTCGACTCTGTAAACATGTCGAAGTAAAGGCTTGGGTGTTTACAGAATCGACCAGCTGTCATTCCTTCTTGATTACTTGGATTGATAGCTCACTTCGTGATCACGTCACCCAAGCGTTCACTTCGACATGTTTACAGAATCGACCAGTTGTCATTCCTTCTTGATTACTTGCATTGACAGCTCACTTCGTGATCACGTCACCCAAGTCTTCTATGATATTTATTTTTTTTACATGAAAGTCATTTTTTAATGGTATTTGCGGTTGTTTCTTTACAAAATATGGCCATGCACTTCTGCAACATCCTGTACAAAAAGTTAAAAAACTGGCCAAGTGCGAGTCGGACTCGCACATGAAGGGTTCCGTACCATAAAACTTAATTTTGAAGTGAAAACTTCTTTAGCGGCGTTGAGCACTTTTTCTGTAATGGGTATAAAATCTTAAACTCGCGTCAGGACACGTGACCTGATCGAAAAAGCGTAAGACGGACTCGCGTCAGGGTCACGTGATGCTGATCGAAAAAGCGTAAGACGGACTCGCGTCAGGGTCACGTGATGCTGATCGAAAAAGCGTAAAATCGAGGGGAAGGGAGAGGAACTAGTATCTCCCACTCTTTCTACCGTGCCTGAGTGTGCTGCTCCGCTTAGGCGGCACAGGGCGCTTGCGCGAATGTCCGTCTGTGTTTATGTACAGCGTGCCACGCGTATCCAAGGATACGAAATTACGGAATTACGAAATTATGGATGAAAGTTGATTTTTCTAAGAGATAAAAATTAATGTAATATATAAATAAATAACGATATAATATTATGAATAATAACATGTAAATTGTCATATTTGTGTACGATAGCGCAATAAATAAACATTGTATTCTACCTCATAAATGATAGTATTTTTGTACTTATAATTAAACACAACGTTAATACTAAAGTTTTCACTTCTGCCGGCACTCCCGGAGTGCTACCGGTGTTTTTTTTTATTATTTGTTGTTATAGCGGCAATAGAAATACACAATCTGTGAAAATTTCAACTGTCTATCTGTAAAGGTTCTTGAGATACAGCCCGCTGACAGACAGACAGACGGACGGACGGACAGCGGAGGCTTAGTTATAGGGTTCCGTTGGTTACCCTTTGGGTACGCAAACCTAAAAAGTTATGGGTTAATAGTCCGTTTCTCCACAATATACTGACATAAAACAACGCAGAAGTTATGTTTGTCCAAAGAGTCTTTTATCGCTTTTTATTTCAAGAATAAAACTGACACAGCTGTCCACTTTTCGTTTTTACGACATAAAAAGTTAAATAAATGGCAAACTTTAATAAAAGTAAAAGAATAAAAAATAATAACTTGTGCCCAAGTTCATTGTAATGATAGAAAAAAAACCCGTCAAGTGCGAGTCGGATTCTCACACGAAGGGTTCCGTACCCTAAACAGAAAAAACACGTTTCTTGTATGGGAGCCCCCTTTAATTTTTAATTTAATTTAATTTTTATTATTTCTTGTTATAGCGGCATGCATCAAAACAGACGAGAGAGAGTCGTTACGCAGTGGGAGCCAGAAGACTGGCGTCGTCACCGATGAAGGCGTAGGAAACGCTGGCATGATGACTTGGAGGCGTTAAAAGAGTGGAAGGCTATGGAGAAGACCCTTGCCCAGCAGTGCGACAGTATACTATAGCAGGTCCCGTCATCCACATCCATGCTTCTTCTTTTCGTGTGGGCAGTAAAGTCTAACGACCCCACACACCCTAGTGTAGAGTTTTTAAACCGCTTCAAGGGCCTCTGACATGGTTTATTTGACGACCGCCATTTGCGGGCGGTACCACCGGCTTAAACGTCCCTTCCGAAGCACGGAATCATCTTTTTATCAGACAATCAGGTCACATCCATGCTACGAAACTATCATACAAAGACATGCGAGTACATACCTTAGCATCGTAGAGCGAGTTCCTTTTCGAAGTCAACACAGTCAAGTGTTGGATGTCTCGCCACGTTAAACTGGGACTGTGAACAAAGAATCACCAATAAGAAAAATAAAAAATAATTTTGTAGGTCACTTGTTATAACGGACGCGGGTTTTTCTTCGTGTTAGGTGTTTTAATGAACGCGATAATGGCAACCTACATAGTTAACGCAAAACAGCACGTTTCAAAATGCGGATTTGCTATGATTACTTTAATAGAAATTCTCTCACAGGATCGTGAGTTTAGCTAGAATAACTTGACGTGCAAGGCCAGAGCAAATACTCCGGCGGCCTCAGGCGCTACTGCCGACGTCCTCGAATGCATCGCAGTACACTTTCCTACAGATCCGTAGTCGCCACACCAGTACTAACGTCCCGACCATAACCCATCATGTATAACTTAGTAGATAAGTGAATTACTTGACATGCAAGGCCAGAGCGAACACTCCGGCAGACTCAGGCGCTGCAGCCGACGTCCCCAAATGCGTCGCAGTACAGTTTCCATGCAGTTGCCGTGTCCGTAGTTGCCACACCAGTACTGCTGTCTCGACCAATACCCAATAGGTATAACTTAGTAGATAAGTGACTTACCTGGCGTGCAAGGCCAGAGCGAACACTCCGGTAGCCTCAGGTACTGCAGCCGACGTCCTCGAATGCGTCGCAGTACACTTTCCATACAGGTCCGTAGTCGCCAAACCAGTACTAACGTCCCAAGCATAACCCATCATGTATGACTTAGTAGATAAGTGAATTACTTGACATGCAAGGCCAGAGCGAACACTCCGGCAGACTCAGGCGCTGCAGCCGACGTCCCCGAATGCGTCGCAGTACAGTTTCCATGCAGTTGCCGTGTCCGTAGTTGCCACACCAGTACTGCTGTCTCGACCAATACCCAATAGGTATAACTTAGTAGATAAGTGACTTACCTGGCGTGCAAGGCCAGAGCGAACACTCCGGTAGCCTCAGGTACTGCAGCCGACGTCCTCGAATGCGTCGCAGTACACTTTCCATACAGGTCCGTAGTCGCCAAACCAGTACTAACGTCCCGACCATAACCCATCATGTATAACTTAGTAGATAAGTGAATTACTTGACATGCAAGGCCAGAGCGAACACTCCGGCAGCCTCAGGTGCTGCAGTCGACATCCCCGAATGCGTCGCAATACAGTTTCCATACAGGTCCGTAGTTGCCACACCAGTACTGCTGTCTCGACCAATACTCAATAGGTATAATTAAGTAGACAAGTGACTTACTTGGCGTGCAAGGCCAGAGCAAATACTCCGGCAGCCTCAGGTGCTGCAGCCGACGTCCCCGAATGTGTTTCAGTACACTTTCCACACAGGTGCGTGGTCGCCACACCAGTACTAATGTCCCAAGCATAACCCGTCATGTATGACTTAGTAGATAAGTGAATTACTTGACATGCAAGGCCAGAGCGAACACTCCGACAGACTCAGGCGCTGCAGCCGACGTCCCCGAATGCGTCGCAGTACAGTTTCCATGCAGTTGCCGTGTCCGTAGTTGCCACACCAGTACTGCTGTCTCGACCAATACCCAATAGGTATAACTTAGTAGATAAGTGACTTACCTGGCGTGCAAGGCCAGAGCGAACACTCCGGTAGCCTCAGGTACTGCAGCCGACGTCCTCGAATGCGTCGCAGTACACTTTCCATACAGGTCCGTAGTCGCCAAACCAGTACTAACGTCCCGACCATAACCCATCATGTATAACTTAGTAGATAAGTGAATTACTTGACATGCAAGGCCAGAGCGAACACTCCGGCAGCCTCAGGTGCTGCAGTCGACATCCCCGAATGCGTCGCAATACAGTTTCCATACAGGTCCGTAGTTGCCACACCAGTACTGCTGTCTCGACCAATACTCAATAGGTATAATTAAGTAGACAAGTGACTTACTTGGCGTGCAAGGCCAGAGCAAATACTCCGGCAGCCTCAGGTGCTGCAGCCGACGTCCCCGAATGTGTTTCAGTACACTTTCCACACAGGTGCGTGACCCATCATGTATGACTTAGTAGATAAGTGACTTACTTGGCGTGCAAGGCTAAAGCAAACACTCCGGCGGCCTCAGGCGCTGCAGCCGACGTCCCCGAATGCGTCGCAGTACACTTTCCATACAGGTCCGTAGTCGCCACACCGGTGCTGGGATCTCGAGCACCGTTGCTGAAGGTACTCGCGAGGGTTGAGGAGCAGGACTCGTCATAGTGTGCGTTCTGACCGTCGTTTATTGCACTGGAAAATAGTTTCTTGATTATTTTAACGTTCTAGCCTATAGCTGTCTCCAGGGTACCACCACTCCCATCTATGTCTATACCAAAATTCTGCTAAATCGATTCAGCGAATTAATTTCAGTTCAGGCGTGAAAACGTAACAAAAAAACATCAAACTTATTTTCGCATTTATCATATGAATTAGGATTATGGATTTCATTAAAGTAATTAATTAGCGATGTAAATTGTTTGGGATCAGGTTCATTTAATTGACCAAGTGATCATTAGAGTGGCGGTGTAAGACTTATATTTCTGTACCTACGTGATGTGTCTTTTGAACTTTAAAATTGTGGAGCTGCTTTTCCCTGATTCTAAAAGTCCTTAAAAATACTTTGCTTGTGTTTCGTTTAGATCAAATATTCATAATACTTAGTTTCCATGAATTATATGTATAAGCAGGATACAGATCACAAATGACCAGGCTTCCAGAAAATCATGGGACTCACTAAAGATACGATACAATGGACGGTAGAATGACAATGAAACACACAAAGTAGGTATAAAAGCCGACTTTTAATTTAATTGTAATGTTTCAGAGGGTGGCTTAAATACTCGTGAGTTAAAATCTACTGTTTTTCTTCAATGTACACTATACAACAAATTGTAAAATATGAAAACAAATCAAACAATTTCCTCACGGAACAAATATTTGTATGGCCTACAGATAGTTGTTCCGGGTCTGGCTGTTTATGTTAGTGTGATTGTATGTTTGTAAACGCACCCACGGAAAAAAAATAATCTGTACAAGTATATTTTTATGTTCGCATAACTCGATAAAATGAGAACAGCTGTTTTGTTTTTCGCGATTTCAGGGTTGCTCCCTTACGAATCCGAAAAAAGCCTAAAAGATTGTAAATTAATTACAAGTCAGCCTGCAGAGGTCAAGTTAGCTAAAGTTAAAGATCATCTGAGGTCGTTTGCTAACTGTAGCTATTAATTTTTATAAAGACCCTTTTAGAGTAAATAAAAGATCTTAAGTCGGAAAATAAATGGTGCCCTTTATTTGGATACTTTAGCTCTACCAAACCCTGAACATTTTGTGAAATAAAATGAGCGCGCTGCTTTGCAGAAACTAAAATTTATCACGAAAAAGAAATCTTAGACCGCTTTGTGAGATATATTACATGGTTAGTGGGTACTTAATCTAGACTTCTGAACATAGCTCAAAACTAAAGTTGAATCAATTTTGCTTTTGAGCAAGTAATTTGTTTGAATTATCATTATCATATCAGCCGAAAGACGTCCACCTTCTGGACATAGAACCGATATTTATTTTTGCATAACACGACAAAATGTACTGATCAGCTGTTTTTTTGTATTTCAGGTTGGTACGATAGTAGAAATAGTTCATAATGTTTGTACAAAAACCCCTTTTTAGGTTTTGCGTTGTTTCTATTACATAATCTCGATTAATGATTTTTTTTATTACTAGCTATTTACTTATCATCGGCGTCAGTGCAGGACCTTGTAAATGCAGAAACGTTTTTTTTTTCACAGGAGTAAATAATTATTGTAAAAGAAATTCAGGATTTTTTTTTTTTTTTCCGTATAATTTTAAAGCGATGATATAAGTATATATTTTAGTTGCAAATCAAAATATTAAAGTCTTTGATAACATTTTAATTAAAAAAAAAACACTTTTGCGTTTACAACTTCCTGTACTGACGATATGTAACTTCGCTTAAAATAATTATATTTCTGAGAAATTAGTTTTGCTTAAAAGACTAAATAACCATGAACTCGTAATTAATCATAGTATCGTATTATTGTTAATAATACTATTTTCTGTCAGTTTGAAGTGAAACAGAAAATCACTTATGATGAATTATGAAAGTTTTTAAACTGGGTCAAGTATGATAAATGATAGCCGGACGACACTGTAAGTAATCTAAGCTGTTTGAAACATAAAATAAACATAAACTTTATTTATTTTTCGCGGAATATCTGTGATAAACTGAATTCTTAGTAGGTAATGAAAATAAATGATCAAATCTTGAAGTAAATTTACAAACAGTACCTATAAAAAGATCTTTTCAGAACTATATGGTATCAGCTTTTTTACATCAGATCTGACAATACAATTCGAAATAAAATTATATAAAAACTAGCTTTTGCCCGCGACTTCGTACGCGTATATCCCGTTCCTGTAATGTCGGGAAATCCTGTCTTGGTGCTCCCAAATTTCAGCTTTTTACGAACGGAACGGAACGGAAGAATTTTGTATATAAGGATTAAAAGGAAGAAATTCAATAACAAATCGTTTGCCCAAACTAGCAGGAATGCATACGTTCAAAGAACATATTAAAACTACATAATCTATTCCAGTTGCTGAGTTTTAGGTTAGTGTTTTCTTTTAATTTTAGCTCATCTATGGGTCTACCTTTGTTTTCAATGTCGGCCTCATAAAACTTTGGCCTTATATAGTGCAGGTGGCCAATATACCTTTGAGCGGTAGTGTCGATACATCACACTGGAAGAGGATCTACTTCATTATACTTATATCGAAGTGCACCCACCTGTTGATGGACACGGTCCACATGGAGGCTGCGTACCCATCACAGTTACAGTCGTCGTCTTCTCCGCCGTCGCCACTCGCCCAAACGTAGATGTTGCCCAAACCGTTACGTCCCTGATAACAGAAAGATAAAACTGTATAAGTAGACATAAAAACCATCATCATCAGCATCATATCAGCCGAAAGACATCCACTGCTGGACATAGGCCTCTCCCAAGCGTCGCCACAACGACCGGTCCTGTGCGTATCGCATCCATCGGCTACCCGCGACCTTCACCAGGTCATCGGTCTACTTGTGGGAGGCCTTCCAACGTTGCGTCTTTCGGTACGCAGTCGCCACTCCAGAACTTTTCGGCTCCATCAATGTGGCCCTGCCCACTGTCACTTTAGTTTGGCGATCCTTCGGGCTATGTCGGTAACCTTGGTACTCTTGCGGATATTATCATTCCTGATTTGATCACGCAAGGAAACTTCAAGTATTGCCCTCTCCATTGCCCTTTGAGTGACTTTAAGCCTACTGATAAACATAATAACGCTTTAAATTATAGTGTTTCTAGCTTCTGCCAGCGGCTTCGCCCGCGTGGTCCCTAGGGAACATATTCCCGGGATAAAAAGTAGCCTATGTCCTTTCTCAGGCTCTAGACTATCTGTGTACCAAATTTCATTTCAATCGGTTCAGAAGTTTTGGCGTGAAAGCGCGATAGACAGACAGACAGACAGAGTTACTTTCGCATTTATAATATTAGTAAGGTAAGGGTAGTAAGGATATGGTAACTCAGTTACTGGGTTGTGGAAGTCAAAAAGGCAGTAATTCCAAGTAAAATACCGGTATTCAGCTGCAACCGCTTAGACTGAAAGCCAGCGCCAAATTAATTTCGAACGGAAAAGGCCGGTTTACGAGTATTGAATTTCATTCTACAGCTAGTCTATTCTGTAAGAAACTATTTCGATATCGAGCTTCACCTGAGTGATAAAACTCACAAAGTGAGCTTTATTGCACACAACATAAAGATCTTCATTTGAAACTCACTTCGAATTCTACTGTCCAGATACGAAAATGTTGTTAGAGAATAGCACTACAGAAATGGATCTTACAACAAATGTAAGCATATATTGATATCTGAAGAACCTGCACATTTATTGAACTCCTACCATTAAGGAGAAGGATATATACTGTGTCCCTATGTTTTCCTTTTTGATGATTTATTAACCGTATAAGCACTCTCGCAAAATGCTCAAAATTGTCCGATAAATCGCTGTCAACAGAGCCCAAATTTGGCAACTATTAAGAAAAAAAAGAAAACATAGAGACATACATCCTTCTTATTCAGTTTGTGAAATATCTCTTATAGCGGTCCAATATTGGAGGAGAAAACAGTCGAGAGCCAAACCGCGAATTATAACATTTTACATACAAAGTCTCGCCGCCAGCATTTCCTCTTGTACGATCAAAAGAGAATCGTCATATCGGTGACGCATCGCAAACGGATTAATATTGTTTGTTGCTAAAAGACGATGCCGCACCTCTGTACCTACATCCGTGACGTAATCCCTTTTCATCCTACGACTCACACAACCTATCTACGAGTACGAAACAGAAGGGTGCGTTTGAGGCATGTGTTGGTGAGAACCAATAGAATCGCTTCCTTATCTAGCCTATAGCGAGACAAGATCAATGAAGCGGTTCTTTTGGTTGTTAATAAACATGCCTTGCTACGCTTCCTGGCTACGCTTCCTGGCTACGCTTCCTCGCTACGCTTCCTCGCTACGCTTCCTCGCTACGCTTCCTCGCTACGCTTCCTCGCTACGCTTCCTCGCTACGCTTCCTCGCTACGCTTCCTCGCTACGCTTCCTCGCTACGCTTCCTCGCTACGCTTCCTCGCTACGCTTCCTCGCTACGCTTCCTCGCTACGCTTCCTCGCTACGCTTTCTCGCTACGCATCCTAGCACATCTCTGGTGAAAACGCAGCTTAAGGCTCTCTTTGACCTTCAACGGGTTATATATGGAATACCTTACTACCATTCACAGAGCTCACAGATCAAAAGAGCCTTCATCACAAGAAACGATGCACCGAGTACTTAGCCTCAATACAAAGCCGTCGGCTTAAAGCCCTGCCTGACCGGTTCCCACGCATTTAAAGAAATCTTTCTTAGAATTTCTTGTAGGCGGATCAAAGAAATGAAGGTACATTTTTCATGGCTTTGTAATTAAATAAATAAACAAAGCTTTGTTGTTTAAGTCAAAGTCATATTCAATTAGATAATTTTTGAGTATTTTTAATTTTAGTAAGGAATCTACAAAGAAATTCTAATTCTGTTCTTTGAATCAGCCAAATTGCGTGGGATGCCAATAAGTAGACTCCGATTGAAGGCAATGAATAATGTAATTTCAAATAGTTATCCAAGAAAATGGGTCTGATGAATTTTATGCATTCCTGGATTGAAATGAGAAAGCATTTACATTTTAAAATAAGTATACCTATAAGGAATAAATTCACAGCTTGTGTAGGAATTTATAATTTAATATATGAGGAACTTTCCTTTAAATTCTTAATTAAAGTCAAGAGTGAATAGATTACTTGTCTTCTAGACAAGCGCGCCATATCGGGGACCACATGATTGCTTTTCTTCAGGTGAGATTCTGGTCAAAGCGAGCCGGATATTATTAATATTTTTAATAAAATTGGGTTGTTTTTCTTTTGGATTGGTAGGTAAATAATATTACCTTTTATTACGTCTTGTTTATGCAATACTAAAAAGAAAGAATACAATTAATTGTTATTTACTGGCAGTCGACTTCGTACTTTATAATCTAAAAACTTATTTGCAAAACCAAAATTAAGTTTCATCAAAATAGTGAGTAAAGTAATTGTATCAAAAACCCTTTTAACGTAATTACGCTTGATTATTAGCTTCAGAGTAAATACTAATATAATAAATGAAGTTAAGTTGATAATAACATTACCGTAGCGAGCGCTAGATCCCTTTACACAAATACCCGCAACATTTCAACTTTGTGACTTTGAGCCGCGTTGCCATATGTGGCTGGAATTATGAACCGACATTTTGTAAATACGACAAGCCAAGTTTCCACAGAATGCTGATGTCTTTGATACTCTGTTAATGTCGGCAATATGTTAATATGTCAGCTTTTAGCCACCTGCGGTAATTTTCAAGGTTTATGATTTTGCATAACTATGTGTGTGTGTTTACAAAGAGTTGTATGTCACTTGTTTATTTTGTGGGAAGGAACTTTCTAAGGAGTCGATAGAGTGTGGCAGTTTTGCGTATGTTTATTATCAATGACAGTACCTACTCATTGTTCCCGCTAATAGCTTCAGTACAAGGCTATTATAATAATCATTTTATTTCAGAAAATCCATAAAATCCATACCTTGTTAGTAAACCTTAATAACTATGTTAGTAAACATGCAAGTTGGACATAGAACGTACGAGCGGGCAATCGAGTTTCCCCGCAATGACATTCAGGAGACTGTTCGAGCTGCCCCGGACCCTCTGCAGCAGCGACGCGGCACGCTTACGTCTGATCGCTGCGAAGCCATCAGTGTGCGCATCAGCAAACATTGTAGTAGACGCACTGCAGAAGCGTGGTAGCCCCAGCAGCATCCTGAACGCATTGTTATATTGGACTCGAAGAGCATTGATGGCTTTCTGCGTACAACTTGTCCAGAGGCTGCACGTGTAAAATGTCTGACAATATGCTTTAAAAAGCGTAATTTTCACTTCACACGTGCACCGAGCAAACCTACGGACAAGCATGTTGCATCGAACCGCCAATGCTCTTCGTTCTCTTTCTACATATAAAATCATCTTTGATGCTCGCGGTGACAATATGGCCGAGATATTTAAATTGTTGAACACGTATCAAAATATTACCCGCGAGTTTAATTGGAGGAAAACTTTCTGAGGACTTAGCTCCAAAGATAAGAACCTCACTCTTTTTGGCATTGTATCTTAAACCGTGCCCCTCAACATACTTCTCACAAACATCCAATAGCTTTCTCAAGCCTGAGACTGAAGTTTTGTTATTAGAAAATCCTTGAATTCGCTTTTATATAAGACTAGTGGACGTCACGCGGTTTTACCCCGTGTTCCCGTGGGAGCACGGGGGCAGGAGCATAAAATATAGCCTATGTTACTCCCTGATAATATAGCTATCCATTGCTGAAAGAATTTTTCAAATCGGTCCAGTAGTTTCGGAGCCTATTCATTTCAAACAAACAAACAAATCTTTCCTCTTTATATTATTAGTGTAGATTAGTTTAGAACTCTCCTACACATATAGCAATAGAAATCAATTATGACCTAAAACAAAATTGTAAAATCTACCCAGCTTCGCTGTAACATGGAATCCATACAAAAACCTTTCCAATGATCCACATAAATATTCCAAAGAAAAAACTTCAAAAATTCGAAAACATAGTATTACACTACATAATAACTCTGTTTACATAAACTCAATACAAACAAAGATAAAAGCGGGTATTTTCCTCAAAAACGTTCTGAAATAAAATAAGAATATCGAAGGAGCACAATTTATTTCAGCGAGCGTTGTCCTTTGTTTATCGTAGATCTCTTGTATGGGCCGGAATATACCTGCGTGCCACAGAGTATCGAACCTTCTTGGCTACCATTGCGGGCGACTGCATTGCAGCCTCTAGCTTCTCATACCAAGAATGTCACCATTCACAAGAATGCCACCGTTCACTCAAACTATGTTTGACGTATTCATTATAAACATTTATAAAAAAAACCGGCCAGGTGCGAGTCGGATTCGCCCACCGAGGGTGCCGTACAAATTTGTAGGTACATCTACACTAATATTATAAAGAGGAAAGATTTGTTTGTTTGTTTGAAATGAATAGGCTCCAAAACTACTGGACCGATTTGAAAAATTCTTTCAGCAATGGATAGCTACATTATAAGGGAGTAATATTAAATAAAGACTATTTTTTAACCGACTTCTTTATGATTTCATTACAAATGTATAGTTTTCAGACTTTTTTCTATGCTTGTAGTATAAGATGGTATTGATTGCCAAATTTCATTGTTCTAGGACAACGGGAAATACCCTATACATTTTGATTCCCTTGAGAGTGTCGAAATATACGTTTTTTTGCGACATAAACGGCCGCATCTTTTTCTTACGTTATCTTGAACTTTGACTTCTTCACAGCTTCAAGAGACCGTAGACCTAATTATATGGTTTTAATTTCAACTCGATACCTCTACGCGTTCCTGAGGTAAAGGGTCTTAACCGACAGACGGACGGACAACAAAGTGATCTTATAAGGGTTCCGCTTTTTCCTTTTGAGGTACGGAACCCTGAAAAGATGAATCAACGAGTTGCTGTCAACACGTTGCTTGCAGAGTTGATCAGGACATGTCGATGTGTCCTCGCTCAACGAGTGTTGACGTGTATGGACGTGTTTGCAGCCAGTTTATAAAGACAGTAAAATCATAAATGGATCAATGATATAATCATGCAGTTACATTGCTCCCAATAAAATGAAATATTATGGCATTCTTCAAGAAAGTGGAAACTGTAATACAGTGAAATCTCACTAATCCAGCACTATTAAAAACCGGAGGTACCGGATTATTGGAATGTTCGGATTTCTGGATTGTAGTGAAAAAATCATAGGTAATGAATAAAAATGAAATCAAAAATTTGAAAGAACCCCTGACAAAAAAAAGGAAAGTAAACTAAAAGGAGCAATAGAAATTATTTTTTGCTTTTTGAAGTTTTTTTTTGTCGGGTGTTCTTTAAATTTTTAATTTAATTTTTATTTCATGCTTTATAAACTCCCCTTCAATATGTGTACATTATTCTACTAGTCAAGCCCTTTCATTTGATACCCATATTGAGGGAGTTGTGAAAAAAAAAATTCGCCATTTTGTGGTGGCGGCCATTTTGGATTTGGATTTTTTATAGTGTATAGTATTCTGCTAGTCAAGCCTTTTCATTTGATACCCATATGAGGGAGTTGTGAAAAAATATTTTCAACAAACACAGTTAAGAACACTCCTGACTAATTCTCCTTTCAAACAAAAAAAAAAAACAAAATCAAAATCGGTTCATCCGTTCGGGAGCTACGATGCCATAGACACACACACACACACACACATACACGTCAAACTTATAACACCCCGTCGTTTTTGCGTCGGGTGTTAAAAATAAAGCATTTCATAGAGGGAATAAATGTATGTAATGTATTCAATTAACATGTGGTTTTATGATCATCCTTAATTAAGGTCTACTTTTGTGTAACTTGTAGTCCTTGCTTAAAAACCTTTTCTCGCATGTTGCGAAGAATTATAATATCTTTGGCATATATGCCGTTTTCTTCTGCCCATGTTATGCAGGTATTGAAACAAATTAATGCATCATCTGGTTTAACTCTTACAGCAGTTGAAGTAGTTGGTGGCTCCAATATTTCGATAAAGCTTTCTTCTTGTACTGCTTCACATACAATTTCTTCATCTGTCATAATTTGCTCTGTTTCTTCGATTCCTTCAAACCAAGAATTTAAATTTTCTTCACTTGTCTCCAATCCTTTTTCTGATAGAGGTTGTAACCAATCGGCAATAGGCACATTATCTTCAGGATTCCATTCATCTGTTTCTTCAATTTCTGATACATCATTCATTGCAGGCCATAACTTTTTCCACGAAGATTGGATTAGGTTAGATGAAACAGACTTCCAAGCATGAGCGAGAGAGAATACAACATCCTTCAAATTCAATCCTTTAAGGCTCTGCGTTATATCACCATCCTGAGATATAATATGGATCAGCAATTTATTTTTATACAAAGACTTTATTTTTTGGATAACATTTTGATCCATCGGCTGCAGTAAAGATGTGCAGTTTGATTGTAGGAAGATGGTTTGGATATTCCCATCACTTGATTTAAGTTCTTGTTCATTTGGTAAGCCTGGAGCATTGTTAAGTACGAGTAAAGCTTTTATGGGCAAGTTGGATCTTTTCATAAACTTCTTGACTTCTGGGACAAAGTCTTTATGAAACCATTCTTTAAATACCTCTCTCGTGACCCAACTTCTAATTTGGTTTTTGTAGCAGACTGGCAGACAAATGTTCTCGAAAGCTCTGGGATTTTTTGCTTTGCCAATCACTAACAAATCCAATTTGTGCGTTCCAGTAGCATTTGAACACGGCATGAATGTGATTCTATCTTTACTCACTTTACGACCTGGTGCACTTGCTTCTTTAGAAGATACGAATGTTTTATTGGGCAACAGTCTCCAGAACAGACCACCCTCGTCTGCGTTATAGATTTGGCCAGGAAGAAGACCAAGTTCTTCTACTTTGTTTTTAAAATGCTGGATAAATGGCTGAACTGCAGATTCGTCGCTTGATAGTTTCTCACCCGATATGGTTAGACGGATACCAAATCGCTTTTTAAATTTATCCAGCCATCCATCGCTGGCACGAAAATCATCTTTGTGGGTAATTTTTTCATAAAATTCGATTGCTTTGGCTTTCAGAATTTCTCCAGATATAGGAGTGTGTTTAGAACGCCGCTGTATGAACCACATGTAAAGAGCGTTTTCCATCTTTGGACAACCGCCAACTTTTAATGTTTTACGCTTTCCTGGCCCCGATACCATTGTCTTGACGTGGTCTACTATCTTTTGCCTTTTTTTCTTAAGATCGTGTATAGTAGCACGCCCAACACCATATTCTTTTGCCAATTTGCACATGTTTTCTCCACTATCTAACTTCTTTAAAATCTCCATTTTATTATTCAAATCAAGTGTCTTGTGTTTGCGTTTATTTGCCATTTTTAACTATAAACTATTCTCACTTGAAAAAAACAAATACGTAAGCACGTGATAAGTTTTGAGGTTAGACTGCTAGTCGACGACGCAGCAACCGAAGCGCACAGCCATAGAGGGGTGAGGGAGGCGTGGGCGGAGGGTGCCGGATTATTGTACGTGCCGATCTATCGAAGTGCCGGATTAGTGATATTTTACTGTAGAACAGCGTACGCAGTCTGCTCCTGCGTATTTTGTAGGGAAAAAAATAAGATCTTGCCGACATCTTATTTTTTTCCCTACAAATTATCACACAAGTTTATACGTTTGATACAACCTATAAAAAATATAGGTATATTTATCAACTTTGTCGCTGTACATCAACGATGCTGATCACCTGTTGCTCAACAAATGTTTACCATTAACACATGGCTCTATAGAGGGTAACAATCCTGACTATGGCAACGAAATCTGAAACATTATCTCAGCTCACATCACGCTGCTGGTCACGAATTTTATTAGTAATGGGGTCTCTAATCGATTCCATACTCTATGCTGCTATCTGATAGAACCGTGAATCGATTATCTTGTGAACATAAAAACAGAGATGGTAAAAGGAATGGCGGCCATTTTAGCGATGAAATAAAGAGAGGAGATAAAATGTGGAATTGGAATTGAAAGCGATGTCTGTTAAACTATTGCCGGTTTTGTTTGACTGGTGTGGGTAAAAATTTAATGAGTCATGTTTGCTGTATTGTTTTATGTCTGGAAAGATTTACGTAAATATTGCCTCGGCATCAACATTCGAATGTCGCGCTACTATTATCTAACTAATCTAATATATAAAAATCTCGTGTCACGGTGTTTGTTGTCGAACTCCTCCAAAACGGCTTGACCGATTTTTATGAAATATTTGGTAGGTCTGAGAATAGTTCTTAGGCATTTTTTTTATGGCAAAACAACGTTTGCTAGGTCAGCTAGTATAGGATATAGAATATCGACGCGTCTCAAGTTAAAAGGAAATCAACTGATGTGGCTGGCTGATAAAAAATTCATCGTCACCCAATCTCAGAAACTATCGCACGTTTGACAATTTCTAATACTCAATGTTCAATCATTTACGTTAAAAAAACTGGGCAAGTTTTTTTCGTTATATTTCCATAAAATTCCACATTCTGTATTCGTTTATTACCCCAAAATTTTCAACATCAACGAACAACTCGAAACTTCTTAACTTTCAAAGAAACCGTTTATCTACTCTTTATCAAAGTATTACATAGATCTAAATAGATCTAGAAGATTAAATTCATTTTATCTGAAATAGCTGCTAGTCCCTTCCAGTTAAAGACCGGAAGTGTTGCCGTGTTCCTTTTTCAAACGTTCCACTTTCAGTTTCCAGCGGCGGAAATGACGACGAACGGTGAGGAAATGAACTAGCTTTTAACGGTCGGTATTGAGTCACTTCGACAAATGTACGAGTACTTCAACTATCTACGGATAAGATGACTTTGAATTAATTTATTGAACGTTATTTTTAGGGTTCCGAACAAAAAACGGAACCCTTATAGGATCACTCGGGTGTCTGTCTGTCCGTCTGTCACAGCCAGTTTTCTCCGGATCCACTGGACCGATTCTGTTAAAATTTGGTACACACATGGAATTATGTGACCCTAAAAAGGAAGTGTTACGTAAATTATTATTTTTCTAGTATGGGGGTCACTTTTGAGGGTCAAACTAGGAAATAAAAAAAAGTTTTTTAAACAATATCGTGTGATACATCAAATGAAAGGGCTTAACGTGAGGGTTTCAATTTTTTTTTAATTTTAAAATAAATGGTTTGAAGTTATTCAAGAAATTAGACAAAAAATGACCATCCCCCCTTATCTCCAAAACTACTGAGCCTAAAATTTTGAAAAAAATGGAGATAATAGATATATACCTTTGTAAGAAGTCTATAGTGTTAAAATAACATGTTAAATAAAATTAAATTCGTTCGGAACACTTTGCACGCGAGTCGGACTCGCTCTTGACCGGTTTTTGTTATTATTGATAGTCGAGCAAGCAAGCTATTTGAACACTATCTCGCCAGATGGTAAGCAATGATGTGTTCGAAGATGAAACACGCTTGTCTTGAAGTAGTCTATTCACAGTCGACTTATAGAGGGTTGTAGATATTTATACTGTGATTATAGCTATCGGGAAATAAAGACCCCAACAGGGAATGATACTTTTGTTTACACTCCAACGAATATTACAATACGTTTTCTGAGAGAGAGAAAACAAAAATATATCTAGCCCTATCACATAATTGCGTTTTGACTCACAAAACTGCTGACTCATAGCATCATGTAGAAATTAGACATTTTCAATAACGTTTATTTTAGGGTTTATTATTAATTTATTTAATGAATATTTACACAATTTTTATTTCTTATGAACTATGGTTTATTTTGGTATAAATTTTACTTTATTTATTTTTTTATTTTGGTATTAATCTATTAAGGAGAAATTTACAGTTAATTCCGAGCATTTTAATAGTTTTTAGAGATATGAATGGGATTTTGTTACGGATTTTCCATTCTTATTTCAAATTTCTGAGGCCGCTACGAACTAATATACTATACAAGGATATTAAAACTTATAAAACACCAACAACCTCTTAGGCAGTGAAAGTACACATGATTATAAACAAAGTAACTTTCATTGCCTAAGAGGTTGTTGGTGTTTTACAAATAACCCTGTGTAAGGAATACTTTGATATAATTTTCATTTCATTTGGTTAGTACAGTAGTTCAATCCACGAGCTCAAAAAGTGCCGTGTGTACTTCGGAATTTTGGCTTTTTACAAATAGATAAGAGAAAAATTCGAAAAGCGAGGCCGCTACAAACCATACTAATAACTATTCTCGACTGCCCAATAAGCCAAAGTTGACTTACATATTTCAGTTTCTAAGAATAAGAACGCCAATATTGGGCATTTTACTCAAAACACAGAGTCAAATTGTGATAGGTCTTTTAAATCATTTTTTTTTTATGTTTTGCTTCATATGACTGTCAACTTCAAAGGTAATAAACGATTAATTTTTCTAACGGTACATGAGAAGAAAGTCAGAATGTTTACAAAAGTTCCCTTAAGTGACAACGAATCAAGATTTTCCACCCCCATTTTCTTGGTATTGTTGTGACATCTTTTCGAAATTTTAGATGCAAAAGAATGGATAAAGGTCAAATCAATTTAAGGATTTTTTTGACATCTTGCTTGTGATAAAAAACAAATTTATTTACTAAATTCTGGGCACTTTTGCCATTGACAGCGATGTGGATTATTTTTTTGATGCCCAATGATTTATTTTGTTTTTATACGCGTTTGTACATAATGCCGTGATTATTAGTCTAGTTGTTTGTATCTAAGTTGTTTTGGTGTACATATTATGAATTAAATACCTACTAGTACCTAAACATTTCGTCAAATTAAAAAAAAACGGAACTGAATTTGTGCTGTCTTCACTAACAAATACAGCACAATTTCAGTTCCGTTATACCAGGTTAAATAGGAGACGAAAGATTTATGGTCATTCGTAATTTTTGGCTAGGAGTAAAGATGTTTTAGAAATGTAAACATTCAGGTACTTTAGTATTATTATGAGCCTGTAATGTCCGACTTCAGGGCAAAAGCTTCCTTTCCCCCCTCCACTTTCTCCGGTCTTCTGCAATTTTGGGCCAATAAATTCAGTTACTTACATCACATTATTTAATTGCATAGAATAATAACAATCGAAACGTAATTCAATTAGAAACTGATATATTTTACATGTTTCCCTCGCTTTGTTTACTAGCTGAAGACTTAGCTACGTCAATACTGTAAAACAAGAAACTATTCCAACAACGCCGATTCCCAGAATTTCCTCACGGTCACACATAAGCCGAGTCGCTCTAAATCCTTTGGCATGAAGCTTATCCACTATCGAAATATATAGCATAAACATATGTAGGTATAGTTTTGTAAGTACGAAAGGGGAAATCCGTTTTACTTTCCGCTATTTGTACGCATAAGCTCAGTAGGAGTCTGGATTTGGGTCCGTTTGATAATAATAGGCATATATTATATTTCAACATACTAATATATGAAATTCTTACGTTACTGAGTGACTGATTCAGTGACTGACAGACAACGCACAGCCGAAGCTACAGGTCGTAGAAATAAAAATGAAATTTGGCATGTAGGTTTCTTGGGCAGTGTAGGGGAGCACCAAGAGAGCATTTGCCTAAATTCCTGCGGGAACGGAAAAAACGGGATATGCACGTAGGAAGTCGCGGGCAAAAACTTCTTTGTCTTATCGTGTGGGCAGTAAGGTCTAACGACCCCACACACCCTAGTATCAGAGTTGTTGTTGTTGTTGAGTTGTGATTATAATAGTCTGGAATAGCACATAGGCAATTTTTAACTCGACAGTATGTTCCCTTTAGTTACCGACATTCACACAAACAAACCCGCCGGTAGAAGCTAGTGCTACATACATTCAAAATGAATTTCCATTAAGCCAAGTGACAGAAAGAATATCAAAGCCGACGGGAGGGACGTGGTAAGTATTTACTCAGGTGAGCCACCCCTTTCGGCACTCTCCCAAACGCCTCGGTTGAAACTAATCCTGTCCTGAAAGGTTTTAATGTCTACTCTTAATGGAGCTCGTAAGCTAGTGTATTTAGTGTCTAGATTGTGGGTTGAGTGATTTTAATCGTTAGGCTAACGTTAGACAGTTCAATAAAAAAACAAGTTCTTATAAATTGAGAGACACGTGTGTTGGTGGGTAGTTTTTTTTGCTTCAATTCTTCATAGACATTACGAAGTGGTACAAGGACGGGCGTATTGAGGGACTATCTTTATGTAAAACTAGTTGACCCGCGAAACTTCGTCTGCGTCACAATTTTCATTACTGCTCCACTCCTATTGGTCTTAGTGTGATGATATAAAGCCTATAGCCTTCCTCGATAAATTAACTATCTAATACTGAAAGAATTTTTCAAATCGGACCAGTAGTTCCTGAGATTAGCGCGTTCAAGCAAACAAACAAACTCTTCAGCTTTATATATTAGTATAGATTTGGTGTTCAAAAAGAGCTGGCTGTCATACGAATACCTAAATGACTTTTGATTTTGAATACATTTTCAATTTTGGATGGACTGTTGTCATTTCTGCTTCTTTATCAACTCCATTCAAAGGAAGCATGTCAAGTGAAGAGTGCTCCATCGTCAACTACCTCATCGCCAACCATCAGGTGAGATAGTGGTCAAACGAGACCCAGACGTGTAACTTTATCAATAGAAAAGAAACAAACGACTATATGGGGTTAATCCATGTTAGGTCAAAGGAATGGCTTGTTTTCCAAATTTGACAATCTTTCTCATTTAAATTGATACTTCAGTAATGTTGAAACCATAGTTGAAACTATCTACTGTAAGTGACATTCAAACTGAAAGGTGATAAACAAGGTGAAAAGAGTTTTATGGTAATAAAATGTGATGCTGATAGGGGTAAGTATATTTTTTATTTTAATTTTTGGATGACACAATTAAATGACGGAGGTGTCATTTATGAAATGAAGTAAATATAACTTTGTGACACCCACTTCCTGTACCGTTTTATGCTTGATAATAACTATTAAAGTTTTGTATTAAAGTTTTTGAATATCCGTTTCTCAAAACGTTACATGGAAAAATGAACAAAAATTTATTAATATTATATTAAACCGTTATTGTTTGTATTTTTAAACCAAAGTGAATCTTTTTGGTTGAACCGTGTCATACCGCCGTAAACTTGAAGTACAACATTTTTATTATTAAAATAAAGAGTTATCGTTTAAAAGTGACGTAAACTAGATAGCGTGGCTCATAAACAGGTGTGATAGATAGTTTTATTTTCACTTGAAAAGAAACTATCTTAGCTACTAAAGTTTTATGTCACTATTTAAATAATCTTATGATCATAGTGCAACTTATAGAGAAGTATAAAATCGATTTAGTTTGAAATGCACGTCGTCAACTGCAGGTTCGTTTAATTTTCCACAGATCGTAATAACGTTAACTGTTCATTCTGGCTTTCAGTAAGTCTACTATGGGTTTTATCAATCTATACTCGCAAGCTAGAATGTAATTAAAAAAAAGTTTGAAAACTTAAAAAAAACAAGTTTCCAATTTATTTGTTTAAGTTGTTAACGAACAAGCAAGCAAGTTGCAAGTAAAACTTTAGTTAACAACTAAAAAAATAAATTAGAAACTTGTTTGTGTACTGTCTCTAGCGAATATAGATTGATAAAACTCTTGGTAGACGTACAGGACTTGGCAGGAGAGGCTGTGGTTGGCCATTTCATTTAGTACTTACGAAAAAAGAGTGCAGTAAAAGTCGATACTGGACTCAGAAGCCGAGAAATCTGCAACCAGGCTTTCCATAAAGTTGGAAATAGGCTAGATGATGAAGTCAACTTTTATAGTGCTACTATAGCACTGACCCGCGCAACTTCGTCTGCGTCACAATTTTCATTACTGCTCCGCTCCTATTTGTCATAGCGTAGCGATGATATATAGCCTATAGCTTTCCTTCCTCGATAAATGGGCTATCTAACACTGAAAGAATTTTTCAAATCGGACCAGTAGTTCCTGAGATTAGCGCGTTCAAGCAAAGAAACAAACAAAAAAACAAACTCTTCAGCTTTCTATATTAGTATAGAAGATATAGATTTAAAAAAAACTTACATAATACCTTTAGGTAAAAAACTACCACCTATAGGTATTATGGTAGGTTTTTTGTTTTTATTTATCCTTGAATCATCCTTGAAGCTACACGAAGTAAAAATAATGAGGAAGCTCAACTTAGTCTAAGCAAGTAAAGTGAGTGCTAGTTTGCATTTTATCATACACGTATGAGACTGAAGGGAATACAGAGAGAAAACTTTCCAAGGTTTGATGTTGTATAACTAAAAGACAACTAAGAAAATGTTACTTTTCCTCCGCTCTGGTCGGAGCGGAAGGGAGTGTCAGACTCTTACTGACAAAAACTCATCCGTGTTCCTCCTAATCCCTTTGCGTTCCAAGGCCGCGGTGACTCTTTCGAACAATTTCGGCAATCCTGGCAGGCACTGGTATAGGGCATAGAAAAAGATTAAACATGACCTTAATATTCAATTAGCCCTTATAGCTCCTTCCTTTTTTTGGAACTTACACTATTCCCAACCCCCTACTTCTCCTGAAAGCCTGCCAATCAACAGTGGAACTGAACTGGAAAAGTTCCGAGACAAAAGTTTGATGAGTTCTCAAAAAACTATTGAACTGCCATGAATCACGTTTCGAAAAATCGGAGGAGTAATTATTTATTTTTTTTTAACTTTACTGATAAGGTTAAACGAGGCTTCATATTCATTCCGATCAACTTCTTCAGTGAAATGGTACTTTACTAGTTTTAACTGAGCTATTCTGGTACACCATGTTTCCATCAAATATATACATTTTTTTTAATCCTCATCGTTGTCACTGTGGCGAAGCTGTCAACAGCCTCGGGCACCACGGTCTCTCATGCAGTCGAAGAGCGGGTCACTTTGCACGGCACGCAAACATCAACGATATTATCTGACGCGCTCTTGTCGCCGTCGGCGTTCCAGCCGTACTAGAACCCAATGGCCTGGCACGCGACGACGGCAAGCGACCGGACGGTATGTCTTTGTTTCCATGGAAGATGGGTAGGCCTTTAGTGTGGGATGCTACTTGTGTCGATACTCTTGCGCCATCCCATCTTCCTAGCTCGTCGTGCTGTGCTGGTACTGCCGCTGCGGCTGCTGAGAACCTCAAGCGGCGGAAATATAATAACCTTGTTAGCAATTATATTTTTGAGCCGTTTGGGGTTGAAACTCTTGGACCGTGGGGTCCGAGTGCTCATGCCTTATTTAAAGATCTTTCTAAACGCTTAGTTGACACTTCGCGTGACCCAAGGGCTGGCTTTTACCTCGGACAGAGGATAAGCATTGCCATACAGCGTGGCAATGCCGCCAGTCTTTTGGGCTCACTTCCGGTGGACAGCGATGCAGACGAATTTTTTGACGCCTTATCTTAGTTAGGATATTTTATTTTAAGTGTATATATTTAGTACTTTAATGCTGTACCTTTTATGAAAATGATTTAATATTTATTTATTATTATTTTTTCCGTTACACATAAAAATTGTTGCGTTCCTAGAACTGTTTTTCAACCTACGAATACAGGTTCAAAAATAGTTTGAAACAAAATAACTTTACCGGCGACACGTGTATTTTCTATTTGCGATCGGGTCCGGTCCGATCCGGTATGGCAGTGTATTAATATACACATGACAGTTTCTATTTCCGATTAGAATACAATCCCTGAAAGTTTGACACTGGCCCATTGATATATAAAAAACCCACACTCAGCATCTCAAAAACGTCCGCAAAAAACAACCGCAATATGTATAATTGTGCGCTAGTTTCAAACAGTCTCGCATCGCTCGCACTGCTTTGTAAAAACAACTTTAAGCGATTCGTGTAAGGTTGAATTTGCAAAAAAAATGTTTATAGTATAACTACACACAACTCACACATGACACTTGATACATGTCAGTTTTTGACGACAGTTTCGAGTGTTGCATTTGTTCGAGACTGTATCTTGGGTTGTTTATATATCAATGCACTGGCCGAATTTTTTACTGACATGTGATTAGATAAGTACTAAGTTCTATTTTAGGTTAAGATACTGGATGAAACCTTTTGCGCAGTTATGATACGCAGTCATATACACTCTTTTTTTTGGTAGGTATTTTAATTTTTGTTATCCTCATCCTAGGGTAATATGTATCTAAGGCCTTGTTTCTACACTATACACAGGCAACGAAAACTAATGTCAGTAGTAAAGCTACCGTTGATACCAGACGGCAATATAAGTATTCTATCATAAGTTGAGAAATGTTTTATTTGTGCGCGTACTACGGCCTACTCTCTAAGGCCGAAGTTCGTAGTTTCAGCTTTAGTGACGGGCGTTTTCTATACGTAACACCTATGGACTTACAATTAGTCGCGAATCCGAACTAAGAATGAATGACAACACGATTTAGGTGATACGTAGTAGAAAACGCCCGTAACTAAGGCCCCCAGAAGCGTAGCCCCGTGCTATCCACGGCGCTACAGCACATACTAATTCCATGCTCTTACCTCATTCACACCCCGGACGATGGCCCTCATGGTAGCATTGCGTGGCCCATCAACGGTCCTGCCGTCATCCGTGGGCCCCCAGGACGCGCTGTAGATGTGGATCTTATGAGGCTCGTGACCCATCGAGTTGGCCTCTATCAGGTCTGTCATGTAGGGCTGGTCCAGCATTCTTATACCTAGGGACAAAAATTGAAGATAAGGAAAAGTTAAAGAAAGGCCTAAAAGGGGACAATTTGAATACGTCATCGAATTATTGTAAAAACCGTCAGATTGTAATAAATCTTAATAATATAATTAAGATTTATTACAATCTGACGGTTTTTCTCTATTAATTACTAGCTGACCCACGCAACTTCGCCTGCGTCACAATTATCATTACTGCTCCGCCCCTATTGGTCTTAGCGTGATGATATATATATATAGATATATAGCCTATAGCCTTCCTCGATAAATGGGCTATCTAACACTGAAAGAATTTTTCAAATCGGACCAGTAGTTCCTGAGATTAGCTCGTTCAAGCAAACAAACAAACTCTTCAGCTTTATATATTAAGTATAGATATCGATCTTAATAAAAAAAACTCTTGCTTTATTAATATGAACGATAGATAATTTTAAATACAATAAATCCTACCCAAATTCAATAAATTACATAATATTACAGAATTTTTGAGTTGAAAGAGTTTACAATCTCACGCGATTTATTACAAACTTACCTACGGTGTTTGCAATAACCCGGTAACATATAGATTGTTGCCATTGACACAATAGTGTACCTATAACTACCACGAAATATTAAATTTTAGGTATCTATTCAAGTCTCATCATCAGAAATTCAAGAATACTAAACTTTTAAATATTTAATCCTAGGGAAAATAAATTAAATTTCAAAAGAGTTAATTAAAATTAAACTGGTAATAAAATGGTAAGCTTGAGCTGAGTTATCACTTGATTAAATCGTGCTAACAGTAACTAACTAAAAGTTTTTTACTAAACGAATAAAAAATGAGTACTATTTATAAATAATCCAGTTGTATTTCTTTGTAAAAGAAAAGTATCTGAATCGAACAATGGAAAAAAACTCGTTAAACTAAAAGGAAACGGGATTGCAGACGAAGTTCTTTAAAACTCAGAAAACTACTCTAATGATCAGACAAAGAAAAAGACAATTTATAAAATTGGAACTAATAGACAATCCGTCTGCTCGAAGTAGTTCCAAATTCAAATATTCAAAATGGCTTCTACTTCAGTAACTCATTTCATCGTCGCGTGAACGGTTTTATTTGGAACGCGAATTCAATTATATCTGAGAGTGGCAACCTAAAAATACCTCAAATAAAATTATGATTGGACAGGTTTAATTCTCAATTCGGTTTACAAAGGGAGGTAAGCCTGCAATGAGCTGGCGAAGCCGCAAATCCCCGGCCTATGCGTCAAAAGCGCGGTAATGCTGCCGTAATGCCACGCTACTCTTGGTCGTTCCACGAAGCCGAACAGATAACGGTAATTTTCCCGTTTATCTGATTTCAGTACTTAAAGTTGGCTTTATGCTTAACCATAAATTATATATTAGCTTTCGCAAGTGCTTGAAGCTGCGATGGCAAATATTTAGATACAAAATGGAGTCGTGGTGTTGTCGCGTTCTCATTTCATATTCTGTTTCCTTTATCAAACGAAGTAGTTGGCTTTTTTATTCTGTTTGAGTTTTCCTTTTTTTCAAAGCCGAGAATAAATCAGGACGATTGTAAAACGCTTTAGTTTTCCTTTATTTAGGAGAAACAGTGAGTATCTCTATTTATTAACATTTCAAGAACCAGTTAGTATTTCAGAACACAATTAATTGGATTCTCGTTTCCATTTATTTAACGTTTATCCATTTACAAAGAAACTTTATAGTTTAAAAGGTTATTTCTTACAATCACAGTCTTTAAATGGAAAAATAACAAATACAAAAAAAGTTGAACTGAAAACGGAAACATTATTCACGATCTCAAACTTACAGACTTGCTGACCCACGCAACTTTGTCTGCGGCACATTTTTCATTTAATACCGCTTCTATAGGTCGTGGGTCCTATATGCCTTTCTCGATAAACGGGCTATCCAACACTAAAATATTTTTTTATTTCGAACCAGTAGTTCCTGAGATTAACGTTCAAACAAACACACTCTTCAGCTTTATTATATTAGTAAGTATAGATTGGGATAATGGCAGTGCAGTATAATGTTCTTAACCTTTTCTTCCCTTGACATTCATTTATTCTGGTACGAGGAAAAGCTAGAACCTAACGTAAATACACAAGAGAAGTATTTTTCCTCACCGGTTATCCGGAATAAAGGAACAGTTAAGTGTCATCCCACACAGCCGTTAATTTCTAGTGACGCAGTAGAAGGACGATAAAAGATAGAATGACAATAGCGGTGCATTTTTATTAACTTTTAACTCTTTATTTTCATTAACTTCGCGACTGTTCATATTCTGGGATGATAGGCGATATCATTTACTCCAATGGTATACAGGGTGAATTTTTTAAGTGTGCCTTCAGGGCCAAATTCGAAACTATAAGGAATATCGAAAAACAAAGGACTGGCGAGCCCGATTTTTGAAAAATCGTTTTACCTACCCAGGAATCGAACCAGTTGATTATGAAAAAGAGAACTGGCCAAGTGCGAGTCGGACTCGCGTGCGGTTCCGAACGAATTTAATTTTTTTAACATGTTATTTTAACACTACAGACTTCTTATAATTATTTAATCAAAATCAAAATTAAATTCTGTAATCTTTAGGTAAAGATCTATTATCTCCATTTTTTTCAATATTTTAGGCTCAGTAGTTTCGGAGATAAGGGGGGGAATGGTAATTTTTCGCCTAATTTCTTGAACAACTTCAAAACCATGTATTTTTAAATTATGAAAAAAATATAATTAAAACCCGCACAGTAAGCCCTTTAATTTGATATATCACACGATATTGTTCAAAAAACTTTTTTTTTAATTTTCTAATTTGGCTCCCAAAAGTGAACCCCATACTAAAAATTTAATAATTTACGTAACGCCTCCGTGTTTGGGTCATGTACGTCCATATGTTTACCAAATTTCAACAGAATCGGTCCAGTGGATCCGGAGAAAACTGGCTGTGACGGACAGACAGACACCCGAGTGATCCTATAAGGGTTCCGTTTTTTTTTTCGGAACCCTAAAAGCCATCAAATTCTGGGAAGTAATAATAAATAGCAAACTAAAGGAACGAGCTCATTTTTATAAACAAAGGTATCATGGTTCGATTCCTAGGTAGGAAAAACTATTTTTCAAAAATCCAATGATGCAGTATTAGTTTTCATCAAAATCGGGCTCGAGACACCTTTCAGTGTTTTTCGATATTCCTTATAGTTTCGGATTTGGCCCTGAAGGCACACTTAAAAAAATCACCCTGTATATAGGTGGCAGCTCCCATGATGTGTAGAATATCAAGTATAATAAACTAGCTGACCCGCGCAACTTCTCGCAAAATCGGACCAGTAGTTCCTGAGATAAGCGCGTTCAAGCAAACAAACAAACTCTTCAGCTTTATATATTAGTATAGATATAGATAAACTGAGAGATCTTTAAAACACATTTTGAACGTGAAGTTATGTGCTGAAAATACAATATTAAGCCAGTGAAAATGTTTTACTAAAAATCATTGTAGACGGATCGTAGCATGTCGCGTTCCGTAGTTTCTACCTTTCCCATCTTCATGGGGTCCATGAGAGAAAGGGGTGAGTTCATTTGTTTTTTTGTTTCCCGAAAAAAATCAAAATCACATAATTGTAATATTGGGACTTAGTGCCCTAATAAAGAAATTTTATTTATTATTACTAGCTGACCCGCGCGGCTTCGCTCCCGTCAACTGGCTAGCAGGTAGCCGCAGGTAGGGTAGGTAGGTAAGGTAGGTAGGGTAGGTAGGTTAGGGTCGGTAGGTAGAGTAGCCAGTTGACGGAAGCGAAGCCGAGGGTAGGTACCCTACCTACCTGCCTACCTACCTGTCTACCTACCCTACCTACCTGCCTACCTACCCTACCTACATACTCATTTTTTTTTTGTATTTTAATTCTTATTATGCTATTCCGGACGAAGGAATTAGTCTTCGTCCCGAATAAAACACAAAAACTATGAAAATCGGTCGAGCCGTTCTCGAGTTAGTTAGAATAGTGTTCGAACAAACCCGACTTTGAGAATTTTGCTATATCGTGAAAGATTCGACCTTTTTCTAGAAGACATTTTTTGATTTGACAGTCGGTGTTTTTAGTTTTTTCGCTTTTTGACACCGACTTCCGAAATTAAAGTTATTTTATACTTTGTAGTGTTTTGTTTTGGAAGTCGGTTACATTTTTTGTAAAAAAGTTTTTTATTTTTCACTTTTTAGTGGTACCTGCGTACCCATTCACAGCGTACCGACGTGATGTTATGTTATGAAAATAAAACTTACTAAGTGCTTTCGGTGTAAAGGTCTCGTCAATACGAATGAAATAAGCCCAAATACTTGGTAGTTCCTACATACCGATGTGGAGTTCCCTTGACTCTCTGTCGTCTCCATCATCAGGTCTGATCCAAACTTTCATTCTTTTGTAGTATCACCCGATATACACACGAATATCAAGTTTTTACCAAATACGTGCCTACAATTTTCGAGAGTTGCCCTCGATTTCTCAGGGTTTCCATCATCAGATCCTGACGTGGTGGCAATGGGACCACACGGGAAGCACCAGCTTTCAAATAAAAAAAGAATCATGAAAATCGGTTCATCCAGTCGGTTAATATACAGTCGAATTGATAACCTCCTCCTTTTTTTGAAGTCGGTTAATAAACTGAAGGAAGACGGACAGCGGTGGCTTATTAATAAATAGGGTTCCGTTAGCAACCTTGGTAATCAAGATCGTACGCGAAGGCTTAAATAATAGGGTCCCATTAGCAACTTTGGCACGGAACCCTATAATTTGCCTTGGCTCGCAAATCGAACCGTCTGATACTTAGCACGAATTAAAAACTTAGTTGCGGGCAACCTGGGAGTCTTTAAGACAAAAGTGAATAGGTTGCTTCTAGGTAAACGTGCTCCATCTTCAACCTCATCATCGCTTACCATCAGGTGAGATAGTGGTCAAACGTATGCTTATCTATAGTAAAAAAAAATCTACTCCGTATCACCTAACCACAGAGAACTAATGATAACTCGATTTGACAGTTACTGTGAAATCGTGTTGTCATTCATTCTTAGTTCGGGTTCGAGATTAATCGTAAGTCTGTAGGTGATACGGAGTAGAATACGTCCGCAACTAAGCCCGAAACTACGGACTTCGGACTTAGAGAGTAGCCCCACCAAAATCGATCGCTCCCGTCACCGTGACCACCTTTGGTACGGTACCTTATTATTATTAGCCTTGTTTCGCAAATCGAACCGTTCGTTGCTTCGCTCTAAACGGAATCAATCGCGGAGGCCTTAGAAGTAGGATCCTGTCAGCACCTTTGGTACGGAACCCTACAGGCCTGATCCGCAAGTCGAACCGTCCAGTACTTCACAAAACTACTGAGTTCTAAATCAGTTTAAGAATCTACGATAAAAGCACTTTAAACTAAACCAGCACAACTCAGAGATTTAAGCAATTTTGGCCCCTATTCGTTTAAGACCTTCCAGAGACCAAACCGAAGTTCCTACGAACCACGACAGTGTTTAATAATCGTGTGAGGTCATTCTCCAGCGGAAAATCTTAACACCGCAATTCAGAAAAACGCGTCATCAGTGCAACGCCATCTATTGACCATGTAAACTGACAAAATATTTGGCAGCAAAAGACGTTAAATAAGAAGCCCGTATGTAACGATAAATAACGATAAGGTATTAAAATGTTTACTTTTATTTCGCTACGTCTACGTATTAAAAGTTTCACAAATAACTCAATGAATGTGTTTTGGTGTAACATTCATGCTTTCATGCATTTTTTGGTTCCTCAATAGATGGCGCTCTGACTGATCAGAACACAGTAGGAAGTTTCTTACTAAACTAAAAATTCAATATATTTTGATTTTGTGGATCGATTGTAACGATAAATAACGAAAAGGTATAAAAATGGTCACTTTTATTTTGCCACGTATTAAAAGTTTCACGAATAACACAACAATTTTGAATGCTTTCGTGCATTTTATTTTTTCTCAATAGATGGCGCTCTGACTCATCAGAATACATTAGGAAGCTTCTTCCTAAACTTAAAAATTCAATATCTTTTGATTTTGTGGGTCGATTTTGATGAAATAAACGCTAAATGTTACTCGGGTTATCACTTAATATTATTAAGTACTTAGATTTGCAATCCAATCTGTGGTTTATGCGTGATGCTCCCACAAACGCACAGACAAACAGACAAACAGACAAACAGACAAAAATTTCAAAAATTGCATTTTTGTGTTTTATACCTTTTTCCTGAGTTTTCTGTGTAATTTTCATGGAAAAATATTCAATGTACAGACACGGTTAGTCTACGATTTTATTATATGTATAGATTATTATATGTATAGATGACCCGCGCGGCTTCGCTCCCGTCAACTGGCTAGCAGGTAGCCGCAGGTAGGGTAGGTAGGTAAGGTAGGTAGGGTAGGTAGGTTAGGGTCGGTAGGTAGAGTAGCCAGTTGACGGAAGCGAAGCCGAGGGTAGGTACCCTACCTACCTGCCTACCTACCTGTCTACCTACCCTACCTACCTGCCTACCTACCCTACCTACATACTCATTTTTTTTTTGTATTTTAATTCTTATTATGCTATTCCGGACGAAGGAATTAGTCTTCGTCCCGAATAAAACACAAAAACTATGAAAATCGGTCGAGCCGTTCTCGAGTTAGTTAGAATAGTGTTCGAACAAACCCGACTTTGAGAATTTTGCTATATCGTGAAAGATTCGACCTTTTTCTAGAAGACATTTTTTGATTTGACAGTCGGTGTTTTTAGTTTTTTCGCTTTTTGACACCGACTTCCGAAATTAAAGTTATTTTATACTTTGTAGTGTTTTGTTTTGGAAGTCGGTTACATTTTTTGTAAAAAAGTTTTTTATTTTTCACTTTTTAGTGGTACCTGCGTACCCATTCACAGCGTACCGACGTGATGTTATGTTATGAAAATAAAACTTACTAAGTGCTTTCGGTGTAAAGGTCTCGTCAATACGAATGAAATAAGCCCAAATACTTGGTAGTTCCTACATACCGATGTGGAGTTCCCTTGACTCTCTGTCGTCTCCATCATCAGGTCTGATCCAAACTTTCATTCTTTTGTAGTATCACCCGATATACACACGAATATCAAGTTTTTACCAAATACGTGCGTACAATTTTCGAGAGTTGCCCTCGATTTCTCAGGGTTTCCATCATCAGATCCTGACGTGGTGGCAATGGGACCACACGGGAAGCACCAGCTTTCAAATAAAAAAAGAATCATGAAAATCGGTTCATCCAGTCGGTTAATATACAGTCGAATTGATAACCTCCTCCTTTTTTTGAAGTCGGTTAATAAACTGAAGGAAGACGGACAGCGGTGGCTTATTAATAAATAGGGTTCCGTTAGCAACCTTGGTACGGAACCCTAAAAATCGACTTGGTTCGCACGAATCAAGATCGTACGCGAAGGCTTAAATAATAGGGTCCCATTAGCAACTTTGGCACGGAACCCTATAATTTGCCTTGGCTCGCAAATCGAACCGTCTGATACTTAGCACGAATTAAAAACTTAGTTGCGGGCAACCTGGGAGTCTTTAAGACAAAAGTGAATAGGTTGCTTCTAGGTAAACGTGCTCCATCTTCAACCTCATCATCGCTTACCATCAGGTGAGATAGTGGTCAAACGTATGCTTATCTATAGTAAAAAAAAATCTACTCCGTATCACCTAACCACAGAGAACTAATGATAACTCGATTTGACAGTTACTGTGAAATCGTGTTGTCATTCATTCTTAGTTCGGGTTCGAGATTAATCGTAAGTCTGTAGGTGATACGGAGTAGAATACGTCCGCAACTAAGCCCGAAACTACGGACTTCGGACTTAGAGAGTAGCCCCACCAAAATCGATCGCTCCCGTCACCGTGACCACCTTTGGTACGATACCTTATTATTATTAGCCTTGTTTCGCAAATCGAACCGTTCGTTGCTTCGCTCTAAACGGAATCAATCGCGGAGGCCTTAGAAGTAGGATCCTGTCAGCACCTTTGGTACGGAACCCTACAGGCCTGATCCGCAAGTCGAACCGTCCAGTACTTCACAAAACTACTGAGTTCTAAATCAGTTTAAGAATCTACGATAAAAGCACTTTAAACTAAACCAGCACAACTCAGAGATTTAAGCAATTTTGGCCCCTATTCGTTTAAGACCTTCCAGAGACCAAACCGAAGTTCCTACGAACCACGACAGTGTTTAATAATCGTGTGAGGTCATTCTCCAGCGGAAAATCTTAACACCGCAATTCAGAAAAACGCGTCATCAGTGCAACGCCATCTATTGACCATGTAAACTGACAAAATATTTGGCAGCAAAAGACGTTAAATAAGAAGCCCGTATGTAACGATAAATAACGATAAGGTATTAAAATGTTTACTTTTATTTCGCTACGTCTACGTATTAAAAGTTTCACAAATAACTCAATGAATGTGTTTTGGTGTAACATTCATGCTTTCATGCATTTTTTGGTTCCTCAATAGATGGCGCTCTGACTGATCAGAACACAGTAGGAAGTTTCTTACTAAACTAAAAATTCAATATATTTTGATTTTGTGGATCGATTGTAACGATAAATAACGAAAAGGTATAAAAATGGTCACTTTTATTTTGCCACGTATTAAAAGTTTCACGAATAACACAACAATTTTGAATGCTTTCGTGCATTTTATTTTTTCTCAATAGATGGCGCTCTGACTCATCAGAATACATTAGGAAGCTTCTTCCTAAACTTAAAAATTCAATATCTTTTGATTTTGTGGGTCGATTTTGATGAAATAAACGCTAAATGTTACTCGGGTTATCACTTAATATTATTAAGTACTTAGATTTGCAATCCAATCTGTGGTTTATGCGTGATGCTCCCACAAACGCACAGACAAACAGACAAACAGACAAACAGACAAAAATTTCAAAAATTGCATTTTTGTGTTTTATACCTTTTTCCTGAGTTTTCTGTGTAATTTTCATGGAAAAATATTCAATGTACAGACACGGTTAGTCTACGATTTTATTATATGTATAGATTATTATAAATGTATGGGGGAGTCGTCTTTTTCGCTATTTCAGTGCTGGTCCCATAGTGAAAGTTGTTCATAATGATGAGTTCAATGACCCCTTAAGAGATATTGCGTTTATTCTGTTATACGTTGTATATTTCGTTTCATAGAATCTTAATTATTTTCTATCCTTCTATAGTTAAAAAAAATCTTTATTTATCTTATCTATTTTTTTTTTAGGGTTACATACCAAAATGGTAAAAAGGAACCTTATGGTGTGACTAAGTCTGTCCGTCTGTCACAGCTGGATATCTCAAGAACTACTAATGTTATCAACTTGAAATAGTTTTAGATGACGTTTACCCAATTATTTGCAAACAAGAAAGGAATAAAAATGTATACATTTTTTTTTACACCAGCCATTGAAAGTGTTTCTTAAATATTTGAAGTGGGTTTACTAGGACATGTTATCATATGAAAGAGCGCTATTTGCACATTTTCAAACATTTTTTTTTTATTTTTTTAGGCCGCATGGCTGTCGACTTTTGGCAAAAAAAAAGTAAAAAATTGACCATCCCCCCCTTATCTTCGAAGTTTGCATAGAGAAAAACCTGAAATGATTGCAGGAAAATTAAAGGGAATTTTCAAGCAATAAAGCGATGTAAATAGCACACTTTTTCAGAAATCATCAACAAAAATTATATTAGTTCCACTAGCGGTCAAGAGATGGCGCTGATACTAGAACAGCAATATACACTGAAGTGTTTAAATTATCTGACGAATATAGGCCTCACCGATGAAAATTTAAAAATATTTTACGTTTTAAATGATGGTACGGAACCCTCGGTGCCCGAGTCCAACTAGTTCTTGACCGGTTTTTTTTCTTAACTTTTTTATCTTTTCCGTTCTCTATCTTTTCTTTCTGAATACTAAGTCAAAGGGCAGGTTTCTGTATTAAATATTTTCAGTTAAATAACCAGCCCAACTCTAATATTAATTTTGACAGATTTTCAGGCTAAAATAGAGTTTTCGAAATAATCAACTTCAAATACTTATTTTAGAAATCGGGAGAAAGTTAGCCTGTAGGTATAGTATTTGATAAACTCAAATCGTTCAAACTTCTTGTTCGTGACATTACACTTAGCGCTTCAATTTAGTTTGAATTGACGTCAGGAAATTAGAAGTCGCACAGAGTTTGGCTTTGACAGCCCCTCGAACACCGAAATGCCCTATTTCGGTGTTCGACTACATTCACTTCTAACTACCTCAACTTAATAGAACGGAACTATTCAAATCATAGGTATATATAACTAGCCGTGGTCCGCGATTCGTAAGCGCATACACCGTTTTTCCCGTTCCCGTAGGAATTTCGGGAAATCCTCTTTTAGTGTTCTCCTACACTCCACAAGGAGCCTTTTTTTAAGGATGGGAAATCATCAAATGACTCCTCCCGCTCTGGGTGAAGCAGAAGGGAGTGTCAGACTCTTACTAACTAAAACCCATCCGTGTTCCTCCTACTGCCCTTTGCGTTCCAGAGCCGCGGTGACTCTTTCAAACAGATTCCGCAACCCCGGCAGGCACTGGCCCTAGCGGGCCCCGTCTTCTATGCTGACAGCTCTTTGAGGCGCGCGTGGAACACAGCGCGCCGTCGACTCGGGCCTGGTTCTGATCGGACGGCGAGCCACCCAATGCTCGTCGTCCGCAGGCCCGCGCCTACGGTGGCCGAGAATCGCCCTGCGACTCCCAACGCCCGGGGCGTCTTCTCATGTTGCGGCGGCTGGGGCGTGAGGTTTCCCACTCTCTCACGCGTTCGGCCTCCTCCTTCGCTAGCATTACTGCTTCGCAGAAAGAGGTGACCGCATCCCATGCCTCCTCGCTCTTCCACAAGGAGCCTACATGCCAAATAAAATGAAAAAAATGAAATTAAATTTAGCATGTTTGAAACAGACAAGGCACAGCCGAAACTCAATCAGTCAATCACTCAGTCAGCCATAAGTAACGCAAGAGACTTACGCGCACATCCCGTTTTTTCCCGTTCCCGTAAAAAATCAGGAAATCTTCTCGTCTCCCCTACACTCCCCAAGGAACTTCCATGCCAAATTTCAGCTTCCTACGCTCAGTAGTCTCGGCTGTGCGTTGTCTGTCGGTCACTTAGTCAGTAATGGAAGAATTTTATATAGGTATATGGATTATAATAGCTTTATAAGTATTAAATAGACCTTTTTAACCGACTTCCAAAAAAGGAGGAGGTTCTCAATTCGGCGGGTATTTCTTTTTTTTATGTATGTACACCGATTTCTCCGAGGTACTTTTTAGTTCGATGCAGTATACTTGCCATTTGGTCCCATAAAAATATGATTCGGTTTGGTTCAGTAGTTTTTATTTTATGAGCATTTTTGCTTATTTCAATTTCTGCGTTGACGAAGACGTCATCCAAGTATCACCACTTAAAAGTGAAAAATAAAAAACTTTTTACAAAAAAATATAACCGACTTCCAAACAAAACACTACAAAGAATAAAATAACCTTAATTTTGGAAGTCGGTGTTAAAAAACTAAGAAACATAACCAAAAACACCGACTTCCGAAATTAAGGTTATTTTATTCTTTGTAGTGTTTTGTATGGAAGTCGGTTATATTTTTTTGTAAAAAGTTTTTTAGGGTTCCGAACAAACAACGGAACCCTTATAGGATCACTCGGATGTCTGTCTGTATGTCTGTCTATCCGTCTGTCACAGCCAGTTTTCTCCGGATCCACTAGACCGATTCTGTTGAAATTTGGTACACATTATGGACTTGTGTTGTGTGTGTCTTGTGTGTGTTTACGTGTTACGTAAATCATTAAATTTTTAGTATGGGGGTCACTTTTGGGGGTCCAACCAGAAAATTTCATAAAAAAGTTTTTTGAACAATATCGTCTGACATAACAAATGAAAGGGCTTACTATGAAGATTTTTATTATATTTTTTCATAATTTTAAAATGAATGGTTTTTAAGTTATTAAAGAAATTTGACGAAAAATTGATTTAATAACTTATCTCCGAAACTAATCAGCCAAAATTTTGAAAAAAATGGAGATAATAGATCTTTTCATACAGTTTACAGGAAAACCTATAAGAAGTCTATACCTAGTGTTAAAATAACATGTTAAAAAAATGAGATACGTTCTGACCCCTTTGCACGTTCGACTCGTACTTGGCCAGTTTTTTACCGTCAAACCACCAAATCACATTTAAGAAAGGAGAGTTATATATATATAAGTTAGGTACACGCATTCGCCAGTTGTCTTTAATAGGAATGAGCCTCATAAAAACTTTGCCCGACCCAGATACTGCTTCATTATAAGCCAATTTTGTTTCAAAATGTTACGGTTAAAAAGTACTCTATACATCAATTTGATCGTATTAAAGATCATAAAACACGACATTATGACGACAACAGCTATTGTGTCACAAACTTAAGCTCATACCAGACCGACCCAGTTTCCCTTCAAGATTATTTTCCCATCCACATAAGCAAACATAATAAGTACCGGCTCTAATCTTGAGAAGGGCCTTAAATAGCATCATTGGAGCCTCGGCTATACTCTGGGGACTAAGGACTTATACACACACGCTGTGTTGTGGCCTGAACGCCAGGCTTCGTGTTATTTAAGAGTAATTTACGAGTATCACCGGTGTGTTCACTGGCGTATAGGTCAGGGATGAGTGTGAGGTTGGGGACGGCACAATACCTAGCGGTGGTATGACTCGTTCTGAGGGGTTGATTGGAGAGACGGTAAGGCGCTCTTTCTTGCTGCTGACAGAGGTGCTATCCGGACGTGGATGCTTTCGGAAAGTATACAGCAGTGCGATTTTGTAAACATGTCGAAGTGAAGGCTTGGGTGAAGTGATAACGAAGTGAGCTGTCAATCCAAGTAATCAAGATGGAATGGCAGCACACTTCGTGATCACTTCACTCAAGCCATCACTAGACATGTTTACTGAAGTCATCATTCTGCCGGTCATAAACCGTGAACTGACGCCCGTTTGTCGCCATTTCCGTGGCCAATGGTTTGTAACTGCAGATCACCGTGTGATTTTAGTACTTTCCACAAATAGATTAGTTTCTCATCCATATAAGAGAATATTGTAAGTACCGGATCTAATCTTGGGAAGTAGCATCATTCTGAGCCTCGGCTATACTCTTGGGACTTAGGACTTATTCACACATGTTGTGTTGTGGCTTGTACCTACGCAAAGCTTCGTGTAATTTTAAGAGTAATAATTTATCACAGGTGTGTTCCTGTTCACTGGCTTAGGTATAGGTCAGGGTTGAGTGAGAGTTAAATGGATTATTTAATTGTGAAAAGAAAACCCTATAAGTTATAATGATTAATTATTTATTTTTCGTATTCTGTTCTTGACACATATTGCTTGGGGTCGGTGAGACACGTTTTCTTCAACAGTCTCATTATTATCCACTCCCTTTTCTTTCATACCATTCCGTACATAATCCATCCATTAAAAAAACCGGCAAAATATAAACCGAAAAAAATACGTTTCTTGTATGGGAGATTAAAATTATTATATTAAAAAAAAGAAATGGCCAGCAATAGAAATACACACTGTGAAAATTTTAACTGTGTTCCTATTACGGTTCTTGAGATACAGCCCGCTGACAAACAGACGGACGGACAGCGGAGGCTTAGTTATAGGTTTCCGTTGATAACCCGTTGGTTACGGAACCCTAATAATAGGGTTTCGTTAGTAATCCCTTGGGTACAGAACCAAAACAAACAGGTAATCTGCTTAAAACCTTTTCAGCCATTCGTACCTAATTTATTTTTAAAACAAACATCAAATAAGCCAATACAAATAAAACAAAATAAACAAAAGCGGGAATTCGAGAACAAAATTGAAAAGGCCGTCATTTTCTGCGTCGTCGCTTGTTTTTGTGTGCCACGTGAAATGTTTGCAAATGTTTCTCTTTTGTTATTGAGAAGTCGACTTAAGTTACAAAGTAAAAAGTAGAATATTTGTAGGGCGCAAAACAGTGGGTGAGGTGTAGGTCATGTCTCAATCATAATACGTTGCTATCTCATCATTTTGATGTGTGATATCGTTTTAGGAATCAGGTAATTGTTTTAGGGGAGTCTTTTGACAATACTTGTAACTGCTGTTTTTAGGGGCTCGTTTCTAAAACGGCAATTTTATAGATAAACATCCAATAGATGTTTATGTAATCAGTGACAATAATATGTAAGTGCATCATTTGATTAACCCTTCTGCAACTTGGAGTTCGTTTCCAGTTTTACTAATTGCAGCTGAAGACTAGTATTTTTTTTAAAGGAGCGACTGCTTATTTCGTCTTCAGCTTTATTTATCATTAACCCCTTTATCGAACTTAATAACAGCTGGTAACTTTATATATTGGCATATTAAAAAGCAATATCTTAATACCTAAATCACAATAAACAGTAACCTAAGTTGGGACAAATAACATGTTATTTTCAGTCGTACTGAGCTCTGAAACCTAACTTACTCAGTAACGTATGTTAATCTGGGTCGGCACATATATTACGGAAAGAAGGGATTTAGAGGACAATAAAACGGTCACGGGCTGTTTTATATTTATCACCCCTGTTTGGTACAGGCTCTATTTAAATGGACAAATAATATTGTGTTATTTCTGGTTTAGCTTGTTTTCGTAGATCTATTTATGTAACCTATTTTGTAGAACTGCTAAGCAAAAGTCTCCATCTCCTATTGTCACACAAATCTATCCTTTGCATCTAGCAAGAGCCAGTCAGCAGGTACACAAAAAAAATTACATCTTTAAAAAACATAGTCAAATACAAAACTTTTGTTTAAATTAGGCCATTAAACGGCACTTTTTAACGTCATCATTTGCATTTAAAATAATATAGTCAGTCTACTGTCCATTTGGAAGGGTAGATTCTTATGGAGAAGAACGGACAAGAAGAGAACTGACGGTGAGAACGATGAGAGAACATAATTTCTATAAAACTCGACCGACTACGTCAGACTGCTTCAAAATTGACTTATTTAGAACCTTTTAATAAGTCACTTTTGAAGCAGTCTGACGCAATAATAATAATAATTGTTATTGCTCGTATTGTTAGGAGGTTCCTCTCTCTAGAGCCCTGACCGCCGGTAGCTTGGACCCTGTTCCCGATACCGGTGGGCTACTAGTTTTATATTTTAAATGTTTTTTTTTTTATTTTTTAATTGAAATATTTAAAAATATAATTTAAATGTAAAAAAATAAACGAAATAATAATAATAATCGATTTAATTTGGAATAATCCATATACACAATACAACATTAAAATATAATTCAATAATTAAAATGTCAAAAGATAATACATTAAAGTTAAAATTAAACTATATAAAAACAGGTCTATAATTTTCAGAAGCGATTGACTAATTGGTAGCTAGCTAGTTCAAGTCTATTACTAAATGGGCCTTACAATAAATACTAAAAAAACTCTTCAAGGGCCATCCGTTTCAAGTTCATCATCATCATCTGCCTAGCCTTTTCCCAGCTATATTGGGGTCGACTTCCAGTCAAACCGAATTCAGCTGAATACCAGTATTTTACGTGGACTGGGGTAACACGGTACTTTTTGGCAAGACTGGTGTTAGATTTTCTGACACTCCGTTATTTCTTTAAATCATCCATCCCAAGTTATGATAGATAAAACAAGAATTTCAGCAAAATAGATATATTGGAAAAAAGAAACGTTGATCTGATGAACGATGCTTCTCGACCACTCAAAGAATTCTTTAGTTATATTTTACGTTCCACAGTGGGAGAGTAAAGCGCGCTTAAACAAACACAAAAGCGTTGAAATGCTCTGAGAGTCTGCAAATATCCCTCGAACGGGGATAAGAAAAATATTAAGCGAAAACATTCCTGGTAATTTTGCTAAAAGACTGCTTTTGAGTTCCAAAACAGCTGTCATCCCTTCGCGAAATGCTCTCGACAGTTTATGGACTGAATATTGTGCATTTTTTAGTTTACATACACGAACAACGTCTTGCGCCGACCCCAAGTAACATGGGATAAGGACAGGAACATTAGTTTACATACATGTAGGATGTTTTATTCAGAACGCATCAAAATTTTAAAAGTGATAGATGAACGCAGCGATGAGAGACGGAAGGACTAATTACGAAGTAAAGTTTAAAAGTAAAAGAAGGTTCAAAGCAGTGAAGCTTTATTTCGGTCTACCATATGCCCCTACATACATTTCTAGACAAAGATATTTAGAAACGAAAGTACGTAGAGCTATGTACAATTAAACATTTTTCACTCAATTTTACAAATTCTTGTTCAGTTTCTGTGACTACTATTACGTCATGAAAGATGTGTAAAGAATGTAATTTGTTTACATAAAACACAGCTATCACGTAATGAAACCCCAACATAAAAATTGTGAAATAAATAACTTTGTGCAGCTTTTACTTTGATTAAAACTCTTGTGCCATTTAATAAAAGTTTACACCAGTTAGTTACGCAAACGATCAAATACCTACCGACAAGTAAGGTATAAAAAACTTGCAAAATAAATTATAAACGGCTTCGCTAAATTTTAAAACATTGCCGCCAAAGTGGAATGTTTTATAGGGCCAGTGCCTACCAGGGTTGCGGAATTTGTTCGAAAGAATGACCGCGGCCCTGGAACGCAAAGGGCATTAGGAGGAACACGGATGGGTTTAAAGGTTGATCCACACATAGAAGGGACGTGGCCGTGCAGTGTCAGGGCAGTGACCGTGCATCCGTGTCCCGTCAGGGAAGCTACCGGGCCGTAGCCGGACTGTACACGTGCCGCTCATTCAACAGTTGGTTTTCGTTGCCACGCGCACAAAAAACACGCGTTGGAGAAAAGCGATTTCACCAATGGAGAGATTATTCGTTTGTTTAAAGTTGGGCAGTTGAAAAACACACTAGTTTTTATTTGGCCAACTAACCATTTATTTGCAAATTAAGTATAAATGCTTCAGTAGGTTTCAATTTTATAAATTAGCTACATATTGTTGTAATTCTGAAGGCTGTGTACCTTTTTTATAATACACGACATATAGATTTCAGAATTTTGGTTTTGGTTAATATAGTATCCTATAAACTTCCACATTTGCAAAAAACACGAAACAAAAAATGTTTTTTATTTAAATACTAGTGGACGTCACGCGGTTTCACCCGCGTAGTTCCCGTTCCCGTGGGAGTACGGGGATAAAATATAGCCTATGTTACTCCCTGATAATGTAGCTATCCATTACTGAAAGAATTTTTCAAATCGGTCCAGTAGTTTCGGAGCCTATTCATTTCAAACAAACAAATCTTTCGTCTTTATAATATTAGTATAGATGTATTAAATTTAATAAAACAAACATTGTTTTTAATTATTTTTGTTATGACCTTACAACACAAAATAAACACCCGACGTCACATTCTAAAATAGCAATCCAATCGAGAATCTAATCCAGCTTTTTAAATTTAAACCTCGAACAGATAACGGCCAGAGGGAGGCTGAAAGGACCGGGCTTCAAAATGTGTAATCACGCGGTCCAGCGGAGCGCGGGTAATATCTGGAAAGGACACGTAGGTCTGACGTCATAAATACTGCTGGGTGTATCGTCCAGGGATTGTCAGGTCAACTGTTAAAAGTTAATCATGTTTTTTGTTATGACAGAGGAATATTTTGAAGTGTGAAATATTCATCACTTCTATTTTTGTCGAATGGGTAAGAAAGAGTTAGTGCATAGTTACAGAAGCTCTTCTTCTTCTTCTAAAGAGGTATAAATAAAAATTAATCCGCGAAATGTATATGTACGCACAAAACTTTGTAACGACTGACCGAAATTGGTTAATTATTTTTTTGATGTGTTCGTTATTGTCGGGTTGTTGTGTTATTATTTGATTATTTATACTTTAGGACAATTTAATACAAATTTATTGTTTACTGTTTAAATTCAATTCATAGTGTGTGTGACAATTTAATAATAATTTTAATTTCTGAATGACTTTTTACCTATATTTGTAAGCCACAAAGGCCCAACATGAATGATCTTTTTTGTTTATAAACATAAGTATTCATAAAAGAAATGCAGGTTAACAACCTGCATTTCTTTTTTTTCTTATGTTTCTACAAATAATCTTGTTTGAAAAACTATTGAATTTATTTTATAATTTTATATGAAAAACTATGCAATAGAAACACACTTATCGTATGCAACGCATAAGTGTGCTTCTATTGCATAGTTTTTCATATAAAAACATGAGTCCAGAAATAATAATGCGTTGCATACGTTGCGTACGTGGAACGAGTTTGTCTCTCACTTTATAGTAGCCGGCACGAGTCGTACGCACAGATGAAGCAACGAGCGAAACTTGCAAGCAGAATAGTCGATGAACATTGACTAACGAACCAATAACGTGAAGCGTCAGAGCTGTCGTCGTCAAACCGACCAATGAAGAGTGTGCTCACGACTGCACGACTTGTGCCGGTTATAATGTATGCCTACCTCATTTTTATGTTGCGATTTCAGAGTGCGGGCAATAAATCTATGGTTTATAGGTAATATAATATTTTGTATAATCGAAAGTTTAATATTGATTTATTAATTGGGTAAGTACACTACACAGATCAATCCATTCGACACTAACAGGTAGTAATAGTGGTTATTTCTATGCAACAAGCTTATAAATTTTCAGCTGGAAAGTAAAACTAATGATTCAACTTACATGTATAAACAAGTCAATTTGAAACGAACGTAAAAGTATTCACTTAAGAGCTTATTTTTCAAAACTCATATTACTTTTAGTGAAGATTAAATAATTATGGCTGTTTGACATATTTTCTGTACAAAATCGGTCAAACTACCTTCTTCATTCCTCGAGTAAAAGTTTGTTGACAAATGAATGATTGACCCTTAACACTTTTATTGCCAAGAACGATACTAAAGTACCACTTTTAGTGCCAAGCACTCAACCTATAGGTCGAACAATAATTCATTCGTGTGCCCACAACCCGCGCATGAACACAAGTCATCTATAGCTGCTTAAAACGACGACTCAGATGCTGGTTGTGGGCACACTAACGAATTATTGTTCGACCTATATGTTGAGCGCTTGGCACTAAAAGTGCAACTGAATTAAAAATCACATAGAATAGGTTTAGTCAGTTTAAAAAATCGTGTAATGTTAGTATAAACCTTAGACCACATTTATTATCGTTGAGTGTATTTCACCCGAAATCTAAATATCCAGGACCAAAGTGTGTCAATGTGGACCCATTCCAACATCCTTATAAGCCCTACTACAAATAGAACGCCACCGCAAACAGAACCCTTTTGCGTCACATTAGACATGGAACATTTCTATGATAGCGAATGTGTCAATACAATGTGTTCAGTAAGTGGGCTATGAATTATTTACTTAGCACCTCTATTGAGATATGGAAAAAACATGGGAAAACTGTATTAATGAACAATCATCCTTACTAATATGATAAATGCGAAAGTAACTGTTCGCTGTCTGTCTGTCGCGCTTTCACGCCAAAACTACTGAACCGATTTAAATGAAATTTGGTTCACAGACAGTCTAGATCCTGAGAAAGGACATAGGCTACTTTTCATCCCGGGAATATGTTCCCTTGGGATCACGCGGGCGAAGCCCCTGGCAGAAGCTAGTTACAAATAAATATTTGCTAAACAAAGCAAATTCTGAACTCAATTTTCTATGAAAAAATTCAAAAAGAAATCTGCTAATCAGTATTTAAACAAATCATATGGTTAGAAAGTTTTTTTATGAATAAGACCCAGGGCGGGAAGTCTCGACATACTTACCGATCGCCTAGCGACCTGTAGTGGTATTCTGTAACAACATTTTCGTATCTCGACAGTGGAATCCGAGGTGAGTTTCAAATTAAGACCTTTATGTTGTGTGCAATAAAGCTCATTTTGTGAGTTTTGTCACTCAGGTGAAGCTCGATATCGAAATAGTTGTTTACAGAATAGACTGGCTGTACACAGTCAATCTCGAACGCATTCCACGGTCAAAATCAATGGCATGATCCTTGGATTGCGTTCGAAATTTACTGTGTATGGGCGACCTTAGGACTTAATGACCAAATTCGGTCGCTACGCGATCGTTATCTATGTCGAGACTGCAGGCCCTGGTCATGTAGTATATTTGACCAGTAATGTTACGTGGTATGTATATTTGAATGTCATAGGGGTTCTGCTATGGAGGTAGCGGTACAGAGAGTAAAGTCCCGCAAACCCCCATTGAAAAGGGAGAATCCTCCGACCAGACAGTTGTTGTGGTTGGCGGGCAACTGTCCGATAGTTGATATTCGAGCTGATGTAAACTCTGCTTGCATGACGCAGGATTTCGATGTAGTAGTTTGCTGCTAGTTGGATAGATGGCCTCGCGGTTCTTTTTGTTGCGATGTAGATTTGCGCCGTTGGTTTTTCTTATGGCGTACACTGGCGTATAATAAATAACGCCTTCGCCTCAAAATACCTTTACGAGGCCACCGCTAAAGCTGTCGAATTGGCTGAATTGTTGAAATAATATGTAAACAGAATCATCGGCACGAAGATGAGAAGGAAATGCCAAAAGTAAGGGATTTTTCGGGTGACTTTATCAATAATTATCGCCAATAAACATCATGCAGTCTAGAGAAATTTCACACTTAGCAGTATCTCTTTGCTACCAAAATAAAACAAGGCCATATTTGTCAAAATAACTCGGAACAAAATTCTAGGAAACGTACTTTCGAACTCCGGAGCTAAACTCAATTTCCCGGAATTTCACGGTTGATTTCATTTTGTCATTTTTGTATCTCGGTCGGTGGCTACGAGTATAAATGAGTTTTATGCCAAATCAGATTACTTACAGAGTATTTTTTTCCACCAGTACTTACCAACATCTCTTTTAATGTATATTTCTACGAATTTGATTGGACTACCATTGGGGAGGCAGTCTCAACGCGCAAGTTTTAAGGCAGACTATTTTTTTTTACTTTGAACTTTGTCCAACTATTATTATACTTATTAAAGTTTACAAAAAGGAAGACAAAAAGAGATAGAGAGAAAAATCTAAATGTTTTATGAGGAACTACAAACCAGAGACTAGCTTTAGGATGCAGAGACCTCAACAAACCCTCATTAATGCATAGACACGAGAAACTAAACACGGCATTAGAAATGATTACGCAGCGTGTAAACTACGCCTACGTCTGAATAAGCTATGTAGAATTAAATTCATAGCCAACATTTTACCTTATTCTAGTCTTTCTTAATTTGTCAAAAATATTTGGAAATGGAGGCTTTTTTGACAGATTGCTAACGCTGTTTAAAAACTGGCCAAGTGCGAGTCGGACTCGCGTGCAAAGGGTTCCGAACGAATTGAATTTTTTTAACATGTTATTTTAACACTACAGACTTCTTATAGGTTTTCCTGTAATTTTAGGTAAAGATCTATTATCCCCATTTTTTTCAAAATTTTTGGCTCTGTAGTTTCGGAGATAAGGGGGGGGAATGGTCATTTTTCGTCTAATTTCTTGAATAACTTCAAAACCGTTTATTTTAAAATTATGAAAAAAACATAATTAAAACCCTTACAGTAAGCTCTTTCATTTGATATGTCACACAATATTGGTCAATTTTTTTTTTAAATTTGATTGTTTGGCCCCCAAAAGTGACCCCCATACTAAAAATTTAATAATTTACGTAACGCGTCCGTGTTTGGGTCATAAGAGTCCATATGTGTACCAAATTTCAACAGAATCGGTCTAGTGGATCCGGAGAAAACTGGCTGTGACAGACGGACAGACAGACATACAGACAGACACCCGAGTGATCCTATAAGGGTTCCTTTTTTGAACTCAGAGTGCCAATTGCCAAACAACGTTCGCATTAGTATCTCAGTTGAGATTTTTTGGACCCATCTCAAATAAAAAAAATCTGGCCAAGTGCGAGTCGGACTCGCATGCAAACGGTTCCGAACCAATTTCATTTTTAAGACGTTTAACACTACAGACTTCTTATAGGTTTTCCTGTAATCTTTAGGTATATAACTATTAACTGTATTTTTTTTTTCAAAATTTTAGGTTCAGTAGTTTCGGAGATGAGGAGGGGGAATGGTAAGTTTTGGTCTAATTTCTTGAATATCTTCAAAACTATTTATTTTAAAATTATGGAAAAAAATATAATTAAAGCCCGCACAGTAAGCCCTTTCATTTGATATGTCACACGAAACAATTTGATAAAGCGTCCGAGTTTGGGTCACAGAAGTACAAATGTATATATTGTAAATTTCAACAGAATCGGTCATCAGGCTATGACAGACGGACAGACAGACACCCGTGTGATCCTATAAGGGTTCCGTTTTTTACGGATGTTCAGAACCCTTAAAAAAGATGCAAATGTGAACGTTGCTAAAAAAAAGGAGCATTGCCCCCAGGTGAAAACGTGGCCTAAAACTGTCGCTTTAAGAAGGCAACATATTATCGCTTGAAAAAATAACAATGATGATTTAAACAAGGCAAGGCTAGCGACTATATTTCTGATCCTAATTCTAATTAAGCTATCTGAATTTTTTCCATAGATTGCCATTTTTTTAATTTAAATAAATAATACTGCAGTCCTCGTCCATTTTTAGGGTTCCGTTCCCAAAAGGTAACCAATGGAACCCTATTACTAGCCGTCCGCAATCCGTCCGTCCGTCCGTTGAAATTTCAATGAGTTTGTATATCTATTGCCGCTATAACAACAAATAATAAGAAAAATATTAAATTAAAGTCGGCGTCCATACAAGAAACATGTTTTTTTTTCGGTTTATGGTTCAGAACCTTCATGTGAGAGTCCAACCCACACTTCGACGGTTTTTTCTCTATTTTTATCTGGTATCATCCATATTACTGTCTGTGTGCCCTTGCAACGCACTCGGGTGACGGATGAGCAATGGCCGCCGGCTAATGGAGGCAGAGTAGCTTTTTATAGCTCGATATAAATAACCCTGGTTGATAGTTAATTAAGTTGATGCAAATGTGAGAGCTGCTGTTGATTGGTTCAGAGAATGTATTTTTGATGGAACGAAATTATAATTAAACTAGCACTTCGCCCGCGACTTCGTTCGCGTGGGTTTAGTAGTATTGCAATTTTCATTTCAATTTTCTTTTTTTAATTTTTTAATTAGGTTATAGCCTATGTTACTTCCTGATAATTTAGATTTCTAATGGTGAAAAAGTTTTGAAATCGGTTCAGTAGTGTTTGTGTTTATTCGTTACAAACATACAAATCTTTCCTCTTCATAATATTAGTGTAGATGTAAATATGCACTTAGTTAAGTAGCATCTGTGGTAAAGACAGAAAGACACAAAATTGTATTTCGCGCTAGTTTGCTAGATGGCAAACTAGCGCGAAATACACTTTTGTTAATTAGTACGTCTACCATGAGTTTTATCAATCTATACTCGCTAGCGACTATAGTTAAAAAAATGTATGAAAACTTTTAAAAAACAAGTTTCTAATTTATTTGTTTAGTTGTTAACTAAAGTTTTACTTGCAACTTGCTTGCTTGTTAGTTAACAACTAAACTAATAAATTAGAAACTTGTTTTTTTTTTAAGTTTTCATACATTTTTTTAACTACAGTTGCTAGCGAGTGTAGTTTGATAAAAGTCATGGTAGACGTACATATTGCGCAAAAGGGCACTTGTGCTGATGATATTTTCGACAAAGACACGTTTATTTGTGCCAATCCACGCATTACGCAGTATGCTTCCGCCATTAGTCCACCTGCTAGCTTGGGACGATGGATGGCCAAATTACAGCCTTGTTAATAGGATTTCACCCGAGTAGACGACCAGCTCTTAGACTATTAAAAATACTAATAATTCGTTAAAATATTATTTAATTACTAATTAATTATTTGACAATATTTTGTCCACATCCATAAAATCAGTAACTTTAGCACTTGATTAACATTAATATTAGACGTCGGCCCAAGGTAGAAGGTAAGCGTACGTTCAAAATACCTACATACTAACACTACTCTATTTCACATGTTTTGTTATTGAGGAAATAAGTAACAGGGCGGGAAATCTTGACCTAGTTAGGTAGTTACCGATCGCCTACCGACCGAATTCGGTAAGGCCGCCCATACACAGTCTATCTCGAACGCGATCCTCGGATCAGATCATTGATTTTGATGGTAGATCGCGTTCGAGATTGACTGTGTACGAGCTGCCTTAGGATTTAACGACCGAATTTAGTCAGTGGGCGATCGGTAGATATGTCGAGACTTCCCACTGTTGGGACTCTGGTATCCTAGGTTACATAAAATGGAGTAGATGATGTTCGTGTCAACAAACAACAACCGATCGAATTCCTAACAAAACACTATCAGCTAATCATATTCCTCATATTACATTTGATAAACAAAAGCGCCTAGCCACTGGACACCCAATAATTACCACCAATAGAGTACAGTAACCGATATGGTGCAGTCTCTGGTTACAAATTAGATGATCTCATATATCTGGGGGAGAGGAGGAAACTAATAACGTCCCGCTGTGATGTAACACGGATAACTATTGGGATTATTATAAGGTGATACGCTTTTATCCATGCTGGTTTTTTATTATTTATTTAATCTTTATGTACAGTAGTGGTACATGGGCGGACTTAATGCAACAAGGCATTCTCTACCAGTCAACCTTTGGGTTAAAAAGACTAAACTGTGGTAGGTGTACAGCAATAAAATAAAAATAAATGGAATCTTTTGGGGAACATTATACAAATAATATATTTAATATTAATAATATACATAAGCTAAAGTAATAAACTAATAAATATGATTTTTCAAACCTATTTAATTTATTTAAGGACAACCAACAAAGCATACACCGAAATACTTGTTGAAGTTCGCATATTTGTAAATTTTATAGTGTAGCCTTAATTAAAGGCTGCCACTCAATTCGAAGGTTATAAGAAGTAGAATTTAAATATTTAAACAAACGGTCCTTTCACGGTTAGTTTGCCTACACCATCACCACAGTGATCTTTATTGTCGTTGGTATAAGGTTACCGATGGGATGTACCAGAAACATAAAAAACAAAATAGGAGGGCTTAAGTGCGAGTTTTTAAACGTACTCTATCACGTTAACGTAAACGTTCGCTTAAGTCAAATTTTGTAAAAAAGGAGGTTTTCCGTTACTGTCACCAGACGGCGCTTATTCTGCTTCAATACAAATTAACGTTCAAGAAATTTAAAAAACTCGCACTTAGGCCACTGATCTTCCGGTTAGGAGCTACGTTAGACACATACTAACACTCATAATTTTGGTCTGGGGTTGAAAATAACTGTAAAATAAAAGGACTGTAATCTGTGTTCTGAAAGCTTCGTGACAGACTCTAAACCTTTGAAAAAGGTTCGAACTATTTTGTTACTGACATAATCATTGAATGCATAAAGTATGTGAAAGGGAGTAGGAATTTTTCTAGACTTAAACGTGAACAATTTTACAATGAAACAATAAAAAAGGCGACCACGAACTTCTAGGCAAAAAAATAAACCAAGATTTATTACAAAGAAAATTACGTATTCCGATCATTTATCTACCCTCTAAGGAATTATTCTTTACAAGTAGTTTGTAAGATACTTTATGTAGGTCATAGTCTGATATGACAAGCTTTCGAGTTTTTATAGAGTAAATAAAATGGCTACGCAACCGCTACGAAGCTCGTGACGTCACTGCTACGTTGCTACGCCGCTACGTCGTAGTCGATTGCTACGAGTTTTATTAGTGCAGTTATTTTTCTTCGACGTACGTGTACTACGTGTTCAGGGATTAAAATTGTCATTTTTATTGGTTTAAGTTAATGGTGAAATAATTTAATGATGAACAATTGAATTTAATCATCATCATATCAGCCGAAAGACGTCCACTGCTGGACATAGGTCTCCCCCAAAAGGGGGGGGTTACTATAATCGCCACACTTAGCAGGCGGGTTGGCGATCGCAGTATATGGTGTTGATTTTTACAGAGAACGCTGCTGCTCATGATTTTAATGTTTTCTTTAAATTAAACTTTTCTTTAAGACGGTCTTATCTAACAAAAAAAAACTTTTTTAAATAGTTGCTTCTGTGTTAAAAGAAAACGGTTTTAGTATCCAAGGTCCCAAAGTACAACGACTAAGTTTTTGCTAATCACAAGAAGTTGTCTGATTCGATAACGAAAGAAAACAATCAAGTAGAAAAGCCGTAGACGTGGATTTTGTACGATTTTTCATACTGTTGACGAGTATTGACACTAACTTTTAATTGAACGCAGTTACGGATAATTTTAATCTCGATCACGAAAATCACTTTGAACACTGTGGGAACAAAAAACTAAAGCTTACAAAACACAGTGATGTGGGTACTTACCGGCAACTTTGGAGTGATACGCCACGCCCACGCCACAAACACCGTTGTCTCTCGCGGCTGCCACCTCTCCTGCACAGCGGGTGCCGTGGCTAGACAACAAACATCAACTATTTAATATGTTTCCACATAAAATAAAATGATAATAAACCTTTATTGCCAGCTGATTAGAATAAAAACCTGTTGATTAATGATAGTTGTGCAAATAGGTTATAAACAACACTTTTACGCGTCAATTCAAACTAGATGAGGCAGGTTTTTCTAGCTGACTACCTAGAACACCAACACAAACTCAGAGGTCTCTGTGTTTACAATGTACTTACATTAAAGAGATATCTATTTTTTATTATCTTAATTATACACCATCATCTGCCTAGCGTTTTTCCAACTATAGTCGGCTCAGCTTGCAGTCGGATTCAGTTGAATACCAGTATTTTATACATTACTAGCTGAATCGGCAAACGTTGTTTGGCCACACAAAAAAAAATACCCTTACACCTATTCTCATACCTACCGAAAATACACACAACATTTCATGAAAATCGGTCTAATCGTTTCGGAGGAGTTCGGTAACAAACACCGCGACACGAGATTTTTATATATTAGATATGTATTATTATATATATTTTGATTCAACTGAATCCGGTATCCTCTAGCAGGCAGCCGCCTACCAGACCTCCACAACCCATCAACTGGGTAACACGACCTCCTTGGCAAGACTGGTGTCAGATTTTCTAACTGCTGATTATCCGTAACGACTGCCAAAGATCTACAAATGAAAGCCGGGACCAACGGCTTAACGTGCTTTCCGAGGCAAGAAGTAGTCTCGGTATGATGGAATGGCCACCCATCCACAGAACAAGCACCCGGTAAGCGTTGCAGATCGACCCGTGCGTTGTTATTGTTTAGCCACGAGCTCCTCCATCTTATTTGTACATCGAAATAAGATAAAAAGGAAACAATAAATTAAAACAATTATGCATGTACAGTGGGCGGCCTTATAAGCATTCCGCAATCTCTTTTAGGCAACCTGGAATGGACAATAATTTCCAAGACATAAAATGGGGCCATCATTGGTGTTATATAAAATTTAATACCATCACTTGTAGTGCCAAGTGCAAAACTGTTTTTACATTTTTAGTGCAAAGAACTCAACACATGGGCCGAACAACAATTCGTTCGTGTGCCCACAACCCCCGCATGAACACAAGTCATCTATAGCTACTTAAAACGACGACTCAGATGCGGGTTGTGGACACACGAACGAATCACTGCTCGACCCATACGCTGAGTGCTTGGCACTAAAAGTGCTATGATATTTTCTAGGGTTCAGAACATCCATGAGGAGCTCATGGCTAAAGAATACTAGCCGCATGGATCGATCTAAGGTTAAGCAACGCTTGCAAAGTTTGGTCTGTGGATGGGTGACCATCTTAACATACCGAGATTCCTCCGTGCCTCGGAAAGCATGTTAAGCCGTTGGTCCCGGCTATCATTTGTAGATCTTTGGCAGTCGTTACGGACTGTTAGAAGCCAGTAAAATCTGACACCAGTCTTGCCAAGAACTGCCGTATTACCCAGTTTATGGGTTGTGGTGGTCTTTTAGGCAGCCGCTCCACGTAAAATACTGGTATTCAGCTGAATTCAGTTTGATAGGGAGTCGACCCCAATATAGTTGGAAAGAGACTATGCACATGATGAACATCCATGAAAAACGGAACCCGTAAAGGATCACTCGGTTGTCTGTCAGTCCGTCTGTCATGACCAATTTTATCCGAATCTACTAGATCAATAATGTTGAAATTTGGTATACGTATGAATTTCCGTGACTCAAATACGGACGAATTATGTAAATAAATAAATCTTGAGTATGTGGGTGACTTTTGGGGGATAAGTAAAAAAAAATCTAACTGTACTGTATGATATATCAAATGAAAGGGCTTTATTAAAGAGCTTTATTAACAAGTTTTATTCTAAGGGTTTTAAATATATTTATATGACAAAAATATATTTTAAACCCTTAGAATTTGATTTCAAAATAAATTAGATGAAAAAAAGTTATTCAAGAAATTAGATGAAAAATGACTATTCCTCCATTTATTTTCGAAACCACTGAATCTAAAATTAAAAAAAAATGCAGATAAGTAATAGTTTTTACCTATAGATTACAGAAAAACCTATAAGAAGGATAAAGAAAGAAAAGAAAGAAAAATATTTATTTGGGACACGCACAAGACATACATATCAATCAATACATATAAGCGGCGTCTTAAAATTAATTTGTGCGAGGCCAAAAAGGTCCCTGTCTCAGCATAAGCTGCGATATTTAAAAAATAAATATCACAGCGCTGGTGTTATGACAGCGCCTGATGTGATGTCACGGACACACATACGGAACACAACACTAAGATATATATACAAGAAAAATAATGAATATAATAATTTGTATAAAAATAAAACAATTTAAAATGTGGAATACATAAATACAAACAATAAAAAATTTCAATATTAACCAAATCTCAATGGCCCAGTGCTCCACAGTATTAAAGTTACATGTACATGAGTCCGGCTCGCACTTGGGCGATTTCTTTTTTAATTTATTGTTATTTCTCGGTACTATCCTTCCTTAGTACCAGGATGTCTTTCGACAAAAGCCACTCTACTTGATGCTGTCTCTTGCTAATACGTATCCATTCTGGATGGACTACTTTCTTGAAATCAGAAAATGGGCCATCAACCTAAGTTACCACGTTCCACGTATTTTTTTTATGTGGGACAAGCCCGCCACACATTCCCAACCACTGCAACTCCTGAAAGCCAGAATCAACCATGGCGACGACCAGAAAAACGCCGAGCCAATGAAGCCCGACGACTCCCGGAGAAACGATTCAACTCTCTTGGATCCCGCAACGAAATTAATCAGAAAAGTACAGCGGAGGAGTAGGAAAAAAAAAATTATATAATTTCCACTTCCCTCCTTATCAAGCAGAAGACAGAATAGAGCTAGGCCAATAGGCACCAAGGGACATATACAACTGGGTTAAGCCGAGTTGCCAAGCACCACGGAATATATATTATCACTAAAACTAATTGGTCCTAAATTGTGAGCTACTTTGGATTCCAGTAATAACGACTATAACGTTCGCGTATGTTAAAAGAACATACTAACACTACCTCTATACCGCAGTTTTTGTTGGTGAAATGATAAGAAAGGTCTGGCAGCTCTGGGATCTTAGTCCATTTGGTATGTTTCGTTTGGCATAATTATAACCTCTACATACGAAAGAATTTTAGATTTGATAGACGATATAGTTTTGTTAGACATGGTTTGTCTATGACATGACCGCGACAGTAATGACTTTTTTATAATGCCCGTCCCTGACACAAGCTGACAGTTGTTTTACGGACAAATGTTTGTCTATTATTTTGTTTTATAGTTATTTTTATTTGTGTATTTTAAAAACAATGTCATTTAATGTGCGTTTGTTTGGGCGAAATAAACAATTTTTCTTTCTTTCTTTCTCTTTCTATTTTTTACAATTCTCAGAAGTGTCCGTGATTTGAATTTAGTTGCAGTCGAATATATGCATTATTTAGAATACAGAGTTAATTTACGTCTTTATTGGTTCATAGGTGAACGATGTAAGGACGCATAGCAATATCCTTACGTTTTCAATAAACAAATTAACGGGTTTGGAAGTCTGATTGGTTTAAATTAAAAGTTTTGAAAGAAATTACTCAAATAAAGCTCATCTAGATATTGGCCAAAATATACATCTTAGAAAAAAATTATAACTAAGCAATAGTTTGTGATTCTAACCTAGACTCGTAAATATCTCATAAATAATCCAATTCCACTGATAAAAAAACAACATAGTATTAAAATAAACGTATCCCACATATCCTCATAAAAATGTAAAAGAGCTGAATAAATATGGATTTATCAGGAACGTGTCTAAAGAATAATGTAGAATACCTACAGATTTATTTTCTAATAATAAGGAATAGTTTTAGGAGAGGTATGTAAATATAATATAATAAAATATGTATTACATGGGTGTATTACACTGAGACAAGGGAGACTTTGATGACAATCAAGAAAACTTAATTTTTCGAAGCTACCGATTGAAAATATGCACCCCACACCACAGTGTTCTTAGTGTATAATGTACAGGTAAAGAATGTACATTATTAGTTACCTACCCATAAAATATTGTTAAAGTATAAAGCTTGCTAGGCATGTACTTTTTCACTTAAGAATTTTCTGTCACATGATCCATTTACCAATACATTGTATTATTATTATTTTTTATTTTACTGTATTATTATATTACCAATATACTGTATTTGATTTACATGTTGATGTTTTGTTTTTAATTATTAACTTTAGATCCTAACTTTATTTTATTTTAGACTATAATATTATTTAATATAATTTGTTGTAAATATGGTGTAAGCTGTGTATACCTATAATAGGCATGCATCCCAGATCTATTTTTTTTTTGTATGTAGTTGTGTATGTGTACTTTGTTGTTGTACCAAATAATAAATAAATAATACAACTTTTCGAATCGTATTACTTCATCTTCTTTCTACTATCCACTGTTACAGCCCACCAATATATTTGATTAAGACTTAACAACTATCAAGAAGTTCTACCCTCACTATTTACTAGTACAAGGTTTCAGTACAACCTCACTCGAAGTGCAAAGCCTTAACTTGACAACTTGAACTCATCTGAGACAGCTGCTTAAGTGGAAAAGTCGCGCAAAGACGTATAGTGTTCGACAGCTGACAGAATGCTTGCGAAAACGTAATTTTGTCGTGGAATTGGCAATATATTGTGTGTCTGTGTATTTTATAAATGGCTTGGAAAGATGTTGTAGGGTATGTTGAATTATTTTTAACCGACTTCCAAAAAAGGAGGAGGTTCTCAATTCGGTGGGTTTTTTTTGTTAGACATTGTACAGGAGATTGTTTAACTCGCATAAGGACTTCAAAAACTCCGTTTTATAAAAAGGTATTTTTTGTTTGTAGGGTGTCGTACTTGAAGAGTAACCAACGGAACAATGTTGATGTATGTCTGTTTAGCAACGGGCTACAGCACGCTACATTGGAAACGACGGGTTCTGGGAATAAAACAACTTTCAACTATGATGCCGCTATCGCGCTTCTTTTCGCTTTCGCGTGAAAAAAAGTATAGTGCTATTTATCCTATATACCTCCGTCTCTTTCTTTCAATGGAATAATGAAACAATTGACAATCATAGCGGGGACAAATTTATACAGCGTAATAGAAAAAACCGGCAAAGTGCGAGTCGGACTCGGACGCGAAGGGTTCCATTCAACCGTCTACCTATTACGGTTCTTGAGATACAGCCCGCTGACAGACGAACGGACGGAAAGACAGAGGAGACTAAGTAATAGTGTTCCATTGGTTACTCTTCTGGTGCGAAACCCTAAAAACCAATGAAGTTTACAATAAAAATTTCATAATTTTACCAGTTTAAATTTTCATCCATGTTGGACCTACCCGTTACACAAACTCACAGACATTTACATTTAATTCCCTTCTATCAGAAATCAACGCTGAAATTAAACTTTTAACCCTAAAATCAACAGTAAGCCTAAACTAACAACTATTAAATTTACATTAGGAGTACCTTCATTCCGAGGTACTTAGTAGAATTAATTAATATGGGTTTACAGTGCCTAAGTCCTAAGTAATTACACCATTTCCATTAAATATTGTAAAATGAAATATTAATTTGGAATGGAGCTTCTATTTTAATGTCACAAACGACCTTGCTTGCTTCAGATTTGAAAATAATTTTATAGTAGTTATCTAGAACAGGGACATTAAAAACCTGGGGTTGGTCTAAAAAAAAATTAAAATCTGACGCAGACGAAGTTTCGCGTGTCAGCTAGTATTTTAATAAATGTTTTTCTATAACAACTAGCTTTTGTCCATAACTTTACTCTAGGAAAGGCAATATTCTACAGTACAACTTTCTGTAAGTGAACAATTGTTTGCAATAGGACCTACTATAGTTAAAATAAAAGCCACGTTTTGACAGCAGGATACAACATTGCTTTACCAGTAAGTATGAAAGAGACATAAAAATAAATCTTTTTCGCACTTAGTGGTAAAGCAATCTTCTATTCCTCTCTACTCAGCTGTCAAATCGGACCTCTTAGATTTTGGTGACTTTATAACATCTTAAAACCATCATGATTTCGGTGTGGGGGAGAGATGGAGGTATACAAGACGCATAGCAGTATACCTTTTCTACAATGGAATTATGATGTCATAGTAGGCCATAGTAGAGCACTTCCAGAGACAACTTCGTACAAAAACAAAAAACCATTTGACCTCTATGATTGTCTTGTGGTTAGACCAAAAACCTGAAAAGTCAGGAGACCAACCCTTAAACCGCGAAAAAAAACAGCTGAATTTTATCGAGTTATAGAAACGAAAGAATAGGCTGGTTGATTTTTAACCGACTTCCAAAAAAGGAGGAGGTCCCATAGAAATTTGATTCTGTTTGGTTCAGTAGTTTTTATGTTATTAGCATTTTTGCTTTCAATTTCTGTGTTGACGAAGACGTCCAAGTATCACCACCTAAAAGTGAAAAATAATATTTCTTTACAAAAAAATATAACCGACTTCCAAACAAAACACTACAAAGAATAAAATAACCTTAATTTCGGAAGTCGGTGTTTTTGGTTTTCTTTCTTTGTTTTTTAACACCGACTTCCGAAATTAAGGTTATTTTATTCTTTGTAGTGTTTTGTTTGGAAGTCGGTTATATTTTTTTTTATCCGCCATTTCAGGTGTGGTCCCAGTACAAGTTATTAATTATGTAATAATGAGTACAATGACTTCTTAGTTTTACGTTTAATCTGTTGTAACACCATCTATAGTATCTGCAAATTTAGATGCCTATTAACAATAATATAATATGATGATCGAAAGGCCGTATGGTGTCGGCCGGTGCCGTATGGGGCCGTAAAAGAATAATACCATCCCATCACTTCCCGTGGGTGTCGTAAGAGGCGACTAAGGGACTCACCAGAGAATGGGCAGCAGCGTTCTCTGTAAAACGCAACACCATACACTGCGATCGCCAACCCGCCTGCCAAGCGTGGCGATTATGGCCAAACCTCCCCCTCCTTTGGGGGAGGCTTATGTCTAGCAGTGGACATCTTTCGGCTGTTATGATGATGATATGATGATGATCGAAAAATGAGCTAATTCAGTTCTATTTGCAGATACTCGGATTAGTAAACATTTGATTCCCGCGATGTCACGTGTATCCCAGAGTCGCAGTCGGATTACCGTATTACACGAAACACTAATTTGCGGCATGTGACATAGTCATATTTGCAAATACCGTTTGAAAGGTTACTAGGAATCGTGTAACCAACTTAACCACGAACGATGGATTAGTAGCCTGCGAGGTTAATGTAAAACTGGCAGTATAATTTTCATTTCGACAATTCAGTAACATTCATTGCGTTATTAATGTTGTCGAGCAGACGAGTTTTAAAGTTATGAAGCAATGGAGTGAATATTTCACAATTTTTTATAGTTTGAACTCTCTGACGCTTTATTTTCACAGAAAAAGCCGTATATTTTTATAAATAAATATTTCAGGGATCTATTCGTTTATCAGGTGTCAAAAAATTATTTCTACATAGTATAAAACGAAGTCACTTCCCCCCGTGTCTCCCTCTCTACGGTTAGATCTTTTAAACGCAACGGATTTTTTTGCTGTTTTCACTATCATTTTGAGAATTTCTTCGGGTAGATTTATATGTATAAAAAATTATAATTAAAATTATAAATAGTGTAAAAAACGTCGATCCGTATTCAAAAAACGATTTTTAAGCACACATCAGTAAATATTAACCATGTGAAGCCGGGATTTATAAAAAAAAAAACTGGCCAAGTACGAGTCGGACTCACGTTCCAAACTCCAAACAAAGGGTTCCAAACTAATTTCAAATTTGTAACATGTTATTTTGACACTAGAGACCTTATAGGTTTTAATAACTGATTTTTTTTTTCGAAATTGGTTAAAGTAATTTCGGAAATAAAGGGGGAATGGCCATTTTTGGTCTTATTTCTTGAATAAATTATATTTTTTTATTTTAAAATTATGAAAAAAATATAATTAAAACCCACACAATAAGTCCTTTCATTTGATATGTCACACGATACAGTTTAAAAAACTATTTGAGAAATTTTCTAGTTTGACCCCCAAAAGTGTCACTCAAAATTTATTTATTTACGTAGTGCGTCCGTGTTTGGGGCACAGAAATCCATATGTGTACCAAATTTCAACAGAATCGGTCCAGTAGCCACACACCTCTACTCACACACACCCCCACTCACACACACCCCCACACTCTACACCTATGCTTTTTATCACTTTTTATTTTATCTTTGTTTCCTTGTTTTGCTAAATGATTTATTTGTCTCTCAGCAAAAATGTAAATAAGTTCCCGTAAATTAGACAAACTTTCTTTTCAAGGCACCCATGAAAGGGTTGGGCCTAGCACCTTTAATACAAGTTGTCTTGTCAGCTTAGCAAGGGTGCTAGAGTCTCCAAGCATATTAATGTATAACGTCTCCATCTGTTTGTTTGTAACCTAATGTTGTTTAAATGTACACCTTTTATTGCAAATAAATTATTATTATTAGTAGATACGAAGAAAACTGTCTGTGACAGACGGACATACAGCTGACACCCGGGTGATCCTATAAGAGTTCCGTTTCTTACTGATATTCAGGACTCTAACTAGCGCCCCTAGTTTTTTTATAAATCTATAAGATACTTACATCCGTACAAGCAAATCTAAACCTTACCAACAAGATAACGTATAAACGATTGAGGCTCATTAAATTGTTTGTTTACATACCTGTTGAACCAGTCATCTGTATATCTTGGATAGGGAAACGGGTCGTTACTGCTGAAGTCGTACGAAGCCTCCGCATTCTACGACAAACAAAACAAGAATTAGTTATCAATTAATAAGCAATAGAAAAGTAAAAAGGAAAGACATAACTTTGAAGACAGTAAATCAGGTAAGCAATAAAATAAAAACTGGTCAAGTGCGAGTCGGACTCTCTCGCGAAGGGTTCCGTACCATAGACTAAAAAAAAATTGGGTACGGAACCCTAATAAGAAATAGCAGCTACCTACAGTTACTCAGTCGTTTTTGAATACCACTTCCCGATGGTTCTTTAAAGGATTTTTTAAATCCAGTCATAGAAGCTTAATGCAATAAAATATAACTTCATCCAACCAGAGATCTGCTCAGATTCAGTGCCTAACGTTTGTTGTTTCCATAAACCATTTTTGATTTTGACGTACAGCCCCCAAGACCACCCACTAAAAAAAGAAAGAAAAAAAACTGGCCAAGTGCGAGTCGGACTCGCGTGCAAAGGGTTCCGAGAGAATTTAATTTTTTTAACTTGTTATTTTAACACTACAGACTTCTTATAGGTTTTCCTGTAATCTTTAGATAAAGATCTATTATCTCCATTTTTTCCAAAATTTTAGGCTCAGTAGTTCCGGAGATAAGGGGGGGAATGGTCATTTTTCGTCTAATTTCTCGAATAACTTCAAAACCATTTATTTTAAAATTATGAAAAAAATATAATTAAAACCATCACAATAAGCCCTTTTATATGATATGTCACACGATATTGTTAAAAAAAAATGTTTTTTATTAAATTTTCTAGTTCGACCCCCAAAAGTGACCCCCATACTAAAAATTTAATAATTTACGTACCGCATCCGTGTTTGGGTCATAGAAGTCCATATGTGTACCAAATTTCAACAGAATCGGTCTAGTGGATCCGGAGAAAACTGGCTGTGACAGACGGACAGATAGACAGACAGACAGACAGACAGACATACATACAGACAGACAGACAGACACCCGAGTCCTATAAGGGTTCCTTTTTTTTCGGAACCCTAAAAAGAAAAGAAAGAGAAAGAAAAGAAAAAGAGAATGAAGAGAAAGTATTTTTTTTATTAACCCATTGCTTCGTTTTAAATACTCTGTTCTTCAAGCAACATAACAAGGTTTTTATCATAACATAATAATAATAACATTCAAATCTATCTTTGAACTCCCACTGCTATCGGGACTCGCAAAAGTTTGCTCAAACATTTAAAACATACATAATTATACCTAACAAACAACACGGGAATATCAACAAGATAAAAAACATATGTATATATGAAGAGCAGTTAATAAAAACAAGCTCAACAAATAGCAAACGTTTCAAATTCAAACAAACAGCGTATTTCATACTTTAGCCGGGTATTATTGTTACTAACCGGGCAGATTCTGGGACGAATAACAAAAGCATATTCAAAATTTCTGTTTTATAACCACTGAAGTTGTTTGTAAAGGGTCTGCTCTCAAATTCAGAATACAATCCTTTGTTTACATAATATGTATTATAAAATGAAAGATATTAAAATCCATGGTGAACATCTACTCTTGTTTCGGGGCGTTACCATGGTTTGAAGATAAATGGTCGAGGGCGTTAGATGGTCCATGTTCTGATGAAGATTTGCCAAAGAAAGAAATGCTTCTTTCATAGCTCCTCATTGAATAAAGGCAATTATAATGTGTCTGCAACGGATTTCTATCTAGACCTTTTAGAGCTCAAGGGTAACCAACGGAACCCTATTACCAATCCTCCGTTGTCCGTCCGTCCGTCTGTCTGTCGGTTGTATCTCATGAACCGTTATAGGCAGACAGTTGAAATTTTCACAGATTGTGTATTTCTGTTGCGGCTATAACAGCAAATAATATTTTATTTTATATTAAATAAAATTAAAAATAAAGGGGCGCCACATATTAGAAACATGTTACGGAACACATGTGCAAATCCAAATTGTACTTGGCCTGTTTTTTTTTGTAGATTGGATTTCGTCAAATGACTTCTCTCGCCCTGGGAGGTGCGGGAGGGGATCTCAGTGTCTTATACAGGCAAAAACCCACCCATGTTCCTACATATACTACTATCTGTACTTAATAATATATAAAGCTGAAGAGTTTGTTTGTTTGCTTAAACGCGGTAATCTCAGTAAATACTGATCCAATTTGAAAAATTATTTCAGTGTTAGATAGCCTATTTATCGAGGAAGGCTGTAGGTAAATATCATTACGCTAAGACTAATAGGAGCGCAGCAGTAATGAAAAATGTAACGCAGACGAAGTTGCGCGGGTCAGCTATTATTCATATAAACTACCATAAGTTCAATGAACCATTATGGCAACATGGAACAGTTTCCCAAGGCACATTGTCATAATGACTCCATTGAACCACACGACAAACTTCACTCAAAAGTAACCTCGAGCTCACAGTTTAAACAAATTGAGCGACTAAAGGTAATTGTGCGAAATCCCCGCTTAATCCTAATGAATTTGCACGCACAGTTAAGCTCAGAATTAAGCCAGAATAAAGATTAATTAACGAAGACAGAGTCAAGGTGATACAGTAAACTAGGCCAATTGAGAAAGCTGTTCAGAAACAATTATCGAAATCGAGATTTTGCTAGAATATTTTTACTTGTTGGTGTAAGGTGGACCGATGACCTGGTGAGGGTCGCGGGTAGCCGATGGATGCGAGACGCACAGGACCGGTCGTTATTAGACACTTGGGGGAGGCCTATGTCCAGCAGTGGACATCTTTCCGTTGATATGATGATGATGATTATGAGTAGAATTCCCTGCCAGAGTCTCTGTTTCCTATGACATAATAGTCTTTAAGTCACGCGGGAATGGATTACTTCTAGACAAGCGTGCTCCACCATCGCTTATTTATCAGGTGAAATATATTCGTTAAACACAAGCCTATTGTTACGAGCTTGGGGATCGGGACAATACAACAGCCGATTAATTGACCAAACATGACACTTTAATTTACAACTCTAATTATCACTTTAAAACACCCTAATTATAATACACAATCGCACTACCAAACACTTCACTTCACTATAATTTGCAGTTGAAGATCGCTCTCGAAGTTATCCCTTGTATCGCCAATTCAATACTGACTCTGATTTCTAGAACCTTCTAGTATTGAAACATCTGGAAAGTTCGGGTATATACCGGTCTCGACTGACCAGGTGTCGAAACATCGAGGATGTTCTAGCATAGAAAAGTCTGGAAAGATCGTGACTTTACTAAGTTCTACTCATACATCAATAAATAGATAATGTCGTGGGACAGGCGTTGATTTGAATAAACAATGAACTTACTGGCCCGTTTTTTTTCAAGGATAGGTAATCATCATAGGACTCCTTCGGCGGAAGGGAGTGCCAGACTCCTACTGACTAAAACCCATCCGTGTTCCTCCTGATGCCCTTTGCGTGCCGCAGTGACTTTTTCGAACAAATTCCCTGGTACCCCATGAAGTTAGGTACAAACTACAGTTTTATCTTTAGAAGTTTGTTGTTGAAAACCTATTTAAGTATATATCTGCTTATAATGCTTTTTTGTTCAAGGAAATTGAAGTTCCCACCAATAAAAGCCAAGTCATCTCTCCTTAGCCTGTTTTCCCTACTCGAAACTTTTTCAATGCCATTAACCACAAAAACACTCTCATGGCAGACTAACAAACTAAACTGATAACAACGAAAAAGAATTTTCGGGCGATAATTTAATTACAAGTTAGTGAAATTCATTTTTATCAAAACTCGAAGTTCCTTAAAAAACTTTTAGCACAACGACGGCAAAACAAATTCGCGTAATAAGACTGAAATTTTAGAAGTTTATAAAAAAAATGCTAAGTTTATCAAATTCAAGGGCAGAGACTTTTTTTAAATGTAATCGAATCTTTGTGTAAAGTAAAATATATAAGTATCATTAAACAATGCTTTGTGGCTTTGTTTCAAAATTGGTTTTTGAGTCAAGATTTTTAAATTCGATATGAAAAATCTTTTATCGAAATATAATTTATTTTAAGCATTTTAGTAACGATAATACCCATGACATAACACATCATTACTATATTAACGAAAACGGTTCTACAAAATGAGCAACTATCCAATATCAATACATATGATTTGAATTGTTGCAAATTTATTATATTACTATTTGACCCGCGCAACTTCTTTCTTTAATGCTCCGCTCCTATTGGTCTTAGCGTGACGTAATATAGCCTATAGCTTTCCTCGATAAATGAGCTATCTAAGACTGAAAGAATTTATCAAATTGGACCAGTAGTTCCTGAGATTAGCGCGTTCAAGCAAACAAAAAAACAAACTCTCCAGCTTTATATATTAGTAAGTATAGATTCTTTCTAAACAGGCAAATAAAAATAAGAGATCCGCGGTTTCTGAAAAAAAAAAACAATATAGACTCGCCACAAATTATTCGTAAGTCGGCGGATGCGATTCAACATCATTTCAGTCCAAAGACTTCCCCCAAGTATCGCCACAACAACCGGTCCTGTGCGTCTCGCATCCATCGGCTACCCGCGACCTTCACCAGGTCATCGGTCCACCTTATGGGAGGTATTCCAACGCTGCGTCTTCCGGTACGCGGTTGACACACCAGAACTTTTCGGTCCCATCGACCATCTGTTTTGCGACCAATGTTCCTGCCACTTCAGTTTGGCTATCCTTCGGGCTTTGTCGGTAACCTTGGTTCTCTTGCGGATATCATCATTCCTGATTCGATCACGCAAGGAAACTCCAAGCATTTCCCTCAGAGATGCGATTGCCAATCACATTACTTGTACTTATTTGCGTTAACAAGAACAATATAATATGTAAATCATCAGATTTCTTATAAAATAAACATTTATGGAACAATAACACCTACAAACTTAAGCAGTCATCATTTAAAATAAAGTAAACAATATTATCAGAAAACTCATACATGCTTCCATAACCGGTGACATTACTTTTTACTATTCAAAAAGAGGAAAATGTTTAAATTTAAATTTTAACTGAAAGAAAATCAGGTTCAAAGTGAGCCTTGCCGTGGTACCTTTATAAATGTATTTTATACCTGCATATTTTCTTATTATCACAATAAATTGTACTGGGATGGATTTTAAATTGTCTGAACCATAGAAGAAAATGATCTACTTTACATGAGCATGTGTTTGCGAGTATATTCTACGATAGAAATGAAAATATATACTTGATTGGGAATACGAATTCAATTAGATATTTCTTATTTTTCTTACAAAGACCTTGTGTCAAAACTTTTTGAAGTGAAAACTTCTTTAGCGGCGTTGAGCACTTTTCTGTAATGGGTATAAAATCTTAAACTCGCGTCAGGGTCACGTGACCTGATCGCAAAAAGCGTAAGACGGACTCGCGTCAGGGTCACGTGATGCGAAAAAGCGTAAGATCGAGGGGAAGGGAGAGGAACTAGTATCTCCCACTCTTTCTACCGTGCCTGAGTGTGCTGCTCCGCTTAGGCGGCACAGGGCGCTTGCGCGAATGTCCGTCTGTGTTTATGTACAGCGTGCCACGCGTATCCAAGGATACGAAATTACGGAATTACGAAATTATGGATGAAAGTTGATTTTTCTAAGAGATAAAAATTAATGTAATATATAAATAAATAACGATATAATATTATGAATAATAACATGTGACGGCGCTACGTCATCGTACGGTTGTGCACGGCACGTGCACCGGACCGATCAGGCGATGTCGCCATCCCCACCTCCCCCACTACTCGACTTGTTTGTGCTCGGACGTAAAAGGAGACCGCGCGGAGCGATCGGGGCATTCTATTCTAGACCTCGGTCCGATACACGTGTTGTCATAGCGCCTAGATTTGCTAATATCGTGTTCAAACCTTTTAGTTAATAATTATGATATGATAATTAATTGAGTTCACAGTTATTATAAATTAAGTGAGTTAATCGAATAAAATTGATTAATAAGTAAACTACCTACTTTTTTACTTTAAAATATCCAATCCTGATAATACGCCTATATCAGAATTGGGACGTAACTCAAAGGGCCCACATGGAGATTCGTGACAATGCTAGTGAAATATGTGGCGGTTACGTTTTGAAATGTAATGACAGTGATAGTGAAAATTGCGGTTTGTTTTTAAGACGCTTGCGTTTATCCAGACGCTAAAAACTTGATGTGTGCCGTGAAGTGTCGTGAAGTTAAATCCGAAAGGCCGAAGTTCGACACACGATCATAGTGTGTCACCGTGGTGGTATGTTTTGTCGAGGATGCAGTGATGTGCAGAGCAGTTTATTGTTTTACCATATGGCGCTGAAGAGCTTTGCGCCGAATTCCTTTTCGACGAGTTTTATGCGGCTACCCTCATCAAACTGAACTAAACCAGTTCCGTCCGGAGGCAAGCAACTTCACAACAGCTGGTCAGGTCAAGGAGAGGAGTGTGAATTTATATGAAGATTTCTACGCCAATCTGGTGAGTCGTTTAAACTTTTTAATTGCTGTAGAGCTGCTTTTTATTTTGTTTACGAGTGTTCATTTTTATGATGTGGAGACTGACTTACAAAAGGCAACGCCTTTATGGATGGCAATTATCGATGTTTGATAATTGGCCTGTCGCTTTATCTTAAAGTGAAGCTATTATTAATAGCATAAGTGTTGCTGATTAAGCGATAGCATTTTCAATAATACTTCTTCTTTTCGATTCAATCGTTAACTTTTTTATTGTTTTGGACCAGTAGGTAGTTACGTTATAACGTAACTACCTACTGGTCCAAAACAATAAAAAAGTTGCTGCAATTAACGCGTTAATTGCAGCAACAGTGGCATTCATTAGATACTCCAAATTACAGGAGAATGGGCACTTGGGGCACTGTAACATATGGCTCGTGCTCTGAAAACGGGCACTGCACTCACGTTGGGTATACAACAGATCATTACATCCTCATTTCGCCAAGTTGTGTTTGCAGCGGCCTACCTGGGTGCGCAAATTGCGCTGGCGCGCGATTTAATGCTTTCCAGAGGCCATTGCGATTCACGACCAGAGGCAATTGCTCTTTGGGTTTTATGAAGTCGTGAGGTGGTGGATACTTCTCTTCCCACAGTCTGCTTTTCCCTTTAGATGGCATATCCAGGATCGCCTGTGTAGAAAGAAGGAAGCTCTTGCGACTTTTTAGTCTTCCCGAAGTTGGCATGTGGCCATACAGGGATGTCGGGAATCGGTTTTCAGATCCTTCGAACAGCAGGAGGTGCGATGCCTGCAAGCGGATAGAGTTTGTTTTGTGGAGTCTATTTTAATCAGCCTGATATTATCTGACACGTTTCGTTTAGGGCAATGTCTACTTTCCGAGAAAGAGCAGGTCGGTGCCACACTGTGCAAGCAAACACGCCAGCAGAAAAAATAGGGACATGCCGGTTGTACGGAGAACATCGGGTGCCGCTCCCCAATTGATGGAAATTAGGTGACGGAGCAAGTTATTCCGGGTTCGACGGAGCTAAGTATTGTAACAGTTTGACTTTTACGCTTAGGCCATATCTAACGTCACACCGAGATATTTTGGATTCGAGCAGTGTTGGACCTTGGCTCTACGCCATGTGATGTTAAGCATTCGATTTGCGGGCCTATAGCAGAGATGGAAGGCGCACGACTGTCTCTTAGATGGGTTCGGCCGTAGAGCGTTGTGGTCACACTAATCTCGCAGTGCACTGAGTGCCATTGTACGTTTATGCTCCACGTCCATAAAAGTCGCTGCTTGGTTTGCTAGGGCCAGGTAATCCGCGTACAAGAACCGCTCCGTGTGTTAGGTGGAAGGCGGTTCGTTCGCGTAGATGTTAAAAAAAAAGCGTCGGCGCCAACACACTGCCCTAAGGGAGACCATTCTTTTGCCGTCGCTATCTACTCTTGGTGAATTGGAAGCACATACCTGGAAGTGGCGGTTGCACAGGAGTTCGCTTGAAATGGGCACAAAGCCTTGGTCATTGGTCAAATAATGCTGATGAAGCGATATTATTCTGCTATCGCTGATCGAGTCATGAAGTGAAATACCAGAGAGCTTTTATTTTTTTGGACATAAGAGCGATTTAGTTACCTAACACTTTATTTTGAATATTTTGATTTTATATCACCATTCATAGGCATAGGCCGCTTTCTTGTGCCAATGGTCCGATAAAATTTAGATTTTTATTTACTTTGATACTGCGACTACTACACTTACCTGAAACCTTTTGGCCCACCACAGCTTTTATTGGACTTGTACTGTCGTAGCGTTTTTCGGTTTCAGACATCGTATCATGGTGTATAAAGCCAGCAGGAGGCTAGCGGTTGGCATGCTGCCATAACTGCTGAGCAGTTGCAACAACTGCTGAGCAGCTGCAACTTCTGAACGGTTCTGAGCGTGACAGACAGACAGACACTAGGGCGCACAAAATCACTAGGGCGCACAAAATAATCTGTTAGCATTTGGAAACATTGTTGGACCGGCTGAAGATTGTAAAAAACAATATTTGCATTGTATAGACTCAATTTATTTAGCAATGTATAATTTCAACCATTTTAACGGCACATGTGTGAGTTCTGTGTACCTTAAACTTAAGCTATAGCTATCAGTTTTAGGTTTGTTTTTGACTTGAATGTACCCTGGCGGTTGGGAGTGTCATGCTCACTCAAAAGTCTTGCTGATGGTGGCGTATGCGTTGGATCATTTGGCTCCCTTCAAAATGGTTGAGCCGAATGGTGCTAGCGCATGCGTCATGTTCGGGAACGGACGCTGTCAGTTGGGACTGGTCATTTCTCAGTTGCCATGGTTTATTTTAAATATTTCTTTGAATTGTTCCTTTTTTCCCGGACGCTTTTATCCTGTTCGTCTTTTACATCGTTCTCACATGTTTGTATAATTTTAACTTGATGTAAACAAAACTTTGTAACAATTTATTATTTTTAAAAGAGTGTCCGTGGAGTTTCTTGCACGTTCTTCTCCATAGAGATCTACGCTTTGGAACGTGCAAATAGCTTCATCTTTTTGGACTGACCGACCTTGACAATTCAAAAGTGCCTGTAAATGGTTTATTTGAAATATACGATTTGATTTGATTTGATTTGAGATTGAAGGTTGGCAAACAGTTGGCAAACTGCAGTAGCCAAGTATCATGTCAACATCTGTGGGGTTAAGAGCGTTCAAGGCCGACTGGAATACTTGGTGAGTCGCTCAAGTTTTATTTGAATAGCAAACGAAGCTTTAAAGGGTTTGATACCAATTCGGTGGTTGCATTGATAGTGCTAGGTAATTTTGACATAGTTAGCACAAAGCGAGTACTTAATAGAGTTTCCCATTGGCGGTAATAGTGTCAAAATTTTATTCAGTGTGAGCTTTAGCTTTAGTTATCGCATAGCAAGTACCACAAGGTCATGTTTCAACTTAGACGTTTTTTTTAGTGAAAATTTGGATCTAGGCTTTCGTATTAACGTACGGAGGCAGTTTGCCATACATAACATCAGTTAGTAAATTTGATAGTATCAAAACTATCAGGAATAGCAATTTGATTTTAATGACATTGATAAAAGCTTTAAAGGTACAGAGAATTCTGAGCTATTACAAGTTCTAAATAGATTTTCCATTTTGTGCAATTTATTTACTTTGATACTGCGACTACTACACTTACCTGAAACCTTTTGGCCCACCACAGCTTTTATTGGACTTGTACTGTCGTAGCGTTTTTCGGTTTCAGACATCGTATCATGGTGTATAAAGCCAGCAGGAGGCTAGCGGTTGGCATGCTGCCATAACTGCTGAGCAGTTGCAACAACTGCTGAGCAGCTGCAACTTCTGAACGGTTCTGAGCGTGACAGACAGACAGACACTAGGGCGCACAAAATCACTAGGGCGCACAAAATAATCTGTTAGCATTTGGAAACATTGTTGGACCGGCTGAAGATTGTAAAAAACAATATTTGCATTGTATAGACTCAATTTATTTAGCAATGTATAATTTCAACCATTTTAACGGCACATGTGTGAGTTCTGTGTACCTTAAACTTAAGCTATAGCTATCAGTTTTAGGTTTGTTTTTGACTTGAATGTACCCTGGCGGTTGGGAGTGTCATGCTCACTCAAAAGTCTTGCTGATGGTGGCGTATGCGTTGGATCATTTGGCTCCCTTCAAAATGGTTGAGCCGAATGGTGCTAGCGCATGCGTCATGTTCGGGAACGGACGCTGTCAGTTGGGACTGGTCATTTCTCAGTTGCCATGGTTTATTTTAAATATTTCTTTGAATTGTTCCTTTTTTCCCGGACGCTTTTATCCTGTTCGTCTTTTACATCGTTCTCACATGTTTGTATAATTTTAACTTGATGTAAACAAAACTTTGTAACAATTTATTATTTTTAAAAGAGTGTCCGTGGAGTTTCTTGCACGTTCTTCTCCATAGAGATCTACGCTTTGGAACGTGCAAATAGCTTCATCTTTTTGGACTGACCGACCTTGACAATTCAAAAGTGCCTGTAAATGGTTTATTTGAAATATACGATTTGATTTGATTTGATTTGAGATTGAAGGTTGGCAAACAGTTGGCAAACTGCAGTAGCCAAGTATCATGTCAACATCTGTGGGGTTAAGAGCGTTCAAGGCCGACTGGAATACTTGGTGAGTCGCTCAAGTTTTATTTGAATAGCAAACGAAGCTTTAAAGGGTTTGATACCAATTCGGTGGTTGCATTGATAGTGCTAGGTAATTTTGACATAGTTAGCACAAAGCGAGTACTTAATAGAGTTTCCCATTGGCGGTAATAGTGTCAAAATTTTATTCAGTGTGAGCTTTAGCTTTAGTTATCGCATAGCAAGTACCACAAGGTCATGTTTCAACTTAGACGTTTTTTTTAGTGAAAATTTGGATCTAGGCTTTCGTATTAACGTACGGAGGCAGTTTGCCATACATAACATCAGTTAGTAAATTTGATAGTATCAAAACTATCAGGAATAGCAATTTGATTTTAATGACATTGATAAAAGCTTTAAAGGTACAGAGAATTCTGAGCTATTACAAGTTCTAAATAGATTTTCCATTTTGTGCAATTTAATACGGGTGAGATTATAATAACATTGATTGATTCGAACCGCACAGCGCAGCGATGATTTTGATGATTGTAGATTAACGTAAAGTAATTCGTGAGTGCTCACATGAACGTTAGATGCAGAAAATATCATTGATGACGTGACGGCGAATAATAATGAAGAACTTGTTCATGAAACTTCCCATAAAAATAAAGTTTTAAGTGGTACTATTTTATGACTCACACTTTAAAAAAAAATGCCGACTCTCGTACTTAAAAAGCCAGTAGCAGTAGTTAACTTAATAGATCATGTAGGTACATCATTGGAAGGGTTTTTGGATCCTAAACCAATTAACGTTGTGACAGGTGCTTTAAATTCATAGAGAAAATTGATTCAATAGAACAAGGACAAATCACGAGTTAATTTATTATTATATTAGCTACAGGGACCAGTTTAGTCCGGCCTAGCAAATCTAGGAACAGTTTAAATTAAAAGATACGTCACGGTTGGCGCAGTACTTGGGCGCTTGGCTGCTGCGCTGCGTGACGTACGTTCGATTTCCGCACGGAGCAAATATTTGTATGGCCTACAGATAGTTGTTCCGGGTCTGGTCTGTGCGAGTGAGTTTGTATGTTTGTGAACTCACCCACAAAACAGGATAGATTCCTAGTGCGGGGCAGCGTTTAAAAGGAAAAAAAAAATAAAAACAAGGAACGAAAAAAGAATTAAAAGAGCTTGAAGAGTCTTCCATGGCTGGACCAAGCAGTAATAATCCTGAAGGGCTAGTTAAACCGGACCGGGAGATTTTAACACTGAAGGGTCGTTAGAACCGGACCAGTAGTTACAAATCTGAAGGGTCTTTAGACCGGACCAGAAAATTATAACTCTGAAGGGTCATCGGACTGGACCAGTAGTATAATTCTGAAGGGTCATAGGACCGGACCAGACGATATTACTCTGAAGGGTCAACAGACTGGACCAGTAGTATAATTCTGAAGGGTCATAGGACCGGACCAGAAGATATTACTCTGAAGGGTCTTAGGACCGGACCAGAAGATGTTACTCTGAAGGGTCTTAGGACCGGACCAGAAGATTATTACTCTGAAGGGTCGTAGGACCGGACCAGACCATGAGATAAGATTTTAATGTCAGGATGAACGAACAGTAAAATTGTGGTTCTCATTACAAATACCTAAGTGCTTCTAAAGTGCGCGTCCGAGGACGTACGCACGTCAGAATGGCCGTGACGGCGCTACGTCATCGTACGGTTGTGCACGGCACGTGCACCGGACCGATCAGGCGATGTCGCCATCCCCACCTCCCCCACTACTCGACTTGTTTGTGCTCGGACGTAAAAGGAGACCGCGCGGAGCGATCGGGGCATTCTATTCTAGACCTCGGTCCGATACACGTGTTGTCATAGCGCCTAGATTTGCTAATATCGTGTTCAAACCTTTTAGTTAATAATTATGATATGATAATTAATTGAGTTCACAGTTATTATAAATTAAGTGAGTTAATCGAATAAAATTGATTAATAAGTAAACTACCTACTTTTTTACTTTAAAATATCCAATCCTGATAATACGCCTATACATGTAAATTGTCATATTTGTGTACGATAGCGCAATAAATAAACATTGTATTCTACCTCATAAATGATAGTATTTTTGTACTTATAATTAAACACAACGTTATTTTTTGTTGTTTTTATGGTTCGTTTTGTTTATGTCAGGAACTGTGTCAAGATTGACACCTGTCACTGACAGTCGCTGTCGCGGCCACACGTCAGTGTCTTTTTGTTTATTTTGTTGTCGGTGGTTTGTCTATGATGTGACCGCGACAGTAAGGATGTATTATTTACATGTTTTCACTTCTGCCGGCACTCCCGGAGTGCTACCGGTGTTTTTTTTATTTTATTTATATCTATCCTAATATATAAAGCTGAAGAGTTTGTTTGTTTGCTTGAACGCGCTAATCTCAGGAACTACTGGTCCGATTTGAAAAATTCTTTCAGTGTTAGATAGCCCATTTATCGAGGAAGGCTATAGGCTATATATCATCTCGCTAAGACCAATAAGAGCGGAGCAGACGAAATTGCTCGGGTCAACTAGTGTTACATAAAAAGAACCGAAGATAAAAATATCAAATACCACCATGATTGTTAACAAAACGTGCTAAAGTTCTCATTTAGTACCAAAGACATTACTAAGCAAAGAAAAGCGCCTATTTACACGAAAGTATTATTTCGCGCCGGCTTTGAATATTTGAGAATGTTCAGTAACCGTGAAGGTTTAATTTAAAATTCAACAGTGGAACAAATCTCACTTCTCATTTCGTGGAACAGGGTGATAAAGCGCTACACTTTTTATTTCACAAACGAATCCTTGTTTAATTTAACGTATACTTTGAATTAGGGAAGGCTTTTCTTTTTGTTAAATGATAAGGAGGCGTAAATTGCTGTTGAGAGATTTTTGTGTTAGCTTCAAGTGTCAATACTTAAAGACTCTATCTATACTATATAATATATTATTATATTTTATCTATACTATATTAAAGCTGAAGCGTTTGTTTGTTTGGTGGAACGCGCCAATCTCATGAACTACTGGTTCAAATTGAAAAAATATTTTAGTGTTGGATAGCCCATTTATCGAGAAAAGCTGAAGGCTCTATAGCATCATGCTACGACCAATAGGAGGGATTAATGAAAAATGTGACGCATACAAAGTTGCGCGGGACAGCTAGTTAAAAGATAATCGTAAAAGTCGGTATTTATGACCGACTTCAAAAAAGAGGAAGACTTATTTTCGTGGTATACAAATTTTTTATATATGTTCAGCGATACCTTCGCCAATTGATAACTGTTTTGTTGATTCTAAATACTTCATCCCATTATATATTCTAAATACTTCTCCATCTAAATATTATTCTCATATAAATTATACTCAAATTATATAGTATAATTTATATGATATAAATTATACTACAATTATAAAGTAAATTTTTATACTTACATAGTTGTACTTCAAGTCTGGATGCATGTAGTCGACACCTGAAACAAAAGTTTTTAATTAATTTTGGCAGTAAAGGACACACCACGCGTATATCCCCGCGATGGTAGACAAAGATGTAAAATGATTAAACCCACATTCCACCAATCATGTTTATGCCGCTAGTAGAAGATGGCCCGGGATTCATTTTTAGGGTATCGTACCAAAATGTTAAAAAGGAACCCTTATGGTGTGACTAAGTCGGTCATTCTGTCACAGTTGGATATCTCAAGAACTACGTATGCTATCAACTTGAAATTTGGAATAGTTTTAGAACACGTTTGTTGAACTATTTTGCAAATAAGTAATAAAGTATATTTTTTTTGTTACTGCGACTGATAGGGTTTCTTAAAAATCGAAGTAGGAATACCAGGACATGTATGGTATGGTATCATAAATATGAAAGAGCGCTATTTGTATATTCTCAAACATTTTGTCTTTTTGTTTTTAGGCCGTATGGTTTTTCACTTTTGACGAAAAATGTTTAATTTTAACCATACCGTTGTTTGTTGCCTCTTCATGTCTTAAATCCTGAACGGATTTTTAAGAAACTTAGCACACGTGTAGACCATGTCCTTGAATATTATAGGTCATAGTAAACTTTTCAACCCGGACCCGGTAAACTTTTCTCTTGGATTTGAGATTCACGCGGACCATAGTTCATAAATAAGTATGCTTTTTTTTTAAGGATGGAAAATCATCAAATGGCTCTTTCCGGTCTGGGTGGGGCGTGGAAGGGAGTGTCAGACTCTCACTGACTAAAACCCTTCCGTGTTCCTCCTAGCCTTTTGCGTTCCAGGGCCGCGGTGACTCTTTCGAACAAATTCCGCAACCCTGACAGAAATAAGTATGCCAGCAAAAAAACACCTACAGCCCTATAAAAAAACTACATTCTACGAAAACTCATACCCAGCTAAATTATTTTTTTATTAAAACAAATAAGACGGATGAGCTTGATGAAAAAATATATAATTTTCCCTTATATTATGTCAAAGGTCATTTTAATATCTAAAGCGTTTTATTAAAAACGTGTTAAATAGAGACTCTTACATATAATATATTCATTTTCATCCTCTCACAGGACGTAATTATGTTTTCCTAATTAATATTCATTAGAAAAGGTAGCAGGGTTCCTGTACAATGTTTGAAGAGACAAGAATTTTCCTTTTTCGCATTCGAGACCATGTTTTTTGTAGCAGATTAAATTAAAATTGGATGAGAATTATGTACTTTTCATGTGATGATTACACACGTTGTTATATGTTTACTTTGTTGTAACACAAGTTTTTAGGGACAAGAAAAAAGCATGTATTTTATTTTGCGTATGAACTGTCGCCTTTTTGTTTCGTTAAATTGTTTTTGATTAGCACATTCTTAATTCGAATCTGAGTAACAGAAACCCAAACTTGAATTGGCAGAAAATGCCTTTTTTTTATTCTTAATTCAAATCTAAGTAACAGAAACCGAAACTTGAATTGGTAGAACTGCCACTGGCGGGAGTGGGAGCGAGTCTCTTTGCGTTCCAGGGCCGCGGTAACGCTTTCGAACAATTCCGTAACCCTGGTGTGTAGAATGCCTAGGGATCTAAGTATTGCCCACCAGTCAACTTAAATGGGTTCTTGATTCAATTTTTCTATAGAGCATTTGGATAAAGAGTCCGCTAATCAGTATTTTATAGTACGTCCGAAATGTTTGCGGAGGCGAGAACGAACGGCTTTTATGCGGTTTTACGTTAGAAAGTAGTCTCCTATACATTTAGATATTTTTTATTAGTATGGCTGTATGTCTTTCTCAAAATACATCAGAAATGATTTTTAATAAAGGTACTAACCGTCATCCATTATTGCAGTAGTAACATTGATCCCGGTATACCCCAGGGCCCAAGCCGCCTCCACATTCAAGTCCAGCTTGGGTTTTCCCCCGTTCTGTCCAGTATTCTTCAAGTACCATTGTAAGGGGAAGTAGGGGTCGCGAGGCTCTGCCGCCGGCGCGGGCGCAGGCTCTGGTAGCCTGAGGGGGCGAAATCCCCTCTTTACCCTTTTAAAGCCGGTTTGCTGGACTGCTGTGTGGACCTGGGGACAATATAGAAATGGATTTTAAGATATTTGACATAGAACTTCGGGTTTTTGGATTTCAATCATCTTTCCCATATGCTTAGCGTTTGTGCAACTATGAAAGAAAGAAGGAAAAAAATAAATCATTTATTTGCTGATAATGTAGGTATACATATAGGTTGGAATATTTGTAAATTGTCCCGATACATTTTGCCTTACGGCAAACAAAATATTGAATTTGAATATAATAATTAATATAACCAAAACAATTATTAACTATTCGCAAATTCAATAGTTAATTACAGATCAGTCTAAAAAATTGAATAAAATATAAATCACTCGAATATCGTACAGTGAAGAATTTAAATGTCATATATATGTAATGTCTTGATAACTTTGATAACTACTATGCCAGGGATAGCAACAGCAACAGACAGTTGCAAACAGTGCTATATAAGTAATTTAAAAAAATTGTTTGAATTGTAACATTTTTATTGTAGCTGTGACGTAATAATAAGCAGAAGGAATAAAATAACCATCTTAAAACTACTCCATCTTAGCAACATTAAAATTGTATGACCGAGACCGCATCGCGAACCCCGAACAATCGTCATACATAATTTAGCTGACCTTTAACTCTAGCAATTAGGAACAAAAAAAAATTACAACGACTGAACAAAGAATTATAATCCACCCGTAATCGTTTTTAAACAGCTCCCTAAGCCGATATTAACAAAAGTAGGGTAGTTAGTGGTTCACTACACGCAGTAAATATTCCCGGGGGCTTAAAACAGTTTGAAGCGGAAAATCCCCCGGTTACAGCGAGATTATGAGGTTGTGAGGCAAAAAGTGCTTGTTCGGGGAACCTGCAATAATTATTTTGACGATTTAGCGAACTGTAGGCTAAATGTCGCGTCATGTAATGGTTTGAAATAAAGGTTTTGCTTTTATAGTCCTTACGTTTTTGTGTCAATAATGTTGTTGTACAATAAAGTACATCGGTATAACGTTAACTTTCAAGCGGGATTTGAAAATGTCGAGAATTGAAACACTTTAATAAGCAACAAACGAGAAGTTGCTGAAACCCAAGAAACGCACCTATCATTTTCAAGAGGAGAAAACGGTTACTATCTCACTTTAAAACTTCATCCTAGACGAAGCAAACAAACAAACAAACAAAATGACGCTCATGTTTTGCTGCAAGAATTTAAATATATTGCTACGGGCTACGGATGCTACGGGCTACGGATGCTACGGGCTACGGATGCTACGGGCTACGGATGCCACGGGCTACGAACGCTTCAGGCTACGAGAATGCTACAAGAATTTATAGCATACTCGTAGCCCGAACATGGCTCGTGGTGTATTGTCAAATACTGAAATTAATATATTCCCGAGCAAACGTGTTTTAAATAAAATAACCAACCCTCGATTTCTAAGAATATTAGCTTGTAGAACAAAACATTAACATTTTCAAAATAAAATTATTCAATGCTTTATGCAGGATTTAGAGTACACATTGGGTTTAAGGAATGTCAAGAGACAAAGTCGCGTGGGTTGGTTTTAAAGGTCAAAATCCTATGACAGCAGTGTCAACATAACGTAACATTAAGCCAGTATTCCCCGTAGGAGCTGGCAGACATGTAAATAACGACTACATTTTAGAAGTTTATTATTGGGGAGATACCCGATTTAAAAAGTTTTTTTTTAATATTAAACCAACTCAGAAATAAGATGGCTGCTCATATTTTCCAATACAAAATGCAAATAACACTTTGGCCGACTTGTAAGTCGAACCCAGGTACCATGACGTGCCAATGTCATCATGAAATCTCTGCACCAGAGAGAGACGGAGTTTTATGGGACGAATATCCTTTTTTCGCAACGAAATCATGATAGCATTGGCACTTCATAGTAAGAGTAGAATTAATAGGGCAACGTTCCATCGACGCGCATCAAACCACTTAGCCAAAGGAACAGCCAGAAACCTATTCAGTCCATCCAAAAACGCATCTTTCAGGTAAAGTTTCCAGCAGTGCGATTCTGTAAACATCTCGCCATGTAAGCTTCGGTGAAGTGAACATTAAGTGAGCTGTCAATCCACACTAAGAATGAGGCCACACGATGCGTTAACGGTTCGGTGCGGTACCAGAGTGGTGCCGCAACGTCATCCTACATACAAATTACTATGTCATGTCACAGGATGCGTTGGGCCGCCGTGCGGCGTCGCACCGTAGGCGCGCCGCGCGTGTGACCTAAGAGACGAGGCGTTTGGGGTGACGCGCTGCGGCGCCGGAGTGCACAGCGCCGCCACCGCAGTATTGTATCGAACGTGTTTATCACAGAACATAATTATACTGGTGTTTATTCATGTTGTGTGCTACAATTTATTAAAATTACTATTTAGAACACGTTTCTTTTGCTCCATAGTTGTTGAGACTGAAGTGACCCTACACACTGAGTCATTGACTGTGGTTACAGCGTTCTACTGCGGTGCCGCACCGCTCGTGTGGCACCCTATAGCTCGAATTAATTGCGATACGTTGTCGCACCGCACCGTTAACGCATCGTGTGGCCTCGCTCTAACAAGATAGAATGACAGTTCACTACATGCTCACTCCAACTAAGTCTACTCGGAAAGACGTTGACAAAATTGACCATCCGTTCCTTAACCGTCTCGGTTGTCTAAAGATCCAAACAAATTAGTATTCCGTCGACACCAGGCTCCAGGATAAATAGGTTTCCGAAAAACTGATTAATGTACCCTAAACTTGACCTGAATGTTAACAGAAACGTGCCTATGAATACATTGTTGATATAATGATACAATAGGCCCTTGAGATAACTGTTTTTGGTCTATTTACTTTGCCTGATTTTGTTACCATTGTCACAATTGTAAGGAGTTGATAGCTTTTCGTGAATATGTATTTTTCTTTTGACTTTTTTGTTGTGAGTTTAGTAATGTTGAATAAGTTTTTAAACGGCTTCTTTTACGTAATAGGATGGTGAATATCATCATCTTCCTGCCCTTATCCCATGTTACTTGGGGTCGGCGCAACACGTTTTTTTCTTCCATTCTGTCCTATCAGCCGTCACGCTATCACTAACTCTCATTTCTTTCATATCGCTTCTCACACAATCCATCCATCTTTTCTTCGGCCTTCCTCTCCCTCTCCATCTATCCACATTCATGTTCATAACTCTTCTAGTTACATGCGTTTCATCCCTCCTCTTCACATGACCATACCAAGACAAGCGATTCCCTTTTAACTTTTCCGTCACCGGCGCCATTTTTAAACTACATCTAATGTACTCATTTCTCAATTCATCCATTCTCGTTACTCCACACATCCATCTCAACATTCTTATCTCCGCTACATGCAATCTATTTTCATCCGTCTTTTTCACAGCCCAACATTCTGATCCATACATTACGACAGGTCTTATCACGGTTTTATAGACTTTCCCTTTCAACTTGAGGGGCATCCGTGGGTCACAAGTGGTTCCAGTGACCTTTTGCCATTTCATCTATCCTGAGTTGATCCGGTGCGTAACTTCTCGGATGGTGAATATACACCGTGAAATTTTAATGGTTGCTTTCCCGCGGCAGACCGATTAGCCATCAGTAGTACTATAGAAACATAACCTTAAACTTACAAAATAATAATATTTCTGTTTTCATATAATTAAAAAAAATATTCATAAACTCGAAGGCGTGAGAAACATTAGTAGTTCACTAGCGACGTAGGTAGGTAACTACTCAAAACGCACACGCTGCCGATGAGTGACTAGCGATTCATAAATGTTCAAAGCAAAATAAGCTCTCATGCGTAGGGAAATTTACGGCATTAAGTGCACGCACGCATCTTCCATTCTTTTTTTAAATATAAATCGATTGTATTACCAAGACGGAAACATTTAGCTGCGGTAAAACAACCATTAAAATTTCACGGTGTATAAAATAGCCGATATTTACACAGACAGCCAACAGGCTAAACAATGGCTAGGTTTTTATAGTCCGAAATTTTTAACTTTCAAGCCAAAGTTTTTTCTTCTGTATTTGTAATCCTTATCAACCTGGCCAAAAATATTTCAATGCTGTTTGATGGCCAAATGAACATGTACTGAGGCTTTTTCCAGAGTAGGTATATTGTGTTCGGCTTCCAATCCAGACGAATGCTGGTGAATACTAACATTTGTCATGAAGCGACAGTCTATCTCATCTGTTTCTGAGTTAAACGAAGACAACTAGCTATCTATTCACTCTTGGCTTAAAGACCCCCAGGTTGCACCTATCATGAAACACAGACTTCGACAGGCAATTCCACTTTTTTGTTGTACGCACAGTGAAAATAAAAATTCCCAAAATGTTGTATCTAAGGCTCCGCGCAAACGGGCCACCGACACCAGACACCGGTGGCTGTCGCGCGCCACGTCCTTTGGTACCGCGTAAACGAAGGTTGTCGGTTGCTGCCACAAGTGGTTGGTGGCCACCATTAGTAGTCGGTGGCTTCCACGAGTGATCAGTGGCCGCTACTAGTAGTCAGTGGCCGCTACAATTTGTAACACTCCTGTTATACAGTCAAATCAAATCAAATCAAATCAAATCGTATATTTCAAATAAACCATTTACAGGCACTTTTGAATTGTCAAGGTCGGTCAGTCCAACAAGATGAAGCTATTTGCACGTTCCAAAGCGTAGATCTCTATGGAGAAGAACGTGCAAGAAACTCCACGGACACTCTTTTAAAAAATAATAAATTATTACAAGTTTTTGTTTACATCAAGTTGAAATTATACAAACATGTGAGAACGATGTAAAAGACGAGCAGGATAAAAGCGTCCGGGAAAAAAAGGAACAATTCAAAGAAATATTTAAAATAAACCATGGCAACTGAGAAATGACCAGTCCCAACTGACAGCGCCCGTTCACGAACATGACGCATGCGCTAGCACCATTCGGCTCAACCATTTTGAAGGGAGCCAAATGATCCAACGCATACGCCACCATCAGCCAGACTTTTGTGTGAGCATGACACTCCCAACCGCCAGGGTACATTCAAGTCAAAAACAAACCTAAAACTGATAGCTATAGCTTAAGTTTAAGGTACACAGTACTCACACATGTGCCGTTAAAATGGATGAAATTATACATTGCTAAATAAAATTGAGTCTATACAATGCAAATATTGTTTTTTTTTTTTTTACAATCTTCAGCCGGTCCAACAATGTTTCCAAATGCTAACAGATTATTTTGTGCGCCCTAGTGGCTGTGGAGCCGGACCAGCATTCAGCCAAGCATTTTTATCTTCAATATAATCCCCCAACTTATAATATGCTTGCCTGCATAGTGTGCGTTTAATACAAGATTTAAATTTTGTCTCATTAAGTTCTAATATATGGGGAGGTATCTTATTATAACATTTTAAACAGTACCCCATAAAAGATGAGGCAACTTTAGCCAGTCTGAAACCTGGTTGAACTAATTGATCCCTATTTCTAGTACCATAATTATGTCTGTCGCCTCTTTTACTAAAAAGATGTAAATTCTTTCTGACATACATGATGTTTTCGTAAATGTATTGACAAGGTACCGTCATGGTGTTAATATTCTTAAACAGTTCCCTTAGAGAATCGCGCCGGCGGAGATTGTATATCGCTTTGATGGCTCTTTTCTGCAGAATAAAAATAGACTCAATGTCTGCAGCCCGTCCCCATAGTAAAATACCGTAAGACATGATACTGTGAAAGTAACTAAAATAGACCAGTCTCGCGGTATCGACATCCGTTAATTGGCGGATTTTCCTAACAGCATAAGCTGCTGAACTTAGCCGTCCAGAAAGAGATGTTATATGAGGGCCCCATTGTAGCCTTGGGTCAAGCGTAATTCCCAGGAAAACCGTTTTATCGACAAATTCTAGTTTTTCCCTGTTCAATACTATGTCACAATCACTGCTTTTGACATTGGGTAAAGAAAATCTTATACATTTCGTTTTCTTTTCATTCAAAACCAAATTATTCGCCGTGAACCAATTTTGGACTTGCATTAGGGCATTATTTATGATATCAACATTGTCTGTCTGTCTATTTATCTTAAAAATTAAGGAGGTATCGTCGGCAAACAGCACCATATCAAGTTTTTGTTGCAATAAATAGGGTAAATCATTGATATATACCAAAAACAAGAAAGGACCCAAAATCGAGCCCTGGGGAACGCCCATTATCACGTTTAATCCCGACGAATTGACACCGTTTATTTGAACCAATTGCCGTCTATCATTCAAATAAGATTTGACCAAGTTTAACGCTGTTTTGACCAGTCCGTAATGCCCGAGCTTCAGGAGTAATGTATCGTGATCAACGCAATCAAACGCCTTCGAGAGATCACAAAAGACACCTATGGCATCCTGTGCATCCTCCCACGCATTAAAGATGTGCTTTAGTAAGGTAACACCAGCGTCAGTTGTACAACGTCCCTTGGTGAAACCATACTGTTTATCATGAAAGATGTTATTCGTGTTAAAATGATTAAGCATCTGATTTAGCATCACTTTTTCAAATACCTTACTAAACACTGGCAACACAGATACTGGTCTATAATTATTTGTGTCTTTACTATCCCCAGATTTAAAAAGTGGTATCACCTTACTGAATTTCATTAGGTCCGGAAAGACTCCTTGATCCACACACAAGTTAAATATTACAGCTAAGTACGGCGCTACAGTCTCGATGATTGAGGTACAAACTTTGATAGACAATCCCCATAGATCTTCGGTCAATTTAATTTTGATTTGTTTAAAAGCTTTTATTACTACTATGGGGTTTATATGTTTAAAATTAAATTCAGTCGGGCTGGCTGAAACGTTCGCCTGTAATAAATCAAAAGCAAGTGAAGGCGAGGAATTTAAGGCTTCAGTAGTTTTAATAGGGATACTCGTAAAGAAATTTACAAATTCTTGAGCAACTTGTTTGTTATCGCTAATAAGTCCATGAGAAGTCTCCAATCCGTAATCAGTGTTATGTCTTTTGTTCCTATTTGTTTCATTGTTTATAATTTTCCAAACCGTCTTTATTTTATTGTCTGCTGTTTTTACCTTATTACTTATATATAAAGCCTTAGCTACCTTACAAGTGTTTTTATAAATCTTTGAGTAGGTAGCTACATACTTATTAAAAGTCTCAGTGTTAATAAAAGGCTTAAGGCCATACAACTCATAAAGTCTTTCCCTACTTTTTCGGAGTCCTTTAGTTGCCCAGTCACTAAATAAAAACTTAGGGCAGATAGTTTTAGTTTTCTTTTTAAAAGTATTATTGAATTCGGTTTGGACTAAAGAAAAAAAATCTGTATACAAAATATTAGCATTATTCATTGTAAGGTTCCAATCACTTAACTTCCCGATTAAAGTGCGGTTAAATCTATTTAAATTACCGGATGTTATTGGTCTAGTTTGTATTTGCACTTGTTGAATTGGAATGTTGGACTCAAAAGATACCAGTAGCCCACTGTGATCAGAAGGAAGGTAATTTACAATGGCTTTCTCTAAGTAGTTGCCACAACAAAAAACATTATCAATACATGTAGCAGTAGTTGTAGTTGTACGGGTTGGTTCTATGAACACATTAGACAAATTGAATGATTTAAAGAGATTTAATAATCTACAGCTATCTGAATTGTTTTCTAAGATATTAATATTAAAATCTCCACAGATGATTACTAGTTTATTACCAGTTGCAAGTTTTGCCAATACATCTTCCATCACTGACTCAAATATAGCGTAGTTCAGATAATTAGGGGGTCTGTAAACGCACACTATGACATGCTTATCTAGCTCAACACAGGACAGCTCAATGCTATGTTCAACAGACAAGTTAACTATGTCTTTACGGGTTTTAAATTTAATACATTTTTTTACTAATATTAGTGAACCAAATAATGTCAAACATTGTTTTTTCTAAAAATAACTCTATTTCCAGCTGTTTTGAAGAAAAGCCTTGAATATTCTGATAGAATAATTTAAAGGATTTCTGCTTAGCCCCTTTATTAAAATTAGCTATGCGAGAGCAAGAAGATACCTGGTTCATGGTAGAATTGGTAGATGTAACTATACTGTTATTGGTATCCTCTGTTGTCGTACAAATTAGTTTAAAGGAACATCCGGAGCGAGCCCCACGACTCCCATGCCATCACTAGGCACCAAGATCCTGCTACTTGTGGACCCCAAATTAAAAGAATTGTCCAAAGTGACACATGGATTCTCCTTCGTACAGTTATTGTAAATATTTATAGCATTAGTGCTACGGTTTATTAAGGTATCCATCTGTTCATTAGTATTATTACTAATAATTGCAGTGCTAATTATAGTACAAGACGTCGACATACTACTTATGTCTGAGTTTATATAATATGCTAATAGCCTAGCTATTTGATGTCTAAACCTAATAGGCAGATACACTGTATCCCTAGTCGACTTTAATTTATCAACGTATAAGTTGATGTCTAGAAAAACAAGTTTGTCACTGTGATGACTAACTAAGAAATGTATATGCTTATTAAGCATGTGAATATAATTATTTTGTCTATTTGACAATTTTTCAAAATATGGGAAAGCACACAGTATTATTTTATTGCAACTTATCTTTAGTATTTCAGTTACAAAGTCAGTTATTTGTTCTTTTTTTAAATTAGAACTATTACCTATAAACACAGTAATATTGGTTTCTGGTTTATAAACATTTCTTGTTACCAAATCCATTATATGTTTGTAGTTTGACCCAGGTATACAATAATTATGAGTACAATAACTAAGGTTGTTATTTAATAATTTACCTAAACCTCTCCCTATACTATCTGAGAGTCTCACGATGGATTGCGTTATGAGTGGTGAGTGTCGACGTTTTTAAGTAACGAGTGGCCGCCACCGGTGGCGTGTCGCGGACACTAAGTAGCGCAGGACGCCACTCGCTACACGTGTGCGACAATTCCATACAAAACTTGTTAAAATCATGTAAACAACTTGTCGCCAGCCACCGGTGGCTGTGGTCGGTGGCCCGTTTGTGCGAACCCTAATGCAGATAATTTATTTTGTATCTAATTTTTTTTTTATCTAGTGTCAAAGTTTCTAAACCGACTCAAGGGCCTCTGACATGGTTTATTTGACGACCGCCATTTGGCCGCCGGGACCACCGGCTTATACGTGCCTTCCGAAGCACGGAATCATCTTTTTTATCAGACAATCAGGTGATTCAAGCCTGCAATGTCCTAGCCAAACTGGAAAACAACTTTACAAAGTGTGTTTCTTTCCGTGGGAATTGAACCCACGACCACCGGGTCACAAGGCAGATGCCTAAACCACTCGACCACGGAGGCAGTTAAATCTGTATCTAAATAAAAACATTTCTTCTTATGAAACTAAATCATTTCTAACTTACAAACTTACGATACATTAAAACTTTTGTAAATGCTTTGTTAACTGAATCACTCATAACTTTTAGACTTAATATAAAAACTTGGCATCCAACTTCAGGCACTAACTAAACTTTATCAGTTATTCTATTTGAAACGATACACATTCACATGAAAGTTTATGAAAGCTATTCACGAACTTTAGAAAGCTCAGCAAGTGGCTTGTATGTTTCCTAAAGTTAATTAACTTTGTAACGTTTTATATAAAGGTAAATGTATTAATTTAATGAAAGCTTTGAAGTTTTATCTTACTTAATTTGTAAATATGAATGTTTATGTTTATTCATGAATCACGCCGCAACGACTAAACAGATTTGGATGAAAATCGCACATAGCCTGGATTGGGAAATAGAAATTTGCTCTCGAAGGAAAGTTTTGATCTTCCATGAGGGCGAAGCCATTGACAATGGCTAATGAAGTTATCTATATCTATATTAATATATAAAGCTGAAGAGTTTGTTTGTTTGTTTGCTTGAACACGCTAATCTCAGGAACTCTGGTCCGATCTGAAAAATTTTTTCAGTGTTAGATAGCCCATTTATCGAGGAAGGCTATAGGCTATATATCATCACGCTAAGAGCAATAGGAGCGAGTAGACGAAGTTGCGCGGGTCAACTAGCTATCTATATACCTCTATAATAAAGCTCAAAAGTTTGTTTGAACACGCTAATATCTAGAACTACCAGTCGGATTTATAAAATTCTTTTTGTATATTATAGCCACATTCATGAGGAAGGCTATAAGCTATTGTGTAACAGGAAAATAAGAGAATTGCGCGAACAAATTCACAATTTCAAATTCATTAATTGTGAATGTTTAAATACGCTGGCAATATTCTCTGACAATTAAATTGTCAGTTAAAATAAAACATTAAGCATTCATAACGTGGGGCGGCCTCGTTTTGACAATTATTAAAATGTCGTCAATCAAATTAAAGTAACTTTTAGTGGAGACATTAATATGCATGACAGTGTACGCTGTATTGATTGGCTGTATTAATATAAAGTTTAAATGGTTTCGGACCGTACAAGGTCATAAGGTATCATTTGATAAAAGTGACCAAAATTATCAGGATTGCTTTTAGTTAAAATATTATTATTAATTTAGCCTTGCCGACGATATAGTCGTCATGGCTGAGACTACGGAAGACCTCAGTACAATGCTCGATGACCTCAGTAGAGCTTCCAAAAGATGGGGTCTTAAAATGAACATGGACAAAACCAAGATCATGGTATACTCATGTAGCACCCACTCCTTTCAAGGTCGGAAGCTCTACACTCGAAGTTGAGGACGAGTACGTCTACCTAGGACAAACGGTCCAGTTAGGTAGGGCCAACTTCGAGAAAGAGGTCAACCGGCGAATCCAACTCGGCTGGGCGGCGTTCGGGAAGCTGCGTGGCATCTTCTCATCCCACATACCACAGTGTCTCAAGACGAAAGTCTATGACCAGTGCGTGTTGCCAGTGATAACAAATGGAATTAAAACGTGGTCGCTCACAATGGGCCTCATCAGAAGGCTCAAAGTCACTCAAAGGGCAATGGAGAGGGCAATGCATGGAGTTTCCTTGCGTGATCGAATCAATAATGATGATATCCGCAAGAGAACCAAGGTTACCGACATAGCCCGAAGGATCGCCAAACTAAAGTGGCAGTGGGCAGGGCACATTGCTCGCAGAACAGATGGTCGATCGGGTCGAAAAGTTCTGGAGTGGCGACTGCGTACCGGAAGACGCAACGTTGGAAGGCCTCCCACAAGGTGGACCGATGACCTGGTGAAGGACACGGGTAGTCGATGGATGCGAGACGCGCAGGACCGTTCGTTGTGGCGACGCTTGGGGGAGGCCTATGTCCAGCAGTGGACGTCGTTCGGCTGATATGATGATGATGATGATTATTATTAATAATTTGATAAACTAGTTAGGAAAGCAATTTTTAATGTTCTGCACACGAAGGGTAATCAACACAATTTTCCGCCCCTTTGTCAGCGGGCTGTATCATATAAACCGTACTAACACAGTTGACATTTTCAGAGTGCATTAAAACTAAAAGGATATTATACAATACACCCCACCCCTATACAAGACACGTGATCTTTTTGGTTTATGGTACTGAACCCATCATGTGCGAGTCCGACTCGCACTTGGCTGGTTGTTTTGGTAGTCGTCAAGAGGAGATAATACAAATGCTTTAACAATAGGCACTTCTGCCCGTCCTCTTGACGCTATCCCTTAGTCAGCTCGTACAATACCCATGAATGCAGAATGCTTGACCTGATTACTGCTAAGCGCACATTGTCCAATTTGACAAAGCACCTAAACAATATCCATATGATTTTTATAATGCTACTTTTACAAAATACAACTAGAGGCAAGGTTGAAAAATTCAAGCTAAAATTCCAACTTAACCTAATGCCAACTAGTTTGACAGTTTTCAGGCCAAAATAGAGTTTGACGAATACTCAACTTCAAATTAATTCAAAAATCGAGGGTTATTTAGATTCAAGATTAAAAGCATTTATTTCAAACAAACCATTTACAGGGACTTTTGAAATGTCAAGGTTGGTCAGTCAAAAACATGAAGCTATTTGCACGTTCCAAAGCTTAGACCTCTATGGAGAAGAACGTGCAAGAAACTCCACGAACACTCTTTTAAATTCATCCCCAGGTCCCGGCTGTCATTTGCACATCTTTGACAGTCGTTACTGACTATCAGAAGCTAGTAGATCTGACACCAGTTTTGCCAAGAACTGCCGTATTACCCAGTTAGTGGGTTATGGAGGTCTGGTAGGCAGCCACTCCTCGTAAAATACTGGTATTCAGCTGAATCCGGTTTGACTGGAAGCCGACCCCAATACAGTTGGGAAAAGGCTAGGCAGATGATGAGATAATTTTGTCTATCAGGCGGGCAAAGTCTACTAAAACTGACAGAACCTAGTCTAACATAAATTTCACTAAATTTAACGAAATTCGACGAAAAATCTCATAAAATATTTAATCGAAAACCATCACTCCGTTCCACTGGCGGACAAGAAAAGTCGCCGCCTCAGGACTTTCAATCGAGCCTTATAAACGACGTCAGGAAATTGTCAACGTTCACGACTTCGCGTTTAAAATCACCTCGTTGATATTCCGAAGCGGTGTTGCCATGAATAAAATCATAAAACATGTGTTATAGCTTGTAAATAACGACTTCTTCATGATGGGAAGGATCGAGTTACGCCGTATTAATGTTGCGAGTAAGATTAATTTATTTTGTTTTCCTTATTGCCTGGCTAAAATGGTGATTTTGATTTAAAGCTACGACTTTAAACCAGCTTAAATTTATTCGTCACATGAACTTTTTATCTATACTTAATATATAAAGCTGGGAACACTATTTGTCGCTGTGATTACTTTTTCGATGTTGATTTTAAAAAATTGTCATTTATTTTCTTTTTAATATGTATATTTAATATGTATGAATTTTTGTATCTATTTTAGTATATTATATTGCTTTTTTTCTAAATAATTTGCTTACTTTATATTTGCACCAAGTGCAACCCCATTTCGTGTCCAGGCTATCCCTATCCATACCAGGTTGCCTGGAACAGATCGCGGAATGCGATAAGGCCACCAATTGTTCTTTTTTTTAGTTTAAGGTTTCCTTAATGTGTTTTAATTTTGGTGTACAATAAAGTATATATCTATACTAATATATAAAGCTGAAGAGTTTGTTTGTTTGTTTGTTTGCTTGAACGCGCTAATCTCAGGAACCACTGGTCCGATTTGAAAAATTCCTTTAGTGTTAGATAGTAAATAAATAAAGCTGAAGAGTTTGTTTGCTTGAACGCGCTAATCTCAGGAACTACTGGTCAGATTTGAAAAATTATTTCAGTGTTAGACAGCCCATTTATTGAGGAAGGCTATAGGCTATATATCATCACGCTAAGACCAATAGGAGCGGAGCAGACGAAGTTGGGCGGGTCAACTAGTCATCTTATAAAAGTTTAACTCAAAAATAATTGAACAACTGCGTGAAGAATATCAGTAAACAGCCATCATAATCATATTGAGTTAGGAACATCCATATTTACAAAGTCAAGCACCTACTGTGTTTTTTAATAAAATACTTCATCATCATCATCATCATATCAACCGAACGACGTCCACTGCTGGACAACAACTGGTCCTGTGCGTCTTAGATCCATCGGCTATCCGCTAAAAATAACTAGTAAAGTATTTATAAGCATATTTTTTCTTGAACATTAGTCATGAAAAAATTAAATAAGAAGGGGTCTCACGACTACTACCGCAGAGAAACAAATAAAACTTCTCTCACAATTTAAAAATTAATTACAGCACCTGTTGTTTTTTGTTTTTCTTTACTGCATTCATGAAGGATGCTTGCAAGTTATTTCATGAATTTTCATGATATTCAAGAAAGGAATCTTGGAGAAAGAAAAACAGGGACGATTATTTCTCTGAAAGCCTGCGTCAACTGATAGTAAGAATAATAATTAAAATTATATTTCAGCGTGGGTTTTCAAGTTACCCGATGTATGCCCACAGATACCGGCGGATAATATTAGGTCTTTATAACTTTGATGGAATTTCATGATATTATCATGCATGTTCTAGAAATATTTGCACGACTGATAAGTCGAATATAGTGAGACAAAAAATATCTTACCATGCTAAATGTACCTATATTCTAGCAAATAAATATAATTTCAATTTCTTGTCCAATGAAATTGCCGTTTATTACGAAATAAGTTAGCGTATTTTTTTTTCTATATTTTTTATTTCTATTAATCAAAGCAATCTATGTAATTGATAGTTATTTGTATCACAAATATTTTATGGCAATATAAAAAATATATTGATACATTTAAAGCTCCTATGTATTGCGAAAGCAATTCACCAAATAAATAGAATCCATAAACATGAAACGTACGTACGAACTTATGTACAAAGAGTCCTTTGGTTCGACTGCTCGAATGTTTGGGGCAGAGCTTCTGAGTACCTATTAACTACGTGATACAGTAAGGGCACGTTTAGATTAAGCGTTAGATAAGTCGTGTTTAGCGTTTTTTTATTTACTCTAGTACAGTCTGTGACTAACATTATCTAACCTACTTCACTATTATTCGCTAATAGTCAAGTGGGTTAGATAATGTTGATCACAGACCCTAGTTGGACTTTAGACAATGTCCTTTATCTAGCTAAGTACTTTATCTAGCTAGAGCCTCTATTGAATTGGACAGTAGCAAAAATTGCAGACGCCGTAAGATTGTAAAATATCGCGTGAAATGGCAAACTCAATTTTCTCCATAATTTGAAAAGGATTTATTGTATTCAAAATAATTTGTTCATAATGTATCGAGATATTATTTATTTATTATTTATTTATTTATTTATTTATTTCCCCCTTACATCTATCATGACAGGTTTAACCCAATGCGATAAATGCGTTAATCCTAACTTATACTAACATCTATAACTAATTATAAATAATGCATTCCTTGTGAATTCACCCAGAGTACAACAAAATACAATATAATCCTTACTTCCTGACTTAATATTATAAATGCGAAAGTAACTCTGTCTGTCTGTCTGTCGCGCTTTCACGCCAAAACTACTAAACCGATTTAAATGAAATTTGGGACACAGATAGTCTAGAGCCTGAGAAAGAACATAGACTACTTTTTATCCCGGGAGTATGTTCCCTAAGGACCACGCGGGCGAAGCCGTTGGCAGAAGCTAGTCTAATATATATTTATTATTATTATTATTACTATCTTACAGAGTTTGTATTCTTCCGGTGACATTTACACAGCTAAAGGGTAGATCTATCTGCAGTTGCGCCCCTTCTAGTGCTTTACCCTATTAAAAATAACATAATATGTGAGGGCGAATAAGATTGTTTAATGTTCCTTCTGTATTAAACCTCAACATTTTTCGATCTCTATCTGTTCAAGTAAATGTGAAGAGCAACAGCTGATTCTAAAGTAATATCCAAAAACTTACTCAATATATAAGCCATGATTAAAATGATCGTAAATTAAATACTAATAATTATTATTTTATTTCAGAAATAATTCCATAATTTGTTAGTAAACATTAACCATAATAACTATGTTAGTAAACATGCAGGTTGGACGAATAACGGACGAGCGGACAATCAAATTTCCCCGCAATGATATTCAGGAGACTGTTCGAGCTGCCTCGGACCCTCTGCAGCACTGACGTGGCAAGCTCACGTCTGATCGCTGCGAAACTTTTTTTTTGTCAAAGATGGAGCACGCTTGCCTAGAAGTAACCTATTCACTCTTGACTTAAAGACACCCAGGTTGTAGCTATCAGGAAACACAGACTCCGGCAGTGAATTCCACTCCAGCTATCAGTGTGCGCATCAGCAAACGTTCCCGATGCGAAAAAACAAAAAAATAGTCGAATCAAAATTGAATATATCCGCAGGCAAACCAGTGTTACCGACATAACCAGAAAAATCGTCAAAACTTTATAAGTGGCAGTGGGCAGGGCACATTGCTCGCAGAACAGAGACGATGGGGTCATGGGGTTTTGGAGTGGCGACCGCGTAGCAGAAGACGCAGCGTTGGAAGGCTTCCTACAAGGTGGACCGATGATCTGGTAGTAGGGACTCTATTCTCCGCACCTAGAGTCTCATTAGGTCCATTGTGCGTGGTTATCCTAGCTAAGTTAGCCAGCCTAGCTCCACCCAGAAGTACAGAATTTTCCTAGGAGCTTCACAGGCTCCGCGGAGTGACCTCACCGTTCCGAGGATTTGTTGACGTTGGGTAGCCACTGTCTCGCATTCCAGGATGACGTGGGCGGTCGATTCTTCGGTGTAAAAGCAGCCCCTGCAGAGTGGGCTGTCTGTGGCGCCTATGTTAAAGAGATGTTTATTTAGGGGGTAATGGCCCGTGATTGTCCCTATAATTATTCTGAGGTTATTTCTATTTAGGCTGTGTAGTCGTTTTGTTAGGCGCGGATGTAGACTTGGTACTGCCATTTTTGACTGTCTGCAGTCTGTAGCCCGTGACCATTTGTTTGTTTTGTTTGTTTGTTATGAAGTTCAGTTGATCTCTGGCGGATCCAAACTGTGAGAAAGGTAGGGGGAGGAGCGGAAACGGGCCTAGCACTGCCATTTCGGAACCTCTCCTCGCAAGTTCGTCCGCGGCATCGTTATGCCGCGGACGAACTTGCGACTTTGGGTAACGACCCAAGGACACACTGTGCCCCCTGATCCACTGGAGGGTGATTCTGTTAGACAGTGATATGCTCTCCAGAGCGAGGTGACATTCAAAGATTAATTTACTGTTGGTTTGTTTGTTTTCTAGGGCTTTGAGCACAACTAGGCTGTCAGATACGAATCTCATTACGTAGTTGTGTATCCCTAGACGTTTTACTGCTGTTGCGGCTTGTGTTATGGCGACACACTCGCATTGGAAAATCGAGCTGTGTTCGCCTAGTGGTAGGTGAAAGTTAATGACCGACCTGGTATAAGATGTGGGAGTCCGCTAGATGCGAGACGCACAGTGCCAGTGGATGTAGAGATACTTGGGAGGAGCTTATATCCAGCTGTGGACATCTTTTGGCTGAAATGTTGACCATGAAAGAATAGTTCCCCGGCTCCGGGTAAATAGTTGAGTTATTTCTTGGAAAGTTACCCAGCTCCAAATATACAGCAAACACAGGCCACAGTCTGCGTCTGACATCCAGTCAGTATGGACGTGCCCTAAATACAAACTCCATTTAACTCCACACGTGAACACTTCGCAGTTCGCCCAATATTACGTAATGTACGAGAATTCCACTTTTGTTGTATTGAGAATTGTTCAACGAAAGCTTTTGGAAATACTTCAATATGTTACTTTTTTCCGGGTAAATTAACTGTGTTTGTTAAATTAGTTTTTTAGGGTTCCGTACTCAAAGTCGCTGTCCGTCCGTCCCTCTGTCTATCACCGAGCTGTATTTCAAGACCCGTAATATGTAGACAGTTGAAATTTTCACAGATTGTGCCTTTCTATTGCCGCTATAACACAAATAAAAATTAAAACAAATAGAAAATAAAAAGGGGGTCCCATTCTCGAAACGTGTTAGTTTTCGGTTTATGGTACCATCCTTCGTGAGAGTCCGATCCGTACTTGGCCGGTTGTTATTGATTCATGATGATTCGATACCGAAACTTCACAAAAGCAAAGCTGTCAAGTTTTACCATCATATTTTTTTTTAAACTTTGTCCACACTAGGAATTTCTCCTGTATCGTGGGTGCGTTTACAAACATATAAATACACATACACAAACAGCAATTAAATGTGACCTTGTCTAAAAATAACTGACCTCTCACTGTGCAAACCGTGATAAAAAACAAGGAAACTCCTTATTACCCGGCTGACAAGAAAATCAACCTTTACAAATCGTGTTGTCAGACGGAAAAAACTCGCCATTTTAGTTAAAAAAAATCTCGGCTCATAATATTTTTAAAGGCATTTTCCGTGTACTTGAACAATCTTACAGCAGTGAAATAAAATATGAAAGTACTCGCCACTTTTCGTAATTGAGCTAGATTGGAGGTAATTCCATTTTCTTACCTCGGAGAGAGTATAATAACACGTTTATTTTTTACTGTTGCTTTAGTAGTGTTGGAGCGTAAAACATTGCTAATTTAAGGAGTTCTGAATAAATTAGTTGGCTAATACAACTAGCAGCCAGTGTAACTTGGGTAAGTTAATGAGCACATTAGTGTATTTCTCGATTAGGACCGCCGTTTGCTGAGTGAAACAATTAGGTTGATTACGGTAGAGCTTTTTATAAGTAGGTAGAACCATTTCCTGGGCCAATTATGTTAGTGGTTTTAACTTTTTGCAATGGTTTTAGTTGTAACGAATAGTAAATTTCAGCGTCAATAAAGTGCAATAATATAAATAACCTGAAACGATTAAAAATTATCTACGTTTTAATTTCATCATCGTTATCATATCAGCCGTAAGACGTCCACTGCTGGACATAGACTTAGACCAAATGTCGCCACAACAACCCTATCCTGTGCATCTCGCATCCATCAGCTACCCGCGACCCTCATCAGGTCATCGGTCCACCTTGTAGGAGGCCTTCCAATGCTGCGTCTCCCGGTAGGTACGCGGTCGCTTTTCGGCCCAATCAACCATCTGTTCTACGAGCAATGAGCCCTGCATACTGGCATTTCAGTTTGGCGATCTTCGGGCGATGCCAGTAACCTTGGTTCCGGCCTTAATTTCATACATTTGTAGAAATACTTTCCATTTTAATCACCACGGAATTCCCAAAAAAATGAGTAATAATGAATTTCCGGCCCTCTCCAATTTGAAACGGGCAAAGTTACGAACGAATGCCAAAAAAATCAGTTCCAAGCGAAAATGAATGCTGAAAAGTTTCACGCAATGTCGGAATTTGTGGAAAAAGTTACTCAAAAGTATTCGCCTGGATTCTGATGTGTAATTTATGTGGCTCAGTAAATCCTGCCAATTAGGTAGGCTTGATAACGATGGACGTTGAATGCAAACTAGATTCCAAATAGCCTACGTAATGAATGTGGACATCTATCAATTAATCTCTGTTTAAGTGACTAAGGCACCAGAGGCTCTAGACAAGTGACATTCTGTAAGCGGTAGCGTGGCGAAGGCGATTGTCAAAACGTCAAAAATGTATGGGATTGACAAACGCTTTCGAAATGTCACGTAATCAATCCCTTACATTTTGGCATTTCGACAATAGCATTCGCTGATCGAATGGCACTTTGTTTAGAGCCTCAGGGGGAAATATCGCAAGGCTACTGAGAATTATGGGCCTTCAAAACATCATCGTACAATTTTGACAGTTTAGGACAGTAGTTCTTAACCGGTAGTCCGCGGACCACTGGTGGTCCCTGGCAGAACCTGAAGTGGTCCGCGAAGACATTCTATAATGCAATATATTTTCGCAAAGCTAAATAATTTCAATGCAAGGGTTCGAAATAAAGGAGTGATTGATATGCTATAGAATACTAACTTGGAAGATGTTTTTGAGTCAGGAAATGAATTAGAATACAACATTTTTTATAGAAAAATAACAATGTTTCTTCCAAAGGTTCAAAATAGTGCTACACGCTACCTAACGTTGTTTCATCGGCATATCTATGCCAACAGAGGTTCTCCGTGCTACTGAAAATTTTAAAGACAAGCACCAAAATCGGCTGGATGTTAGTATTGGCATGCGTTTGGCCTTGAGCAGCACTGAACTGGATTCAAATGTTAGTCAAGATTATGCAGTAAAAAAAAACTATCTATTACCTTTGAAAAGTTGGTGGTCCATGAAAAGACGGTAATTTGGTCAAATGGTCCCTTATGACTAAAAGTTTAAGAACCACTGATTTAGGATCATCATTTTTAGGGATTCGTACCCAAAGGGTAACCAACCGAACCCTATTACTAAGCCTCCGCTGTCCGTCCGTCCGTCCGTCTGTCTGTCAGCGGGCTATACCCCAAGAACCGTAATAGGTAGACAGTTAAAATTATCACAGAGTGTGTATTTTTGTTGCCGCTATAACAACAAATAATAAAAATTAAGGTTTATGGTACGGAACCCTTCGTGTGCGAGTCCGACTCGCACTTGGCCGGTTTTTATCACCCATTTTCCAAACTATATTGAGATAGGCTTTCACTTTAACCGGATGCCGCTGTGTACCAGTATTCAACATAGAACCCAAAAACTAGGTAACACGGATCTGATATGGCTTACCGATGTACCTGCGCAGAAGATGAATTTTCAAAGCGCGGGAAATGCTATAGACCAATCAGGACACTCCACGCAACGCGCTTCTGTTTTCTGTACCGCTATTGGTCGGCAGCTGCCGCCATGTTAGCGCGCGCCACGTGGCATGCACGTGACTTGCGAGTGAGACGGAACTAACAGCTGCAGTGTATTATGAACCTTATTGTAGTGATATAAGGTTGATTGTAAGTTTGCTTTCTTTCGTTAATCTTCGGGGCCATACTTTCTTTTCGTGCGAACGAAGATTCACGACGCGCCTTTTCAGTTGGGTAGCACTGTACCCCTGCAAGACTGATGTCACATTTTATGGCTTACTGACTATACTTGACGACTTTCAAAGGTCTGTTTAATAAATAAAATAAACTTCCATCTCTGTTATTGCTTTTCCAAATCTCAGGTCTGTTTTAGTTTGAATTGTTTTATTAACAGACTAGACTTTTGTCTCTGTTTGTCACGGCTCGCTCCCGACTCCCGTGGGACTTAATATTGTCAACAACATAATCATTATTTTTCCACTGAACCATCCCTCCCTTCCCTTTGGGAAAAAACCGTTACCAATAATATAAAACCTGCTTGCACAGTGATGTTAAGACCAGCAGCCACTTTGGGCAGCTTGGGGCGCCGAAACGCATCAGTTTTAAGAGTTCCGTAACCGAACGGGTAACCACAATCCAATGACTATGCCTCCGCTGTCCGTAAAAATGATTTTTCAATCGCTTTAGAAAACTTAAATTGCCCCCTCTGACTTTCTAAACTGTTTCTTGAAAAAGATCTCTACTATGTTTTTAGACCTTGGTATCTTGCGTATGCTTATTACATTCCATTAAAATCGGTGCAATCATTTTGTATACTGGGTGTAGTAATAGTTTTTAGGTTTGGTAGCATTTTGAGAAACGTTACTCTATATTAGTTTTTGAGCACAGTATTGTTTTACTAACACGTTCAACATCTAGTATCCTCCCTCCATTGCTCGTCGGAAGACCTTGAACTTGCTCTAGCCTTAAATTGACATAATCCTGTGAACTATAAATCTAACGCAGACTGTCGGCGGATGTCGCGCCAATCTGCGAAGGGATTATCTAAGTGATGGATGATGGTCGTGGCGTGAATGGACTCGGAATCTAGACTAAGTGGCCATTCTTTATTCCCTTGACTCTTCTAGTTGACAATCAATCATTTGGAATTCACCTTAAACTATTGAGCATTTTGTACAAAGGAAAGTTACGGGACATTTCTATAGCTCGTGTCTATCCCATATTACAGAGTTTGCAAGTTTGTATGAAATACCATGAAGAGTTAATGCTTTTAAGTTGGAGAGACTTAAACTAGCAACGTCCGCATCTCTATTTTAGAGCGCTGTATTATGTTGCCAACACATTTTACATATAGTATCCTGCGCTCCACACGTTTAACATCTTATACCCTGCGCTCTATTGCTCGTTGGCAGACCTTGAACTTGCTCAAACCTCACAATAACATCCTGCGAACAATGAACAATAAATCTAACGCAAACTGTCGGATGATGTCGCTTCAATCAGCGAAGAGGCTCTAAACAAAGTTAAATTCTACCGGCGAAATCAATTGTCGAGATGCCAAAAGCTTACTAGCATTTCACAAGAGAAAAATTCTCTATATTGGATGAGGAAATCACATTCAATATTTACTCGTACCAATTGACATTGGGTATTTTTTAACCTTCTGACTCGCCTGTTTCTCATTTAATTTATATGTAGCTAAACCACTGAGGGCAACAGCGACATTGAAATCCGTAACTTCCTTGGCGAGAAATACATCAGGAGGGTAAGGATGGCACCTGGTGTGACCGTCGTCAACTCGCCCAAGCAGAAGGATGAATCATCATCGAAGGCAACTCTTTGGAGGATGTGTCCAGCTCCGCTGCCCTTATCCAACAATCAACCACAGTTAAAAACAAGGACATCAGAAAGTTCTTAGATGGTCTTAACGTGTCTGAGAAGACCACTGTTGTACTGGTTGAGATATAAGGACATAAGGACCTTCATCTGTTTATGTCCTTAAGGACAAACTGTCAAATTTCTCGCTTCTTTACGACAAAAACAATGGCAGCGACCAGTGGCCCTTCAAGGGTGACGTAACAGATGCGAGAATTTCACAGTTCGTCCTTAAGGACAGTGTAACAGATGAAGGGGTAAGTTTGTAAACTTCATAGTTTTTAAACATACAATTTTTTTTAGTATGTGTTTTTATATGAATTTTGTATGGTCTTCGAAAAAGGTTTTTTTTATTTTAATAATTGCATAAAACAACAGTCATACTCGTACGACACAAAATTTTAGAATCTCGAATTAAAACAACAACACGTGACTTTTAGTGCACAGTTTTTTTTTTTAATATCAATAAAAATATTTCGAGTCTTTATTTCTGTGTGTTATGCACGTACATGTACCGTCCATTAAATGAAAAAGGTCAAAAAGTTGCTGTGCGAAGTGAATAATAAATAAAACTGGGTTTAGCGCGACCGCTGGCCGTGGTTTGTAATAAAATAATGTAGAGCAATAAATTACGGTCAAGTTGTTATTATGAATTTATTTTGTCATTTGCATTGCTGTCTTTTTGGTAATATGACTACGTGATAGAAAGTAAACTGTACGTTTGGACTTAGTTCACCAATTGTCATCCTAAATAGACGGACTTTGCCCACTGCTATGCATAGGGCTTTCTTTTTCTGTGACAAACCAGATCCTCATGTGCCACCCTCATCCAAGTCCTAACCACGATGGCAGTGATGTCTCCAAGTATGCTTAACTTCCATGTAATACGGGGCGAGTTTTTTTTTATTTGTGATGGTTTGCTCTTGACTCTAGTCTAGGTCAGAGATGACAGAGGCAAAGTCTACGATGGAGCGAGCTTACCCAGAAGGAGCTTGTTCACTCTAACTTTGAAGAGATTAGGGTTGTAAAGAGTTGTAAGCGTTTTGAAACACAGGCAGAGAGTTCCACTCTTTTGCTGTGCGCATTATAAAAGACATTTGGAAAAACCTAGTGCGAATTGGTGGAATAGCAACAACTTTTGTCATCAATCGGGCGCGAATCCAGCCTCCTGCAGGCTATTGAGAAATTAAACATGGAAAACTCCACTTACACTTCACCCAATCTGGGAATCGAACCCAGGACTTATTAGTAGTAGTTGCGATCACTACACTAGCACAATAACGCGGTATTTGTTACGTAACAATTGTTAGAACTTCCATTGTTTAAAATGTAAATAACACGATGATATTCCTAACTCATAAGTAGAACTTATTGTAACACCTACAAAGCGCAAAACCAACGATGCCTTTGCATGAAATACAATACACCTACAATCCGAACATATAATTATACTTACATATCATGATTCTTATACCACCAACGTACAACCTACGTAATCCATAATTAACTTACTTGTAAGAAAAACAATTGCCCGGAGCTTTGCAAAATATAACCTTACATCAAATATACTCGTACATCTACCAGGAACTTCCCACGACTGCACTGAGGAGATACGGTCCAGGATCGTCCCGGGGGAGATTTCTCAGTATTGGATTTATTATTGAATAAAATACTAGTGGACGTCACGCGGTTTCACCCGCGTAGTTCCCGTTCCCGTGGGAGTACGGGGATAAAATATAGCCTATGTTACTCCCTGATAATGTAGCTATCCAATGCTAAAAGAATATTTCAAATCGGTCCAGTAGTTTCGGAGCCTATTCAATTCAAACAAACAAACAAATCTTTCTTCTTTATAATGTTAGTGTAGACTAGTGGACGTCACGCGGTTTCACCCGCGTAGTTCCCGTTCCCGTGGGAATACGGGGATAATATATAGCCTATGTTACTCCCTGATAATGTAGCTATCCAATGCTAATAGAATTTTTCAAATCGGTCCAGTAGTTTCGGAGCCTATTCAATTCAAACAAACAAACAAACATACAAACAAACAAACAAATCTTTCCTCTTTATAATATTAGTGTAGATAATCTTAAGTTATCAGTGTCTCATTTAGATTGGAAGTTAGCTTTATTTACTGAAAAAAAAAATCATTGATTTCTTTCTTTAAAATTTCTGATTAAACATACCTGCCTAAACCGTAACCGATACTTTTTCAAAAATCCAGTGATGTAGTTGTAAATTCTCGGGTACGATGTTGATGAAAACTAAAGCTAAATCATTGATTTTTGAAAAAAATGTCAGTTGTATTTATTTTTTAAATAAACAAGTATTTTGTTAAAAACCAGCCAATCGCGAGTCAGAGGCTCACACTAAGGGTCCCGTACCGTTAAGCGAAAAAAAAACAAGTTTTTTGTATGGGAGCCCCCTTTAGTTTTCAATTTAAATTGTTTTTTTTTATTATTTGTTGTTATAGCGGTAATAGAAATAAACATTCTGTGAAAATTTCAGCTGTGTACCTATTACCGTTCTTGACATACAGACCTGACAGACATACGGACGGACGGAGGGACGGATGGACGGTCGGACAGCGGAGGCTTAGTAACAGGGTTCCGTTGGGTACCCTTTGGATACGGAACCCTAAAAATGAACTCTTTCTTGTAATTTTTTTATGTTTATTTATTTATTTATCTCCACAAAAATTACACTATTTACACTATTTTAAGTTGACAGAAAGTTTGGCAAAATAATTGTAATTTGTGGGAGATCTGGAGTCTGAACTAAGCCAAGGCCTGTATTTCAGAGCTCCAGTCCCCCATCACATCCTGAACAGAAAAGATTGTCAACATGTAATCAGTGCGATGGTGTGTGTGTGTGTGTGTGTAATTTGCCATATGTTAGGTATTACTTCCTAGAATTAGACCCTTGTTAGCTACACTTTCGAATGATGTAATAATACACGGTGTGTATTTTTTCAAAATCAACAGTTCGATTCCTGGGTAGGAATAACGATTTATCAAAAATCCAATGCAGTTTTAGTTTTCATCGAAATCGGGCTCGAGACTCCCTTCAGTGTTTTTCGATATTCCTCATAGTTTCAGATTTGGCCCTGAAAGCACACTTTTAAAATAAAGTACTTAGGTATCATCATCATCATCATCATCATATCAACCGAAAGACGTCCACTGCTGGACATAGGCCTCCCCCAAAAGTGGGAATTTGCCATAATCGCCACGCTTGGCAGGCGGGTTGGCGGTCGCAGTGTATGGTGTTGCGTTTTACAGAGAACGCTGCTGCCCATTCTCTGGCGAGTCCCTTAGTCGCCTCTTACGACACCCACGGGAAGTGATGGGATGGTATTATTATTTTACGGCACCATATGGCACCGGCCGACACCCATACGGCTCACTTAGGTATAGTGAGCTTAAAATGTACTTTAAATCTAAAGCATCAGTTGTATTGACATCTATCTACATAATGAAAACTTTAATCCGAGTACAAAGAGCTTCATTGCATAGAGTTTCAAATAAAAAAGAACCATGAATAACTAACTACATTCATAAAATTTCCTCGGCTATTAACTTATAGTTATTTTATGCTAAGAGGTGCTTTAACAGCTGGGCTTACAAAGGATTAACTATTCCTTTTGTTTAACTACGGCAAACGAAAGTAATTGGTAATAAACATGGCTTAATTACCTCTCTGTCGAAGTGGTATTTATATTTTACCTCTCTGACATTCGTGGAGTTTTATTAATTATTTTGTAACTGGACGTCATCATCATCATCATCATTTCATCCAATTGCCGTCCACTACTGAACGTAAGCCTCCCCCAAAGAGCGCCAACCATCCCGGTTTTGAGCAGTCCGCATCCATCCGCTGGCAGCCAACTTCTTTAAATCATCGATCCATCGTGCCGCAGGGCGTCCCACACTACGTTTGCCCATACGCGGTTTCCACTCTTACACATGTCTGCTTCATCGACCGTCTGTCCATCTGCAGACATGGCCGGCCCACTTCCACTTCAGCGTGCTGAATCTACACGCAAATTCGGTGACTTTAGCTCTCTGGCGAATGATTTCGTTGCGAATTCTATCCACTAGAGAAACTCCGAGCATTGCTCTCTCCATTGCACGCTGAGCAAGCTTGATTTGAGGACCAGGAATATGGTGAGTGTCCACGTTTCGGCATACTGACGGACTGGACGTGCCTACTTACTTTGATCATTAAACTTTTTAAAAATTAACCTGCTGTAAAATTCTTATGGTAACAACGACAAATACTTACATCCTAACTAATATTTTAAATGCTAAAGTGAATTTGTTTGTTTGTTACGCTTTCAAGCCTATTTCGCTGAACCGATTTTGATGAATTTTGGCGCAGAGATAGACGAGACCCTGGCAAAAATACACATGAACATGAGAGAAGCCGCAGGCAAACGCTGGTCTATACTTGTACACTGATATTATAAAGAGGAAAGATTTGTTTTTTTTTAAATGAATAGGCTCCGAAACTACTGGACCGATTTGAAAAATCTTTCAGCAATGGATAGCTACATTATCAGCGAGTAACATAGGCTATATTTTATCCCCGTACTCCCACGGGAACGGGACTACGCGGGTGAAACCGGTGTGAGTTTGTGAGGTTGTAGGGGTAATCTCTTGATCTACTGAGCCGATTTTGAAAATTCTTTTACCAGCTACCAAAAACCACCGATTTAAAAAATTGCTAGAACTACGTTTGACATTGTATTGTATTATTTGTGACTATATTTTGTTTTGGGTACACATTCATAGTGCGTACAGCTAAGGAGTGGAATTCCCTGCCGGAGTCTGGGTTTCCTGTTAGCTCAACCTGGGAGTCTGTAAGTCCAGAGTGAATAGGTTACTTCTAGGCAAGCGAGTTCCCCCAGAGGACACGGTGGACCCGGAGGACCGGGCCCGGATCGACGGCGCATTGTGTTGCACGCGCGCCTCAAAGAGATGTCAGCATAGGAGAAGGGGTCCGCTAGGACCAGTGCCTGCCAGGGTGGCGAAATTTATTCGAAAGAGTCACCGCGGCCCAGGAACACCAAGGGCACTAGGAGGAACACGGATGGGTTTTAGTCAGTAAGAGTCTGACACTCCCTTCTGCTTCGCCCAGAGCGGGAGGAGTCATTTGATGAATTCCGATCCTTAAAAAAAAGGCAAGCGAGTTCAACCTTCGACCACATCATCGCTTACAATCAGGTGAGATAGTGGTCAAACGCGTGCCTAACAATAGTTAAAAAAAAGTGAGGATTCTAAACATCGTATTTTAGTTTTTCGACCCACAAACTTTTTCTGTTACCCATAGAGAAACATGCCAAAATACTCAGCTGCCGGAAATTTGTCAGCAGATTATCTGCCTCGTTGGTTGTTACAGAAAAATTTTATGTAGTAACAAAGAATTTTTCGCAATACAAAAATATATTGGGTTCGATAATACTATTATGTAATCTTTTCAGAAAACACTGACGACGAAAAAATATGTTATTTTCAGAATAACTTTGGAAGTTAAATCGTATTTTTCGCCTGAAAGTTATTAAAGCTTAGTAACTTTTTGATAAAAGTTAAGGTTATATTTTCTTCTACGCGTTTAGCAATTATGTAATTCCAAATACTTTTCAAGTCTGTTTACCACGAAATTGTTCTATGAGGAATTAATATCTAAGTACTAATGTGTGTGTGTGTGTGTTGTTATTATAATTAAGTTATTTATTTTTATAATGACAATTTGAATTTGAATTATTTAAGTTAGTTAAGTTTTAGTGAGAATTTTAATTTTAACAATTTTGTATAATGAAAATGTTTAAATGGTGAAATATGGCAGAACTCTGATGTATACTACTACCTACTTATGTATTACCCATATTTGCAAATAAATGCTATTCTATTCTATTCTAAAGCTGAAGAGTTAGCTTGTTTGTTTGGTTGAACGTGCTAATCTCTAAAACTACTGGTTCGAATTGAAAAGTTCTTTTAGTGTTGTATAGCCCATTTATCGAGGAAGGCTATAAGCTATATAACATCACGCTACGACCAATAGGAGTGGAGCATTAATGAAAAAAGTGACGCAGATGATGTGGTTCAGCTAGTTTTGATTAAAATTCAAACAAATTACTACACTACATTACTAATGGGCTTCGGTCCTTCGTACGCCTTCCAAAGGTCCCCGACGCTAAGACTGGCATTAAAAATTGACTTTGTCAAAAAACCCCTACATTTAGTGGGTTACGTCTTTTTGGAATCGTCTCCTCGAGCCCTTAATCTTGATACCCCACCCGATAGGTATTGAAGGAAAAAAAAAATTTAAGACATACCTAATATGGCGCCAAAACTCGGTCATTTTAATTTTTACATACCCAGTGTCACTCTCACAATCAAGACGAATCTAACGACACCTCTTAAGCTAAAATCCATCAAGCCGGTACAGAGCGTGCCATAGAAATATACATACACTCGAAAACCGTAACCCTCCTCCTGGCGCAGTCGGGTAAAAATAAAGCATCTACATAATCAAGATACATAAAATCCATCCTAATGTTATAAGCGCGAAAGTTATTCTGTATGTCTGTCTGTATATCTGTCTGACAGTTTGTTGTCTCTTCATATCATAACGGCTTTGAATAAAACTTAGCACTAGAATAGACCATGGCCTGCAATTATATATATAAATTATATATAATTATAGGCATAGTCACTCATCCCGGCAGAATTCCCATGGAATATTTTTAGGGTTCCCAACAAAAAACGGAACCCTTATAGGATCACTCGAGTGTCTGTCTGTCTGTCCGTCTGTCACAGCCAGTTTTCTCCGGATCAACTGGACCGATTCTGTTGAAATTTGGTACAAAAATGGACTTTTGTGACCCAAACACGGACGCGTTACGTATATTATTATTTTTTCAGTAGGGGGTCACTTTTGGGAGTCAAACTAGAAAATTAAAAATAAAGTTTTTTGAACAATATCGTGTGACATATCAAATGAAAGGACTTACTGTGAAAGTTTTAATTATATTTTTTTCGTAATTGTAAAATTAACAGTTTTGAAGTTATTCAAGAAATTAGACGAAAAATTACCATTCCCTAGGAGCCTAAAATTTTGATAAAAATGGAGATAATAGATCTTTACCTAAAGATTACAAGACAACCTATAAGAAGTCTGTAGTGTTAAAATAACATGTTAAAAAAAAATAAAATTCGTTCGGAACCCTTTGCACGCGAGTCCGACTCGCACTTGGCCAGTTTTTTACTTTCACCCGGGCGAAGCTGCAGAAACTAAGTAGTCCTAAATAAAGATAGAAATCTACGTATTATAAATCGGTACAAGGCTCACAAGACCGTTCATACTTCACAATGGAGGAATGAGTCTCAATCGCACTCGTCCCATACTTTCCACTAAAAATACCCCATTCATCGGAAAACGAAGAGAACAATAGAACCGTCTAGAAAAGCAAATTTCCATCTCCATCTATACAAAAGAAAATTTCTTGTATTTGGAGGACCTATTTTAGTATGCGTATATTTTATTCGGTCTTTGGGTACGGAAAGGACCAATTTTCATATTGTACTCTGCAGAAAAGTGGACTCAACGGTTAATAGGCCGAGAAACCACTGAAGCCAAAAGGGAATTTTGAATGTCAAAAATGTAAATGTTTTTTTAGCGGTGGGTAGGAACTGTAGAGTCGACCTCTTTAGAGGTTTAAATACTTAATAGCACATCTATACTAATCAATACTTCTATACTAATATATAAAGCTGAAGAGTTTGTTTGTTTGCTTGCTTGAACGCGCTAATCTCAGGAACTACTGGTCCGATTTGAAAAATTCTTTCAGTGTGAGATAGCCCATTTATCGCGGAAGGCTATAGGCTATATATCATCACGCTTAGACCAATAGGAGCGGAGCAGTAATGAAAATTGTGCCGCAGACGAAGTTGCGCGGGTCATCTAGTTATGAATAAAAAACCAGTCAAGTGCGAGTCGGACTCGCCCACCGATGGTTCCTTACAGATTTGTAGGTACTTTAAATATTACTTTAAATAAAGAGTATGATTTTATTACAATACAATAGTAGTTTACAATAGTTTTCAGACATTTCCCTATACTTGTAGTCTGTGACGGTATTACCTACTTGCCAAATTACATAGTTCTAGGTCAACGGGAAATAACCTATACATTTTGATTCCCTTGAGAGTGTCGAAATTTACGTTTTTTGCGGCATAAGCGGCCGTATCTCTTTTTACGTTAACTTAGAAGTTTGTATCATGTTACGACAATTACTGAAAAATTACTCACTATTTACAAAAGGGATATTATAAATTGCATATCAAATAAATAATCTTCTATCAATACATACTCATCATTTATATTCTTTTTTACATCAAATAACTTACTTTACTACAAATAAACTAAATGTTTAACAAAACTCAAACTGCAGATAATTCGAAATCATACATCAATATGACAAAAAAGTATTTTTCCTCATAATGCAATACAGTTAAATTTATTTTTGTACAAAAATACTACATACATAGCATAAATACTGACTGCACAGCAAATTTTCCATATTTATGGACAACACCCCGACTCAGACTACCCCGACTAGGATTTTTTTTTTTTAAACCACCCAGAACTATGGTGAGTCGCAGTACAGTGTCGCAGTAAAAATTTTGCTTTAGGAAAAATCGCTGTACGCTGCGAAAATAAATTGTAGTGTGTTTAGTGATATTTTGGGTTGAATATTTTGCTGTGCAATCAGTAATTTTGATGGGAATTCGGAATCTTATTGCATAGGAAAAGGATATTTTTTGATTTGCGTTTAAATACTACCCTTTACAAAAGTACTACAATACAAACGCCTAAGCTGATTAGGTACAAGCTTATAAAGAAAAACCACTTTCTTCCAGGGGTAATGAAGCGCGAAAAACATGGCTGACCGGCTTCAGTCACTTACCGATGTCGTTTTATAGATGTTCTTATTATTTTTATTATAACCCTAGTGCTTTTCCAGTCCAATAGCTGAGTGGATCTGGATAATTTTTAAGATCTTATTATGAAAAGATGTTTTAATGAGGTAGCGATAAAGAAATGTCCTGTTTGTGACGTCTGTCGTGTCATTGAATAAAATATTTGTTTTTAGTACGAAAACTAGACTGGCTAAACTAAAGACTGTTTATTTAAACTTCATGTACAACTGTGTTGCCCGTGATGACTTAAGGAACTGAAACGTGGTCGCTCACAATGGGCCTCATCAGAAGGCTCAAAGTCACTCAAAGGGCAATGGAGAGGGCAAAGCTTGGAGTTTCCTTCCGTGATCGAATCAGACATGATGATATCCGCTAGAGAACCAAGGTTATCGACATAGCCCGAAGAATCGCCAAACTAAAGTGGCAGTGGGCAGGGCACATTGCTCGCAGGACAGATGGTCGATGGGGCCGAAAATTTCTGGAGTGGCGACCGCGTACCGAAAGACGCAACGTTGGAAAGCCTCCCATAATGTAGACTGATGACCTGGTGAAGGTCGCGGGTAGCCGATGGATGCGAGATGCGCAGGACCGGTCGTTGTGGCGACGCTTGGGGCAGGCCTATGTCCAGCATTGGACATCTTTCGGCTGATATGATGATGATGATGATGATATTATGTGAAACTCCACAGTTTTAGGAGGGATTGATGCAACAAGGCATTCCCTACCAGTCAAGCTTTAAAGTTATGGTCTTGATCTGTATAAGCTCGATTTTCGTGGGGACTGCCCCATGACCAGCCTAAAATGTGGTAGGGATTGGGCGCAATAGTTTACCGCACGAGAGCGAAATACATTTCATGCGAAGATGCAAAGCGGTGGGTGTAGACGCTAGATCTCAAGTGTGTTGAAAAATGATTTGTTTATGTGTTTATAAATAGTTGTGTTCGATTCGGAATATTCTTTTACAGCTAGAAAGTCACACTATTAATAAGCGTCTACTTTTTGTACAGTTAAAATCCACGGATCCTGTAGGTCATACGACGCGGGAGCTAAAAACCAGGAGAAAAAGTTCGTATGAAATAAAAATCTAACCCCAATACTTATTGAAAACCGCTCAATCACGCCCACATTTCACCATAGTTCACTTTTAGGAAAGCATTTTCCGAACTCCCGAATATTCATTCCAAATAAGTTTCTAGTACCTACACTACTACGATAGTAATAGTATTTACGGTCTACTACACCTGAATTGTTATTTACTACAAAACGTATTACATTAGGTATTGAACCATGCAGTGCAAACGGCTGTCAGGCAAACCATAGTAGGTATAGTTATATTGTTCGGTCGGTGCGCTCTCGCTTCGGTACCTAAATGAGATCAGTACGTCTACCATGAGTTTTATCAATCTATACTCGCTAGCGACTGTAGTTAAAAAAATGTGTGAAAACTTTTAAAAAACAAGTTTCTAATTTATTTGTTTTAGTTGTTAACTAAAGTTTTACTTACAACTTGCTTGCTTGTTAGTTAACAACTAAACAAATAAATTAGAAACTTGTTTTTTTTTAAGTTTTGATACATTTTTAACTACAGTCGCTAGCAAGTATAGATTGATAAAACTCATGGTAGACGTACAGTCACCGACTCACCGCGCACCATTTTGCAGTAAATTAGAGCTAGTTGAACGGTTTACACGTGTCAGTTTATATTCGTAGCGGGATTTTCGAATAGGGAAGTGAAATTCTTGATATTTGAATGTCATAGTTGGTGTCATGTTTAGAACTTGTGGCTAAACATAAGTAGACTTAGAATATTCTAGAATGAAATAAGTTAATGTTATGTCTCCTTTTATAAAGCAATGGACAGTGTTTTAGGCAATACATCTTAGATATTTATATCTTGGCAGAATCGAAGGGTCGATTTCATTGGCCTAAACCCCTTTGAGGAGACACTTCATACGTTTAGGCATTTATTCTTGTCTCGTCTTGCCGTGGTCGGTACTTGTAACCATCTACAATACACACTGAAACATCTCCGGGGCCTCATAAAGCAAATTTGCCATTGGTTATCATGATTACTGGCCCCGGGAATCAACTAGATACGAGAACCACAGGTCGTGACGACGCTTGCTTGACGCTTAAGTCCAGCAGTGGAGTGATGTCGACTATAATAATGATGATGAAGGTTTAAACTTTTACATGTCCTATGTGCTTACATGAATATTTCCTTTTCCTTCCCTATATTCATTCAACTTTTTTATTATTATTTCTTTTCGGTTATAATTACTTTAACTGAAAATAACTCTCGTGAGTTAAGTAACTTTTACCATAAAAAATAAAATAAAATAAATACTTACAAGTGGATGTTGCTTTAGCATGCGCGTGTGTGCGATGGAGCGGCGCGGGCGCGCGTGGGGCAGGCCCCGGTGCGCGAAGTGCCATTCTGTGTCAGAGCCGAGTACCTGCGGAAGAAGAGATGATTTTAGACGTTGGATTTTGATTGCGTTATTAAGGACATACCGATAGTATATACTTCATTGGTTATCAAAAATAGTTACACAACTCTTTTACCGCCACAAACTTAATTCTATGAGTACATTAACGGTCTTATCGCTGACTGCGATAAAATTAAACAAACTGAAAGAACTGGAAAGGATAGGTACACCGTACACCGCTGATTATCCATTCAGCGGTGTACCTACCTACTGCTAGTGGATAAATTAAAGTAAAGGTTTAATTCATACAAATATATCTTATTAATTACAAATACATATATTTGTAAGTATCTCTTGTTTAGAATACAGACTCCGTAGCTAGCGTAGGTTGCAGAATTTGTTCGAAAGAGTCACCGCGGCCCTGGAACGCAAAGAGCATTTGGAGGAACACGGATGGGTTTTAACCGACTTCCAAGAAAGGAGGAGGTTCTCATTTCGGTGGGTATTTTTTTTTGTTTTTTTTTATGTATGTACACCGATTACTCCGAGGTTTCCGATTCGATTTCTGTGATTCTTCTTTAGGTCGATGGGGTATACTTGTCATTTAGTCCCGAAAAAAATTGATTCAGGAGTTTTTATTTTATGAGCATTTTTGCTTATTTCAATTTCTACGTAGACGAAGACGTCGTCCAAATATCACCACTTAAAAGTGAAAAATAAAAAACTTTTTACAAAAAATATAACTTCCAAACAAAACACTACAAAGTATAAAATAACCTTAATTTCGGAAGTCGGTGTTTTTGGTTTTGTTTCTGTCTTTTAACACCGACTTCCGAAATGAAGTTTAAAAAAGGTTTTTCCGCCCAGATCGGAATAAGGCAATTGATGATTTCCCATCCTAAAAAAAACGTAAGCATAGAAAAAACCTTTTTACTTAAATTGTATGTAAATGTGAAAATCAAAGGCTAAACGGATTTGGTTTAAATTTGGAACACATGAAGACCGTGTCGTTGTTCTTTAACATAGAATTCTTTTTATCATGGTAGTACTCCTGCGAAAAATTTAAAACCGCTGCAAAATCCTCTGAACCAAAAAGGAATTCTTTGGACTTAGTGGTTTTTTAACGGCACGGTTTGCGCAGTGGTTGAGCGATTGACTGCTGCGCTGCGTGTCGCGGGTTCGATTCCCGCACGGAACAAATATTTGTATGGCCTACAAATAGTTGTTCCGGGTCTGTCTGTTTGTGTACGTGTATTTATATGTTTGTAAACGCACCCACGATACAGGAGAAATTCCTAGTGTGGGGCAAAGTTTAAAAAAAAAATGATATTTTACATAGTGCGTACAGCTAAGGAGTGGAATTCCCTGCCAGACACAGACTTTTTCGTTTCGAGATAGCTACAACCTGAGAATCTTGAGAAATTAAGACAAGAGTGAATAGGTTGCTTCTAGGCAAATGTGCTCCATCTTCGACCGCATCATCGCATACCATCAGGTGAGATAGTGGTCAAACGTATGCCTATCTATAGTTAAAAAATATATATTTTTCAAATCAAATGAGTTGTCAGACATACATAGCTTTAGGTTTCTTTCTAGACATTGATGAAATCACAGGTATGTCTTCGACACGACGTCACAGGTAATGTAAGCGACTTAAATAAGATTTGTCCGGTTATCCGCAAAATTGCGGAAGCCAGGACCAAAATAAATATAGAAAGCATTTTAAATACCTTATTACGTACCACTTATTCCTTGACTCAAATTGTGTAATTGAAGTAAACAATTACCTTTGCTACAGTTCGAGTGTCATTAGCACCAAAGAAACAGTTTTAATTAAAGATCAACAAAGAACAAGTGCTGTTGTTGTTCCTTTCTAACTTTAAAGACGATTTCTCCTCCCTTTTCTCGAATGTTTTGTAAGCAAAAACATTGAAAGATAAAAGCAGTATTTTTTACCCGACCACGGCGAAGTCAAAAAGAAGGGTTATGATTTTATTTTCTCGAAACTATTTTCTGAACACATGTATTCATTTGTCTTATCCTATTCTTCTAATATTACTAGCTGACTCGGCAAACGTTGTTTTGCCAAATATTAAAAAGTAGCCTACCACCTACTCTCATACCTACCGAATGTACACACAAAATTTCATGAAAATCGGTCCAGCCGTTTCGGAGGAATTCGATAAAAAACACCGTGACACGAAATGTTATATACTAGATAAATGCTTTTATGTTTGTTCAGCAATGACGCCTCAACGGCTGAACGAATAGGATGATATTTTAAACAATGGTAGACTATGGCCTGGATAAGGACTTCCTATCTCGGTACCTACGTACTATTCGTCATAATATATCGTATTCCTTTTCGGTATATTCCCCTGGGATACTTTTCTAATTCCTCACGGGCAAAACCGAAAAACATTGACAAAACCTTGTTGAAAGATAAAACAGCAAACTGTTATTTATTTTCCTCGAAACTATTTTCCGAACATTTGCATTTATCTCCTAGAAATGTGTGTATCAAGCAGTTCGGAACGGAGGCAGTAAAGTAAATCCCGCGATCTTCGCCCTAGGTTTTTACACGAAGCAATAAAACCAAAATGGCGGCGAAACGGAGCGCAAATATGGCGGGAATCAACGTTTACATTCCGAAGCGACACCGGCTGTTGGAGGAAAATTATGTTGTATTGGCGCGAATTTTACACATTGGCTACGTTCGGTATAAGTATATTGTTTTTTTTTTGTGAAATTCAGCGCTTTGATTTTTTTTTCTCTTTATTCGTTTAAAGGGGCTTTTACGCATAGCGTATGCCAGTCCCATCGTATCCTAAGCGCTTAGATAGGGAAGCATAAATTTTCTTAGGGATTGTACCTACTCTAGTTTGTATGATATCTTATATAACGTTTATTAAGTTATACCATGAGTCAATCGGATCATCATATTATGCCTAGCTTTTTCCAAACTATATAGTTGGCGGCCTCTAGTCAATCCGGATTGCACCGGATTGGACCAGCTGAATACCAGTGTTTTACGTGGAGCCAAACATAACACAGTAACTGGGTAACACGGCCCTGAACCAAAAAATGCAATGCATTTGCAAAGCCTACATTTTTGCAGTAGTTTCAAAAGAGGGAATTGAAAACCAATTATTATATTTACCTGCCCATAAACAAAAACCGGCCAAGTGCGAGTCGAACTCTCTCACGAATACCATACCATACACCGAAAAAAAAGAAACCGCTTCTTGTCTGTCTACAGACAGACAGACAGCAGGATGGACGGAGCGGAGGCTTAGTAAAACCCTAAAAAAGGCCTCATAACATCTTCATATTTAATATACATAATAAAAGAAAACAGAATACAAAGTTATTATCCTAATACCTCATTATCTATTTACCTTTGACAGAAAAAGGTCTTATTATGGCTAATAACATAATACCTACTTACCTATTCTTTATATGAAACCAAATACAAGATGTAAAAGATAATCTCTCTCATATTAATAAATCCTTTTTTAAGGATGAGTTATCTTCAAATGACTTCTCCCGCTCTGGGCGGAGCAGAAGGGAGTGCCAGACTCTTACTGACTAAAACCCATCCGTGTTCCTCCTAATGCCCTTTTCGTTCCAGGGCCGCGGTGACTCTTTCGAACATTAATAAATCCTAACAACCTAATATTATAGATGCGAAACTGAGATTGTTTTTTTGAACATTTATAGGCACGCGTTTGACCACTATCTAACCTGATGGTAAGCGATGATGTGGTCGAAGATGGAGCACGTTTGCCTAGAAGTAACCTATTTACTCTTGACTTAAAGACCCCCAGGTTGTAGCTATCTGGAAACACAGACTCCGGCACGGAATTCCACTCCTTAGCTGTACGCACTATGAATGTGTTTCCAAAACGTTTTGTGCGTGTGGGTGGGATGTCCACCATGTACCGGTGGCTCATCGCCGTTCGTCTTGTAGTCCGATGATGGAACCTGCTTGGGGGAATGGTATCTGGCAGATTCGTCCCAAAGTTTCTTACTGTCACGCCGTATGCCCTGTATCTTAGGTACCTAATTTATCGGTCGTTTATCTATCCGTTAACTACTAACCAACCAATGGCGTTATGGCAAATAGCGTTAACGGACAGATAAACGACCCATAAAAATCTCAGAAAACGGGCATAAATCATTTAACTGATTTTGATTAATTTTGGTAGAGAGATATACCTATGGGACCCTAGAAACGGTTATATCATAGGCTATAATCTATATTTTTTTGCTAGAATCTATATTAACCCGAGTAAAGCCGCGAGCAATATCCAGTACTTGATAAACCTGAACAAAGAAAAAGATTTTACAGAAAATCGTACAGCACCAAAGGCAATATTCGATCAACACGATTTTCAATTTTACTCCTTTTATATTTCGTTCCCTTTTGATATAAACCAGCACGAATATACTTGGCACTAATATGTGCCATTTTTCATTACAGACACATTCACAATTTAACATAATTATTCAACCTAACCTATGAAGCCTTTTAAAAAAGAAAAAGATCTGCTGGGATGTCGAGTTAAGTATGCGAACAAGAACCTACTGAGCAGCTGACTTTTTTTTGTCTATGGATTATTTTTTTATAAATCGTGTTTTTTATTGATACCAGCCAGTACCTATATTTTGGCCTGCCACCGCCTGGCCTACTGCTGCCGAGGCAAAGATGGCGCGATTTTCATGTAGTGAATCCTCTTCAATTATTTGTATGACCTACTTGTACACGTATGACATACATGTTTTCTTTGGAATAATCAACACTAACCATAATTTTTTAGAGACTGCGACAGATATGGGAATGCGGATTTTGCTAAAAATATTAGTAAGATTGGCCGTCTTATGTAGAAAGTGCTGACCTTAAGTAACCCCCGGTTTCTGAGTTATTAAGAACCCGATGTTGACAACTTTAGCAGTATAGTGAAGTTTGACTAGACAAAAACAAGACAATATTTTCAATTCATAAACCGGAGACCAGAGTGCCAATGAGGGGCTATCGTTTTTGTACTCACCAGTTGGCCCCACTGTCGAGTAAGGTTCTTAATCATAGTATTAAATTTGTTATTACGCGCATGTGAACAAAGATAGAAGGAAAAAAAAACAAATTAGTAAATAAACTCGCTATTGATGCGAGTTTATTTACTCATTTGTTTTTTTTGTTTCCAACCAACTGTGAAAGTTGACATTTAAGACCTCACGCTACACTAGCGGCGAATTCAAACGCGATAGCTGCTTATATTATAAATGTGAAAGTTTGTAAGTTTGTGCCTCAATCAGGCAAAAATGGCTGAAGGGATTTATAGTTCACGTCCTAGAATTAAACATAGGCTTTTATACCGGTAAAAGGCATAGCTTAATGAATACTGAGGAGGAAGTGGAAACCCAGCGCCGCTGCTGCCTTAGTACTTCAGATTGACAAGTACCAGGAGAACAGAAACATGTCGTAGTATTTCCGGGGCTGAAATTGGGAGCGCTAAATTCACAAGTACCAGGAGAACAGAAACATGTCGTAGTATTTCCGGGCTGAAATTGGGAGCGCTAAATTCACAAGTACCAGGAGAACAGGAAGATGTAAAAGTATTTTTGGGCTAGAACAGAAATATGTTTGTTGAAGTTTTTTCCGGGCTGGAAAACGAATGCTACAGATTCACAAGTAACAGGAGACCATTCTACTACGTTCGCCTTATCATGTCAGTCGTAATCTGTGAGAAATGTATGGAAATTGAGGCTTTTTGACAGATTTCGACTGACATGCGGATTCGAAAGTTGCTTAAAAATTAGTAGAATTGGCATTCTGGCTACGGCAATCTAAAATAACTTCAATACTTTAATTCTTCTTTTCAATGCTTAGTAAGAATTGAAAAAAAGTTACTTATAATAAATGACCTTACTCAACTTTATAATAAGGAAAGTTATTAAAAGTTACTGAACGCTTCAAGCGAGCCCTCAATTTTAAATAATTCTAGTTAAACTCCAGAAATAACGAGTTTTAATTACAAGGATTAAGGACCGTCGCACCCAAGTTTAAAACTCAGTATTTTTCAAACCACACTGTTTACCCGCTAAACATTTGTGTTGCCACACTTAATTAAAGTTGGAACAACTTCTACCAACTGCAAACAGTGGTACCTTCCCTACAAAAGTAAATATACAAAGTAACGTAGATAGTTTACGAAGAAAGTTCCGAATGTTCTTATATTTATATAGCTTGAGTTCAAATAAAATCGAATACAGTTTTGGATTTCATCTGAAAACTACAACTCTTTTTTCTTTAAGAAACATTTTAAAAGTAATAAGAAAAAAGTATTGGGGACAAAGACAAGAGAGATACGCCGAAGAAAAAAAAATGGTACGATACCGCCTAATCTAATTCAAATTTGGAATTCTTTATTCAGAATTATACGGGCTTGTTCGATTCAATGTCTACGATTCAATTAAAAATAACGATTTCTGAGAAAATTGGTTCATGGAAAACAGTTCCAGTTTATGTCTTCTATCTTTGCAGCATTTATTATTACGATTTCGTATAATGTACATCGAAGTAATTTGCCTGGATTTATTAGCAACGCAAAATGGCTTAACGCCTGGCGACTGGGGCGTAAATGAAAACCAGCTTTACTGCTTGGAGAATAAATTGCAAGTGGCTATAACGTTTTATTGCCAATACGCCGCCAATTTTGCGTTGTTTTCACGTGTAAGTGTAATAATATTGAGGCGAAAAGGTTAATTGGTATTATTGCGGCGCGGCTCGAGCACTTAACGATTACTAAAACACCCAGCCTAGAATATGTTGAATATTAGACTACATTGGAAAGCCGTTAAAAAGCTTTTTGGAAGCCGGCGAAAAACTAACCTAGACCTTGACACACATGTCATCTTTCTAAAGAACTGTGAGAAAGAAAACGTGAGGAAGCTCACATGTGTCGCCCATGACACGTGACACATGTATTATTATATTAAAAGTCACTGCAATCATCTGACACATGAATAATTATATTTAATGAATAGCCGACCTTATCTTCTTCACATTTTATAAATAGCAAAAAGCCCTTGTCTGCCTGTCCGTTAAAAATTCAATGTCCAATAAAAGTCAGTTCTTTTGTTATTTGATTCTTATTTTCTTTTAATCTTTTGTTCTCTATGTCGGAATTCGATCCGTCAAATAACGATTTAAATAATTCCGCATCGAACGAGGAACAAAAAAAGGGCGAATATTCTAGGTATTTTTAAATTCAGAATACGAGATCACTGTCAAATTTTGGAACAACGATATTATTCGATTTAAATTATGTCGAATAATGAATTCTAGACCCAATTCTCGATTCCGATGACCTGTTGGATCACGGGAATCCGCTATATGTAAGATGCACAGAACTCGTCGATGTGGTGAGTCTGGACGTCTTTTTGCTGAAACGATGCCTTATTATCATTTTTAAGAAGTTACTCAATGTACTGTCCTGAATCGACCTGATCGATCCTTTTCGTTCTTTAGCTATGAAAAACGGTTCATAATATTTTATTGTTCGTTTTGGGTTTTAAGGAATTTAGGAAAAGGTACTGTACTTTATTGCAAGTTTATCTGACGCCTACCATAGTAATTGTGAAATTGTCTGTGGAAATGTAATTGAAAAACAAGATGGCGGCACTAGTCCAGTGACAGTTGCCAAGAGATCCTTGTACAAATCAAAAGGCATTTATTCAAACTAGGCTGAAAATCAGCACTTTTTGAACGTCAAAATTTACATGAAGACAGTCCCCCAAATCGCCCAGCCCGTCACCACTAAACATAGTTGCCATATTGTTCCAACAAAGTATCTTTCCCACCTACATCCTCCCTCACGTTATAAAAGTTAACCAAGGGTAACAAGTTACTGCGCCTCTCGCCGGCATGGAATTGAATACACAAGTAGTTCTACCCTATTAGCCGCCATCTTACCAACACGCTTTCAATATATCGTTTCAAATGTTTGTAGTGTGAATACCAATAGGTTTAGAATATTAAAATACGTGTTAGGTACTTTGTCAGTAAGTTTAATAGGCTAGTTTCCACCATCAATAAATTGCAAATCTATTTAGTCCGTCAGTTAGAGTATTGAAAAATATTGGACACGTATTTTTTTTTTTGTAAATCAATGAATATTGACAAAGATAAAATGCATCAAAAATCGGGAGTGGGGGCTGGTGACGTCACGTCGCTAGTAAATTTGTACTATCGTAGTGACGTCACGCGAGTTTTCAACGTACTGTATCTTCGTCATTTTTTGTTTACGTGAAAAAAGAAAAAATACGTGTCCAATATTTTTTGGAAAAATATCTGACGGACTAATTCTTTTTTTTAATTTCAGTAAAATACCCTGCTTGTCTGAAGAAATCTACACCCATGTGTGTCTTTCAAATTTCTATAGTTTTGTATTGTGCAAGCACGGCGAATTTTGGATAAGTACTGTAGACGTTCAGATTAGGGCTTCTGAACGTCTGGGGATCGATATGAAATTTAAAGACTTGTGGTGATTTAAGCGATCATTATATTGAGCGGGTGCTCTCAAGAAAAACTTTTACAGATCTTTTTGAAAAACAAAACAATCATCGTATGTCATTATTTGAACCTATTCTAAATTCCTAATTCTTCTAAAGCTTTTCATATGATTAAGTTGACGGAGGTCCCTGGAGGGTGAGGCAACCAAGGAGGTTGTGCCACAGTACCTATTAACTCATAGCCGCATATTAAGCTGATCCGACACCATTTAGAATGCCGCTTTGAAGAATGGAAAAGAGAACAAGTAATTTTTCTGTAGGTAGCTGAAAGGCTACCAACGGAACTCTAATACATATTCGTCCGTCAGTTTATATGTCATGAAGTAGCACTGGCACTGGAACATGGCTATATTAAAAAACTAAAAATTTTGATACAAAACCCTTCGATTGGGTGTCCGGCGCGCACTTAGCCGGTTTTAGGGTTCCGAAAAACAAACGGAACCCTTATAAGATCACTCGGGTGTCTGTCTGTCTGTCCGTCTGTCACAGCCAGTTTTCTCCTAATAATAAATCTTTACCTATAGATTATAGGAAAACCTATTAGAAGTCTGTAGTGTTAAAATAACATGTTAAAAAAAAATAATTCGTTCGGAACCCTTTGCACGCGAGTCCGACTCGCACTTGGCCAGTTTTTTAGGGTTCCGTACCCAAAGGGTAGGTAACTAACGGAACCTTATTAAGCCTCCGCTGTCCGTCCCTCCGTCGTCTATCTGTCAGCGGGTTGTATCTCAAGAACCGTTATAGTTAAATAGTAGAAATTTTCACAGAGAGTGTATTTCTATTGCCACTATAACAAAAAATTATAAAAATTAAAAGGCTCCTGTACAAGACGCGTATTTTATTCGGTTTATGGTACGGAAACCTTCGCGTTTGAAAGTCTGACTTGCACGTGGCCTGTTTATCTATACTTCTATACTAATATATAAAGCTGAAGAGTTTGTTTGTTTGTTTGTTTGCTTGAACGCGCTAATCTCAGGAACTACTGATATCCGATTTGAAGCCTATTTATCGAGGAAGGCTATAGGCTATATATCATCACGCTAAGATAAAAAGGAGCGGAGCAGTAATGAAAATTGTGACGAAGTTGCGCGGGTCAGCTAGTTCATTATATCTTAAACTAGTTGACCCGCGCAACTTCGTCTGCTCCGCTCCTGTTGGTCTAAGCGTGATAATTTATAGCCTATAACCTTCCTCGATAAATGGGTTATCTAACACTGAAAGAATTTTTCAAATCGAACCAGTATTTCCTGAGATAAGCGCGTTCAAGCAAACAAACAAAAAAACTCTTCATCTTTATATATTAGTATAGATTACACGTTTCAATTTAAACACTGAAGAGGCGTACGTATCGATATTCCCGAGCTAAGTACATGTCTAGAATAAAACCCGCTTAATTAAAAATTAGTAAATAGGTACGAGTTTCAATTAGTACGGAACCTTGAAACCACGATTAGCATAAATGTTGGGTCAGCGATTTAAACACTTATTGGATACACTAAGGGATTACACAGTAGGGAAGATATATCCACAAAATATTGCCAAAGTTTTTAGCATTTTATTTTGTTCACATATGTAAGTAGTTTGCAGTGTGATGGGATGTCAAGTGGCAGGAGTGATGTGGAACAGAGTGACTCAAGAAAGACATGAATGGAAAAGGTTGGAGGAGGCCTTTGCCGATTGGCACACTGATCTGAAGATAGTATCTAAGAAGCATATTCTCGAATAAGTACTAGACTAAGTTATAAGATTTCAAGTTTTAATTTCTCTCTTAAAATCGAAATAAAGGCTATATTATATTATTATATAAGTAGTTTACTGAAGAAAAACATTTTAAATGTAACAATATCCCAATCCTATCTATATGAATCTTGTAAAGCTGAAGAGTTTGTTTGATTGGATGCGCCAATCTCAGGAACTACTGGTTCGAATGGAAACAATCATTTAGTGTTGGATAGCTCATTTAGCGAGGACGGGTATTGGCTATATACCATCACCTTATGGCCAATAGGAGCGGAAGAGATTTAATGAAGATAGTGACGTGCAGTCGTGCACACACGTGAACTAAAAAATGTGCACCTGCACTTGATAAACGCGAGCGAAGTCGCGAAACATCAATAATGAGATCACCACAACATCTGTTTAAATAAACAATCCTACATAAACTTTAAGAATACATAGTTTCTTTTTATCGTCACAGAGACTGGTTATAAAGTTTCTTCGCTCCGAGGCGCAAAGAGATAATTCGCTATCGAGACACTATCGGAAAACGCAAAAGTAGCCTTCTGGGAGCCTAGCACGAATATTTTGACGTTTAGTAAGTGAATTTTAAATGTGAAAAACTACAACCCCATAGTATTTTGGTTTAATTTTATGGGGCATACACAATTTATATCATTCAAAAATATGAATATAATATCTAATTCATGTATATTATGTGCGAAACGAGTATTTTAACAATGGTAAAATTTTTACTTTACGTTACTATACGTCAAAGATATTCGTTCTAGACCCTCTGTTCTTGAATTCATACAGAGACAATTTCAATCTTTCACCTCGAACACAAGTAGCGACTTTAATATCGTGTATTTTTAAGGTTCCTGCCCCAAGGGTAACCGGTTACTAAGCTGCCGCTGTCCGTCTGTCCGTTTGTCTGTCAGCGGGCTGTATATGAGAAGAACCGGAGTAGGTAGACATTTGAAATTTTCACAGTGTGTATTTCTATTGCCGCTATAACAACAAATAATAAACATTCAATTTAATTAAATAATAATATATAATTTAACTCAGGTATACATATTTATATAAACCTTAAAAATATAAACTAACTATTGTAGACGAAGTGACGGCGTCGTGTTGCAGCAATTCAAGGCGGCTCCCATACAATAAACGTGTTTTTTTTTCGGTTTATGGTACGGAACCGATCGTGTCAAAGTACGACTCGTACTTGGCCGGGATTTCATGACCATTTGTATTAAAAATTCCTTTGGTTACAATTCAATTTAAGCTTTGTCATGACACAGAGTTTTTGGCTACAAAATTAGATAACAATTTCGAATTCTGAATACAAATGTAAATTCAAAGGATCTGACGCACCAAATCCGGATTATGGCTTCACCCAACCGTCCTGCTAATTAAATTAATTTTCGAACGCGTCTCATCAGATGATATAGGCGTTTTCGGTCAAAACGCCAATATTAGCAAAGGCTTTGTAGATTCACTGACGCACTAATTTATATAGAGTGTACCGGCCGTTATGAATATAAAGTCGGATTAATGCGAAACTTCTAAGAAAATGAATAAATTATCTTAATCGATATTCAAAGCGGTTATAAATCCCTTTCAAGAACCTTAATTGTTTCTTAAACCCCACTGTAAATTTTGATTTAACTTACACTTAGATATAATGCTATATCTAAAATAAATGCAGAAAAATGTCTGCAGTAAAAATAAAACATAAACTGATAATATTATGGCAACACTAAAGAAAAAAACATTTGAAATTCAAAACAAGTTCATAGTAGTGCTGTTTGTTTCAACGTTCAAAACATCACAATGCTCACGTAACATCGCGAATTCATCAACAACAGATGTTGTGAAAAGTCCGCGCTGAGCTCCGTTTTGTAGGAAAACGCGTCTTGATTATGTAAATACTTTCTTCCACCCCGGACTGAATACAAATATCAAATGTGACCTTTAGCTTCATGGTTGAATGCCTTTGCTTTATCTGTGTTACACAACGCAAGTCACGTGTTTTTTTTTTCGTGTCTAATGTTGTTGTGTTGTTGTCATTCGCGTTCAGCATGGAGTTTTATAATGAATGTTGCCATCCTTTTTTTTGTTTTGGCGAGTCAGTTTTTTAATTAGAGCAATTTTCATTTCTTAAGGGGCGTTCGTATTCACAATGCAGTCGCAATCAGATAAAAATGTAGGAAAATTGAGGTGTTTTTGAGAGATAACGACTGCGATACGAATTCGAACGATGCTTAAAAATTAAGAATTGCCCTCAGATTGGCAATTCTCGTATTTTTAAGGAGCGTTTGCATTCACATCAAATACCTCCAATTTCCCTTCACTTCGGCAAGTTTTTGACATTGATTGTGGCTAAGATTTAGAAATAAATTAAGTAGGTACGAGAATAATTGGTCTTCAGTATAGAAGCAGGAGGAAATTGGAAAATTGTACACAGGTAATCAAATATAACATCGGCACTGCGGCGGCGCGGCGTTGGACGTTTTTAAAATACTTTTTCAGTTAAAATTATTTTATTTGTCTCTTTAAAAAACGTATAAGTAGCTTTAGTTCGTGAGCACACCTATGGAAAACGGGCTGATAAAAAATTGTGTTGGTAGAAAAAAAATGTTTGAAAAAATAACGAAAAACGCAGCGGAAAAACAGGAAGGTTATTCAAATAAGTCTAAGAAAATGTAAACGTAGAAGTGCCAATGCCATCATGATTCCGTTGTGAGAAAGGGATAGTGCTGAGCGTCTTATATACGTCCGTCTCTCTCACACAGCTGCTATGCTGAGACGGGATCTTTTTGGCCTCGCACAGATTAAATTTAGAATTTAGCTTAACTGTGTTAACATATTTTATGACGATTAGTTTTACTTATTTTACTTTTACGTGTCTTGTGCGAGTCCCAAATAATCATTTTTCTTTACACCGCAATCATGAAGGTTTTAAGACGTCAAGTAGGACCCTAATTTATACACCGATAAGTAATACTTATCATGCCATTAATAAGCTACTTCAAACACGGCTGAACAGATTCGGAGGAAACTTACGGCAAGAGTAGACCCTGAATAGGACATAGGATACTGAATTTGGTTCCGGGATTAAGTGACCTCGTTACAATTATCAACTTTCACGTGGGTAAAACCACTGGCTAAAGCTAGTATCACTATGAATAGAAGATTAAACTCGGAATTGATGTACCGAGACCACAAGCTCAGAAGGTACGACATAATCCTTCTTGTACCTTTTCTGTAATCCTACCCGTACCTACCAGCCTGCTACCGTCCTTAATCCCGTGCCTGAGTCCTTTGAGTACAGCTGAAAGGTTTAAGTGCACCTTCTTAGTGTAAATATGAAAAACACTCGACATTCTAAAGTATATTTTATTTACCCTTTTGCTTCCTGGATCATACAGCGACATGGATGGGAAATCATCAAATGACTCCTTCCGCTCTGGGCGAAGCAGAAGGGAGTGTCAGACTCTTACTGACTAAAACCCATCCGTGTTCCTCCTAATCCCTTTGCGTTCCAGGGCCGCGGTAATTCTTTCGAACAAATTCCGCAACCCTGACAGGCACTGGCCTTAGCGGGCCCCGTCTACTATGCTGACATCTCTTTGAGGCGCGCGTGGAACACATCGCGCCATTGACCCGGGCCCGGTTCTGATCGAATAGCGAGTCACCCAACGCTCGACGTCCGCAGGCCCACGCGGCCGGAAATCGCCCTGCGACTCGCAACGCTCAGGGCGTCTTCTTCTGTTGCGGCGACTGGGGCGAGAGGTTTCCCTCTCTCTCACACGTTCGGCCTCCTCCTTCGCTAGCAGAAGCTGAAGAAGTTCTGCTTCGCAGAAGGAGGTGACCGCTTCCCATGCCTCCTCGCTCTCGGACCATAGATTGAACTAGGGCCGGCCGCAAGAGGTCGCCGCCGCCGATTGCATCGACGAGGACCACCGCGAAGCTCCGCCCAAGCAAGGCAGACCTCCACCGTATGTTCCAGCGTGTCCTCCGGGCGATCCTCACAGTGTTGACACCCGTGCGTGTCCTCCCGACGAATCCGAAACAGGTATCTCCCGAAACAACCGTGTCCGGTGAATACCTGCGTCAGCCGGAAGGTGAGGACGCCATGGCGACGCTCTAGCTACTCCTCAAAGAGGGGACTTACTGCCGAAATTGGGGCGTGCCCAGCGCTGGATTGCGACAGTCGCTGTCTCTATACCGTCATGAGATCCTGCGGGAGCTCCGTCGGCCGTGCTGCGATTTGTCGCGGCAGAGGAGTCTTGCCCCGGGGTAGCGCCTCCACGCGCCACTCGTAAATCAGCGCAAGGGATCATATAGCGCTACTACGAGTATCATTATGGGCCGCTAGTGATTCTCCTAACTACAATATTATAATGCAAAAGTGAGTTTGTTTGTAAAGCTTTCACGCGTACTTAAATAGCTGAAACGATTTTGATGAGTTTTGGTACAGAGATAGATGGGACCCTGGAGACGGTTATAAGCTAGTTCCAAAAAAAATAATTATTTGCCTAAAGAAATTAAAATAATAAGAGATAAAAGTCAAGTCAAACCTCAACGTTCTGGAGATCTGTTGTAAATCTAACCCAACCCATCTGGATAAAACTAAATCCCAAAAAAACAAACAAATAAAATAAGTATTATAACCATAAAATACAAGCTCTTTAGAGTGATATATTTTTTTATTTGTGATGGGTTTGCTCTTGACTCTAGTCTAGGTCAGAGATGTCATGTTATTTTGTCGTATTCGAGAGGTATACGAAAAAATACAAATATTTTTCATTTAATCATGGGTTGCATAATAAATATTATTTGGTCCGCCGTCTTTGGGGTAATGTGATTTTGGATTGAGACTATAAAAATTACTTAGCTAAAAAGATTATTCAGCTTAATCGTTTGAAGATAACGTTTCAAAACTCAGTGGCAAAATGTTACCCATACATACTAAACAACGAACTAATGATAAAATAAAAACCTGTAAAAAGGTTCCATCAAAGTAAAACAATAAAAAACTCCACAGGCTTACAACTACCCACTTATTTACAACCAGTTCCAGGAAACAAGGCTGTTTGTAACATGACGCCGCAAAGGATACCTACTTCCGGTCTGTACAGGAAGTGACGTCGGTTTGTTTTTCCATCTACCCACATTTGTTGTTGTTTTGCTAGAGCTTCAATTTAACGGTCATTTGAGCGATTGGAAAGCGGTACTGTTTACGAAACGTGGGTAGGAATGAAGATTATGTGAACGCTGTTTTAATAAATTAATTGTTGGTTGTAATTAAAACACTGAGTTTTGCTCAAGTATGTATTTTAGCACTGGCCGTGTTGTTATTACTTTCTTTCGGTTTCTAGTTTGAGAATTGAAGTTGAATATTTTTCAAACTCTTCATTAGCCTGAAAAGCTGTCACACTTTGGCATTTGAGAAGGGTTTAACTTGACACGTACTTATTCTCAGTACAGAAATCGGCCACATATATCTACTTGAAGGTTACCAAAAATGACATAAATTGCTACCTAGAACCGTTCGAGCTTAAATCATTTACAAGTTATTGTCTACCAAACTTTCAAATATAAAAGCTACAAATCACTGTCTAACAACCCGAGCCATAAAACGTATATTTGTGCTTTCTATTAACATTTTCTATTATTTTACACCATAACCGCATCCCTATCCTAAAACAAGCGCACAAGACACTATGACGTCACATGCCATAACCACTCTACTCCACCAAAAACACACATTAACTAATGAAGTTATTCCAGACAAAACAACTTACTCGTATAACTTCATCAACCACATGCACTTACCAACACTTATGCAATTAACTCGGCGACATTCGATTAGGTAATAGCCACCTAGGTGCAAGTAGTGCTAGGTCTGACCTGGCACCCTTTAGGAATGAGTAAGGGTACTTGACCTCAAGGGGCCGATTGGTATAAGTATTATTTGATTAGGTTATTTCTTGTGTTTGTGAATGTTATGTTGAGGCGAATAAACTTAACTTATTTTTAAATTGTATATGTAAGTGTCAAGAGTTTGTTTTTTATTTATTAAAAAAAATATTAGTTGCGATTATACCCGGTTATTAAAATATGATCGAAAACATAGGTGTTTCTGACATACACACGTCAATGTAAGTAATAACCCCATCGCTAAAAAATAAGTTACAAAGTTGATTTTTACTCATGTATGTAGTATGTATAGGTAACCTAAAGTAATTACTAAACACAAAAAAACAACTAGACCAATAATCCTAGAATAGATGTACAATCGCGTTCCTGAGAAATAGAAACGGTTTTTTTTGCATAACTTTAATAACGCTGAAGAAAATCCGGAAAATCCTTTTAAGTATTTATTTACAGGACATGCATTACTCTGTTTTCAATCATACCCAAATACGCTAAAAATTTTCTATAAACAGCTCTAAAATTGCATTCTCTTAAGAAATATGAATATACTAGCTTTACGCCCGCGACTTTGTATGCGCATATCCCGTTTTTTCCCGTTCCCGTTGGAATTTCGGAAAATCCTCTCTTATTGCTCCCTTACACTCCCCAAGGAACCTATGTACATGCCAAATTTCAGCTTCCTACGACCAGTAGTTTCGGCTGTGCGTTGTCTGTCAGTCTCTCACTCAGTCACTCAATCAGTCAGTTACAGAAGAATTTTATATATTAGGATGATGAAGAGATATACAAAGGAGACTTTCATCTTGATTGATTGAATATTTTATTAAGAAAACATTTTCCTCGTAACGCCTTAGAATTCAAGCAACCTGTCAGTTGCAACAGGTGTCATCTCGGCCATTTAAAAGTTGTATAACAAGTTGTCTTACAGCTGCAACTACGCTGGAACTTTTATAACGAACGAACGTCACAAAAAACTGGAAAATAATATCGGTTTTGTGTCAGCGCAATCCGACAGTCGCTGATTGAGTTATTTTACCGTGTTTCTCTCTTTTATGGTTCCGTCCTTCGGAAGGCACGTATAAGCTGGTGGTCCCGGCCGCCAAATGGCGGTCGTCAAGTAAACCACGTCAGAGGCCCTTGAGGCGGTTTAGAAACTCCGACACTAGGGTGTGTGGGGGCTTTAGACCTTACTGCGCACACGATAAGAAGAAGATGGGTAGATCTCTTACTGTTCACAATAATAAAACCGCAGAACAGATGGTCGATGAGGCCGAAAAGTTCTGTAGTAGCGATAGCGTACCGGAAGACGCAGCGTTGGAAGGTCTCCCAACAAGGTGGACCGATGACCCGGTGACCAGTTGGTTGCGAGACGCACAGGACCGGTTGTTGTGGCGACATATGGGGAGGCCTGTGTCTAGCAGTCTTTCGGCTGATATGATGATTTTACTGTTCACAATAATAAAATCGCAAAACAGGAAGATATGACTAGAAAAATAATCTAGGTGACAATTAATCTTTTAATTGAATGATCACTGAGGTGAAAAAGGTATGTGTGGAACAGCGTACGATGGTTCGTAGACCCTAAATTAGGATAAGCGCACCAGTATGCTGCTGAGATACACAAACACAAGGAAATGTGGTTCTCAGCACAACTGAGAATAAACCTGAAAATAATCAAACCGTCCGTCCGTCCGTCGTCAAAGTCAAAGTCAAGGATTTATTTGCAAATAAATATGGTTACAAAAGTCGTCTCTGATTTCCAGCAGGCTGGACTGTCTGTACATGAATCGCTGTTGCACCATTTCCCATGGAATAGTGCAGCCGCAGTGAAGTGTCGGGCAGTGCTGCCTCTGTGTATATTGTGTTGTATATGTTTGTTGTTATTGTGTGTGCTGTGTAATTTTTTTGTGAATAAATTAATCTTAATTACTAACATAGGATAAGTTTGTTACTAACAAATGAGTCATAGTTACTTGATAAATAAATTGAATTGTATTGAAAAACTAGCAATACCCTACTTTTTGGACGGTTTGATTATTTTGCTAACGAAATGTGGTCGATCCCAAAATCTTTGGACTTTAGACAATCGTAGTTCTGAAAGAACGTCATTTTGTCCATAGCCTCAGTTCTTGCTTATAAACTAACCTTCACAGTCCAATCAGTGTTAAATTAAATGTACCAAAAACACCGGAAAACAACAACCTACATTGATTAAGACACCCGATACTTTACAACCCTATTAAAGGAAGGCAAAGGTCATTCCAAAACAAACTCCTAATGCCTTTGAGTCATTAGAACGAGACAAAACTTCCACCTAAGAACCTCAAGTACAAATTACAGACACCTGAAACCTCTTATTTGCTAGCCGTATTTAGAGCTTTTACTTTACGAACATTTTACTACGGCACTTGTGCCTTATTTCAGTGAAATTCTTGGAAAGGTGGAAGACTTATCAAGGGTTCATAATTAACCACACATAATACATTTTTAGAAGGTAATGTAGCACCAAGGAACCTCGCTCGTGGTACTACTTAAGGATTGTACTAAATAAAAGACAAATTATAATTGTACGAATACTTATTTAGGCCATCTGGCTTGGACTCACTTATATAAAAACTAAACATATTTTTAACACTCATAATTCGAATATTATTTATATTTCTGCCAGACGCTTCCAAAGTTGTAACGAGTAACTTGTCTGCCAGTGACCTGCACCTGGTTTTGCTAAAAACCTATATTTTTTTATCAGTACCTACGTAGGTTGGTGTAGGTACACAAACCTACGTAGGTACTGATAAAAAAAACTTTGTATGCTGTAAGATATTCTAGGAACCATCAATCCTTACTCCTTACTATTACTATATTTACTATACATATATTTTATATATTTATATAATAAATGCGAAAGTAACTCTGTCTGTCTGTCGCGCTTTCACGCCGATACTACTGAACCGATTTAAATGAAATTTGGTACACAGATAGTGTAGAGTCTCAGAAAGGACATATACTTTTCATCCCAGGAACTTGTTCCTGCTCTTTACTATGTAATTATTCGTATACTGGATGACCCGGTAAACGGTTCCCTATTCTTAAAACCACCCCCATTTAGAGCGAACGAAACAAAAAAATATATATTATTATGTCTTTGGCAATCTCGAAACCCTGGGGTCCCAGTCCTTTAGTCCCGTCCTTAGTCAGGTAGGCGTTCGAGGGGCCGAAGCCAACTCACAAAGGCTCTGTTAGACTGTTCATATATTTTAAAATATTATTGTTATATTAAATCAATCAAGCGTTTTTATAACCGACTTCAAAAAAAGGAGAAGGTTCTCAATTCGGTTGTTTCTTTTCTTATTATTATTATTTTATGTGTGTTACCTCTTATCTCCGTCATTTATGAACTGATTTGAAAAATAATTCGTTCATGTGAAAGGGTATACTTTCCGATTGGTCCCATTTAAATTTCATCAAAATCGGTTTAGTAATTTGGCTTTTAAATCAAAATAGCTGGTATTCGTTTATTTAGATAATGTATTTGGTTTGTCATCCAAGTAAACGGAATTGCGTATTTTGCTTTCCTGCGACTTTCCAGTGGCGTTGTTAGGTGCCACTAAATAGTAAAAAATAAAAAACTTTTTTACAAAAAAAATACAACCGATGTTTTTGGTTGTTTCTTCGTATTTCAACACCGACTTTCGAAATTAAAGTTATTTTATACTTTTTAGTGTTTTTCTTTATTTGGAAGTCGGTTGTACTTTTTTGTAAAAAGTATTTTTTTTGTTTTAGCGAGACTAATGAACAGCTACTGATTTTTATATATTAGGTTTATAGAACTCGTGAGTCACGACACGTATATCCTGCTCCCTCGATGTCAAGTTCAGGGTGAAATGTTCCATCAAGCGGCCATTTTGTCTTGTGGACCCATAAAAACATACAATACGTACGACACACCACGTCCTATGTCATAAACCAAATATAAGAGACCGCCATTTTGAGCTTACGACCGGCGAAAAATTCTTGTGTGTAACAAGCAGTAGCAAAGGTTTTTAATATCATAAATAGCCAACGAAGAGTGTTGAGAGTACTGTAATTATTTTACGTAAGAACTTTCCGTAGGTAACTTATTTACGGAAATAAATTATTTTAATTTGATTTGATGGCGAAAGGTTACTCATTTTTAATACTTATTTCACCCTGAAGTACTATTAAGAATTTTGAATAAAGATAATATTGTGTAACTCGAAAAAAATGTGTTTCATACAAAACTAGTTGATCCGCGCAACTTCGTCTGCTCCGCTCCTATTAGTCTTAGCGTGATGATATATAGCCTTCTTCCTATGAAACAGCTGATATTTTTTTCCGTTTTTTCAGAGTTGGTCTCAAAGTAAAAGTTGTTTATAATCATGTGTACTTTCAGTTCTTTTAAGAGGTTGTCAGTGTTTTACAAATAACCCTGTAGGTATATAAACATATACAGGGTAAAAATAATCTCTAAAAATACTGGTTTGATGACGCAAATTATTATACTGACAAAAGCTAGAATTTCGGTGACTACTTATTATGCCGGAAAATACACAAGATGTCAGCTACGGAGGAACCCCGAAGAAAAGGAAGCAATTAAGGGCGAATTTCATCAATGAAACTGAACGCGATCAGCATATAAACCACGTTTACGAGCTGTCAGTGTCATTATTTTCTGTGGAATATTGACAACTCTTGAACGCAGTTTAGATGCAATGATCGCGTTCAGTTTTATTGGTGAAATCCGCTACTAATAAATCAAAACAGTATACCCTAGAAAATGTATTAGATGATAGTGTGAACTCGTTCGGTGCAGGTCACTAGCAGACAAGTTAGTCATTGGAACTTTAGAAGCGACTGGCAAAAATATAAATAGTATTTGAATTATGAATGGTAAAAATATAAATATTCCTACTATGCCAGATGCAATATATTCCGCCTGCCAAGCGTGGCGATTACTTATGGCAAACCAGTCCAGCAGTGGACGTCATTCGGCTGTTATGATGATGACGATGATGCCAGTTGGCCTAAATAAGTATTCGTTTGATCATAATCGGGCTCTTATTGATAATAATCCTTAAGTAGTCTCACAGGCGACGCCCTGTGGTGCTACAATAGCTTAGTAACTAATATTTATTACATAGTTTTTCTTCATAAATAAGAAAACAGCTCCTATTATTCAACAATGTCTTCCGAGGCAGCCATTCATTGCGGTTCTAATAACTTCGGTTTCTTCATTATACTCAGATAATAAATGAAGCTTGGCGAAATAAGGCGGCACTGCGTAATTACTGCCGATAGAAGTATTTGAGGAATCCTTGACTAATGGACTGTTCGATATTAACATAAAAAGTCTTCTGCATTTCCTGATCGTTAAATACCACCTTTATTGGTAAGTAATTAAGGTCTTCTTTGCAGCAATTAGGAGTTAATATCGTTCCAGAGATCATGTCGTTTTGGCGCCAGATAAATGAGAGATAACCGTCATTGATCCACATACGTTTATTGACTTTTTAATATCAAAAACAGAAATAAAACCAAAAATCTGTCCTGAATCGACTTCTATCGTTATCCTTCACGTTCTCTAGTAATGAAAATCGGTTCATAATTTATTGTTCGGGTATCTACCAAGGTACATTAGGGAAAGGTTCTCTGGCGCCTACTATACAGTTACAAAATGTTTTTACAAATCAACCGTTCGGATTAAGTCAGGTATCTCCTACCATATATGACAGCCAATCAACTCGCGGCACCGAAAACATCGCTTGTCTTGCTAAGGAGTACTGAGTTGATCGATTACTGGGTTGTTGAGGTTGGACAGACAGTCGCTCCATTTAAAAAACTGGTACTTATCTGCATCCTGTTAGTCTGTAAGCTGAGCCCACCGCAGTTGGCAAAATGCTAGGTAGATTGATACATATTTAGGTGTATTTATCAATCCACCTTGACTGAAAAGACAAGACGACAATGAAACATAAAGTGAACACAGGTAAATTGTAACAACACAAAATATAACGTTCCATTTGCCTTGTTTATTATGCCGTAACAAATGTTTCTATCCTTACAACAGGATCTCTTAGAAGTGTTAAGTTTCGTTCAAAGACTCTCATATACCGCGCGTGTGTTTACCTACACACACATCTTCAAAGCAATTTGCAAGGAAATTGCTCACCCACTTTTCCCTTGAATCGGGGATCTTAAAATTTTTGTGTAATTTTAAGCTCTTCTCTGTAAAGAAAAGGAACTAACCATGTCATTTTATTATATTTTCTATTCATAAAATTACACGCATATAAAAGCTTTCTAAATTTTGATGAGTGTTTCATTCAAAGTCTTTGAACAAAAGTGGTTTTATATGAGCAAGTTGCTCTTAAAAGTTTTCCTACCCGCTAGTAACAAAGTACATGGTCCCTCACATGTTGTTAAACAAAGCTGGTACAAAGTTAACGGCTATTATAACGTTTATACGAGCTACAACTTTGTGCTAACTTAATTTCAACACACTTTATGCGAATTCACAAACATGCAATCGTAAAATACAAACGCTGTGCTTTTGTTTTCGAGTAAACAAACTGTTTCGAACACGTTCGAATTGATTTAAATACTGCAACTGTCTGTGGACATTTGAACAGTAAATAGAATACACCATTGTGGGAGTCAAAGATAAATATTTTTCTGCTCAGCGGTTCATTTTATTTTTTCAGTCGTATTTTTCCGCATCCCGGCAGTTTTTATTTTTGTTGAATCACCTCGGAAATGAGAAATTGATTAGATTGGGTGAAGTGAGGTACAAAAAAGAAGCTTTTTCTCGTATTTTTAGAACTACATTCCGCCACCAAGTTTTGCACGGCCATTTTTCATAATTTAGCACCAAAAATAGATAAAAACACGAACAGATATTAAAGCTGAGCGAAGGCCACAGATAATACGAAATCTCGAGTAATCCCTCGGCTCGTAATGGATAATGTTATATTATGTTCACTCAATCTTCCTCACAAAAATTGTTCCAACCCGTTATGACAACTTTGCTTCGTTCATGCGACATATATTTATTTAAGGTAGGTACTAGAATTTTACGCGGCTTTCTCGGCGTGAAAGTAACCAGTTGTTTTTTACTTGCTTACAATACCTTACTCTTTATTGACATAATAGTCACAGAATAATAGTTGCATAATTTGATTCCGCCAAGCCCGTTCCATCATCGGACCACAAGACGAACGGCGATGCGCCACCGGTACATGGTGGACATCCCACCCACGCACACAAAACGTTTTGGGAACACATTCATAGTGCGTGCAGCTAAGGAGTGGAATTCCCTGCCGAACTCTGTGTTTCCTGATAGCTATAACCTGGGAGTATTTAAGTCAAGAGTGAATAGGTTACTTCTAGGCAAGCGTGCTCCATCTTCGACCACATCATCACTTACCATCAGGTGAGATAGTGGTCAAACGCGTGCCTATAAATAGTAAAAAAAAAGAAGAAACTCGTTTGAAGCCTCTGAACTAGGTGTACCTGTATGTCAGGAATAAGCGCCCTCCCCCATTTTATTTGGCTTAAACACTAATGCCAACATAGGAATAGACAAACATTTATGCTACAGAAATGTTGCGGAGTTTGTTCGAAAGAGTCACCGCGGCCCTGGAACGCAAAGAGTTTAGACATTAGGAGGAACACGGATGGGTTTTAGTCAGAGTCTGACACTCCCTTCTGCTTCACCCAGAGCGGGAGGAGTCATTTGATGATTTCCCATCCTTAAACTGCTACAGAATACAAATTTTGATGTTAGTACAAACATATTAGTATACTTACTGTTACTATCTAACTGTGACAATAAATACTTTTTCTTTCTTATTTTATTACACTCGGTTGTATTCATATAGAACCGGTTACTAAGAAACCATTCAAAGTGTAAACGTTTTTCTATCGTACACCTGTTAACACTCCATTTCACGCCCTTGAGCGTTCAATGGCGAATGTTTTTCCTCAGGGAAAAAGAAAAGAAAGAAGGAAAACATGTATACCTACTACACACAATGTAGTGTCGTAGTGTTAAAACAATAATAGGTATTGTGTGCCCCACGGCTGCGCAAAATCATCATCTTCCTGCCCTTACTGCGTTTTTTTTCTTCCATTCTGTCATATCACGCTATCTCTTTTTTATGGGTAATCATCAAATGACTCCCCCCGCTCTGAACGAAGCTCAAGGGAGTGTCAGACTCTTACTGACTAAAACCTACAATGTTCCTCCTAATGCAATTTGCGTTCCAGGGCCGCGGTGACTCTTTCGAACAAATTCGCAACCCTGGTCATGCTATCACTGACTCCCTTTTCTTTCATATCGCTCCTCACATAATCCATCCATATTTTTTGTGGTCTCCCGCTCCCTCTCCATCCATCCACATTTATATTCATAACTCTTTTAGTCACATACGTTTCATCTCTCCTCTTCACCTGACGGCTGCGCAAAATTGGTTAAGCAAAATACCACATAACTAGAAGTGGCGTGATGCTGGTTTTCAACTGAAACATGCGTAGATTTGAAATTCAGTTTTGTGCGGTGCACTTTTAAGCTCTCTTAAAAAAAAGTATGAGACTGCTTGTTTCTATTTATGTATAGTGGGTAAGGTACATGAAAATACTTTCTTGACCCACAACAATTCCTAAATTATTTGTTGTTTAGATAAGAGCGTATAGAAAATATTGTCGACGAACCCAGATGAATTGGTGTTATGAACGCAGTACCTACTCAATTACCTAAAGTGGCGTATTGGCTATTTCAAAGTTTATTTTAATACCACCTGCCATGCCCGAAGTTTAGTAGTGTACCTAATAGATACACTGCTAAACTTCGGGCACTGTGAATGGCGTTTAATTATGAATGTATGTAGGATGAAAACCAGTGTAATAATACACAGGATGAGTTTTTAAAGGTTGCGTGGATGGCCAAATCCGAAACTATGAGAATTAGCGCGAAATACACTCAACGGAGTCTCGAGCCCGGTCTTAATTTTTTCTTTGCCGCGCTACTGTAATGCATCTGGCATGTTCGCGGAGACGGAAATTGATGGTTTTCACGCAATAGAATAGAATACTCTTTATACACCATATAAGTTACAGACAAAAATAGATGAAGAAAACATTACATAGGGTGACACAATGGGCGGCCTTATCGCTAAAAGCGATCTTTTAAAGACAACCTTTGGATGGATTTTAAAGAGAGGAGTGGCAGTAAGTACTGCAGGTAGTCTTAGGTGTACTATTTATTTATACAATAATTACATAATAGATAAATACATATAAACAATATAGCAGAGAACCCAAGTAAAGACGATTAAGGGGAGAGATAATGATTTTTACCATAGTTTTAAAAGTAGACAAAGATTGAGCACGCCTTACCGACACCGGCAAGGCATTCCATAACCGCACCGCCTGAATCGCAATCATGCGCAAGCGATGCGCTGCCACCATGCGCCGGTTACGCGCCATCCCCAACAGCATCCTGAGAGCTATACCGGACAGGTGGGACAGTCCAAAACTGGGGCATTGGATAGGCCTACATGTGACTGTGGTGTAGGTAGGTAATTATGTTAATTATGATAGTTATGTTAAAGTTAGATAGAATGTAAGTACTAACACTAGTTTCTAAGTTTTTGAACACTAACCAAAAAATGGACTCTATCTGAAATACAAGATTTTTGAAGTGAAAACTTCTTTAGCGGCGTTGAGCACTTTTTCTGTAATGGGTATAAAATCTTAGAATCGCGTCAGGGTCACGTGACCTGATCGCAAAAAGCGTAAGACGGACTCGCGTCAGGGTCACGTGATGCGAAAAAGCGTAAGATCGAGGGGAAGGGAGAGGAACTAGTATCTCCCACTCTTTCTACCGTGCCTGAGTGTGCTGCTCCGCTTAGGCGGCACAGGGCGCTTGCGCGAATGTCCGTCTGTGTTTATGTACAGCGTGCCACGCGTATCCAAGGATACGAAATTACGGAATTACGAAATTATGGATGAAAGTTGATTTTTCTAAGAGATAAAAATTAATGTAATATATAAATAAATAACGATATAATATTATGAATAATAACATGTAAATTGTCATATTTGTGTACGATAGCGCAATAAATAAACATTGTATTCTACCTCATAAATGATAGTATTTTTGTAATTATAATTAAACACAACGTTATTTTTTGTTGTTTTTATGGTTCGTTTTGTTTATGTCAGGAACTGTGTCAAGATTGACATCTGTCACTGACAGTCGCTGTCGCGGCCACACGTCAGTGTCTTTTTGTTTATTTTGTTGTCGGTGGTTTGTCTATGATGTGACCGCGACAGTAAGGATGTATTATTTACATGTTTTCACTTCTGCCGGCACTCCCGGAGTGCTACCGGTGTTTTTTATTTTTATTTATTGTTAATAAAAGCTAAAACTACATTATTGGATATTTGATATTATATTTTTTTAAGTACCTATTGTATTTAAAATGAGCCTTTAGTTTACCATGTGTTACATTCCATTATTTGATCCTTACTAGCGGCACTTTCGGATGGTGTAACAATACAGGGTGTATTCTTTCAAAAATCAGGCGGTTCGATTCCTGGCTAGGAATATCAATTTTTAAAAATTCAATGGTACAGTTTTAGTTTTCATCGAAATCGGTCTCGAGATCTTTTTCACTGTTTTTCTATGTTCCTCATAGTTTCTGATTTGGCCATCCAAACACACTTAAATATGATCATGTGTACCGAATTAAACACGTACTTATTTACATAGTCTCTGAATAGGGCAATCAAGAATTGTTGCTAACAACTTTTAAATTAATTAAACTAATACACGGTTCAGTGGTGGCCGAGTGGTAATGGCTTCGACTTATGAGTTGTAGGTCGCGGGTTCAAACCTAGCCAGGCACATTACTTGTGTAATTTATTTCATCACCACTGCTCACAAAACGGTGAAGGAACACATCGTGAGGAAACCGGCAAGTCCTAGAACCAAAAATTCGAAGACATGTGACATTCACCAACCCGCATTGGGCCCGCGTGCTGGATTACGGCCCATTCCCTCTCCTAGAGAGGAGGCCTGAGTCCCAACAGTGGGAACATTATAAGGCCGACTATGCTTTACGGTTCAGTTTCTCTGTTTGCTGAACTGTTTAAATGAACGGACAACTTTAAAATTTGAAGGGCAGTTCATTAACACAGTTTTAATGGAATGGCAAACAGTTTTTGTTCACATCCAACGGCACGAATATAATTTAGGGACTAGAGAATAAAAAGTACTGAATAGTAAGTACATATATGGCAAGTATATGGGTCGACCGACTGAAAGAAAAAACATAGGTGTGCATACGTTTCTAACTCTTACCTTTTAGTTTAAAAATAAGCTGTAATAAGGAATTAAATTGAAAAACACCCTTCGTGTGCGAGTCGGGCTCGCACACGAAGGGTGTTTTTCCGTACCATAAACCTTAATTTTATTTTTATTATTTGATGTTATAGCGGCAATAGAAATGCACAAACTGTGAAAATTTCAGCTGTCTACCTATTACGGTTCTTGAAATACAGCCCTCTGACAGACAGACGGGCGGACGGACGGATGGACGGACGGCCGGACAGCGGAAGCTTAGTAATAGAATAGAATAGAAAACATTTATTCAGCATAGACACAAACTCACAGCAACATAGACAAAATGAACAGAAATAATAGTAGTACACAATAATTGCGCTGAGCGAGCCCATACTACTACTACTACTTTTTTGGTCCGGAACCCTAAAAACCGGCTAAGTGCGAGTCGGACTCTCACACAAAGGGTTCCGTACCATAGACCGAATACAACATGAGTCTTGTCCCCCTCCCACGCAGAACCATTTGATTTGATTATTATTATTTTTTATAGCGGTAATAGAAATAAAAATAAAAAAAACTTATATTTCAGACAGAGTCCATTTTTTGGTTAGTATGAAAATTTCAACTGTCTACCTATTACGGTTCTTGAGATACAGTCGCTGTCAGACAGACGGACGCACGGACGGATTCGAAGACAGTACTTCGGGTACGGAACCCTAACAATGGTGGAAGCACTCATTTCCTTCATCATTAAAGTCATACACTCCATTAATCCATAAAGTCCATTCACACTGGGTAGCACAAATTGAATACAACTGCTCGTGTGTAAATTGCTCCTTTGTTCAGCTGAGCTGTGTGATGAAAAAATCTAATTTGAGCACCATTGTGCACTATGTAGCAATTTATTTAAAGACAATTCGATAGTGCAGCGAGCTAAATGGGTTTGAAGAGCACTTTGACAATGTAGGTACGAGTAGATTTAGAGTTGCGGAATTCTTTCGAAAGAGTCACCGCGGCCCTGGAACACAAAGGGCATTAGGAGGAACACGTATGAGTTTTAGTCAGTAAGAGTCTGACACTCCCTCCTGCTTCACCCAGAGCGGGAGGATTCATTTGATGATTTCCGAGTAGATAGGTCTTATAAACCTTTTAAGTATGACTACATAGCATCACAAATCTGTAAATCCCATGGATATATATATTAATTTAATGTACTTTGTTTGTTTTCTGTATTATTCTGTTTTGTTCAATATCTCTGACATTTTTAATTCAATTTATTTTCAATCTGACATCATAATTTATACTATTTAATTTTAATCATATTCACTCTTATATTTTTTAAATTTTCAAATCTTTAGTTTACACCTTTTCCTGCAATGGTGTATAGTAATGTTGTGGTTGTCTGTAAGTGTTGCAGCACTAGAATATTTTTTATTTTTGTAATTATTATTAGCTTTAAGTACGGTGTATGCAATGTTGACGATCCTTATAAATAAATAAATAGATGTGTCTATGGTAGGCGCCAGATAAATATGCAACAACCGTCCTTTGTTAACTGTTATAATATTAAAAACAGAAATAAGAACATAAAGTTGTCTCGAATCGACTTCTATCGTGATCCTTAACGTTCTCTAGTAATTAAAAACGGTTCATTATTTATTGTTCGGGTATCTACGAAGGGATATTAGGGAAAGGTCAAAATTATAGTTGCAAGTTTATCTGACGCCAACCACACGGGTCAAAATAATCATATGGTTTATTCCGCTTTCGTCCCAATTTTCGCCTGATTTTTGCATAGATGTAAAATACACAAAATAACCTCTACTACATCGTTAGTATTGTGGTTCCAAACGCTCCTGCTGACCATAAAGTCCTGGGTTTGATTCTTTGATCGGGGAACGTTTTATTACCCATCTGGAAATTGTCAGTAGCATCCCAGAATCTGGATTTGTGCAAAGTTGATTAGACTCGCTTCCTATTACATGGGGTTTAAACATAAGCGTCGAAATAAGGGACTACGTTAAATACAACAACTTTGGTCTCTGCCTAACTGTTTAGAGAATACAGGCGAGACTCTCGGCATGTAGGCTCCTGGTGAAGTATAGGCAGTATCAAGAGAGGATTTCCCGAAAAACGGAATATATGCGGACTAAGTCGCGGGTAAAAGCTAGTAGTCATTATAAAAAGAAAGAAAGCGCTTTTTTTTAATGCTTGTTTCAAAAGAGCATACATTTAAATGTCCCTCCCAACACAATAGTTAGTATTTACTGGGCTGGCTTCTCATTACATTAACCTTCATTAGAGTAACTGCTAATTAGCGCTGGTTACTGTGCACTCAGTAAATAGGTTCTATGCACTTCGAGCAAGGCAAGTACATTTACAATCCTACAGTTTTAAGTAGCTATTAGACTAATTACCTAGAACAAAGTAATAATCGGTTGGTATGGGTTCTACTGAAGAATTTTTTAATGACACTTTTTTCTGTGTTTCAATTTTTGTTCGAATTATTTCTTGCTAAAATATTTATTGCTAGATTTTTCAGGCAGCGGCGTCCCTCCCAAAACCTGTCCTCTAGAGACCGTGTCCATATGCGTGGTAGAATGGTACCTATACTCGACGAAAGTCCAGCAGATGATTAGTTTCGGAGACTTGAGGTAAAATCCAAACTTAGTAACGTTACCTCTTTATAATTTACTATCTTACTAAACGTTTCTGCGTCCTGAAATACAGGCTCGGCCTAGCTCAGGCGCAGTTGCTCACTTTTATTGTTTTGCAAATAACAACATTTCAATTACAATACTGTAAAAAAGTAACAATTTCTTAAGATACATTTATTATTATTATTATTAATTTTTTTTTTTTGGTTCATGCTTTTTGTGTTTTCACGACTAACTTGTATTTTTATTATAACTGTCCGATTAACTTTTCGTCCCTTTAACATATCCCCCTCCAGAACTGCTCGTAGCGCTGATGATTATCATCAGTCGCAATAATATTAAACTATGAGTCATACACAACTCCAAAGGACATTTTAAAAAGTGGCATATGATCAACACTCCCATACTAACCCAGCAAGTTTTCAACTGTACCCACCAATCAAAAAATCAAGTCACTGTCTGCCGTTAATAATATATACACACTTGCTTCTTCAATTTAGGCATTGGCAGAATAGTCGACATCGGCTTTGTTTGCCATATAAAATTATAGATATACTGGTATTTGAATTATTATAACAGTATCTCGTTTATTTATTAAAAACTTCATGCACAAACAATGATATATGATATACCCAAGATACACACTCAGCATCTCAAAAACGTCTGCATAAAACAATGGTGAGCGATGCGAGACTGTTTGAAACTAGCGCACAATTTTAAATTGTGCGCTAGTTTCAAACAGTCTCGCATCGCTCACCATACTGCACTGCTTTGTAAAAAGAACTTTAAGCGATGCGTGTAAGGTTTAATTTGCAAAAAAAAATGTTTATAGTATAACTACACACAACTCACACATGACACTTAATACATGTCAGTTTTTGACGACAGTTTCGAGTGTTGCATTTGTTCGAGACTGTGCATCTTGGGTTTTTTACAAATCAATGTGCACAAAGGTACAATGGCATTATCTACCAGACAACCAAGGGTGGTAAGAAATAACATAGCAGTTGTATGGGGGATGTTCACTTTTTATCTTGTAAAAATGTTTTCATTAAATACTACAACTTCTCTGAAGTCATCTGTGTTTCCAATACAGCTTCTGTTTCATATCTTAATCTTGACATAGCTTCCTTTAGCCTGGAATATCTACGACGTCGTTATCAACACAAAGACTGTGCCGAACGCTTGTTGGCATTTGACGTCGGCATCCGTTTGAAGATACCGCAGCTCAACGTTTACTGTTGCCAACAGATCTCGCAAATTAATGGAAATGTCGCTCCGTTTATGATGTTTAGTTTCCGTCTTCGGATATTAATATTGTAGCATGAAGGCAAGACTGGTGTTCATAAGTTTTAAGAGTAATTTGTCGCTTTAGTCAACCAAAATGACCGACACAATTTAAAACTCACCTATACTTAATATATAAAGCTGAAGAGTTTGTTTGTTCGTTTGCTTGCTTGAACGCGCTAATCTCAGGAACTCCTGATTCGATTTGAAAAATTATTTCAGTATTAGACAGCCCATTTATCGAGGAAGGCTATAGGCTATATATCATCACGCTAAGACCAATAGGCGCGGAACAGACGAAGTTGCGCGGGTCAACTAGTATGTGACACAAGGAAAAACCTTAGTATTTATATGAAACATAGTGTCCGAGTATCGAAATCAAAGCTCAGAGGACCAATTCTACTAACTTTTAAACAACGTTCACATTAGTCAAAAAAGCCTCAATTTCCATACATTTTTGACGAATTGCGACTGGCATGCGAATGCAAACGAAATTTAAAAATCAGTAGGCAATAGGCATTAAAGTAATTATAAACTGTGTATATGAATCGCGTCGTCCGTCGACTACGCCAATTCACCTTCACTTCAGCTACGCCGTAGCAGCTGCTACGTGCTACGGCGTAGCTACTTATACTTTCGGTGAAGTTCGCGGTGAAAATGATGAAGCTCGCATGCACCGATGCTTTTTACGATATAACGATAAGCATAAAATGAGTCCTGAAACTCAATATTTTACAACGAGAACTCTATAAAATGCACTAAGCCGAATGATAAGGAGATAATATGGTATGTCGCATAAGAACAACAGTTTGAATGTGGGTAGATGTATCTGATATCGACTCATTTGTACATATCGGTGTTATCATATCAGTTCTGCGTGGCAGATATACTAACATGTCATAACAGCCTACTATTTACTTAGTGTGGAATGTGCTATTCATTTCCTGTTCAATTCATGCATAACAGATGGTCAAAAACAAAACAGTAACCCCGACCAATCATTGAAAACTACCATTTTCGATTAAATACTACAAAAAAGGATAGGAAAAGAGTTTATTTGGGCCAAGTGTGACATATACCAAACAAAAAATAGAAACAAAATGAATTATGAACACAAAATTATAAAGAAACTAGCACTTCTCCCGCGACTACGTACGCGCGTGTTTAATTGGTACTCCACGAACTTTATCTCCCATGTACCCTCTTAAAGGGTTTCTTACGTAGAAGCCCTTTAAGAGACCCATTTTTAAAACCGTCGTAACTTTTAAACGAAAGGTCCGATTTGAATCATTTAAAGTGTAATTTACATGCACATAACCAATCTTAAATATTAACTAGTTTAAATAGATAAGGATTAATATCATGTTACTAAAATCACCATTATTCCATTTCATTCGGGTTTTGATTGAATTATTTGAACAAAAAGCGTTCATTGTGACTTATCCATAATAGTTAGATACATACTCTCGGGAACTTTTTGGTAGATACTTATGTCTTGTATAAAACTGTAGCACATTACTATGCTCTATTGTTAATTGTTTCCGCAGCGTGCGATATAAGGATCTTTTTTGGTATTTTTTTCACACCTTGGGTTACATTATCGAAGTTTCCATACGGATCTTTAACTTTTTTGAAAATATTCTATAGCCTATATTCATCAGAGATAATGTAGAATTCTAATGGTGAAAGATCTAAAAAGAATTTTTCAAATCGGTCCAGTAGTTTCCGAGCCTATTCAATTCAAACAAACAAACAAATCTTTCCTCTTTATAATATTATTAGTGTAGATATTGTGAAAATATGCGTCATGCGTTTCACAAGAATTATTTTGTTCATGAGTAATTGGGGTTTCATCTAGGACTAGCTGACCCACGCAACTTCGTCTGCGTCGCATATTGCAACATTTTTCATTGATGCTTCATTCCTATTGATCGCAGCGTGTTGTTATAATATGTATTATAACAACACGCTTCACTTCATGTTATACTTATAGTATAACTACACAACTCACACATGACACTTGACACATGTCAGTTTTTGACGACAGTTTCGAGTGTTGCATTTGTTCGAGACTGTGCATCTTGGGTTTTTTATATATCAATGAAAATTAAGGCTTTTTTGACAGTTTACGACTGACATGCGAATGCGAACGTTGTTTAAAATTAGTAGAATTGACCCACCCTCTGTTCAAGTTAATGACAACTTTTGTTTAACGAGTGAGCGTGCAGCCGAAGAATTTTTTAGGAAATTTGGATAAGCCTTTACATTTCTACGCTTTTGATTACCACAAAAAATGTTTAAGAGTAGGATTTACTGGATCCTTCACACAAGCAAGTTTGAGTGAACAGGCTTCTTCTGGGTCAGCTCCCTCCATTGTCGACTTTATTTCTGTCACCTGTGACCTAGACTAGAGTCAAGAGCACACCCATTTAAAAAAAGATTACGGTCACAAAGATTGCGCATGCTGACGCGGACTTAAACAGTCACAAAGATTGCGCATGCTGCATGTAACACTAACTTGAAACACGTCTCCAACTGTAAAGTTCTCAAGTGAGCCTCAACTATACCCGGGTGCACAACTTTGTATCGCGTGAGTAGTGTGGCCTTCAAGATTCTACCAACTTTCATCTTGAGAGAAGGGGTAGAGGATAAGTGTTTAAGTGGGTTTTCATTCAGTTTATTACGGTTTCCTTGCTGTCCTCTTTTATATTTCGATTCAGTTAACTTTGGAATGTTTATTATTGTTTTTGACCATTATTTCGGCTGAAGGTAAGCGATGATTTCGTCTGCGATGGCGCATCAAGCTTTCAACATGTTGCGGAATTTATTCGAAAGAGTCACCGCGGCACCAGAACGCAAAAGGCATTAGGAGGAACACGTATGGGTTTTAGTCAGTAAGAGTCTGACACTCCCTTCCGTTCCGCCCAGAAAGGCAGGAGTTATTTGATGATTTCCCATCCTTGCGACAATCCATCGGCGAAACTCGCTTCATCTAGCCCAAGCACAATCTACATATCGAAAGTTATATTTGATGAAAACAATTGTGCATTCTACAAAAGCAACTTCATTTAAATGCAAATAGTACATTGGAGCGTTTTGCAGTTCTGTTGTAGTCAGGTCACGCCTGCTACCCGCATTTTGCTATTAGCATAGACTTTAAAATTGAAGAGAAATATTTTAATCTGAACCTTTTTACAAGAATTTAATTATGCCTGAGTTTGTCTCTAAAGAAAGAAAGAGTTTATTAGTGCCAACTACAACGAATACCATAAAAAAAAAAACAAAATTAATAACACATAAAAGTTGGGAAAATATACGTCACATCTGCGCGAAACGGCTTGGATACCTAAACAAAACGTGTGATCTGTTTAAAAAAAACTGGCCAAGTGCGAGTCGGACTCGCGTGCAAAGGGTTCCGAACGAATTTAACTTTTTTAACATGTTATTTTAACACTACAGACTTCTAATAGGTTTTCCTGTAATGTTTAGGTAAAGATCTATTATGTCCATTTTTTCAAAATTTTAGGCTCAGTAGTTTCGGAGATAAGGATCATTGAAGAATGAGAATGGTCATTTTTCGTCTAATTTCTTGAATATCTTCAAAACCATTTATTTTAAAATTATGAAAAAAATATGATGAAAACCCTCACAGTAAGCCCTTTCGTTTGATATGTCACACGATATTGTTCAAAAAACTTTTTTTTTAATTTTCTAGTTTGACCCGCAAAAGTGACCCCTATACTAAAAATTTAATGATTTACGTAACGCGTCCGTGTTTGGGTCATATGTGTACCAAATTTCAACAGAATCGGTATTAACTAATCGGTATTATTTGGTATGCAGGCAGGTAACATGCAACTACTTTTAAACTATGAGTGTGCTGAGTAGACAATAATAATTATTACAATAAAGCCCCTATCGAAATATCACTAATTTATAATCGTCAATAGCTACATTCCCAAAACTCTATTGTGCAGTTTAATAACCCCAGCTTCAATAAATCCTCAAGAGGGGTGAAATTGACAAACACAATTGCTGTAAAATATAATGAACGAACGAGTATTTGATGAACACAAATCGTTCAAAATTGCCAATAAATTGAACCAGTCGCGGCCTTATGTAACCTTGGTTTTAAAACATTGTTTGAAAATTCAACGAACCGTGGTTTTATGTTGAGCTTTATATTTTTTAAGAGAAAATATAACGCATTATATATCGAATGAATGAAAATATGGATTCAAGAGCTTATTTGCTGCAAGAGAGTATTTCTATTGAGAGACGAATTATTTGTCAACTAAAGCAAACGTTATTGTGAATAGGTTCACCAATATTTCTAAGGTTTCATTTACTGCAGTGATATCCCGTTAAAATCTCACCGTGGAAACTTACCTTTGGTGACGCTGAAGTGTCCTATGGTAGGCGCCAGATAAATGTGCATACATTGGTGAATTTTTATCAGACAATTTAAATAAATAATAATGGGGTTTTTCTTTGTGTGAAGTGTCCGATTTGTTTAAAAACTGAATTCTATGTAATGCTTTAACATTATATATTTTAATTTGAATTTGAAAACGGTCATTGACCCACATACATTTATTGACTTTCTTAATATCGAAAACAGAAATAATAACATAAAGCTGTCCTGAATCGAATTATATCGTGATCCTTTACGTTATCTTGTAATGAAAAACGGTTCATTATTGTTCGGGTATCTACAAAGGGATATTAGAGAAACGTCAATGTACTTTATTGCAAGTTTATCTGGTGTCTACTGTAGCTGTCTACCCAGAGAAGAAACAGAGACGACGTTAACCTGTGATTTTTCATTGGCACACGTGTGTGCCATTGGGCGTCAACTGAAATTGACGCATAATGACATCCCACATGTCATACCAAATCACGTGATTTAAACTTCTTTTTAAAAAAAATAACGCAGTGTTTAATAACGTATGGCCCCCGATCGACCAAAAAACATGGCGGCCACCGATTTTTTACAGTAAATTGTTCAATTGTTGTTGCGTCGCAACGGCTATTGCGACCGGTTGCTCACAGGTAGTTTTTTTCGGTGTCGGAACAAACAACGCCGTCTTTTAACATCCATTTAATCAGTACCGTTAAATCATATGAGAACAATGTAAGGTTTTGGCTAAAGTGAGTTTTTCAAGAAAGCTCCACACTGATTATAGTGTACCTGTCCTGAACTTAGCTGTCCTTAACTTGAAGTAGCTCAACGATTTCACGAACAAAACCAAAGTTAGGACATTTTACACACCAATTTATACTCAGATTTTAATCCACGACCTCTCTCCTCTTTGCTTGAGATACAAAGCTTTAACGTGTAACCTTCTTGCAAAATAAATAAATAATACCATTTATTTTTTTATTTATTTAAACTTCATATACAATAGTGGTACATAGGCAGACTTAATGCAACGAGGCATTGACTACCAGTCAACGTTTGGGTTAAAAACAAATACACTGTGGTAGGTGTACAGCAAATAAATAAAATTAAAAATAGAATTTCGTGAGAATATACAAAAAATAATATACATATTATAATACTTATAAAATCATTATCATTTAACCACTGTCACGCGCTGCCTTCACGATCTAACTTGGTAGTTTTTTTTTATTTATTTTTTATTTGTGATGGGTTTGCTCTTGACTCTAGTTGATAGCAAAACGCTTAGTACTTTGCCTGTTAAATGAACCTGCCTTTGTTATATACCGTTACTCGTGGTGGTTCTAATTAATACCCTGTAATAAAAATATTCCATATTTATTATCCGTAGAAACGTTTCCTCCAGGGCTTTAACGAGAAAATCTTCTCCTTAAGCTAACGCAACGGAACCGAATATAGATTATATTTTATCTCGACTCATATCTCTCGGGAGAGAATGAAATATTATACCGTTTTCGTTGTAGGCTTCTTAATATTAGCTTTAAGTTATTAAATATTATTATTAATTAGTATCTGCTGGAAAACGTTATTAAAAAACCATCTTTATTTTTAATCATTGGGTACACATTGCATTTGTTTGTTGCAGGGCCAACGAAACCCTATTACTAAGCTTCAGCTGTCCGTCCGTCCGTCCGTCTGTCTGTCAGCAAGCTGTATCTCAAGAACCGTAATAGGTAGACAGTTTTAATGTAAGAGTGTGTTTTTCTATTACCACATATAACAACAAATAATAAAAAATGTTATTACAACAAATAATAAAAATTAAATTAAAAGTAAAAGGACTCGCAATTAGCCTTTTTCAATAATCAGATAACTATTACCTTAGGAATAAAAAAACACGTTAGCTAACAGCTTTGATTTAATTAATTTGTTAATATTTTAATATTCCACATTCAGTGAAAAATAACCATTTTTTCGAAACCAATCATGTCATCAACAATACCATAGCAAATCACAAACTCCCATTCAGAAACACCCAAATGAAAATTGCCAGAAAATATTATTCGATACAAAAACTACAGCCTCATATAACGGCTACGGCTTCATATCGATTTGTTGGCGTAATATCAGGTTTTCAATTTACCTAAATAAAAGCTGAACGAAATTGAAAGCGGAGGCAATCACCAAGCCTATTTCATTTGGCTTTTCGTTCCGGACAGAACGTTGGCTGATGAAACATATACATAGACTCACGCCATTTTCTTATGAGAGTTGGTAGAGATTACAGAACGCCACCTTCTACCTTCCCTCCCTACATACCTACTTCTTTTGCTTCATTTAAGTTCGTTCATCTGGTTGGCGGCTCACAGTGGGCCTCATTAGAAGGCTTAAAGTCACCCAAAGGGCACTGGTGAGAGCTATGCTTGGAGTTGCTCGCAGAACAGAACGGCGACCGTGAACAGGAAGACGCAACGTTGGAAGGCCTCCACCGCTGTGTCTTCCAGTCCGCAAGGTGGGCCGATGACCTGATGAGGGTCGTGGGTAGCCGATGGATGCGAGACACACAGGACCGGTTGTTGTGCCGACATCCGGGGAAGGCCTATATCCAGCAGTGGTCTTTCGGCTAATATGATGATCTGATCATACCCGAACACTGGTTGTTATACCTCCTTTCTGAAGATCATCACCAATAAGATCTATGTAAACCCTTCCAGGACGTCGCGTCCCTGGTGTTTCCACTCGCGTCTGCCTTGTAAATACCCTCTGTTAGTCGAAGTTCATTCATCCGCTCAACATGACTGATGATTTATTTTTTGTACTTCGTAACACTATACGATATTGGAAGCAAAACCAATCCAAACCAAGCCTATTTTATTCCGAATGAAAAAAAATATATATTAGGTAACGTTCTCGATAACAGATGAGAACGCCAGCTGATGAAAATGGACTATAAACGTTTTATAGCTGTAACGCGGAATGGATCAAGTTAAAACCTTATATAAATGTAAAATTACTAGGTATCTATACTATTTTATTTAAACTACAGTACCTATGAAGTAACCTACATGTATGCAACCTGTCAATTTAGGAAATCATCATAAATTTTTGTTTACAATGGGGGTGATCCATCCCTTATCTCCTTATCAGTATTTAAACTACTCTAATTGTATTGGTAATTTGGTAAGCCTGTTTACAATTTACAATCTGCTACGCAGCTCAAAGATTTTTTTTAAATTAAGCCGTTTATGAATAAGTAAAGAAATAACAGCTTGTCTTGTTTCCTATGCTGCTTCGTTGGTCTGGTTATCACAAGCTAAACTGCTAAACATAAAGACCTGGGTTCGATTCGTGTGTCAGGAAAAAGTTTACGGTTTTTTACTTCTAAAAGTTCTTTGCGACAACCGGAGTCTGGTTGTTCGCCTGATTTATAGCAATAGGCTCGTCGTCCACCACATAACTGGCAAAATCTGGACGTACTAAGTACAAAACTATCTAACCCTTTTGGAAAAACAGGGGTCAGGATATGTCACTGCAATACCTATATCATCCTTTAGTCTCTTCGGTTTTTCTGTAACGTCTTTTGAAAATGTGATCTCAGGCCGTTTCTCACTGTTTCACATCAGCGAAACACATTTTACAAATTAACAAGACAGTAACCGCACTTAAGAGGAAATGCGGGCAGATAAACTTTGTATGGAAAAATTCATAATTCGGGGTCTGTTTCCTCCTCCAATATTGGACGGATTAAAAAGGTATCTCACAAACTGAATAACAAGGATATATACTGTGTCCCTATGTTTTTGTTTTTCTATTAATAGTTGCAAAATTTGTACACTAGGGCTCTGTTGACCACGGTTTATCGGATATTTTTGAGCATATTTTGAGGGTTCTAGTGCTTATACGATTAATATATCTTCGAAAAGGAAAACATAGGGACACAGTATATATACAGCTCTTATTTAGTTTATGAAATATATTTTAAATCGGTCTAATATTGGAGGAAAAACAGGCGAGAGCCAAACCTTTTATTCATTAATTATTATTTTATTGTACTTATATCTTAGTGTTGTTCCGTATGTGTGTCCGTGACATCACGCCAGGCCCTGTCATAACACCAGCGCTGTGATATTTATTTTTAAATATCGCAGCATATGCTGAGATAGGGACCCTTTTTGGCCTCGCACAGATTAATTTAAGGATGCCGCTTAACTGTGTATATATATTTTATAACTGTTAGTTTTACTTTTTTTTTAATTTCATGTGTCTTGTGCGAGTCCCAAATAAACATTCTTTCTTTCTTTCTTTCCTTCAAACCTCAAATTATGACTTTTTACTTACAAAGTCTCTCCGCCCGCGTATCCTCTTAAATAAGAGACACGGCACAATATAAAGTTAAAACATTGCTAGAATTAAGCGGCACGTAACAAATGGGCAAAGTTGGCGAGGGTAGAATGAATAATTCGGTGACTCGCGACCGGTGAATTCCCGTTGGCCCACACAGGATAGTGTGGCCACGTAAATAGGGGCCGATGGGATTCTTATGTTGTTTTTTTTTCGAGTGTCCCAAACTGGAAAAATGTAGCTGTTAAACAGGGTCATGCATTCAACATTTACTGTTACTATTAAAAGGTCTAATAAACTTAAAAAGACAAGACTTTTAGTAGGAGTACTTGAAAAAAACCGGCCAAGTGCGTGTCTGGCCACACACACCGTATTTTTTTTTTTAATTGTGTTTTACCACTTTGTCGGCGTGATTCGTATGTATACCCGAGACACATTCGTATGTATACAGACAGACAGATGGACATGGCGAGTCTAAAAGGGTTCTTTGTTGCCTACGGAACCCTAAAAATTTTCAAATTCAAGCAGCATTCCCATTTCGACAAACAAACGAAGTTTTTCCCGACATCGTAGTATTTTGATGGTATTTGGTAGTACACATTTTAATGTACCTCTTACTTGTTGCAGATTTTATTTATACTAAGTAGTATATGATATTGTACAACACATGCCTTCTCCCATGTATCACTTATGGGAGTCAAACTTGGCCAGCTACGACCAAAAAACAATCAAAAACTTATAATTTGTCAACGCAACAAGGAGCGAGGCATGTTAAATACAAGGCTATGTGACAGGCGGGCCACTTCAAAAGTAAGGAAAATTACCAAAGTGATCGATGTTTTAAGAACAATAAGAAAACTGTATGTGATGGAATGGAACTGGACTTGTCACATTATGCGAACAAGCCAATAAAAAAGGACTAAAGACGTATTGGAATGGTATCCTAGGAATGGAAAAGGACAAAAGGGACGCCAAATTAAAAGATTGGAAGATGATTTGCCAAAAGAATGGAGAAGACTAGCTCGTGACAGAGATGAGAGGAAGAAACTAGGGGAGGCCTATGTCCAAGTATATGACATAACCATTTGTTTAACTTACAGCGACGGGTATTAGTCGATAGGAATGCACTCAATTCCACCAGTCATCCTGTATAGTTGTTTCACAAACAATAAATTATTGGGTAATAACTTTACGCTCTATTTCCTTGTAACCATTTTTGACTAACTGCTCTCTCGATTATCACAGCAGAATGTGTCCTGGGGCCCTAGACAAAATGCAATTCTATTAGCGACTGCGATTGTCGAAATTCCAAAATGTAAGGGATTGATCACGTGACTTTTCGACAGCTTTTGTCAATCCCATACATTTTTGACGTTTTGACAATCGCCTTCGCCGCGCTACCGCTTCAAGAATGTCACTTGTCTAGAGCCTCTGGTATTGAAGCGTTTCCTAGGTGAAAGCACCGATATACCCTCTGGGCTCTGGCTAGCCGCCTACTTGACATATCATAACATAAAACCTTACCAAATAAATTGTCCAAGAAAACACAGAAATTGTGGGCGCACCACAACCCTGATTATTTCATACCGTTTCTTTCAGCCACATTTGTAACAAAATACGCCCGCATCGGTACAGTCTGAATATTAGATAAAGTTGTATTATCAATAAGATATACGAACACCCACAATGAAACACGAGGACGGGCCTGAAATATTTGTCGATAGTTTTTTTGCTATCTGTATCAAATGCCTCGGGGGATGTACTTGTTGTTATTTTACTTTTGTAAATGTTTTCAGTCGGTCGATGGAGCAGAAGTGTGTTAGAGTGGAGACCGCGTATGGGCAAACGTAGTGTGGGATGCCCTGCGGCACAATGGATTGATGATTTTAAGAAGGTGGCTGGCAGCGGATGGATGCGGGCTGCTCAAGACCGGAATGGATGGCGCTCTTTGGGGGAGGCTTACGTTCAGCAGTGGACGGATATTGGCTGAATGATGATGATGATGATGGAATGTTTTCGGTTTAAGAATATTTTATTTTTTAACTAGCTTTTGCCCGCGCATATCTCGTTTATTCCCGTTTCCGTAGGAATTTCGGGAAATCCTCTCTTAATGCTCCCCTACAATGCCCAAGGAACCTACATGCCAAATTTCAGTTTTCTACAACCATTCGTTTCGGCTGTGCGTTGTCTATCAGTCACTCACTCACTCACTCACTCAATCAGTAGCGGAAGAATTTTATATACACTGATGATTTCCTAATCCAGGTTACAGAAATGCTAGCGTATCCATCCAGGCAATGGCCTACATGTGTTTCTTTTAAATCCGTTAAGCCATGATGGATCAACAAACACCCAAATAAGTATAAAAACTATAAATATTATTTGTCATTAGAAAAAATACATACATACTTAAACTTTACAAAAAATAGAAAAATATCCTGGTCTAGTTGACCCGCGCAACTTCGTCTGCTCCGCTCCTATTGGTCTTAACGTGATGATATATAGCCTATAGCCTTCCTCGATAAATGGGCTATCTAACACTGAAAGAATTTTTCAAATCGGACCAGTAGTTCCTGAGATTCAAGCAAACAAACAAACTCTTCAGCTTTATATATTAGTATAGATATAGATTAGGCCCATTTACACTGAGGGAGAGTTTTCGCTCATGTAATGTTTATGCAGAATGCAGCTCACTCATGAATTCAGATTTGAAGCTCATTAGCTCAACGAGTATGAAGCGAGAGCTGTTTCCAGGTGAGCCTTTATTCATATCAAGTTCGAAGCAAAAGAATTTCTAATTCAAGGAATCTCCAGGACCTTAAATCCAGAAAAAAAATTCAAAGCCTCAAGTTAGAGAAAAAACCGACCAATTGCGAGACGGACTCTCACACGACGGGTTCCGTACCATGAACCGAAAAATACACGTTTCTTACATGGGGGCTCCCATACAAAAATCGTGTTTCGTTTTCGAATTCCCATTTAATGTTTGATTTTAATTCAATTTCTATTATTTGTTGTTATAGCGGCAATAGAAATACGCACAGTGAAAATTTCAACTGTCTACCTATTACGGTTCTTGAGATACAGGTCGCTGACAGACAGACTGACGGACAGCTGTGGCTAAGTAATAGGGTTCCTTCCCTTGATTCGGATACGGAACCCTAAAAAACTGACCAATCAGTCAGAACTTATTTATCATCTTTGGTATAAAAACTTGAAGTCTAACTCTGTTGTCAATTCTTTATGCACCTCGATTTAGAGTAGTAATTAATTCTTAGGATGCGACCTTGGCAATCCCTTTGAACCGAGTGATCTAGTTTTTTTTCTCATTAACCTGGCGAAATCGCATTAACGAATCTAATTATTGCACTTAGCAATAGGTCAGTGCTGTAATCAACTTAGTATTCCCAAGTTGGTGCTTTTTAGGTTTCCGTACTCGAAGTACTAAGTCTCCGCTGTCCGTCCGAACGTCTATCTGTCTGTCAGTGGGCTGTATCTCAAGAACCGTTATAGGTAGACAGTTAAAATTTTCACAAAGTGTATATTTATATTGCCGCTATAACAACAAATAATACAAATTAAATTTATTGTACGGGGCGGAAAGTTGGGGCGGGAAATTCATTCTTTTTTGTCATTGTCATAGTGACAATAGAAATACATACTCTTTGAAATTATCAACTGTCTACCTAACACGGTTCATGAGATAAAATACAGCCCCCTGTCGAACAAACGTACGAACAGTGGAAGCTTATTAATACGGTTCCGTTGGTCAAGCTTTGGATACCGAACCCTAATAATTCAACCCATTAAGGCCCATAAGACTTTAAGTAGTCACTTGACCAGTTGACATTTGAAGTCAAAAGTACTTACAGAGGCCTTTTCAAAAACTTTGAGGGTACTTAACGTAGGTTGTTCTAATCTAGAAAATCTCGACGTACATAAAACAAGAATCCTTTTGAAAAGTGAGGCTTATTCCTTTGTTGGAAACAATGAGTTTTCGCAGTGTTTGTTCGGGCTGCTTGAGGGCTTATCGGAAACGGGCTGAGAAATGACCTCATTTTGGTTGGAGAGGTCATGAACGGTATACTAATATTGTTATAATAATTGACAGTAATAAAGAGTATATAACATAAATAACTCCCGAAATGGTCGAAATTTGAGGTTAAGCAATCCTGGTCGGGGTCGGTCCTTGGATAGGTGGCTACATCGAGAATCTGTAGCGGCATCAATGCCGCCACAAGAGGAACCAAAGGAGGAAATCAACATCGCGAAAGCAGAGTTTACCGCGCGATTTGAACATATGCATCAGCCCGAATATCAACTATAGGGCAGTTGCCCACACCGGACACAACAACCGTCTGGTCGGAGGATCCTCCCTTTTCAATGAAGGTTTGCGGGACTTTACTCTCTGTACAACAAAGTCTTTGACAGTCATTACGGGTAGTCAGAAGGAGAATTGAACACCAGTCTTTCTATCGTATATCTTACTTATTAAGGTAGGATTAGAATTGGTCAACAGACGAACTGTTGCTATGATAACGTGTTGTCGCATTGTCGCGTCAAGCTTGTCTGTGGGAGCCTTACCTAAGTCTAGAACCTACCCGACCAAATAAAAAGTTCTAAAATCAAAAAAAGACCATAAACTAGACTTTTAAGAACTTTTGAATATGGCCTGTTCAACTTTGAAATATTAGATGTGACAAGCTCTCTCCTAACTGAGACTGAATTAATAAAATCAGTTGAAATCCTAAGGGAAGTCTATTTTTAGTACTAAAATATTTTAATATTAATGTTCGAGACTAACTGCCATCAGTTTGAATTTAGATAAATGACGTTTTGAATGTCAGACCGTTTTATTGGACGAAGCCGAGCAGAATAATTTAAGATCTTAACTAAGGTACTTATATTTGTTTGTGAAGAAACAGAACTCGAGATAATTACCACTTTTTTATTTATTTTTTACAATTGATATATACGTTTGACCACTATCTCACCTGATGGTAAGCGATAAAGCACGCCTGCAAAATTGAAACAACAACCTCAATGCCATATAGAACAGAGTTTAAATTTAATTGCTACCCACACTTCTGTCCTTACGGAAATGTGGGTTGCAATTTTTGAACTGTTTGTCCTTTTTAATACAAATTGTCACTTAAAAATCAATATTAAATTTAGAAAAATAAAGTCAAAACTTGAGTTATTATTATTATTTATTACAAAAATACTTAACTTAAAAAAATATAGTGAAATCTTAGAAAATTTATCAACGACATTGATACGAATGATTTCACTATCTTGTGCCCATTGCGATTAAAAAAAATACATGATTACACGATAAAATTACATGGAACAAAATAATGGTCAATTTGCTTCTACCGACAGGAATCATGACGAATTTACTCAAAATTTAGTGGTCATCAAGGCTTTAACTCCGTCGCTATTTCAACCGAACCAATAAAAATTAGCTAAATTAACTTATTGAAGTGCACTGAGCTGAAGGTGAATCCAATGGTCATAAGAAAATAAGTACAAAATACTCTAAACACTAAAATGTTCTTTTTATGTTCTCCGTGCGTCATACAAGAGATACATTCTGATTAGAAGTGACGTCACTGATGACGTCACGGCTCTTACTTTATCAAAGCTAAGCATTATATGGATGCAATAAAATAACACTCTCTTATCATAAATACATATCCTTTTATCCCCACGTTTGATAAGCGATGCTTTTAAGGCAAGTCTGCATTTTTTATAGCTGTGTAAAATGGGAAGGACCTAACTACGAGTATTTCAGTCTTATAAGTAATATTGCTTAAAAGGAATTACTTATAGTTACCTCGAGTAACCAACCTCGAGAACCTCGAGAAGCTCATCGTAACCGGCAAAGTAGATGGAAAAAGACCTCGTGGACGCAGTCCAATACGTTGGTCTGACCAGATTCGCACCGCCCTTGACAATTCCGTTCACAACGCTCTCCACACCGCCAGGCACAGAAACATCATACGTCTAAAAGTGATACAGAAGGGAGGTCAGACCCCCAGCATTGAGGAATACGACACAAGGAGGAGGACCTCGAGTAAATAAAACTGGCCAAGTGCGAGTCGGACTCGCGTGCAAAGGGTTCCGACCGAATTTATTTTTTTTAACACGTTATTTTAACACTGCAAACTTCTAATACTTTTCCTGTAATCTTTAGGTAAAGATCTATTATCTCCATTTTTTTCAAAATTTTAGGCTTAGTAGTTTCGGAGATAAGGGGGGGAATGGTCATTTTTCGTCTAATTTCTTGAATAACTTCAAAACTACTTATTTTAAAATTATGAAAAAAATATAATTAAAACCCTCACAGTAAGTCCTTTCATTTGATATGTCACACAATATTGTTCAAAAAACTTTTTTTTTTTAAATTTTCTGGGTTGACCCCCAAAACTGACCCCATACTAAAAATTTAATGATTTACGTAACGCGTCCGTGTTTGGGTCACAGAAGTCCATATGTGTACCAAATTTCAACAGAATCGGTCCAGTGGATCCGGAGAAAACTGGCTGTGACAGACGGACAGACAGACAGACAGACAGACAGACAGACACCCGAGTGATCCTATAAGGGTTCCTTTTTTTTCGGATCCCTAAAAATGTCTTCTTACTTATTTTAGAGAGTGTTAAGTAACGAAGTCTATACATTATACTTTGGACGACGCGACGGTCATCGTTGAATAATTCATATTGCTTCCAAAACCGTAAAAAATCCGTACCATTCACATCATTTCAGCCGAAAGATGTCGACAGCTGAACTTGGTCCTGTGCGTCTCGCGTCCAGCGGATTCCTGCCCTCACCAGGTCATCGGTCCACCTTGTGGGAGGCCTACCAACACTGCGTCCTTACGCGTCCTGTACGCAGGCTGCCACTCTAGATCATTTCGGTCCAAACGACCATCTGTTCTGAGGGCATTATGCCCTGCCCACTGTCACTTAATCTATATGATAAAGCCTTGGTTCTCCAGCGTATATCTTCATTTCTGATTGGATCACGCATGGAAACTTCAAGCATAGCATTCTCCATTGCCCTTTGGGTGACTTAAAGCCTTCTGATTAGGCCTATTGTTAGCGACCACGTTTCGCGTCACATTCCTTTCATTCACTTGAAAATAAAAGCCACGAATCACATAGCATTCGGTACAAGGGTTTGCCTATTTATGAAAAATATAAAGCATGAATGAATGCTCCCGACTTTGACGAAGTCAAAAGGAAGAATGCTTTATCGGAAGCGAAATTACGTTTCAATCTCGCATATTTTCCTTTATTTATTTTCATGGACACGTAGGCGTCATTCTATATAAGGGTTCGTTTTAGTGACGATTGTTTACATCGAGTTTTTCAAGCAGACTCTTCAAGTAACCAGCGGGCTGGCCCTATTTTCAGCCATAGAAGCAGCAATGTGATTCTGCAAACATGTAGAAGCGAAGACATGGGTGAAGTGATCACGTAGTGAGCTGTCAATCCAAGTAATCGAGATGGAATGACAGCTCACTTCGTAATCACTCTCCACTTCGACATATTTACAGAATCGACCGGCTGGATTGCAACTCAACGTGGCAATGCTGCCAGTATTTTGGGCACCTGTTGACAGCGATTTGGACGATTTATTTGATGTCCAATGATATCTTCCGCTCTCCTTTTTATCCCGCTTGGAATAGTAAATATTTGCTATATTAAATTGATATACTTTGTAATTTTATTTTAATAGTCTGTATTTATCTGTAAATAAATTGAGTTATTTACATAGTATCAAGTGGATCAATATTTGTCTTCAGAACATGAATATTTAAGCATCAATTGTAACGCAAGCTGTTCAACCTTCATTTATACGTGATTTAATAAGCCCTAGAAATGTTAAATTGTTGAGAAACTTTAGCTGAAACTTTATAAGTATTGGGAAAACTTCGCAATTTGAAATATTAAACCAGTAACCGTCTACAAGTATTCGAATAGATTACAATAGACGTGCCTATTCAATTTCATGACCAAATAATAACTTACAGCCATCATTATCTAGCCTTTCCCAACTATATTGTGGTCGGCTTCCAGTCAAACGGGATCCAGTTGAATACTATTATTTTACGTGGAGCGGCTGTCTACCAGATCTCCACAGTTACACGGTACTTCTTGGCAATACTGGTATCAGATTTTCTTGCTTCTGACAATCCGTAACGACTGCCAAAGATCTACAAATGCGTGCTTTCCGAGGCACAAATGAGACTCGGTATTTTAAGATGGTCACCCATCCACAGATCGTTGCTTATCCTTAAAGATCGATCCGTGTGTTAACTTTAGCTACGTGCTCTTCACTAACCTGTCTCACTCAACAACTTACAATACCAATACATAGCATATGAAACTACACCTCACACCTGTAACTTAATTTCACATCAAAGCGATTAATGCACGAACATAATTCGACCTACATCGTTCTATCAATACGGACACAACCGCTACATACAAGTACCTACAGCCCATTTCAATAGGCTAACCGCGATCGCATCAGGCACGGTTCCGACCACAATCGTGCAGTTTCAACCTAGATACGAATAGTTACATGTACTGACAGACAAACAGATATATATCGATAGATGTGAAGATAGTAGGTATATCGAACGTGCAACGGACTGATACGACTATTTACCAATTGGTTGGCATTATTTAGAGTTGTCCTTTGTCCGTCGAATTTGTATTGATGTTTGGAATTGAAATTGTCACCGCGGTCCTGGAACGCAAAGGGCACTAGGAGGAACACGGAAGGGTTTTAGTCAGTAGGAGTCTGACACTCCCTTCTGCTCCACCCAGAGCGGTGGGAGTAATTTGATGATTTCCCATCCTTAAAAAAAATATGCGGGGCTGTCTTTGGGGACTGCAGATGGAAGTGAAAACTAAGTAACTTGTGAATTGTATCGAGTACATAGAAAGCGTTTGGTGACGATGACGCGAGTTCCATGATTTCTGTTCACCCAAAAAAAAGTGCTTAGGTTGATTAACATGGTATCATGTTTATAGTGATACGAAGTAGCTTAGACCGTGGAGGAGCTTCTGTGTCAATAGTTTAACTTGCTGTCCCCATGTGCGCTGTAAAACTGTAATTAAGATCTTGTTAAACACACGTGAGGATGTGATTTCAATAAAGATTTGAATTAAATTGTATTAATAAAAGACGCACGTTTTCATAAAAAGTGGCAATGTTTATTCAATACTAGTGGACGTCACGCGGTTTCACCCGCGTAGTTCCCGTTCCCGTGGGAGTACGGGGATAATATATAGCCTATGTTACTCCCTGATAATGTAGCTATCCAATGCCAAAAGATTTTTTTCAAATCGGTCCAGTAGTTTCGGAGCCTATTCAATTCAAACAAACAAATCTTTCCTCTTTATAATATTAGTGTAGATATAACTGCTCGTATATTTTTTAAATAACCTTCTGTGATTTTGACTTTTAGGTATGATATGTATATCACAGATTACTAATATCGCAAAATTAACAAGACATCTTCAAAGAAAATTCTCATTCGACTTTTTTTCTTAATCAAAATCCAAAACATTATATGTTTTGGATTTTAACCTTTCACCTTTTTTAGTAAAAAAATATTCGCATATTACTCCGTGTCAAAGAAGAATCAGCCAGTATTAAATTCAATGGGTATTATGGAAATTATTCGTCTTTTCCCTCGAGATAGCTACGTGATTACAATGTAGAGAGACGTGAACCGACCTCTCAGTATCCCAAAAGAGGTGACATATGTATTATGCCATATATTCAGTTGTTATTTGTACTGTGAGGGTACTTAAATAATAATCACATTCTCGCATATATAGGACTAGCTGCGCCGCGCAACTTCGTTTGCGTCACATTTTTCATAACTGCTCCGCTCCTATTGGTCTTAGCGTGATGATATTACCTTATAGTCTTCCTCGATAAGTGGGCTATCTAACACTGAAGGAATTTTTAAAGCGGACCTGTAGTTCCCGAGATTAGCGCGTTCAAGTAAACAAACAAACAAACTCTTCAGCTTTATATATTACTAGCTGACCCGCGCAACTTCGTTTGTGTCACAATTTTTCATTACTGCTCCGCTCCTATTGGTCTTAGCTTTATGATATATAGCCTATAGCCTTCCTCGATAAATGGGCTATCTAACACCGAAAGAATTTTTCAAATCGAACCCTGAGATTAGCGCGCGTTCAAGCAAACAAACAAACAAACTCTTCAGCTTTATATATTAAGTAGACGTCACGCGGTTTCACCCGCGTAGTTCCCGTTCCCGTGGGAGTACGGGGATAAAATATAGCCCATGTTACTCCCTGATAATGTAGCTATCCATTGCTGAAAGAATTTTTCAAATCGGTGCAGTAGTTTCGGAGCCTATTCATTTCAAACAAACAAACAAATCTTTCCTCTGTATAATATTAGTGTAGATATATATATAGGATTTATATGCGAGAATGTGATTATTCTCTCTACTCTACGAGTATACTATTCTTATTTAGGGTTCCGTACCCAAAGGGTAACCAACGGAACCCTATTTCTAAGCATCCGATGTCCGTTCGTCCGTCCGTCTGTCTGTCAGCGGGCTATATCTCAAGAACCATAGTAGGTAGACAGTTAAAATTTTCACAGAGTGTATACGCACTCTCATCTATTGCCGCTATAACAACAAATAATACAAATTAAATTAAAAATTTAAGCCCTTCGTTTGAAAGTCCGACTCGAATTTGGTCGGTTGTATTTTTTTTCTATTTGTAAATTCGTTATACATTTCAAAAGAAGGCAGGTGTTTTCCGCCAGCTTGCATGCGGCGGTTCGATTTATTCCGCGTTCGTCCCTTTTTTGAAAGAATCCTTATGAATTGGGGCGAATGCGGAACAAATCGATAAGTTTCGTTACAACATGCGACCTTCACATGTGTGTGTGTCTACCTATCACAGTATTGCGGTGGAAAAGGCCGTTTTGGAAGAAAGAAAGTTTTGCTATTAAAGTAGGGCTTCATATACCTACAAAGTTAAATAACAGGTAAGTGAGACCTTTTAACTTCGTTTGTTTTCGTTTGTGTGTTTGGTGAGAACTCCTTTGTACAAATGGTAACATTTTCTTTTACCTAAATGAGTTGTGTTAACGTGGTTGCGAGCCTGTTTGAAATTAATGCCAGTTTAATCTGTCCATTAAGCGGACAGATAAACGACCTAACTAACTAACTAACCGTCTTAAAACTAGACGACGGCATAAGTCTAGTTTTAAGCCGAAGAAAGAAGAGGGGCATTTGACAAAACATTGCACAAATCCAATCACCTCAAGAACCAACAGGCTGCCCGGCAAAAATCATCAACGTAGACAAAACAAACTTTTTTAAGGATGGGAAATCATCAAATGACACCTTTCCCTCTGGGCGGAACGTAAGAGAGTATCAGACTCTTACTGACTAAAACCTATCCGTGTTCCTCCTATTGCCCTTTGCGTTCTAAAGACGCGGTGAATCTTTCGCAAAAATTCCGCAACAGACAAAACGGACTTACATTAAAATTTGATTATTATTTACCACATATTAGCTGAATTTGAATAATTCACAAAACAAACCAACTACATACGCTGCTAAAAGTTTGAGTATGCCTAAAAGCGATCGATCCCTTCACACATGGGACCAATAGCGACCCAATACTGCAAAATGATTGGCAAATTGTGAGCGTAAGGTTACAACTTTACCAATCCCCATGAGAAGGAAGTTAAGGCTACTACATTAATTTTTTAACTAGAACGATATTACGAACGATATATTTGATCCTCTCGTAATTGTTTACTTTTGTATAATTACATAGGCTTAGTTTTAGATATTAAGGTACTATAAAGCTTTGTCTCGTAGTTCTTAAAAGAGTTTTTAATTTTTTTATATAGTTTAATTTAAAATCGTACTAGACCAAAGTAGTTGGATTGTAAAGTGATGGCCTGAAACACAGGTTTAAATTAACCTAGATCGGGCTGGTCGCTACCTATCATTGCAATTCCGAACAACCATTAATTGCACCTATAATAATATCTTAGTTTTAGTTTATTTTTAGGCACTATAGTTGTATGGATAACTCATTACTGTTGACTACTTGTACACTTTTTGTAAACGTTTTATTTGAATAAATTATTATTATTATTATACAAGCTTTAATATCTTCATCATCATCATCATATCAGCCGAAAGACGTCCACTGCTGGACATAGCCCCAAGCTCCCCCAAGCGTTTAATATCTTAGCTTAGCTTTAATATCTGCTTGTAAGCATACTTGCTACAAGCAGATATTTAAAGGGAGGCGAGCAAACTCTTTTATATTACATGCCCCAGTAGCCCCACTCCGAATTTTTAAGAAACCCTTTTCAGTCGCTGTTGCAAAAAAATAAAATTTTCATTTTTATTTCTTTCTTATTTGCAAAATAGTTGAGCAAACGTCATCTAAAACCGTTTCAAATTTCAATTTGATGGCATTAGTAGTTCTTATGTCGTATGGTGTCGGCCGGTGCCGTATAGTATCGTAAAAGAATAATACCATTTCATCACTTCCCGTGGGTATCGTAAGAGGCAACTAAGGGACTTGCCAGAGAATGGTGCTGCCCATTCTCTGGTGAGTCCCTTAGTTGCCTCTCACTGTGGCGATTACAGTGTATGGTATTGCGTTCTCTGTAAAACGCAACACCATACACTGTGATCGCCAACCTGCCTGCCAAACGTGGCATTTATGGTAACCCCCCCCCCCCACCTTTGGGGGAGGCCTATGTCCAGCAGTGAACGTCTTTCGGCTGTTGAGATGATGATGAGTAGTTCTTGAGATACCCAGCTGTGACAGACGGACAGACTTAGTCTCACCATAAGGTTTCATTTTTACCATTTTGATATGGAGTACTTGCTATTACTACGGTACGAGACACAGGAAAGAGAAATTGTAGCAACACTGTTAATGGGAGAAGTGTCCAAAAGGCTGACAGCATTGCCACATGCCACATCGAATGGCAACTGCCCATTTGGCTTTGGACGAAAAAAGACAAAAAAGAGGAACTTTTTTATATTTATTTTATTATATCTGTAGCTATTCTAAGACGCCGTTTACTTTATTTACCATAACTAACATAATTTCCTCAACAAAATTTTACTAAGTAACGAAGAATTTCCCTTTTAAAATAAGTTCAAAATTTCTTTTGAATCGCATCAAAAAGCTGCTCTTAAAACATTTTACTCAGCAAAAGAAAATTACGCAGACAGAATTATTCAGGAGGATTTTAAAATAGTCTTTTATAAGAGGTCTTTGGTATGACACTGGCGCATAAAAAATGAAGTGATTACCCACTAGGATTCGTGAGAGAAAACATCAAAGACTCGCTAGTGAGAGTAAATAAATGTAATAATTATGGTGATGGTGAAGTACTTGACCAGTTATTCTTGGTATTGCATGGTGGCGCTAAACGCAAAAGCAGCTGACAATTGAAGTGAGCTTTGCTTTTTATTTTAAAGAATAATTTATTTAAAATGTTTTAATAAAACCTTAAAAAGTTATTAATTGTGTAAGTTATTATTAGGTGGGTTTTATCATCATCATTATCATACAAGCCGAAAGACGTCCACTGCTGGACATAGGCCTCCCCCAAAAGGAGGGGGGGGGGGGTTGCCATTATCAAAATTTAAGTGGCTTTGGTCCAGTTAAATTCTTTTTAAAATGGTGGGTATCAGTTGAAAATCGACCGTCACAGATCTAAACGGTATTATAAGCGGCCAGCCATAGAGATGTTCAGAAGAAGATCCCACCCACACGCACAAAACGTTTTGGGAACACATTCATAGTGCGTACAGCTAAGGAGTGGAATTCCCTGCCGGAGTCTGTGTTTCCTGATAGCTACAACCTGGGAGTCTCTAAGACAAGAGTGAATAGGTTACTTCTAGGCAAACGCGCTCCATTTCGACCGCATTATCGCTTACCATCAGGTGAGATAGTGGTCAAACGTATGCCTAGTAATAGTAAAAAAAAAAAAAAGATCGGAGGACTTACAATACCATTGCCGCTACGCTATTAATAAAATGAGAGGCACGGTAATACAGTCAGCAGCTATTGTCAGATTTCTCAGGTAGTGAAGTTGGCACAACACTTCTTCGACTCTCATTCTTCTTTTTTATTCCACACGAACCATCCATTGAGGGATCGAAGATTGAGGGCAATTGCAAGAAAAACGAGTTTATCATGAAACTTAGAATAAAACCCTATATTTCGTATTAAGTTATAGATACGATCATCTTATTATGTTATATCAACACCCGAAAAGTTATCCCGAAAGTCCTACAAAAGCACTCGATAGATTAAAGTCCAATCTCCTTACAGTTTATCCCCGATTTAGCGTAAGTAAACAAAGGAAATAAATTGCGTTCAGCCAACAAAATGGCAAGTTTGCCCGACGCTGGCAAGAACACTTTACATGCAACGCTTGTGTCGCCACGAACTTTGTTAATTTCTAACTTGGACGGAGAGTTTGTGGGAAGGGATGATAGTAAAAAGATTGGATTATTCTATGATATGGGCTATAAAAGTAGAGGAAGAAAAAAGCGGACGTTGTTTATTGAAACCGTAAAACTATATCACCCTGATGAGTGATTGATTGAGTGACTGAGTGAATGACTGACAGTCAACGCACAGCCGATACTGCTGGTAGAAAACTGAAATTTGGCATGTAGGTTCCTAGGGGAGTGAAGGAGCACTAAGAGCGAATTTCTCGAAATTCCTACGGGAACAGAAAAAAACAGTCAATGCGCGTATGAAGTCGCAGGCAAAAGATAACAAACTTATATTATTATTATTATTATCTATTTTTTCGGAGATTTATTGTCCTTCTATATATCCTCAGTTAAAAAACACAATTCACAGTAGCATAAAAATAATTTATTAGGTATTAAACTAAGGGCTGATTACTCATCGTCAACCAACTCTTATAAAATGGCGGCTTAAAAGGTTTTGTATAAAAAATATGCTTCCCTCCGACGCTTAAATAAAAAATTTAAAGTTGAGGATCAGTCAAATTTTAGTAAATGAAGAATTTAAAGTTGAGCATCTGTCGAACTCGACTTGAAACTAAAACCTGTCAAACTTAGGCATTAAAATAGGGTTGGACACGTTGTCCTAACTCCAAATACTAAGTTCAGAAACTCTTTATCTGACTATTGAAAAATCAGCGCTGCAAGAATAAATCGGAACTTTATATTTTTATTTTCAGCGAAACAAATTAAACCCATGTCAAATATATGAAGACACTACCTGATGCCCGGTTTCTGAGGTACTTTATATTTTTAGTCTCCTATCGGTCGTTTATCTGTCCGTTAACCACTAACTAAATAATGGCGTTATGAGAAATAGCGTTAACGAACCGATAAACGACCGATTAAAATCTCAGAAACCGGGCATTAACCGGTAATTACCTATAGTTGGGTCTCATGTAGTCGAACGAATAAGTCATGTCTGCATAAACTTTAAACCTTCATAAAACATTGTAGATTCCGCCCATCATTGTTTCTCCACTCGATAACAAACTAGATCAGAACCCTCTCACATCATTACAATCCATCTCGACAACCCAACATAAATTTTAATGACCATAACTAGGCTATCCATGTTACACCAGTAAACCAATCAGAAAGTTATAGGCAAACTACGTTAAAACTAAGTGGTTTCGTAGTTATGCTAACAATGTTGGAAAACGGCCCAGCCTTGGTAAGATTGCCCAGTCTCGGTAAGATTGCCCAGCCTCGGTAAGATTGCTCGAGGTTGGGCAACATTGCGCACGGGGCGTTATTTTAATGTTAACTTTGACCTTTCGAGCGATTTTGAGTAGGGTCTGTCAGGTTATTTTCGCGGAGGAGGGAAAAAGTGATCTTGTGAATGTTGAAATTCCGGTAATGTAAAATAGAGAAACATAATTAGCGTTCTCAGGCGGCAGATCACGTGTCACGTGACTTTTCGGTTGCGCATGTCAATCCTTTACATGTTTGGAATTTTTTACAGTAAATAATTTTCACAGATGGCATGTCACTTAGTTTAGGCCCCTACGGTGAAAGTAGTTATATCCTTATATGATCAGTTTCATCGTATTTTCTGATAAAATGTCCGCTGCCTTTCTCTTTAACTTAGCTAGAAGAGGCAAAGGTCATAGAACCATTGTAGCATAGTCCCCCCGGCCGTCATTTTGATTTTATATTCAAAGTTGCGGCGCACGATCTAACAACAGCACAACAACGACAACAGCAAACAACAGCATCCTGAAAATGATAGCTGGAAAACCGGGCTGTCTTTTTCAGGAACACTGGGTGGGGACAGTCATAGGTATAAATAAATTAATCATTTGCATTTGTTAGCTTTCATAAGCTAACAATGCTAACCTACTTACGTAAGCACATTGTTACTAACACCAAAATACTAACTAAATTATGGACTGTAGTCTGAAATAAAGCTTTATTTAATTTAATTTTAATTGGAACATGCATGTTTGGGTAGAGGACATTTACAAACAAAAAATAGTAGGCAAATGGTGCCCTAAAGTGTAACAAAGTTACAATCACCCACAGTACGAAGGTTTTGGCATACTTTAGGGCTATAGTGCAATCTCCCAGCAATCGCGATCATGATAATTTCCCCACAACTATTCAATATATAACCGACTCTGGAAGCACAATGTTCAAATAAATATGAATGTATGCAGATGTTATGTAGGTAAGTCGTAAATGTCCAATTTTAAAAAAGCAATTAGCCATTTAGATTAGCCGTTAAACAATCTTGACAATAGCAATTACTGTAATAGGCACATTAAACGGTGGAATCATAATCGCAAGTTAGATTATTCTGCCTCTGGTTATTATTTCCTTACTATTATTTATTACTAGCTGAACCACGCAACATCGACTGCGTCACATTTTACATTAATGCTCCGCTGCGCTCCTATTGGTCGCCGACGTGACGTTATATAGCCTAATTATAGCCTTCCTCGATAAATGGACTATCCAACTCTGAAATAATTTTTCAATTCGAACCAATAGTTTTGAGAGTAGTGTGTTCAACCAAACAAACAAACTCCTCAACTTTATAATAGAGTTTGTTTGTCGCAGTCGGATTGTATAAATTGCTGTATTACATTACGGCTAGCCGTTTCAAAAAAACAAGGCCGCTTTATTGCGGTGGGTTAACAATTAGCCGGATTGTCATTGCAAGATTGCATGATACGATTCGGATAGGTTAGGTTCGAATGGTATGGCGGGAGCTAAAGTGAGCGAGCGAAGCGACCGAACTTAGCTCCCGTCATAACATTCATGTTAGGTTACTTTAAACCGTTTACACAGAAATAGACAGCTCCTTCACAAATTTGTCAAAAGGGGCCCGCTCTATTACATTACGGCTTCGACATATTGAATAACATATATCGCCGAATACTTTCTGGCGGGCTTTGACTGAGCCGTATTCAATCCGGCTAATCGTTGACCCGCCGCAATACAAAACTGCCCTGTTTTTGGAAACGGGTAGCCGTAATGTAATACGGCTATTTATACAATCCGACTACGACATAGATACTACGACCGTTTTTTTCATGAGCCCCTTTATTTTTGTCAGTTTATCAACAACTAGTGGACGTCACGCGGTTTCACCCGCGTAGTTCGCGTTCCTGTGGGAGTACGGGGATAAAATATAGCTTATGTTACTCCCTGATAATGTAGCTATCCATTGCTAAAAGAATTTTTCAAATTGGTCCAGTAGTTTCGGAGCCTATTCATTTCAAACAAACATACAAACAAATCTTTCCTCTTTATCATATTAGTGTAGACTAGCTGACCCGCGCAACTTCGTCTGCGTCACATTTTTCATGAATGCTCTGCTCCTATTGGTCTTAGCGTGATGTTATTATAGCCTATAGCTTCATCGATAAATGGGCTATCCAACACTAATAATATTTTTTCAATTCGAACAGGCATTTCTTGAGATTAGTGCGTTCAACCATTACCCTGACTGTAGATACATGTTTTTTTTCATGAGCCTTTTCTTTGTTAGTTTATCAACCATTAAAGTAGGTACAAACTACAGCAAAACAATCTCACTTTAACATTTAAAAGCTAATCTAGTAACTTGTCGCTGTAAATTAGCGACAGCTTTTAACCTTAGCTTTAATAGGCACTAGTACTTAAACTGGGATAACTTAGTAGGTATATTTAAGTTAAATCAAGTTATAAGTTAAGTTAATCTACATCCCTCGCCTTAAAGTTGCTAATGAGGTTTATAAAAATCATTTCCAAAATTCCAAGTTTAACTAAACAAAGTTATGGTTTAATACGAATATATGGAACCGAAAAAAGCGAGGGTCCTTTTATAAATTAATCTAGATTTTCTAGAAAGGTTAGCGTTCCTAGAAAATCCAGATTATTTTTAACTGGATTTAAAAATACTCAGTAGATACTGGAGTTCTAAGGTTCTTAGCTCTAGCTCATTCCTTACAACTTCATTAAGAAAGCGAGCAGGTGGCAGTTCGCGTCCCAAGTCGTTATGACGTCATGTTAATATTAAATTACGGCCCCAACCTTGAAGGAACGTTCATAATACATTCTATTCACACACGACCTGAAAAAGTCGGCATCCGACACACAGGTGCTAACCTTATTGTTAATTTTGTTGTAGGAATGTCCGTTTTCTATGCATAAAGGAATATCGAAGAAACCATGAGGTATCGTGTTAAACAGTAACTGGGTTAAGGACGTCAACAGGTTCAAAAAGGCCACTTTAGTAGAATCATAATTAGGATTCCCGTATGGTGTCGGCCGGTGCCGTATGGTGCCGTAAAAGAATAATACCGTCCCATCACTTCCCGCGGGTGTCGTAAGAGGCGACTAAGGGACTCGCCAGAGAATGGGCAGCAGCTTTCTCTGTAAAACGCAACACCATACACTGCGATCGTCAATCCGCCTGCCAAGCGTGGCGATTATGGCAAACCTTAAACTTTGAGGGAGGCCTATGTCCAGCAGTGGACGTCTTTCGGCTGATATATAAAAAAAAAGCCATATAAAGGCCATAATAATAACTGATGTTAGTGATTAAAAAAGAAGAAACTAGACAACGTCTACCCCTGCAATACATGGAGTTCAGTGAACCTACAGAGCAGAACAGTATCGATTCTCAAAAAAAACCTGATATCTGAATCTGATGAACTCATCGTGTTAATACTTATCTCAGCTATATTTAAAAAGTATGAATAAAACTTAACAATTCGAAAAACAAATGAAGATCGGACTGACTCTATCCCGCCTCTTTTGTTTTTTTTCTGTGACCGGCCAGCTATTGAGACATTATTTTACATTTTCATTATTGAAAAAATGGTAAATATTTTGCCCAAACCTATGTTATTTTAAAATAGTTGAAAGAAAATAAAGTCGTTTAAAAAATTATAATCATTAGTTAATACTCATCTTTTTGCTATTTCAATTTTACATCGCGCTGTATTTAACTGGCTGTATAGAAAGTTGTGACATGGTTCAATAGAAATGTTCAATAAGTTTTTTTTTAATAATTTGACGGCATCAGTTGAAAACGATTCTCCCTAGGGCTGAAAATAATACTTTCAACCTGCTCCTCAGGCAACATCAGGCCTACTTTCCGAGTATGAGTAGAGAAAAATACTTTTTATTTTTTTTATTTGAGATGGGTTTGCTCTTGACTCTAGTCTAGGTTAGTGATGACGGATTCAAAGTCTACGATGGAGCGAGCTTACCCAGAAGGAGCCAGTTCACTCTAACTTTGAAGAGATTAAGGTTGTAAGCGTTCGAAAACACAGATGCAGGCAGAGAGTTCCACTCCTTTGCTGTGCGCATTATAAAAGATGTTTGAAAACGCTTAGTGCGAATTGGTGGAATAGCAACAAGGTAGGGATGGTAAGATACAGTGCGTCTGGATGTCCGATGGTAGAAGGGCGCCGATCGTAGAGTTCTTGGGCACACTCACCGAAGTATAACACTGGTCCTTAGCTCCATTTGGTTAGGCTGGAAAGCGATCTCAACATGGTTGGGAAAAGGCTAGGCATGTTATTAGAAATACCGAATAAAACAGAAAAACAAAAAAACCGGCTAAGTGCGAGTCGGACTTCGAGACGGACGAAGGGTTCCGTATCATAAGCCAAAAAAAACGCGGTTCTTGTATGCGAGTCCTATTTATTATTTATTTAATTTAACTTTTATTCTTTGTTGTTACAGTGGCAATAGAAATACACATTCCGTGAAAGTTAAAACTGTCTACCTATTACGGTTCTTGAGATACAGCCCGTTGACACACAGACGGTCGGACAGCGGAGGCTTAGTAATAGGTTATGTTGGTTACCCTTGGGCTACAGAACCCTAAAAATTTAAGTTTTTCGGTATCACTCTACATAAATAAGCCATTCACAAACAATCAGCATTATCTTTGTGCTTTGTTTTTTATGTTCCTTTTTTACCCATCTGCATTGGTGCCCAAAAGGAGGGTAGTGTTTGTTTCTCCTATCACGATTGTACCTTAATAGTCAAAGTTGAAGTAAATGAAAACACTTTTGCAAAACACATTGAATAAACCTGGAAACTAAGTACTCAAAATCTTGAAACTAACTGAAAACAACAACAATTAAAAGAGGTACTCAATATTAATTTATATTCGTTGTTTTATTCTAAGAACCTCTTAACTTACTGTCTCAAGTTTCGCAATAAACGTTATTCTAAGTAGATACACAACATCTTCTGAAACCGAGATCTTCACCCAAAAGCTCCTTGGAAACTGAATAATGAAGTTCATCAAATATGCACATGTATGAATACGAAACGATTCGGCGCGATATTGGCCACTAGGGTTGCCAGATGAAAAAAAAAAAAAAAAAAAAAAAAAAAAAAAAAAAAAAGGGTTGCCAGATGAAAATAAAGCCGTTAAAAATATCTAGACTTCGGTTAAAAGGTCAGCGGGTTACAAAAAGGTAGCTGGAATATTGCATCGTGAATATCTCACGTTTCTGTGGCCTTTCCTTTTATTTTTGTGACAACCGCAGGGTTCTGTACAATTTAAGTTATTCTAAAGTTTTCCGAGTTGTTTACGTATTTTATCTTTTTAACTCTGTACTAAATAATTTTAATACGCTGCGACTTTTAAATAAAAGCATCCGTGTGTAAGACTATTATAATTTCTTTACTATTTTCATCAAATATTTGTATCCTACAAACGGTAGTTATCGTGTTACCTATTTTGTGTATGATTTACAAAACTTGCGACTTTTGGCTTTCAGACTACACGTTTGGAAATACTGATTGTCAGCCTTTCAAGATTATAATAGCTTTCAGTATTCTTCGAAGCACTGACAGGTAATATTCATATTCACCCATCCACAAATAGACATCGGCAAGTGCAACTTAACCTTGAATAGCTACCCCTATTGTCGGTTATTACTTAGCCACAATCATACACTAAATTCAAATCATTCTTAAAAAAACTTAGTCAAATGACACTAAAAATTTTACACGCAAAACGCAAAACTTTCCCGTTCAACCCTAGTTCTCACACGTCACACAATAATCAGATTGTGTACTCTCAAAGTAAGACTTTAGTTCATTATAACACTTAACTAACTACCACTCAAGAGTACCTACGTACCTATCTTGTATAAGAGACCTATTCCACGGTGCATGGAACTAGAGACGGTCTCCTTACTAATAGATATTTTAAATAAATGCAAAACCAACTCCGTCTATCAGTTTGTTTGTTACATTTTGACGCCTAAACGGCTAAACCTATTTCGATGGGATTGCACCTTGGAGCAAATCAATTTGTAGCACAGTGCGCGCTACGCCGTAGCTGCGTAGCATTCGTAGCATTTCTACACAGCTACGCACATACTCCATTATCTTACGACACCACATTGCGGTATCCCCATAATATAATAACGTAGGAACTATGGAAGCAGAAGTAATGTTAATACCGACGAGAATATTCGCACATTGGCGGCTCTGAGATAATATTGTAAGACGTCTCATCAGCCAGCCGATGTAATCGGATTGAGAAATCGCGAGTTATTGTAGAAAATTGTACTCTTTTACAGGATTGGTGTTCAATACAAAATTGTGTTCTATTTTTAAATTCTTTGCGGGAAAAAAGAAGCAGGACGTAGATAAAATAAAAGTCTAGAGTAATCAAATCACACACTCTGATTAAAAAAGAAAGTAATATTATGTAGTCTTTTAATACCTTTTGTAATTTATAAATCTTACAGCCACGCAAGTATAAGTTAAATAAGTATGACCCATCCAAAGGTTGGCCGTAATCGATTACCATGTGTGATATGACGGCTGTCTTATTAAGCACAGGACAAGATACAAGTGTACACTTGGCGTTTTTTTTTTAGGATGGAAAATCATCAAATGACTCCTCCCGCTCTGGGTGAAGCAGAAGGGAGTGTCAGACTCTTACTGACTAAAACCAATCCGCATTTCTCCTAATGCCCTTTGCGTTCCAGGGCTACGGTGACTCTTTCAAACAAATTCCACAACCCCGGCAGGCACTGGCCCTAGCGGGCCCCGTCTTCTATGCTAACAGCTCTTTGACGCGCGCATGTATCACAGCGCGCCGTAGACTCGGGCCTGGTTCTGATCGAACGGCGAGCCACCCAATGCTCGCCGTCCGCTGGCCCGCGCCTCCGGTGGCCGGGCAGGGCATCTGCTCCTGTTACAGCGGCTGGTGCGTGAGGTTTCCCTCTCCCTCACGCGTCCGGCCTCTTCCTTCGCTAGCATTACTGCTTCGCAAAAAGAAGTGCCCGCTTCCAATGCCTCCTCGCTCCGGACCATAGATTGAACCAGAGCCGGACGCGAGAGGTCGCCGCCGCCGATCGCCTCGACGAGGACACGGCGGTGCTCCACCCAAGCAGTAGCTGTAGCGTAGTGTGCACTTGTTTATCTCTTGTCCTGTGCTTATCATGAGATGTACAATAAAGTACATAATAAATAGTAAAACACAATTCTCTCCGTAATGCTAATCCAATAAAATGCACCTAAATAAAATAAAGCTATTCTACACTAATATTATAAAGAGGAAAGATTTGTTTGTTTGTTTGAATTGAATAGGCTCCGATACTACTGGACCGATTTGAAAAATTCTTTCAGCATTGGATAGCTACATTATCAGGGAGTAACATAGGCTATATATTATCCCCGTACTCCCACGGGAACGGGAACTACGCGGGTGAAACCGCGTGACGTCCACTAGTCGTAAATAATTTTAAGCCGTATTTTCACTTTACAAGCTTAATTAGATAAATCTGGGATACACAGAGGATCTAATATCATTAACTTGATCTTTCTGATTAACTAAATTCAGTTAAATCAGCTAATTGTTACACTTGAGTACGCTTCAATTAAGATTCACGATTCAATTAGTGAGAGATGTCTAATGCGAGATTGCCGATTTTTTTTCTAGAGATTAAGTTGATATTGGCAAGTAACTTGCTACCTTCTGTAAAGATATATATCACTAACTTTTGACCACGATTTCGTACGCATATATCCGGTAGGAATTTCGGGACATCCTCTCTTAGTGCTACACACCCCAAGGAACCTACATGTGTACAGTAGACAACCAGGTCATTCAAGCCTGCAATTTCCTAGCCAAACTGGAAAACAACTTTACAAAGTATGCTCTTCCCGTGGGAATCGAACCCACGACCACCGGGTCACAAGGCAAACGCCTAAACCACTCGACCACGGAAGCAGTTATGTCTAGCCAATAATAGAAAATCGTTTTTCTTTTTTTGTAAAAGCTGGGTAATCTCTGGAAGTACTGATTCGACTACGAAAATTATTTCACTGCAAGCAATCGTGTAGATTGCTGAGTGTCATAAGTTACTGGTAATCCCAGGAAATAACACGATTTCTGATTTTTGAGAAGCCACGGAGCGAAGTTGCGTTTCAAAAATTTCCCTGAAAATAGTGGTTAAGAATTATAAATTAACTAGCTTTTGACCGCGGCTTCGTACGCACATATCCCGATTTTTCCCGTTCCCGTAAGAATTTCGGGAAATCCTCAATACTCAATACTTTATTGCGTTCCATATGTATAACATAGATGGTATATACAAGGTTAGAGATCAGTATGGACCCTGCCGGGCACAGCAAAAATTAGGAGAGAGGAAGACGGCTAAGTAGCGTTTCAAGATACTCAATATTTTCAAAAATTATTTTAAATTTAGAATTGTATGTATAATTACGAATATATTTATTAGGACCGTGTTTGTATAATAGAGAAAAAAAAGAAAGAAATGTCTAAACGTAATCGGTAAATGAATGTCAAATTGTATCATTATGTATATATTTATTAGGTCTGTGTTCGTAGACTATGAATTGATTGTAAAAAGAAAAGAATAATCTCTCTTAACCTAAGGAACCTACGTGACAAATTTTAGCTTTCTAAGACCATTAATTTCGGCTGTGCGTTATCTGTCAGACACTCAGTAACGAAAGAATTTTATATACATGGATAAACACGTATTCGCCATTTAATTTAATCATTACTTCATAAAATTATAATCAGTCTTTAAGTACCTATCCATGATCGAATAAGCCGACCCACCCAATTAACGATTATGATGGATAACCACATTGACCCAGATATCCTGGAACCGTTCATAATAATTTTAAAAGCGGCATTTTTAATCGAGTAGTTCATGATAAAAAAACGTTCTTATTGCAGCTGTATTTTAATACAGGCTTAATTTTTTTAATTACTCCGTCTGATACTAAGCGATGTTTTGGTTGCTTCTTTCAAGACTTGGACGTAACGTCACACTTGTATTTCTCGATGGATTTGGCAGAGGTGTACCTACAGTAGATACGCCCTTATGTCGTCAACCATACGTACAACAACACACACACAAAACACATATATATGCACGACACATCGGCACACAAACGGATACCATGAGTACATAGTACTTTTTATTGGCTTTTCCTAATTTACTTCTTTATTTTAATAATAATAATTTCATTGAAATATCTGCAGTTTTTTTGCTTCAATCTATATATAAACATTATTCCTATGTCTGACTAAGGAATCGAGCCCGGCTCTATATTCTTCATGCTCGGTAAAAAGAAAAGTATAATTATAATAAATAATAAAGCTTGACCAAATGGGGAGTCAAGTCGAGATTTGAAACCTCTCAAAAATAGTTTTCGCCAAAGAATCCAACACAAAAGTTCATGTATATTGTTGGATGATCATAAGCATACAACATATATATCGTTGGGAGGCTTCTATGTAGGTTTTCATGTACATATGTGAAGTGGATGCACGCTTGTAGATATAAAGTCAATGCATAGGCACCACACATCGAACGTCAGGCCTAACGATGATGGAACGCGAACTACGCAACTCGATCCATCTTTATTATTGCCAATACCTTATACTATGCCATAGAGTGTCCATATTAAACCAATTAAAAACAATAGCTTCAGAAAACAATCAATTAAGGAGAGCTGATGGAAACTGCGACCTAAATACAATGCAACGTTGCATGTCAAACACTAAGTGGAGCTTGAATGTAGGCCAGACCACAGAACTGTGAAAATTACTATTTTCATTCTTGTCTTTTGATTTTTCTATGTTATTGTTATTTTTCCTTTATCCAAATAAGTTATTTATATTTTTAAATATTTCAGTAAAAACACTAGACCAGGGTCGATAATTTTTGAAACCAAAAAAAATTATAGTAGGATGAAACCCATTGGAAAAGGAAGAGAACATAACAACAATCAAAGGAAAAATAATTTACGGGCGATCTGAGGTCGGGAAGTGGATGGGGGTGAGTTTTGTTTTGCATTTTCTGAGATTTACCTTAGTAATGTATATTTTTTACTCTTCAGCTTTATATATTAGTAAGTATATAGAATATAGATAGTAGCCAAGGCTCCAGAGAGAGGAACCTCCTATCAATGCAAGCCGTGTCCAGAAGTACTGTATTCTGAATCAAGCCCTTGATCCAGCTACCTCACAAGTGCGTAAGGTGTTGGTTGAGGCTCGTGGCTATTAAACCGTTGGCTAACATGACTATCGGTACAATGATTGCCGAGTTCACATCCCACATGTCGACAACCTCGCGAGCCAATTCAAAATATTTGCTTTGTTTATCTTTCACGGTTTTCACGAGGTTCTCGTCATGCGGAACATAAAAATTCATCGGATCATCAAAATTTCTAGATATTTGAGAGTCGTTATGAGTAGTGAGAATCCAAGTTCAAACATGTGTACCCAAAGTTTCATACATGGTATACCAATAAACCTGTATATATCAACCATTGAAAATTTCCCCTAAGACCTACACGCTCAAATCCTTATTTAAAAAGTCCCAAAAAACTTTGTTAAAATAAAACGAGAAATCCACTTTTGAAAGTAAAGCTTTGGAGAAGCACTACTTCCAATTTTTACCATCAAGTAGCATTATTGTAAGAGTACATCGCAATGAAGTTAAAAGTACTTGAAACCTTTCAATTCAGCCTCAAATGTATATGTACTGTAGAGCCAACCTCTTTCGTATAGGAGCCCTTCAGACTTCTACGGAGGTTCTTCAAAACTTGATGGCACTATGGATTATGAATAAAAAGAAATAAACAGGAATTCAAATCTAAAGCTGCGTTTTCACCAGAGATGTGCTAGGATGCGTAGTGACGGGTGTTTGCTAAGAACCAATAAAATCGATTCATTTGCGTAGCCTCGCTCAGCGCATCCATCCTATTGGCTAACAAACTCATCCCTCGCTGCCCATCTCCGCACATCTTTGGTGGAAACGCACCTTTTGGCTTCTAAAGGTCTGTTTCGGATTCGGCGGAAGGACACCCCGGAGGACACGGTGGAGCAGACGGTGGAGTCTGTCCTGCTTGGGCAGAACACCGCCGTGTCCTAGTCGAGGCGATCGGCGGCGGCGACCTATCGCGTCCGGCCCTGGTTCAATCCATGGTCCGGAGCGAGGAGGCATGGGAAGCAGTTACCTCCTTCTGCGAAGCAGTAATGCGATGAGTGAGGCCGAACGCGTGAGAGAGAGGGAAACCTCACGCACCAGCCGCCGCAACAGAAGAAGACGCCCCGGGCGTCGGGAGTCGCAGGGCGATTCCCGGCCATCGTAGGCGCGGGCCTGCAGACGGTGAGCATTGGGTGGCTCGCCGTCCGATCAGAACCAAGGCGACGGCGCGTTGTGTTTCACGCGCGCCTCAAGGAGATGTCGGCAAAGTAGACGGGGCCCGCTAGGGTCAGTGCCTGACAGGGTTGCGGAATATGTTCGAAAGAGTCACCGCGGACCTGGAACGCAAAGGGCACTAGGAGAAACACGGATGAGTTTTAATCAGTAGGAGTCTGACACTCCCTTCTGCTCAAAAAAAAAGTCTTCTAAAGGTTCTTCAAAACTTAATGGCACATTATTAATAAAAAGAAATAAAAACGAATTCAAATCTTAAACAGAAAGAAGTACGAGAGGACAGCTGTCAAGATATAGAGAGTTTGATGGTTGATTACTGTAATATGAAACCCACAAAGGCAGGTCTCCATTTAATAGGCGACCTCAAACACACTTCCAATTTTTATTTATTCCTTTCAAAGCCTCATTTGTATTCCCTAAAGCAATTGATCCAGTAGGCATATATTCTAAGTCTACAGTTCACCAACAAACATATTATTTAATGGTACCTCGCCGAAACCACAACAGTACAAACCCTATACTAGAAAGATTAAAGTAGTTAAATAAAGGTAAAAATCTTGACGTGTCTTTTTAACCCTTTTTAAATGTTTAAATATAAAATGCAACTGAAAACCAATGTAAACACAATAATAACGATTACTAAATCAATGAGGTTGCAAGTAAAAGCTGATCTCAGATGGCGCCACCACTACACGAACCTTTGTCAAAGTGAGATTAGTCTGTGATTCCAGTCTGTAAGATTCATTTGTTCACTTGTTTGTGTATTATGTATGTATACACTTTTAAGGTTTATAAAATGGAATTCGCATATCTTACATTATAGGTTATGTGACGCAGGTAGGTTTGGGATTGTACAATAATTTTTGACGATCTAATCAAACTGAAAGTAATCATTTACCTAAGTATTTACCCATCTTTTCATCAAAAACTGCTTTGTTATTGGTCTGTGCGCTACTAGCGCCACTTTGACAGTTGGCGGCTCCATTCGTTTAAGCAGAAGTTTTATTTGTTTGATATGTGTTTGTGTAAAAGTTCCATCAAGATTGTTTATTTAACTACCTAACCCTTTCCAGCATTGGTATCTTAGTTAGCAGTAAACACTTACCATCATCCGTGCTGTCGATATAAATTAAACTCAAACATGAACTAGATTTTCCAATCGACAAACCACATTATCCTTGAAATACCAACCAGGAGTGACGCCCCCGACCTATAAATATCTACATTATCCCGTATTTACTCTCGATTGAATAACGATCAGTCTCATCAATATATTATCATAATATGTACTTAACATTATATTAAAAACCAGCCAAGTGCGAGTCTGAAACCGAAAAAACACGATTCTTGAATGGGAGCCCCCTATAATTTTTATTATTTACTAGCTGACCCGCGCAACTTCGTCTGCGTCACAATTTTCATTACTGCTCCGCTCCTATTGATCTTAGCGTGATGATATATAGCCTATAGCCTTCCTCGATAAATGGGCTATCTAACATTGAAAGAATTTTTAAAATCGGACCAGTAGTTCCTGAGATTAGCGCGTTCAAGCAAACAAACAAACAAACAAACTCTTCAGCTTTATATATTAGTATAGATTGTTATAGCGATATTACACATACACACTGTGTGAAAATTTCGACTGTCTACCTATTACGGTTCTTGAGATACAGCCCGCTGAAAGACGGACTGACAGACGGAGGTACAGCGGAGGCTTATATAAATAGGGTTCCGTTGGTTACCGTTCGGGTACGGAACCCTGAAAGTTGATCATATAGTAGGTAGTTTCAATGGCAAGTTTGTGACGTCATGAGGTTAGCCTAGTGTGATGGTAAGTGACAAGTTGTTTACCAATCAATGGGATGGGAGGTTCCTCCCACTTGGTCTATTAGAATCACCATGAATTCCTTTATGGGCTGTGGGCGTCACGAAAATATATTTAGTTAATTTCGATGGCACCTGTGACGGTTGTGGGCGATTGAATGGCGCAATTATAATGTTATTGTTTTTGAGTTTTGATGGCACGCCTACTGTATCTACGTCATTCTCTTCTTCCCTTATTTTTCCCGTAGGTTAAAAATGAATTTACCTAGCTAGATAGTTAGATATTATTATTAACAAGCTTCTGCAAGGCGGCTTCGCCCGCGTGATTCCTAGGGCATACTCCCGGGATATACATATATATAGCCTATGTGTTATTCTAGAGTATAATCTACCTCTGTGCCAAATCTCATGAAATTTCTTTCACGCATTCTGACGTGAAAGAGTAACAAACATCCCTCCCACGTAACAAACTTTCGCATTTATAATATTAGTACGATTATTATATTTTTACGGCTGATTTTTCCACAGGCGTGCGGTCCGAGATAGAAAAAATGTAATATTGTCTCTTCACTGTTAAGCAGATACAGAACATCCCCGTTAAATATGAGCACGCACTTCAGGAACAGCCAATATGGCTGCTTGACGTTAGCTGTCAAACTGCCATTTTTATTCCTCAGATAAAACTGATTGGCTATTGAAAAATCGGCCCTAATGGCAGCCACACACGTAGCGATTTACTTGCGCAAGTTTAGACTTGCACAAATACACGTTATTCCGAAGTGACTGGAATTTGCGCAAGTATCTTCCAACACACGTTACAGTATACTTGTGCAAGTCTAAGCTTGCGCAAGTAAATCGCTACGTGTGATGGCTGCCATTAATCACTTTATACCTTCACATAATCTAGATCAAACAAACCTTATAATTAATAATCTCCCGAAAAATAACTTAAAAATACATTTTCACTACAACAAATAAGTAAGCAAAGAAAAACAGACAAAGAACGAAATTTAACGCCAACATTTCAAACTTTTTATCTGTAAATTAATCCCAAAATGCTTTGTAATGAAGCGTTAAAAACTACAAAATCAAGAACAAAAGCATTTAGATTACCGTCGTAATCATACGGCTGAGCCTAATTCGACAGTAGACGGAATTAGGACGCTGCTTTTAAAGTTGGTAAGAATTTTCAAAGTAAATTATTCAGGCGTCTTGGGTCCGACGCGCGCCACTAATTTGAATGTTTGATGCTTCTGTCAAAAGTATTCTTTAGAAATTTATTTGCGATTAGAATGTAAGTAACGCATAAGAAATATAGAACTGAAGAAATGGCCAAATAACGAATTATTATTATTATGTTTGAGAGCCAAGAAGTATTTTGGCAATTAAAAATTAACAGTTTAGTTAGTAAAACTATGGTGATGTAGTGAAAGATGGTATAGTCTATTCTCCATTATACACCATAGCAAATTAAAATAACGGTTTAAGAGTAAGGTCAGGTAAAAGTAACTATGTACACCTAAATTGTCATGTTAGTCTTGCAATAATTAAGGTTATTCCTAATATGTATAATGTATGTGACGCTGTAGTCAATGTAAATAAATTAATAAATAACACTGTCTAATACTAGAACAGTTCGTCTATATCACTGCTGTACATGATTCTTAAATAAATAATAATGAAAAAAAAATGGTACTTAAAGAGTCCTAAAGAATAAAACTTAATGACATTGAGGCAAAGCTATATTTCGGTATAAGCAGACTGGCAACTTTTAGAGATTCTCCAACCAAAAGGTTGATAAATAAATAATAAGGGCTATTTGCTATTTCAAGACGGAGAGTACAGCATCCACAAGCTAAATAATGAGTAGGCAAAAACCTTGATCAAAGCCGAGCCCACCCATCCATCACACGGTTCCGAAAGATGTAATTTAATAATACACAAGCGTCAACTGGAAATTTTGTAGAAGAATCTAATAAGGAAACCCATTTTACCACACGGTCGAAAATGTACTGGTTATCTAATCATGACCTGAGGTCATCAGGGCCGACCTTGAAACGCAAAGGGCATTAGGAGAAACACGGATGGATTTTAGTCTGTAAATCTGACACTCTCTTCCGCTCTATCCAGGGTCGAAGGGATTGATGATTTCCCACCTTTAAAAAAAATCTAGTCATAAGAACCGAAAATTTGAATCTGTGCAGTTAAGAAACATAATTATGTCATGCTTAGCGTAATATTAATAACTAGCACTTCGCCCGCGACTTCGTTCGCACGGATTTAGTAGGTACTCCACGAACTTCATCTTCTTGTCCTCCCTCTATAAAGGCTAACGTGTAAATTACTTATTAATAGACTAAACGTAGGGCTGTTTGCTCAATCCGCGACATTTTTAAACGAATGGTCCGATTTGCATAATTTAAACTGTAATTTACGTATACATAACCAACCTCAATTACCAAATCATTTAAATGGATAGGGATTAATTTCATGATACCAAAATCACCACTATTCCATTCCGCCCGAGTTTCATCAGGGATAATGTAGGATTTTAATGGCGAAAGAATTTCTCAAATCGTTTCAGTAGTTTCGGAGCCTATTCAATTCAAACAAACAAACAAATCTTTCCTTTTTATAATATTAGTGTAGATTTTCCCTTTTACTCTGTTGGTTGTTATTGAGTGTTTCTATGTAAAATTAATGTAGTCTATACTAGTCGACACTTTTTTCTATTTTCAAAAAATAACCACCTACCATCACGCTTGTATTCCCCGAAAGGTTATATAAAGATGTACCTAAGTACTTCTTTGTAATAAGGAGCTGGCCTATTGTTATCAAATGGACACAAATTCAGACTACGGACTGCAACTGTTTTGGGAACACATTCACTGTGCGTGCAGCGAAGGAGTTGAATTCCCTGCCAGAATCTGTGTTTCCTGATAGCTACAACCTGGGAGTCTTTAATTCAAGAGTGAATAGGTTACTTCAAGGCAAGCGTGCTCCATCTTCGACTACTTACATCATCGTTTACCATCAGGTGAGATAGTGGTCAAACGCGTGCCTATAAATAGTAAAAAATATATAGAGAGAAACCGTAATTTGTTTTTGTAAAAAAACAAACCAATATTGCTACCCATCCCATGAAGTTATTCTAAAATAATCTACAACGTTTCCCTTTACTTAATAAAAGGAATTCGGTACCTAATCTTGTCTGTAGCTCAGAATTTCAGTCAAAGCATAATTTGAGATATTCTCCGCTAAAATTACAGACTACAGTCCTCAAAGTCTATGAAACTGAAAAGCAAACGCGAGCGACTGAGCGTGCGACCCACTGAAGTGAATGTTGCCTAATTCTAGGCTTTTGCCTGGAGTTACCAAAGGATGCCCACAAAATGTCAAATACCAAAAACCTTGATGCTTTAGTAATGGTATTGAGTAATTTTCTTGACTAATATTGTGCTAGCGATTTCATGATGAAGGAAACAAGAAAATTATCGTTTGTACTACACAGAATTTTCCAATTTCTTTATTTTCCTATTCAAAGAAAGAAAGAAATGCGTTTATTTGCGCCAAGCATGACGCATACCAAAAAAAAATAAACAAAAATTACAATTTTATGAAAGTTGGGAAGATATGCGTCACATTCGCGCAAAACGGTCATCGCGCATAATTCTGGGACTCGTGTGCGAGACAGAGCCACAGTTAGACAGAGCTAGTTTTCAGCGATAGCCGGCGTTGACAGTGTGACTTCGTCGATTTTTTCCTTTATATATATCAACTACCCAACATCAATATGGCCACACTTCTGGATCACCCTGTAGGTATGCGGAATGGGGTGGACAGTCTCGCCACCTCTCATAACTTTCAAGTTCTTAATCTTGAAAATGAATTAACCGATGAAACTTGATACGCACGAATTAAAAACATTTTTTTAAAAGAGAGAGAGAGACAAAAGGCGTGATTATTCACTTTCTATTAAAAACTTTAATTGTTGTCTCATTAAACTCATTGTTGTTTTTCTCTTCGTCTTTAATATGAAATCCCGTGAGAAGTCAACGAGTTGATTAGAATATAAAGATAAATTAGGATTTTTCCTTTTTTTTCTATAGTCAAAAATACACGAGTACCAAAACTAACAAATTAAGAATCGGCTTGTGATTCTTCTAGCGAGTTTCGCAACAAACAAATAATTACACCATCAAAGTAAATAGCCAAGTCCATTATTATTCGAAAATCCCTCAATTGGCCACTCCGACTAATTAGGGTAGGCCAAATTGAGGAAAATTACAAAGGAAACAACACCGCTATTGGGTCACAAATATTGTAATAACTGTTTTTACGAAAATCTTCTAACAGGGAGAAAAACAAACAAAACTTTCTTAAAGACAACAAAAGTAATATTTCTTTCTATACCTAATCTCTAATACCTTTCATATTTTCAACATAACATATCATATTACTTTCATATTTTAAACATACGAAAACATGAAGATATAAGAGAAAAATATTAGACAAGCGGAATTTAGTAGAAGAGACTTAGCAAATTCGAGGCGAGGTATTCCGAGTTCTCTCGCGTTTGGTCTTGCATGCGTCGTCTTTAGTTCTGGGCGAAAGAAAACATATCCCATTCGAGGGGGGGTTTGGAGATGCACCCCCTGAAAATGGTCCTGTTGGCGCCCATGGGTGTGTCTAAAGTAAACCGAAATTTCGCCAGTTATATTTAAATACCATGTAAAAGGCACAAATCCAGACTCCGATGAGGAATTACACATAAAAAAACCTTACAACAATTTGCCCAACCCTGGAATCGAACGCTGAAATCTCACATGCGTCGGTACCACCAGACCGCCGAAGCAGACAGGCAAGTCTTATTTCTGTACCTAATATAATGCCTTTATAACAGTCAAAAATAGAGTTTGGACATATAGAGGCACTGCAAAGTAACCCCAACCCTATTTTCGGCTAACATATTCATTTCAAACGAAAAACCTACATACTTATCTGCTATGCCGTAGCCCGTAGCAACTGTCTACGGTCCACGTTACGAAGAATATGTTGTGTAGTCTACCCCAATTTGTCTCAGAACACTGATATCTTTAGAGATGATATCATTTCGACCCTAAATAACCCAACAAAGGGATGTTTTGTAATAAAGATAAAGGTATCAAGTATGTTGGAACATTGTGTGACGTTCTGCTTACAATTGCGTATGAGGTATGAATTGTTTATTTAAATAGCCGTTTTCACTCGGGATTGTGAAGAGTATTTTTATTCGTATGAGTATGTTGCTAAAAGATATTCACGTATATCTACAACGTCTGTGTGACGAAATTATTTCTGTTTTCAAACTGACATTAAAATTGAGTCATTAATCTCTTGGTCAATTTGAATTAAACTTTTTCAACGATAGTCTTACTGATATTTTTTAAGCTTTTAATTCTTAACACAACTATGAAAAGCTGTTTTAATTTTTGTGTTTAATTGATTAATCTGATTTAAATATTTTACACTATCATCTCTGCCTAGCCTTTTCCGAACTATATTGGGGTCGGCTCCCAGTCAAACCGGATTCAGCTGAAAACCAGTGTTTTACGTGGAGCGGCTGCCTACCAGACCTCCACAACCCATTAACTAGCTAACACGGTACTTCTTGGCAAGACTGGTGTTAGATTTACTGGTTTCTGACAATCCGTAACGACTGCCAAAGATCTACAAATAACAGCCGGGACTAACGGCTTAACGTGCTTTCCAAGACACGGAGGAAACTCGGTATGTTAAGATGGTCACCCATCCACAGACCAACCTTGGGAAGCGTTGCTTAACCTTGAAGATCGACCCGTACGGCTGTTATTATTTAGCTGTTAATATCTTACACTATATTAAATATATTTCATTTAACTATAGCTAACACGTATAAATAAATTGACGTTGCAGATAAGCATATTTAGGACCTAACAAACTTGGGATCGAAACTACTGAGTACAAAATTTTGAAAAAATACAGAAAATATGTAGTTCTTTTCTTATAAAGAACTAACTAACAGAATACTTTGCGCGCAAATCCGACTCGCACTAGACAGGTTTTTTATTTGTTTCTACCTACCATCATGGTAGAAAGGCGTGACTTTACATAAGCATGTAACTATGTACATTAGTTAAATATGGAATTTGACAGCATATAAATATTATTACGGTTTATTCAATAGTTTTAACACAAGATTTACCTAAAACAAGGTACAAACAAAGAACTCGATGTCACGTAAAACACAGTTTGACTGTTTTAAATTATCTTAGCACAATGAACTTGCCCGCATAACTTTTAGCGATAACTATCTTCAGTTTAATCGGTCAACTGATGCAAATAAAATTAACACTGTTTTAAAACCTCGACATTGTAGGTATTGAGTTAATTCTGTCATTTCGAAACGGCTGGTTCACACTTCCCGTGACTCAAGAGCTGGCTTTTACTTTGGGCAAAGACTAAGTATTCCGATGCTGTCAGCTAGCACGTCACCAGCTGACAGCGTTGAGGACGAATTTTTTAATGCTATATTTTCGTTTGTTGAAATTTTTGTGTATTTGTTCATTTTAGTTATTTTTAACGTAAAGTGTTTTTTTGAAATATTTATTTTAGTCGATTACATTCTGTCAGGAAAATGGCAATGGGTTCGAATAGCCTGAATAAATAAATTATTATTATTATTAACAACACTAAAAGGTTTTTAATTCGTCAGCATGTTATAGCAAGTCTTCCTCCTTCATTCATCTCTAGCGATAACATCTTTCACAAAACCCATCCATTGTTTTTAGGGTTCAGTATCCATAGGGTAACTAACGGAACCATATTACTAAGAATCCGCTGTCCGGCGGGCTGCTTTAAGGGGGGCCATACCTACAGGAAACATTTCACACTTCGTATGCGATCCCACTCGTACTAGGTCAGTTTTCCGTCTTCAATTGGTTGGTTTTTTGCTTATAAACAAAAATAAGAAACTGCTGGAAGACTTATAAATTACTAGATAAGTACCTATAAATACGTACACTTATGCGCACTCTGAGTTAACGTTCATTTTAACCAAACTCATCAGATAATTTCATAAGTGCCTGTCACCATTGGACTGACGTACGAAAAGCTATCCTCTTCAAATTACCCATCAAATATTAACATAGATACATTAGCAAATTGGCTGACCACAGCTTGATAGTTTACTTGTTAGAGAACACCCACATAGCAATAGCTTTAGGCTAACGCGCCATCTCGACACGATTGATTAATCTCAGACTCAGAAACCTGGGACTCTAGTTGATTGCCACTATAACAGGAATTGCTCCAGGAATTGTTCCACTATAACAGGAACCGTATGGTGTAGACCTCTGGAATTGTGAGCGGTTAGGATTTAATAGTACCAGAAGAACATGCCGTACTGTCGGCCGGTGCCGTATGGTGCCATAAAAGAATAATACCATTCCATCACTTCCCGTGGGTGTCGTAAGAAGCGACTAAGGGACTCGCCAGAGAATGGGCAGCAGCGTTTTCTGTAAAACTCAACGCCATACACTGCGATCGCCAACCCGCTTGCCAAGCCTGGCGATTATGGCAAACCCCTCCCAAATCTTGGAGGACGCCTGTGTCCAGCAGTGGACGTCTTTCGGCTGATATGATGATGATAATAACAGGAATTGTTAAGCAGTGGTTGAAATTGTGAGGCCTCATCAGAAAGTTTAAGAACAGAGTGTCTCTGCGTGATCGAATAAAAAACCGGACAAGTGCGCGTCGGACTCGCTCACCGAGGGTTCCGTACAGTAGGTCCTTATTACTTTAAACAAGTACTATATTTTGTATAATTAAAATATAAATGTATAGTTTTCAGATTTTTCCCTATGCCTGCCGTTTCATACGATATTTCTTGCCTTTCATAGTTTTAGGTCAACGGAAAATACCCTATAAATTTTGATTCCCTTGAAAGTGTCGAAATATACGTTTTTTGCGGCATAAACGGCCGTATCTTTTTTTTACGTTAACTTAGAAGTTTGATTTTTTTACAGCTTCAAAGGACTGTAGACTTGATTATATAGTTTTAATTTCAACTCGATATCTCCACGCGTTCCCGAGATAAAGGGTCTTGACAGACAACAAAGTGATCCTGTAAGGGTTCCGTTTTTTCCTTTTGAGGTACGAAACCCTAAAAATGGCCGACAGATTAAAATGTCAGACTAGACAGTTCTCCAAGAACTAAAGGTTAATTCAGCAGCTGTCTGAAAACCTACAAGTGTTATTTCAAGTTCAAGGCCAAACGAAGCGTGCTACGCCACGAGGAAAACTTCATAAAAACGCGCTGGACTTTAATGATTTCTCCAAATGAAATAAAACTCTTTCTGATTAAATTCCGCTTTATTTCTCGTTTTAAATTTCGAATGCTTCAGCCATTTTGTTCGTTTCATCTTTAGCTGGCCAGCATATGGTTTTCATTTTAAATGGTGTTCTAATTTCAAGTTTTTTGTTTTAAAAAATTACTCCAGTGAGTGGTGTTCGCTATTTGCTCCATTTTGATTGGCTGTGTTGCCTTATGCAATTTCCTATAACGACCTTTTTGATAGATTTTAAAATTATTTACTTCCGAAAAGTTTCAATAGCTTTAAAGTTATAAAAGCGAAAGGTCATTCACTGATTTATCACGAAACCTCATCATCGAAATTTCATCTTCATAGGTCTAGACCTATGAAGATGAAATTTAGAAAGTATTTTAGAAAACTCCTCCGTAAAGGGGCGAAGTAAGGGGTGGAAATTGTTTGTACTAAATCTGCACAGACAACTTATATACTTCCGTTTCCCTACTTTTGTTTTCTTCGAACTATAAAAACTTTACAGGGCATTGGCTAAATCCAGAAATCGTAGGAAGCCAAAACATGAAAAAAATCTTTTATAGCTGTTTTAAGCGCTGTAGAAGAATTTTAACACCATCTTAACACCTTCTAATACTACTCGTGCGACGATAACCAGCAAGATATAAAAGGCTTCACGTAATTACTTCTACGACTAATCTTGGCACCCAATTAAATCCTTATAAAAGTGGAGGAAGTGTAGAAGACTACACCACGACTGAAATTTAATTTACTAAAAGGCTAGAACGACCTTTCAGATTCATTTAAACTCTACGTAATAGCATTTAATACAAAAACAGGCTTTAATATTACGGGAAATAACATATGGGACGATCATAACGGTCGGGCCGTGCCATTTTTTGTGCTACATTTCGGCGCTGCGGTAGAAATATATTTGCAGAATATAATAAAGTACCGTTCTATATGAGCCTTGTTTTACATATTATAAACGCACCTGCTCTAGTTTCAGGGTTAAACAGGTTCTAAAGCAAGATCGTACCGTATAGCGGATAGTTTTACTGTGACAATACGATATTTAAGTATAAAAAATGTTTATTTTTTGCAGCTTATGATTTTCTGGACACTGACTGTTACCCACCTTAAAATAATGTGTCCTCCTGACAGTCGTTTTCTGTCACTTTGATGTGTGTTGCTAATTAATTACGAATGCCAATTGATGATGCCGAAGGATGAAACGTTGCAACAGAAAAACAATACATAAGTGTTTAACTTGAGTCAACACCACGATCAATTGACATTTGTATCATTAGTAACTTTGTATACGTTTTAGCAAAAAAGTAGGACTGAACATTGCATTAATAGACATTTTTCAAAATTTTCCTAAACACAAAAAAGTCGTTGCTACAGTGGCGCCACCCCAATCCCATAACAATACAACAATGTCGTACAACTCTATTACTAGGCAATTCAAACTCAATGTTTAATGTAGAGCCGGGAAATGACCTCGTTCATCTAAGATACGCTAAGATGCTAAGAATAGGAACAAAGCTGGCGTGACATGGCTTTCCTTGCATGGGTTATAGTGGACGGTGATGTAGGGTAGTGTTAAAACTATGGGTGGCTGTGTGTAAATCGTTTTTATGTGCTTTTTTAGCCTGTTACAGCCGACTGCTGTGTAATAAATAGCCTTAACGGTAGATTATCTTCTCACAAATTCTTCCTAATTATTGAAATATATGTTATTTTCAGCTAAAACACTAGTAAGTGATAACGGGCGAGCTTTTTCAAGTAAATTTTGACTTTTAAAAAGTGCTGATTTACAGACTAGTTTGAATAAATCTCTTTTGATTTTATTCACGACTGTTTTCATAAGTGGCAAGGTTGTCTTCTCCCTTAGTGCAGGTCTTTCAAAAGGCTGTTCAGACATAAAAAGAATACAAATGAAAGCACAGGACTCTCAATCAAACTGCATGATATTAGGGTCTGTTAGACATGTTGCGCATCATGTCGCGCGTCAAATGTTGCCAAGTGGATACAAGGCTTTATTCTGCGAGGAGCGACTGCCTATCTCACCTCGACCACCCAGTAACTAACACGATAACTCTTAGCAAGATCAGTATCAGATTTTTTGGCTTCATATCTAAGCACATGTCTTGAAAAGTTTTTTCTTCTTAGGAAAAAACGTCTTGGTGGTCCAGTTTCTCAGGTACTGGCATGGTCCTTTAAAACAACTAGAAGGCAACTTCCACGGGAGGCTTAAAGTTGTGAATGGAAGAAGAAGTTTTAAAACAGTTCTTGCCGTAAAACTTCGCGTGACTTCGTTTGCGTCATTGTTCTCAATCTAAACTCTGTATCGGTGTAAACCTGAACGTAGTTTGTTCAAAAACAGTACCTAGATAAAGTTATTTTAAAGGTTTCAGTTATTTTTAAAACTTGAGAAACGTGGATAATTACGCTAAATTAATTGTCATTTTGACGAAAATAAATAGAATAGGTTCGTAGGTGCCGTCTAGCTACTTCTTCTTAAATTTTACGGTTTTCATTATTTATTTTCTTTTACATGGCCACTTTTAATGACAGCTTTTTGGCGTGTTTTAGAGGTTTTGTTTTCTTTAAAAAGTAGGTACTTCTATGTCTAAAAGTAGTCCTTAACTTAAACTTTCTGTAAACCCCTACAGAAGTAACACAGGATTTTCGTATTGTAAACCCTGTTACAATTAATACGAAGCTAACACATAGTACAAATTAATCCGAACCATATTGTTTCATAGAACGTTATTGAATCGTTGAACCCAATTCAATCGCTTCAAAGCTGCGGTAACAATGTTTACATTGAATGGTTCTGAGCGATTCGCGCGCCGCCGGCACTAGCCGACGGAGTTATAACACAGTTAGTGCCAACCACTGGTTGTTTGACCAACGACCATAGCAACCAGTTAACGATACGTCAACGCAACGATACATCATCGAAGTAGTTCTATAGAGGAATAACGCGCGAATCTATCAGCTGCATGGTCTATTCCTGAAAAAAAAAAACATTTTCTTTGTCCAAACAGACAATCAAAAGTTACGACAGAGCCTAAATAAATGTCTTAACTTCTCCAATCAACCAACCAGCGGTGACTGAAGCCATAATAATAATCAACAACATCTACCAACCGCACCACAGTTATTAACCATTGTCAATTTATGAAGGACCTCGTCGCAATAAAATTCTAGCGATTTGGGAGGCTTAGGGAGACATAAATCAAGTTATACTAGCGCAAATATGAGTATCTATGGCTATGTTTACGTATAATCACGTGGTCAGCACTCACCGGTCCGAGGCTGTCGAAGCCGTGGCGCAGCGCCAGCTGATGAGCCTCGTCGTGCTGCACCGAGCGCTTGAAGCGCACCAGGAACGTGTTGGTGAAGACCTCTCGCGACGCGGCAGCAGCGATGAGCAACGTAGCAGCCAAGCATTGCAACCACATGTTCGCGCTGTGGCCGACGGCGGCTGACTGAGAGCCCTCTGTCGCTGACGTCACCACATATCGACCAGAGCGCCGCGCATGCGCCAGCCCGACCATTCACGCTCCCCTCGGCGACGTCCAGCCTTTTCACAGATTATGAAAGGATGGCTCGGGCCGCCACTACCATTGTTTTGGATGAAACAACCTAGATTCATGCTGTTCCGCTTAGCGCAACCCCATCTTGAAGGCGACCTTGTTCACGGTAATAAGGCTTCGAACTATAATTTACATTAGAGGCCGTCTAGCGCGATAAGTGATGCCTAAAAGCTTTATGTTGAAATTGCTTGTAGAGAAAAGAGGTTGAGATGTTTGAGTGCTACAGCCTACTTGACATTATTTTGATATCGATATTTCGAGATAAACACGATAGGTAGTTCATTTAACTGTATAGACTCATGGGAAGCCTCGACTTTGCAAAGTTAAATGGAACTTTTCTAATCTCGGCTGGAGGGTCGTCGGTTAATTAAGTTGATGGACAGCGAGTTATGAGATCGTGTCTCGTGAGGCTGCGGTTAACGCTTCAAGACTTGTTCACAGATGAACTTTTAGGAAATTACTTTTATAAGTACTAACAAGGGAAGTTTAGAAGGAAAATCCTCAACCTTTGTGGATTTGTGGGCATTCCTAAAACCATATACCCTCTGTGTTTTTGTTTACAGAACACAGGGTAACTTTTAATACACTAACAATTTTTCAAGTACTCATCAATATGATCAAATAACCGGCCACGTGCGAGTCGGACTCTCGCACGAAGGGTTCCAAATAATAAACCCTACTCCTACCCTAATCCTACCCTACTCCTAACCTACTAATCCTAGATAATCCTAGAAAATGGTGGTTAAGTATTCTTACATTTTCCGCGCAATTTTTAAATTTTAGTCTTCTAAAAGAACCTTCTCCTGACAGTAACAATCACAACAAAAAAAAATAGCGAAATCGGTCCAGCCGTTCACGCGTGATGCGATGACCAAGGGAAATAGGGATTCATTTTTATATAGATATATAGATTGTTATAGCGGCAATAGAAATACACAATGTGAAAATTTCAAATGTCTACCTATTACAGTTCTTGAGACACAGCCCGCTAACAGACAGACGGACGGACGGACAGCGGAGGCTTAGTAATAGGGTTCCGTTGGTTACCCTTTGGGTACGGAACCCTAAAAACAGCTTATTAGTGCATTTACCATAGTCTCGAGTTTCAATACCTTATAGACTGGCACTTGTAGAAAAATACATATTGCTCAAGTCAAATACCTACGTAATGAGGGCCACAGTTTTTGTACTCACCAGTTGGCGCCACTGTCGAGAAAAGTTGTTAAATCATAGCATTAAAGCTGTTAACACGCGCATGTGAACAAAGTCAGAAGGCAAATAGAAAAGTAAACATAAAAATCAAATTATTAAGTAAATATACTCTGCGATCGCCAACATGTCTGCCAAGCGTGGCGATTATGGCAAACCCCCCCTTTGGGGGAGGCCTATGTCCAGCAGTGGACGTCTTTCGGCTGATATGATGATGATGATGAAGTAAATAAACTCGCGTCAATAGCCAACCAACAGTGGAATTTGACATTTCGAAGACCTCACGCTACACTAGCGCCTCTAGCGGCGAATTCAAACGCGATAGCCCTCATTATGCCACAGGAATGAATATACGGTTATAGTTGCAATCTTTCGAATGCCATCATTGATATACAAAAAACCCAAGATGCACAGTATCAAACAAATGCAACACTCGAAACTGTCGTCAAAAACTGACGTATCAAGTGTCATGTATGAGTTGTGTGTAGTTATACTATAAACAATTTTTTTTTGCAAATTCAACCTTACACGGATCGTTTAAAGTTGTTTTTACAAAGCAGTGCAGTATGGCGAGGGATGCGCAATTTTTTTTTGCAAATTCAACCTTACACGGATCGCTTAAAGTTGTTTTTACAAAGCAGTGCAGTATGGCGAGCGATGCGAGACTGTTTGAAACTAGCCCACAATAAAATTATACACATTGCGCTTGTTTCTTGCAGACGTTTTTGAGATGCTGAGTGTGTATCTTGGGTTTTTTATGTATCAATGAATGCCATTTATATATTACCCTTGGGCTCCATTAAAAAGTGATTCTGCGAAATTCATGTACAGGCTGAAAAATTTAGAGTGCACACACAGAGGAGTACCTACCAAATTCAACTAACCTCGTCTACTTATTGCCTCTACAAGTGCTGTTAATCCCTCGATACATGAATCGAGTTAGCCGCACAGTGAAAAGCCTTAAAAAACAGCTAACAGTAGGTAATAAAAAACCAATCCAATCACACAATTTTGATATCTCACTAATAAGGAGACGTCAGCCTGCAAAGATCGTAAATGAAAATTAAAAGCAATAAAGTTTAATAACCTAGCCTACATTGATTCAAAGCGACCGTAATGTTTTTTTTAGCAAAGTTGATCTTGGTATTTTCACTTGTGATTATGTGCTGTGAGTCCAAAATGGAGCCGTTTGTAGTTGGTGGGGTGTATACGACTATACGGCAGTTTCCTCATTGTATCTACTTGGCTGTAGACTGCTCGAAGCCCTGGATCTGCGGGGCTTCGATCCTGAATCAGAACATCCTCATCACTGCGGCACACTGCGTCCAAATCTGTGACACTAAGAATCCAGATCATTTCATCGAGGCTTTTGCGGGACATGAAAACTTAGAAAAGGTTAAGGATTTCTTTCTGAACGATTTAAGTACAACCATTACTCTCTTTTAGCCAGGTCGCTGTCGGGTAAAATGGCTTAAATTCATAGATAACGGCAAATCATAATCTTTTATGCAAGTAGACGAAGACCTCGCGTCGATCTGACCTTCGTTATTTTATAAAAACTGAAAGTTTCTCTGTTTCTGACAGGGGATTGCAACCTTACTAAGTGTCTGACAATGGGTGAAGTGAATTTTAATATTATTCCAAATGAAATATGTGAAAATTGAGCTTTATACTTAAACGAATTTGAGGTACAATTTGATACACTTTTGTTACCTGTTACCAGCCAAAGCTACCATGATCCAAACTTCATAGTCGGGAATTGATCTAACCTGTATTGGGGACATATACAGAGAAACTTTGAACTTTTATAAAATAACGAAAGTCTGATCGTCGCGGGCTCTTGGAATATATGGATGTGTGTGACAGCTGAATTGGTATGTAAGTAGGTACTATCTAGGCATAGGTATAACTATCTGTACCTACACGCATCTAAAGACAGTCAATCCGCTGGATACCTGCCGGTCGCTCTGCGGCGATGCTTACCTTATCGCACCCTTAGTAATATAAAGGCTTAAAACAAAAAAGTAGTTTTTTGGGAATACGTGTTTAAAGATTCTGAATTGTTACATTCCCGCTTATTTTTTTAATAAAATGCTTAGTACTTAAGTTATAAATGTGATTTTCTTCAGATTTATTCTTCGATACCTAGACTATAAGTAGTCATCAATAAAAATAAATAATAATATGACAAGACGAGCGGGGGAGTGTGAGAGAGACACATATATAGTTACCGAGTCATTAATGTTCTTTTTCTCTCTCTGTCAGCGGTAGCCGATAGATAATTTCGTTTTTTGCCCTTAGCATTCAAAATAAAACTTTACAAAAATTTAGATTTGAGCCCTTATATTACTAAGGGTGCGTTATGTAGAGTTGTGGTCATCTGTTGGCTAAAATGATACGAGACATAAACCAAAAAAAAACTACTTCTATAGTTGAAATCATTGGAATTTTCCCTTCTTCAGGTTAAAGCGAAAAGACAGATTGTAGTAATAAAACTCCATGAGAGATACGAGGAACAGTCCGCAGCTAACGACATAGCTCTGGTTGGCCTCCAAAAGAGTTTGTATTTGGGACCAACAATCAAGAGGATTTCCATCAGTCCTCGCTTTCCGAACGTGAACAAGGGAGACGTGGCTGGATGGGGAATTGTTGACGTAAGTTCAGACCTTCTTAAAAAAATCAAAGGGCCTAGCACGAATGTTTTTGATGTATAGTAACGTACCTATACACCTTGCGAGCGATGACACTGCCTCCTAAGATACAGGTGTTCCTAGTTTAGGAGGCAGGGCCCAAACTTTTGTATTGACTGTACTTTGCCCATCTCTCGAACATTAATTTTGTCATTAACTAGTGGACGTCACGCGGTTTCACCCGCGTAGTTCCCGTTCCCGTGGGAATACGGGGATAATATATAGCCTATGTTACTCCCTGATAATGTAACTATCCAATGCTAAAAGAATTTTTCAAATCGGTCCAGTAGCTTCGGAGCCTATTCAATTCAAACAAACAAACAAACAAATCTTTCCTCTTTATAATATTAGTGTAGATTAATTTTTCTCCCCCCCGCGTGACAATGATGTGAAATGTATATATCGTCGGGGATAGTGCAAATCCGCGGAACTAGCATTGGATAATTCCGCGTATCTGACAAATGTAGCCTAAAATAGACTTAAATAGTTTTCTACTAATATACAATACAGACTTTAATAGATTTCTGTTAACAATACATAGAATAGAAGACATAAATAATAACCTCCATGAAATAATGAGGTCAAAAGCCGTTGAACTAAAAAAAAATTAAACTTTTAACCTTCCCCTGTAAACCTACACGCAGTGCAGATACGCACACTTACATTACACTACGTATGGTCGATTCGCGGATTTGCACTATCCCCGACGATATGTCAGTCGTATTTTGCTAATAATTAAATATAATTATTATTATAAAATATCTATAATACTCGTTTCGCACATAATATTTATTTGAAATGGATCCTACTTATATTCATATTTTTGTATGATGCAAATTATGTAAGTCGCTTAAAATTAAACCAAAATACCTACTATGGGGTTGTAGTTTATTTTATATTCAAAATTCACGGTAGGTACGTTAACGATACGGTAACTTACGTCAAAACATTCGTGTTAGGCCGTCAGACAAGAAGGTGCAGATCACCATGGAGTTTTTTAATGAAACGCCAGTTAAGAGGGGAATCTAGTCGGTAACTCTTGGGCCTTTCTCCATACAAACGCATTCCTCTGTTTTCTTCGTAGATAATGCTGCTAGAGCAGTGTTTTTTTTTTCAAAAAATCTAGGTTTGTGCGTATTTGTGACAGAATTAGATTTACAAAAATATTTATTACTTTCAAGTAATCGCACTTGTTCGAAAACCCGAAAAAAAATCGTAGCTCCTAAATTAGAAAACGTATAAGCTCGCTGAAAACTGTATTCGGTCCTTCTTGACGCTTTTAATAACCATTAAATGTTTCAAAAGTGCACATGCATGCGTTATTGAATAATATTGCTAAAAATCAAAACGACGGTGTCATAACTTTGACGGCAAAATACAAGAAATCAGCTCAACCCAAGATTTTGGGACGACTATTACTATTGTATGTTATGCTAGGTATTAAATTGATAAAGGGAAAGGTATTCAATTTGACTTTGTTAACAAGTAAAAGTCATTCTGAGGTCTAGAATAATAGTATGATTGCCTATAAACGTTTGAACGCGACTGTACGGACAGCAGCTTAGGTTTAATACGTCCAATAAAGAAGGTCACCGTTATGTATGAAAACGCCGCTTTTTTATAGTCATTCGAATTTGGTCGGATAACCAACCGTTGTTTACATGTTTTGTTTTTTGTTTAAATTTACGTAATGCGAAACATTCCAAGCTGAATATTTTCACTATATATTTTTGATTTAACGTACTAAATATTGGTTTAAAGCCACATATCTTGGGTTGAGCTGGTTTCTTGTATTTTGCCGTCAAAGTTATGACACCTTCGTTTTGATTTTTAGCAATATTATTCAATAACGCATGCATGTGCACGTTTGAAACATTTAATGGTTATTAAAAGCGCAAGAAGGACCGAATACAGTTTTCAGCGAGCTTATACGTTTTCTCATTTAGGAGCTACGATTTTTTTTTCGGGTTTTCGAAAAAGTGCGATTACTTGAAAGTAATAAATATTTTTGTAAATCTAATTCTGTCACAGATACGCACAAATTAAGAGCTACTCGTGTACGTATATTCTACAGGCGCACATACGATGGTTTTAGAGATACACGATTCTGCAAAACGTTACTCCAGCAGGAAACGCAATATCTCGGTAAATCTGAAGACGCACAAATTATATTTTCGGGGCACATTTTGGCACAAATATAAGCTCTCTACCCATACGCAACATTTCTCTCTCCGATCATTCGTTTAGCATTTTCCTGTTAGAAGAACGTCACCCTATCAGGAATCGTTTTTTCCGTTTTTTTTTTTTTTCAAAACGGCCAGGCGCACAAATTCTATAAGTAGCGCACATTTATAGCAGATTACGCACTAAATATACGTTCCTTTCATATCACTCTAGGAGACACTTTCCCGCTGGGGTAACGTACACCTTTAGCTTATTTCGCTTAGCAAATATAAGCGCACGCAAGTTAAGATTAACACCGCAAAAATGAGATCAAATGCTTAACGCCATCTATGGAATATGAAGTTGAACTATCAAAAGATAAGTAAAGACGTTTTAAATGTACCACTAATAACTAAAAAATATGTTTTGGTGTAATCTCATGCCGTCGAAAGTACTATTAGGGTCAGTAGATGGCATTGCAGTTATCTTTTTTACGTAGGTGGTAAGTTTATTTCATCAACATTGTGTGAGTACTGTGTACCTTAAACTTAAGCTATAGCTATCAGTTTTAGGTTTGTTTTTGACTTGAATGTACCCTGGCAGTTGGGAGTGTCATGCTCACACAAAAGTCTGGCTGATGGTGGCGTATGCGTTGGATCATTTGGCTCCCTTCAAAATGGTTGAGCCGAATGGTGCTAGCGCATGCGTCATGTTCGTGAACGGACGCTGTCAGTTGGGACTGGTCATTTCGCAGTGGCCATGGTTTATTTTAAACTAGCTGACCCGCGCAACTTCGTCTGCGTCATAAAATGTAATTATTTACGACATCACATTAGAAACCTCAAAAATAACAGTATTTCTCCACTATCTAATGAGTGTTATTATACATATAAAACTTCCTCTTCAATCACTCTATCTATTAAAAAAAACCGCATCACAATCCGCTGCGTTGTTTTAAAGATTTAAGCATACCTATGGATATAGGGACAGAGAAAGCGACTTTGTTTTATAATATGTAGTGATATTTCATTGAATTGTTCCTTTTTAGGGTTCCGAAAAAAAAGGAACCCTTATAGGATCACTCGGGTGTCTGTCTGTCTGTCCGTCTGTCACAGCCAGTTTTCTCCGGATCCACTGGACCGATTCTGTTGAAATTTTGTACACATATGGAATTCTATGACCCAAACACGGATGCGTTACGAAAATTATTAAATTTTTAGTATGGGGGTCACTTTTGGGGGTCAAACAAGAAAATTTAAAAAAAAAGTTTTTTGAACAATATCGTGTGACATATCAAATGAAAGGGCTTACTGTGAGGATTTTAATTATATTTTTTTCATAATTTTAAAATAAATGATTTAGAAGTTATTCAAGAAATTAGACGAAAAATGACCATTCCCCCCCCCTTATCTCCGAAACTACTGAGCCTAAAATTTTGAAAAAAATGGAAATAATAAATCTTTACCTAAAGATTACAGGAAAACCTATTAGAAGTTTGTAGTGTTAAAATAACATCTTAAAAAAATTAAATTCGTTCGGAACCCTTTGCACGCGAGTCCGACTCGCACTTGGCCAGTTTTTTCCCGGACGCTTTTATCCTGCTCGTCTCTTACATCGTTCTCACATGTTTGTATAATTTAACTTGATGTAAACACAACTTTGTAACAATTTATTATTTTTAAAAGAGTGTCCGTGGAGTTTCTTGCACGTTCTTCGCTCTAAGCTCGCTCCATCGTAGACTTTGTCTCTGTCATCTCTGACCTAGACTAGAGTCAAGAGCAAACCCATCACAAATAAAAAAAAAATGTATGTAGGTACACCTATTATATTACTCCGAGGTTTCTCATCCGATTTGTGTGATTCTTTTTTAGTTCGATGCGGTGTACTTATTTATTTATTTATTTAACAATTTATGTACACACATTACATAGGAAGATTCAGTTTGGTTCAGTCGTTTTTATTTTATGACCATTTTTGCTTATTTCATTTTTTGCGTAGATGATGACGTCGTCCTAGTATATCTAGTTTAAAGTGAAATAAAGAAACTTTTTCCAAAAAAAAATATAACCGACTTCCAAAAAACACTATGTACAAAGTATAAAATAACCTTAATTTCGGAAGTCGGTGTTTTTGGTTTTGTATCTTCGTTTTTTAACACCAACTTCCGAAATTGAGGTTATTTTATACTTTGTACCTAGTGTTTTATTTTTTTTTTAGGTATAATGATCGACAGCAAACTCACTTGGAAACCTCATATTGAAGTCCTTTGCAAAAAACTTAGCAAATCTGCATAATTATGCTCTTTCAACTTTAAAGTCAACAGTCAGGCTCTTTTAACAGCCTACCATGGACTGGTTGCCTCTGTTCTGCGGTATTGTATTATTTTCCGGGGGCAGTCAAATAGAATAGAATAGGCAATGATATAAAATAATAGGCAATAGAATAGAGAATAGAATAGAACAGAACAGAACAGAACAGAGCAGAGCAGAACAGAACAGAGCAGAGCAGAACAGAACAGAACAGAACCCTCGGTGGGAGCGTCCGACTCGCACCTGGCCGGTTTTTTTATAGATAAATAATGTTTTGTTACTGTAGTTGCTGGTTATAAGCAATAAGTTGACATAATTATATGTAATAGAACTCTGTTGGTCATCAGGCCAGACTTCATACAAAATGCCCATCATTCTTTGTAAGGAAACTTTCATTAAGAACTGGTATGTGAAACTAACTTTTCTTTTTCTAGGAAGAAAGAGCAGACACGGCAACAATCCTGAAGTCTGTGACTCAGAAAATAAGGTCAGAAAGGGTGTGCGCACGCGTGGGGAAATTAGAAAAGAGCATGTTTTGTGCTGGAAGCACGAGGGAAGAAGGACACCATCCAGCAGAGTAGGTTTTAATGTTGGTACCTATTACTGCATAACATCACACCTATATTCCTGAAAGGGGTAGACAGATGCATAGTTCACAAAATATAGGTATACCTTACTTCAAGGCTGAAGGGGCTATAGGCACTTTAAAAAAAAAAAGGGATTTTCTACTAGATCCCGCACTGTTTACTCTGTCCATTTTATTACAGAAAAAAAATTTAATGTCTGGGGGCTCTGGGATCAGCTTTAAAATACATTGCTGGAACTAGATAAAAAAGGGATTTGTACTTAGCCACGATTTTTTTTTCAGCGGTGATTCTGGAAGCGCTCTCATCACCAAGGGCTACACGCAACTAGGGCTGGTTTCCTTCAGATCTAGAAAGTTGCAAGCGCTGATGGTGTACACCAATGTCACCTACTATTACAAATGGATCCAACGTCATTCAAAAAGGCTGTACTGCCAGATAAACGGATAGATATTTGATACCTATACGTAGTCTAAGAAAATAGGTAGTAGGCGCTAGTATTATATTATCTGCGTAGTAGGCCATTCTACTTTTCGATTAGTAGAAAGAAAAAAAAAACTAGTGTATTTGGCACAAACAGATACACACAATGTTGGTATACATAAAAGAAGACTTGTTTTTGTTCTTTGGACTTTTTGCCAGTAGGTGCCTAGTACATTCATATTCAAGTCGCAATATAGGTACCTATTATCTCAGCTACAATATCAAAAACTTGTCAAATATAAGTTTGGTTATCTATTGTTATCTATAAATACTTATATTTATTTGGATATTAATCTGGAAATAAAATCATTTCATTTCATAAGGAAATTGGAGATGTTGTTGGCAGTTTACAACTGCAATGTGGATGTGCTGGTTAAAAATAAAAAGCGGTCAAGATCGACTCGGGCTCGCGCACCGGGTACTATACCATCATTATATAAATATTTTACTTACTTTACGTACATACAGATAGATGAACAGGCAGATGAGCGGACAGACGGACACGTGGAAGACTGAACAGGCAGACAGTACTTTACTACTGTGAATTTAGAAATCTTAGGCACAACATCCTACATTTTTACATGTACGTACGCATATGAAAGGCTAATGAGTGTTTGCAAACTGTACTTTGCACTAACATCATTTGAGTCATATACCTATCAAGTTAAGTCTACCTATCAAGGTAGTAAGTAAGTACTTATTTTAATGATTATTATCTTTACATAAACTTCTATCATATAGAATATTTTCAGATATTTCTCTATGCAAAAATTTTTATAATGCTATTTATGGTGCGCCAGAGACGTGATGCTCATTTTTTAAAGCAATTGCTTTATTTACTTAAGGGCTAATCTGGAACTATTCATGATCTACCTGATTATAACAGTGTCATAGAGTTTGGGTATAAGACTATAACCATGCATAGAGATTCCAGAGCAGCCCCAAATTCAGGACTGTAATGAACCTTTTCAATAACAATCCAAATTCTTTTTACCGTCTCTGTATTGGCAATTAAATTCCTTTAGGGTAGTTCAGAAATTGAGGTAAATGAGTTGGTATGTGATTCTGAATTACAAAAGTCTATTTTAATTAACATTTTGGACTTCTATGCATGACTAGTTGTAATAATTTCTAACATGAAAATAAAAGAAAAAATTACTGAAAATTAAATTATTGGTATAAAATAAAATACAAATTACTATTATAACAATGAGTAAATTATCTTTAATTATCACAAGAGTCTAGCACTGAATTCACTAACATAAATAGTACAGTTGCCGAAGTAGAGATGTGAATTCTTCAGATATCAGACTGGATTAGGGTTCAGATTCCCGGGTGCCGGAGCCGGGGCTGGTGCTGGTGGTGGCACCGCCGCAGCACCTGCTGCACACTGTTGTTCCATGGCATGTGATGGAGGATGCTCCAGAACATTGTCAATCAGCCCGAAACCCTTTGCTTCAACAGGAGACATAAAGTGGTCACGCTCCATCGAAGTCTGCACTTTCTCCAAGGGCAGTCCTGTATGTCTGACATACAATGTATTTATCTGTGCCTTCAGCTTCAATATTTCTTCTGCTTGAATCTGTATGTCTGTGGCTTGTCCTCTCACACCACCAGATGGCTGGTGGATCATGATACGGGAGTTGGGAAGCGCATGTCTCATGCCAGGAGCTCCAGCCGCCAGAAGTAATGATGCCATGCTGCAAGCTTGTCCAACACACCACGTAGCTACCGGTGGAGTTATATACTGCATTGTGTCGTAAATACCCAACCCAGCAGTTACATTTCCCCCAGGAGAATTTATGTAAAGGTGCACTGGCTTTTTACTTGATTCTGACTGTAGGAAAAGTAGCTGGGCAACGATCAGTGAGCTTATGTCGTCGTTAATAGGTCCCATAAGACAAATAATTCGTTCGCGAAGAAGTCTGGAGTAAATATCGTATGCGCGCTCACCTCTACCTGTTTGCTCCACAACTATCGGTATCATACCGATTCTTAGAGGTTGACTGGTGCTTATCAGTCTCTGGATATTACTTGATCTACTTCCAATCGAACACGTAGCTCTTGCGATTTGTCGAACGTAATTCAGTGCCATTTTTGGCTATAATTCAATAAATAATTATAAATAAAGTCATACAACGAGCTAATTTCTTCGAGCGATTTTTTCTTCAAACATGCGTCTAAGTGGTCAAAATTGAACTATAACAAGTTAGAAATTAATAAATAACGTAAAATTGTATTCAATTTCTTTTACCCAATTCACAACCTACAAAAATATTATTTTGACATTGACAAATAACAATGACATGACGTGCCAGTTTTCTTTTTTTTTAATAAATTAGTTGACTGAACAGACTAAGGTCTGAGACCATGCTGCCTAGTCACCAGTTAGCATTTTTTTGAGTCGGGTAGATCCAGTTCAATTCATCAGTATGTTGACCTTAGAATAAACAAAAACAACAACAACTTTTTAAATTAATCCGCTCTGACAACGTATTTTTATCGTAAAAGTAATGAAAGAAAAATAAAAAAAGAACCTCGATATTTTAAACATGGCTCACGCAAATTACTAAGCAGTACAACATATATTTCTACATCACTTTCGTACATTTTGAATGAACCAGTGACCAAACGTCGATGTCATCGAGCCTCACCGTATTGTTTGGCATGCGACATGCACAGAGTCCACATCCTCATCTATCTATAATCCTACTAATATTATAAATGTGAAAGTTTATATGTTTGTATGTTTGTGCCTCAATCAGGCCAAAATGGCTGAAGGGATTTGGATGTAATTTGGCACACATATAGTCCACATCCTGGAATCAAACATAGGCTACTTTTTATCCCGGTAAAAGGCATGGCTTAATGGAGATTGGGGAGGAAGTGGAAACCCAGCGCTTCTGCTGCCTTAGTACTTCAGATTCACAAGTACCAGGAGAACAGAAACATGTCGTAATATTTCCAGAGCTGAAATTGGAAGCGCTAAAGATTCACAAGTACCAGGAGAACAAAGCGATGCTATAGTATTTTTTGGCTGGAATAGTTTTTTTTTTTATCGTCGAACAGAAATATGTATTTTTTCCGGGCTGGAATTGTGAACGCTATAGATTCCCATGTGACAGGAGACTTGAAACATGTTGAAGAAGTATTTCTTTTGCTAGAATTATGAGCACTAAAGATTCACAAGTACCAGGAGACCATAAACCTGTCAAATTATTTCCGGCACTGGAATTGTAACCGGCTAGAATTCAAAAGTATCAGGAGACTAGAAACATGTCGAAGTATTTTCGGGGCTAGGATTGTGAATGCTAATGATTCATAAGTACCAGGAGGCCAGCAACATATCAAAATATTTCCACGCTAGATATATGAGCGGTAAGGATTCAAAATAACAGATTAATGTGGGTTTTTATCCCGGCCAGGAATTATGAGCGCTAAAGATTCATTATGTACCAGGAGACCAGAAACATGACGAAGTATTTCCAGGGTTGAAATTGTGAGCAGTTAGGATTCTAAAGCACCAGGTGATCAGATACATGTAGAAGTATTTTCGGGGCTGGAACATTAAGCGCTACAGATTCACAGTCGAAGTATTTTCGAGGCTAGGATTGTGAATGCTAAAGTTTCACAATTACCAAGAAGCCTCAAACATGTCAAAATATTTCCGCGCTAGATATATGAGCGGTAAGGATTCAAAATTACCAAAACAACAGAAAAATGTGGAAGTTTTTCCCGGGCAGGAATTGTAAGCGCTATAGATTCACAAGTACCAGGAGACCAGAAAAATGTTTTTATGTTTCCGTCGCTGGAATTTTGAGTGTTTAGGATTCAAAAGTGAAGAAGGAAAACAGAAACATATAGCGGTTTTTTTCCGGGCTATAATTATGGGCGTTAAAGATTCACAAGTACCAGAATACCAGAAACATGTCGAAGTATTTCCGAAGTTGGAATTGTGAGTGGTTAGCATTTAAAAATACCAGGAGAACCGAAACATATCGAAGTTTTTACTGTGCTAGAAATATAAGCGCTAAAGTTTATATATGCGCGATATTTATCTTGTGCGAGTCCCAAATAAACATTTTTCTTTCTTTTCTATCCTTAAAACCAGAAACATGTCGAATTGGTTCCGGAGCTGAAAGTACAGACAGTAAAGACTCACAAACTATGAAAAACGATGAATTTCCGAGAATGAGAATATGGGACAAAGAATTTGCGCGCCACCTCTAAAGTCTACGCAGACGAAGTCGCGGGCGAAGTGCTAGTTACAATATAAAAATGAATCGCAAAATGTGTTGGTAAGCGCATAACTCAACAACGCCTGGACCAATTTGGCCAATTCTTTTTTTAAAATGTTCGTTGAAGTTCAAAGATGGTTTTTACGGCGAGAAAAATTCGAATAATTGCCGGAAAACCCCTAAAAACAGCCCTTTTCTTTTCCCATACAAACGTTTTCTAACTAAAACGAGCTTTATTGCTATTGTATAAAGTTCATATTGAATTACAAGCAGTCACTGTTGTTTAAACAATGTAGGTATGTAGGGTAGGAGTAGGGTAGGAGTAGTTTAGTTAGCCAGTTATTAATATAATGGCATCGTCGGCATTGTATTCAATTTACCTAGCTCGTATAATACCAGCTCGGACCTCGGTAAATAAAAACCTCTAGACGAAATAACCCTTAGACCTTTTCACTAAGTCCTGTGCATCAGCAGAAACCTGTTATTTTGCTTTTTATTTAGAACACTTGATGAATCAGGTTTTATTGATGAGACATAAAACACTTGATTAATATTTTTATTTAAATGGTATTTATCACGTGGCAATATAATCGTCGTAATCACAATATAGGCACTACTTGTCTTATTTAAAATATAAATCAAACAAAAACATAATTTTAATTACAATATAAATTCAAACGTAATAATTAAATCATTTGCTTTGTATTTGCCGGCGTCTTAATTTCAACAAAGCTTCTTGTCTTTTCTTCTCGATAATTGATTTTAGATCTACTTCACTGTTATTAGTTCTTTGTTGAAAACTTTGAATAGGTTTATTCTGGATATTTACTACACTACTTGGAACTTTAGGTTGAAACTGAGCCTTCTTGGTTGGAACTATTTCTGGTAATTTCTTAGGAATGCCAAGTACTTCATTTATTTTCGGTAAAGCTTGTTGAGTAATTTGTGTACTTGGAAGAGACTGCGTAATTTTCTGTGATGATGTGAACGGTAGCTGCCTCTTAGCCAATAATTTTTCTCTTGCAAGCTGGTGCTTCTTTTTTATTTCCTCTGGAGTGCACCGTATAGGAGAATCTCCAAGCGCTGGAACAAGATTGACATAATATGGTAAAAGGTTTACATCAAGAACATTCAAATGTGTAGTCTATATTTCTATTCAGCAATTATCATGTTACATTAGGAATTGAACTAAAACGAAATTAGTAAGAATAAAGCTTACAACTTGATGATTTTACATACTTAGCAGGCATAACAGCAATACCTGATCAAAAACTTTTCTTATCTAGGAGTATAATAAATCATACAGATTACATAGAAAATGTAATAAAAACGTCAGTGATAAGCTGATATGCATAATACTATGTTACTGATATGATGCAATTTGCATCTTGTATTAGTTTGGCCTGAATGAGGGATTAATGACATGAAGTTGATGTCAATTATTAAGCGAATGTTAGTAAAAAAATGCAGTTTAACAGGTGCCCGGACCTAAAGCCTCAGCACTGCCATCTATAGGGATCGTGCAGAAACTGTAGGTGGCAGCACAGAAATGTCACTGTCAAGTATGTTTCAAATATAAAATTCGAAATAGCTTATGCTAGATGGCACAGTCTTCTTCGCGCACGTTTCCCTAAACTGAGCGTGCAGGAACCACAGGTGGCAGCACAGAAGCGTCAATTTCACGTATTTTGTCCTTTAAAACTTCGAATTAGATGGCATAGTCAATACCGTGCACGGTCCCTATACTAGAAAAGTTTAGGTAATTTAACTCAGGTAAACAATCTTGGATGGATGCAAGACGCACAGAACCAGTCGTTGTGGTGACGCTTGGGGGAGGCCTATGTCCAGCAGTGGACGTCTTTCGGCTGATATGGTGATGATGATGAAACAATCTTGATGTGTCTTTTTAACCATTTCTATTTAAAAACTCAGTTAAAAAACCAATGTAGGAATAACGATTACTAAATCAATTGAACCATTATTTTAAGCAGTCCTTTATGTGTTCAGTATGTTTGTGTAAAAAATCAGATCAAGATTGTTTACATTTAAAACCTTTTTATTTCTTTATTTTTTGGTTTTTTTTTTAAATGTTGCCCCACACTAGGAATTTCTCCTGTATCGTGGGTGCGTTCACAAACATACAAACAGCCAGACCCGGAACAACTATCTGTAGGCCATACAAATATTTGTTCCATGCGGGAATCGAACCCGCGACATGCAGCGCAGCAGCCGATCGCTCAACCAGTACAATGTATGTCATTTTGAAAAACCCTAATTCTGAAATAAAATAAATACCTGTTGTGTCTTCTGCCTCTTTGCCAAAAGGCATTGAATTATATCTCCCAAAAACCATTCCACTTGTCGATGGTTTATTTATATTGGTCACAGTAGGCGACACAGGCATTGAATTATGACGACTAAATATAGACTTTGATGATGGACTGCTCTCATGAACAACTAATTCCTTTATTGTCCAGCTATTCCCATCTTTTGGACTATTTAAATTATTTTTCCTTCTAGATGTATCCATTTTCACTGGCATCTGTGTTAGCCGGTCCAGTGCACTATCATTTAAGTTGCCAACCAAACTATCAAATGAGTCATTATTCAGCTGCGGGGAAGCACATTTCTTCACATTCTTCACAATAGGTGAATCTAATTTTATACTGTTCAGTATGGCATCCATGGAATCTTGGTCCATTTTGAAATTTGAATGAAGATCCATTTTTTTTAATTTGTTTTTCATATTGTTTGTTTCATAACAGGGCCTTTTTACAGGTGGATCTTCATTGAGGATATTCTCTTCTACAACTTGACTGGCTTTAATAAGGCACTCATTCATAGAATCATCTGATTCTAATGCAGCTTCTGGATCTGGTTTTACAAAGTTAGAGCTCAATACATTTCTTCTTAAACATTGAGAATTACTTCTCACTCTACCTTTAGGAGAGAATTCAGGTGACTCAGTCATGAAGTCTTCTTCACTTCCTGAGTTCACTTTTTCTGTATGTGTGTTCTGGGGTTTTTTGGCCATCAACTCAACTAAATTTTGATTAAGTTCTATCAGTTCTTGAAATAATTCAGTCTTTTTTTGTGAAGTTTGTTTAAGTGCTCTTCGTTTTGGAGGTTGTCTTTCAATTATTTTAGGTTTTATTGATCTTTTTGATCTTCGGCTCACTGGTGTTGAATTTTTGATGCGAGATTTTGCTGCATGCTCTGATTTTGGTGTGTAGAAGTTCCAAACAACATCTGTTTCTCCTTCTGCCCCATCTTGTGTACAATAAAAGGGAACCGGGCTGGCAGCTTCCGAGTCGCAGATGGAATCACTGTCCCTAGACGGTGATTCTGAACGATGCTCAGGTGTTGAACAGGATATTACTGAAAACATTGACATTTTCTAATAAAACACCATAATCACCACTCATTATGCATTAAGGAATACACTGATTTCTACTTTAGGCATCAATAAATCACCTGCTTATCAAAAAATGATATTTTGTCTAGAAAAATACAACTTATTGCATTGTTACCTTTACTTTTATTCTTCGTAGCAACCATTTCATTTGAGTTTCTCTTATCTTTGTTGTTCATAAGGATAGCTTAAAGTCTTGCTAACAACGGAAATATTGATATTCATATGCAAGCAATATTACTGAACTTCAATACAAATAAAATAATAACACCCCAGAGGGACCCGGGAACACTTGACAACTTGACGTCGGTGTGTCAAATAATAACACGTCAAACCGACAATGACATTTAGTGATGTATGTTGATTTGTTCTCAAAAGTTCTACTGACCAAAACCAAAACAAGAGGCTTTCGAAAAAAAAAAAATCGACTAGTGACATGTGAGTGCAATAGGACTGTTAATATTTCGCCTTCTAAATAACTGCATTCAATTTGTTTCTAACCCCCGTAAGAATGATAATGTATCTGCGAATCGATCACTTTTAAAATGTTCTACTCTATTGTCAGCAGAGGGCTAAGGACCTTGACAACCTAGTTTTATTTGCTTGATGAAACTTCTTCTCCTTCTTATTTAACTTCACAAATCTGTTCACTATAGAAGTAATTACTCTAACAAATATCGTCTTCTAAGATATCCCTCACAGTCACAGCGCTATGGGTTTATTATCCACTCCTCATTCTTTGTCCAGGCTGTTTCCCTTTCTTTGTAATGTTCGTACTCTGAACATTAGGACGGCAACCAACGGCAACTAGTCGTAGTCGGTTCGATAAAGGTACGTGAACATTTTCGCAAGAAGTTGGTAAAATCATCACAAAGTAGGTCAATTGGATTCGTTTTTAGGGTTCTGAACATCCGTAAAAAACGGAACCCATATAGGATCACTCGGGTGTTTGTCTGTTCGTCTGTTACAGCCAGTTTTCTCCGGATCTACTGGACCGATTCTGTTGAATTTTGATACACATATGGATTTCTGTGACCCAAACACGGACACGTTATGTAAATAAATAAATTTTGAGTACGTGCAATATGGGTTCAAACTAGAAAATAAAATAAATAGTTTTTCAAACTGTATCGTGTGACATATCAAGTGAAGGCCTTATTATGAGAGTTTTAATTATATTTCTTTAATAATTTTAAAATAAATAGTTTAGAAGTTATCACTTTAAGTGCCAAGCACTCAGCGTATGAGTCGATCATTGATTGATGACGAACGAATTGTTGTTCGGCCCATGGGGCTACTCTCTAACGAAATCCGTAGTATCGGGCTTAGTTGCGGGCGGGCGTATTCTACTCCGTATCACCTACAGACTTATGATTAGTCCCGAACCCGAACTGAGAATGAATGACAACACGATTTCACAGTAACTGTCAAATCGTGTTATCATTAGTTCTCAGTGGTTAGGTGACACATGGGGGGCTACCCATGTGTTGAGTGCTTGGCACTAAAAATATAAAATGCACTTGGCACTAAAAGTGTTATTCAAGAAATTAGACCGAAAATGGCCACCCTCCTTTTCTCCGAAATTACTGAGCCTAAAATTTGAAAAAAAAAAAATGCAGATAATAGTTCTTAACCTACAGATTACAGGAAAACCTATAAGAAGTCTCTGGTGTTAAAAAAACATATTATAAAAATTGAAATTGGTTCGGAACCCTTTGCACGCGCTTGTTTTTCGCACTTGTTTTATTATTTTCAACAGAATTGTTAGTTTTAGACCGCACCTGCCATGTTGTGTCTTGTACCCTAAGGTCAGTCAAAGGCATTAAAACCGCCTTTGTACAGTGATTTTTACTCGTGCATAAAGTTTTAATAATTAACAAACAAATTTATATTATTTTGCGTCAGTTCTCTAAACAAAATAGGTACATCACTAATTACTAAAATAGAATGTCAAAAAAATGTTGCCTAATCTAGAAGATTTAGTGGCATTTCTGTGAATATTTCGACGTCGTACAAATATAGCAAAGTTGCTTATTCTTTTTCCTACTGTATACAGTATAACTTATTTATCTAATATATTTTACTAAAATATTATTCAACTTATCGATAAACTATACAATCCCAAAATTTAGTTTAGGAATAAGTTTTTTGTACTAATTGCTTGCTTAATTTTGAAAAACTCAAATGTATATTTGAACACAGGTGAGAAATAAACCATTTTAATTTCTTTTACATGGACACACTGGGATAGTACACTGAAATCTTGCCGCTATACCATTTTTATTGGTACTCATTTTCTTTTGTGTACATTTAGTAAAGTATGGCAGCTAGCAACACCGATTCATCACAGATTCAGTTGCAGGCCTGGTCAACTTTGTTCTACGAATTTGAGACATACCTACAGGGGATAGAAAAAATGTTACCTCAAAAATAGCAATGAACGTATTTAACTATTGGTAGAAAATAATTATCGACAATAAAATTATTTACAGAGAATTATAGACTTTCTTTAAAGTATTATCACTTAATCTAGCAAAACACATCCAAATGACTCCGTATTAGTTACTTACAATGGTTGATAATTAAATACAATTTTAAGTTTAGATTTTATAGTAGTAACTTTATTAAATTCATGGGCAACCCAACAAAATATGGCGTAATTTTTTGTGCTTATTCTTATTTTTGTGTAATTCTGTTAAATTGGTTTAAATTTATGCATGAGTATATTTTAAAATGTACGTAATATGTATCACCGGCAATGTGTAGCATTTCGACATATAAAATGTTCAAGAATTGCTTTCCGGCTTGGAATAATATTATACCTTCCGTAAGTACCTGGTACCTACTTCAAAGTTGTTTTATTTTAAATATATAGAATGCTGAAACACATAGGTAATTGTAATTCTTAGTGATAAAATATGTTATTGAGCAATATGCAGTAGATTAGAGATTATTTCATGGAAACCTGTTACTGAGTTAACCTAACTTTGGCCATGTAATGTTGGGGTTCCTACAAGATGATTTCAAGAAAACAACTACATCTGTTAAGTATTTAATGACTACTAGGGTCTCAACTTACTTGATAATAGTCTAGGTGAGTAAAATAAATGGCTCCAGTAAGCATATCTAAATTTCATTAATATTTGGTAAAGGAAATTTATCGTCATAAATAACCTCGTTTAATTTCCTATAATCTACAACTTTCTTACTTATTGAATTGGACTGGACCATTCACTATTTTACTCTTCTATTATTTAATTTTCTAACTTGCTTGGCTATTTCTGGTTTTAGTCCCTGTGGTAACCTATACAGTGTAATGTAAATTATCTTCTTCTAAATGAAAAACATCAGAATACTTTGCACAAATTGCTTCAATTGGATTATTTTTATTCTCCTTCTAAATAATTTACATTTAATTCAGACAGCTAAGTTTTAATCCTAGTAATGTCGATATTGGTCTTATTAAATTGAAAAATATTATAGTCTCCCAAATTTATCAAATCGGGTAAAAAGATGGCAAGCATACTTCCTTGACCCTAACATTAAGGATCTTGACCAAAATTCTATTATTACTTACCTTTGCTATTGCTTTTGATATAAACACATCATTCGCTAACTCTCTACTACACACTGCAACTTCTCCATTTACATTCTCATTCGCAAAAATAAAATGAATTAATTCCGAATGTTGGAATTATTATTGCATTTTTCATCCTATCATGTTCATCTACGAAATAAAGATAATGTTGTTTATTTTTGTTTAAGAGTGTTAAACTATTTGAATCTATATCTATATTTGCTCGAAATTTTTCTTAAAAGTCCAACCCGCCCAAATCCATTCGGCTATTGCAGTGTGATTGAGTACCAGATATCTAAACATTATATAATTAAGTTATATTGAAAAGTCAGTAAATTTGAGCACTACATTGCATATAACTACAGACCACTCATTATTTATTACCAAACCAAGATTTTTTTATGTTTGGTGAACATCTTGTAACAAGTTTTTAATTTTCATGTTTTAGCATTGCCGTTGCACCAGTTTTCAAATCCAAACAATCCTGCTCAGTTAGAATGTTTTCAAACTTGGGTTATGAAAATTAAAGGAGAAGATAATGAATTCATACATGAGGACAGAAAAGTATGTCAAACATTTTGAAGATGTTTACAAATATCCAAATATGAAACACTGCAGTGGCAATACTGGCTGTTTATTGATGGAAAAAAAGTAAAGGTGAATAATCTAACCAGGTTAGGTATGGTGAGTAGTCAAAAGTTCTTTGAAATTGATTCATGATGATAACGGCTTCCTAAGAATACATTATTTTATCCCATATGGTAAAGTTCTTCATTCCATTAAAAAAATCATCCTACTTTCAGGTGTGCAAGTTGGTGAGTGCAGGCAAATTGAATTACCATCTACACCAATTCAAATGACGACAGCTTCCTTTACTAAACCATGGACACAGATTTATCTTCGAGTTCAGGTAAATAATACATTACATAAAATAATAATCCTTACTTAATATTATAAATGCGAAAGTAACTCTGTCTGTCAGTCTATCTGTCTGTCTGTCGCGCTTTCACGCCAAAACTACTGAACCGATTTAAATGAAATTTGGTACTAATTTGTAACTTTATTAGTTGTTATCTATGTATCATGTATGTATTGTGTATGTGTGTGTTGTGTATGTATTACGTGTGGTGTGTATGTATGTGTTGTGTATGTACTGTGTGTTTTGTGTATGTATTACGTGTGGTGTGTATGTATGTACTGTGTGTTTTGTGTATGTACTGTGTATGTGTGTTGTTTATGTACTGTGTATGTGTTTGTTGTTTATGTACTGTGTATGTGTGTGTAGTGTACGTGTATGTCGTGTACGTTTTGTACGGTGTGTTGTGTATGTGGTGTAAGTGTGTGTTGTGTATGTGGTGTATGTGTGCGTTGTGTATGTGGTGAACGTGTGTGTTATGGATGTGGTGTATGTGGTTGTGTTGTGTATGTGTGAGTGTTGGGTATGTGTGTGTCACGTACGTGTGTGTTGTGAATGTGTGTGTGTGTGTTGTGTGTTGTGTGTGAGTTGAGTATGTGTGTTTTGAGTTTGTTCGCGGTTTGAGTTTGTTCGTGGTTTGAGTATGTTTGTGGGTTGAGTATGTGTGTGTGTTGTGTAAGCGTGTGTGTTGTATATGTGTGTGTTGTGTATGTACGTGTTGAGTTTGAGTGTTTACTGTGTATGTGTGTCTTATGTATGTGTTGAGTATGTGTTTGGTTTGAGTATGTTCGTGGCTTGAGTACGTTTGTGGGTTGAGTACGTGTGTGTGTTGTGTAAGCGTGTGTGTAGTATATGCGTTGTGTATGTGTGCGTGTTGTGTATGTATAATTATCTGACGTGTATGTGTGTGTTGTTTATGTATTTTGTTTGTGTGTAGTGTGTGTGTTGAGTATGTGGTTGTGTTGTGTGTTATGTTTATGTGTACTATGTATGTGTTGTGCATGTGTGAGTTGTGTGTATGTGTTTGTTGTGAATGCGTGTGTGTTTTATATGTGATGTGTATGTATGTGTGTCTGACGTTTAAGTAGTGTTGTGTATGTGTGTGTGTTGCGTATGTGGTTTTGTTGTGTGTGTTGTGTTTGTGTGTGTTGTGTTTGCTTGTGTTGTGTGTGTTTTGTGTATGTGTGTAGTGAATGTGAGGAATGTGTGTGTGTTGTGTATGTGCTGCGCATGTGTGTGTGTTGTGTATGAGTGTGTGTATGTGTCTAAGTTAGGTTTGTTCTTGGTATAAATTCATCCCAACTACAGAACCCTTCATTGTGCTTGGTCCAACACGCACTTGGCCGGTTTTTTATAACCCAATGTTTCATTTGTGTTTATTATGTTCTTACAGTCATGAATATTGAACTGCCATCTACTTCAGTTCAAATAAAGGCAGCATTCTCTACCAGACAAGTTCAAATTGACATAGATATATCTTTACAGTCAGGTAAATATAATACAGTCGGCCAGAGATAGTGCTCATTTTGCTGATAGATTTTGTGCAGTTAGTAATCTAAACACAATACAAAGTTTAATTTTGTTTTTCTTATGTGATTACAGTAATGAATATTGAAATGACATCTACTTTAATTCAAATGGAAACTGCCATCTCTGGTAACTAATCTGGCAGAGACCAGTTGAAATAAACACAGACATATCTTCGACTCCAGGTAAATAAAAAACAAAATAATTATTAAATACTAGCCCTTCGCCCGTGACTTCATTCGCGCGGGTTTAGTAGGTACTCCTCGAACTTCATCTCCTATACCTCCCTCTTTATAAGATAATGTGTAAATCTATATCTATACTTCTATACTAATATATAAAGCTGAAGAGTTTGTTTGTTTGTTTGCTTGAATGCGCTAATCCCAGGAACTACTGATCCGATTAGAATAATTATTTCAGTGTTAGATAGCTCATTTACAGAGGAAGGCTATATATCATCACGCTAAGACCAATAAGAGCGGAGCAGACGAAGTTGCGCGGGTCAACTAGTTACCTACAAATAGACAAAACAGGGCAGTTCGCTCTAACCACAACATTTATAGGGTTCCGAACATCCCTAAAAAACGGATCCTTTATAGGATCACTCGTCTGTCTGTCTGTCTGTCCGTCCGTCTGTGTGACATATCAAATGAAAGGTAATTACTGTGAGGGTTTTAATTATATTTTTTTCATAATTTTAAAATAAACAATTTTGAAGTTATTCAAGAATTTGAACCAAATTTACCATTTTAGGCTCGGTCGTTTCGGAAAACGACTGAGCCTAAATATGAAAAAAAAGGAAATAGAGAATTCTATACCTAAAGATTACAAGAAAACCTATAAGGGAGTCTGTATTGTCAAAATAACATATTAAAAAACTGGCCAAGTGCGAGTCGGACTCGCGTGCAAAGGGTTCCGAACGAATTTAATTTTTTTAACATGTTATTTTAACACTACAGACTTCTAATAGGTTTTCCTGTAATCTTTAGGTAAAGATCTACTATCTCCATTTTTTTTTTCAAAATTTTAGCCTCAGTAGTTTCGGAGATAAGGAGGGGAATGGTAATTTTTCATATAATTTCTTGAATAACTTCAAAACCATTTATTTTAAAATTATGAAAAAAATATAATTAGAACACTCACAGTAAGCCCTCTCATTTGATGTCATACGATATTGTTCGAAAAACTTTTTTTTTAATTTTCTAGTTTGATCCCCAAAAGTGACCCCCATACAAAAAAAATAAGGATTTACGTAACGCGTCCGTGTTTGGGTCATAGAAGTCCATATGTGTACCAAATTTCAACAGAATCGGTCAAGTGGATCCGGAGAAAACTGGCTGTGACAGACGGACAGACAGACACCCGACTGATCCTATAAGGGTTCCGTTTTTTTTTCGAAACTCTAAAAAATGAAATTGTTTCAGAACCCTTTGCATGGGAGTCCGACTCGCACTTGGCCAGTTTTTCTTACTTAGAACATTTTTTACCCGTGGTAACTTTTAAACGAAAGGTCAGGTTTGAATAATTTAAAGTGTAATATTCAGAACGAACATCTCAAGATTTTAGGTACATTATCATATGAATTAATGGATTTGTTTCTATTAATATTAGATAAAAACTATTGTTTTAATAGGTACACATATTAGTAGTAGTTAGTACCTACCTAACCACTTACTTGTTAGGGTTCCGTAAACCAACGGTAACCAACGGAACCCTATTACTAAGCCTCCGTTGTCCGTCCGTCCGTCCATCTGTCTATCAGCGGGCTGTATCTCAAGACCCGTAATAGGTAGAAAGTTGAAATTTTCACCGAGTATGTATTTATATTGCCGCTATAACAAGAAATAATAAAATTAAACTTAAAAATTAAAGGGGCTCCAATACAAGAAACGTGTTTTTTTCGTTTATAGTATGGAATCCGACTCGAACTTGGCTGTTTTTTTTTATTTTCACTAGGTAACTCAAAAGGATTTGAAGCATCTCTTATATAAACTTTTGGTAAACGAAATCACAAAGGCCACAAAATATCGTCATAGTAATCTACTTTATCGTAATAATTCATTTCACTTCAATATTTTCAAACTCCATTTTTGGCGCCACACAGTGGATCGACGCCATACAAGCAAAGGGACATAGGCAACTCAAAAATACATGTGTCAGTTTTTGAAAAACAAATCATTCCATCGTATAGGCCTACTTATAAGCTGTAAAAAACCTATGAAGCATTTTCTTATCGGAATCTTATATTGAGAGCTATGGCACCAAACGTAATTTTTTTGTATGGGAAACGGCATAAAAAATAGTATACCTTCTGAATCCCTTCGTGTTTCGACTTGATTTTTTTATATGGTAATAAGACATATATTTGCTACATTTTCTCCAAACAAATATGGTGCGCCACTCGCACCCCTTATGATGAACAAGCGTTGACCGATTTTTTCCTTATTATCTACAAATTGACAGGTACTGATAAGTTCAGGTCATAAATCAGACAAGTCAGGTCATAAATCTCTGGAAACGATTGTGTCAATTAACGATGCGTAATAGAGACCAATATCTATTACGCATCGTTAATTAACACAATCGTTTCCAGAGATTTAGCTAATTAGCTATGCTTTCATTATAAACGTATGAGGCTTTATTCCTTTAATGGCTTAGCTGTAATTAAAACAAAAAAGGCTCTTTTGATCGAGTACATAAATATATTTTATTCTAATTCTTAACCAACAAGAAATGTCGCACAAAAATAATTACAAATTAACTGAAACCTTACTACTGGTCTTATGCTAAAAGATGACAGTTTAATAAAGTAAATTAAAATCCTCAAAAGATATCATAGATATCTATTATCTAAACTCAACTTGATATTAACTAACTATAAACAAAAGACAATAAATATAAACCAATAAAACAATTTTAAAACACAGTATTAACAACATCATACAACAAAATAACAAAAAGTAGCTTAGGATATAGTAAATTTCGAAATTAAATTAATTGATCAGATCAATAACAAATTCAAGTATTAGTCACAGAAAGTATCATCTTCAGATTCTATTTCAGAATCTTCGGAATCACTTTCAGAAACTAAATTTGTAACATCACAAAATTCTATTTGGTTTTCTTCTATATCTAACATTTCATAAACTTCTTTGAAAATTTTTTTCTTTTCTTTTTGATTCAGTTTTGGTCGTATGGTTGTCAGAACAGGATCTGAAGTAAGTAAAAGGTTATGCAGTACATCTTCGTTACAAGAAACACTGCTGTTTTTTATCGAGTGAGACTCTCTAAATTTACGAAAATCCTTGTTTCTTGCTTCAGATGCCTCTTCTGACAAAAAACCGATAGGAACTACAGATAAATGCTCAATTATATGAGCCCCATGAATGAGCAACTTATGAATACTTACAGGCATATAATACCACGGATAAAGGTTACTAAACATTTTTGCAATATCTATACAGTACTTGTTAAATTTATTAACTACAATTTTTTCACCAGAAGAAATACATTGCAGGACCACACCAATTCTTCGCACTAAATCAACGTCAAGTCCAGTTATATCAGCAGTCTTTTCTGGATCTTGAAAGAATCTTCTAGCCGAGTTCCCGTTGTTTGTTGTCCCACTGCCTTGTTTTACAACGTCTAAAAACAAACCAGTTTCTTTTCTGAATTTGTCTTGAATTTTCTTTTTTCTTTCGTCTACTGAATGTTTTGCATCGTCTCCTCTTGATTGCCAGGATTTAATGTCTAATCTATATGTTATATGAAGCAAACATTCCATCACACGAATCCCAGCATGAAGGCCGCTTAATCCATATTTGTACATATCTTCATTCACTGTTTTTTTCTGTACTAATTCTATGTTATTCATTTCCTTCGGACGCGCCTTGCACAAATCACAAACTGCTGCAGAAGTACCCGAGATGTAAGATGCCACCTTACCATCTATCATCGTCAAGAGCAATTTATGCTCAATATTTGCGTTTTCGTAATTTCAGGGTCATAAATTTTCAATTTCATTTTCTATAGCAGCCATTTCGGTTTTGACATTAAACTCAGTCTCTTTCATGAACTTCCACATAATTGGTCGGCTGTAAGACGTTGAGGAAGGGCGTTGGTTTTGCCAAATAACACATCCATCTTCTGCTGTGAGCTTCAATGGTACAAGACTTGCCATGAAAACACTTTGTAAATCTGAATTTGAAACATCAGATTTTTGTTGATACACGCTTTGGTTTGAGGCTCCATCAAAACCCCATTTGCTTATAAGCAGAAGTTTACTTTTGCCAACAGTTTGGTCCAAAGACTGAATAATACTCTTTACAGTTAAATCCAACAATGCTTGTAATGTTATTTTAACCGAGGTTTCTGTTATAGTTATAGCACTTCTGTCATCAGGGTAACACTTTTTCTTCTCTTCTTGAATTTTATAATAACTAGGATATTTACAAATTCCTTCTTTTTCAGTGAAATCTCTTAGTGTTATATAGCGAAACTTAGATAATCTCAAAGTGATAAATAATGCTTTTAGGGTTGATATTTCTTTCATTTCTCCTTTTGAATAAATTGTTTCACTTTAGAAACTTGGTCTGGGTTTTCCATAAGGTATTGCAGTATTTCAGCAGCATCTTTTTTCCAGACGATTTAAGGCTGGTTTGAGCTGAGAAGACGATTTATTTCGTACTGTTGATGCTGCAAGTTGCTTCTGTGCGTCTTCTTTTTTAGGGTTCCGAAAAAAAAGGAACCCTTATAGGATCACTCGGGTGTCTGTCTGTCTGTCTGTCTGTCTGTCTGTCTGTCTGTCTGTCTGTCCGTCTGTCACAGCCAGTTTTCTCCGGATCCACTGGACCGATTCTGTTGAAATTTGGTACACATATGAACTTCTATGACCCAAACACGGACACATTACGTAAATTATTACATTTTTAGTGTGGGGGTCACTTTTGGGGGTCAAACTAGAAAATTAAAAAAAAAGTTTTTTGAACAATATCGTGTGACATATCAAATGAAAGGACTTACTGTGAGGGTCTGAATTATATTTTTTTCATAATTTTAAAATAAATGGTTTTGAAGTTATTCAAGAAATTAGACGAAAAATGACCGTTCCCCCCCCCTTAACTCCGAAACTACTGAGCCTACAATTTTGAAAAAAATGGAGATAATAGATCTTTACCTAAAGATTACAGGAAAACCTATTAGAAGTCTGTAGTGTTAACACAACATGTTAAAAAAAAAAATTCGTTCGGAACCCTTTGCACGCGAGTCTGACTCGCACTTGGCCAGTTTTTGTTTATTTGATAGGTCTTCGAAAGATTTGCGGCTGTCTATCGAAGTTGACGTAGATGCGTCGGAAAACCGACATACCGGGTCCATTATAATATGTATTTGTAAAAGAATCGGATGTTGTCGCAGCTGGTTCTTCAGACAACTCATTCATACCTTCTTCTTTTAGAGCACAAGTCTCTTTCCAATATTCCGGCCATTGAATGTCTGTCTGCAACCAGGAAGAATTCTTCTTCATACATTTTTCCTGGCTTCTTGAAGATTTTGTCCACTTAGCAAAGATCCGATAAAAGAATTTACGGCACCAGTCTTTTACTTCTTTATCAACAGTGACCCTTAACTGAACATTACAGTTTGTTCTTAAAGATGTATATAATAGATTATAGTCCCAGAGATCACCACCATCACGTAGAGAAACGTAAAGGTCGAGGTAAGTTACGAAACTAGGGAAAGACATAATGACAACACTCGAATGAGGATGAAATTACAATTGATGCACTTCAAGTAATGCACCTATTTATATGGTTTAAAAATTGGTACTAATGAGAAGGATAATTATAACAAAAGTATAATTATCAATTAGCTATTGATTGATTCTTTGAAAATGATTCGAGACTAAAGAAACATACCTTTTAGAGAGACTAGCTAGTGAAAATTTTTCCGGGCTGGAATTGTGAACGCTAAAGATTCACAAGTACCAGGAGACCAGGAAAATGTCGAAGTTATTCAAGGGCTGTAAGTACAAACAGCAAATACTCACAAACTATCAGGTTACCAGAATCATGGAGATGTATTTCCATGGATGAGAATATGAGACAATGTAGTTGCGCGCCAGGCATAAATACTATGCAGACGAAGTCGCGGGCAGAAGCTTGTTACCTGAATACCTACCCCCCCCCCCTATTTTGATCTGATCACCGAGATGTACCTACCTATTCAATTCATACTTAAGTTCAATGCCAAGTGAATGCATGTGTATCTATAAGATAAACATGCCTTCACTTTTAGTTATTTTATTTCATTCAATACGTACTTACCTAAATTTTTGAGAAAAATAAAATACGCTTTTTTATAAAAATAGCCTGTGTTGTCCCCCTGCTAGGCAAAGGCCTCCTCCTAAATTTTCCAGCTAGCAATCTGTTACCTTCTCCGGCACAAAACACACTATTTATGTTTTATTTTTTTAATTCTAGTTTGTTCCTGTTGCTAAAGTGGGGTTCTATTGTGACACCTAAACCAGGCTTATCACAATTATTTATTGGCAGTAAAAGGGAGCATCAAAAGGTAAACGTTTGTTGTAAAATTATTAATTAAATCCTTCATGAAATATTAAATAATTATAAATACTTATAACTTACTATCTTCTGCCAGCGGCTTCGTCCGCGTGATCCCTAGGGAATGTACTCCCGGGATACATTTAGGCTATTTGTTATTTCTACCTCTGTGCCAAAAATCATGAAGATCCTTTCAGGCGTTCTGATGTGAAAGAGTAACAAACATTCATCCATCCATCCATCCTCACAAACTTTCGCATTTATAATATTAGTAGGATGTAATTTTTATATTGTTAACTAATTTAGTTTTAATATTATTATTTATCTTTATTTCAGTTACTTTCTCCGGCGGAACCTAAAAGTCCAGAAACTGAATTATACAGCCTTATATAAAAACTGTAAAAAACACATGAAAAAGAGTCTGCTACTTGCGTAATAGAGTAAAACAATTAAAACGAAAAGATTTGTTGAAGGCCTTGACTGAAAACGAATCGGTGCAATCTTTAATGACAAAATTAAGTCCTTGATGTTGCAATCGCAATTAAGAAATGTAAAAGGAAACACACTGGCAGAAGGTGGATTTTGGAAGAAAAAAAATATAGCATTAGGCTATGTAAAAGATGTGCCACTTGCTACCGGCTCCTTCAAAGACTCTGGTGTCTTTCTGTACCAAACAGTTTAAAATCGCTGTTAAGCCAATTCAACCTAAATACAAGTATTAACAACAAAATTTTCGATGGCTTAAAGAAACACATTAAAAGACAAAATCCATCAGATAATGCTTATGTTCTTATGTTTGACGAGATGGCCATTAGGAAACACCTGTGGTATAACAGCAAACACGATAAAATTATGGGGTACCAGGACCATGGATTACAAGAACCAACCCAACAAGAGGCCACATATGCTCTTGTGTTTATGGTAGCTGAAATAAGAAAAAAAATGAAGCAACCTGTAGCATTTTTTCTGTCATGGTTCAATGTGACTTCAGATAAATTGGCAGTCCTAATAAAAGAGGTTTGTATATTTAATTTTTTTTTTCTTGCTTAATGGCAACTGAGCCGGTTCCGACTATACTGACAGTGTCATGTCGTGACGGCAGCAACGAAGAGTCAGGAGGAGATTTAGTTATTCTTAAAAATGCTTTACCTTTTTGTAAACATCAAGGTGCATATAGTTAGTGCAGCAAACTTATCTGGCCCGGTTATGGCGGTGCTATCGGTGAACAAAAATGATAGATCCTGTCAATTGTCACTGATTTCGCTGAAAGTCATACAAAGAGGTCGTATGTTGTTATGGCACATAGATTGCGTTCTGGTCATTTTCCATCCAGGAAATTTGGATACCTTATGAAAAAAGTCGATTCCCCTAATTGCCAAGTGTGTAACAAAGTTGAAGATGTCCAACATCTGCTGGTGGAATGTGAAAAGAACAAGAGAGAGAGGGAGATAGTGATGCGGGAGTTAAAAATTAATATGTATGATGTTGGGGCTTTCATTAGAATATTAGCTACACCTAATTCGGGAGACGTGAAATTGATCTATGAAATGGTTGCTGCATCACTAGCTCCCTCGCTTACGCAATAATATATAGTTACGTGTAATAATTACTTAGATCAGGATATGATGAGGCTGACGTACCTTTATAAGGTAAAGAAAAAAAAGCACTGGATCAGATAAGTTTGCTGCACTATACAGTTTTGTCATACCATGCAAGCTTCAGATGTACTTAATATTCAACTGTTTACTAATCACAATCTTTTTTTAGGTTTTGAATAAATGCTTCGAAACAGGAATGAGCATAACCGCAAGACCGCAACTGTGTGTGATATGGATGGAGTGAACAGAAGAGCCCTATCAATTTTGGGTACTTCCAAAAGTCCAACCAATGAAGAAACCAATGAAGTGGTGGCTATTTTCGATCCTCCTCATTTATTAAAATGTTTGAGAAACTTATTACTTAAATATAATATGAATTGTATCACAAATATTACATCTGATAACACGAAAGACAAAGGTAATTATTGTTCATTATTAATAAGATGTGTAAGTATAGATGATGTATGCCTGTACAACTAATGTTAAATTTACAGTATTCTAACCAGTGATGATATGACCTAAAGCTGTTTGGCCTTCTATTTAGCTATAATAAGTCGTTCTGTTTTGATCAATTGAACTTAAATTATACTGTGGAGTCATCTTCAAGTATATTATGCGTAAATAAAACTAAATCTTGTAACAAACTTTATTTATTTACAGGTGTTGCTAAGTGGAGTCTCATTCAAGCCTTTTACGACCTCGACAACATGAACCCCGTGTTTGCACCAAACCCTAACACTAAACAAAAAATGAAAGTAAATCTAGCAGCTCAAGTGTTGAGTCACTCTGTAGCAGCAGACATGTTTGCCAAAATATCACAAGGTATGTATATTTCTATTAAGGTTCTTCCGAACATCCGTAAAAAACGAAAACCTGGATCACTCGGGTGTCTGTCTGTCCGTCCGTCTGTCACAGCCAGTTTTCTCGGGATCAACTGAACCGATTATGTTGAAATTCGTTATGCATATGGACTTCTGTGTTCGAAACACATACGCTTTACGTATATAATACATTTTTAGTATGGGGGTCACTTTTGGGGGGTTAAACTAGAACATTACAACTAGTTGTGAGGGGTTTTTATTATATGTTGTTTTCATAATTTTAAAATAAACAGCTTTGAAGTTATTCAAGAAATTGGACCAAAAATGACCGTGAAGCTAAGGGCCTTAGCTCCGAAACTACTGAGTCTAAATTGCAGGAAAACCTATAAGTCTGTCCGACTCGTATAGGGCCAGTTTTTTTTTTATATATAGGTTTGACTGAAGTCCTTGTCCCTACTAAAACCCACGTAGGATGCGAAAACACATTGAGCAATGGTCAAGATGCAGTACATTTCATTTAATTCGTACCATAAAATACGGATGTTCAAGTATAGTATATAATTTTCTTTTTTTTTAATTTTCAGGAGAATTGTCTGCAGATGCAACGACAACCGCCGAAGTGATATCAAACATGGACAAATTATTTGACGCCATAAATAGCGATACGGCTGATCTCCGAAGAGGTAAACCGCACTCCATAAATATGACGGCAACATCACCTCACATAAAACATTTTGAGGAAATGAAATCGTTCTTTGAAAAATTAGAATTTGTAGGGTGACTGTTAATAAAGTTAATAAAATTAAGGAAATTATGAACATAACTAAATATTTTTAGAAACAAGACATTTTAAAAGACATGAGTTTCACTTATGTTCTAAAATGTCTAGTTTATTATTAATTTATTTACGTTATTTCCTTAATTTATTAAATTAATTAACAGTCTACTTACCTACCTTCGTCAACTCCACACACTGCTTACTTATCTGTGGATAGATTACTTGTCTTTTTAGACCTTTTTTGTTTATCTAAGTAAACGCAATTTTGTCCATGAATGCATTAAAATGTTTTACAGTATTTGTGTAAAATTGTTATTCAATATTTGTGTAAATAATCAGGAAATATAATATATAAAAATCTCGTGTCACAGTGTTTGTTATCTCTCCTCTGTAACGGCTTGACCGATTCTTATGAAAATTTTTGTGTGTATTTGGTAGGTCTGAGAATAGGTAGTAAGGCTATTCCTTTTTTATTTATATGGCAAAACAACGTTCGCTGGATCAGCTAGATTTAGATAATGTACAGATTTGTTACTGTTAATAAATATCGAAAATTCCACTGTTTTTGTTATTTTTATAACCCATTTACTCTAACATGAAGGTTTATTTTTGGAAACTAGAAACGAATCTGCAATAATACTAAGGAAAAGTAGCGCATGCTACTTTTCCGCAATAGTACTATTGCAGATTCGTTTCTAGTTTCCAATTAAAAAAAATTTTTTAAGCCTAATCAAAAATAGCATTCAAATCTTCCCGCTTTGAATAGTTTGGTGGGATACAACTAGATGGCAGTACAATCGAATTCTGTCTCACATTTTTTTGTATGGAGTTGACATTCTTCCGCTAGGTAATATGTGTTCTGTGTTCAGTTGATTGAAATCTGGCGAGTCTGTTGGACGTGCGTCAATTACTTTTAACTTTGTGGTCGCAACTCGCGATGCTCGTTCGGAAGTGACATTAATTTATTGTGAAGTGTAAAAGAACTCGTGAAACATGTTGGCGGACGGTGAAGTCGTTGGAGATGGGTCGTGGAACCTCACGATCTACGTCACAGACCTCAATGAGAAACGGACTATGGTCGTGAAGGGAGACATGCACATAGGAGGGGTTATGCTAAAACTGACAGAGAGCTTCGGTTAGTACATTGTTTAGATAAACAATCACCTACTTGCCTGCACTAACCTTTCCTAACACACCTACCGACATTTAAAATTCGATTTACAGAACTATTTTTACATGGTCTTTTAGTAGGTGTTGACTCATCTGTATTTTGAGGCGGCCTTGCTTGAGTTTCGGCGGCACATTCATAAATGTACAGTTTGCTGTCGGTTTGTTTATCTTTGTAACTAACCAGCAAATAAATGGATGCCTACCTCTTGTGTTTGTTTCATCTCCAAATTATGTATCTAAAAACAGTCTTGAACTTCAACCATTAGGCATTCCCTTTAATTTGCTTTACAATACAAAAAAAAATCTTGTAAATCACATAAAATATGTATGACAAGTGTTTTTCTACACTTGTCTATACATATTTGAGATACTGACCCTTGAGATACTGGAAAGTTATAAATAACTAAAGTATGTGCTTGAAATATAACATGCATTTGTTTCTTGACACATGATAATCAAGAACATTTGTTCTTACTCATACAAAAAATAAACCACATTACCAGGTTAAATATTTATTAGCATATTCTAAATTCAGATTGCTGATAGACATTTTTAGTAAAGAATCTGCTTATCAGTATAAATAAGCCTATGTTTTGTTCTTTTTTTATGTATAAGTCAAAATGTAGGTAGATATCTAATTTAATGTAATCCCTATCGTTAGAACTTTTATGAATTAGTCATTTCTATAATAATATGTAAAGATGAAGTGTTTATTTGTTTGTTTGCTTGAACACGCTAATCTCAGGAACTAAGACCCGCGCAACTTCGTCTGCTCCGCTCCTGTTGGTCTTAGCGTAATGTTATACATATAGCCTATAGCCTTCCTCGATAAATGGTCTATCTAACACTGAAAGAATTTTTCAAATCGGACCAGTAGTTCCTGAGATTAGCGCGTTCAAGCAAACAAACAAACTCTTCAGCTTTATAAATTTGTATAGATAAATGAATAAAGCCCAATTATAATATTATAAACTGCTAGGAAAAAAATCATGATCAATAGACTATATCATAGAACTACACACAATGGACTCAATGGGTGTCTATGTGCGGAAAATGGAGTCCCTTCTCTATATCATAGTACTTAGCAGAATTTTTACAAACATAGTCATGGAAAAGACTTACAACTACCTACTGGAAAAAATTAAATTTAGCACTTAATAATTGATCAGGAAAAATCTATAGCACCCAAGTGGAAGCATGCAACATTTTTTGTAATATTATTTTGTATGGAGAAGCTTTATCTAAAGCATCATCTCGTCCATACAAATGTTGCAATTATTTTAAGACTAAAACTGTGACCAACATATGTACTTAGATTATGTAGGTACAGACTTGTACATGCTGAATAAAACATTATCCTATCCATACATATTTTCCATAAATATTACTTTATGCAGGGCTTACTCAGACAACCAATGTGACATTGAGGGCAGAATAACATTATTATATTATTTTATTCTGAATATTTCATAACCTGTTTGGATGTTCTATTTTCATCAGCTTTATCATACATTGCATTTTATGAATCACTAGCACTTCGCCCGCGACTTCGTTCGCGCGGGTTTAGTTGGTACTCCACGAACTTCATCTTCCCTCTACCCTCTTAAAGGATAATGTGCAAATTACTTATTAATAGGCTAAACTTAGGGCAGTTCGCTCAAACAGCCACATTTTTGGTTCTTAGAGTATTTTTGTACCCGTCGTAACTTTTAAACGAAAGGTCCGATTTGAATAATTTAAAGTGTAATTTACATGTACATGTAAGTTACACTTTAAATTATTCAAATCACCACTAATCCATTTCACCCGCGTTTTGATTGAATAGTTTCAACAAAAAGCGGTAATTTTGATTTAACCGTAATAGTTAGATATATTTATCGGTTTTCTATCGGTTGCATTTTGGGGAGTGTGCGACGGAATTGCATGATTTAATTCCGCCAAGCCCGTTCCATCATCGGACCACAAGACGAACGGCGATGCGCCACCGGTACATACATGGTGGACATCCCACCCACACGCACAAAACGTTTTGGGAACACATTCATAGTGCGAACAGCTAAGGAGTGGAATTCCCTGCCAGAGTCTGTGTTTCCAGATAGCTACAACCTGGGAGTCTTTAAGACACGAGTGAATAGGTTGCTTCTAGGCAAACGTGCTCCATCTTCGACCGCATCATCACGTACCACGTCACGCCAAACGTATACCTATTTAGTAAAAAATAAATAAAATAATAATATACGTTTGCGGACTTTTTTGTAGATATTAATGTCCTCTATAAAACTGTAGTACATCACTTTGCTCTATTGCCACTAGTTTCCGCAGCGTACGCGATATAAGGTTTTTTTGGTATTTTTTTCACACATTAGGTTACATTATCGAAGTTTTCATACGGATCCCTAACTTTTCTGAAAATATTCTATAGCCTGTTCATCAGGAATAATGTAGGATTCTAATGGTGAAAGAATTTTTCAAATCGATCGAGTAGTTTCGGAGCCTATTCAATTCAAACAAACAAACAAATCTTTCCTCTTTAAAATATAGTGTAGATACAATTTTAAATCGAAATTATATTTCTCGTACTAATAGAGCAATGCACACTAAGCTGGCGAAATTATCATCTAGCTAATATTCATAATATTCATCATTCTTCAGAAGCCAGTTCGGTTTGCTGACTGGTCCAGATAGTAATAAAAGCAATACCTGTCTGATTAAAGAGCAGAGTGAGAGAGATAGCGCGATAAGTGTGAGTGAGGCGGAGGATGCGCGTACGCAAGCACGCGTCCTTCGCGGCCGATTATGTCGTGTGGACCGGGTTTTTTGCCCACACTTGCGCAGGTGAACTACCGAGCAGTTATGTGTTTAAGTATTTTGAAAATGAAGAGCTTATATATACGACCGTCCGATGGAACAGACGAACACGAAAAAAACTGCACAAGAACCCATATGAAGACCCATGTTATGATTTTGAAAACTGGAATATCCGAAAACCTTCCCGATATGAAGACCAAATCAGTACCCAGATAAAAGAACCTGAAGATATTTTGTTGATTACCTCAAAAATTATCATGTTTCTCGTTCCCATGACTATCTTCTTACTAAGCTCCTCACTAACTGCAGCAGCGAACAGAATAAGCAAATACATATAATAACTAGTCGCGTAAACAATTTTAAATTCTCACCTACGCCAAATAGCTCTGATAACTTTCAAAATGGCGGCTATTCGCCCACTTGACTCCAAAACTCGAATTATTATTCATACCTATCTTGCCCCTGCTGTATCTATTGCGCAGTAATACGACAACTATGTTGTTCAAATAGTTAAATTGTTTACTTTAAGACAATTGCTTCGTTACCGAAGTAATAACAATGATTAAGGGACAGCACAAACGTTTACTTCGGACTTAATCATTTTGGACGAATCCCAAAGTTTCGAATTAGTTAGATATATTTGGGTCGAAACAAACGAACAACCATAATTTAAGTAGAGCAGAGGAAACATAACTAAAGCAGCTGAACAAAATTCCAATGAAGCAAACAGGGTAAAATCGACAGGTGCAAACTTGTGCAATTTATAAAGTCAGCCAATCATGACATGAGAAATCTGTCCATATAAAAGATCAGAACTGAACAAACCATGCAACTTTGTGCAAACTCTGTTTAAATACTGCATCGTGATTGCACAGCCAACCAGTCTCCTAATTTGTAAAGGCGCCAATAATTGCTGTCATTTCCATTAAAATGGTATCAGCCTAAGCGAGAATTTACAGCCAAAAACATTGTAACTAGCTTGTTATGCTTTCGTGTTTCGTAACTCGTAAATGGCGAAGTTTCTAAATTGGTTACTGTTGAAATCATTTAACTCATCCAGTTAAACGGCATGCCCCAATGAAATCTGGTTATATCCAAAAACTATGTCCGGAAAAACTGATTGTATAACATTGGGATTTTCAACCCTCTTAAAATCAATCCAAATAGGCAGACTGAAAACTTGAAATGGGAATAAAAGACAACGTACCATTGATATCAATCACCACTTAGCTAGCACTAGTCTACCATCTGAGGGCAGGGCACTAATACAGACTACGTGGTAGATAAAGAATATAATGAATGCACGCCAAAAGGAAACAAAATGACGCCGACTGACACCAATAATAGAGTCTCATTAGTCAGTCGCCAACAGACAGACATGAATGGAACACAGGCAACGCACAGATATGGGATAATAATACCCCTTTGTGAAGAAAGTCACCTTTCATGTAAAGATAAAATGAAAATAACGACAGAGTGAAATGTTCAAGAAGATTTGTTCGAGAGTGTATCAAATCTCGAAAAGATAATGCTATCGCCATAAAAAATGTGTAAACATTTTCTTTGTCAAAACAAGTCTGATTTCTTGCTTGAATTTTCGACTCAGAACCTAGTATTTTATTGTTTGTAATATAGAGTAATTCAAGGCCAGATTTGATTGTACCGTTGTCCACTTCTATAATATTTGCTCAATTCCACACCTTAAATTACTTCAAATAATTATCAACTTCTGTTTCATTATTATCTTTGAAATGTTTCGTAATCTTGCCTTGAAATAGGTAAGTAAGTATTTCTATTAACGGGCTTACGGTGCGTGAACAAATCAGCACCCGATGTAATGAATGTCATGCAAATTATTTCACTGTAGATAACACCGTTACGTTGTCTGCATAATCTGGCTTGTCTATACACACTCGAAGCGATAAGATTGTCAATATCGTTTACATAACGCTGAACTATATCGCGATCAATAATAACAATCTGCCTCAAAGTTCATAGAACAATTACCAATTGATATAATTGCAAAATCGTATTAGGTCATCGGACTATAACGTGGTTTTCTTCACTTTCGAGACGGATGCGCGTACGCACGTTCCGAGAAGCCGCCATGTTGAGTCGTCGTATTTCCGGCGCCTCCGTCCCCCTCCCCAGGCTGGCGTAGATAACGCGTTATCATCCGCTCATTGTTCCTCCATGTTGATGAGGTACTTGACCAATCGCACAGTAGCTCAGAGCGTTGACTTGCTTGATATTTTTAGCGTGCCAAGTAAATATTTTGAAGGGCCACGCGATATATGGCAACAACATTGAGTCAATGCTCAAGACGAAATATGCACTCGCGGAGCCATAAACAAACTATTTACTGCTATTTCGCATTGTTCTACAGTAGGAACGCCCGCTGGGTAAACTTCTGCACTTTTCCTAATTTAACTCTTCCACGCTTCGAATTGGCAAAGCAGAAAAGGCAAAGCTTAACCTGTTCTAAAATAGTATGTTTACTAATTTGGAAAATCTACAGTCATTGTGTTAGAACGAATCGGGAAACTAATTGCATTGTATTAATTCTTATCTAGGAGTATTTGTACATCCTGGGTAAATTCCACACTATTCATTACCGAAGAGCTTTGTACGTACCTATTATTTTTATCGGGATGTGTCGATGTGTGGCACAGGAACGTGGGCTATCTACCGTGAGTTGATAAGTGCGACATCCTAGCTGTTACAATGAGAGCCTTGTGTCAACATGTCCTGACATTGATAGGCAGCATAACTTAATTTAAGCGGCTGTGCATCAAAAGAATTGGTGTCACGTATTTTTGTGATTATTATTGAAGAACAATGGTCATTTTGTATGAAAACGTTACGAAATGGAGAAGTGAATTTCCCCGCCTGTATTTCTGTCATGGTGACAACTCGTCGGAAACCATAGATAATAGTTGAAATAATGCATTGTTCACAACTGGCCAATTACATCATATCAAATATTTAAAAATAAACAAAAGCATGACGTAACGTGACTATTCGAATGATAACAGCCTCGCCCACATTATCGATGTGTTTTACTGAGGATTATATTTGCAGTCTTCAGTCCATAGAACGCTGGTTGTTCCTGGGAGTGCCCACTATGGCACAAGCGGACGCTAACGGTCGCGCGCATTCTTGAATCCCACAGTCCGATGGCTAATTGCCGTGATCTTACGACGACACTGTGCGAATTGAATAATATGCATTCAGTCCTTTTAAATATTAACTAGCTTGTCGCTGAAGAATTCGCAAAGTACCATCTTTGTAAAGTTTAAAAAAAAAAAAACACTTATTGTGTTGTTCAAGTAAGCGTATGCAGGCATTGAAGGCATGCAGCCCCTGGATCTTTTAAAAGCTTCGAAGTTGAGACAGCAGATGTTCAATATTAACTTGATTCTTGGATTTATTAATTAGAGAATATTGGTCGTAATTGCAAAACCACAAAGCTACTCAAAAGGTCAGGAAAAGCAGAAACTAATCACACCGCAAGTCTTCAAGCCCATCTTAACAGCCTCGCTGTCTATGGTAGTCAATATCCCTTGAAAGGATATGTCCTAAATAAAAATACTGCGATCATTAGCTTGGCTCGTAATTGTCATGTAAGATTTACCACGTATTGCTTCACGCAGCTCGTTTGCCTACCTATTTGCAATTTAAAATAACTTGCATAAATTATATTCAATGAGCGTAACTAAATAGTCATAATAAATTCATACCAGCAGCTCTATGCAGTCGTTGTTTTACAAATTAATAATTATTTCATTCATTTCAAGTTACTGGTATGGTGAGACGATGAATTTCGGACGTGTCATTGGTCAGTTATACTTATCAATGAACAGTCATCGGCTTGCCGGTACGTAATGTATGTCGCAACGGACCATTAGCAATAAACACCAACTATGACTTAAAACAAGACTCCACTGGGAATTAAACTAGTAAACGTAACGCGACATTTTATTCTTCCAAGACAGGATTGCGATCAAAGGTGTCCATGTACCTTGTGATTGATGACCATAAATGGCTGAAAAACCTAACTAGCAAGTGCTCAGGCTGTGAATATTCTTCAAGAAGTCATAAGTCATTCACACTGAAACGTTCTGTTTTCATTTTCAATTCCGCAATACATAGGTTTTCCGTCATACGCACTCGCGAAACGGAACAGGGGACGCATTGTTCACGATTGTTATGCAAAACTGACACGCGCTCGGTAGTTTACTCGTCAATTGAATATGACACATAATATAAAACATTCACTACGCCTTCTGAATTCGTAAGCAAGCTGTAGACAAAGAAAGCTTTCCTTAAAGCAGAGTTTCTGCTGAACTTTTGGAGAATGTCAAAATATAAATTTAAGTAGTGTCATTAAAGTTGAAGCAACACGGTTGCACAAGCGCAATGGAATATGACATACAGGACAAACCGCAACATAGCCAACGTGATTCAAGATAGCGGATGACTCCGCAGCGGTCATGCATGATTCCGACCGGTTTTTCTGCAGCGTTGCCTCCTGACGTCACCTCGAGACACTGAGAACAACCGATACTTATAAGGCAAAAAGCCAAATGAAAGAGCTGCTTAATTTCTTAATATCTTCTTGGAAATATATAAAATATCAGTTACTGAAGCGGTCGTAAAGAAACGCTTTGACATAAAGATGTGAAAGACGATAAACTTTTCTTAATGGCCCCTACATTAATTTAAGTTGATGCCTAAGAAAGCTTGCAGATGCAATCAATTCTTGTCTATGTTTAATAGTGTTTATCTAGGATAGGATAGTTAGTACCTCGAGATCGCAAAGGCAAATGAATTTACACACTAGCAGTTAGTAGGCAAAGAAAAGAAAAGTCTTGATTGTACAGAAAACTGAATTGTATAACATTAAAAATATTCCCACACATTGGCCGTCGATAAACAATCGATTTTGTTAACAGATTTCAATTTGTGGTAACTTTATTGTTCTTTTCATTTCACAACGGGCCGATTTCTCTTTTACTTTTTGTATTGGGAACTTGTTGGCAATAAATCGTGAATCGAGGCGTAAAAATTATACTCCAATACTCGTTTCGATTCTCTATTTATAAACGTCTTGACTTCGTACGAAATGAGGTTCGTTTAAGAAATATAATACGCACTGTTCGACGCGTCTACGCACTATGAACCATTGAGATCTTGCCAAATGGTCATAAATAATCGTCACAGGTAATGATCGTAATGAATGAGTTACATTATGCATCATTTTGATGCTTTGTGAGGAACAATGTAACTTGTTAGATTCATAATGCTTTTAACAGGAGTCACGCAATCTTCCCTGTTACATCATTGGATATATTTCTCGCTGTTAATACTAGTGCATAAACTGGCACAACCACATTAAAATTAATTACGTTTTAAGTTTCGTTCTGCAGCCCATAATTTATCTTTTAATATCTTCGTTATGAAACCCTTCATATGAACAATTTCTTATCGCGATTGTAGCATAGATCTCAAGAATAATTCAGGTCAACGTATCTGAAAGAGGTATTGTAACGCACACATTATAAAGCTGTGTATTAGGGTCTGCATAGATTGACTTGTCTGTAGTTTTTAATCTTCTACAGCTATTTCAAAGATAACCTTAACCTTCACACGTGGTTCATTAAAAAGTTCGTGACTAAAGTTCTAGCAGATGTTTATTTCAATTATACTCCTTTATGTCGTGATCCAGTTTTTGTTTTCTCTTTAGGCCAAGGTCTCCTGCCGGGTGTGACACCGCGCCTTTATTTACACATCCATTAGGCGCAAATGTTCAAACTACTGCTTTGTTATTTGCTTTTATTTTAAATTTTATGCTCTCGACAGTTTTATCCGGCTTGTTCGTAGCCTCTGAAGATATCATCAGTACATCAGTGTTCTTTTATGGGGATGTGAAATGTACTTCGCTAACAGAGTTGTTTAGTCTCGACACACCATAACCATCCAAGCCTGTTCGCGAGGCATTTCTAGCAACATCTGTACATTCGTTTACACATACTTGTGGTATCTTATCGTTAAATAATTTACTTACTACGAAAGAGTTGTTAATTCTGTGCCCATTTCATGTAAATCTATTTAGTTGTATCATTTTATTTGGACTTTCCTCGTTTACTGCGGTAAATGACGTCATCAGCACATGCGGTGTCTCTTAATAACAATATTCTACGTAATCCATTATAATAAACGTGGCATCATATCGTGTTGAACATTAGCAGTTCTGTGCCAAGGTTACAATAATACTGCATAACTGTCACGCTGCTGGTGTATCGTTAGTGGTTGTTATAATAATTAGCGATGCAATCTCCAAAACTACTGTGCTTGTTTTGAATAACAATTTGCTGTTATAAGGATAAATTGTGTTACTCAATAAAGCTGATCATACATTGGGTGCTGAATAGTATTTAAATAAATAAAATAACATAGTACGTTATAGAATGGATGACCTTCTCGACTAATAGCTATATTTGGTTGAGACAATCTCTTCCATATATCAAATCGATATTTTTATAAGGGACGTTCGTTTGGCCTTTAACAACGTTAAGCTGACATTTCCTTTGGAAAAAAGAGACCATTCGTTTGCAGAAATGACTGATGGACTCTTTGTCTGAGTTAATTTCCTTGCCAGTGTTTGCTTTAGCATTTGGTTTTTCTTTATAAGTTCGTTTGTTTTTTTATCTTTATAAATTGTCTGACTACACATAAAGGTTATGTCGTTAAAGTTTTTTATGTTCTATTCTGGACACAAAACCGTAACTTCATTCTGAATCATTGAATCGCTAGGCTATTTATAACAGTTAAGTACTTCAAAATCGTTAACTTTCAACCAAAGCTTATTTTCATTTCTTGGATCCTCTCAAGTCCTTTCGTGTCTCACCACAAAACGCGTAGCTTATTTCACGTAAATCCCAAGTTAGATACTCACGTTCAGTTCATCTGAAACAACGTTTGGCTTGTCATAGGAATTTCATGAATTTATCCTGTTTGTCTTCTTAATCATCAATGTAGAGGAAAATTACAATACTTTTAAAGACGTCTTTATTATTAAGTTCGTCAGATATTTTGTTTTTAAAAACAATTTCACTATGGTGATTAATATTTGAGTTATTAAGGTATTAGGAAATGAAACCAGACACACCTTGTTCGACATTATAACTGTACAATACAACACATTAGAAACTCTATTTGTATTTAACAGCCAGTTTTCCGAAACAGCCAAGTGCGTTGGAGTCGACAACCATTCCTCTGAAAATCTTGTGTTATAGTAAAATCCAAATTTGGAAATAGCAATAAAAATGACGATACAGACGCTAGCAATTTTCTCAATATGGGCATTGAACACTTGAACATCCTTGTGTTAGGAAAACCTCATTTTAAATTGTGATATTTGCTGTGTGTGTGTGCTCGCCAACGAATAGACAGCCCGCTCTATTCTCGTAGATTATTTGCGATTGGATTGCGACGGATACATCGAAAATAATTATCAATACTACATATGACTGCAGACATCCCGAAGAGAGAGATATTAAAAGGATATTGATCCTATCCCAAATCAGTGTAATAAATTTTCTACTGGATTCAACTCACAACGCCATTGATAAAGTGACGATTGGTACCATTCATCGAACGAAACGGATTGTCGATATCGGTTAAACAGTCTTAGATAAGACTAGCTCACCTGCGCAACTTCGTCTGCGTCACATATTTCTTTAATGCTCCGATCCTATTGGTCGTAGCGTGATGGTATATAGCCTATAGCCTTCCTCGATAAATGGGCTATCTAACACTGAAATATTTTTTCAAATCGGACTAGCAGTTCCTGAGATTAGCGCGTTCAAGCAAACAAACGAACAAACTCTTCACCTTTATTTATTAGTATAGATAGATAGTATAGATTAGTAATATAGATTCTCTTGATTTACAAATTAATTCTAAAAGAGACATGTAAAAGATTTGTAAAATTAAAGAACAGGAAAAAAATATTAAGGAACCTTGTCCAAAACCGCATTAAATCACAGTGATGACTTAAGCTTCCTAAACGCAGAAATTCATCAAACCTTACACATTCCTTAACATTCCAATTCGAAAACCACAAGATGCTATTTCTTCCAGTAAACCGAACTGTACCGCAAATAATTTCAGTATAACAGCCAGAACTTATCGAGTTGAACGAATTATGTCTCAAAATGAAACTGGAACATTGTGCAAGAGTTCCCAGTTTCCAGATGTTGCTCATTGCTTTTGGCGGCAACAAACCGAAATATTTACGGATGCTAATGGTCACACCTATCGAGTTACGGTTAGTTTAGCTGAAATGTCTCATTCAAAATCGATTGAAATATAGCCAACAGGTATTATTAAGTTCATATGTTGTGAAGAACTGAAGATACAGTCCTGTGATGTTAGACTAACTATAGTTTCGTTTGTATCTTTATATGTAGTTAATTTTAGTGTGATCTACGCTAACTTTATAACCACTAAAACATTTGCCTACGTTTCCTTAACTAGCAATATGTTATAGTTAAAATCACTTACCTACAGCTAATTTTAACCTCGATTAAACATTAATGTTATTTCTGTCGATTTCGTGTTTTCCTTCTCGTATCCTGCTGATTGTTTATCCGCTAGCCACGTTGTAGGCACATATTGAATGCAAACATCCATCTTGTACATTATTGTTTGCAAGTATAATTAAATCAGAAGCCAAGCCAGTTTGTGTTATTGTTGCACAGCTATTTTCAGATGTACTCAACTAGAAACAGCATTTGTTATCTCGTTTCACTAGAGAGAAGTGCCTGTAAGCTGTAACTACTTCAATACTGTATATTTTACATCGCTGCAAATTATTTGTTTGGTCCGTCTAGCCGGCAAATGCAGCTCTTGTTCGAAGTGCATAACTAATTCAATATCTGTTTTCATATCATCTTGTTCAGTAAGTGACTAAGGTGACCTGTTTGTGCATATCTTTGATGAATTGTAAAGATGCCTTAACCAACTTGCAGTTTGTATCGCTGATTAATCGCTAAGCTTGTTATTAAACTACAACAAGTCGTTTAACAAAAACTCAGCTATTTAATCGCTGTCAGCATTTGCAACAAAATTTCCATTTGCCATGCATACCCTTTTACTGCAGACGGTTTGAAAGGGCGTCGGCATCCAAAGGGCGACATCAAAGGCGCCGCCCGCCCTGACCAGACACCATATCTTACGTTCATAATCATTGGAGCAATAAATTGATCTGTTTGCGATGCCATGCGACTGAAATATTTAACTCTATAATAGTCTGGATTCCTATTAACATTACTCACTGATCTGATCTGATTTACCAACGGCTTTGATGTATTTTATAGTTCTTCTTAACATTCCGAATGTTGATTCATAGATCGATAGCTGTTGCTATTGGAATAAGGACTCTACAAATACCAAAATGTTGAATTGTTTATAGAACGGTTATAAACATTAGGTACTGGCTTTTGCTAAGCAAAAGTATTGAAAATAAATATAATCCTTAACTTTTTTATCATTCATTGGAAGAAAGTCCACAAGATCATGCAGCCGTTGTTGTATTTATATCTGAAATGTTACACGGTCCGATATCCTCTTCTTCTGATCCTTAATTTGTTACCATAATCCCATTAACGTTAAAATCTATAACATATTGAAGTTCTACATAGGCTTTAAGGGGCTCTACATTATTCCCATTTGTTCTTTTAATCCGCGATGATGACCTCCGGACCCCTGTAAGAGGTCTTTGGCAGTAGGATCGGCATACCATAGGTGTTGAACGATCGATACGGGTATTTTAAAGCCGATTTTTATTAGAAGCGATTTATGTAGTAATTAGAATTGTGTTGCTTAAATGTAGTTCAATTTTTCATTTTCTTTTGTCAAAATCTTGCTGTGTAAATTTGTTGTAATGCTGATTATTATATAATGTATTTTGGTAATCCTTAGTCATTGCAAAATCTTCTGTTTTTTGTGACTGAAAAACATAAATATTACAAAAGCATGAGCAGCTTTGCGTATTGATTGACACAAACTTTTCTAGACAAGCGTCATGTTACTAATATTATACCGTAACACTATATCTTATGATCATAATGGTGCAAGTACTATCGGAGGTAGACTATCAGCTACGGTTTCTATTACATCCTGTATTACTCAGTTTTCCTTTGTGTTGGCAGATAAACTCATTCTCAGATCATACTTTAGTTTTCTACTGTTGAAAAAGCTTATATTAAAGTAAATAGAAAAAAAAACTAGTCTTATAAAAAATTACTTCTTTAAGGGCTAGTCGTCCTGAGTCTAGACATGACTCAGTTTAATTTTTTTAATGGAATGAAGACCAAAAAGCACAAGTCATTCCACTGTGACTTAGGGCTTTATTGTCGAAATTGAATCAAGATTAACCCTATTATGAAACCACCCGCATGCTTCGGAGTACCGATTGTTACAATGATCTTATGCATTCCTAAAGTTAGCTTTAGATGTAGTCACTCTCAATTTAACTTCGTTATTAATTACTCGTGAGCTGTTTTTCATTCCAGTCAAATATTGAACAAGCACGAAGCGAATGATGCATGTCGTTTGCTCTTCTCTTTATGGGTGGTCTCGTCATTTTCCATTCACAGTCTGAGACAAAGCCAGTTTATGTTTTCCCAAGTCACTAGACATTTTATTTCTAACACTTACTGAGATTCCTCGAAAAGGAAAGTTGTCGGACCACTTGAGGCAGACGTGCTAAAATTCGTCTCTGGGAAACAAGCCTGACATGCCTCCGTCTTCAACAAATTCAATACAGATGCAGCATTCTGCATTCATTCAATTCTAGACTTTAAAGCTCTGGGATAAAGAAGTTGGTCACGTTTTTTTGTTTTTCATTAGCATTCGTGTTTCGTAGGAATATATTCCCACGCGAAAAGTGTTCATTGGTGGCGAGTCGGGAGATAAATATTTGTATACTACACTTAGCACTCGGCTCCGTGACCTTGGCAAAGAACAGAGATTGTGTAAACGTTACAAATTATTGTTTTTATCAACATAAGTGTTTATAAACACGAATATAGCTAAAGCTTGCGCCCTGTGAGATCATCAAATATTGTATACTTTGTAAAGCACTTTATTCTTTGCAAAACAGGTAGACTAAAGCAGGCTGTGTCATCAATTCACAATATTTTTCCAACTGTGACTCATAGTGTACTTTGCAATGTGAATGTATTGGCCCTTTTCGAGTATGATTCAATATGTTAAGAATTTAATTAATTTCAACGTGGAGTCCCAGACGACGGGCACATGGCGGGCGCCTGGGTGCTGTGTCCCGACCAAAATAGATGGTGGCTATTTATACGAGCTGCGTATCCGCTGGCGCACGCGCAGCGCCGTATCCGCACGTTCCACACACCGCGTGAATATTGCCGTCAACGACCAAAAACCTCCATCGAAGAGGTATCTTTCGAAAATAGGTAAACGAAGCCAATAAATCAAGAAGCTTTCAACGAAACCGGTAATAGCTCATCAATCATGAAGTAAAATGGCGATAAAAAGGGGTGGGACGATGTGGCTGTGAAAGGATTCACGGCTTAATGCAAGATGTGTAAACTACGTCAAGTTATAGTTCTGAAGTAATAGTTGATCGCATCAAGTCTCCTCGCGTGAGCCTTTTAAGGCCGGAGTTCCGCTGCCAATGTAAAATGTTGTATCTCAAGGTGATATGTTTATGTTACCAACTCTTATGGCAGAACGTACACAAACAGGTCGCACCCAGCCAGTGATGTAACTACGGTGATGTTATCTGTTGTTGCTATTTATAAATTGCTCGAAAAATTCATTCCAACTGCTTTAATTTGTGATGCGGTAATAAATGATGACATTGACGATAGTTAACGAGTTGGAAGTGTTGTTGGTATTCGCTTTATTGATGTAAATTCAGCTACCAAGCATAGTAGTACAAATAAATGTATCGTAATAAACTATTTGAGGATATAGCTCCATCAGCTAATATAAAATTCAAACGAACAGACCTTCACAATATAAATATGATAGCTTCAAAGATGATTACACAAATTCTGGGACCGGTTAATGACATTGTGTAATTGTTAAAACGCCGGACAAACTAGTTGGCAGACGACCTTCCTTAATTGAATAGGTGAAGAAGATTACTATCGCAGCCAAACTTAATATATTACACACTCGGATACAGACACAACCAACGTCCTCTTGTACAGTATGTATGCCAATTCACAAAGAGAGATGATCGAATCTGTGTACCTATTAATTTTCGTATGAATGTTTAGTCACGTCTTCATGATTCGCGTCTACAAATAAAACGTGATGTAGGTCACGGCTTCCCGCAAACCTTGTTTGATTTCGTACCCTACATAAGAATTGGCCTTAAGTCTTGATTTTCCTTACTTATGATATCACTGTATTCATCGGAAGTCGTTCATCAGATTTTGCAGTTTTATGTAGGTGTTTTATATCTTTTTATATTTATTGATATGCCATATTTCTTGTGTTACGAGCAACCCTTTAGACTCATATTTTCGTAATATTGTACTGTAAACCCATTTGGTTAAATGTTTGCATTGGCATGTACACTGCAAACAGTTATAAAGACTAATAACTCTAGCCGAGATAAGGTTAAGTGGCACAATAGTCGTAAATTGGTATACGCCGTCTTAGAGATGAACTGGGGAATTCCTTCTCCTTTTGTCCTGTTTCAACGCATACAACCGCTTGATTCTTTAATGTCTTTAACCCAATAATAATCATGGAATGGCCTCTTTTGCTTATGACAATAACAATCGATTTATTATACATTCGTTCATTCGTTGTCCACATACAAAAGATACGGTTCAATTGATGTTTTGCTTTCAATGAAATTGTCTTCGGTAATAGTATCCGTTGACGTATGATTATCGAGATGTACCGTATACGTAGGGGTCGCAGCTCTTAGCGTGTTCGTGACTTCGGGTCGTAAAGTTTACATCCCGTGGTAAATGCACAATTACTATGTAGCGTGCCACATCAATCTTCCCACACTGTTTATTAGAGAGCTGAGAGCTCGACATTTTATAAATAGCTGTATTTTATTCGATGAAGTTCTTAGACTAGAAACCTGATTAATTTAACTGCATACTGAAAATTATATTCCCCATTAGGTATACCCCAGGGCGCGGAACCATTTACGTGCTTATATGGACTGTGATGGAGAGAGTGAACATCGATGGCAATCATGTTATCCACGTCTTAATTGCCGTTATTTATTTAATTGCTGCAGTATGTAGCCTGTAACATTTTCTCCACTGTATGTAAGTAATGCATTAAAAGCTCTTCACGTATTTGTAAATCGCCGTCTCGCTATATCGGTCAATTGTCGTAAATTACAGGCCATTGACAGTCAAAGAGTTCAATACATTACTGGAGCTAAAAGTCACATTTGATTTGGTCGGCGCCTGCATTGCACGCATAATTAATTTGCGCAAGCGCAGGGAATCACAATAGCAGATGTTTGAACAGCTGGTGGCCATATTGGATTTTATATACGTAACTAATGTCAGAGTACTTTGAAAGTGCATGTTTATAAGGCATGTGACATGCTGGACATATGTTTATGCATATTGCAAATAAAACAGTGTGCTGCAAGTGTTAGATGAGAAATTGCAGTGACTCTAATTGAATGGAGATACACGAAATAATTGAGTACATTTGGGATGCATCTCACGCCTCTCGGAAATTTTAGATGAGTCTACAGCTCTCAGAACAAGTGTCCAGTCAGGGGTTAACGACTTGATTGGCCAAGATGGCGATTCGCGAACGTGCTAAGTGGGTAATGACGACTCGCTAAACCCATTTTAGTAGCAGGTCCAATGAATATTACAAAATCGCTTCTAAGAATTATAACAAAGAAAAGCTGCTTATTGAATACTCTGTAGGCAGTTTGATTTAAGGTCGTTGACACATCTGGATTGAACAAACGGTTCAGTGTGAGAAAAACTGTACTGCAATGCGTACATAAGATACATTTTATCAGCGCTAACAAGTTACGGTGTGCCACTTTCTACCTACGCTGTCCTAGGCATTTTATCAGCTGTCAAACATTTACCTAGCCGAGATTTCTTCTATAGTCTATTTATTACTGCTGAACATACAAATTATATCCCAATCAAAATCTGTAGTTCAATGAACCTTTTCTGTGTATCAAAATTATTATATGGTCGTAGAAAGCTTTTAAGCCAATTTGGTTGGTTCATTCATATATGATCGATACTCTAATTATTTAGCCATCGTTCGCTAATGGTAGAGCCGGAATCTAGAGGCTCAGTAATTGTTCCAGTAATGTTAATTGCTGTTCTCTGTCGGTATCTAATTCGTGCCATGGTCCGAGCTGCCCAGACACGTTAATGGGGATATTTACTGACTGAAACACGGTTACCGGTAGCCAGTGCAAAGAACTGCAGATAATGATAGGGTATCACACTGACAGATTGATTCTACTCCCAACTAAGGTATTCTGCTCGGTTTTGCTATCAGTTTTTCTTGCTCGAATTTATCAGCGACGGAGTACCTACTGAAGTTACCTAACTCGTTCCTGCTATTTATAAAGTCGGATAAGTGGTGCATTTAACCTGTTAAAATTCATAGCATATGAATTTTATCTTCATACTTTGCATGTTGATTTCGCTCCAAGTAATTGTTGTGTAATTTGTCTCCTGTTTGAACAGCATAATGGTTTCAACAAAAATCGTGCTGACGGTAGCTCTACAATCAAAGAATGATTGGCTAATTTTAAGGCGTTGGTTTATTGCAACTACATAACAATACCATTTCACAAGTTACTAATGCGTAATGATAGCTATTCATCTGGAGGACCACTTTCACTAAGCGCCCACTAGTTTTTCTGGAGTGGGCGATAGGGAAAGCAATATGCTAATCCAACTCATCTGGATGACACTTGAATAGAACGTTTCAGATGTGTTAATAGCCACAATAAACCGTTTAATAAAACTGTTAACACTTGTTTATTTCTGTTTACAGGTAAAGGTGAGCATTCAAGAACTAGTTCTTTATCGTAAGTCTGTATCGAAGGTAAGTGCAGTCACAATTTTGGTGAAACATTAATCGTTTCAGTCATTGGTCAGATAACAAGGCTGGTTGGTTTCCATGCTCTAATTGGCGTTGTAAACAATACCAAATTAACTTGTAGAGCGAATGTTGCTGATTAAAATGACATAAAAGTAGCAACTAGATCTTATCGCGGGTATTAAGTTTTATGAGAGAACTTCACTGGAAGGGATTAAATGAGAGTGAAAGTAAGGCCTGTGTAACAATAACAAGACAATTTCCTCAGTTCATGCGTGAAATATCGGATCCGATACGCTGAACTGAACCGACTTGTATAACGTTTCCTATCTTATTAAGTAATCATCATTCTTCAAAAGCTTTCTGATAAAATTTAGTATATTCTTTACAATCATTTTCATTCGGATCTTTATAATATCAGTTGCCCTCTTGAACCAGTTTGGCACAAAAGAAAGCTTCAACATCAACACTTCGAAAGCTTCTGCATCCCACGCGATTTAAATTGCGTTAAATATAATCTGCCTACGCCGCATATTTTAATATTGTAGCAACACTTGTAAATCATATAATATTATAGCAGACCTACGACCTGCTAAAATAGCCCTGCACCATGGACCGTTATTTTGAACCTTGCTTTAATAAAAATGTCACTTGAGCCACATAACTAGACCTGACACGGAGCTTGGTGGCCTCGATTTTGTCAGTGAAGTTAGTATAATTTTTTGTTTCTTTTGAAGTGAAAACTTCTTTAGCGGCGTTGAGCACTTTTTTTGTAATGGGTATAAAATCTTAAACTCGCGTCAGGACACGTGACCTGATCGAAAAAGCGTAAGACGGACTCGCGTCAGGGTCACGTGATGCTGATCGAAAAAGCGTAAGACGGACTCGCGTCAGGGTCACGTGATGCTGATCGAAAAAGCGTAAGATCGAGGGGAAGGGAGAGGAACTAGTATCTCCCACTCTTTCTACCGTGCCTGAGTGTGCTGCTCCGCTTAGGCGGCACAGGGCGCTTGCGCGAATGTCCGTCTGTGTTTATGTACAGCGTGCCACGCGTATCCAAGGATACGAAATTACGGAATTACGAAATTATGGATGAAAGTTGATTTTTCTAAGAGATAAAAATTAATGTAATATATAAATAAATAACGATATAATATTATGAATAATAACATGTAAATTGTCATATTTGTGTACGATAGCGCAATAAATAAACATTGTATTCTACCTCATAAATGATAGTATTTTTGTACTTATAATTAAACACAACGTTAATACTAAAGTTTTCACTTCTGCCGGCACTCCCGGAGTGCTATTTTTTTTCTTGCTGCAAAGTCTACCGATTACCTGATATAAATTCCTCAATGAGATTTCTGTACGGTCTTAGATTCTGTACGTTCATTGAGTTTTAAAAAGACAAGTTGGCAAACAGACATTCTAACCTGCGGTAGCTACAAATTTCTCGGTACGTGCTTTGATACTAAAGATGCTTCTGAAATCATAACTTTGTCCGCAAAATAAACAATAACTGTTATCTAATCTGCACCGATCCAGTTTCAATTAAAACTAGTACAAGCCACTTTTACCGGCGGTTTCTTGTCAATGAAAATAATTTTATCAATGGGCATACCTGACCCACTCGGCCCTTGGATTTCTAATTCCGTGTGGGTGTGGAATTAATTCCACTATTTGCCTTTCTTAAACTCATAATCATTACAGCATCATTAATCAAATTGTTGCTTTACTACGATAATGATATTTTAAATGCCATGTTTGACCGTCATTATCATTTTGATGTGTGCATGTCATGTCATTCTTGCGTTATGCTGCGTAATTTTATGAGTGTCCCACGATTAGAGTTTGCATGTAAAATGTTGGTTGTCACGCAGAGCTTTGAAGATAGAAATGCTGTTATTTCAGATGTTTCCTGCGTCAAATAACTGACTAGGTTTGTTATGCGGCTGTCGTTTCGCTAACGGTGCGTCCCCACGTGTTCCATTGTTCCTCGGCTCCTCATGATTTCGTAATTCACTGTTGGGTTCATGCTTTCCTCCGCCTCTGTCATCAAACAATCGTGTTTGTTTATGTGAGACTTTGTTGACATTTTGGGACAAACTTTTTTTTGCCATGCTCTTTTTTGTTACGCTTTCTTGTGCTCATACCATCTCTGAAGATAAAAGCACTAGAAATTCATGTCGTCTTATTTCGTCAAACAATATCTAATAATTTACTGTATCTTGAAATTTTGCGTGTGCGACTAATTGAAGTCGACGTGGGACGAAATTGACCACGTTAAGTCACTTTGAAAACAGGTCAATTTAACCCATTAAACTGAATCGATTACGATCTGAGAGTACATATCTACATACATATACAATGGTACTATAGCAGTCGTGCAGACCGGTAACTGCTGCAACCTTCGCTGGGAACGTTAAGTGTGACACCGGACATTCGGTCTTGAAGCCCGAGCTATAAAATCCCTAATTTATTACTACCATTTCAGGTAAGTAGTACGATTGTCCGTTCGTATCAACAAATATGAGTCCAACCTCCTAGAGATAAGATCTTTTCTCACATATCCGTGCGTGAGATGTATTTATCGATAAATATAATTTATTTATGCTGTGATTACTGTTCAATTGTAATGTGGTTTATTGATCTCGGTTTTCGATTTGTCATCTATTTCTTTTTACTTATCTCGATTGTAAGGACAGCGTAGGCTCGCCTACTTCTCGGTTTTTGTAGCAAGCTTTGTTGACATTGTCATTCAGGCCGCAGCGGCATGGTCTCTTGTAAATTCTACAAGGTTTTATATTTAATCGATGCATTTATATGTATTTCCCTAGATTGGTTTAATTTACACTAATTACAACTCTAAACGGTTAGATTTCTAGTCACATGAAATCCCCACACATTTTATTGCTGATCTGAACGTTAATACAACCGCAAGTAGCGACCACAGCCAATGCGACCGTCATTGGAATTTAAATGGAATCGTCCGTTAGGTACACTGGCAAATTAGTGTTCGAACAAGCATTCCCTCATACGTTTACATAGATTAGAAAACGAGGAAATCGACATACAACCTTTAAAGGCAAACAAGTTTATTTTTAATCATTAGTAATGAACTGTATAATTGTAGAGTATTGCAATAGCTGGCAGGGTCGATTAAGCTTATCTAAAGGCAACAATGACTAATCCCACTGATTATATGGAAACTATTCGAAGTGTGCATCTATTAACATCGTGGTGACTGACGCAAACATAGTTGCTAAGAGCTCATTACGTCAATTGTAATAACAACTAACCTCAGCGTAATGCTTAAGATTATAACATTAAGTATCATTTCAGCCTGTCATAACCACAGACAGGTATCCATCTAATAAGAGCCTTCCTCTCCGAGAGATGTTGCAAGATATTTCATTACAAAAGTGGAAATAGAACGCATTAGCGATATCTGTACTCAACTACTCATGGTAAACACCCACATGCTTGTCCGTTTCATCAATCAATCAGAAACTAGCAATCAATGGCCCTATCAATTGTCTTCAGGGGTTTTATCCATTGGTCTCTTCCGACAATTATCCTTAAATTTTAATTATAGCGCCGGTCTTGTGACTATCTTCCTTTGATTAATTACTCGGGTTCACTATAGTTCATGCCGGAGAAACGGTTCCTTTTTTATGCCATCATCATTAAATTGCCAGTGGATTTAAGTTAGAACTTAAGTTATTCTACGAATAGGAACGTTACTTTTACTGTCAGAATTGTAACTACCTGGGTCAACTTTACTCTGTGATTGCTACACAATGATCAGGTGCTGTGCCACCGCCTCCGCGACGGAAGCGGTGGGCGGCGACCGGGGCGTGCGCCTACGCCGCTGCGGCTCCGATTATGTCACCTATACCTTCTCATCATATAAGGACAGCTGTGCGGAATCTTACGACTACACATTATAGTAACACACCTATTATTAACATTTTATCGCCCAATAGTTCCTCATACATATTCTGAATTCTTTATTCTAAGAAATACGTTAAACTTTCTCGTTAGGGGATATTTACGTTTAAAGCCGCAGTTAGTTCACATAATGCGTTCCACGAATAGCCAGAAATATTTTTAATGGCCGTTAATTTGATCTCGGTCCCAGTTTTTCATGATTTACTACGCAATAATCATCAAAAAAAATTTGGTGTAGCACCTGACAACAGTATATAGGACACGTGTTTACCATAGGGAATAGTACGAATAGCTATTTATATTCATCAAGCAAATGTATATGCGCTTCATCCATTAAGCAACAGTAGCGGACTAGCGGTGTCTAGTAAACAAACAACAGAATCATCTTCTGACCCATAGCAAGCCTTCCATATTGTCAATCAGAACCCTTTCGGTAAAACAATATGGTTTAAAATCAAAATTCTCTTACAAAACTTACGCTGTTTTATGTGTAAGCTGTTTACGGTTACTGCCATAATCTTAAAGCGGATCTCTGTATGTCTTGTGTAAACCCGGGTTGTAGATCATAAGGTGTACCGCAAGGAGTGTTCTTGGGACCTTTGCTGATGGGACTATCTTGACTAGGATATATGTCAACATATTTATGAGCATCGTGGATTTATCTTGTTCTTCTTTGGGAACTAAATCTACATAAATGGATCGAAGTCTAAATACTACTTCATAATCGTATGGTGCTTGGTACAGAACTCAAAGTCGATGCTTTCTAATGTGACAGTTTTAGAATTTATTATCATGTTAAAAAGTGTCATGACGACTAGAAATACATAAGTTGTACAAATAAAAAACAGAGTTGTATACTACTTTCTAAGTAACAGCTGCTAAATTCCCCAATATTTAAATAAACATTGATTTAGCAAACAGGCTGTCGCATTAAAATTGGTAAACCAACGTAAATCATTCAATATAAACAAAGCGTTCTTCGTCTGCGGCTGGGCTCGTGTTGAGTCCGTATTTGTTTTACGAGACTCCAAGATTTATTTACTATTAGTAAAGATAACGGTTAGTTTAATTACTTTGCCTGTTTTATGTTTATCCTACTTGCTGTTTTGTGTAAACTTAAACTCCTTGCATAGTAAGTAATGGTTAAACTTGCCTCATAAGTTCATACGTGATGGTACTTCAGTGCGGATAATGCCAGCGTAATATTGCATTTGTGGTTTTATCGTACTCATTTGTTCATCCATTGCCCTAGTTTCATTGGGTGCACAAACTTCCTGTTAGCTTAGCTTGGACCCAATTATTGTAAATGGTTCAACCTACACATATTACCTTGACTGGTCATTCGCAGCTACTTATTCAATTGAATATAACTAGGGGGTTTACATATTTGATTTGATCTGTCAACAAAGTAATGCGTAAGTTATTTGTTATGTCTTTTACGTGATGTAACAAAATCATGTGACCTACCAGATTGGCTTAGAAAAGTTTTATTTGTATAATGAAGATGATGGATGCAATGCATAGTTTATTATACATATACTTATTTTTCTAAAGTAAACGCAACAGTGAATCCATTAATTGCAGTACAGAAAGGTTTCAAAGAATTTAGTAAGGCAAGTCGAGCGGAGCATGAGAGCGATTAAATTGGCGAGACGTCCTACATTCAAAATGTATAATTTAGCAGAAGCGATCGTTCCAGTTTCTGAATCGCATAAACCTATTTATTAAATTAACATTGTATGCAATGCATTGTGCACGTTCTCATTACAAAGAGAATACTTTACGAGAATGTCCAAAGCGATCCAGGCGATTGAGGCATTAAATGACGATGCTTGTTCAGTTTATAACTACATCTTCATTTGGCTTATCTTCTATTTTATTTAACACCTGCTAATTTCTTTTAACACCCACCGGGTTAAACTCACGTACTTCCAAATTATTACTTTTAATGACTTTATATTCCGTTACCAATTTATTTATGACAACCTAATCTTGATGCATCCGCTTCAAACACGTGTGATTTAAATTTGTGACTTTTTAAACTACTCTATTTTTACACGATTCCAATTATGTTTATCGGTTTATCAGTCATTATAGATACTGAATTACTTTCACTTAAACTGCTTTTGCCATGTTGGTGTTATTCAATACTATCTTATCTCCTTTCTTCGTACGCGTGGTGCACACGATAATATTTTGTTACGCTGAGCTGTCAACACATTATAATGTCGAGACGGCGGCGCAGAAACTGTCTGCCACCAGAAATAAACTATCTTGTCCCACATAGCTGTCGATAAGGCTGAGAATAACTAACCAATTAGTAGGGGAAGCTTACGAAACAATGTTGTCATAAAGAACGGTGTTAAATATTACAAAACACATACATTAGTCCCCAGTGGCGTAGCTAGCATAGGTGACAATCCATGCTAGCTACGCCACTGGGGACTAATAATATAATCTGGTGTCACCCCACAAATGAACCCAAATAATTAATTATGAACTGCGCCTTTCGTTTTGGTGACGGCAGTCGCAAGCCATTTTTCGGAAGGGATATGATCTATTTGTGCTGCAGATCTTTATTTTCAGGAATGTTCTTACATGACTTACAAACAAAATCTCGAAAATTTGTGCACCTGGCATCGGATCATTCTGATTTTTTTTTTTCATCATTATCTAAACTCAACTTTGGACTGACGCTAGCAAGCTCAAGAAATAAGAATAGGTAGAACGCAACAGCTAGCGAAGCGGGATCGGACATTTTGCATTCCACCTCAGAGTCGTATAGTAACTTTATAGACTAATGCAAGAAAGCCGAGCGAGGGCAGAACACAAGAGCGAGGGAAGCAAGCTCGAAAATTTTTGCATCCCACCCCGAATAGGTTTTGTTTTCTTTTGATGAATGATCAATGTACATAAACATAGTCATTTTGTTGTATTATACAGAAAAGCTCGAGAACAAAGAGAATGCACAATGTAAGAGCGAGTGAAGCGAGCTCGAAATTTTTTATACCCCACCTCAGACAAATTTCATCACGTCACACAGTGCGATATTATCAATATCTAACTGGACAATATTATTTTACTGTCTCAATTCGTTGTGACGTTTATTTTACTTAATAAAAAATGATCGTAGGAAGTAAAACAAAGTGATAAACGGTAATAATCAAGATTTAATACAAATTAAGTACCCATTACAACCAATATGAAACAAAATAAAATTCAAATTAAATGAGATAGAGTGTAAACTTGTTTTATAATTTTAAAACTATTTACTAATTAAAGAAATACAAAAAATTACAAAATAAAAACAAAATCAAATTACATGTAAGTAGTAGTAATTAATCAGATTCGCTGGCATCTCTATTAGAATCTTGATCAGGATCTTCTGATTGGCTGTCCCCATATTCCATTATTGGGAGTCTTATTTCTAGTAATTCTAGAACTTCTGGAGTGATTTTTCCACGCTTGGTTTTGGGCAAAGCACGCAAACTTGCGATATATGGGTCGGATGTTATCAATAATCTATTAATTAAATCTCTATTAGTGTCCACTCTAGAAGTTTTTCTTGTAAATAATTCTCTGAACTTCAAGTTATGTTTGTTTCTTGACTCTTGTGCTTCTTCTGACAGCTGACCAATCGGGAGAACACACGATGAAATTATATCTTTCCCGTGAAATAATATTTTATGCACGCTGACAGGCATTGGGTACCAAGAGTACTCTTTAATATACAAGTCGCATGTTACTTTTGCATACTCATCAAATTTATCGCTGTTTATTGATAAACCACTATTTATGCACTCCAGTATGACGTGGAATCGCTTGATAAGTGCAACATTGACACCTGTAATCTCCGCTGACTTCTCGGCATTTCTAAAAAAATTTCGCGCTGTGTTTCCATCGTTAGTGTTTCTTAGGATAACATTGCTCTCTTGCAGGTTTAACTTTATAATATGCTGGATACATTTTAATATTAATTTGTTTTGCTTGTTGCCGTATTACGTTGTACTGGTGCGTTGAGAGATTTGCATCAACAATTAACGCAACAGCTCGGTCTGCGGACAGTTCCACCTTTTTATTCGCGAAACACTTTCGCGCTTTTTTTAAAGTAGTCCCTCTTCGAGGTGAAGCAATAGACAGCTCCTTGACAATGGCTGCCGAGTCTCTTTTTCCCTTGTTGCGAAGTTGCACTTCGGCCGCAAATGACAACTCTCCTTCACTTGATGTATCAAGAAGATGTTGAACGCGACGTTTTTTGGTTTTGTAGCTGCAACTTTCAAAATCTTTGTGTGGTCTTCCGGCTCGGTTACTAGGCCCAGGTGCTAAATTACTAGCTACACTTTCTGTGACTATATTTTCAAACGTAAAATTATCTTCTAACCATTTCGAATTCGCCTTTAAAAAGCGATCTCTATGTCTTCCTGATTTTGACCATTTCTTGTCGATTTGTTGGCTATAACTTCTTATTTTTGCTTTTAATGAATCTATAATTTCATCTGATATAGATCTGATAGACATTTCTTGTAATATATGGTTCAGAATTGCATCCACTCTGCACTCTTTCGCGTTGGCGAACCAGATATCGAAATACGTCATACGTGAAAATTGGTAGGTCATTCTGAAATTTAAAAAAATATGTATGAGTGTCGCAGCTTTTCGCAAGTTAATACCTATGTTTCTTAGAGTTTACAAGTGCATCTACTAAAAAAATACGGGACAAGACTGATATAATGTTATATAAGGTATTAAAAAACTGTTACAAACTGTGTTAGGTCTTATTTTGCCAAATAAAAAAGGATTCGTATTCTTTCTGCTCCAACTATTTAATTTATGGATATTTTTTATAAAAATATTGTGTAAACTTACCTTGACACTCAAACCAAGACGGTCACAACACTTAATCACAACTAGCGTACACAAACACAGCGTATTCATCGAGTAAACTCAGACGAATGATACAAACGTTCACTTGACGCGACCGGTATGCTTAGTGCGAGTGGCATACTAAAATTTGAGTAACGTCCCGATGGCGTAAATCGAGTTTACGTCAAACGCATCGACTATCATTAACTTGCGAGTGTGAGATACTTTATTTCTAATCATTCGTTTCGCGTTAGCTCACAACTGAAAAGTGAGGATCGGTGAACGAATGAATCGAACAATCGAGCCAACGATGGTAACCGGCCAAAATAAATTGACATTCATAATTTGTGTTCTTATTAGAAGCGACTGCCTATTCAAATAGTGGTGGTTATACGACGAAGCTTAGACGTTTGTTTGTGTTTACAAAAGTTAAGTTGTGTTTTGCATAAAGTTTTAAATTCTTGTTATATAAAAATGAAGACTAGCCCGTCGCAATTTGAAATGCTGGTGACATATATGGAGCAGTAAGTGTAATTTATATAATTTGGTGTGTAGTGAACTTGATCCAATCAGTGAACTTTGTAAAACTGTTTGGTACTTTTTAGGCATGGAGATCTAAGCAAATTATCCACTAATGCCTGAGGTAGGATAACGAGCTTACAGAAATGGGAGGAACTGACTGCATTATTGAACAGTGATGGTGCTGGTGACACTAAAACCACTGAGAAATGGAAGAAGGTTAGTCTAAGGTTAAGGTTAGGTTGCTTACCCATTTTGGGCAACTGGGTGTGGCGGTGGAGAATAAAGTGTTGGCTTCTTTGTATGGTTTAAGGCTTGGAGTGATTTCAAAAATAACACCAAAAAGAAAGCTGCACGTTTGCATCGAGGAGCTAGTGGTACTGGTGGCGGGCCCGCAGTGTTTGCCAAATTATCAGATTTATAGCAGAGAGTTCTAAATCTGATGGGTTTCCAGGTAGCTACTGGTTTAGCAGTGGAAGAAGCTGGGTTGTCAGAGGTATATTTTAAATTCTTATATCTGTATTACATAGCGGTACCTGCAATTATTGGTGTCTTTTAAATTATTATTTTATTCTCTTACAGGAAGTTCATATTCAGCCCAGTGCTAACGATTAAAATGAATCAGGTATACTAACTCTCCATCAGTTTGAAGAATGTAAGTTGCCTGGAACCATGTTCTTAATAAATTGGTAACATGGTTTCTAATAAAACATACATAAGTAATGATATATAAATAAATAATAATATTTTCTGCTTCAGATTCTCAGAACCAAGCTGAGACTAATATTGCGTCGTCAGCTGAATCACCATCACTCTTGCGGGCTATATCTTCTCCGCCTCTTATGTTTGTGGAGCAAGAAGTTGAAAGTAAGATAAACACCATTTTTACTAGATAAACATGAAATTCATAACCAAGCAGTGATAACATACACAAATATGAATAGTTAACTTAAAAAGAAGTATATTTGTTACTTATTTGTGTTGTTGTTTGTTGTTGTGGCATCAGCAGAAACCCCTTTTTATATTTTAGGTTCTCAACCGAATTGGCATGAGCCTGGGCCATCAGGATTGTCGATTGCCCCAGCACATTCACCACCTGAAGCAAGACCAACCACAGCAGCATCACATACGTTAGTGGAATCACAAGTGGAAGGTAAGATTAACTTTAAAGAGAGAACTCTAAAGAAGAACTTTACAAGCCTTTTCACAACAATTATTATTGAGATAATTTATCTAATTACTTTTATTTTATTTTTATAGAGACGGGCTTGCTCTCCCCAACTAGGCCGCCAACTCAAGTTCGAGGTGAGCACGGGATTGCTCCATCTGTGCAAACCACTCCTCGACGAGCAAGGAGAACTCGAGGTTCACCTCGTAGACGAGCGAGGCCAGCACACACTGAGCAGGCAACTCAACACTTTCTCCAAGCTGATTCGTTTTGGAGAAATTTCAAAGAACAGCAGCACAGGGACAATGTCGAATTGAGAAGAGAGCAGAATCGGATAAGGGAATTGGAGGTACAGGCTCAGAGGGACTGGCAAGCAATAGGTGGAAGAATTGTAAATGTATTAGAAAAACTAGCTGATAAATATTGTAAAGATTAGTTACAAAAATTCATTTTTACAGTATTTATCAGCTAGGTTCCTGTTAATAGAGAAATATATAATAAAGGCCTTTGCCCAGCCGTAGGACAGTTCCAGGCTGGTATTATTATTATTTTATTTAGAATAGCTTTATTATACACTCAGTGACAAGGCGACACAGAATCGCGCTTATCTTGCATATTCTACTCGTGATAGAAAAAACTTGTGTTTCCAATGTTTGTTTCATAAGAAAGGGATATAAAAAACGTTTACATTTAGTCCAAGAGGGCTATTCATTATGTTTGAGTGCACTATGGAGTCACTTTAATTTTTTTTTGTGGAATTGTGTCGCTTGAGTGATTTATGATGTTATTCCACTTGCATTGTACAGATTGGAGTGTTGTCCTAGATAACTGTTTATGTTACTTTAATGCTGAAACTATGATGAAGTCCAAACTCCTCTGTGAATTGTCATGATCGTAATTTCGGACTTATACTGGTATTCACTCATCTTATGTTACAAAATAGTCGTAAGTTAAACCTACCAAATGATTAGAACCAAAATTACTGATTATATCCTGCTTAACTAAAGGAGGTGTTATGTTTGTGGAGATATTATTTGTGTTTCTCATGTCTGTCTTTCCTGTAACTTATATGGTGTACTTACATAATAAAGAGTATTCTATTAACTTGTAATTATTAATTAATTATTATATTGTGTCAATAGTTATCTAATACATCAAGTGTTGTAAAAAATATCAAAATAAAGTTCTTGGTTTGAATCATAATTTCAAGAAGTATGTTAATAAAAGTATTGCAACCTTAGTATTTGTTATTTTAATGTTCCTCTATTATATATTTATGTAGCTTAGCTTCATTTTACAATGAGCTCACTAGGTATTTATTCTTACATATTCTAAACTTCTAGTATTATTAATTTTACTTATTATGCAGTGTGTAATGCACACAGGCAGTTGGTCCACATAAAAGTACCATAGGTATTCAGCAACATCAAGTTCGATAGGAAACTCAACCTAACATAATTGGGCAAGCCTTCTGTCTAATTTTAGTAAGGAAAACAAGATTATATTGTTATACAAGTGTTTTATAATTTATTCTAAACCAATCAGTCACTATTACAATGCCTTATCTTATATATAAATCAAATTTAAGAAAATAAAAAAGAGTAAAAAGATCTCAACCATTTTAGGGATCTGAGGATCTAATGTGTCACCACCATCAGCAAGATACAAATATCTAATAGTTAAATAGAATAAAAATATTATAATTTTTACAAGTCTTTACAAAATAAAGGTGGTAAAATAAAAAACAATTCTATTTTTTTCTATACAGATGTACAAAAATAAAACAAAACTAACTTAACTAAAATGTGCAACAACATATGCTTAATATCATAAACATGATTAATAAATGTTTAAAAATTAAATGTGTGCAAGTCTTCTAACTAATTGTTCCCTTAGAACCCTTCCTCTGATTAGGTCAGATGTTAAAGCACCTACAACTCTCTCTGTGGGAATGGGCTCATTGATAACTTGTTCCAATCCTAAAAACAAAAATAATTTCATATTCAATACTCATTTGTGTCATTGATTACTTTTTCGAATTATTATATAATTCATGCCAGTGATGTCTTCTTCTTCTACAACATTAAGATCGATGCCAATATTATGTAAAATGCAGCAGGCTTGGATAATTCTTGCACATTTCAGTGGCTTATAGTGGAGCACTCTATCTTTGTTTAGACATTTTTCGCCATCGATTGACACAGTTTCGCCATCGATTCTTCAACCGCCCAAATGTATTTTCTATGACGACTCTGGCTGCCACATGCTTATGGTTGTAATTGGCTTGCAACGTGTTTGGAGCAGCGTCTAAAATCGGAGTCATCAGCCAAGGTCTTTGTGGATAACCAGAGTCTCCTATAATGAGGATCAATGAATTAGTTCATTTATTTTAGCCTAATGCACAATGTTATTAAAACAATTTTATTTTTTTTGAATAGAGCTTACCTAAAAGCCACACTATCTCCCCATTCTGGTGCAAGGACTGCATATAGTGGTTGATGTCACTATTCTCCCATATAAAAGAATCGTGATTTGCACCTCCAAATTTGGCATTTACATTTAAAATTCTATATTGGTCATCACATATCTGTAAAATAAAAATACAGTTAAGGAAAATAAATCTTAAAGAAGGTAAGAATAAATCATTTGTAACGATATCTATTTAAATTAATATTTACCATTTGAACATTTATTGAATGATAGTGCTTGCGGCAATAATACAGATGTTCTTCATCTTTTGGTGGGCCAAATATCCTAAAATGACTACAATGAATACACCCAATTACTTCGGGTATTCCATATTTATCATAAAACCTGAAACAAGCAACATACTTAATATGCATTTCATATTAAAATGAAATCATCATCATCATCATTTCCTTTTAATTTTGTGTTTTGTGCGTCGCTTTCGGTGAAATAAACGTCTTTTCTTTCTTTCTTTCTAAATGTATAATAATTATTTACAGTCTATAGATCATACCTTTGACTAATTGTTTGCCTGGTAATTAAAGTATTAGGAAACCCAATATATTTTCTTAGTATGTTCTTATGTGTCAGAGCTTTGGTCACCTCTTCAATTTAGACACTGCACATTTTTTGTGAGACGTTTTTAGCAACTCCCACTGGGCGCTGGTAAGACCCAGTTGCATAAAAAAACAGGGCTGTAAGGACCTAAAATAATAAACATAGAAAGTAAGGTCATTGTGCCAGGGGGCAGCAAGTGTTTCAAAATTTTCAAAAGTACTGATACATAACCTTATCTTCCAAGGATACCCGTTGAGAAGACTTTAAACCAGCCAGCTGCTTCAGCTCTTGGCACAAAAATCGGACGGCTGCCTTAGGAAGCCTATATCTTCTCTTAAATTCAGCCTCCGGAAGGTCTCTTAGCGGATTGCTCGACTGCCGTGCTTTTGCACGTTCAATGGACGTTAAATTACGCTCATCTTGTACTCTCGCGGTCTCAAACATCCTCCAAGCGAAATACATACGAGATGCCATTGTAATTTTTATTCACAATTTGAAATTAAATTAAATTACTTTGTTATTTCACCAGTCTTACGACGCTCTCACGACAAAATCTTTTGTGACAACTTTCGTGCTCGCAAGTGACTGCGATCACCTATTCGAGCTGTCAAAACTGACAAAATTGTAACTTACACTCGCGTTATACATGCAAACGTTTATCAATGTGCTCGAAACGGTCCTCACTTTCGAGCTGCACTCGATTGTCACGATCGACGACGTAAATTTTAAAACTCACACTCGCAAAACTTAATTCTCACGCATGACGCTAGGTGGCGCTTACCCAGCGCCATACAAATTTGCGTAAACGTTTACGCGCTCGATACGTAAAAAAAACTCGCACTAAGCATACGGTACGCTCCAGGTAGTCGGCCCCTCCGACCCTTTTTTTATTGTTCGGGGCAACTTCTTGGAAAAAATACTTTATGATCTTGAAATATAGTTCATTATCCCTCATTTTACTCAAGCTATGACGTGGTACATAAAAGTGCGTATTTTGAATATTGTCCACCTAGATTTAAAAAATATTGCATTGTGCGTCACCCGTTTAGGGGTTTTTGACTGAGGCGAATGAAAACTAAAGATTTTTTTTTGGGAAGGGTTTTAGTGCCTTTTGATCATTCATACTTAAATAGAAGTCTTTTGTTGATCTATACAGAAAAGCTCATGAAGGCAGAGAGTGCAGAATGTAAGAGCGAGCGAAGCGAGCTCAAACATTTTTGCACCCCTCTCCTCCCGACAGGTTTCATTGCGACGTTTGACAGTGACAGAAACCCCTAAACGGGTGTTACCCGGTGTGAACCGCCCCCCCTCTTCCCGCCTCGCTACGCTACTGGCCCCGTATTTTTGTGTTAACTGTTGCCTTTCCACATGCTGCTAATATTTTTATTCATTGGATCAATTATTCTTTTCTTCTAGCCAATGATAAAAAGAAGCATTGAACGTGCGAAATCTCTTTTAGACGTTTAGTATCCTGTTATCCGCATGTTCTTAGAACGTATTTTCTTATCGATGGATCTGAAAAAATTGATTTACAGTCATCATACGCATTTAGATCTATATCGAGTAAGGTGGTATACTATAAAAGTATGGTATCGGCGCCTCAACATTGGCCACAATCGCCCTTATAAGGAGCAACGCGAGTTACCGCAGGAATAATTAATTGATCTTTAACATCCTTGAGCATGAATACGATTTAATAAGTGATCGTTAAAATATTTTGAAATAATTACAAGATATCTCAACTACTGCATTTAACCGTTTCACCTTGTCCATTTGGTTATCGGCAAGCCTTATCTTCGCGAGAATTATCTCAAATTATAAACATTGCATTGGAATTGCAAATACATTATCAGAATCTAGTTTGCGTAGTACTTGCGCACATCCTCCTTATTTGAGTATCGCTTCATGCTTAACGTCTTCTCTCTTTGGATACAACAACATTTTAGCCAGGCTTCTTCACGGTATAGGAAACATGTTTCCAACAAAGGAATTTTAGAATCCCAAAGTATTTCTTGGGCAAGAAATCACGTTACGTGATCGGGGTGGTAAAATCGCGAAAGCGGTGGATGCCAAACGCGTCTATCCAACTTATCCGCGGTCAAATATGGTCATAGACTCCGCAGGATCCGACCCTGCTGTCTATGTGCAGTGTTACTAGCAATGTGTTTACACGACGATAATGATGAAGGATATATTGATGTAAGTATATAAGTTGATACTATTATACGCTGAATGATGTATAAATTAAAATTCTAATTGGAAGCGAACTCGCTATATCGATGTCCTCTAAATAAATATGAGATGATAATCATGTTGGAATTTTTCTTGGAAGATAAAACTTTGGTTCTTATTCAAGTGGCAGTGAGAACAAAAACGTTGAGCAAACAAATACATAGTTACTGACTGCATGGCTTTACTTCGCAGATGCACCTTTTGACATTATGACTCACGCGCTGAGTACGGATTATGCGGGCCCTTAGCTACTCAACTCAAACAATTTAATGATCGATGGAGTGACGTCAGCGCTATTGGTTCATTATAGTAAACGTGATTACCGTCTGTCACGTTTTTCCTAGAAATAAAATAATAACACTGTGATGATTCAGTTTCCCTGTACCAGAGTTCGTGCTTCAACTTTAACATACAGATTTCGATTTATCTCTTTTTTGTCTGCGTCTACTAATCATTCAGACATTTAGAAATCATTGACCTCCTTTTAGTTAGACCTCATTTATGTTTGTCTCATTTATAACTTTTGTCCACATTTGGTGTTTGTTCTCATTGGTACTGACTTCTGACGTCACGTCTGCACTTAAGCCTTGACACGAACCGTCCAATACTTACAATTTATTCTCGTCTTGTCTTTCCCAGCAGTTTTATTTATAACAACTGCAGCAAATTCATCATGTTTATAAATAAACTGTTGCAGATACTCAACAATGCTGTTGCTGGATTTGCTTCGAAATATATAGAACAATTCAACAAGCTCCATAGGCGGTGGTAGATGGGCTCACATTTAACGAGTGACAGTAAAAGTGGTCATTATAAAGCTATGAACGCATTCTAATCAGTTGGTGGGACGAGTTGAGAGTTCATTGGTGGTCGTAAATTTTAACCAACTCCAAAAAGGAGGAGATTATCAATTTGGATGTTTATATATTTTTTTATGTATGTTCGGGCACAACTCCGTGGACGGATTTGCAAAATTCTTTTTTATTCGAATGATGTTTATTCCGAAATGTTACCATTTAAATTTCGTAAAGATCTGATGAAGAATATCAGAGAAAGTCGGTTAAGTAGATATGGACTAATTGGTATTTTTGGGAGGTAGCACTAAAACGTTAATAATAATAATCTTTTTACAAAAAATACAACGTCTTTCAAATAAAGTTGTTTTGTACTTTTCAGTGGTTTTTATTTGGAAGTCGTTATTATCTTTTTTAATGTTTTTATGTGAAAAATATTTCGCCATAGCTACAGCTATTTGTACATTATGTTCCATGCCATTTTCTTTAGCTATACAATAAGCTAATGCAG